>LR994580.1:22902869-24350369 GCA_905187575.2 Celastrina argiolus | reverse complement strand
AGATTTATGGCACAAAACTATGCTTTTTGCATAAGATGCATATAGCTCAAGACAAATCAGAACATTTTAGCGTAAACTCAATTGTGAAAACTGTCGATTTCCGTTACTTGAGTTTTAAAAAACCAACAAAATTTGAAACCAGATTTATGGCACAAAACTATGCTTTTTGCATAAGATGCATATAGCTCAAGACAAATCAGAGTATTTTAGCGTAAACTCAATTGTGAAAACTGTCGATTTCCTGTTACTTGAGTTTTAAAAAAGTAACAAAATTTGAAAAAGGATTTTTGGCTAAAGCGGATTTATAGCACATAACAATGCTTTTTGCATTAGATACACATTGCTCTAGACAAATTTTTGTATAAGCTTTTTGTATAAGATACACATAGCTTCATACAAATCAGAGCATTTAAGCGTAAACTCAATTATGAAAACTGTCCATTTCAGTTACTTGGGTTTAAAAAAAAAAAAAAAAAAAAAAAAAAAAAAAAAAAATGCAACAAAATTTTAAATCGGATTTATGGCACAAAACTATGCTTTTTGCATAAGATGCATATAGCTCAAGACAAATCAGAGCATTTTAGCGTAAACTCAATTGTAAAAACTGTCGATTTCCTGTTACTTGAGTTTTAAAAAAGCAACAAAATTTGATTAGATGCATATAGCTCAAGACAAATCAGAGTATTTTAGCGTAAACTCAATTGTGAAAACTGTCGATTTCCATTACTCGAGTTTTAAAAAAGTAACAAAATTTGAAATCGGAATTTTGGCTAAATCGGATTTATGGCAGATAACAATGCTTTTTGCATTAGATACACATTGCTTTAGACAAATCAGAGTAGTTTAGCCTAAACTCAATTGTGAAAACTGTCGATTTCGGTTACTCGAGTTTTTAAAAAGCAACAAAATTTTAAACCAGATTTATGGCACAGAACTATGCTATTTGCATAAGATTCACATAGCTACATACAAATCAGAGCATTTTAGCGTAAACTCAATTGTGAAAACTGTCCATTTCGGTTTTAAAAAAGTAACAAAATTAGAAATCGGAATTTTGGCTACATCGGATTTATGGCACATATTAATGCTTTTTGCATTAGATACACATTGCTTTAGACAAATCAGAGTAGTTTAGCCTAAACTCAATTGTGAAAACTGTCGATTTCGGTTACTCGAGTTTTAAAAAAGCAACAAAATTTTAAACCAGATTTATGGCACAAAACTATGCTTTTTGCATAAGATGCATATAGCTCAAGACAAATCAGAACATTTTAGCGTAAACTCAATTGTGAAAACTGTCGATTTCCGTTACTTGAGTTTTAAAAAAGCAACAAAATTTGAAACCAGATTTATGGCACAAAACTATGCTTTTTGCATAAGATGCATATAGCTCAAGACAAATCAGAGTATTTTAGCGTAAACTCAATTGTGAAAACTGTCGATTTCCATTACTCGAGTTTTAAAAAAGGCACAAAATTTGAAATCGGAATTTTGGCTAAATCGGATTTATGGCAGATAACAATGCTTTTTGCATTAGATACACATTGCTTTAGACAAATCAGAGTAGTTTAGCCTAAACTCAATTGTGAAAACTGTCGATTTCGGTTACTCGAGTTTTTAAAAAGTAACAAAATTTTAAATCGGGTTTATGGCACAGAACTATGCTATTTGCATAAGATTCACATAGCTACATACAAATCAGAGCATTTTAGCGTAAACTCAATTGTGAAAACTGTCCATTTCGGTTTTAAAAAAGTAACAAAATTAGAAATCGGAATTTTGGCTACATCGGATTTATGGCACATATTAATGCTTTTTGCATTAGATACACATTGCTTTAGACAAATCAGAGTAGTTTAGCCTAAACTCAATTGTGAAAACTGTCGATTTCGGTTACTCGAGTTTTAAAAAAGCAACAAAATTTTAAACCAGATTTATGGCACAAAACTATGCTTTTTGCATAAGATGCATATAGCTCAAGACAAATCAGAGTATTTTAGCGTAAACTCAATTGTGAAAACTGTCGATTTCCATTACTCGAGTTTTAAAAAAGACACAAAATTTGAAATCGGAATTTTGGCTAAATCGGATTTATGGCAGATAACAATGCTTTTTGCATTAGATACACATTGCTTTAGACAAATCAGAGTAGTTTAGCCTAAACTCAATTGTGAAAACTGTCGATTTCGGTTACTCGAGTTTTTAAAAAGTAACAAAATTTTAAATCGGGTTTATGGCACAGAACTATGCTATTTGCATAAGATTCACATAGCTACATACAAATCAGAGCATTTTAGCGTAAACTCAATTGTGAAAACTGTCCATTTCGGTTTTAAAAAAGTAACAAAATTAGAAATCGGAATTTTGGCTACATCGGATTTATGGCACATATTAATGTTTTTTGCATTAGATACACATTGCTTTAGACAAATCAGAGTAGTTTAGCCTAAACTCAATTGTGAAAACTGTCGATTTCGGTTACTCGAGTTTTAAAAAAGCAACAAAATTTTAAACCAGATTTATGGCACAGAACTATGCTTTTTGCATAAGATCCACATAGCTACATACAAATCAGAGCATTTTAGCGTAAACTCAATTGTGAAAACTGTCCATTTCGGTTACTTGGGTTTTAAAAAAGCAACAAAATTTGAAATCGGATTTATGGCACAAAACTATGCTTTTTGCATTAGATACACATAGCTTCATACAAATTTGAGTATTTTAGAGTAAACTCAATGGTGAAAACTGTCGATTTCCGTTACTTGAGTTTTAAAAAAGCAACAAAATTTGAAACCAAATTTTTAGCACAAAACTATTCTTTTTGCATAAGATGCATATAGCTCAAGACAAATCAGAGCATTTTAGCGTAAACTCGATTGTGAAAACTGTCCATTTCGGTTACTTGAGTTTTAAAAAACCAACAAAATTTTAAACCAGATTTACGGCACAAAACTATGCTTTTTGCATAAGATGCATATAGCTCAAGACAAATCAGAGCATTTTAGCGTAAACTCAATTGTGAAAACTGTCGATTTCGGTTACTCGAGTTTTAAAAAAGTAACAAAATTTGAAATCGGATTTATGGCACATATTAATGCTTTTTGCATTAGATACACATTGCTTTAGACAAATCAGAGTAGTTTAGCGTAAACTCAATTGTGAAAACTGTCGATTTCGGTTACTCGAGTTTTAAAAAAGCAACAAAATTTTAAACCAGATTTATGGCACAAAACTATGCTTTTTGCATAAGATGCATATTGTTGGATTTAAGCAATTATTTGCAATAAAACAAATAATTTATCAATTGCGTTATTTATTGGAGCGAACCCAGCAGACAATAGACACAGCTACAGAATGGCCGCAAGGAAGTGACATAAAAAAGATATCCTGTCACAGATTATAATAACAACATTATGGTTGCGTTCCAATTCTAACAACCACCCCTGGAACGCAAACCCATTTTTGATATACAATAAGAAATTTTATGCTTGGTTGTACCCTTAGTGAGTATATCTGCAACGATTTTTTCACCACTACAAAAATTAAATTTTATGTCTAAATTATGTACATGTTCTCTCAAAAAATGATACCTAATATCAATATGTTTTGAACGTGGGAGGTAACAATCATTGGTAGACAACTTTGTAGCACTTTGATTATCGCTAAATATATGAAGGGGACCAACTAGGGCCTGGTCAAATTCGGTGAGCAGCTGTCGCAGCCACAGGGCCTCCTGCGTTGCAGTTGACATGGCCATATTGTACATATTCTGCTTCAGCCGTTGACAGCGCCACCGTTTGTTGTCTCCTTGAGCACCAGGATACTGCGCCTCCCTGAGAAATAAAAACATATCCTGTGCAGGACTTACGATCAATGTTATCACCAGCCCAGTCTGCATCGCAGAAGCCTCTAATGTTTGAATCACCGTCCTTGGAAAAAGTGAGCTTTAGATCCTTAGTTCCTTGTAGGTATCGTAGAACCCTTTTAACTGCTGTCCAGTGCTCCGCTCTTGGCTCTTTGTTAAACCTACTGAGAGTATTCACAGCAAAGGATATATCAGGCCTTGTACCTTGAGCAATATAGAGAAGGCAACCTATTGCTTGCTGGTAAGGAAAATCTGTCTTCATCTCCTTGTAATCAGGACTCTCAGTAAACTTCAGACCAACTTCTATAGGAGTTTTACATGCCTTGCAATCTGACATACCAAACTTGGCAAGAACATCTTTAATATATTTTTCTTGGTCAATCATGATTGTGTCTCCGTCTCTTGTTATGTTCAGACCCACACACTGGCTGGCTTTACCTAAGTCCTTCATCTCCAAGCATTGCACAAGCCTGTTTTTTATTCTGTCTCGTTCTACATTATCTGGAGTAAATAAAATTAGATCATCTACCCATACAGCAATGTAATTTTTTCTATCTACATCAAAATAAACACATGGATCAGACTTTGATCGTTTCATACCTATTTCCAGCAATACAGCATTTAGTTTTGAATTCCATAGTCTGCTTGCCTGTTTTAAGCCATATATAGATTTTTGTAAATGACACACCTGGGGCCCTTGTTTATACAACTCTGGTTGCTCCATGTATACTATGCTTACATCAATGTCTCCTTGAAGGAATGCTGACACGGCATCCAACTGATCAACCTGAAGCCCAAATTTTGCTGCTAATGATATTAGATAGCGTATGGTACTGTACTTAACAACAGGTGAGAATACTTCCTCGTAGTCTGTGCCCTTCCGCTGAGCATATCCTTTTATAACAAGCCGGGCCTTAAAACGAATTATATTACCATTTTGATCAGTTTTAGTTTTGTATACCCATTTGCATGGTAATACATTTTTATCTGAAGGTAAGCTTTTTAAACTCCAAGTGTTATTTTTTATCAGTGAATTGTACTCCTCATCCATTGCCTGTCTCCATTGTTTGGCATATGGTGATGATAGTGCCTCTTCAACTGTCTGCGGATCAGAGAAACCAGAAAACAAACAATACATACTGTTTTCTTCAGTGTTTGTTCTTTGTGTTCTATTACGTGGCCTCAGTGTGACATTCTGTTCATACTGCGTATCTATGTGTATTGGTGGGACATATGTGTCATCTGTGTCCCCTGTATCTGTCTCATATTCACTACAATCTTGATCAGAATCTACATTTGTTACACCAGTAGTTTCTTCATCTGATGTCATGAGATTTTCATCAGGTTCTTTTATAGGCACTGGAACACTGCTGCTGTGACTAGCTGATGTAGACTGACTGCTCGATGATTGCACCATCACTGGTGAACTTTTACAGATAGATGAAGCTGAAACATTAGTATTTGTAGTTAAATCAGAATTATTATAATTTTCTAAGAAAATAACATCTCTGCTTTTGATAATGAAGCTGAAACATTAGTATTTGTAGTTAAATCAGAATTATTATAATTTTCTAAGAAAATAACATCTCTGCTTTTGATAACTCTGTATTTTTTATCATCCAATAAGCGATAACCCTTGGTATTGTCACAGTAACCCACTAAAATCATCCTTTCTGATTTCTTGTCCCATTTTTTACGTTTTTCTTTTGGTACAAAGACCATGGCCTCAGATCCAAATATTCTAAGATGAGATAGGTCAGGCATATGTCCATTCCACAGTTCAAAGGGGGTCTTGCCATTTAAGGCTTTATTAGGAGATCGGTTTCTTATGTATGCAGCAGTACCCACCGCCTCCGCCCAGAGTCTCTTGTGTAGTTTGGCAAAAAACAGCATGCACCTAGATTTTTCAACTAGTGTCCGATTCATTCGTTCAGCTAATCCATTATGTTGCGGAATGTAAGGGGTGGAGGTCTGGTGGACTATTCCACTGTTGGATAAAAAATTACTAAAATGAGTATTACAATAATCAGTACCATTATCTGTTCTTAATATTTTTATTTTTTGAGAACAATGGTTTTCAACTTTATTTTTATAATCCTTGAAAAAGTCTAATACTTTAGTCTTACTTTCCATGAAGTATACATACACCATCCGTGTGTAGTCATCAATAAAAGTAATAATAGTAAAAATAATACTTCATACCTGAGCAGCTTAGGTTCTCCATAGGTCCACAGAGGTCAGAATGAACAAGCTGTAATGGTACTGTCGCTTGAGTGCCAGTATTTTTAAATGGCAACCTTGATTGCTTGCCTTCATGACAGGAGATACATCTTGCTACATTACTTTCGGTAGTAGTTAGAGTCACACCCTTGACACAGCTAGGTAGTCTGTTGACATCTGAAATATTTAAGTGACCCATACGCAGGTGCCATAGAACAGTATCACTACATTTATCCCCACTATAGCTTAAATGTGCCGTTTCAGGACTATTCTTAATATCCAATATATATAGTTTATCATTTAGAGTTGCAGAACATATAAATTTAGTCAAAGTCAAAGTCAAAAATTTTTATTCAGAATAAATTTTACAAAAATGTTTTCTGAACGTCGTTTCTATATGATGCCTACCACCGGTTCGGGAACTAGCCCAGCGAGAAGAACCGGCGTAAGAAACTCGCATGGGGCCACCTTTTACTAAAAAGATGGAAAATTTCTCTTTTAAAGAACAAATAAATATAAAAAATATGTTTACATATAAAATAGTCAATACTACTACAAATAAAAATTGCACTTTTATGCAATAAAATAAAAGAAAAAAAAAAAACCTTGCAGGGGGCTACTTTATTCCCAAGGTGTGCTATCATTCATATAGTCACAAACTTTATAGTATGCTTTTGCACACAAACGTTCTTTGACTACTTTCTTAAACTTATTGTTTGAAAAATTTTGAACGTTTTCTGGGACCCTATTGTAAAGGCGTATACATTGACCTTTAAACGAATTCTTTACTTTACTAAGCCTAGTCACTGGTACATCCAGTTTATGCTTATTTCTAGTATTTCTATTATGTTTGTCACATTTTTTTTTAAATTGATGAATATTTTTCTTAACATATAATACATTTGAGAGAACATACTGAGAAGCTACAGTTAATATTCCAGTTTCCTTAAACTTTTCTCTAAGTGAAGTGTTGGGGGCCAGCTTGTAGATTGCCCGAACAGCTCGCTTCTGCAGCACAAAGATACTATTTATATCTGCAGCGTTGCCCCATAGCAGAATACCATAGGACATTATACTATGAAAGTAACTAAAATACACTAGACGTGCAGTACATTCATCTGAATATTGTCTAATTTTACTAACTGCATATGCTGCTGAACTGAGTCTGTCGGCCAGCCTAGCTATATGGGGGCCCCACTGAAGTTTTGAGTCTAACGTTATACCTAAGAATACTGCAGTATCCACTAGTTCCATACATTCCTCATTTAATAGTACATTGGTATCAGTTTGCCTCACATTAGGCAATGTGAATTTTATACATTTTGTTTTTCTATTATTAAGCAAAAGATTATTTACATTAAACCAATGTACTATTTTTGAGAGAGCACTATTTACTTCGTCGTAGCATATATTTTGCCGTTTTATATTAAAAATAAGAGACGTATCATCAGCAAATAATACTATCCCGTGTTTTTCATTAATAAGGAATGGTAGATCATTTATATAAATTAAAAACAGAAAAGGTCCTAAAATAGACCCTTGTGGGACCCCCATCTCTATTTTAGAGCCTATGGATTTTTTCCCATTTACCTCTACCCTCTGAGTTCTATTTGACAAGTATGATTTCTAGAATTATATAAATCTGCTTTTTAAAATACCTGATGTTGCCCATTCACTGAATTTACTTTTATTGTGTATTCTCACTGTCTTAGAGGTAAAAATAGTATCAAAATTATATTTAATTAATTGAAACAGTTTAGTGAATGCCCTATTTGGGCTGTTATCATATTCTAATTGTCCAATGTTGGCTAATATTTTACCTCTAAACTTCTCAGTGCGTTTAACATTAATTGGTATAAATGTATTTTTATTGTTGTTAATTTGGTTACATTTACTATTCATATTGAAAGTAGCTTGCTGTCCACAGTGATCAGAGCTTAGGATGTTGATTATTTCTTTATTAATTGGATTTATGTTGCTATATATATTATCAATACAAGTAGCAGAGTTGCTACTGATCCTTGTAGGTTCAAAGAATAAATTATTAAGGTTATATGATTTTAACATAGATGTGAATCTAACAGTGGTAGAATTACTCTCTAAAATATTTATATTAAAATCGCCACATAATAATATTTGTTTGTTAGATGCACATATCTTAGTTAATAATAATTCCATATTTTTTTCGAATGAATCATATAACCCCAATGGAGGCCTGTATACTCTTACAATAATAAAGTCTCCCACCTCTATGCAGGCTATTTCAGTGGTTCGTTCTGTAGAGAGGCATACTATGTCTTTCCGTTCTTTGTATTTTAAATTCTTGTTAATTAAAATAAGTGAGCCGCCTCTTATGGCTTTTTCTCTACAGAAAGAACTCGCTACCTGGTGCATACTAAAATTTAGCATGATTTCACTTTTCTTGAACCAATGTTCTGTAATACACAAAATATCTATATTATAATACTCGTCAAATAGAACGAAAAACTTTCTACCGACAACGACCAAGACCTTACTAGTTCAGTCGCTGATATTTCCAATTATTGATTATGGCGACGTGTGCTACTTCGATCTCAACGCGGATAAGCTTAATAAACTCGATCGTCTCATTAACTGCTGCATCAGATTCGTTTTTAACTTAAAGAAATACGTTCACGTCTCTTTCTACCGCTCTAAGCTGCGCTGGTTGCCAATAAGGCAACGACGCTCGGCTCGAGCATTGTGCACACTCTACTCCCTCCTACACTCTCCTCATTCTCCTGTCTATCTCTCTTCTCATTTTCAATTTCTCTGCAGCAGTCACGATAAAAATCTCCGTTCAGCAAATAATGCTCTTCTCCTGTGTCCGCCCCATAAGACCAGCCTTATGCACTCTTTTTTCAACATTCAGGCTATTTTACTTTGGAACGCTCTCCCCATAGAGATCAGGATGTCATTAACAAAAGAAGCTTTCAAACGTAAGGTTCGTAGGTGGTATCTTAAGCTCTTGGCAGAGTCTTAGTATGGTTTATCCTTGCTCTCGTCATGTTTTTCATAATTATGGGTTATTTATATATTATTATATTTGTATTTGTTAATAATATTATTGTATTTATTATTAGTATTATTTTATTATGTGTTATAATCTTTATTTATTATATTTTATATGTTATGTGTAATTTATTATTTTACTATTTATTAATTAATATAATTTATTCATTTTCTGTTTACATGTTTTCGTCTGTACAAGTAATGCATCTACTTATTTTTATTTCTAAATCACCTAAAGGTTGACTGGTAGATAATGCCTTAAGGCATTAAGTCCGCCTATGTACAAATATGCATGATGCTTAAATAAATAAATAAATAAAAAAAAAATCGGATTTATGGCACAAAACTATGCTTTTTGCATAACATACACATAGCTTCATACAAATTAGAGTATTTTAGCGTAAACTCAATTGTGAAAACTGTCGATTTCCGTTACTCGAGTTTTAAAAATGTAACAAAATTTGAAATCGGATTTATGACACAAAACTATGCTTTTTTCATAACACACACATAGCTTCATACAAATTAGAGTATTTTAGAGTAAACTCAATTGTGAAAACTGTCGATTTCCGTTACTTGAGTTTAAAAAAAGTAACAAAATTTGAAATCGGATTTTTGGCTAAATCGGATTTATGGCACATAGCAATGCTTTTTGCATTAGATACACATTGCTCTAGACAAATCAGAGTAGTTTAGCCTAAACTCAAAATTTGAAATCGGAATTTTGGCTAAACCGGATGTATAGCACAAGTAGTATAGATTCGCCGGCGAATGTTAGCTGACCACAGGCGTTGGTCGGCTAAAAAAAAAAAAGAAGTTTGGTGTCAAAATAGGGGTTTTCCGCTACGCCCGATCGATAGCAAGCATTCCCATGGCGCTATCTCTCACCGTTCCTGACTTACGATATGATCTAATAAACTCATTAGTATTTATCTACTCCACTAATGACATTCCTCATTCATTACTATTGTCCTATTGTTCTATGTCAAGCCCTTGTTCACTGAGTATTGGGCAGGTTATTTGAATGATGGAGTTTCTAGTGCTCCGTTACGGCCGGCCCCTGTGCAGGCTACTACAAGGAGTCGTGAGAAATTCCCAGCATTGCCTGTTCGCCCGTTGATGCGTCAGGCGCCAGCTAAGGCCTCGAAAAAGGCTGATAAGAAGGGTTCGCAGTGGACCAGTTTTGGTCCATCTGAAACGCGGTCTGCAAATGTTGTGTCGGGTCGGGGCGAACCCAGGTCTGGTATTGCTGATGCTGCTGAGTCTGCTCCGGAGGCTGGCCCTTCATATGGCTGGTCGGAAGTGGTCCGTCGCAGGACTTCTAAAAAGAAAGTGTCGATTCAGCCGCAGAAGGCGGCTTCACTAGGGAAGAAATTGGTCTTACCTGGGTCCTCGGCGGTGGTGGTGAAGCTGCGTCCGGAAGCGGCTGAAAAAGGGGCTACCTACAGTGAAGTCCTCACAAAGGCTGAGAGGGATTTGGGAGGTCTAAAGGAGTTAGGTGTCTCGTCCCTCCGAATCAGGAGTGCGGCTTCTGGGGCCAGACTCATAGAGGTGCCTGGGAGGAGTAGTGGAGAGATGGCGGACTCTCTAGCGAGTAAGCTCGCGCAGGTCTTGTCGGGGGTCGCGGATGTTGTCAGGCCCGTCAAGCATACCGATTTTAAATTGACGGGTCTGGATGACACTGCTACGAAAGAGCGTGTTCGGGCAGTCGTGGCAAAGGAGGGGGGTTGCGCAGAAGATCAGGTGTGGGTGGGCGAGATCTATCGCGGCCCGCGTGGAGTGGGCTTTGCTCGCATGGCTTGCCCAGTTGCGGCGGCTAAAAAGTTAATGCAGCTGGGGAGTCTAACTGTCGGTTGGAGCAGGGTGCGTCTCCAACATCAGGGGGCGCGCCCTAGGCATTGTTATCGATGCTTTGGGATGGGGCACTACAGTGTCATGTGCCCCTCTGAGAAAGATCGCAGCGGATTGTGTTTCCGCTGCGGACAGTCGGGCCATAGAGCTGCACAGTGCAGCCAGGATCCTCGTTGCGCCATTTGCGCTGATGCGGGTCGGAAGTCGGACCACGTCATGGGGGGAAGAGCGTGTAACCCCCCATCTAATCGTGGTAAAGTCCTCCCCCCGCGATCAATGGGGAGTGGACGGGAGGCGCCTGAGGCCGAGATGATAGAATAATGTCTGGACATCTCGGCTTCCTTCAGGCGAACGTAAACCACTCCGCCGCGGCTCAGGACCTCTGCCTGCAGTCGATGGCGGAATGGCTTGTCGATGTTGTGGTTGTAGCGGAGCCTTACTTCGTGCCTCCTCTGCCACATTGGGCAGGGGATTCGGCGGGCTCCGTTGCAGTAGTGGTGAGGGCAGGTTCTAGTCCACCTCTCATACCCAAAACGAGGGGGGACGGGTACGTGGTGGTGGTCCGGGGAGAAGTAGCCATAGTTGGGGTGTACTTCTCTCCGAATCGGAATTTGGCGGCTCTGGAGCGATTCCTCAACGCTCTGGGGCCGATAGTGAGGCGTCTGGCCCCCCTCCCGGTAATCGTGGCAGGGGATTTCAACGCCAAGTCCTCAGCGTGGGGGTCCCCGGTCACGAACCCAAAGGGAAGCGAGGTGGAGGAGTGGGCGCTGGCCACGGGGCTGTCCCTACTCAATCGGGGGACAGTCTCGACCTGCGTACGTTGGAATGGGGAGTCGGTGGTGGACCTGACGTTCGCCACGCCCGACATCGCATGCAGGATCGGCAGGTGGAGAGTGGTAACGGAGGTGGAGACACTCTCGGACCATCGTTACATAAGGTTCGAGGTGTCTCCAGCCTCAGGGTCGAGTTCGTCTTCGTCCAGGGGTCGTAGTAGGTTCCCGCGTTGGGCTCTCACTAGGCTCAACCGGGAATTGGCGGAGGAGGCGGCCATTGTCGGCCGCTGGTGCCTTCCGTCGCCGTCGCAGGGTCGAGGGGTGGAGGAAATAGCTGGCTGCTTCGGAGATGTACTTAAAAACGTCTGCCGGGCAGCCATGCCTAAAATAAGTGGTACCCCCCCTCCACGTCGGGCGGTTTACTGGTGGTCGCCGGAATTGACCGACCTTCGCGTCGCCTGCAACGCCGCGCGTCGCGCTTACGGACGCAGCAGACGGCGCCGACCCCAGGACGAAGAGAGAGATGGTCGGCTGCACAGGGTCTACCGTGAGTGTAGGGAGGCTCTGTTGCTGGCCATGAGTCGGGCCAAAGAAGAGGCATGGTTGGAGCTTGTGGGGGGTCTAGACGATGACCCCTGGGGTCGACCGTATAAAAGGGCGCGGGACAAACTCCGCGTCCAGTCGGCCCCTTTGACGGAGACGCTCCAACCGGAGCTACTGGGGACAATGGTCAGACAGTTGTTTCCTGACCCCCCAGTAGGATTTGCTCCTCCGAGAATGGCTCGGCCAGTGTCGGACTCGACCGTGGAGGGTGTTCCGCCACCAGTCACCGACGTAGAGATGGAGGTGGTTCTTACCCGCCTCCGATCCAAGAAGAGAGCGCCAGGTCCGGACGGGGTGCACGGGAAAGTGCTTTCCATCGCACTGGTGCACCTCGAAAATCCCCTCCGGGAACTCTTCGACCACTGTTTTCAGTTGGGGCAGTTCCCAAGGGATTGGAAGGTAGGTCGGCTCACTCTATTGCCAAAGGGGAGTCGGCCACCGGACCAAGCGTCGGCGGTGAGACCAATCGTTCTGCTGAATGAGGTCGGGAAAGCGTTGGAACGTGTAGTGGCTTCTCGACTCGTTCAGCATCTGGAGGAGGGCCCGGGACCGAAACTGTCAGACTATCAGTACGGTTTCCGGGTCGGTCGGTCTACCGTCGACGCCATTAGGCGCTTAAGGTCGGTGACGCGGGAGGCGGAACGCGAGGGGGAGGTAGTGTTGGGGGTGTCGCTCGACATCGCCAACGCTTTCAACAGCCTTCCTCACAGCGTGATACGGGAGGCGCTGCGCTACTTTGGTGTCCCCCCGTATATTGGAAGGCTGTTGGAAGATTGGCACTCCGACAGGGAAGTCGTGTGGGAGGACCGGGAGGGGTCCTTAGTGCGGTGGAGGGCAGGGTGCGGTGTTCCACAGGGATCGGTGTTGGGTCCGATCCTGTGGGATATTGGCTTTGACTGGGTCCTGCGTTGTCGTCTTCTCCCTGGGATGAGTGTCATCTGTTACGCTGATGACACTTTTGTAACATCCCGGGGGAGAAATTTTAATGAGGCGGCGCGGCTGGCCGAATCGGCAGTATCGCTGGTGGCTGGCCGCATTAGGCGTTTGGGGCTTCGGGTTCGTTATGATAAGACCGAAGCCCTCATGTTTCGCGGACCCGGGAAGAGAGGACCCCCCCCAGGCGCACGACTTCAGGTCGGAGAGGAGGAGATCCGGGTGAGCCCCACCGTCAGATATCTTGGGCTCACCCTGGACGGGAGGTGGACTTTCGGCCCTCACTTCCAACTATTAGGGCCGAAGGTTATAAGGGCGGCGTCATCGCTGGGCCGGCTTTTGCCAAATGTGGGCGGGCCCAGCCAAGCCTGCAGGCGGCTATACTCTGGTGTGTGTAAGAGTATAGCCCTGTACGGTGCCCCGATTTGGGCGGATGCCCTCACGGTGCGTAATACGGCCCTGCTGCACAGAATGCAGCGGGTCATAGCAGTGAGGGTCATCAGAGGGTACCGTACGGTCTCTTGGGCGGCGGCTACTGCGCTGGCGGGAGAACCGCCGTGGGAGCTCGTGGCTAGGGTCCACGCTGAGTTGAACCTCCTCGTGTCAGAGAGGAGGTCGCGTAGTGAGGCCCTATCGTGGGAGGAGCTCAGGCGGTTCCAAAGGCTAGGAGAGCAGTGGTTGCTGAGGAGGTGGGGTGAGGTACTGACGCAGGCGCCGTATGGTAAGCATACGGTTTCTGCACTGCGTCCAGTTCTTGCGGCATGGATGCGCCGCAAGAATAAACCCCTTACCTTCCGCCTTACACAGATACTCACCGGACATGGATGTTTCGGTGCGTATTTGTGTAAGGTGGCCAGGAGAGAGCCTACGCCAGCCTGCCATGAGTGCGGCGCTGCGGAGGACACGGCCCAGCATACCCTTGAGGTGTGCGATCGTTGGGCCGTGCAGCGCCATGACCTCATGGCGGTGCTTGGGCGGGACCTCTCGCTCTCGACCATGGTGCGCTGCATGCTCGAGAGCGATGAGGCCTGGCAGGCGGTGGTCTCCTTTTGCGAATCTGTCATGTCGCAGAAGGAGGCCTCGGAGCGGGACAGAGAGACTGATCCTCTCTCTGCTCCGCTTCGCCGGCGCAGGACGGGGGTGCGGAGGCGTCGTTATGCGGCCCTCCCATCCCACGTCTAGTACGGGGCTCCGGGTAGAGGGATGGGTAAACCTCCCCGGCTTAGCCAGTCTCGGCGCCGAGGGGAGCGCTTCAGTTTGCCGAAGTGCTCCCTCATTGTGATGGAAGACCGGTCCCTTACGAGGTAGACCGGCCGGTCGGGGGGGGCGAGGCCTGTGCTTGACAGATCCAGGGCACGCCTTCCACTCAACGGCTGATGGCAATCCGCAAGTGGTTTTAGTGGGTAAACCGGCCGTAGTGAGCCGGGAGTCCCACATACCCCTCGGGCACCCTCCCGGGGGGATGCGTAATGCATTTCCCTTGCGAAAACAAAAAAAAAAAAAAAAAAAAAAAAAGGTTATTTGAATGATTTCATTAAATAAAAAACTTATAATTTTATTGCAATTGTTTTATTTTATGTATAACTTTCTTAATAATACACAGTGTTAATTACACAACAATCCAACGTGATGTTCATATTTCAAAAACAAGACTGAAACATCATATTATGCAATAACATATCATTTTTCAAAGTATCTCTACTATTAAAATCGCTTATAAAATCTATCAACGACTTCTTATTAAACTTATATAACAAATATGGGCAGGTTATTTGAATGATTTCATTAAATAAAAAACTTATAATTTTATTGCAATTGTTTTATTTTATATATAACTTTCTTAATAATACACAGTGTTAATTACACAACAATCCAACGTGATGTTCATATTTAAAAAACAAGACTGAAACATCATATTATGCAATAACATATCATTTTTCAAAGTATCTCTACTATTAAAATCGTAAACCTTTGTTTTCTAATCTATACCATTACCATTAGTGGAACAATTAGTTATCTTTATGAGTATTTGAATACATTGGTATATAAGCCCGCAAATATTTTTTGTAAGACACAGTGTGTAGAATTGTTGCTAAGCACGTTATAAGTTTGTGAAGTGTTCCTTAACAAAATGCAGGTAATAACATATTTTTCATAAATTATTGTTAAAAATATTTTAATTAATGTGAAATATTCATTGGGTTTATTTATATTGTTACAGGACTCAATCAATCTATTAAACGGTGACAACACCTTTAAAGATTATAATGCATCACCTACTGACTCTGAAACGGAGGATTTAGAAGTAACCCAACCTACATCCTTAAAACGGGAACATATAAACGAAAAAAAGCAATTAGATGTAAAATTTAAAGAATGTAGAGTTTAGAGCAATTAGATGTAAAATTTAAAGAATGTAGAGTTTAGGATGCGTAACATAAATAATTTGTGTTACGCATTCTAAACTGTGTCCTTTGTATTCTTATCTATGCCATTACCATTAGTCAAACAAGTTATCTTAATGAATATTTGAAAACATTAGTATATAAGGCCCCAAATATTTTTTGTAAGTCACAGTGTGTTGTAGAATTCTTGTTAAGTGAGTTATAAGTTTGTGAAGTGTTCCTAAACAAAATGCAGGTAATAAAATGTTTTTATTAATTATTTATGTTATAAATGTTTAGATTAATGTGAAATATTAATTAGATTTATTTATATTGTTACAGAACTCATTCAATCTATTGAACGGTGATAACACCTTTAAAGATTATTATAATGCATCACATACTGATTCTGAAACACAAGATTTAGAAATATTGCCGACCCAACCTACATCGTTGAAAAGGAAACATACAAACGAAACAAATCAATTAGATGAATTATTTAAAATTACATCTAAGAACAAGAAAAAGAAACAATCGAGTTCGGTGTCTAGAACTCAAGAAGGAGGCACTGGATTTATTTCTTCAAACTCAGATGATGCTAGTAATGCAACTCATTATATCAAGATAGAAATTTTTAATTTAAAAAAGATATCTAAGTTACCACCATCAGAACATTGGAAACACACTGAAATGCGTGTAAAATTATACACGCAAAACAACAGTGCTAACTATGAAAACATTCAAAAATTAATATGTAATATCACAAAAGATATTTCAAGTGACAATAATTGTAAGAAATACTATTTTCAAAATATTGTTTAATATATAATTTATAACAATAGCTTCCTTAAATAAGTTCATCTATTTCATTTTTGTCGATACACTAGTTAATTAGTTGTAAAAATAGATTGTTAAAACAGCATTATCAAAACAACGCTAATGATTTCTTATTGTGTACTCATAGAAGTACTCGAAAAACATTGAGTTTGTAACCAACTCGAAATCATTATTCGTGTCATAGCTTTGACTATTTGGGGACTCAATACCCAAAATGGATTCCAATACATGTGAAAGCGCCTTCTTCTGTTCTCAAGTTGACGAAATTCTCGATAGTGAAATGATCCAGATTTGCGAAGAAGTTGAGAGATGTGAATTGTATAATTCATGTTTTGACGAGGAGTTTGTGTGTGCTTCTGTTGAAAATTACATTAAGTGAGTGTTTTTTTTTAATTATTATATTTTTTTTTTTCATAACATTATAAATCAAATGTATAACTTTTTTATTATTTGTTCCAGTCAACCACTTCAAGAAGGGGGATCACTCAAAAGGTCTTTAGTTCACGATGATTTGAAAACTTCAGATCACCAAGCAAAACGTCAAATAACTGAAGAGACACCTTCAACTTCTTCTAGGATATCAGGACCCCACACAGGTAATCACTCAGATAAAGTAGAATGTGATGCTTGTAGAATTACAGTTAGTAGAAGATATTTTGTGAATCATTTAAAAAGTAAGACACATAAAAACAACTCCTTAAAATTACATCAAAAATTTGATAACGTATCAGTTATTGAAACAGCTTTTGGTCAAAGAATTATAACGTACAATATTTGCACTAAATAAAACCCATCTCTAGAATCAACATTGCAAACTCCTGAATCTTTTTTGAATTCAATTAAAGATAATTTATTATTTTTAATTGAAGAGTCTATTGTAAATCATACTATTTTTAAAGTTAATTTTATATTACATGCAGATTTTATTCAACAAAGTAAAAATGATATGACAAATTCATTTGATTTCCAAACTAGTAACTTTATAATTTTTCGTGGAGATGATTTTGATATATTTTTTACATCTTTATCAAACACATTAACAAATAAAATAAGTACGTTTGAGAAAAAAGATAGCGGTTGGAGTCTTAAAAATATAAAAAGTATCGATATGAATATCAATAAATTTAATCCTCTTCGTGGTACTTCATTTATTGATTTACCAAAGGACATTGCTACAAAAAAGGCTGTCATTAATGTTAAGAATACCGACTATTTGTGTTTTAAATGGGCTTTACTCTCTGCTCTATATCCTGTTTGTAAAAATGCTGAACGCGTATTCTCATACTCTAAATATTCTAACAAATTAAACTTTACAAATGTGACATTCCCTGTTAAATTAACCGATATTCCTAGAGTTGAAAAATTAAATAATATTAGCATAAACGTTTTTGGTTTAGAATTTGATAAACGAACTAAACGAAATAATGTGATTGGTCCATTATATTTTACAAAAAGTCGTAAGAATAGTCATATAAATTTGTTGTATTTGAGTAATGGTACATACAACCATTATTGTTTTATCAAAAATTTATCTCGTTTAGTTAGCAAACAACTTTCAAGTAGAGATCATTCTGTTTATATATGTGATGGATGTCTATTACATTTTTCAACTGGCGATCGATTATCAAATCATCAACAACAAGATTGTTCCCACGTAGTAACTGAATTACCTACTAGTAATCTCATATTTAAAAATTGGTTTGGAGAGCCCACATCTAACGATAGCGTTATGTTTAATAATTTTGAACGAAAACTGAAGGTTCCTTTTGTCATATACGCAGATTTTGAAGCGTTTCTAAATCCTATCCATTCATGTTCTAATAATCCATCTAAATCATATACAGATAACATTCAAAAACATGAACCTTATAGTTTCGGATATTATGTGAAGTGTTCTTATGATGACAATTTATCGAAATATGTGTCTTATTGTGGGGTTAATTGTACACAACAGTTTATGAATAGTTTGTACGAACAGTTGAAAATAATTTATAGCAAAAACAATTTTCAAAAATGTCCAAAATCGTTGAGTGTAGAACATAAAAACATTATAAGTGATTGTACAATTTGTCATATTTGTGAGACTAATTTAAATGATGAAAAATATTTAGATTTTGATTGGTATACGGGTGATTTTATAGGTGTTGCTCATGAAGTATGTACAAAAAAGAAAAAAACTGTACATTTTATACCAATATTTCTCCATAATTTAAGTCACTATGATTCATATTTCATTGTTCATGCTCTTAATTTTAAAGATGGCCCAGTAGAAATAATTCCACAAAACAAGGAAAAATACATATCCTTTTCAAAAATATTAAATATAAATAACCAAAGAATAAATTTAAGATTTATAGATTCACTAAAGTTTTTACCATGCAGTCTTGATCAGTTAGCTAAAAATCTTAAAGATAATCAATTTCACACTCTTAAAAAGAGTTTTCCTAAAAATGATGATTTTATACGTCTTAGGAAAAAAGGTATTTTCCCATACGAGTTTATGACTTCTTCTAATAGTTTAAAGGTGCCATTTTTACCTAGTCAAAAAGAGTTTTACAGTACTTTAACAAATTCAAACATATCCGAGGATGATTATAGGCATGCCCAAGATGTTTGGAATCACTTTAAATGTATAAATATGCAGGACTATTCTAATTTATATCAAAAAACAGATGTTTTACTATTAACAGACATATTTGAAAATTTTAGAGACCTTTGTATTGCTACTTATAATCTTGATCCTGCACACTACTATACAGCACCAGGTTTAAGTTGGGATGCGATGTTAAAATATACCAAAATACAGTTAGAACTATTGACTGACTTTGACAAAATTGCTTTTATAAGGAATGGTATTCGTGGTGGTGTATCTCAATGTAGTAACAGGTATGCAAAGGCTAATAATGAATATCTAAACAATTATGATAACACGAAAACGAAATCTTATCTCGCATATTTCGATGCAAATAATTTATACGGTTGGGCTATGTCTCAATATCTCCCCGTAGGAGGATTTGAATGGGTTGCTCCTACAACCTATTTCAATGTGCCAGACAATTCAGAAAATGGATTCATTTTAGAAGTAGATTTAATGTATCCTGATGAACTTCATGACCAACATTCTGATTTTCCTCTTTGCCCCGAAAACATTTGTGTAGGCGATTCTAAAGATGTAAAATTAATATCAAACCTTAATAATAAAACAAAATATGTAATTCACTATAGAAATCTAAAACAATGTCTTAAATTAGGTATGAAATTGCAAAAAATTCATAGAATATTAAAATTTAATCAAAAGCCCTGGTTGCAAAAATATATAGATTTAAATAATAATTTGAGGACGAAGGCAATGTCAGATTTTGAAAAGGACTTCTATAAGCTGATGAACAACTGAGTTTTTGGTAAAACAATGGAAAACGTAGAGAAGAGAGTAAATGTTAAGCTTTTAACCCATTGGGAAAATTGTGGTAAATCTTTAGGTGCACAAGACTTAATCGCACGACCAGAATTTCATAGTCTTACAATATTCTCGGAAAACTTAGTTGCCGTCCAATTGCGCAAAACAAAAGTTATTTATAATAAACCCATTTATCTAGGATTTTGTATTTTAGATATTTCTAAGACTCTTATGTATGAATTTCATTATGATTATATGTTAAAAAAGTTTAATGATAACACCAAACTGTTGTATACCGATACTGACAGTTTTATTTATCAAATATTCACCAATAATTTTTATGAAGAACTCAGACCTGATTTAGCTACACGGTTTGATACGTCCGACTATCCAACTGATAATATTTTTAATTACCCCAAAATAAATAAAAAAAGGTTAGGATTTTTCAAAGATGAAAATAATGGTAAAATTTTAGAAGAATTTGTTGGATTACGATCAAAAATGTATGCATATAATGTAGGTAACCAACTTATAGCAAAAGCTAAGGGTGTAAATAAAAGCACTACTAAAAAATTAAATATTGAAAATTACAAATCATGTCTTTTTAATCAAAATGTTCAGTACCAGAGTATGCATAGATTTAAATCAATTAAACACACAATATTCACCCAAAAAATTAATAAAACTTCTTTGTCATATAATGATACTAAGCGTTACATTTTACCTAATCTCATTGATACATTAGCGTGGGGTCATTATTCATTAAGATAAAGTGTTGTTGTTATTTACTTTTACATAATTATATTGTTTATTTTTACTTTACTAGATAAGCTATGTATATATGTTTTTGATATTAATGTGTAAATAAATTTATATGTGCCTAACATTTAAGAAAGTTTGTAAATGAAAATGATTTTATGTTTTATTTAATTGTCCTATAAATTATTTATGTTATATTTTATTGTGTCTTTACAAATAAGAAGTTAATAAATATAATGTTTTAAACTACAATTGTTTACTTTATTCCTTGATTTCACATTAATCACACGTAAACGACATGAATCATTTTATCCACCCTTTTAGTGCAATAATTGCTGGGCCTAGTGGATGTGGAAAGTCACATTTTGTAACTGACTTTATCAAACATGGAAATCAGATGTGTAACATTATTTTTTCTCAAATAACTTGGTGTTTTGATGAAATGCAGCCATTATATAACCTTAAAAACGTTAACTATTTTCAAGGATTACCAGATCTGAATATGTTTGATGGTAAAGAGCCTAATCTTATTATAATAGATGATCTCATGAGGGAATCAGATGGACGTATAGTTGACATCTTCACTAAAGGAAGCCATCACAGGAATTTGAGTGTTTTTTATATAACTCAAAATTTGTTCCATCAAGGAAAAGGACAGCGGGACATTTCTTTAAATTCAAGTTACATAATATTTTTTAAAAACCCTCGTGATAAAACACAGATTCGCTATTTAGCACGTCAAGTAGTACCGGAAAATACTAAGTTTGTTGAAGAAGCGTACAAGGACGCAACCTTGGATGCTCATGGATATTTAATGATAGATCTTAAACAAAATACTAATGATTTATGTCGTATTAAATCAAAAATATTCCCCGACGATGGGTTTTGTTCTATTTATGTACCAAAAAAAGGGTTTAAATACGACATTAATCAACAAATTTCTGTCATTTATAAATAATGGATCGAAGATTGAAGACGCATAAAGATTTACTCCTTGCATTGCACACGTTAAATCCAAAATATCAAAAAGCTTTATTAAAATCGTGTGATGAAGATGAAATAAATTGTATTTGTGAATGTATTCACAACGTTCTACAAGGTAAAGTTCCATTGGAAGAAAAAGAGAAAAAATCTCTCAAAAAATATAAATCCTTGCTTCGTAAGCTTGTACGCAAAACAACAAACAAAGTAAGAAAAAATATAATAGTACAAAAAGGTGGTTCATTTCTACCTATTATATTGGGTTCAATACTAAGTGGATTAGTTAGTGGTTTAGTTTAAAATGGAACATGCTAAAAGGATGATCCTTGTTGAACCGAGTTTTATAGACAAAATAACCCAAAAGGGGTCTTCTGATGATCCAAAATCAAGATTGGATATTGAAATGCAAAATATTTTAAAAGGCAAAGAAGATGATAGAAATAAATGGATTTTGTATTTACAAGTTTTGCAAAGGTACTTACACTTTACTGGAGAAGATCGCCAAACGTATGAACTACCAATAATAACATCAAATGATTTACCTGAAACATTACCAAAAAAAGAACATATTAATAAAAATGTTGAAACAGTTTCTAAAGATTCAGTTATCAATAAGACGTTTAATGAAGAAGATATCAACCTGAACAGTAACGTTACACAGAGAGAACCTGTTTATTCAGTTAAACAAATTTTAAGTTTGATACCAAAGACATATTCGAAAAAGGGTGAGCAGTTATTGAACTTGTTATCGATTAACAAAAATAAAATAAATTGGGATGAAGAGGGTACAGTTTTCATTAATAACAAAAAGGAAACTGGGAGCAATATAATAGATTTAATAAACGATGTATTGAGACCACTAAAAAATAGTGAACCAATAGGGTGGGAAAATTTTGCAAGGACTTTAAAAGATTTGAAAATACCACTTACCTATATTGGTAATCCTAGAAGAAGTCAGTTTATAAATCAAATAGAGTTTAAAGATTCCGAAGAGGTAGTATTTTCTACACCTACATCGAGTCCAAAAAAAATATATGATAAAACAGATTTTGGTGAGAGATCATTTTCTACACCTAATCAAAAACATATTAAAAAAATTCGAAATAAAATCGATTGGGAAAAATGGACCCCTTACTAGATATTAATAATATTTATTATGATCCATCGAACCCTGCTGGTTTTAGTAGTTTTGATAAACTTACAAATGCCATGAAAGGTAAAATGTCTAAAAAAGAAGTTAAGGAATGGTTGCAGTCACAAGAAACGTATACACTTCATAAACCAGTACAGAAGAAATTTTCTCGAAATAAATATATTTTATCTAATTTAAATGAACTTTGGCAAGTAGATTTAAGCGATATGAGAACTTATAGTAAATATAATAATGGTTTTAATTATATACTGTGTGTAATTGATGTATTTAGTAAGTGTGCCTACGCCAGACCTCTAAAACGTAAAAATTCTGAGACAGTAAAACGATGTTTTGAAAGCATATTCAGTGAAGCAAATACAACCCCAACCCATATACAATCAGATAAAGGAACTGAGTTTGTTTCGAAAGATGTTAAAAAATTTTTTAAGTCTAAGAAAATAAATTATTACACTACGAACAATCCAGATATCAAAGCAAGTGTTGTCGAAAGATTGTCAAAGAACATTGAAAACCAAAATGTGGCGATATTTTACACATAAAAATACTTACAAATACATTGATATTTTACAAGATTTAATGTATTCCTATAATCATAGTTATCATTCAAGCATTAAAATGACACCGTGTGATGTAAATTCCGGTAATATTACGGAATTGAATACGGTTTGGAATAATTTATATGATAGAAAAACATTAAAGGTACCTAAAAATATTCCATTGCCTAAGTTTCATGTTGGTGATCATGTTAGAATAACCAAATATAAACATATATTCCAAAAAGGGTATGAGTCTAACTGGAGTGATGAAATATTTGTGATAACTTCAGTTATTGAGAGATCACCTTGGGTAGTCTACACATTGAAAGATTTAAAAGATGAGGAGATTGAAGGGACTTTTTATGAAAAAGAACTACAACAAGTAAATTACAACCCAACATCAAGTTATAAAATTGATAAAATACTAGGTTTTCGTTATTCAGGCTCCAGAAAGCAGGTGTTAGTGAAGTGGAAAGGTTATCCTGATAAGTTCAATAGTTGGATACAAGCTTCAAATTTGGAAACAATATGATAAAACATAATTTTTACATAACATTACCAAGCAATAGTTCGATGGAATACTTTCCTCAAAATAGGACAACAATGTTTTCTACTAAACTACCCAAAGCAATAAAATTAGAGGGAGAATGGGTCGTTGGTCTGGTTGAATTTCAATATCCATGCACTATGTTCACTGTTCAGGAAGGCGAAAATATTATATATATAACTAAACATATGTTAATGCCCAACGAAAACACTCCTTCAGTGGTATACTATAAGACCCACATTCCAGCCACAAATTATGATGATATAAAACATATTTTAACGGCATTAAATAATATAAGGGAAAAAGTGAGATTTCGCTATGATGAAATATCAAAATTTGTTTCCGTGACAGTTAGTGATGAATCAATTGTATCATTAACGTTGTCACCAAAGTTAGGTCTTCAATTAGGATATGAACCCAATAGAAATCTTGTAGAGAAAGGTTTGGGTAAATGTCCTGCAAATTTACATTTAGGGTTACCATCCCAACTTTTCGTTTATTGTGATATCGTAGAGCCCCAAATTGTAGGTGATGTAATTACACCACTGTTAAGAATTATTCCTTTGGACCCCGCTAAGTATATATATGGTGCTAATAAAATGCATGTATTTTCACCCCCACACTACATACCTGTAATGCGAAGAGAATTCGATACTATTGAAATAGATATAATATCAAGCACAGGTAAAAAAATACCATTTCAATTTGGGACGGTGTGTGTTAAACTACACTTCAAAAAATTATAATGTATCCCCGAGATCATCCAAATTGCCCATATGAAAATTACTACACTCATCAGGCTGGTTCAGGAATGGGAGTAATATATAAGGGAGCACCATATCAACGTGGGCATGGTATTGGTTGCTTTTTGGGAGGGCTATTTCGTTCAGTTTTACCATTATTTTCAAGTGGTGCAAAGGCTGTAGGAAAAGAAGCTTTAAGTGCTGGTGTAGGGTTGTTATCAGACATGGTTAGAGCTCGACCAATGGAAGAGTCTATCAAAAGTAGACTCAAAGAAGCTAGTTCTAATTTAAAAAGGAAAGCCGATGATAAAATTGATAAAATAATGTCTGGTTCAGGATATATAACAAAGAGAAAACTAATATCATCATTCATTCCACCGTCAACTGTTAAAGTGAAAGGAATAAACAAACGGAGAAATAAAGCTCCTCGAAAGATCAAAGATATTTTTTCATAAATCAAAATGTCCTTTTTACATAATAATTCTTGTGAGTGTATTAAATCGGAATTGGATTTATTTGCTTTACCATCAACACAAACTAGTATAGAAAGCGGAACATGGGTACACTACAAACCCATATCTTCACTAGGTGATGATGGCCCTATAGAATTTCAAGTACCCGGAACTGGAGATGATTATGTTGATTTGTCCCATACTTTGTTACATTTAAAAGTGAAAATATTAAATGAAGACTCAACAAAATTAAGTGCAGCTACTGTAGTAGCCCCTGTAAATAATTGGCTACATACACTATTTAGTCAGTTAGATGTTTATTTAAATCAAAAATTAGTTTCACCTCCTAATAATACATATGCATATCGCGCCTATATGGAAACTCTCTTAAACTATGCTCCAGCAGCAAAAGAATCTCATTTAACATGCAGTCTTTGGTATGAAGATACTGAGGGGAAAATGAATTCAACTGATGACAAAAATGTTGGTTTTACTAAAAGACAACAATTAGTATCTGAAAGTAAAGAAATAGAAATGATCGGACATCTTCATGGTGATATATTTAATCAAGAAAAGTTCTTACTCAATGGTGTTGAAATGAGTGTAAAGATGGTTAGATCTCGTGAATCTTTCAATCTTATCAAATCAAATCAATCAAATCAAATCAAATATTTTATTCACAGAATGCAGTTTACAGAGGTGTTATCTTAAATATAATTCGTACTTCCATTCTACCATTTAAATGGTGTGTGAAATTTGTTAACAATTTTTAATACATATCAATTAATTCAAATTAAATAGTAACAAAATAGCAAATCAATTATTCATAATAAAATATAATAAATTATGTCATGTCAAAATATAGTATCTAATAAATTACAAATAATTACCACCAAATAATGTTATGTTATAATGGACAATAGAATACATAATTTCATTTCTATTCTATTGTCCATTATAACATAACATTGTATGTTTCAAAATAATATTTTAATTTCATTCATTCCATAAATAAAAAAAAAACTAAGTAAAGTATTGTTTTTTTATTAATAAAAGTTTAAAAATAAAATTTTATCTTTTCACCGAGTATAACATGTTCCCTTTTGTTACATTAGTTTTTATGCGAAATATCACTAACAGGCAATAAAATTGCGATTAGGACAAAAATACTTTGTGCGAAAACTAACTAAATCGGTTTTTATTGAATATATATTAAAATAAATAATTTAAAATCATTTAAATTAAGTAACTCTGATACATTATCTATGCAATGGCATAAATAAAAAGTTTATATCTTTTACCAAAAATCGCTCGTAGCACAAAATGACGAAAAAGCTATCTAGTGAGTTTTCGTTCTACGGGGACGATATACACAATTCATAAAATCATAAAAGCTTGTCGTGACGTTTGCGTAAGTACCTGTGCCTACTAGATAGGTATCTGTAAGTATTTACCTAATTAAACTGAAAAAAAAACTTATCGGAATAATTTGGTCAATGAAATAGGCACCTAGAAACTAGTTAATTTACACAAGCCTAAATCCTTCGACAAGCTTTTATGATTTTATGAATTGTGTGCTTTAAGTAGACAGTTAAAATTTGTGAGTAAAAATTTATTTCCTTATTTTTAGGGCATTTAAATAAAAACTTTCTCAAAAAGGGTTTTTTTGTTTAATTTATTGTAGTAAACTCGATTGTGAAATCTATCGATATTCGTTCCTCGGGTTTTTTAAAAAGTTTTATAACGCTAGACAGTAAATTACAGTGGGGTCCTCATATTGCCAACCTGGCAGATAAGCTCAGTTCTGCAGCATATGCAGAAAAATTTGAGAAATTTCTGACGAAGATACGGCGCGACGGCATCATTTTATGGGGAAATGCAGCCGACATTAACACAATATTTGTGCTGCAGAAGCGAGCAATACGTTCCATTTACAAGATGTCCTCATTTGAATCTCTGAGAGAAAAGTTTAAAGAAATTTCCATTAATAAATTTTAAAAAGTAGTTAAAGAACGTTTGTGTGCTAAAGCTTATTATAAGATAACTGATACGTAACATAGGAAATACTGCATTTTAATACAATATTTGGATAGTTAGACGAGCGGGTCACAAATAAAAAAAAACTATATTTTATGGCTTTTAATCGTAACGATCATTTTTTTAAATTTTTTACAACCTTTTACTAGCGAAAACTTCTCCTTCGAGCTCACATAAAATTATTACATAGTTCATCTTTTTAACAATATTTACACACATACATATTTACAAACGCGGACAGACTAACGTAATAAATAACTAGGCTACGGCGTCACACGAGCACGGTGAGGCGCTCGGGCGGCGGGTGGCGCGCGGGCGGCGGCTCCGGCGGCGGCAGCGCGCGCTTCGTCAGCTCCTTGTCGCGCGGCGGAGTGTTGTTGCGCGCGTCGGCGTTCTGCGCCTTGTACAGCGAGTGCGCGCGCGGCAGCTCCGCCTCGCGCCGCTCCTCGCGCAGCGGGTTGGCGTACCGCCGCAAGTTCTCCTCGTTCTGCAGGTTGTTGGACTTGTCCTCGTCGCGGCGCCGCACGCGCTCGGCGGCGGCGCGGCGGCGGCGCACCACCAGCAGCGCGCCGGCACCCGCGCCCAGCAGCAGCAGCGGCACGGCAGCCGCGAGCGCCAGCAGCGCGCCGCCCGCCCCGCCCGCCGGCGCGTCCGCCGCCGCCGCCGCGCCCGGTCGCGCGCCCGCCTCCACGCGCAGACGCAGCGCCGCGCCGAGCAGCGGGTGCTGCGCGAGCCGCCGCCGCGCCACCAGCTCGCTGAGCGCGCGCACCGCCGCCGCCAGCGAGCCGGCGCCCTCGCCCTCCTCCTCCTCGCCGGCCCACTGCGAATTGCCACAACGTCCGGTTAGTAACAATTTCTTAGAGGAAAACAAAATCTAACTAACGTATTTATTAATTTTTTACCACATTTAATATTCCACGAGGGCGAAGCCTCGGGAAAGAGCTAGTATTTCAATAGATGAATTTTAATTAATAGACAATTAGATTACCAATGCCAGGTCTAGGACATCCGGGTCGTCGTTGGTCACGTCGCACAGCAGCGCGAGCGGCGGCGCGGGCGGCTCGGCGTCCACCAGCGCGGCCGCCAGCGCCCGGCGCAGCGCCGCGCACGCGCGCTCCACGTGCGCGCCGCGCGCCAACCTCTCGCGTGCGAGCCGTAGCTGCACTCGTGCGCAGCGGGGAGGCGGCGCCGCGCGCGCGCCCGGCCGGCACGTCTCCGGCGCCGGTACCGCGGCCGCCTCCAGGCGCCGCCCGGCGACGCGCTGGCACTCACCAAAGGGCGCGCAGGGCCCGCGCAGACAGAGCGCCGGGGCCGGGACGCACACCTGCACAAGTGTTATGTATATTTTATTATGCCGAAGCACTAAGAACAACATCGTATTATTTTATTTACAACTAGCTGTGCCCG
The DNA here is from genome assembly GCA_905187575.2 of Celastrina argiolus. NCBI lineage: Eukaryota > Metazoa > Arthropoda > Insecta > Lepidoptera > Lycaenidae > Celastrina > Celastrina argiolus. Next base: position 24,321,861 of record LR994580.1, on the reverse strand, counting down.
CGACTTCGTACGCGTGGAAAAGTGATTTAGGGCAGCAGTTAAAATACATTTTTAGTTTATGAACACTGTCGTTTGGATATTTAAAATCACTAATTTATAGTAGTTAATGCTTCTTTATACACGGTATTAGACGTGCATAAGCAAAAGAAGTAGGCCGATGAAGTAATGATAATAATTTATTGTCAAATAATGGCCGTTTTTTTCTATGAAAATGCTAACGATTCCTATTACTACCAGCTCGAAAAATGACCGTGTATTATTAACCGACTTCAAAAAAAGGAGGAGGTTCTCAATTCGTCTGTATGTATAATATTTTTTTTCTTTTATGCGAACGGGACTACTTGATAGTACACTCATATACGCGACGAAGATCTCTGTACTGAGATTTGTATGGACTTTACGCCGCAGCGACTGCAGACGATGATCGTTTTCACACCGACGCTGCGCTGCTGGCACCGAGCGCCAAATTTTTTAAAAGTCTACTCTCGGTGCGCAATTCCAACTCGGACTTGCCCGGTTTTTTATTTATTAATTACCTACGCTAACAAACATGTAGCCTACTTTGGGACTTGTATTTTGTTATTTTGTCGTCTAAAGCAAGTTTGCTTTAGACGACAAAATAACAAAAGTCCAAAAGAAAGAAAAAACCCAAGCCGTACCTAGCATAAAAACTAATAAATAAAAATATCATGAAAAACATAAAATCTTACTTATATTGACATAACTTTTCTAATTTAAATGTACCTATGACATCTCATTCATATCTTGAAAAAAAACTATCCTACGCCTATACTTTATTAATCGTATTTGCAAAACCTAAGTATAATAATAAATTACTTCGCACAAAGTAATAATTATTTTCACTTGTACTGGAAAATAAGTATTACTTTGTGCGAAGTAAATTTAATTGTTCCTTTTAGTTTACCTTTTGAAGTCGTTTTTTTTTTTGTTTAAAATTATTTAATTTTCAGATTTTTAGTGATGGGTATAGACTGAGTAGGGATAATTCTCGAATGATCAGACGACGATTATTTGAGGACGGAAAATGAAAAACAAAAACGATTAGATAAAAAAAAATAGTAGAAAGAGAAAAAGTCTACCGCTGCTCGCGGCGCTGGCGTAAGCCAGAGCAGCGCGAAATTTTTCAACACATATATATATATATATATAGCTTACTGAAACGTGAAATTTTTTGATATTATAGATCCAGGATATGGTGCAAAACCTAACTGTTTGGTAATATATTATGCTTAGACTACTTCAGAAAAAATCAAAATCAATTCACATAAATTTTGAGGATTTCCTTCGATTCCTCACAGATCCCATCATCAGGTCACCATTTGGTGACAATGGGATCAAATTTAAATTATACCCTACACAACATTAAAAAAAATTAAAATCGTTTCAGAAACGATGAAGATATCCGCGAAGAAACAAAAAAAAAACAAACATATATTTACGAATTGAGAAACCTCCTCCTTTTTTGTAAGTCAGTTAAAAATATTATGTTGGTTATTTCATGTTACAATCTACCTTTGTGCCAAGTTTCATTTAAATACGTTGAGTAGTTTGGCTAAAATAAGGTCAAATATGTAGCTACAATTTTTTGAAGATCCCACGGGAACCCTTTCGTTTTTCGGGATAATAATTTCCAATAATGCTCTTCAGGTCATAAGCTACCTGCCTGCCGAATTTCATTTAAATACGTTGAGTAGTTTGGCTCAAATACCGTCAAATAGGTAGCTACAATTCTTTGAAGATCCCACGGGAACCCTGTCGTTTTTCGGGATAACAATTTTCAATAATGCTCTTCAAGTCATAAGCTACCTGCCTGCCGAATTTCATTTAAAAACGTTGAGTAGTTTGGCTGAAATACCGTCAAATAGGTAGCTACAATTTTTTGAAGATCCCACAGGAACCCTGTCGTTTTTCAGGATAACAATTTTTAATAATGCTCTTCAAGTCATAAGCTACCTGCCTGCCGAATTTCATTTACATACGTTGAGTAGTTTGGCTGAAATACCGTCAAATAGGTAGCTACAATTTTTTGAAGATCCCACGGGAACCCTTTCGTTTTTCGGGATAACAATTTCCAATAATGCTCTTCAGATTATAAGCTACCTGCCTGCCAAATTACATTTAAATACGTTGAGTAGTTATGGCTGAAATACCGTCAAATAGGTAGCTACAATTTTTTGAAGATCCTACGGGAACCCTTTCGTATTTCGGGATAACAATTTCCAATAATGCTCTTCAGATCATAAGCTATCTGCCTGCCAAATTTCATTTAAATACGTTGAGTAGTTTGGCTGAAATACCGTCAAATAGGTAGCTACAATTTTTTGAAGATCCCATGGGAACCCTTACGTTTTTCGGGATAATAATTTCCAATAATGTTCTTCAGGTCATAAGCTACCTGCCTGCCGAATTTCATTTAAATACGTTGAGTAGTTTGGCTGAAATACCGTCAAATAGGTAGCTACAATTTTTTGAAGATCCCACGGGAACCCTGTCGTTTTTCGGTATAACAATTTCCAATAATGCTCTTCAGATTATAAGCTACCTGCCTGCCAAATTGCATTTAAATACGTTGAGTAGTATGGCTGAAATAACGTCAAATAGGTAGCTACAATTTTTTGAAGATCCTACGGGAACCCTTTCGTTTTTCGGGATAACAATTTCCAATAATACTCTTCAGATCATAAGCTACCTGCCTGCCAAATTTCATTTAAATACGTTGAGTAGTTTGGCTGAAATACCGTCAAATAGGTAGCTACAATTTTTTGAAGATCCCACGGGAACCCTTTCGTTTTTCGGAATAATAATTTCCAATAATGCTCTTCAGGTCGTAAGCTACCTGCCTGCCAAATTTCATTTCATTCCATACAGTGGTTTTAGCGTGATGCGACGACAAACATTCCCATATGGACAGACAGACAGACAGACAGACAGACAGACAGACAGACAGACAGACAGACAGACAGACAGACAGACAGACAGACAGACATTTTTTTCAAAAATGCTATTTTTAGGTTCTGTGGCTTATATATACCCCCTTTTTTTAATTTTCACTTAAATATTCTTAATGTACAGACATGACCCCTCTACAGATTTATTATATATTATGTATAGATAGGTAATTTTTTATGATACGCAGAAGCCCAAAAAAAGGTGGATGTTCTCAATTCGATCTGTTTTGTTATGTATACCTATTATGTATATTATGTCATTGTATGTACCTACAATGTACACCGATTACTCTGAGGTTAATTATTCGATTTTCGTGATTCTTTTTTTATTCGACGCAGAATACTTTTTTTTTTCTTATTTAGTTTAAACATGAGATAGTACTTTTTGCTGATGATACTTCACAATTTTTTTATGTGAAGCGACAACAGACAAATAACGACGAGGTGAATTGTGCCCTCTTGAAAATAGTACATTGGTTTAATGTTAATAAGTTACTTTTAAATTCTAATAAAACAAAATGTTTAAAGTTTAGTTTGCCCAATGTAAGGCAAGTACAAACCAATATTCTATTAAATGATGAAAAAAGGAATTTAGTCGACACCACTGTGTTTCTAGGTATAACGCTAGACAGTAAATTACAGTGGGGTCCTCATATTGCCAACCTGGCAGATAAGCTCAGTTCTGCAGCATATGCAGTCAGAAAAAATTGAGAAATTTCTGACGAAGATACGGCGCGACTAGTCTTTTCACAGTAATTCGTCTTACGGCTTTCTTTTATGGGGAAATGCAGTCGACACTGTAACAATATTTGTGCCGCAGAAGCGAAAAAATACGTTCCATTTACAAGATGTCCTCATTTGAATCTCTGAGAGAAAAGTTTAAAGAAATAGGAATCTTAACCGTTGCATCTCAATACATTTTGGACAATTTATCATATTGTAAGAAAAAAAAATATAATTTTAAAACAAAAAGTGATAATCATTGAAGTTTGAACACTAGAAATAAGCACAAAAATCGATATACCTATGATTAGGCTTAGCAAAGTAAGTAAATCTTTTAAAGGGCAATGTAGGTATACGGGTTTACAATAAAATCCCAAAAAACGTTCAAAATTGCGGCTCATATTTATTTACTATAATATGTATCCTAACTTTTATAATATTAATATGTATAGATTAAGTTACATTGTAAAAAATATATTGGTACTTTAAAAAAAAAGATCAATTGTCCATCTTTCTGCTAAAAGATGGCCCCGTGCGAGTTTCCTACGCCGGTTCTTCTCGGCGGGTTGGGGTTGAACCGGTCGTAGCTTGTTTTTCTTGTTGACTTTCCGAAAATAGCTTGTTAAGTTTCATTTGGAAATAAAACGTTTTTGTTTTTAATAGCTGATATTTGGACTTCATATTCTTTTTGGACGACCTTAAATTGTAAATACATTGATAAAAGTATTATTATGATGTGATAGGTTTTCGTTACCTCGTCCGCTTCGATTCGGCAGGGCACCGCGCCCGGCGCCTGGCAGTCCGGCGCGCCGCACCACAGACGCGTGCAGGTGGGCGCGCCGCCGACGCAGCGGCAGGCGTTGCACCCCCACCACCACGTGCCGTTGTCGGCGCCGCACGAGCCGGGCCAGTCCACGCCCCCCGGCCCCGCCGCGCCCTCCGGCCCGCCCTCCACGCCGTCCGACACCTCCCCGCTCTCCTCCCCGAGGCCGGCCACCACTGGAACGCGACAAAGTTTCGTCACAACGGAATCGAATCGCGAGCACTCTGCGACCCGCCGACCGAAAGTCTTCACTCACGTTCGAGGCATCTTCTCGCGAGTCGCGCCGGCGGCGGCGGACAGACGCAGCGCGCCGGCGAGCCGGGCGTGGCGACGCACACGGCGGGCGGCGGGCAGGCCGGGTCGCAGCTGGGCACGGAGCAGTCGGCACCGGCCCAGCCCGCCGCGCACTCGCATGCCCGCCGGCCCGCGCCGCCCGCGCACCGCCCGCCGTTGCGGCACGGCGCCGACGCGCAGCCGTCCACGGCGCTCTCGCAGCGCGCGCCGGCCCAGCCCGCGCGACAGGCGCACGCCCAGCCGCCCGCCGCCGTCGCCACGCACGCGCCGTGCAGGCACGAGCAGCCGCCCGCCTCGCTCGGTCCCGGCGCGGTCTGCGCCGGCGTCGGAACTTGCGACACCTGACAGTGGACGAACACAATATTCAATAGGGATTATGCATTATTTTTATTTTATATTATAAACACTTATTTTTATTTTATACAAAAACATTTACACAGAAATTTAACAACCTAGCCTAGTTTAGGCTAGGTTGTTAACCATACTTCGGGCTCGTTTGTTAACTTTGTAAACTAAATACATAAGTAAATGTGAGCTGAATTCGTAGCGTATGTATAGTCCAACACAAGGTACACTACACTCTACAGAGTGAACAGAAAAAGAGACAAGAATTACATTATATCATGCTGTTTTTACAAACTCAGGTGTCCTACAAGGGTCACATTTAGCACCTCCTTGTACATAAACGACTTGAGAGATTTTAGAAAATAGCGACACTCTTCTTTATGCCGACGACACAAAAATATTTAGAATTATACAAAACATACATGACTCCGAACTTTTTCATAATGATACAGGTAGCTGCTTTTGAAAATGAATGTTTTAAAAATAACCTGTTTCTCAACTCGGGAAGTGTAGAGTAATCAGCTTTAGTCTCAAACAAGCGAGCCGATTCTTTTTAAATATAAACTTAGTGGAAAGACTTTAAACTTACATTTGTTTCACATATTAACAAATTTTTCATAAAGCTTATAGGCAAACAAATGGGTTTTATTCTATGTATCGTAAACCTCTAAAAAATTCTGATACATACAATATATTATGATATAGTTAGTAGTAGTCACTTCGAATTTGAGAGATAAGAAACATTACAAAAAAAATATGCTTGCTATGCTATGCTATGCTTAGAATTTAGAATGGGTAACTTATACACGGATTACGAATTATCGATCTCAACATATAAAATTCCAACATTGGCAAAACGACGTCTATATAATATAAATAACATTTTTGTATAATGATATAAAACTTTTAAAGTTTCCGGTTTTCGAAAGAGCAGTTTATATGCTTAAGCAAAAATTATGGTGGTTGAAATGTATTTTGAAGTCCACAATCACTCCCAAGTTCCGAATTTGATCTACGCGATTTATTTTTATACTTTTATTTTATTAGGAAAACTTACAGCATATGGAACATTACAATAAAATTACATATTAAAAATCTTAATGCCGATTACAAGTTTCCACTAGTCGTCTCGTATAGTAAGCACGTCATGCTAACCATAGAACTACTTCAATTGGAATGTCTAAGACATCCACCGTACTCTCCGGACCTTGCTCCAATGGATTACCATTTTTTTCGAAATTTGGATAACTTCTTGCAAGGAAAAAAATTCAATTCCGATGAGGCAGTCCAAACCGCTTTCAAAGATTTCATTGATTCCCGTCCGAATGGTAATTTTAGGAAAGGGATCAATGAACTACCTATAAGATGGCAAAAGTGTATAGATAGCAATGGTACATACTTTGATTAATAAAATATATTTTAATATGAAAAAATCGCCTTTATGTTCCTCCCATACAAAACGCCAATTTCATATGTAAGGACCTAATATAATGCATTCTCAAACTTGTGGTTGGAGAAAAGGATTACCGATTAAATAAAGAGTCATGATTGTAATTAATGAAGGCAGACTCACCACGGTTCATATAAATAAATAATATAACTTATAAGGAGAAATATTATAAATATATTATAACTAGCAATATCCCGCGAAAAATGCTTTATATGATATATTTAAATTTTATACTATGGATTTCCGCAAAGTAACGCCTAATTCCATTAACCATATAAGGGGAGTTAAAAATTTGTCTAATGAAAGAAAGCATCAGTCGTAAGTTTTCTGATTTTGGTTGATTTTATTAGGAATATACTCCGAGACTAGGACAGCCATTTAATATTTTAGTTTTAAACTTCGAAATTTCCGAATGAGTACTAATAAAACGAACATTAAAGTAAATTAATCAAAAAATATAATCAAGTGTATTAAAAATATAAATATTTTTATTGAACACATTAAGGGACATAACACAGCCAAAGGTTAACAAAAAAAATACTAACTTACGCCTATTATAACAATACCTACATATTAGGAAAGAAAAAAAATAAGCAGAAAGTTAATTACTGGTTAGTTTGGTGAGTTGAGCGCTAGATCATCATATAAATGAATTTTGACGATAATAAGTTTTAAAAGGTGGGACATAAAGGGACATGAATATACGCGAATTTCTGATGGGATGTTTAAGATTATATTTAGCCAATAATTCAGGTACATCTATCTTATTATTTAGTATTTTACTTAAGTAAGCCAGGTCAGATATTATACCACCAAAAACATTTTCATGTAAAAATGTTGTCAAGGCGAGCCTACACAGCTTACCTTGTGAAAAAGTTATCAGAATTCGTATAAAACCAAGCTCTCTACACCTTAATCAAAATCTATCAAAAAGTGGTTAGATCTCATGTAGAACCAAAATTCTTGATCTATGCGCCCTTACTTCACCAGGCTTCACTTACGCTATATTGCAGTGAAGTTAAGCCTGGTGAAGTAAGGGCGCATAGATCAAGAATTTTGGTTCTACATGAGATCTAACCACTTTTTGATAGATTTTGATTAAGGTGTAGTGTAGAGCTTGGTTTTATACGATATCTGATAACTTTTTCACAGGGTAAGCTGTCTAGGCTCGCCTTGACAACATTTTTACATGAAAATGTTTTTGGTGGGATTTCATTTATTTTTGAAAGCTGGTTAATGGACTTTTTTTAATTTAAAGATAAACTATTTTGACCCCTGGCCTTTACTTTACTATAATAGAACAGTCAGCGACTTAGCCTAGTGACGCCTAGTGACGTCGACTGATGTCACCGTCAATATTATACCGTGTACTTAATAAACTTTCACCGCAATTTTTAAGAGGTAGAGGCGGATTTTCAATTAAATGCCTCGTCCATATTTCTTTATTTGTTATATTATTATATTATAATTATATTATATATAATTATAAATTACAAAATATACATTATTTTATTGCTGGAGTCAAACTTCTTATTTGGATAATATATTCTAGGATGCCACTAGTATAAATTCAACACTAATAATTCGAAAATTTGAGAATTACTTATACGAGGGAGATTGCCTTTAATAAAGCATGTTGAAACTTATTAAAATAATACAGTAAGTCTATAATAATATTGTATGTAGACGACGGTCACCGCCATCTGTTGGTACTAATTCTGGTACGGATCTTATAAATTTATGCTAAGTGCATTCACCTAAGTGCAACTTAGCATTTTTGAAGGAAAAAATGTATTTATTTTTATTTTTGAAAAATAGCTATAAGGTTTTCTTTTGATTATGGCCATCTTTAAACGTCATGACGTGACGTGTTAAAAATCATATTATTATTATGTTAATAGTCATAAGATTAAACACTAAAATTATTTATACATTGATCGTGTAATATTTTCGTTTATTGTTATCATTATAACCTTACCGTCTGTTAAATGTGTTGATATGTGTGTTTAGATGTTTCAGAGTTCCAAACATAGATTGCGCTGTTAGCTACCTAAATCGCGCTATCGAAGTGTCGAACGGTTTTTACATAAGATTCCCTCTAAACTCAATAATTACGTTACTGTAACACCAGCGAGAGCATAAGCCGGACCGATTTCAAGTGATTGACGTAATATTTTGTTCATAAACACTGATGATGACAACAAATTACTACTTGCTGCCTGTTAATTCTTACCAAATTTTTACTTACTAAATAAATAATACCTAATTTTAAATAAGTGGATAAAAAATTAATTTTCTCATAGATATATTTTTCATTTACAAAAAGTCGGTCACCGATTAATAATCGGAATAAAATAGAACATACTGATTGCAGCTGTAGTGCAACGCACTAAAATAAATAAAGTCGGTTGGAAATAATACGGAGCAAAAATCTGACCGATTATCGGTCCTACAAAAAGCAGGTCTTATTTTTTTATGTATTAAAGATCATATGCGTCTAATAAACATATTAAACATCCATTTTGTACCGTCCACCATGTTGGATTCAAAATGGCGGCATTTATATTTTAATAATTTTTTTGTTGGTTTTGTAGCAATAACAGCTTACATAAATAATATCAGCTTACTAGGACGTCAGGAAGTACCTTATGAATTTTGATGATCTATAAATGAGTCAGTGACGAAATCTGGGGTTTTTAGACATTGATAAAATTTAAAGTATAATAGCTACAACATTGAAACTTTGTATGTTTCATGTTTTTACTGGTGTCATTATATGTTGAAATTTTCAACTATGTAGCATCATCCAAAGCAAAGTTATGAGAGTTCAAAAAAACGACGAAACCTTTCGAGAAAAGGTATGTAGTGCCCTTGCGCTTCGCTTGGCTCGTCTTGACGGGGGCACTCCCGTGCCCCCAGATTCCTGCGATAGTACAAAGGAAGAAAATGGATTTTTTTGCACCAGGCATCATAATCAGTGAGGCAAAGATGTGATTTAAATTCAAGAAATCTAAGAAAGCGCTTCTGAATTGACTCCATTCTGTTTATGTAGATATTGTAAGCAGGATTTGTTGTAAGTTCGATAACTCCGAACAATATTCCACAATATATAATAATACTTGAACATATGGATAGTATACGAACCTTTACTACTTTAAAAGAATTAAATTTATTACATGACCGAATAACAAATCCTAGGGCTTTCGCGGACTTTCTAATAGTGTAGTCGATGTGCTCATCAAAAATTAATTCAGAGTCTATTATCTATAATAACTCCTAGGTCTATAAACGATTTCTTAACGACATGTACCTTATTTCTAAGCTTATAATCAAAGATAAAGATAAAGAGAAAGATTTATTTATTCCAATCTTACTTTATAATATTTAATTCACGACAAAAATTTATCGCAAAACACTTGGATACATTTAGATCTAATTTATTCATTGCACAGTAGTTATTAAATCTATTTAAATCTTCATGTAGAAGCCAACGATTTTTTTTAAATAATTTTGTGTCGTGCTGACGACAATAAAAAGTTTGAGTGACGGAAGCAAAAGGTAATATCGTAAAGAAATATAGCAAAGAGTAAAGGCTCCAGCAGAGAGCCCTGAGGATCCAGAAGGTACATACATCCATCCAGAAGTAAAACCGTTAATAGCTACCGCTTGAGATCTATTACCAATATATGATGAGAACCAACGGAGAAGATTATCATTGTACCGGCGTAAGATAACTTCTGGAGTAGGTTTTATATATTGATAGGTCTATGCGATCGAAAGCATTGCTAAAATCTGTACATATCGAGTCCACCTGTGCACCTGTGTTCTGTGTGTTGTGTTAGACAATATTATAAGTTAATTAATTTAATTGGGGTTACCAGTTTTGGTGAGGTGTAAAATAATAAATAATAATAATATAATGTATTTGCAATTAGTGTCGTCGTGTAACGTACCGGCGGTGCGGCGAGCACGTCGCAGGCGGCGCCGAGCCAGCCGGGTGCGCACGCGCAGCGCGCCGCGCCGTCGGGCTGGCGCACGCACGCGCCGCCACCGCCGCACGCGGGCTCGCAGCGCGCCTCCCCGAGCACGCCGCAGCGCTCGCCTGCCGACGCGACACACTCGATACATTAGCTGATCACCACGGCCATAGTTGGAGCTGGCGTAATCGTAGAGCAACGATACGAGTTACGACATTGTAAAGTTGAATATTTGTTAAACATAAAAACCTAGCTTTTAAAAATCTACTTTTTGTATTTGTACATTGATTTTTTTGCTTGTATAGAAATTTCTATTTTTAATTCTATTATTTCAAACTAGTTATATTGTTTTTTTGTCACTAATTGTTGGTCTGCCGCTGCCGCCGCTCGACCTACTAACGACTGCCGTCAGCACTGACCGGTCCAGGTGTCGGGGCAGACGCAGGTGTAGTCGTCGGCGCCGGCGACGCAGCTGCCGCCGTTGTGGCAGGGGTTCGGCGAGCACACGTTCGTCTCTACGAGCACACAGACACATCATATTAAATTATTAGTCCTGTAAGTTCATAATTTGTCGTTTTAAGCTAAATACAAAGCTTGTTCGAACTATGTATGCATGAATGACATAATTGTTTTTGTAACTCGAATATAATACATTATTGTTTATTGCACCTAATTATTATTTATTGAATAAATAGGAACAACAGGCGTTCAACATGTTGCCTTGAGTCTGTTTCATGCCTGTCAATACTGATCTACAGCATATCAGGGAATGCCACACTCAGACAGAACTTCTTTTCAGCGGCTTGAGCATTAGGTACTTATTACGAGTACACCACCGATGGCGTAGCAAAACTATTATAGAGTACTAATTACTTCTGTATATATTTTTTTGTTTACTTGTGATTTTGTCTCGTTGTTCTCTTGTTGTCTTCGTTTTTTTTTGTTTGGCTGTTATATTCCAATGTTCTATTTTTTACTTTACTGTATTTTTATACCTATAAAGTAATTTATTAAACTAATGTGCTGTATAAAATACAATAATGCAGTTGTGCAGTGTAATTAATATAATATAATCTTTATTTCGGGCGGCATAGGCCCATTTAGGCCCATATTAATGGCCGAACGTTCGCCGGAGCTGTGTCATCACAGCAGCTCGACATGGTACTAACGGTCTCGCTGCGCGCGCTGCGTGCAGTTCTTGCCGGTCCAGCCGGGCGCGCAGTGGCAATAGTAGTCGCTCTGCGCGGTGTAGCACTCCGCCCCGTTGGCGCAGGGCGCGCCGGCGCAGTGGTCGCGATCGTCCTGCGGACACACGGACGGTCGGTCAAATTAAATCCCCGGTCGAATTTAACGAGGACGAAAGGAGCACACGGCGGCCACTCACCGAGCAGTAGCGTCCCACACAGGAGGCAAGCTAGAAGCAGAGACGGGTTAGTGAGTTAGAGCGCGTACGTCGAAAATTATTCGTAATTAGTAGCGGACAGAGAGAGGCGGCGGGCGCGGGATCCAACCTCGCAATCCGTGCCGGAGAATCCGACGGGGCAGATGCAGCGGTAGGCGTCGAGCAGGTCGACGCACTCGCCGCCGTTGCGGCAGGGGCGCGAGGCGCAGTCGTCGACGTCGCGCGCGCACGTGCGGCCGGCCCAGCCCGCGGCGCACGCGCAGTGGAAGTCGTCCACCAGGTCGATGCACGTGGCGCCGTTAAGGCACTGGCCCGTGCAGTCGTCCACGTTGAGTTCGCAGTCGCCGCCCGTCCAGCCCGCCAGGCACGCGCACGCGTACCCGCCCGCCGTGTTGTTGCACGCCGCCGCGTTCACGCACGGCCCCAGCGCGCCTTCCGCGCCGCTCGCCGCCCCCGCCCCCGCCGCCGCCGCCGCGCTCGTCCCACCCGCCGCGCACTCGTCGACGTCTGCGAACACGAACACATCAAAACAAATTCAATAAATAAAAGATAATAATATGTATTGATGGGGAATGCATACAACTTACATGGCATTATCATAAAAATAATTAAATTTCCAAATTGTAATAAAACAAAAACGTGTTACGGTAGAATAAAAATAAATCTATATAGTGGGCCCTTAACGTAAGTGTAGGTCAGGACGAGGGGCGGATACCTTCGGTGCAGGTGGGTCCGGTCCAGCCGGGCGCGCACTCGCAGACGAAGGCGTCGAGGCGGTCGCGGCAGGTGGCGCCGTTGCGGCACGGCGCCGACGCGCAGTCGTCCACGTCTACGTCGCAGCGGGCGCCCGCCCAGCCGCGCTCGCAGGCGCACGTGAAGCCGGCCGGCGCGCCCGCTAGCGAGCAGGTGCCGTGCGCGCAGGGCTGCGGCGCGCACGGGTTGTCCACGCGCTCGCAGTCGGCACCCGAGAAGCCCTCGGCGCACGTGCACAGGTACTGGTCGGGCGCCGTGTTCTCGCACGTGCCGCCGTGCTGGCAGGGCTCGTGCGTGCCGCAGTAGTTCAGGTCCTGGTCGCACAGGATGCCGCCCCAGTTGGTGTCGCAGGTGCAGTCCCAGGAGGAGCCGTTGCAGTAGCCGTGCTTGCAGCCCGGGTACGGCTGGCACTGGGAGCACAGCTCGCCGCGCCAGCCCGGCCGGCACCTGGCGACACGAGCGGCGGAACGTTATTACGGCTATCAATTAACAACTTAAAATACTTATTTTAAGTTGACCTACAAAGAATTTACGGCCTCGTCTCGCTGATCTTTGAAGAAAAAATAATCTTATTAAAAAATATAGGTACTGAGCATAACGGCTCCGGCATTACACGGCAATAGTATCTAAACGTATCGATGAACTCACAGACACTCCCCCGGCTTGTCGCAGCGGCCGTGCGTCGGGTGGCACCCCTCCTTGCAGACAGCTGAGGACACAGAGGACAAAGCGAGGTCAGTACAGGGCGGTAAATACATGACACACAGTAAGCGATTAAATAGATACAGAAGGCGACGTACGCTTCTCGCAGTTGTCGCCCTGCCAGCCGGGCAAGCAGCGCTTGTCGCCCGCGGGCGAGCAGCGGTAGTGGCCGAACTTGTCGTCGCGCGGCCGGCAGAAGGTGGTGCACGTGGTGTTGTAGTAGTTGGGCTGGCACGACACGCGCACGCGGTACGCGACGGCCGCGGCGGCGCCCGCGTGCCGCAGCGCGTGCCACTCTGCGCCCGGCTCCACGATGCCCGACCACCACGCCTCCTCGATCAGCCCCGTTTCTGCAACACGCACAAACGCCATCAGTCAGCGATCTCCGACGCCCGAGCCGTCGCAACGGGGGGACGGGGCGAGCTACTCACCGGGCTCCGTGTAGTTGGAGTCGTCGTAGGCCTCCAGGATCAGCGTGAACGATCTCTGAAACAACAAAAACGTAGATAGTTAAGTCACTTAACGAACATTGTTCGCAGAGTCAACATCCTGAGGATGCTCCGGGGTCGGAGCGAAACGCGCGTCGAGTTTTGCAACCTGCATGGTGGTGGGACTTTGCACGATGGAGTTAACATTATTGCTTGTGTGGTGGTGGTGTTTTCATGTTTTTTGCTTGCGAGCAATTTTTTTAAAAAAATTGCATAAGCAGTGTGGGAGGAGGGAGGTGCATCAAACGCATGCCTATGCGTACACTCATTTGCTTGCAGGTTGTGGTTATAATTGTTTCGCGGGATATTGCTAGATATAATATATTTAAATTGTATAAAAAACGTAGATATCAGAAGGGACACCGCGGAGGACGAGCGGTGCGACGTGGTCGCGGAGGATGTCGTCGGGCACTCACCGTCCAACGGAAGCTGAAAGGCAGAGCCAGCGTGTAGAGCGGGTCGGCGAGCGTGAAGGAATCGGTGCCGAGCACGGGCGAGGCGGCGTGGCCGAACGAGCACGCGCCCGGCGCCGCGGACGTCTGGTACTCCTTGAGGCAGAGCGCGAAGCGCGTGCGGCAGGCGCGCGCACACGCGGCGGTCGGGGTGGGGGAGGGGGGCGCGCCGCCGCAGCACGCGCCCGACGCCAGCTGCAGCCGGTAGTTGGAGAACTCCAGCACCTGCAGCTCGAACACGCCCGCCCCCGCCGCGCACTGCGTCAAACAAAAATCAAACTATTAATATACTACTTACTAATACTTGGCATAACATGTATCTCACAACTTTTTACTATAGAAGAACTAAGTAGCGAGACTTGGCTCTTTTTACATGTTATGTTTAATGGGATCTCAGTTCTTTTTATAGAATACTTACTAAAACGCGTGTTTTTGCCGAAAATTTGAAATAAAACTTTGTAATCCTATACATTTATATGGGATTACAAAGTTAATTATGCAGTTGGCGTATCTAAAAAACTAGGTTTTAGGTTTTTCCTTTATTTAAACACTAAACGCTACTTGTAATCCAAATTTGAAGCTGCTATGTCTGCTAGAAGTGCCTATTACTTTTGATGATCGGTCAGTGAGTGAGTGAATGAGTCAGTGACAAAATTAAGAAGTTTGACAAGTGGTAATTCTTAAACTGCTGTTACAAATTGAATGAAATTTGAAACATACAATGCTTACTTAGTAACTAAAAATGCAGGCTTCTAGTTTAACCCGCAACAAAGTTATAAGGGTTTGAAATTGGCCTGAACTGCTTCGAGATAAGGATGGTACGGCCGTGCTCAACTTAGCGGGTACACCACCCCAGATAAACATTGATATTATTTTAGTAATGTAATTAAATTACGTCGACGACCTAGGTAGGAAGGAGTTGGCTCTAAATCTGGTGCGGGATAACGGGACACTTAGCATACTGGGGTGACGAGGAGGTGTATTCTGGGGGACTTTATTGTTTAATTTAACAAGGAGCATGGGGCAGTCGATTGAACTATTGGCGATATTCGCAAGATAGGTAACATCGCTGACGTTTCTGCGGTACACAAGAGAAAGAGGGCGGGAGACGACGACAGGAGGTTTCATAATTGGTATAATTTAGTTTAAAGTTGTAGTTAAAGTAAATTCGTAATTTAACTAAGTACCTTTTTGCACTTTTTCAATTTGACCTGTATAGACATCATATCATGTTATCAGCCATTTTTTGTAATGGCAATCCCTTAATTATGTCGTTTGCGAGAGGGACTTTTGGAGAGACTGTTTGAGATCGGTCATATCTGACTTGATAGCTTTGATATCCGAGTGCATACAAGATTGCGGAGAGGCGTTAGTTGAGAAGTAATGTTCAAGAGCTGTTCATGTCATTTTTATAGAGTGATTCTTAGGCGACAGCTTCCTCTTCTCAACTTCTTCGCTGCTTAAGGCGCTTTTAAATGTAAGGTTTATTTTTACCAAGCATGCGACAATAATTTTATTACTAATTGCTACACAGGAGAAATCGTAATGTTGGTGACATACAAGACACTACACATCACACCATCATTGAACTCAGCACTACAAAGCGAACAGGTAAACATATCGAGGAGAAAAAAAAATGTTTAGCTTTCCTGACAAGTGAATGTGCGTATGCGTGTTGTTTAGACGGAACTCACCGAGCGACTGATGATATCCAAATTAACTAAATAAAAGGCCCAAGTGCAAGTCACCACAAAGGATTTCGAATGAAATGTAATGTGTGTTGTAGTGGGCCCTCCCTCAAATATTTATTTTATTTAACAGATGATAACTAGCGTGCGTTGGATTCAATTTTATTTCACGTTTATTTTTTCAGTTTTACATTTTGTTGTCCGTCTGTATGTCTGTCCCTCTGTCGGTCCGAGAGCTTCTTGCTCAGGAACGCGTAAAGGTATCCAGCTAGCTAGAATTTCACTTACTATCCCTTGTACTCGTAGATGTGATAAATCGAACTTGTTATCCAGCGCAATCAAAAGATACAGCCGTTTATGCCGCAAATGTTTGACTTTTTCGACACTCGCAAGGGGATCAAAATGTAACTCCTGTAAACTGAAGGTATTGAAATTTGGTACGAAGTGATATACATAGATGTGTAATGTTTTGAAAAACAATAGCAAGAGACACGCTTTTACACATTCGTAAGAAAATTATCAGGAGGTTCCCTCGCCACAACAGGAAAATAACTAACATAAAGTTCAAATATTCGCGTCCATAGATATTATATTTTGTAATTGAACACCAACAAAATCTAGCGGTGTCATGGAAACGGTCGATTTTTGTAATGAATACGGTCCTTACAGAGCGTAATAAATTATTTTCAGTAATCATTAGTTCTCGTATTAACTGTTATTTAAACTACGGGAGGGCGATGATCATAGTCTTATCTAGCTGCATCACTGACCTATATATCATCCGATTATGTTATATTTCGTTTTTTTAATTGCGTTCTAAAGCTTATAAAACTTATAAAAAAATGCCAAGTCTCGCTACTTAGTTCTTTTGCCGTAAAAAGTTGTGAAATCCATGTCAAGGTGGGGTCAGTCTGTCGGTCTAACAATATCTTATAGTGATCATATTATCAATATTATTAAAAACCTTGATGTTTCAAATAAATAAGTATATTGACTTGGGAATGAAAAATGAATTGCATGAAATCACAATGTATAAGTTACCTGTCTCACTAGTGATACATTTAATATTATGTATCAGATTAGTGCAATTGCCAAGTCAATCTACTATTCATTAAAAAAAAACAAAATATTTTTTATGATATCGTTAAGATAAAAACTACTATTCCAAATTTGAAGCTCGTATGTCTACTAGAATTGCCAAGTACTTTTGATGATGGTTCAGTGAGTGAGTGAGTCAGTGACAATATGAATATGAATTATTCGGAGCGTACATTTTGTTTCCTCCATATCTTCATACAACAGTAGCAACACTTTGACTTATAATTCTAAAACTTCTTTTCTAAATTGAATGAATTTTGAAGTAGTTTGTACATTGTCTGCTTAGTTACTAAAAATACAGTCTTCTAGTTTTATCCACAACGAAGTTATAGGGGGTCGAGATCGGTCTGAACTGTTTCGAGAAAAGGATGATACGGCCGTGCTATCTATATTATCGGGGACACTGGCGGGCCCCCAGATTTTAAAGACGTATTCACGTCAAAAAATAACGCCAACACGATCTATGGATTAGGGTAATCTTACCTAACAGCTGTGTTTTGTACTCGCATATCTATGCGAGTACAAAACACAGCTGTTGACCAGATCACCGCGCACAGCAGAGAGTGGGTGGGGCGGCCGCACGCCCCGGGCGGAGACCACGCCCGTCCCGCCCCGCCCGCCCCACACGCCCCACGCGCCCCGCCCAACGACGAGCTTTCACTTCTTTAGTGAGTAGGTACTGTCGCGTGCGCCGTGAGTCGTGACGTGTTGACTGTTGGACGACCTGTGCTGTACCCTGTTGAGATTCATTTCACTCAAACATTACCAAAACTGTTCTATCGAATTAATGTATCATTGAATGCTAATGATGTTTATTTACAAAGATTTTAATGTTTTTTTTGTTACGTTCAGATTCAGATTAAATTTGACCTACAAAGAGTATAATATTTACACTATTCTAATCTATATTAAAGTATGGTATGGGATATGTAAGTACTTGTTGAAAAATATGAGTAATATTTTTCAATTCTAAGTTCACGGAGCTCCATTAGGTGAACGTTTATTTAGCTGGAGTACAAAAGTCAGTAAAAAATTATAAAAATCACATTCACATCACATTCGTTACAACTTTAGACACTGAGATCGAGACTTGTAACACAACTCTACTATAGAGCACCTAAGGAATACGTTTAACTGTTCGCGGTCGTGTCATTTTTAATGCTTATGTTGAGTAATAATTGAATGAGTCTGTCGATGGTTACGGTGACACGCTACGGGTAGTGCCCGCCGGTGGCGGGGTCGGCCCGGCGTCGGCGCGGCCGGTGCACGTGACCGCCGCGGGGTTCTTGCCGGTGAGGTGCGGCTCGGGGACCAGATGCCGACGTCGGTTCTCGCAGTTATTAATTAATATTTGTGTACGCAAAAACCTCGCGATACTTCCCGCTGCAGATATGAGATATGAAATACGCGATCGGTTATGTTCATTGCGCGCGCGCCGATGTCGAGAGCGCATACCGAGCCCGGCCCGCTTCGCTACGGGGAACGCGGACCGGCAGTGTAGGTATATAAACGACATCTAATACCATAACCATAATCATAACGAGCGATCGCCGATCACCGAATATGGGCTGATGGTGGACGTTATTAAAATATCATATAATATGCGGCAAATAAGGCCAGCGCTGGGTTTCACGCATACCGTCGCCTACTAATTAGACTAGGACCAGAAATAACTGTCGGATTGCCATAACCACAAGTTTCACTATAAACTGTTCCTTTGCAAGAATGAGGGCTGTTCTTATATTGACGTACCTAATAGGTAATCCTATAAAATATGAATCAATAAACCTACATAATAATAATCTAGTATAGGTAATATTACTTTTTTTTGTTTAATCCGACGTGGTTAAAGGTAAGTAAAATAGCATAAAATACACACTATAATAGATGGACATAAACATAATATTTGATGCTTAGACGATTTTCGTCTGCTCTACGGCCTTTGACTGTGTGAGTCGCGCTACATTTGTCCAAAAATTTCAACGCAATTTAGCATAAGCTAATAAGTTATTACTGAATATTTTAGTGGTTCCCTTAAAACAGGACATACAAGACGAAGAACAGTAAAAAGCAACTGGGACCAAAATAAAATTAGGTGTCCCACAGGGATTCATTACAGGCTCATTACTTTTTCTCGTCTACAAATACGACTTTTTAACTAGTAAATATAATAAACACGAGATCTGAAAGAAACTTATTTTATTTGCTCGCTTACATAAATCACAATAATACAGTCCATTACAATATTAGTAGGTATATGTGTTAATAACAAGTTATATAATAACTACTAATATGTATAATACTCGTAATATGGTCTGAGTACATAGCGTCAAAAACATCACTAACAGTTTTTCTGCTACTGCAGTCAACTATTGATAGCCATACATACAAAAATGTATAGTTAGTATAAAGTATTAAAAGTGATGATAAAATTTCAAGAATTTTATCAAAAGTTGACTGCACTATAGTTGAAATCATAATTTATAATACATATATTATAAAATATAGCAACCTTAGTAGATCTAACAAAATTTTACTAAACATTACTATTACATCTACCAAACATACGTGAAATGAAGATCCAGGCCAGGGGTGAAGCCAGGTAATGTGATAATCTCGTACATTATGGCTGACATTATAAATAGATATTGATAATATGATATTCATTGCAGTAGAGCCTGTTTGGGTATTATATTGCAGTAGACTTCATTCGCGTGGTTGTCGGAAACACTATCGCAATTATCTTTTAATTGCTCATGTTGGTTCTTGTTATTATGATTATTAAAAATAACTCTTTTATACATCTTTTTTGAGTAACTTAAACTGTTAATGCAGCGCACGCAACGAAAGTCCTAAAATGTAAATAATTTTCCCCGTTTTTACAACACTGACGCTTCGCTCCTATTGGTTGCAACGTAATATTATACAGTCTAAAGCCTTCCTCTATAAATGAATTAATATTCAACGAAAAAAGATTTTTTCAAATCGGACCAGTAGTTCCTGAGATTAGCGCGTTTAAATAAACAAACAAATAAACATACTCTTCCGCTTTATAATATTAGCATAGATTGTGTAGTAAACTGCAATCAAATAATAAAATGTTACCTAAAACATTACAACTTTTTTTAAAACGAATACATTTGATGTTGAAAATAATAAATAATGCGTAGTCTGGCCGGCGACGACTTTCACCCGCAAACAAAACATCAACATCATTAAAATCATCAACACAACAATGAAAAAGTTTCATTGTTGTGTTGTGGTATTTAAAACCGGATAAATATTAATAAATGCGCTGCAATTTAGCACACGAAACACGCGGCCGCTCTACATTCGACCGGGACACGGAGGCCTCGCCGGCGCGGGGCGACGACGGTTCCCACGCCGCTAGAGCACATTCAAACGTGTGACGTCACGAGGATTCGCCACTTTACCGTCCGGTCACGTCACGCGCGTGACAGGTGCCGCCGTGCCGCGCCGCCGCGATGTAGGTACCGCGAGCACCGCTCCGATGAACGCACGGCGAGATGTTTCATGTAGCCGGAGAAGACGTAAATTGTGTTACTCGTCGTACAAGCATCGTATATTACAAACAGCATCCCATAAAAATGATGATCCGGTGCGGCGCGAGCGCGAGTATGTAAATGTGCGCGGCGGACGCGGGGCGAGCAGGGCGGGGCGGGGCGGGGCGGGGCGGGAAAGCACCGCCGGCCGCTGACCCCCGACTACATTTTACATTCTTCATTTTTAACAAGAAGCTGACCAGATATTACAATATTCATAGTAATAATTACACGTCGTTAACTCGTTATACAGATTACATTCCCATAAGATTAAATTAACAACCCGTTAGTTGCGCACACTCGGGGACAACTTTTAGCAGCCGATGCCAAAAAGTAGAAATCGAGTTTAAGTGGTCAGTCAAAGGTGTAGTTATATCAAGTTTAAGGCATCTGTGACGAAATTAGAACCTCGTTTGTATAATTGTGTGCTCGAAGTCGGCCACGAGACTACTCATTTCCACGTAATGAATTTTTTTCCATATGAAAAATATTATACTTTCGATTCCAAAAATGTTATTGCAATTTCATTCTCGACTTTGACGTTTTTCTATAAATAAAATCAATTATCAACTATTATTAGAAAGCTGAAGAATTTGTTTGTTTGTTTACTTGAACGCGCTAATCTCAGTAACTAATGTTCGATGTCAAAAATTATTTCAGTATTTGATGATAGCCCATTTATCGAGGGCTATTTATGCTATAATATATATCATAATGTTGAATATGGTCTAAAGAAAGATACTACGATTACAAAAAACCGTCTTCTACAACTAAAAAGCATACAATAATACTTTTATAATGTAAGTTTACAATTAATGTTCTTTTTGAAGTCGGTGTCAGCCAATATACAAGGTGAGCTATGCTTTTAGTTGTTGAAGTCGGGTTTTTGTAAACGTAGTTTATTTTTTATTTTTACTATCCGTTTGGTAGCTATGACGTTACATACAGACTGACAGACACCACACACTCCAAATTTATTGCATCGAGAGTCAATTATAAATGTAAAAGTTAAATACCCCTAAATTAGTCGTACCGAAACTAAATGACCAAATCATCAATGTAAAAAATGTTAAGACAAATGTTGATTCGGTAAAAATTTTGTTTAAATATGTACATAAAATAAAAACTACAGGCCCAAACTATGTAATTTTTTTATGGGACCAAATGACAGCTATTCTGGGTCGAATAAAAAAAGAATCACGCAAATCAGATCATTATCCTCAGAGTAATCAGTGTACATACATTAAAAAAAAAACATTTCTAATTGAGAACCTTCTGTTTTTTTTAGAAGACGGTTAAAAAGAAACAGTGATTATAAATGTAGAATATATCAAAATAGTTTTTTTCCTTTAGAGAAAGCAGCAGCGTACGGAGCAGACGGGCTGAAGAGTTTGTTTATTACGAGAGGAAACACCACGAGGTCGAGAAAAGCAAAATAGGTATTTGTAAATTCTTTTGCTGTCCCGCAACTGCCCGGTCAAACCGATAGAGACAACTGCAGCTTGAACTTAAATAACCTATTAAAAGCACGAGAAATCGACGATTAGAAGACCCCTGTTTCCTCGTCCAAAAATTAACCGATTTAGGTACTTTTTTCATTATAAACTAAAAATCGGTCGAGGTATTTTCCTATGTTTCCATTTTATCATAAAATATACTCCAATTTATTTCAAAGATGTTTACACACACATCCGAAAATCAGGCAATATTTTTATTGAAATTTTTTAGGTTTTTGAACGTCTACAACATTTTTAATAATTCATAAATTTATGAAAAAAAGTAAAAACGTACTAATAAAGTGACATAGATACTTAGGAGGAAAACTTGTTACTCTAGTGGAGGAGAGCTAGGAGGGAACCGGGGTCGCGAGACCTCTGTTTTTGTTTGGACAAAACGGCCATTTTGTTTCCTCTTAAAGTTCGAAGTTCACCAAGACACTAGCTGTCTCGGAAAACTTCGAACTTTAAGAGGTATGTAACAAAATTGGTATAAATTCTACATATTATTACAATTATGTTTGTGTATAGCTTTCCTTGCTCACGGGCAATTAAGTCCCGGGCCTTTGGAAGGCATGGGTGTCTTGGGTGGGGCCGAAGCCAACACGCAGAGGCCCCAATTCACAATTTTTTTTGTATCTTTTTTTAAAGGCATTACATCTTATAGATTAAGTCTGCCTAACTTTATTAGAATTATTAGAATTATGTACAATTAAGTGCAAAGAGAATTATATAACTTATAAATCTTGCACTAAAATCGGTTTTAAAATTTGATGAATAAAAAAGTATTTTAATTTAAATGTAATGTGACACTAGCCGGCGACTCTCTCTGTACGCACCATGGGAGTGCGCCCACGGAGACCCACCGGTTAGTGTAGGGTTATTATTATTTATTTATTTTTTCCTTTGTTTACCATAATTTAAATTCACAATTTGATTGTAAATCAATTCAATAATTTTTATATTATGTTCATAAAGTATGAACATAATATAACAATTATTGAATTGCACAGAGATAAAGATCTCTGTGCAGTGATACAATTTCTACAACCGACAATTTCTACTTTCTAAAAACAGCAATAATGTAGGCAATATGTTAATATAGTGTTTATTGTGGAGTGTGGACTACGACATGTGCATTGTACAGCATGTAGGTACTGGGGCCTTACTCTCCAAACTGATTGGATTTTGATTCAGATTCTATCGTGCCGCGTACTCCTGAATAAATTGACGTTTGTTTATTTTGATTCTCAGTCGATTGATATGATCAGGAGTAAAAATCAAAGAATTTTGGCTCTACATGAGATCTGATAGCTTTTTTACAGGGTTAGCTATGTAGACTCGTCTTGGCAACATTTTTACATGAAAATGTTTTTGGTGGGATTTTCTATATCTTGGTTAGTTTCAAAGTAATCCACTATATTTTATAAAATACCAAAAGCCGTTTAGATCGAACTGATTCGATTCTCGATTGCTTCGGAAGTGAGCCTGCTGTAGTGTTGACTCCACTACTCTTTACTACAGTAGGCCAAGAAGAAACATTTGAAACCTCGGTAAAGTAACGTTAACGAATAATAATTGTATGAAAAGCATGACAGTGCCAATATAATTGACAATCGATTACTTTACTTTACGGAATTTTGCAATGTTCCTGCCTGGGCTACTGTTTAGCGAACGTTGTGGAGTTGAAACAAAGAGTGCGGAGGGTCTCAGCGACAAACTCTTCATCCTTTCATTTCTCATTTCAGACAATTCATTTACTGACAACACTTTCCTTTTCCTAAGTGACAAATCTTAGAATTATATTTACTTAAAATTTAAAAGCTTTAAGTAATTCTGAAAATCCCAATATCAAAATAAGGTTGTCACAAATCCACCTTTGCTGACAATGAATTAATGACAAAAAAAAACATTAATTGTAACTACATTTCGTCATATCAAAAACGTTACTTATAAAAAATGGCAAGTCTACTTAGTTCTACCGTAAAAACCCCGACTTGGCGTAAAATTGATTTCACCACTTTTTCGATAAAATCTTTCTTTTTGTAAAACTTTAACTTAAACTAGTTTTTTGTCACGAAGTCCAAATAAAACTACGTTGCGATGCTACAATCAGACTCACAGGTACACATTCATACACTTTCATACTTATAACACTATCTCTTTGTCGTGTCGGGGATTAAGTGAGAAACTCTTAAATTAGCCGTAAAAAACTAAACTTACACCGTCCACGTATATAAAACACGTATCAATCAAGCACAAAAATGATTGAAAAATGAAAACAACTGGGCCTAAAACTATGTAAATTTTTTATCGCACCCAATGGCATCTGTTCCGCATCAAAATAATAGAAGAATGAGAATCACGTAAATTGGATCATAAAACTAGTCAAATTGAGAACCTCCTCCTTTTTTTAAAGTCACCTAAAACAAAAGGTAAACGGCTCAGAAATTACTGACAGAGGGTCATATTAATAGGGATATATTTTGGGGATGTTTTAATTGTTTTGCCTTCGCCCGCCGGAGCAGACCGTGACTGACTCCGGCGGAGCTCCATAATAGACGGATTGACTTATGGCTACCTTCACGTTCTACCAAACATCCTGTTACAATATTCTATAGGTATCGAGGCACAAAACAATGCCGCCAGCGTAAAAAATTATTATGTACACTTTCATACTTATAACACCATCTCTAATCTAAAGAGATTAATGACTGCTTCATTATTGTAGGTTTTACTTATTATAGTTTTTAAATAAGCAGGTACTGTAGTTTACGTTCTATTAAATTTTAAATTCGCAATCTTATTATGATGTTATAATATTATGTTAGTTATGTTAATTTATAACACACTTTCACCAAACAAACATATCCTATGACTTAAAAGTGAGTGAAAGTATGTTTATTCTATTATTAGATATTCTTTATCACTAGAGTATACAAAATTAAGTCTATGACATTTTTGACACACGATTTAATTAAGTTATTAATTATTAAAAAGTAGTGTCATCAAGTTTTTACCACCATAAGGTAATAAAGCATGTCGACATGTACTCGTATAACTGTCACTATTTTAGACAAATCCAAGATCAACTAATAACTACAAGTCGACATAATTATGGAGTGTTGGTGTCCGTCTGCCGCTAATTGGGGTCCTACGCCCTCGAGCCGTGGATATTATTTCTGTTCTGGGCCTATCAAAACCTTGCTCTATCTTGAGGTTGTCATCAATTCCAAGCCTCAGCTGGCCGCAGGTTTTTGAGCTTCAGATTCAAGGTTTCAGTGCCTCATCACAGGCGCTAGCTGTCGAACTAATTATTCGAGTGTAGGTTCCTACTGGTGACAAGTTCACGAGGGTGTTGTTCTCTATATCTAAAGAGTGTACCGAGTCACAAATTGGGAGTCCTATTGTATAGCATTGTTTCTCATTTAGTTCTAAATATTAAATTATGTAATTGTTTTAAATTTTTATATATTGGTTGCAATTTATATAGAATTTTTAACCGATTTCCAAAAAAAGGAGGAGGTTCTCAATTCGGGCGCTGAGAGTACCTAATGATTCGATTTTTATGATTAATTTTTTATTCGACTCAGAATAGCTGCTAAAGCCTTTAGCTTTTTTAGGAGTTTGTTCTTTAACAACATCCCAAAATTGCTAACCTATAAGTATGATTGTTGTTGAGAAATCGATGTCTACTTCAAAAAGAACATATTAATATTTATTATTTAATCGTAACTACATTACAAAAAATAATATTCGTCGGCTTTTTAAACGTAGTTTTTTTGTAATATAGGTAAATTTGTGTTCTTTACGCTTTCAAATCGTTGGCGTAATCAACTTAATAATAAAGAGATTGGTTCATTTTTAAACTTTATTTTGGTTGTTGATTACAATGAACCAACTTCAGTTGGTTTATTATTTAAATATTTACTGTTGGTCCTGTTAGTAACGGGTGTACACTGTACAGTCAGCTCTCGCAGCAGTCAATGTGAAGGGCTGAGGTACGAGGTTGAAGGTGGCAATGAAGTTAATGCAGGATATTATCGTTAATTATGGTATTTGTTTCATAATTTTTTACCTTTTTGTAAAAAAGGACTACTTTGGCACATTTTGTTTAAAAGTTATTGATTTGATTAATTAGTTTATTATATTTAATGCGTTTGTAATTATTTTTATTAAATCTTATTAGAGTAATTTATTTACACAAATGAAATTATCTTTTTAATGATTTAATTGATGTAACGCAGTAGGTACCTAGAAAAAGAGATAATTGGTGACATGAATGGATGAAGGTGTGGAGGATATGTAGCAAAATTTTTATTTCGAGAAAATTCACTTCAAACTATCACTTAAACATTTTAGAATACGTCGTAAAGTATTAAGTACATTAATCTCAAGATCCGTCTCTAAAATCAATGAACTTAATACGTTACTACTTATCATAAAATGTTAAAGTGGCAGTTTAAGCTCAATTTTCTGGTTAATTTTTTTTTGCCACATACCTATTACCTTCATCCATTCATGTCTTCAATTAATTATAAGTAATAATTCTAGAGAACAATCGAAACTAGGTACTATCATTTGAAATGTTCGATGCAGAAAATCTGTATGCTAAAGCTTATCGAAAGCTAATTGTTTTCTCAGACATTCTGAACTTAACTTCTTTAGTTTGATCGGAAAATGAAGGAAAGCAAATTTATTGTTGATATTTTTGTGCCAGAATTTATTTTTTTGAGTTGCTCTCCCGTAAATCTTTGGCCAGGAGTCGTCGTCGGAGTCCTCGCGGTCTCAGTGTGAGCATCGTTCATTGATAGTCAATTGATCGCTCCCTTCCGGTCA
This sequence comes from Celastrina argiolus, assembly GCA_905187575.2. Classification (NCBI taxonomy): domain Eukaryota; kingdom Metazoa; phylum Arthropoda; class Insecta; order Lepidoptera; family Lycaenidae; genus Celastrina; species Celastrina argiolus. Next base: position 24,294,799 of record LR994580.1, on the reverse strand, counting down.
ATTATCTGCGCGCTTTGTCTGGCCGCGAGAGAGTCGGGACTCCGGAGTCGGCGACGAACGGTCAGGGCTCAGGACAACATAGTGGTCCGACGCCGGGCGTGCGTAGAGAGAGTAATGATGAAGTGTAAACGCAACAAAGAGAAATCTAAATATTTTGGCTGAAGAATCATAAAGATGCGCTCTCAACACCGGTCGCCGGTGGTCCCAGGGACCGGGCGGACGGGGCTGGGGGACGGACGTACTTGCAGCGAGCAGGCGAGGGCGAGGGCGAGCAGCAGCGGCGCGCGCCGCGGGCTGCGCGGGCGCATCGGGTCAGGGCGCGGGGCGCCGGCGCGTGCGCGCCCGCATGCTCCCGCCGCGCCACACTGCGGCACCACTGGCTCCGGGCTCCGAGCGGAACTCGGCACGACTGTACACAGACACTCCGTCACTGGACACACTCCGCTCGCGGTACTGACGGGTTCACTCGGGGCGCGGACTGGACGTGCGCTCGCCGCGGGGCTCGGACCGTTACTGCGCCCGCGGCGGCCCGCGCGCCCCGCCCCGAGCTTTTAATCCCGCGATTTACTCGATCCCTCGAAGCTTCTCCGGCGCGCTGCCCCGCGCCCGCGCGCCCCGCCCGCCCCCGCCGCCGCCCGCGGCCCTATCGCTTACCGGCGTACTGTGGCCTGTGGGATGATTTACACTGTTGACTGACGTTCGCACACGGCGGCCCGCGAGTCGCAACAGGTTCGCGTCAGGTGGTTGGTTGCAAGTTACATCTTATTTGGTATTATATTTGCAATAAGAGTACCTATCTTAATTATTTTTTGAATTTGGTAGAATAGTGTCAACTGTGAACCAATTGGCATTTGGCATATATTTTTTTTAATTAGTGTAAAGTCCCACATAAATGGAAAGGGATTAAAACGATTATCTCAATGCGAGTACCTCGGACACTTTGTTACGGAGGACCTTAAAGATCAAGTAGACATAGAGCGTGAGCGTAGAGCCCTAGCTGTGAGGTGTAATATGTTGGCCCACAGGTTCGCACGACTGAACTCTTATTTTATCCAGGTTTTTCTGTCTATAATTGGTCCACAGGCTCGCAGTATAAAAAATTTGAAACTTATGAAAAGTGTTATTTTTGCCTCCTTACAACATATTCTAGTAACGTCTAACATAGCGTTAAGTCAAATGTAAACTAACAAAAATTTTGGGCCATAGTTGCTTTTAGTAAAGAATTTATTTATTTATAAATAGGTATATTCTTCGGCAAGTTTACCCATAGACGCGCAAATTTGGAGCGAAGTAGGAATTATTAATTTTTTAGTAAACGTATTTGTCATTTGGTATATTATATGTACCATAATAGGTATTTGTATGAATGTTTGGTAGCAAATTTTTTAACGTCCTCCGTAACGCAGTGGCTGAGCGCGTTGGTGCTCGAGCGGAGGTCGCAGGTTCGAATCCTGCCAAGGAACAAAAAGGTTTTCTATTATTCCTGGGTCGTGGATGTGTATTAAATTTGTGTATAATAAAAATATAATAAAAATCTTAAATATGTGTATAGTATAAAAGTTTTAAATAGATTTCCGTTGTCTGGTACCTGTTACAAGTTCTTCGGATACTTAGCACAGCACTAGATTAACGTGGTGTGAAGCGTCCATAACTGGCATGTCAAGTCACAAACTCACAATCCTCACAAATTGCTCGACCTGCAGTTACTATTGAATATAGAAATTTAATAGAAGTGATATTCCTTAGATGAACTCTATTATTTTGCGTAGCGTTATAGATTTATGTAATAAAAATACTGCAGTCCCCCATCAATCTTTGAAAATCTAATTTCGTCTCAGAAACACGAAAAATGAAATTCGACGAAATGAATGTGTCGTGATAAGGGAATACCTACGTACCTTATTAGTTATTCTCTTATTGCACGGTAAATAAATAGAATTTAAATTATAATAACGCGTGGCAACGTAACGCTGACAGTGCGAAACAATATGATGTACGGTACAGTCGACACACTGTTGACCGTACAAGTACTAGGTATGTAAAAATTTGCTTGCTGTGTGTGTGTTACATTTACATTATATCATTTACAAAAAAACTACTCGTGTGACGTGTCCGGGCGCCTGACCCCGGACCCCAGAACTGGGCCCGGACCCGGGGTGCCGGCCGCCTGACCCCGGACCTGGGCCCGGGCCCGCGGCGAAGGCCGCCTGACCCCGGGCGGACAATGCGCGCTAATGGCGGTCCCGCCCGGACCATCTGCCGCCCGACACTCCGCGCACTTGACACAGTTGCCTACTTTTGTAGTCTGAATTTGCACTTATTGTAGTCTGCATATTATTTAGTTAATTACATTATGGTTTACATGTTGCCGGTGCAGTGCCGCGACGTGTGGCGAGTGGCGGCGACTGGCGACTCGAGTGTGACTTAACGAGTGCCATTGTTCGGCCAATCAACGTAATGTCGTAACTCGTCGCTCGGCTGTCGACCGCTCCGATTGTCACCGCACATTGTTACCAAATATGTTGGTAGAGAGTAGAGTAGTGAGAGTCAAGAGAGGAGAGACAAATATGCATTTACAGTGTAATATAGCGATCCGAGAGAGTACAGTAGAGACTCAAATACGTCATTTTGTATCCGGGTGAAACGGGCTGTCAATATTTTCACACAAATTTTAGGAAAGAATCGAGAGCATACTTTACCTAGTAAAGAACTTTTAGTTCCAAGACAACGGCCGTGTAGTGCAACTGATTATCCGGAGAATCTTGTCGTTCATTGAGAATTTCTCGTTTGCAAAAAAATAAGCAAATTCATTGTAGAATACGGTAACGTAAACGACATGTGGACAAAAACCTGCCCCCACGTGGCGCCGCGCCCGCGCCGGCCCGCGCCGCGCGTGAGAACCCGCGGCGTATTATTGGCGTATATGGCCGCCCGCGGGCTGCCCGCTCCTGCTCGGCGGAGTGTGCACCGAGCGCCATGTGCCGCACTTCTCACGCAAGCAAACGCTGTCATTATGTCGCCCATGCTGCCCCGTCGCCCCGGGGCGGTCACGCGCGGGGCGGCCGACTGGCGCGCGGCCGGCAGCTTCGTGCCGAACATTCCGGGCGCCCATCCACCGCGGTGCTGAAGCGTATAACGTTCGCAGCAACACATTACGATCTCTTGAGGATAAATAATTGTATTTGTATAGATTATAATCCCATCAAAAACATAACTTGTAAAAAGTGCCAAGTCTCGCTACTTACTACTTCTACCGTAAAATTTCTGAGATACATGTTATGCCAAGTAGGGGTTAGTCGGTCGGTCTAACAACATCTTATAATATTATCAATAATATTTTATGTTTTAAATAAATAGTAGATTGAATTGGCAATCGCACTAAACGATCTGATTTAATACGTATCACTTGTGAGATAAATATTATGTTGTTTTCATGCGATTTTTTGATGGAATCTCAGTTCTTTTTGTAGAAGATTAACTAAGACGTGTTTTTGCCGGAAAGGGCAAATATAACTTTGTAATCCTATACATTTATATAGGATTATTAATTATGCAGTTGGTGTGGCTACAACATTCCAAAATTTTAGGTTTGTCCTTTTTTTTATACACTAAACGCTACTTGTATTTCAAATTTGAAGCTTCTATGTCTGCTAGAAATGCCTAATACTTTTGATGGTCGATCAGTGAGTGAGGGAGTGAGTCAGTGACAAAATTAAGAAGTTTGACATGTTATAATTCTTAAACTTCTTTTTCAAATTGAAAGAAAATTAAACGAAAAAAAATAAAACGTGTTTATACCATGCCTAATTAGTATGTAAAAATGCAGGGTTATAGTTTTATCGACAACGAAGTTATAAGGGGTCGAAAATGACCTAAATTGTTTCGAGAAAAGGATGGTACGGCCGTGCTCAAATTGGCGGGGGCACTGGCAGGAGCACTACCGTGTCCCCAGATATTATAAATATTATAACAGATAACAGAAATGCAGTTCCGGGCGGCGCGGCTCGTACCTGCTGCCCCACAGCCCCGGGCTCACGCGCCGCGCCGCTCGCACCTGACTCCTATCGGCAGACAAGTAAACAACTGTAGTCAGTGAATAAATGCTTATTGGCAGGATATTGTCGGTATTTTTTTTCATTCAGAGTTAATTAAAAATGAAATATGGAATATCCAGACTTATTATGATATATACTTTATAATGATAGTAGAAACGATTTGGAACATGTTCCAAGTAATTATTTAAATTAGATAATAAGACAATGGAGGATGTCTCTTGCAGGAATAAGTTAAGTTTACATGTAGAAAATCCTACCAAAAACATAAACTATTCTAGTAATAGCAATAAATCTAATGTAATTAATTTGGTGCATCAAAATTTACAAGGAATGGTAGGTAAAGAATTTGAAATTGAGTTATTTTTGAATGAATTTAATATTGACATTATTTGTATATCTGAACACTGGTTCAGACAACATGAACTCATTTTCAATTCCAATGATCACCAGATAGCAAGCTCGTTCAGTAGAGAAAAAGCCATTAGAGGCGGCTCTTTAATATTAATTAGAAAAAACCTAAAATTTAAGGAACGTAAAGACATTACGAGTCTCTCAACTGAACGAGTAATTGAAGTAGAATGCATAGAGTTGAGTCAACTTATTGTTGTATGTGTATACAGGCCTCCATTAGGGTTATATGATTCCTTTGAACAAATCATGGAACAAGTTTTAACAAGAATATGTGGATCTAATAAAAAAGTTATTGTATGTGGTGATTTTAACATTAATTTATTAGACATAAACTCCTCCACCACAATTAGATTCACATCTTTGTTAAAATCTTATAGTCTTTTTAATCTGTTTCATGAGCCGACAAGAGTGTGTGACACCACGGCAACTTGTATTGATAATATTTTTACTAATGTTACTCCATATAAAAAGGAAATTATTAATAAGCTAAGCTCTGATCACTATGGACAGTTAGCTTCTTTTAATATTAAATCTGATAGTAACACCATGGAAAAACTTGTGTTTATTCCTGTGAATACAAAACGTATTGAGAAATTTAGAAGTAAATTAAGCTCAAGTATTCAATGGGATGGGTCAAATAGCTCAGATGAAGCATTTAATAAATTATTTAAGATAATAAAGACCCAATTTAACTCAGTATTTACTTCTAAAACGGTTAAAACTAATAATAAGAAAAGGAACTTTATTGAATGGGCAACAGAAGGAATTAAAATAAGTAGGCAACGATTATATGAATTGTATGATGAAAAACATATTAATAATAGTGCAACATTTAAAACATATGTAAAAAATTATTCAAAAACTTTTAAAAAAGTATGCAAAGTTGCTAAAGCTATTTATGTAAAGAATAAAATTAAAAATTCCAAAAATAAAATTAAAACTACATGGAAGGTAATTGCTGGTGAGACTGGAAACGTCACCTGTCGCAACTCAGATTTTGAAATTTTTCATGAAAATAAAAAGATTACGAATGAACTAGAAGTTGCGACGGTTTTCGAAAAGTTTTTTGCTGACATTCCGGTTTCAACTACAAAACATTTAAATTCCTCACCTATAGAAGCTGAAAAACTACTCAGAGATAATGTAAAGGAATGTGATGTCAATTTTAAATTTAAAGAAATAGATTCCAGAGACATTATAACCACGTTTAAGATGTTGAATATTAAAAACACTGCTGATCTCTGGGGCATGTCTACAAGAATTATCAAGTCAATAATTGACATCGTAGCTCCTTATCTAGCCATAATTTTCAATGAATGTATAAAAAGTGGTGTTTTTCCTGATTTAATGAAGCACAGCAAAGTTATACCCCTGTTTAAAGCAGGAAATAAATCGGATCCATCTAATTACAGACCTATATCGATTCTACCGACTTTTAGTAAAATATTTGAAAAAATTATCTTAAAACAGTTGTTATTACACTTTAATTTAAACAATTTATTACATAGTAATCAATACGGTTTTACTAAGGGTCGATCAACGACGGATGCTGGTATAGGTCTTCTTTGTAGTGTTTTTGACGCTTGGGAGGGATCGCAGGATGCATTAGGTGTATTTTGCGACCTCTCCAAGGCCTTTGATTGTGTGGAGCATGCTACATTGATCAGGAAATTACAACACTATGGCATAAGAGACTCGTCACTCAGCCTTTTGAATTCTTACCTTAAAAATAGGATTCAAAAGGTGGAGGTAAATGGAAAAAGGTCCACAGGGACCAAAATAGAATTAGGGGTTCCCCAGGGATCCATATTAGGCCCCTTTCTTTTTCTCATCTATATAAATGACTTACCTTACTTAGTTAAGGAAAAACATGAGATAGTACTTTTTGCCGATGACACTTCACTAATTTTTAATGTGAAGCGACAGCAATCAAATTACGACGAGGTAAATAGTGCTCTCTCAAAAATAGTACATTGGTTTAATGTTAATAACTTACTTTTAAATTCTAATAAAACAAAATGTTTGAAGTTTAGCTTGCCCAATGTCAGGCAAGTACAAACCAATTTACTATTAAATGATGAGAAAATGAACTTAGTGGACACCACTGTGTTTCTAGGTATAACATTAGATTGCAAATTACAGTGGGGTCCACACATTGCCAAACTAGCAGATAAGCTCAGTTCTGCAGCATATGCAGTCAGAAAAATTAGAGAAATTTCTGATGAAGAAACGGCGCGACTAGTATATTTTAGTTATTTTCACAGTCGAATGTCTTACGGCATCCTTTTATGGGGAAATGCAGCCGACATCAATACAATATTCGTGCTGCAGAAGCGAGCTATACGTTCCATTTACAAGATGTCGTCCTTTGAATCTCTGAGAGAAAAGTTTAAGGAAATAGGAATATTGACCGTCGCCTCTCAATACATTTTGGACAATATAATGTATGTCAGAAAGAACTTAAATAATTTTAAAACGAAAAGCGACAATCACTGTAGAAATACAAGAAATAAACACAAGTTAGATATACCTATGATCAGGCTTAGCAAAGTAAGCAAATCTTTTAAAGGTCAATGTATACGCCTATACAATAAGATCCCAGAAAACGTTCAAAATTTTTCCATCAATAAATTCAAAAAAGTAGTTAAAGAACGTTTGTGTGCTAAAGCTTATTATAAGATTAATGATTTTGTTAATGATAGCACACCCTGGGAATAAGGTGGCCACTTTCGAGGCTACTTCTATATTATATAGTATATATAAATTTGTAAATTGTAATTTATTTAAGTTATAACATTGTTATATATTTTTTTTTTTAAAAAGAACAATTTTCCCATCTTTTTGCTAAAAGGTGGCCCCGAGCGAGTTTCTTACGCCGGTTCTTCTCGCCGGGTTAGTCCCCGAACCGGTGGTAGGTCATCATGTAGGACAATTCTAAAAGTGTTAGTAACTAACCTATTTGGAAATAAAAGAATTTTCATTTTCATTTCATTTTCATTTTCATTTTATTATTATGTTAAGTACATACTATTGTCAGGCTCGTGGTCAGAAGTAGGATTGCGCTGCCGCCGGCGACGGTATTGGATGTGCAGTCGGCGGCGTCGTCCGCGCCGATAAACATTGTATTGTGTGGTATGTTAGACAAATTGAATGAGCGTGTCGGTGGTCGCGACTCGCCGCTCGCGGGAACCGGTCGCCGCACACACGCACACACGCACGCGGGGCCAGTGCTCACCACCTCTGTAGCAAATCAGTTTTATGAATGCTTTTTAATATCCAACCCCGGTCGCCGTAAAACGCGGCCAGCTCTCTTCTTGTTGCAGCCGCCCCGGGTTATAGGCCGCCGGTTCCCGCACCGAGAATTTCAGTTCAACCGACGATCCAATTACTGCTGCTTTTGTTACCGTTTTATTGCGCGCTCGGGTCCCGTCCCTTAGCCGCGTAGGTTTAATATTGCCACAAGTCGTAACTAGATGTTCATTTAAATTACCTACTCGTGTGAGGAGATTTCTCAACGGAATGGAAGTTTACCGAGCTCTCTTTGAAGGAGACGAAACCTCCCCACTGACAGGATGTTTTCAGCGAATATAAAGCCGAGTTTACAACCTGCGGCTAAACGGTATTTTTATTCATCTTTACATTGTAGGTGAATTATTATTTTATTATTATTATCATTTAACCTAACCTTATCAAGTTCTCTGCTCTACGACGGTGGTGCGCATGCGCCAGGCCGCTCGCAGCAGGACGGTTTGCGGCGATATTTTAAGCTTCTAACTATTAAGCTAGTAACGAGAACCGCAGTAAAGCCCTTCTCGTGTTTTGATTATCCGCTGATTACACACAGATCATAATAATAATTGCCGTCCCCCGCCCCGCTCCCCGCCTGCCCCCGCCGGCCGGCCCGCTCCCGGGACGCGCCGCGCTGCACCGAGCTCTTCGTTTATTTTTAGCGAACAGGTTAAGACGAATGTGCGTCATTTCTACCTGTGCGCGGCCGCGGAGCTGCACGAGCCTCGCGAACTCGATTACATCGGGGCTGCCTTCCCACGGCCGGCGGCCCGGCGTGCAGGGCGGCAGCTCGGCGGTCGTCCGGCAGCGCGGGTCCGCTGGACTTGGTCCTGCACGCACCAGATACTGGGAGCGGATACTGCGCGATACATGCCAGAGATCATTTATGTACTTATTATTTATTTGCTAAATAAATTTTTATTTAAGGAAAACGTGACGGGTGTAAAAAAGTGTATTTACCTATTAAATTAATTCTGAACACTATTTACACATTTCACAACCAGAACACTTTAAGGTTATCTTACACAGAGACGCGACGAGCCGCTCCCAATTCGAAGTCCTGAGGTTACATGTTGTGTAGTAAATTCATTTGAATTTTTGCGTGTGAACTGACGCTTCATAACAACAATTCTGGCGGGAGCACGGCAGTGCGTGTATCTCACTACTTTTTACGGTAGGAAAACTAAGTAGCGAGACTTGGCACTCTTTACGAGTCAAGTTTTTGATGGAATTCATCAATAATGTAAGTTTGAAAAAAAATGTGTACAGTAATTCATGCAATAGTTTTGTATAATGATGTAAGTATACAAAACTGTTTAGCAACATAATGAACGGACGGACAACAACATAATGAAGCATTACCTACTGGTAATGCTTCATTTTAACGTTTGAATTTTTAAACACAATTTAAAAAGCTCAACCTTTAAAATGAAGGTCATGACGAGCTCATTATCATCATTCGGCAGACGGATGAGAGAGGATAGTCCTGATGAGGTACTTTGTAGAAATGGCCACATAGTTATTATCGAATGTCAATACAACTGTAGTTGCAAATGATTTTGGCGTCTATCACTGAACACAACATCTGGGGGCCCGGCAGTGACCCCGCTAAGTTGAGCACGGCCGTACCATCCTTTTCTCGAAACAATTCAGGCCATTTTCGACCCTTATAACTTCGCTGTGGATAAAACTATAACCCTGCATTTTTACATACTAATTAGGCATTGTATAAACACGGTATATTTCAAATTTCCTATACATATCCATACAAGTGATACATATTAAATCAGATCGTTTGCCAAGTCAATCTACTAGTTATTAAAAACTTAAAATATTATTCGTAATATTGATTATGATCACTTTAAGATGTCGCTAGACCGACCGACTAACCCCTTCTTGGCATAACATGTATTTCACAAATTTTAACGGTAGAAGAACTAATTAGCGAGACTTGGCACTTTTTACAAGTTATGTTATATGGGATGTTATGTACATAATAATAAAACTGACTTGCTGTCCGCTGCAGAAGTTATGGTGGCAAGTTGAATGACATCGACAGGAGAGATTTAGAGCTCACATAATTGTGCGCAGTGCAGCCTGCAGGTGCATCCCACAGCCCACTTCCCCGACCCTGCCGAGTCTCATGACCCAGTGGGATGAACGACCGCCGCCGTGCGCCGCGGCCCGCGAAATCCGGCGCACGAGACCGGACTCCGGAGCCGCCCATTACGAGTCGAAGTGTCTAGAAGTAGGAACGTTTGTGCAATTTAAATGAGCTACATAGCGTCCACTGTCGCTGAACTGACTATGTTGAGGATCGTCCTTAAACGAAACGAGAGGTAGCCGAGCACAGTAGAGTGAACAACAAGGGGGCGCTGGCAGGCAGAGGCGAGCACAGGCCGGCACACGTACAATGGACGGAAGCTGCGCGTCGCGGCGAGAATGCGGGCGGCGGCAGAGCGACGCGACGCGGGATGTGATTTCATTTGGTTCATTGTGAGGTTTCTTGTGAGTTGTGCTGTCGGCGGCGCGGGGGGGGGGGGGGAGCTCTTGTGCGACCGAGAACAGAGATTTCAAAATGTGCGCAGGGCTGCAATATACCGCCGAGTGTCGAGTCACAAACGAGTTCTTGTATGTCACATAATATAGTATCTAGAGTTAATATTATTGCTGAGGAATAAATTTGAAACATGTAGATTAATTATGTATTAGGCATGAAATTAGAGAAACTACCTATACTAATATCACGCTATAGCCAAGAATTTGAGACTCGCAGCATATTCTACAAAAAGATTTGTAATTTCGCTCCCAAAGCAAAGTGACAGTCGATGAACTGAATACCCGCTGCATTCAGAAGCTCGATTGTATCTTACAACCTGTAGGTATGTAGTTTCAATATTTTGTTATTAAAGTTAACACATTATAGCAGATATTCTCATAAATGTCACAAAAACCAAGATCAAATGCATTTTGGTCCCATTTCCTAAATTCGCTTAACGATTTCGAGACAATTTCTTTATAATTAATTGAAAGTCTAAGTGAAATACGAGAATTGGGGTTCATGATGTGGTGAGTGGCAGCCCTGCGGCCGCGTGCCCGCACGGCGCGCGCGCGTGACGCGCCTGCTAACCGCTCGCAATCGTTCCCTGGAACCCGCCGGTACTCCGCCGGTGCTCGCCGGACCAGATACACTCGCTAAATGTTTGCAAACTCACACATCAGCCTTGATGGACTAATGTGACGTCACTAGTTCCTTACGCCTCGCAACTGACCCGAGCCTTCGGCCTTCAGATGTGAGCTCAGTCTCTGTTGACCGATGACATAGTAATTCGTAATGGACAAAACGTTACAACTTGCCCGGCGTGCGGCGTCATGCGGCGTACCTACTCGTTGGAGCGGAAGAGCGCTCGCGCCGCAGGCACCGCCAATATTGTCGACCGCGACTCATTACACGCGCACCTCCCGCGTTCTCCGGGCGAGCAAGAATCTCCTTAATCGCATTAGGTGGAGATTAATTACGCCGCAGTCGCGTCACGGCGGCCGGCTGACGCGTGACGCGTGAGTTGTGACACACGTGAGCCCGTCACCACCGGCCCCGCGTGTCACACATCAGACGTGTTATGGTTTCTTTAATCCTTTTAGGGATTTAAGAAAATTATATCGCTTTAATATGTTACATCTTTCTTTGTCTGCCGTAAGTCGTGACTCCGTGACATGGCATTCTTTAAGTTTACTCAACTGTTTAATATGAAGTCTCTACTGAATTTATTGAATTTTGTATACTGATCTAGTTCTAGATGTGTTTGTGAGACAGAACAGTGTAATAATTTAGAGCAAAACAATTAACGATCGTCGGCTTATTGTGAGAACAATCAATATAATGGCCAGCGGCCAGCCCCGCGGTAACGTTACCGGCGACCGCTTGACATCGCCGCTTTCTGGTCACCGGACCGAAAACCGGTTTAAGTGTTTATATCACCTAAACCTAAATAGAATGTTGGTCACGGGTGCCCGAGTAACTAGAACAGATCGTTAAAGTTAAATTGAAAGTTGGGACGCATCAGAACGAATAAACCCAGAGAACATGAGTCGCGTGTTACTGCCGCCATCCCCATTCCCCAGCTCGGCGGACAATTAGCTGTTTGTTTAGGACGACGACCGACTCGCCGCGACCTCGTTAAGTATACAGCGGACTGCTCTCGCGACCGTCTCCTGGGCTACGAGCGCGCTAATCACTGAAGGCCTGTGGCCTGGCCATCTGTGATGAGTCGTTAGGTTGTCATGCATTGCTCGTTCTTGCTCAATAATCTTTAACCCTCATGTATGATCTACCCAAAAAACACGAGGGTTAGACGCAGCTTTAATAGTTTTAGGCTTAAATTACTAAATAAGTGTGCCTACATATAAACAATAATCGGTTAGTGAAGTTGTGTTGTGTTTTATCGAGCGTCGTGTACACAGGTGTGGGTGTGGGTGTGTGAACGCGGCTCGTCGAGTGGTTCGGGCCGAGTGCGATGTTTTGTGAGCACTCGAGTCCCGGCCGCGGTGTTTGTACACAGCGAGGCTCAAATTAACGAGGCCGAAGTTTGTTGATGCTCCGAACTGCTCGCCGGAAAAACAACAGCGACCGGCCAGGTGCGCCAGCGCCGCCCGCGCTCCCCGCGCTCCCCGCGCCCCCGCGCCGGTAAACACCGCCCCTCCTGGGGCCTTACTCTCCAAACTGATTTGATTTTGAATCAGATTCGATCTTGCCGCGTACTTCTCAATAAATTTAAGTTAATTTTTTGATTCTCAGTCGATTTATATGGTTGGGAGTACAAAAAGTGATGATCTAACTATTTTCTTTAACCTGGTTAGTTTCAAAGCAATCCACCATATCAAATACTAAAAGAGATCGAACTGATTCGATTCTCGATTGTGTCGGGAGTGAGCCTGCTTGTGCTAGCCGTCGACCATCGTACAAGCTGGTCACGTACAAGAATAGTCGATCGTTAAAATGAATAGATCAAGTAGCGAGGTAGCTATGAGCTGGCATCTCCCGTCCTGTCGTTATCCGGCAGCATCTCCCCCCCCCCCCCCCCCGGGCCCCGCCGCACGGCAACAAAAAACGCAGGTAGCGATGTCGATCATAGTCATTGATTCTCCTCGCAATTAGCTTCCAAACGCCCCGCGCCGCGTCCGGCGACGACGCCGAACTTTTGTCGGTCACAGTATTTAATTATACACAACTAACCGTGTACGAACGGATTGTTATAATTATAGCGATCGATAGAACGGAAAACAAAAATGAGTCTGAGATACAGAGAAGTAGCTTAGAAGCGATTACTGATCGCATAGGTCAGTGAGCCTAGTTTTTGTCACGGCTAACAGACCTGTGACGAAGTTGACTGACCGAATTAGTTACCATACTTTGGCACTAGTACTAGGCGCTGTTTCGATGCCATACAAATTGTAGTTGACTTTCTCACGTGATCAGTGACAACTACTCGCACTAGGCTCACTGATGACTGATGCCGTCAGTTATAGGTAATTGTTTTTTTTTTTAAAGTTCATAGTCATACTTAAAAATGTATGAAAAAATGGCGTCGTGTTTTTAGGAGGGTGGTATCTACTTTACACTGGAATGGCCTATTACATAATAATTTCCCGTAAGCCATTGTTAATTCCACTCCGAGCTGCAGGTGTGAGCATCGCCGCAGCCTCCGGCTCGCTATCGCTGGGAGCGATCCTCGAGTACGTGTAGATCGCGGCAGCGAGCTGTCGGCTCTCAACGTGACACACGCCAGAACACCACTCGACATGTTCTACCCGAAAGCATCGAACAGAAGGCATTATTGTTTCTTGTCTATCCGTGTCGCAGGACGTGAGGCCGGCGCCGACCGCTTTTTGCCGGCGCCGGATATCGGCAACATGATCGCGAGCGACAATCGCTCGGACATAGCTGCCATACTGACACGCCGCGCCGCCGCCCGCCTCGCTGCGCAGAAAAACTGCCTCTGCTCGTAACTACATGTGACATGTTTGCGGATCATCATCGCTTCACCTACGCTGCACACGTTACAGTCCTAGGAACGTAGGATTTTAATCCTTACATCCGATGTTGTTAGCCCCTATAACTATAGTTACCGAGTTTACTCACGCGGTGTGCGATCTCTACACACATTATGTGAACGAGCGCCGAAATTGTAAGTTGTCAAACGAGGCTCTCTGCACTCGCCCGGCAAGTTGCGAGTTGCGCCCCCTTCCGCCCCCCCTGCGCGCCGCGGTCGGAGGATGCGACATCAGTTTTTCCGCTTCCTCCTGTCCGCATTATATTTACTGATGAGTATCGCGCTGAACTCGTCCGCTACATAAAAACATGATATTGAGCTATAACTGCTATAAGGTACAGGTCTACAGGATGACGCGTCGCCGCCGGCCGGTGCAGCTCGCGGTCATGTGAAAAAACGTTGAGTTTTTGTCGACTTCATTTATTCTGCGTTGATATTTTATGACACGAGTTTCTTCATGTTGTTATACTCTAGTGGTGAGATAAGTAGATATGATCTAATCTCTACAGTGTGTAGGATAGAGGACAGCAGTCAAACTACGACGAGGTAAATTGTGCTCTCTCGAAAATAATAATAATATATTGATTTAACGTTAGTAACTTACTTTTTAACCGACTTCCAAAAAAGGAGGAGGTTCTCAATTCGTCTGTATGTTTTTTTTTTTATGTTTGTTACCTCAGAACTTTCGCCTGGGTGAACCGATTTGGATGATTTTTTTTTATTTGAAAGGTGGTGCTTCCCGTTTGGTCCCATTGTCACCAAAGTGGTGACCTGATGATGGGATCCGTGAGGAGTCGAGGGAACTCCTCAAAAGTTATATGGAAACATATATCGATTTTGATTTTTTCTGAAGTAGCCCAAGCATATGTTACCAAATAGTAAGATTTTGCACCATATCCTGGACCTAAAGTACTGAATAAAACTTCTGAGTCCTTAGAGATACACGTTTGAAGATTGCAGCGTTGTTTAAAGAAATGCAAGCATACGCCACTACGTCAATTACAGTGTTGTACCAGTGTTTACCAAAGTGGTGACCTGATGATGGGATCCGTGAGGAATCGAGGGAACTCCTCAAAATTTATATGGAAACATATATCGATTTTGATATTTTCTGAAGTAGCTTAAGCATATGTTACCAAATAGTAAGGTTTTGCACCATATCCTGGACCTAAAGTAGTGAACAGAACTTCTAAGTCCTTAGAGATACACGTTTGAAGATTGCAGCGTTGTTTAAAGAAATGCAAGCATACGCCACTACGTCAATTACAGTCGAACTTGGTCTCATAGTTATCAAAGTGCTTGCCTGATGATGGTGTCGTGAGGAATCGAGGGAACTCCTCAAAATTTATAGGAACACTCATAGTAATTTTGTATTTTTTTCGAGTAACATGCTTGTGTTACTCGATATGCTTATATCCGTCTAAAAACAAACATAATTTTGAATCAACTATCAAGGTATACCTACCGCATAGATCAGAAACAGGCATACAGCACTGCTTAATCTTTGAAGTTATACGTTTGGAAATTACGACATCGCTTAAAGTACTGCAAGCATACTTTAAGCGATGCCACTATATCAATTACAGTACTCCACACCACCTCTGTCTTCACCAGATAGTAGGTATCCATATATACTATCATAACAATATGACGAAATAGGTAAATATTAAAAAAGGAAAAAATGTAAATCGACTAAAAATAATAAAAGAGTTATATAGAAATCATATTCAGTTTGGTTGGTACCGACTTTGATACTATTAAAATTTGTATATCATTTTATAGTCAATCAACTTGATATATTATATAATTTTTGCGCTGCTCTGGCGGTAAATATCCCTACTCAGTCTACCCGTAACTAAAAATCTAAAAATAAAATAATTTTAAACAAAAAAAAAACGACTTCAAAAGGTAAACTAAAAAGCAAAAAGTAAATTTACTTCGCACAAAGTAATACTTATTTTCACTTAAGTAAATAAATTTATTCTATAATTTTAAAGTCGGTGTCAAGTAAGTACTTCAACAACCTTACTGCAATATCAAATCCCACCAAAAACATTTTCATGTAAAAATGTTGTCAAGGCGAGCCTAGACAGCTTACCCTGTGAAAAAGTTATCAGATATCGTATAAAACCAAGCTCTACACTACACCTTAATCAAAATCTATCAAAAAGTGGTTAGATCTCATGTAGAACCAAAATTCTTGATCTATGCGCCCTTACTTCACCAGGCTTAACTTCACTTACGCTACATTGCAGTTAAAACGTGATGCTTGGCCGTTTTATTTCGCACACGATTAATGAATTCGTATGAAATGTACGTAATGGTAGCAAAACGGTCAAGTATCACGTTTTAACTGCAATATAGCGTAAGTGAAGTTAAGCCTGGTGAAGTAAGGGCGCATAGATCAAGAATTTTGGTTCTACATGAGATCTAACCACTTTTTGATAGATTTTGATTAAGGTGTAGTGTAGAGCTTGGTTTTATACGATATCTGATAACTTTTTCACAGGGTAAGCTGTCTAGGCTCGCCTTGACAACATTTTTACATGAAAATGTTTTTGGTGGGATTTCATTTATTTTTGAAAGCTGGTTAATGGACTTTTTTTAATTTAAAGATAAACTATTTTGACCCCTGGCCTTTACTTTACTATAATAGAACAGTCAGCGACTTAGCCTAGTGACGCCTAGTGACGTCGACTGATGTCACCGTCAATATTATACCGTGTACTTAATAAACTTTCACCGCAATTTTTAAGAGGTAGAGGCGGATTTTCAATTAAATGCCTCGTCCATATTTCTTTATTTGTTATATTATTATATTATAATTATATTATATATAATTATAAATTATAAAATATACATTATTTTATTGCTGGAGTCAAACTTCTTATTTGGATAATATATTCTAGGATGCCACTAGTATAAATTCAACACTAATAATTCGAAAATTTGAGAATTACTTATACGAGGGAGATTGCCTTTAATAAAGCATGTTGAAACTTATTAAAATAATACAGTAAGTCTATAATAATATTGTATGTAGACGACGGTCACCGCCATCTGTTGGTACTAATTCTGGTACGGATCTTATAAATTTATGCTAAGTGCATTCACCTAAGTGCAACTTAGCATTTTTGAAGGAAAAAATGTATTTATTTTTGAAAAATAGCTATAAGGTTTTCTTTTGATTATGGCCATCTTTAAACGTCATGACGTGACGTGTTAAAAATCATATTATTATTATGTTAATAGTCATAAGATTAAACACTAAAATTATTTATACATTGATCGTGTAATATTTTCGTTTATTGTTATCATTATAACCTTACCGTCTGTTAAATGTGTTGATATGTGTGTTTAGATGTTTCAGAGTTCCAAACATAGATTGCGCTGTTAGCTACCTAAATCGCGCTATCGAAGTGTCGAACGGTTTTTACATAAGATTCCCTCTAAACGTATTCTAAACAACTAGCCACCCGGCTAGTTATAGTCCGACACAGCTAAATCGGCTCTCATGCCATTAGTGAGTACCCTTTCGAAAAAAAAAAAAAAAAAAATCAATAATTACGTTACTGTAACACCAGCGAGAGCATAAGCCGGACCGATTTCAAGTGATTGACGTAATATTTTGTTCATAAACACTGATGATGACAACAAATTACTACTTGCTGCCTGTTAATTCTTACCAAATTTTTACTTACTAAATAAATAATACCTAATTTTAAATAAGTGGATAAAAAACTAATTTTCTCATAGATATATTTTTCATTTACAAAAAGTCGGTCACCGATTAATAATCGGAATAAAAAAAAGTGCAACGCACTAAAATAAATAAAGTCGGTTGGAAATAATACGGAGCAAAAATCTGACCGATTATCGGTCCTACAAAAAGCAGGTCTTATTTTTTTATGTATTAAAGATCATATCCGTATAATAAACATATTAAACATCCATTTTGTACCGTCCACCATGTTGGATTCAAAATGGCGGCATTTATATTTTAATAATTTTTTTGTTGGTTTTGTAGCAATAACAGCTTACATAAATAATATCAGCTTACTAGGACGTCAGGAAGTACCTTATGAATTTTGATGATCTATAAATGAGTCAGTGACGAAATCTGGGGTTTTTAGACATTGATAAAATTTAAAGTATAATAGCTACAACATTGAAACTTTGTATGTTTCATGTTTTTACTGGTGTCATTATATGTTGAAATTTTCAACTATGTAGCATCATCCAAAGCAAAGTTATGAGAGTTCAAAAAAACGACGAAACCTTTCGAGAAAAGGTATGTAGTGCCCTTGCGCTTCGCTTGGCTCGTCTTGACGGGGGCACTCCCGTGCCCCCAGATTACGAAATATAGGTATGTAGGCAATCACAGAAAAAAGAATCAGAAAAAAATATACAACTATCAATGTAACTATTACTATATATTATGTACCTACCAAAGTACTGGCTTACAAACTAATATTAAATGAAAACAAATTATGAAAGAACGCTGGACTTGGCACCGACTTCAAAATTATAGAATAAATTTATTTACTTAAGTGAAAATAAGTATTACTTTGTGCGAAGTAAATTTATTTATTGCTTTTTAGTTTACCTTTTGAAGACGGTTTTTTTTTTTTGTTTAAAATTATTTTAAGTATGTACACCGATTACTTTGAGGTTAATGATGACGCAAAAAAGCTGTCATTTGGTCCCATAAAAATTTCACATAGTTTGGCGCTGTAGTTTTCATTTTATAAACATACTAGCTGTTCCCGCGACTTCGTTCGCGTGGTTTTTGAGTGACTGAAGCCGTTTATGCAGCGCACGCAATGCAAGTCCCCAAATGTAATTAATTTTCCCCGTTTTTGCAACATTTCTTACTGACGCTTCGCTCCTATTGGTCGCAGCGTAATGTTATAAAGCCTAAAGCCTTCCTCTTTGAATGGACTATGCAACAAAAAAGAATTTTTCAAATTGGACCAATAGTTCCTGAGATTAGCGCGTTTAAACAAACAAACAAACTCTTCCGCTTTATAATATTAGAATAGATATATATATTTCACCAAAATTGTTAACGAATCAACACTTGTCGGTACATTTTTTATGTCGATGATTTAGGCAGGTAGTTTCAATGCATTTATAATTGACTCTCGACACAAAAAAGATGGTGGAAACTATAAATATGTTGTCCGTCAGTCTGTCTTCAATTTTTTTAGGCCAGAGCAAACGTAACGAGCACACCGTTATGTACAAAGTAGGATCGAGCATTATACATTCGCGAAGAATATTTCCCACCCGGACTGTGCTGGGGCCGCTGGGGGTAACCTATAAAGAAATAGTATGTGACTTCATCTCTACGGTCTACCTAAACACAGAGACCAGGGCCCTAATTCTCAGGCCTCGAACTTAGTTTTTACTAGCGGTCTGTCCCGCTCATGCAAATGAGATTTATCGCGCGTGAGTTAAGAGTGACAACCCTACTACTGTAAGCTTTGTCAGCTCTTCTTAAGTAGAACAGCTGACACTATGTTAAGTTAGCATATTTGGTTTATATAAACTTAGGATTTAGTAATTAAGATTGATTATTAATTCTGTTGTAATAGTGCTAAGAACTCTGTAAGTCGTAAATAAATTCTTTTTTTAAGTCAAATCTCTGACGAAGTATTTAATTCGTGCGAGCGGGATATACTAATATTCGAAACTATGTAAGGCCTGAGGATTAGGGTCCTGTGTCTGAAGGAGACAATCACGAGTTACTCTACAGACAATAATATTAATCGGCGGAGGCGCCAGCGCCCGCGTTCCGATATTGGCGTTGAATAAATGATCGCGAATTATTCCATAAATTATAGAACCAGGAAACTGAAGCAGGTAAACTGTGTTTTACATTGTCAAGAAGCTCGTCGACTACTACTCGTACCTATACAAGAAGCACACTGCACAGCCCGCGCCGCTTGCCGGCCATTACGCGGGAATGCGTACACGAGCGGCCCGCACATGAGACGTGTCCTTATTATTTTTTACCTCCGAGTTAAATTGCTGCATGTTATGTAGTATGATGTATGTTAAGCAGCACACCGCACAACAGAACACGCCCGACTATCGAGTTATTTCTGCTATGTCGCTACATGTTTTTTAAATTAAAATAACAGGGAGTTATGTGCCATTTTAATTGGTACCTACATATTCAACTGTTGTATTGACTTTATTTTCTTACGTTATCGTTTTATTAATGTTGTAGCCATATGCTCCTCAAATAAAAAAGTCTTCTGAGCATTAATAGTATTTGTGGACAGTCATAATAATATGATATGTTGCACCTGCACCTACAGTGTGGCGCCCGGACTGGGACTCGTCTGTAGTTCTGTACAAGACTTACAATAGCGCACGATCAGTGCAAAACACTAAACTGCGATAAAAAAATTGAGTACTAAATAGTTTGTTTTGAATTTTTGGGTGTTATAATTATTGTTCTTCGCACGGTAAATGAGTCACAATCAATAAAAGAATTTAGGAAATACTGTGTCATTAATTACGTAATACGTTTAGATTAAATTACATCTGAACAAAAGTATGCTTCAAACGTTATTTATAAACATTTTTTTACAAATAATCAAACACGGTTTAAATTAATTAATTGGTTTTAACAAAGTGTATAGAGAAGAGCTCGGGCTCGAACGTCTGGTCACACGTAGATAATAAAATCCCACAAACAAAACAAAACGAACACCATGTCAAAATTAAAAAATATCACCGAAAGACATTAAGCACATTTAAAATAGAAATAGGATACAGTAGAGCTGGGTTAAGTTAGAGCTAGTTAGTTGGTGGACCGTCGTACCCGTTTTCGAACTCTACATATTTTATTTATTTATGGGATAAACTCATTGAACACGAGGGCGGGTGGGGATTTGAAAATTAAAATATGAAACAGTAACAGCAGCGACAATAAGCGGCTCATATCTTTATTGAGACCATGCTGGCGAGTGGTTATTGTTGCGCAACGACAACCGCGCAGATGTGGCGCCATTTGGTGTTGCAGTACCACCCCGACATCCCTCACACCCCATATATTATTGTCTGATATTTATAGTGTATACAATTATGATGTCTATTGTATTGCGGTTTTTTGGCGCTTTAAACCTACTCTGCGCAAACTGCACTTGGCTACAGATACAAAAGAACAAATGCTTCGGATGATTTGAAATATTGTTTATCATAGATAGACGTCGATGCATATGTCGTTAATTCTAAACGCTGTAAAATAATGAGTGATAATACTTTAGGGTGTGTATGAGTCCCGTATGAGCCGAAACAGTAACTTTTTTTAATTATTGTATGGGCAAATTTATGATTTTACTCGCAATATACGTCTTTTAGCGCTAATACTTTTACAGTATACTCTACATAATAGGCACATACACATTACAGACCCTAAAGTATTATCACTCATTTATTTTGCACCTATTATAATGAGTTCTCTATCTTGATGAGCTGCTGAAGGTAAATATTATCAACGATATTTTTCACGTTTACGACGTGTGAGCAGCGTCAATAGAGTTTTCATGTATCTACAGCAATAAACGTAGCTGTTAACCGCCGTTTCTCGCCGACATCTTCTCGCAGTCGGGACGCGGCACATGCTACAGTGTGTCGTGTAATACATTACGTGTCAAATTACACGATTAGCACCGCGCAGGTCTTCGGCTAACGGAGTCACGCGCGCCATTACACCTGCCCGCGGCCCGCCTGCCCGCGCGGGGACGCACCGTTATGACCGTCTCGCCCCAGCACGACGCTCTTTTTGAGGCCAAGCAGCGATGGTGTGTGTTTTACTATTCGAATAGGAATGTTACTGGTGGTGCACGGCATAGCGGCGGAGACCGAGCGGGCCCGCTGCGGGTCTCCTCATTACGGCGCCGCTCGCAGCCGGGGGCCGGGCCGCTCGTATTTGTCAAAATAGACCGCGGCATGGGCATATCTCACGCCGGCCCCGCTGCCGCGCCGATGTGCTCCCTCCTCCCCGGTCATAAGGCTCACTATGGGACAGCGGGCGAGCGCTCCCAGCACTAACAACTTTATCGCGACGGAGCGCCCGCTGCGAGACCGATTGGGAAATTTGCAAATGAAATAAATTGAAACCTGCAATAGAGAGCGCTACAGATATAACTATTTTAGCTATTTACTGTTGCTTGCATTTGATTAGCGTTCATCAGCGATGCAAATAGTTCGCCCGCTCACAACTTCAATACTCAACGTATCTACTTATAATCTATTTAATTGAATTTGTACTGCATTCTGTTGATCAATAAATGAAATTATCTGAAATGAAATTGATTATTATCAGTTCCGTATCAGCTTGCACAAACGGTTAACATTCGACAATAACGTATAAATAAATAATTGCTTGCGTTATCAAAATATGAAAAATGTACAATTGCTTCCGTGACATTAATACAATTCTCAATCGATGGGGATACTTATACGTTTACGAATTGTGTGGTGCTTAAGCGCTTTTAGTTCGAATATAATAATTTAACACATGAAACACGGGACATGGGAATACGCTAGCGCCGCCGCCGCGGCCGCGCGGGTCGCCGAGACCGCAGCACATTCCGCGCTCATTACTCAGCGCTCGGCTTGTTTATTAGCCGTCCGCTGCAAATGGCCCTCCCCCTCTCCCCCTCTCCCTCCGCGACCTGCGAGCCACGAGCCATCCCTCACGATCGCGGCCGGCGGTGGTTTTTGCGTTTATTTATTCCATCACACTGTATGGACGACACTCATTTACCACTTTCTACCTCACCTCTGTTCTCTTGTTACAATCCAAACGTTTATATAATGTTACATTGTGTTGTATGATGATCAGAATAAAAAAATTTTTTTTCTTTCTTTCTTTTAATATCTAACGCATAATACTACGTGGACCTAAATGATTTATCTTCCTGTTTACTGCTTATTTGATTAAATATGTATCTATTTAGTAATTTTGATGTGGTGCAATCAAAGCCAGACTGGTAAATAATATTCTATAAAGTATAAGATGCACCGCGACCAACTCGCGGTTCAGCAGCATCAGGGTCGCACGGCCCGCACTCCGCCGCAGCACGCGGTCGGACGGGGACGAGCCGCTAATCGTCCGGCAGATGAGCTAGCGGTCCGCGAGATGGGCTCCGGCCGGTAATAGGCTAATTAAACCCGCGGAAACGTTGCGGGCTGCGGCGCGGGGCAGGTGCGCGGCCGCGGGCAAGTTGCGCATTACTGTACCGTACCGTACTGTACTGTACTGCACGTATTGCACCTGACTGTAATGGCCCGGGCTTCGGGCTGGTGCAGCGGGCGCGAGTAGGCCAGCTACAGTACCACGGCCGTGACTGGATCTGGAACCTCGATGGCGTTTATTACCTATGATGTAATATATTATAATACAGGCCAACTAATAACCAAGATTTATAAAATTATGATCAATGATGTACTAAATTATTGATCGTCTGGCGTTCGGTGGCTACTTTACTTTACTTTACTGGCTTGGCCGAAATCACACAAGCCCCCGCACATGCTGCGGCCCCTCGTCCTCGTGTAACTGTGTCAGGGTTCTTATATATCTCCTAGTAAAAGAACATTGATCAATATTATTAGACTATTAGTTAGTATGCACTCTACTTAAAATTACTCTACAGTTGGATTATTGAATGTATTACTAGACTACCTATGCTGCTGTCACACACTCCTGGCCCGAGCGGCCCGGAGCGGGACATCCCCCCTACGTGAGGTCTGGCCCCGGTATTGAGGATGCCGGACGCCGAAAACTTTAGGACTCATTACGCAACAGGATATTTGTACGCATGTTGGTGTAATGTCTACTATGTGGGGTAACAACGTGACGTCACAATCGGTTGTTCCCTTCTCGTTCGCAAATTATATAATTGAAAACGAATAATAAAAGTTGACTCGCCTATAAGGAAACATGTCTACTTTAAACTAGCGCGATGGCTAATATTTACTATTCACATTATCTGACTGTACGTCGTATTATCATAATATGGCGAGCAAATCGTACGATACGATGTAAAAATAGTTTATTGTTAGATGAGGAAAATGACAAAATAAAGTTATGTGGTGAAATAGCCGCTGATTACGGGGCGGATGAGCCGCGCGCTGATAGCGCCGCCCGCACGCGCCGCTCGCCCCCTCCCCACCCCACCCCCGCGCGCGTGTCGTAACGCTGATAACGCCCTTATAACGGGTAAATAGCTCACCACTGCAACTCCTGTTTAGCCAGGATCGATAGTGGTGACCAATCTCAAAAACCTATTGATTGCCGTCATTTGCCCGAGGGGCTTGCTAGATCTGTCTCGGGCTTTGGGCCGGAAATTATTTAGAGAAATGGAGAAGTAGGTAGTGTTCCAGCTGACATCCTAATTAGGTTTTGATTTTTTATTGACAGTTTTATAATAGTAAAATAAAATTGGAGTGTTTCCAGTAGCCTGTAGGCTGACTAGGTAAGTCATGACAAAAACGTTTGAAAGCGCAGAGTAGAGCGTAAGGGAGTTACGATGCCCACGAGATCTTTGCAATACACTTCCCTAGAAACTCAATGGAGGCCGTTCAGCACTGATAACGTCTGCTGACATAGAATAATATCTGCTATGGCAGCACGTTTCTCCTGCCCTGTGACCGGGTCCCCGCAGCAGCCCCGCGGGCCGCGGGCTGCGGGTGGCGAGGGCCGGTGGTCTGTTCCGAGATCGATACCCGTTATACACACCGCGGCGGTGCCACATCCGGCGGAAGTCGCGCGCCGCCGCCGACCACCACCTCGTGCTGTTTGTTCTCTATACTCTCATCAATATGAGACAGTGATTTGGCAAGATTTTGTTTGCCATCATTCATTTGTGTATCGACTCGTATCAGTTGCCTCGGTAGAATTTACAGAGAGCAAATAATCCAAATCGGTTTGAATTAAATATATTTTTGCTATGACCTCAAATACAATGTAAATTACCTTAAAATCATTTGGATTTACGAGTAGATTATGATTATGTGATATGGGCCAAAAAATGACGTTCGAACATTGACAGCAATTAGAAAAAAAAAATTAAAAACTATAACCCGACTTCGCAAAAAGGGGTCTGAATAGGTGCAAAAATGGTCAAGGTAGAGCCATGCAAAAGCGGTCAAGCATCGAATATTGAAAAGACGAATGTGTTTTTTTCTACCGTATTTCGGTGTAAACTGTCGCTCAGATTTTATCAGCGGGTTTTTTTTTCATTAAATTAACCATTTTACAACCTAATTTTAAACGTTTATTTAGAATTTAACAATAAAATGTAATAATTAATGAAATATTGTATACATATTAGTGGTGTTCTTGCCAAGGCCCAAGATCTATCTTTTGATACCAAACACGAGATATTTTTTTAAGTTACAATTTGAAGCCTAATTTTAGTCATCATGGATACGTTAAAAGGTCGAGTAATTATGGAATATGTGTACCGTCGTGGCAGCAACAAGCGGCACGCAACAGCAACGACGCTTACGGAATAAAACTACAAACCAACGCACTACCTGTTGTTGGTTCGCTTCCGTTCTACAAATTACGACCTGAAAAATGAACCTCGCGGTCGTCCGAAGACTTGGATTGAGAATTACGAATTAAAGGCTTCAGTGAAAGCTGATGATACACAATCTACGGCTGAATTAGTAGCAGCGACGTTCGTGTCAAAATAATATTGGTCCATTTGCGTCCAATTGGCAAGGTAAAAAAGCTTGAAGCCATCAACGATTGGCAGCGCAAAGTACGCGTCGAAGCGTGCCTTGTACTGCTCAACAGATACACAAAAGAAAGGAATTTTAAACCGCATTGTTACCTGCGATGAAAAATGGATTCTATTTGATAACCACAAGCGCCTAGGAAGTTTGTTGGATCCTGGTTCAGCACCTAAACATAGCCCTTAACGAAAACTTACCCCTAGAAAGTGATGGTCACAGTTTGGTGGTCTAGCGCCGGCGTGATTCATCACAGCTTCTTACCAAACGGGGTGAGCGTTACTGCAGATGTGTAATGTAAATAACAGAACACAATGACATTGATCACGATAGCATTGATCAATCGTACGTTTCCGCTCACATTGCACAGCAGACGGTCTCCAAGTTGTAAGAACTCTGGTTGGAGCTCCATTCACCAGACCTTAGTCCTACAGACTACTACTTTTTCTAGAATTTGGATAACTTTTTGCCGGGGAAAAAAATCTATACCCGAGAGACAGTACAACATTCCTTTGAAGAATTAGGGGGGTAACCCCCGTCCAGCTGATTTCTTTAGGAAGAGCATCAATAAACTGCCACTACGTTAGCATAGACGCATTGATTGCATGCGTGATTATTTCGATGAATACAAATAAAAAGGACATGAAAAAAAATCTTCTAAATTTTTCATACAAAATGGCAATTTCATAGATGAAGACCTAATATATTACAGATAAATTTGCAACAGAAATAAAATTGATAGCGCGTCATGGCGCAGCGTGACGCGGCGCAGCGGACGGACGCGGCTATCGATATCGGCGTCCATCCGGCGCGGCGCCGATACCGCGGCCTCCGCCAGTGGGTTACGCGGCTTACGTAACTAGAGTAGCGGGGACCACTGGCAGCGGGCTGAGGCCGCCGGGAGCTGTCGGCTGCGGCCGGCACTCGCAGCGGCAGGCAGTATTCGCAGCGGTATACAGCTCTCTTGGCAGCTGGCAGTACTCACGGTAGCAAGCATCGCTGGCGGTATCAGGCAGCACTCGCTGCGGCAGGATGCCGGCGCGGCGCGTCGGTAATGACGGTGCTCAGATGAAACGGAAATTGAAAGCAAAAACTAATCAAAGAAAATATGCAACATCCGATTACATTAGGAGTTAGGACGTACATTATTTCACCGAAGACACAATATGACACAAGCGAGTAGCGATTCGCGTGTAATGTACCGTAACTAATGTAAGACGCTCTTCGAACTGACAAATTACATCTGGGGGCACGGTCGTGCCCCGCCAAGACGAACCGAGTGGAGCGCGAGGGAGCTTTTGCGAAACTTTTCGTCGTTTTTTTTAACTCTCATTACTTTGCTTTGTATGATGCTAAATAGTTGAAAATTTCAAGATAATAATATATAATGACACCAATAAAAACATGAAACCTAAAAGTTTGAATTTGGTAGCTATTATACTTTAGATTTTATCACTGTCGAAAAACCCCGATTTTGTCACTGACTCACTTATAGATCATAAAAATTCGTAAGGTATTTCCTGAAGTCCTAGTAAACTGAAATTTTGTATGTAAGCTGTAATTACCACGAAAACAACCACAAAATTATGAATGCCGACATTTTAAATCCAATATGGTGGACGGTACAAAATGGAGACATCGTTTTCTTAACAACCCCTTCAATATGGATATGAAACGATGAGAGTGCTTGAGAAGAGAAATACAATTTGCACAAGATTTCATGAATGCCACCATTTTAAATCCAAAATAGCGGTTTATCGTTTTCACAGATACTCCCACAATAAGGGTATCAAATGAAAGAGAATTTTAAACTCAAGAAAGTCCATTAACCAACTTACAATAATAGGGTATTTATACCCAACCAAAAACATTTTCATGTAAAATAAAAAGCTTACAATGTGAAAAAGTTATCAAATCTCATGTAGAGCCAAGATTATTTATCTATACGCCCTTACTATACCTGTCCTAACTTCACATACTCTACATTTCAGTCAAACCGTGATATGAAAATGTTTTTTTCTGGTATAATATACCAAAATATTATAATACTTTTATAATAATTATATTATTATGTAATCCGTCATCGAACTAAGTACGTTCAAACACAGACTACTCACACAGAATACTTTATTCAGATCCAACTTAGTTTAACAAAATGATAAAATCCATCCAAATTAATGCCATTATTTAATTTTATCCCTTTGCTTAGAAAAACTAGTACGCTGTAATCCTACCAACTTTAAAAGTGACATTAAAGTTGGGAGGATTACAGCGTACTAGTTTTTCTTTGTTCACAAAATGTTGAGAACATTGTTTCTGGAAGACTAGTTCCAGACATAGGCACTAGCTGTAATGCTCACAACTCTTGCTCATAGACGCCAATGTCTCTCGATCTCTTGAGTTCTCGAGCAGCGTCAAGAATCCTATATCAGGGAGTATCGGCTTAATTAGCGCTGTCTTCTCACGAGCTGTCGCCGGTCGCCGCGACCGGCCGCTGCAGGTATTTTAATGAGCTCCGACATATACCCCTCCCCCCCCCTACCGCCTGCCGCGCCCGCTTGAGAGATTTATTGGGGCGCAGATTCGGCAAAAATGCGACCCAAAACTAAGTAATGTAGCCGTGTCCTTCGTTAATTATAATAAAAAATAAAACCAGACCGGACCTCGAAAGTCACAGATGAACATGAATCAGCGTAAGAATATTTAATACTGGTGAGGTTTAAGACCCTTTAAAATCCTCTAAAAGGAGCGCCCAAAATTAGTTATCTTAATATTTTTGAAAACTTTTAATAGATAATCTTATATATTTCATCGCTATTAAATTATTATAATCCTAACACGATGAACGCTGTGACCGTTTAGTTTCAATATGCGTCTAAGCCTACAGATGGCAATAGACAGCAATGGTCCATTACATTACAAAAAATTAAGCGTAATATTATAATGAAATGAAAATGAGTTAATCAATTAAAAATGGTTGAGGAAAGACACAGTTAGTGAGAACAGTAGGCACTGCAAACACTTTTTATATTTCGTTACTATTTCCGTAGCGCTCTTCTCCGTCTGTTCTAACTTCTGACGGGAAGAAATCTCTGCTTATTACATAATACGAGCTGGATGGAGTCTCTCGTAGTTTCACCTGCACCAGCTCCGACGGAGCGATATCTTTCGATAAGCGCTATCTCTATTGCACAGACTGTATTGAAAAGATTACGGTAATGGAGTCGATATCGAGACACACTCGAGCTGATTGCGAAGATTTCGTATTTAAATACATGTTGTTTATTACCATGTCGCGGTCGCCTTCCCGGATCCGCTTTGATGGCTATCGGTGAGCTCGTTCCGCACATCAGGGCCGACGCGCGGCGACGAGGTGCGAACAGCGGCCGCGCCGGTAGACCATTACACGCTCGGTTAAGGTTTACGGTGTGACCGACGCGTTATGTCGTCGCATTACACGAGTTCTAGGAAGTAGGAACCGTCCCCTGGAGAGACCGGACCACCTCTAGGTAGCTCGAATCGTGTTACGTTTCCAATTTACTTGCCGGAGGCCGGCCCGAGTTTTACATAAATTTGCATCGTACCCTCGCTGAACATCGATCTAGCCCGCGATAAATATTGCGACTTTACAATCGACACTTTAGAGTTGACACTGATAGACACCTCAGTGCAGTGTAGCGATAACATCGCGGACGTTAGACTCCACCCGGCCACCGCCGGAGCCGGTGCAATTACTACCGGGGGAGGGGTGCGGGGTGGGGGGGTCGCAGGCTCGTTACCCGGCCGGGGCTGTACTGTCAGCGACGCTCATTTATATGTTAATAGGGAGCGAGATAAGACGGTATCGCGGGGTGCCGGACGACCGAATTGAACATTACCTAGGAAGCGAGTATGATCTAGATTCCTATCCGCGTGTCGACGAGAGGCACCGAGCGGGCTCGCCGTGGTCGCGCAGATCTGCCGCGTCATCGTCGGCGGTCCAATCTAATTACACGACTGTTACCTGACAAAAAGTTGGGCCGGCCTGTTTAATAATCGTGGAATATTGATTAAATTAAAAATTGATGACTACTAAAGAGCATAGAATAGGCGAGCTCCCGGCGAGGGGCAAAAACGTCGGCAGCGCGGGCACGCCGCGGCGCTGCGGCGGCTGCCGTCACGTCGTCACGTCATTGTTGTCACTAATTGAAACGATGACGCTGTAGTTTGTGCTTTGTAGGTATTAGGTACCTATGCCACGGCACAAACTAAAATCCCATGACAACATAACTTTATTACAAGTCTCACTACAGCTTCTGCAAAAGTTGTGACTTGTGAGTTCAGTGACAGTTAGTCGGTCGGTCAAACGACTTCTTATAATGATCTTTGTACTTCTATTCTAATTAAAAATAAAAAATAAATTATGTTCTAAATAAATATCAGATTGACTTGGCAATCGCATTAAACTTTTTGTACTATAAAATTTCAAGATTTTCCTTCATATAAACACTAAGCACTACCTACTTGTATTCCAAATGTTTTTTGAAGCTTGTACGTGTATGTCTGCTAGAAGTGCCTAATTATTTTGATGATCGGTCAGTGAGTGAGTGAGACAGTGACAAAATAAAGAAACTTTGACAAGTTGTAATCCTTAGTCCCGATTTCACCAACGCTTGTTGGTTAATACCAACTACATTAAAGTATCATTCTCATTCATTGACAGGAAATACGCGACCGAAAACATGATATTCAGTGACGGATTAACTTTAACATATTTTGGTAAAATTGGCACTAAAACTTCTGTTTCAATTTGAATGAAATTTGAAGTAAACCGTGTTTATACAATAGCTGCTTAGTTACTAAAAACACAGGCTTCTAGTTTTATCTACAACGAAGTCGAAGGGTGTCGAAGATGGCCTGAACTGTTTCGAGAAAAAGATGGTACGGCCGTGCTCAACTTGGCGGGGGCACTCCCGTGCCCCCATATAAGGTGAAGTACATATATAGCCAATTGCCAATTATGTAATGTGTTAGTTGCCTATATCGAAGACTTTTAAGTATGGTTAGTTTATATATTTTAGTATATATTTTGGTTGTTGTGAGTGCTGGGACCCATCATCTATGAACGGCATCGGTGGTCGGGGCAGGCCGGGGCGCGCTCGACGGTGTCGCGGCTCATTCGCCCCGCTCGCCGCCGCTAATCAATTCGATTACACGCCGCGCCGCTCGCCGCTCGCCGCTGGCTGCTGGCCGGCTGCCTTCAGCCCCGGCCCCTGACGAATCGCGCTCACCGCACACCCACACGCACCAATACCGATAACCTGGCCACGGCTGTCTAGTTCGTCCAAACCACTAGAAAACCTTAAAAATTTACTAACAAGTTGTTATAGTCAATAACCGCTTGACGTAATAATAATTAGGTAACACAATGAAATGATGTGAACAGAACGAGTGACAGACTATCTTATTACAATAATTAATTTATTATATTATTACCTATTACCAGAATTACTAAATACTAACATACTAGTAGTACACGAGCTCAGTAGCATCGACTCGTGACGCGGTCGTAAACACGAAGATAAATCAACTCGTTGGGCCGACTAAAAAGGATCAACAACGTATTCTTGAAAGCCACCAAACAAGATTATCGGCGAGACACGATCATTAAACGAGTAACCCAAATGAAAAGACGAAATTGATCGGTCGAGGTGCGCGGCCGCAGGGCTCGGTCTGGGCCGGGGTCCTGGCGGGGGTGCGGCGGGCCGGGGGCGGGGGAGGGCGCGGGGTCGACGGCCTCCCGCGGGAGCAGGTGCCGCCCCCCGCGGCCCGCGCTGATTTGTTCCCGGCCGACCCGCGCCCCCCGCGCGCCCCGCAGGCCCGCGCCCCCGCCACACTGCTACACGAACAAATCCTGTTCGAAACACTGCACTAAATCATTTATGTTCCGTTTCATATCCAGCAAAATATGTTTCGCACCGCCCAAGCCTCATCGGTTAGTATCTAGTGGACGGCATAGACGCTGCGTCGGCTGTTGTGTGGTCTACCACTCCACAGCCGACGCAGCGTCGCACTCGGCAGCATATTACGTAGATATGAATTGTGCATGTAACATTTAATAACTATGTAATATGCTGCCGATCGTATTTTGCATCTTTGCAGCGTTGCATTACAAAGTTTCAAAATAACATTTAAATGTAAATTGTAATTTGTATGCGAGAGCGACTTTTACTAGCGAATAATAAAGCTTCGGTTCTAGTCAAACAAAGAAACTAATCATAATTAAAGAAGAAAGCAGCAAGTAGTCGACGCTAGAGTCGCTCGCCCGGCCCGCGGCCCGCGCTGCGGCGGACGGCGGGCGGCGGGCGCGCTCTCCGTTTTTATGCGCGGAGAACCGGCCACCGATTATGACTTACCGAAATTATAACATTTCTCTTTTTGTTCGGACTCCAGAGCCGAGAGCTGCCGCGTACCGGTTACGGCGGGCGGGCGAGCGCGGGGCCGGTGCGGGGCGGCGCGGGGTGGGAGCTGCAGTCGGTTTAATTTTTCCTGTATCTGTTATTAGGTGCGCAGCTCCAACCATCTGGCAAACCGTTTATTAAGTGCGCGGCTCCCATTGTGATTTGTGCACCAAAATGATAGGTGCCACGACCTCGTCATCATCACCCCGGCTAGTCGCGACCGGCCTTCACTCCACAAGTTGACGGCATGCAGCCGTACGACCCGTCAAAAGCTCTAGTTCGGTGATATATATACTGTATAATCAATACCATCAAAAACATAACTTGTAAAAAGTGAAAAGTCTCGCTACTTAGTTGTTCTACCGTAAAAAGTTGTGAGATACATGTTATGCCAAGTAGGGGTTAGTCGGTCGGTCTAACGACATCATAGAGAGATCATAATCAATGTTATTAATAATCTTTAATGTTTTAAATAAATAAGTAGACAACTTTACGGTAGAAGAACTAAGTAGCGAGACATGGTACTTTTTACAAGTTATGTTTTTGATGGGATCTCAGTTCTTTTCGTGGAAGATTAACTTAAACTACTAATTTTGTGCAAAAGTGCAAATATAACTTTGTAATCCTATACATTTATATGGGATTACAAAGTTATTTATGCAGTTGGTATATCTAGATAACTAGACAGAAATTCCAAACAATAAATAGATAAAATAGATTTTCCCTTTATTTATACACTAAACACTACTTGTATTCCGAACTTGTATGTCTACTAGAAGTGCCTAATCCTTTTGATGATCGGTCAGTGAGTGAATGAGTGAGTCGGTGACAAAATTATGAAACTTTGAGAAATTGTAATTTTTAAATTTCTGCTTCAAATTGAATCTAAAAAATATCCCTAATTAGTATGTAAAAATGCAGGGTTATAGTTTTATCGACAACGAAGTGATATGGGGTCGAAAATGACCTGAATTGTTTCGAGAAAAGTATGGTACGGCCGTGCTCAACTTGGCAGGGCACTGCGGTGCCCCCAGATTATGTTAGGTCACATTGAGAACATCATTGTACTAGACATACCATATCCCCTCATTTTTAAAGAGTACTACGAAAGGCTGTCTCAAATCCTAAGGCCCATGTAAATAAAGAAGTCTCAAACTAGGACTCAAGACGGGTCCACTACTCGAGTGCGGTTAGCTACTCAAGGTGATCTTTGATTAAAAGTCTGATCTCAGCTGAACCGCGTTTAGGAACACTGTCATAACTAAGAACGTCACCTCACCTTTGAAAACTGTTTTTTTTTTATTTTAAGTTAGTTCATGATGAACAGACTATTTTCGTAGTCCATACTGCCTAGTTTTAAAACTGAATTTTTAATTTATTACTAGCAAAATACCGTTTCGTTATACTTTTGAAAGTATTAGACTAAGCCAACGGTATTATAAAAACAGCTGAAACGTTGTAAAATTTTGGGGAGAAAAACACGGAAACAACTAGTGACATAAGCCTCAAAGCAAGACTCAAGTCACAGTTAGACGTCACTCACGTAAGTTAACTCACCCAAGTAGCAGTTTGACAACTCCCGTCTCAGCTGAGACACTTTCCTTAAGTTAGGTGCTCAAGTAATATCTATTAATTCGAACGTCATGTCAAATGCTGTCTTGAGGTTGAGGTTGAGATTTTATTTATACGGGCCTAAGTCTGCAGTATTGTAATGTGCCATACCAACCAGTGACCTGGCTCTCAGCCACACGTAGCGAGATGTATGACGGGGCTCCGAAGACCGTATCTTTTAATTAGTTCGTACCGCGCGGACCGCGGACCGGTCGCCGCCGGCCGGGGTGAACACTCGGGGTATCGCCGGCCATCTCCGCTCCGGAACATTATGTTACTATTTGTTGAACTTATACACTTTGATTAATCTAAATTGGAAACTATTCGTTAAATTACCGTCTATGGCACACCGCAGGCTCTCGTCCTGGTAATAACTAGATACCCAGTAGGCGACTCATTAACGGGCAGTTTCAATAGCCGTCATCCGTAAGTCACGATATGATTTGGATATTAACATAATTTAGTTGGAAGAAACTCGATGATACGAAAGGACATCGTCAAAAATCCGGACAGTCGTCCGAAAGAGAACCCATTTAATTAAAATAATCATACATCTCCGAAAATGCCGAATATAGCGGTAATGAGCAAGAATAAAATTAGCAAACATCTAACTGCTGTCGACTCTGAAACAATTTTGACCATCACCCAACATTTCAATTTTGACCGCTAACATGCATAATACGACTTCACATTAGCCGCCGCAGTCGCCGCACAGCAGCGTCTGCTGGTGACCTTCTCCTTTTTGTCTACACATGAAGTGACCAGGGCCTCACTCTCCAAACTGATTCGATTTTGATTCAGATTCGATCGTGCCTCGTAAGCTCCCGAATAAATTGACGTTTGTTTATTTTGATTCTTAGTAGATCGATATGGTCGGGAGTCGGGAGTACAAAAAGTTACGATCTAACGATTTTCTTTATCCTGGTTCTCCTGGTTTCAAAGTAATCCACCAAATAAAATGCCAATAGCCGTTGAGATCGCACTGATTCGATTTTCGATTGTGTCGGGAGTGAGCCCGCAGAGCTCGAGAGTCGGTCGTAATATCTCATTTATCGGCGGCGCGAGTTTACGGGCGGCGCATAATGGCTCATCAGCGCGGACCGCGCGCTGGGCGGCCGCCGGCGGAGCAACATTAATTGCAAGACTTTTACGACTTTCGCAGTAATGCGCGATCGAGGTCCAGCCTCGGCTTCGACAAAAACGTGAGATCGCCGGTAAACTCCGAAGTTTTCACAGAAAATCCTCGTTATTATCACAACAGAGCCCGAGCATGCGCGCGACCATTAACTCGTGATCGCAGTTTCGTGGACAATGTAAGAACTGCGAGGCAAAAACTTGTGCGCGGGGTTGCGGGGGCGCGGCGGGGCGGGGGTGCGGGGGGCGGGTAATTGCGGCTGCGTGTGTTCCGACTCCGGGTCTCCGACAACAACACGGCGCGCGGCGGACGCGGCCGCTGCAGTTTTTGCGGGGAGAACGCGCGCCGCATCGGTAATGTTAGTTTCGTCTTCGGCGTCTGGTTGCCAGCCTCCACTATAATACATACCTCGTTTGTCCGTGCGTGATGTCGACATCGTTACGGAATCGCTTTCATTTCTAACGTGTCGTTATCCGGCCGCAATCGCGAAGTGTTAAATTAATTGCGCAGATAATGATGTCGCGAGTTTTAATCTCTTAGATATGATAATAAGCGTTCCGTCGACACTCTACGATTGAGCGAGGTTGGCGGAGTTAGCTATAGCTATAATTTATTTATCTATAAACTATAAAGTAGACAGGGCAACAGTTGTAAATGTTATACATATCAGGTGGGTGACGGGTGTGCCCGATACACTGAAGTCCACACACATTAAACAATGCCTAGTTAACTCTTAATGTTGTCGAAATCAAAATATCAGCCTGTCAATAATTCAGTAGATAATATTATGTAAATAAAGTCATTAGATCCGAATCATACAACCACGTAACACACGGTCGACGGGTCGCCGGCGCAGGCAACAGGGATCCGGCATAATCAGTCGCGAGACTGTTATCGCTAATGAAGGGAGGATAAGATGCCATTAATATTCCACTCGGAATGGGTTTATAATTAGAGATTAGCCAATTAGATGCTTGAACTTGCGTAACTAACGACCGATGTCGGGTCGGGACTCATGCCTATGGCACTAGA
The DNA here is from genome assembly GCA_905187575.2 of Celastrina argiolus. Lineage (NCBI taxonomy): Eukaryota > Metazoa > Arthropoda > Insecta > Lepidoptera > Lycaenidae > Celastrina > Celastrina argiolus. The sequence goes on along the minus strand of LR994580.1, from coordinate 24,259,017 downwards.
ACGCGTTACTACTTACTTCATTGAACTAATTTAATCCTGCATGGACACGACTTTTGAAAATGAGTTGTGACAATTCAATTGTGAATCATTTAAGTATGTCACAGAGGTATGACGTAATATGCTTATTGGCGCTACCCGTCGTATACTTTATGAGTCTAAATATTGCACGCGGGGAGTCGGGAGACTCGGGAGCGAATGAGCGACGCGCGATTTCGCGTGATGTACGAGCGCGCCGCCCGCGCCGCCGCCGCCGCCGCTCTGATAGATGATCTCAATTCTACAGCAAATACTCCGAATATATAACTGTCCGACGGATAAAGAACGAGGCTGAGATGAAGTAATGGCAAGAAATAATCCTCGGCCGCGGCTACAAAAGTGCACGCCGTCGCCGGAGTGTGTGTATGTGTGTGCGTGTGTAAGTGCGTCTGACAGATCGACGCGAGATAACAGACGCTAATGTACAGCTTTGACGTGCTGTCTTATCGATTTCTTTGTGTTATGCCACTTTCACTTTACAAATATAAATATTTCAGTCGCTTTCGTGGCTATGGACCAGATCTTGTATACATGCAGTTGTCCGATCTACCTACTTCTGGTAGCTATAGTTAATATTCTAATGGAAGCGGAATACGCAGTGAGTGTATTTTACACATTTTGGATGAATACGACTGGTGGCGATCGTGTGTACCCGACCTTACAAGCGAGCGCCATCCGTCAATCGCATAGTTCGCCTGCGAAAAGACGCCGCCTTGCCCGCTGCTGCGCGGCTGCTGCGCGGCTGCTGCGCGGCTGCTGCGCGTTGCCGCTGCGGTCAGCTCGTGACCGCCGCCGCCCAGTACTCTCCCGCAGCGCTGCGGCGATATTAGCGCGGCCATACATCGACTCCGACAGCGGCCCGGCTCTCTAAATCATAGCTCCGAACAAAAGTCGTGCCCCGGACTCGTCCCACGCGATGTAACTTTTTGTCCGTTTCCAATTGTGCGCCGGATCGGCCGATCGGCGAGGAGTTTGTCCAAGGTAGCTTACGACTCACGTGTCGACTAATACTGACATCGATAACATCGTGCAGATTAAAAAAGTGGTTCGAAATTGAATCAAGAAGATAACTTATCTCAAAGACATTGTCGCGGTTGTGAGCCTCACTACGTGTGAGTGGGTGTGTTGTATGTGTGAGTGTATAAGTCGCCGCTAATCCCGGGAGCACGCATCTCTTTCTCCTGAGGATTAGAAAGTCGTAAACATAGAGAGTGCAGTCGACGTACATAATGATGATCTAAGAAATTGGGCACATAATAACATTAAATACTCTTAAACTACCTATACAATGTACCTGCAGGCTGCAGCTATACTACTATATTTTTCCATTGCGCGGCGAATAAGAGCATTTAAAATGAAAGGAAGCATAGTCCATATTGAGCTTTGTTCACGTTAGTGTCAGATTGAATCGTAACGGAGTACAGTGTACCTGCGCCCGCGCCGTCCCCGGCCAGCTAATTAACGTACGAGGAGCGGCGCGGGCGCGGGCGAGGAGGGAAGCGGGAGGGAGGGGGGAGGGAGGGACGCATTCCTCCTAATGGAATTAAAAGCTCCAGATAAACGCGCCGATAGCAGCCCGCAGCCGCCGCGCCGGTAATGTTCCCCCGTGTAGCCGGTGATTAGTGACGAGCCCGCCCCGCTTCAGCACCCGGTCTAACCCGGTCGGGATAGATGTAAAACAGAAATATCGCAAACGTCTTATCGTTTCGGTCTTGAGAATTCGGCATACATAGGCACAAGCATAGACAATTACTTATTTTAATTTTCAGTGATATTTTTGTGACGAGTTAAAAACCGTATCTCACAACTCGATATCCCGGGCTGTAGGGTACCTAAGCTGTATTTTTGGGATAAAAAGTATCGTATGTGTTAGAGCCTGCATTTTTAACTATTAACATTGCATCGTTAAAGTGGTTTCTAGTACACGCCTTGACCGATACGAAAAAAAAATGTTTTCGTTTTAATATAACTTAAAACAATAATATGCAATGTTAAGTGTACATTACGACTTACGAGTATAACTTTTTCTCTTTATATATAGTGAGTGTCAAAATTACTTCAGTAAGTAACTATTTTAAGTGAGGCAAGAATCAAGGGACTATCGTTTTAGGTTTCACACATTTTGTCTCAATTTTTTATTAAATTTCAACCCGCTCTGGTCGGCGTTGTACAGCTTCTAATCCAGCCATACTCAACCTTATTTTTATAGGGGCCACAAACATGTGTCAGACATGGTGTCGAGGGCTGCAAGGTAAAACCATTTACTAGGTATTGATCGAAGTGTATATATAATTCCAAGTTAACGATCTACTCACTTCCCTTTTTTAAGATTTGCTAAGAGCTACAAATATTATTTGGTAAAAAATAAATGGTTTTCATATTTTTTTACTTAATGGGCCAATATAAAAGGTCGGTGGGCCACATGCGGCCCGCGGTCCGCAGGTTGAGTATAGTTGTTCTAATCTGTGTAAGTAAGGAGCCGCATCGGGTGTGCGCTGCGAGCGTGACGTCGCCGCCCGCCGCCCGCCGTCCGTCGTCCGCCGTCCGCCGTCCGTCGTCCGCGGTCCGCGGTCCGTCACAAAAAACCCGTTGGCAAATATTCGGGAGGGTCGCCGTTCCCACGCCACGGCGAGCGCGACACACTCGTTAAAATACCCAAACCCCCCCCCCCCGCGCCCCGCGCCGCGGCCTCCTACTCCCGGACCACCGGACCTACAGAATTTCACGAGGTTTGTCGCAGGCTCACAGCTAACAATTAAAACCAGCGCTAACGATTGTGCGAGCCGGCTGTCCTGAGTCCTGACGTAGTCTGCTGTTTCGAAGTAGAGTCGCTTGTATTCACTAAATAACAATATTGTTACAAATATTTCCTTCAAACAGCTCTATGTTTTCGGAACATGGTTTAACGTATTCTTTGTTGTGTCAAAGAATCAAAATCTGGAATACATCTACACACGAGCTGGTACGTTCTACTTATGCACCGACTAGCATATTGCAGACTATTTATCTACTTTTAGTTCCGCCAGTTCATCTGGCCAACTGGATGTGATCCTCAATAATTCCTGGAACCTACTGACTGTCGTATTCGTTCCTGTTGTTTCCACATTTCCCAAAACATCGGGTGTTAACAGAACCATGTGACACTAAACACTCGTTTAAAGAAATGTTTAGCTAACGAAGTCTTAATAATTGTAAATTGTAACCGGGTGAGATTTATGACGTCAGCAAGGTGCTAGCTTAGTCTGAGGGGTGACGTCGACTTGCTGAAGATAATAAACATGGGGTCCGGTTTCACTTGAACTGGAGTAAGAACGGCCGTCCCCGCGCAGGCTGCGCTACGATGGTTCACCATGCGGCCTTTGTATTACATCATAGCTCGTAGACGCCTGTTTCTCGGACAGAATACGTCACCTCCATTTTCTCACCGATCTATACTTTTATGAAATCCAACAGAATCTTGAATATTCGTGAGCTGTGCGGTAATAACAGAACAGGATCTAGGAGCAAAGGTATCTCGTCGGTGAATCAATATCTTAATAAGTATGGCTCACGACTGTGCGAACTAATAACAGTTGGCGTCGCCGCCGGCCGCGGTCCCTCGCCCCCTCCGCCCTCCCCACTCGCGCCGCCGCCCGACTACACTCGAATTAATTAACAGAACGCTCCTAAATGAAACACAATCATACACAATATGATACACGGCTCCAATTAATTTAAATATCCTCATTCTTCACTCTGCCCGTTCAGATGTAATATCAATTGATCAATAGCTCGGATTGTAAACGGAGTAAAACACTCGGCGGTAAGGCGAGGCGTGCCGTGTGACCAGTTGTAGTTTGGCCCCTCAACATGGGCCGAGCGGCGGAGGGAACAGCCCGGGATATCGAGGTATTCGCGATGTTAATTAACGTCCCCGCGTCGCGTCCGCCGCGGCCGTAAACCGCGCAGCAGCGTCAGCTCGTAAAGTGGCGCGCGCGCAAATTGCCGTGGGACAGTCCGCACGCACACGCGCAGTGCACGCTCATCACACCAATTGCAGGCCATAATTAATTCAATTACTCTCTTGAATATTACTCGCGTCTGTTGACGGTTACGTCACCCGCCGCAGGACTCGAGACGGATCGCTGTCCGGCAGCTTTCAGTTAATTACTGGTGTGCTAATGAACTCTATGTGAATTGGTAACGCCGCGGGTCACGCCCGACAACCGCCCGCCGCGTGTCGAGCTATAGCGTCGCGTCTCGCGTGGTGCGGCGTGCATCGTGCGTGCCGCGACATTTAGCTTACCTGCGGTAATGAGCAGATCGCTGCTGGCTATACTCGTAAATCGCTGCGATTTACACCGACCTTTACGCGCGGATGTAGTCTGTACTACATGGTACATACTTCTCAGTCCCGACACGAGCTCGAGCAGCGTGCAACTGCAAAAAGAATATATTATGCTGTACCGCCATAATTATTAAAAGAAAAAGTGTTCGAAATTTAAATATGTAGCCCACATACTCTACATTTCAGTCAAAACGTGACACTTGGCCGTTTTGCTACCATTACAAAGATTTCATAGATCGTGTGTGAAATAAAACGGTCAAGCATCACGTTTTGACTGAAATGTAGAGTATGGCCTGGTAATGGTCTAATGTAGAATCTTAGCTCTACATTAGACCTGACCACTTTTTTCATATATTTTGATTATGGTGTAGTGTAGAGCTTGTAGGCTTAGTGTACGATATCTGATAACGTTTTTCACAGGGTAAGCTGTATAGACTCGTCTTATGAATATTTTTAAATGAAAATGTTATATTGGATTTCATTATATTGGATTATATGGGATTTCATTTATTTTTGTAAGTTGGTCAATGGACTTTTTTTAAATGTAATAATAACTTATTTTAGCTTTACTTATTCAGAGTAGTCATAGGAGTGACAGGAGTGGGAGTAGGAGTGCAAGTGAGATTAGGAGTGGGATTGAGAGTAGTAGTCCACCATTTTGGATTAAAATGGCGGCTTTTTTTATATAGTGATAAGCACGTGATAAGAGCTTACATAAAAAAATTCAGCTTTCTAGGACTTCAGGAGGTACCTTAATCCTTAGATTTTAATGATCTATAAAAGAGTCAGTGACGGAATCAGGGGTTTTTAGACATTGATAAAAACTTAGTATGTTTCATGTTTTTACCAATGTTCAACAATATATATTATTATGTTGAAATTTTCAACTATTTAGCATCATCATTTAAAATTATGAGTGTTCAAAAAACGACGAAAAGTTTCGAGAAAAGGTAGGTAGCGTCCTTGCGATGTGCTTGGCTCGTCTTGGCGGATAAATCTTCATTGTTTAGTCGTGTTATACATCGATATATTTATTTTAACATAGCTTAATAAAACAATTTGCAAAGTGCAAAAAAAAAACTATTTTAATGTTTTAAGTGAAGCGATACTTAGAATCGGCATCATCATCAACATTTTTAGTTCATCAAATTTTGTCTCAACTTTTTTATCCAGTTTTATTGAATTTCAACGTGCTCCGGTCGGCGCGATAACCTTTTTCGCCATTCAAATTGTCGTCCGATGTCATTTTTATATCACATTGTATCGGGCTGGTCGCGGTATACAAACAAAATGGTAATGTATTGGATGCACCGAATAGCGAGTGCCCCCGCCCGCCCGCGCCCGCCCGCGCCCGCCCGCGCCCGCCCGCGCCCGCCCGCGCCCGCCCGCGCCCGCCCGCGCCCGCCCGCGCCCGCCCGCGCCCGCGAGCTCGAGCACATGAAATAGCGAAACATCAAACAGCTGACGCGTGGACTTGTAGGTACTTCAGGCGGATATTGATAGCAACTTACAGTTTGAGTGTTTGTGTTAAAGATTAATTACATAATATTCGCCTTGCGTTGAAATGTCCAACAGCTCTGACAGTTTCGTCAGTGCCACCGCACAGAAAATGAGAAAAATTAAAGCACATTTCATGACAGTACATACATATTATGATTGATGGTAGTTTGTAACCTTTTTACCTGTTTTATATCATTACTAGCTGACCCGTGCCCACATTGTTGAGCATACAAACCGTTTAAACCTTCCCTGGACCTCCACGAATATTTTGAGACCAAAAATAGCCGAAGCGGTTCAGCCGTTCTCGAGTTTTAGAGACGGCTTTAGTTTTAGACTAACGAACAGCAATTAATTTTTATATATTTTATAAGAAAGATAATAATCATATTTTTAATTTAATTTAATTTTTGCTACACCCAAAAATGTCAGAGTGCGAGCGGTAGTCACGCCATTAAACATGTTCGGTCTATAGTCTATACAATAAATAATATTGTGTAACTTGCGGGCCGCGGCGTTGCGTTTCACCGCCATATTTAAAAACATGATATTATATAGAACTTATCAATCATGTAATAAAGGTAAGTATAACAATATTATACTTTTTTTAAAGTTATAAGAATTATGCAAAAGTTGTAATTGACATTCTAAACACGGCATAGCCTGTAGCCTGTAACGGTACCTCCGCGCGGGCGCCGTCAGCGCTATCGCCGCGACTCGCCGCCGTATATTCCCGACACCCGACTTTCACAGATAGCGGAGATATTTCAGCGCTATCGCAGATGCTCGCCCTCCGATACTCCGTAACCTTTGCAATAGTCAGCAGGAGAATGGCAAATCGGGGTATCGGGCGCATCGCCGCGGGCGCGGGGTGACTCGCTACGCGGCCGCCGATACGCTAATGTGTGTAGGGACGAGGGCCGCTCCGCGCGCCGCACGCCGCACGACGAACGTGCGCGCCGCCGCGTCCCGATAGCGCGTGATTTAGATCGCGCGCGCCCGGAAATCGATCGCAGTACAATATACATACGTCGCCGTGCGCCTCCCCGCGGCTCCGCGCGTCCCGGCGCTCCCACACGTCACGCCGCAACGCGCTTCGTGCTCTGCCCTTTGCGCCTCGTGGCGCCGCCGCTTGTCACTGATACTGTTGTTTATTGCGATACAATTGCTGTTCGACGGTAGCGAACTTCCTTATCGTTAGATAAGGAAATTTAAATGAACTTCTCTATCTCGGATAACGGATCGGATCACGGATTTCCTCCGAAAGGGTTTACACGATTCAGATTTCTCTCCGAAGCTTTTTTCCTCTAAGACTGTGGATTCGTGACACTGTCATTATTATAATCTATACATATAATAAATCTGTAGAAGTCATGTCTGTACATTAAGAATATTTAAGTGAAAATTAAAAAAAGGGGGTCTATATAAGCCACAGAACCTAAAAATAACATTTTTGAAAAAAATGTCTGTCTGTCTGTCTGTCTGTCTGTCTGTCTGTCTGTCTGTCTGTCTGTCCATATGGGAATGTTTGTCGTCGCATCACGCTAAAACCACTGTATGGAATGAAATGAAATTTGGCAGGCAGGTAGCTTACGACCTGAAGAGCATTATTGGAAATTATTATCCCGAAAAACGAAAGGGTTCCCGTGGGATCTTCAAAAAATTGTAGCTACCTATTTGACGGTATTTCAGCCAAACTACTCAACGTATTTAAATGAAATTTGGCAGGCTGGTAGCTTATGATCTGAAAAGCATTACTAGAAAATTATTATCCCGAAAAACGAAAGGGTTCCCATGGGATCTTCAAAAAATTGTAGCTACCTATTTGAAGGTATTTCAGCCAAACTACTCAACGTATTTAAATGAAATTTGGCAGGCAGGTAGCTTATGATCTGAAAAGGATTACTGGAAATTATTATCCCGAAAAACGAAAGGGTTCCCGTGGGATCATCAAAAAATTGTAGCTACCTATTTGACGGTATTTCAGCCAAACTACTCAACGTATTTAAATGAAATTTGGCAGGCAGGTAGCTTATGACCTGAAGAGCATTATTGGAAATTGTTATCCCGAAAAACGAAAGGGTTCCCGTGGGATCTTCAAAAAATTGTAGCTACCTATTTGACGGTATTTCAGCCATACTACTCAACGTATTTAAATGCAATTTGGCAGCAGGTAGCTTATAATCTGAAGAGCATTATTGGAAATTGTTATCCCGAAAAACGAAAGGGTTCCCGTGGGATCTTCAAAAAATTGTAGCTACCTATTGGACGGTATTACAGCCAAACTACTCAACGTATTTAAATGAAATTCGGCAGGCAGGTAGCTTATGACTTGAAGAGCATTATTGGAAATTGTTATCCCGAAAAACGAAAGGGTTCCCGTGGGATCTTCAAAAAATTGTAGCTACCTATTGGACGGTATTACAGCCAAACTACTCAACGTATTTAAATGAAATTCGGCAGGCAGGTAGCTTATGACTTGAAGAGCATTATTGAAAATTGTTATCCCGAAAAACGTAAGGATTCCCGTGGGATCTTCAAAAAATTGTAGCTACCTATTTGACGGTATTTCAGCCATACTACTCAACGTATTTAAATGCAATTTGGCAGGCAGGTAGCTTATAATCTGAAGAGCATTATTGGAATTTGTTATCCCGCAAAACGTAAGGGTTCCCGTGGGATCTTCAAAAAATTGTAGCTACCTATTTGACGGTATTTCAGCCAAACTACTCAATGTATTTAAATGAAATTCGGCAGACAGGTAGCTTATGATCTGAAGAGCATTACTGGAAATTATTATCCCGAAAAACGAAAGGCTTCCCGTGGGATATTCAAAAAATTGTAGCTACCTATTTGACGGTAGTTTAGCCAAACTACTCAACATATTTAAATGAAACTTGGCACAAAGGTAGATTGTACATGAAATAACCAACATAATACTTTTAACCGACTTCCAAAAAAGGAGGAGGTTTCTCAATTCGTAAATATATGTTTTTTTTTATGTTTCTTCGCGGATATCTTCATCGCTGATGAAACGATTTTAATTTTTTTTTGTGTTGTGTAGGGTATAATTTAAATTTGGTCCCATTGTCACCGATCCGTGAGGAATCGAGGGAAATCCTAAAAATTTATATGGAATAATATATCAATTTTGATTTTGTCTGAAGTAGTCTAAGCATATGTTACCAAACAGTAAGGTTTTGCACTATATCCTGGATCTAAAAGTCAATTATATATTATTGTATTTATTATTAGTATTATTTTGTTATGTGTTATAATCTTTATTTATTATATTTTATATGTTATGTGTAATTTATTATTTTACTATTTATTAATTAATGTAATTTATTCATTTTCTGCTTACATGTTTTCGTCTGTACAAGTAATGCATCTACTTATTTTTATTTCTAAATGACCTAAAGGTTGACTGGTAGATAATGCCTTAAGACATTAAGTCCGCCTATGTACAAATGTGCATGATGCTTAAATAAATTAATAAAAGTACTGAACAGAACTTCTGAGTCCTTAGAGATACATGTTTGAAGATTTCAGCGTTGTTTAAAGAAATGCAAGCATATGCCACTACGTCAATTACAGTCGAACTTGGTCTCATAGTTATCAAAGTGGATGCCTGATGATGGCGTCGTGAGGAATCGAGGGAACACCTCGAAATTTATAGGGACACTCATAGTAATTTTGTATTTGTTTTGAGTAACATAAGCATATCCGACTAAAAACATCATTTTGAGTCTTTGAAGATATACGTTTGGAAATTATGCAGTGGCATATGCTCGCAGTATAAGCGATGTCGAAATTTCCATAGATATAATGACATCAATTACAATATGATGAAATAGGCTATATTATAGAACTCATAATATTGAGTTTGGCTGGTACCGACTTTAATATTCTGAAAATTTGTATCTCATTTAATAAATATAAACTTTTCTTCTTATATATATGTATTTATTTATTAAAAAATTTCGCGCTGCTCTGGCGTAAGTAAACTATATTATACATATATATATAAAATATATATATATGAAAAAATTTTGCGGTCGACTTTTTCTCTTCCTACTATTAATTTTATCTAATCGTTTTTGTTTTTCATTTTCCGTCTCAAGTAACCGTCGTCTGATCATTCGAAATTATCCCTACTCAGTCTACCCATCACTAAAAATCTTAAAATTAAACAATTTTAAGATTTTTATTTGATCGAGAAGGTTCTGCCTTACGGCTTTCCTTAGCCTTGCGGCTCTCTTTCACCCCTTTCGTCTTCACCCCCTGGGGAGGTGCGAGGGAGCGGGCAGTGACACCCGCAAAACTTTTCTTCTGCTGGGTCGCTGGTTGACTCAGCTTCGGCTCGACCTCGAGGGGAAGGCGAGCGGGAGCGTCGGCGTCGCGGCGTCTGGCGTCGGCGTCGCGGCGTCGGGCGTCGACGTCGCGGCGTCGGGCGTCGGCATCGCGACGTCTGGCTTCGGCGTCGCGACGTCTGGCTTCGGCGTCGTGGCGTCTGGCGTCGGCGTTGCGGCGTCTGGCGTCGGCGTTGCGGCGTCTGGCGTCGGCGTCGCGACGTATGGCGTCGGCGTCGCGGCATCTGGCGTCGGCGTCGCGGCGTCTGGCGTCGGCGTCGTCGTCGCGGCGTCGGGTGTTGGCGTCGCGGCGTCGGGCGTCGGCGTCGTAACGTCGCGGCTTCGGCGTCGCGACGTCGGGCGTCGGCGTCGCGGCGTCTGGCGACGGCGTCGGGACGTCGGACGTCGGCGTCGCGACGTCGGGCGTCGGCATCGCATCGCGGCGTCGTGCAACGACGATGCCCGTCTGGTTTTGGTCGCAGCGTAATGTTATGCCTTCCTCTATAAATGGACAATCCAACAAAAATTGCATGCGCTGCATAAACGGTTTAAGGCAATCAAACACCACGCGAACGAAGTCGCGGGCACAGCTAGTATTCATTATATTTAGTATTATAATGTAAGTGTTTAATGGTAGTTCCGTTTCGAATCAGTACCTATAGTCATAGGTCTGACAATACATCCTAGGCCCGTATATAAATAAAACAATCTCAATCGAAACCTCTACTTGAATCGAAACTTCTACTATTTGACAGATATATAACGTTTCGTTTTACTTTTAAAAGTGAAGAACTTTACATACGTTACATACTCTATTTATTTTTGTTTTTTTTACTAGATTATACTTATTAATTAAATAAGTTATTAAATAAATTACTTTAATGTTTCCCTATAATGTAGATAATAAATAGTTTCCATTATAATAGCTAGTTTCCGAACCGGTGCAGTGGTAGGCATCATGTAGGACAATTCTATAAGTGTTATTTAATAACCTATATGGAAATAAAATGTTGAGAATTTTTGAATTTTAAATATTACGGATCAAAAAGAAAAGAAATTAAAGTACTGTAACATTAATAAAATTGTTCACTTTTTTATCTGTCAAATAGGTTCTCTAGGAATCGTATGATCTATTCAGGATATCAAAATCGATATTATTATGTTATGTTTATGTTAATATAATATAACTTTGGATTTAACGGAATTTCGAAAGAGTGACTTACTGTTATTCTTATTCTTAATAGTGTGTTAAAGAGATGAAATAAGTGTCACATTTGGCCACTGTTAGTCGTGCTATTACGAAAATCGCTATCACTTCATCACTTGTGCCTTATCACATGTGGCATACACGCAACAAGTCGATAAGAAATAAATACATAGAGTTGTTACACTTTTAATAATTTTTAAGATCGATTTCAAGTCGTGCAGGGTAGAAACAACAGAAAACGCAACATTTATTACGATCGTTTGGCACACAAGATTAATGCGGCTTCTTTTCGAGTGGCGGAACCGGTCGGCGGCGGCGGCGGTCGGCGCATCTCGTGCATCACCAGCGGATCATTTCCGTTATATTAACTCGCTATAGTTTCGATCGGCAATGACTATTGACGGATGACCCGGGTGATCATCGGCAACCATTCGTTACGATGTTTGATGATGCTGCTCTGTCCGCGTAATTAGTTACACGCGGAGCAATTAATTGCGTCATTAGTGATCGTTAATACATCTCGCTCGGGATCATCAATTCGACTGCGGCTGGTGCAGTAATTACCGCCCGCGGACTACTCGCGTGTTATTGTTGCTGTTGTTTCATTATACACAAGACCGTCACGTTATCGATCCAAGCACGTGAGCACATACTGCCTCCATCCCGCCATCGGCTCCGATGTGCATTATTGGGGTAGAGACAACGATGGCAAACATTTCACCAATGACCATAAAATATGCCGCGAAACAGTAATCGTGACGTTTGCCGCTGAGCGCGTCATTCGTAAACGGCTGCCTCGAGTGTTGCGGGGCGAACGGTATCGCTCCGAACACCGCAATTTTAACTTATTCACGACTCACGGAAGGTTATACTTATTAAACCTTTGAACGCCGGAAAATCAATTGCTTTGCTATTTAAATAAGTATATTAAATAATACTATCATTTCACCGGTCTAGTATTCTTATAAATAAAAAGGAATCGCTGTTCGCTAGTCTCGCTAAAACTCGAGAAAGGCTGAACCGATTCGGCTATTTTTAGTCATGAAATATTCGTGAAAGTCCCGGGAAGGTTTAAACGGTTCATAACAAACTGTTTGTATGCTCAACGAAGTGGGCACGGGTCACCTAGTAGTAAATAATCGTAACTCTTGTTCCGATGTGCTATAACGGTTGGTGGTAATGAACGGTGCGTCGGCTGAACCCGGCTCGGCAGATAACGTTCATATTATGTCCTCTGATGTATTATCTTATGTCGTGATTAATTTGCTCCGATAATTGTTCCCGTACGTCGGCCCAGGGTCTGGCGGTAATTAATTAGAGCTGGTGGAGGAGCCTCGGCCGGTAGTGGGGGGCGATCGATCAGCGCGGCCGATGGCAATTACCGATACGGCGACAGGGCCGACGCACCAATTTGTTGGCCGACGGCGATGCGCCGATAGCGGCCGCCGCCGACACCGGCCGCCGACACCGCGCGCGGACAATACACCAATTATCGCGGAGACACGACCACGGGCACACACCGGCACACGCGTCGTGACTCGCTGCCGCTCACCGGAGCACCCGCTGATGATATACAGTCGGTGGGCACTGGGCAGGCCGGCAGGCACAGGTACTTCGTTCAGCTCCAAATTAATGTCAAGGTAAACAAACAAAACATAAAACGTGCGTGTTATGGATGTCACTTTTCAACATCATCATCATTTCAGCTACGCCCACTACTGTCTACTCCACATAAGCCTCCCCAAAGCATTTCATGGAGGTAGTTGCCTATACTCGCCACGCTTGGCAGGTGGAAACGTTCCTGCCTATTTCTGGATACATCGCACCTTTAGAATCATAGGGAACTAATAAAAAATTTCAAAGGTGCGATAAATTCCCCATTCCGCCTTTTACGACACCCACGGGAAAGGTAGATGGGGAGATGCAATTTTTTTTTCCGACATCCCACGAATGACGTGCATGCTGGGAGTAGTGATACATTTTGTTATATGCTGCATATAGTTTACATTCATATTGAACTGTATCTTAAAGAGTATGTTATGTTAATATCGTCACATAAAGCTGGGGACACCATGATATCCCTCATGTTGCTAATTACGTCCCCCGTCCCCCGCCACGCCGGCGCCGGCGCCGGCGCGGTGCCGCCGCCGCCCCGCTCGCGATGTGTATGTACATCGGTCGCGTTGTATCAGTTCCCGGCGCGCGCGTTATCTCATCCTGGCGATGGCCGCCGCCTCAGTATAAATATACTTTAATTGACAGTTCGGTCCTACATTACACAGTACACACTCCTCATTACCGCTGCACGCTGCAGCTGAATTAGAATACACATAGCTAATAGCAATTGCACCTCCTAGTGCAGATAAAAGACTAAAAACTTTGATTTTGCAACGAGTGGAGACTGAAAGTCGTTACTTCAAATCAATCCAGTATTATAAGTATTATACTTATATCGCACCAAAAACATTTTGCCAAGAATATTCAAGGTAATGTAAGTTGGTAAATAGTCTTTCTTAATTTAAAAATAAACTATTTTGACCCCGGGCTTTTACTTTTGTCTTATCCTTCGTCTGGAAATTTATTGTATTTCTCTTTCATTAGATATCCATATTGTGGAAGTACCTGTGAAAGTACCGATAAATCGTTATTTTGGATTCAAAATGGCGGCATTCATGAAATCTTGTACAAATTGTATATTTTTCTTCTCAAGCTATTTAATTTTGTATCGTCCACCATATTGGATCCAAAACGGCGGCATAATTTTTTTGTTTTTTTTGTAGTAATAACAGCTTACATACAAAATTTCAGGAAGCTTTCTAGGACTTCAGAAAGTACCTTAAGAATTTTGATGATCAATCAATCAATCAATCAAAATCATTTATTTGCTTAAATAAGGTACAATATGGTGTTACAGGTTTGGTAAATCGCTCTCTTATTTTGCCTTTGAGTGGCGTGCAAATTTTTATTAAAATACAATTTATTAAAATTTCTTTCATGCATTAGGTGTTATTTTTTGTGATTATTGTTGTTTTGTTTACATGATTTTAAAAAATTACAATTACTGATTTGTCAATGTTATTATAATTATAAGTCACTAATAATAATAATCCTTACACATTTTATAGGTGAGTCAAACCACCCTAAAACAAGGACTTAATATAAAAAATAATATAATATCAGGAACGGAGCCGAATGATGGAATTAGTATTTCATTCAATACTAAGAATCAGTTAGTGGAATGTACACCTTGGACATCGAAGAAAACGGACAAAGCGATGTTAAACTAACTGCTTCCAGAATTTCCCATTGTTGCAGTCATCGTGTGCAGTCTACACCCCCCTTTCGTCGCACCTCGCATTTTAGTTTATAAGGCATTGTAGCCATAACTCTTGATCCATTTCTACTTGTATTCTTGTGATAGGTTCTAGTTTATTTATACAGTTTATTTAAATATTGTAACAGTTTAATTTAATGTTAAAATAAATAAATTATTTTTTTTATAAATCTTTTGATTTGAGATATTTTGACTGGCGCCCAACGTGGGGCCCAGCAACGTTAAATTCAGTGCATTTCAGCAGGAAATAACTGGTCAAGGAATCGCCTGGATAACGGAGTTTTTTTAAAACTGAGAGCTGAGGTCCCGCAATAAAAAAAAATTGTCAAAATATAAGGAAGGAAAGAAAATAATGCTGAAAATAGTGATCTTCGTATTGCTGTGAGTACCTAGCATATATTCCTTAATATCCTCCTTTTCCCGTAAAACTGTATAATAGACTTAAGATTATATAAGTAGGTGGATCACCCTTCTTCTGATTAGACAGGGTAATTACAGCCATAGACATAGTCACCGGCCATTATTTAATTTAATTTAACCCCACTTATAATCAAGTAAGGGCATTTTAGTTTTAAGTTTGTTTAACCCTGGCTCATAGAAGTTTTTAGGGCAATATTTAAGCTCAAACCATAGCGTTTGTTAGCCAATTTTGAAAGTTTTTTAAAGGTTAATATATTATATATAAAGTTTAAATATGGATAGCAGATCGCTAATGGGATTTATTCCTACATACGATGGAGATGCATTGACACTCTATAGCTATTTAAATTCGGCTAAACAATGGTTGGCTCATGCAGGTGAAAGTCCTGAAAATGTAATGTTGTTATTAGGAAAATTAACCGGAAGAGCTTTAGCAATAACAACAATGATAGATCATTCTTTTAAGTGGATTAATATTGAAAAAACATTAAAAGCAGAGTGTGGCGATAACCGTCAGCTCAACACACTGTTGGCTGAAATAGGTACAGTCAAAAGGAAAGGTTCCTTTAAAGACTATATTTATGAATTAAAACAAAAGTTATTTTTTATAAAGAGTAAATTGATGGATCGTATAACTGATAAAAATACAGTAGATTTAATGATGGAAACTTACATAGATGCGGCACAAAATGCTTTGTGTGATAGTTTACCGCCTCAATTGCAGTTGAGTGTGGCTAACTGTGATTTTTCGGAAACTTCGACAAAAGTTTTGCAGTTAGAAGGTAGAGGTAAACTGTCGAGTAATTTACACAAAATACCCGAAAATTTCCCACGTTTTCCATTTAAAAATAATTACAATAACCCACAATTTAATAATAATCATAATCAGCCTGGTCCGTCGAGGTACGGCCAGATGCAAACGAATTTTAATAATCAACAAAGGTTTCAAAAACCTCAAAATAACTATTATCAACGTAATGGCCCGTGGACACCAAATCCTAATAATGTATTTACGAAACCGCAACACTCGTATTTTAGGGGTCCGTCTTCACATAATTTTAATAGGGTAAATAATACAACGGAGGACATTTCGATGAGAACGGCTTCACAAAATAGGCCGAATCAAACGAATTTAGGCAAAGGTTATGTCGCGGAAGAAGTATTTTACCATGATGAGGAGTCCATGGCACGCGATAATTATTATGATTTTAAATATCCGCATAGTTATGACGAATATGTTGAGGAATCGAATTCTGAAGAATTTAATAATCAAAATTTTCAGAACGTTACTCAAACCAAAAAAGGATCATAGAATTTAATCATGTAAAATCATACTTACCGTATTTTGAAATTGATTACCCTAGGTTAAAAATTTTAATCGATACGGGCAGTCAACGCTCATTTATTACTGATAATGCATCACGATATTTTAGTAAATACTTTAAGCCAGAAAAATTTACGGTTAGAACGTCTCATGGTGTAACACACCATGACGGAATGATAGAAACCCCATACTGGCGTAAATATTTTGGTTCAGGAAATAGTCAAATGAAATTTTATATATACAATTTTAGTGATAAATACGATATTTTAATGGGAACTGACATGATCGAACAAATTGACGCAAAAATTGATTTAAAAGAACGAAAGTTAATTTTACCGAGTCATGAAATTTTGATATACCACATGTCCGGCGAAAATAGTTTAAATATTAAAGATTTATGTGATACTTACGCAGATTTATTTACAGAAAACGTAACAAATAGTGCGACAACTTCAATTAAACATAAATTTAATTTAATTTGTGAGGAGCCTGTGTATCAACGTCCTTTTAGGTTACCCCAAATACAGCAGGAAGAAGTTGATAAACAAATAAACACTCTTTTAAGTGAAAAAATTATACAACCCTCAGAATCTCCTTGGTCATCCCCTGTGCATATAGTTTCAAAGAAAATTGACCAATCTGGCGTTCAAAAATGGCGCATGGTTATAGACTATAGGCGATTAAATGATATAACTAAGTCCGATAAATTTCCTTTACCTAATATAGAAGAGTTATTTTCAAAATTACAGGGAAATAATTATTTTTCAACTTTAGATTTAACTTCAGGATATTCCCAGATATTAATGGACGAGGAATCCATTGAAAAAACAGCATTTAGTACCCCAAACGGTCACTATGAATTTTTACGTATGCCCTTTGGTTTAAAAAATGCTCCTGCGACTTTTCAGCGCATGATGAATAATATATTAAAATTAGAAATTTCACGTAATATATGTTTAGTGTATTTAGACGATATTATTATTTATTCAAAAAGTAAACAAGATCATGTAAATAAATTACAACAAGTTTTTAAAGCAAACCTTAAATTAAATAAAAATAAGTGTGTGTTTATGAAAGAGGAGATAGAATTTTTAGGTCATGTTTTAAATCAAGATGGTTTGAAACCTAATCAGTCTAAAATTGAAGCAATAAAAAGGTTTCCGATTCCAAAGACATTAAAAGAAATTAGAGGATTTTTGGGATTAATCGGTTACTATCGAAAATTTGTACCTAATTTAAGTAAAATAGTTAAACCATTAACTGAATATACAAAAAAGAATGCCACGATAGATATTACTAATAAAAAATATATTGAAGCTTTTAATATGTGTAAACATTTGCTTACTAATGCCCCTATTTTAGCTTTTCCTAATTTTGATAAAATATTCGTTGTAACTACAGACGCCTCTGATATTGCACTAGGCGCAGTTTTAAGTCAGGAAAATCATCCGATTGCTTATGCTTCGCGTACGTTAAGCGATACCGAGCAAAAATATAATACAACCGAAAAAGAGCTATTAGGTATTTTGTTTGCATTAAATCAATTTAGACCGTATATTTATGGTAGGAGATTTATATTAAGAACTGATCATAAAGCATTAATCTGGTTATCTAAATTAAAAGAACCAAATCAAAAGTTAACTCGATGGAAGTTAAAACTTCAGGATTATGATTTTAAAATTGAACATGTGAAAGGCAAGGAAAATTATGTAGCTGATGCATTAAGTCGAGTTGAGTTACATCACACAAGTACCGATTCAATTGCGGCACAATGCGGTGATGACTCCTCCAATAACACAATGCAAGAACATGAAACTCCAGTTAATACGGAATCCAACTCTTGGGTATCCGAGAACAATGCATCGTTAAGTAACACAGTACATTCTTGCATTGAAAATAATGAACCAGGTATACCCATCAGTAACACATATCCTCCCAAACGGTTGAGACGTGTTGTGTTCGAAGTGGCTCCATACAAAGACGCCAAATACGAGCAAGGTATGTGGTATTTTTATATTCCACCGGATAATCAGGAAGAAATTATTAAAGAATTTATGTTAGAATATTTAGGTAAAGAAAAATATGCTTTTATCATTCCTAACGAAGAACTTTATTACAAAATTTCGGAAGTATATAGAAAGTTTTTTGATGCTACTAAATTTAAACCAGTAAGGTACGTTAAGTCACTAATAGAAATTACTGATAAGAACGAGCAGTTAAAGTTAATTAAATCATATCATCTTATGGACAATAGACATGCAGGAATAGAGGTTGTATATAAACAACTACGAGAAAAATATTATTGGGAAAAATTAAGAAAACAAATAAAAAAATATATTACAAATTGTGAACTATGTAAAAAGGAAAAATATAATAGGCATCCAAATGTAACACCGGTTTCTGAAACAGAAACACCAAATGAGCCGATGGATATTTGGCACATAGATTTTATGTCTCTTGAAAAACAATGGTATTTAACTATTATAGATAAGTTCTCTAAATTTGCAATAGTTAAGCCTACTGAAAAAACTTTAGTTTATGATGCTTTATCTGAAGTATTTGCATTAATAGGAGCCCCAAATAAAATTATTCACGATGGCGAACAATCTTTTTGTAGTGAATTAATTAAAGAATTATTTAACACTTATAGTATTAATGATCATACGACTTCGCCACAACATCATAAATCAAATTCGGACGTAGAACGTTTACATAGTACTCTTCAAGAATTATACCGTTTACAACGAGAATCTGATTTAAATAAAAATCAAAAAATTAATTTTATAACTCATTCTTATAATAATACTACCCATACGGCAATAAATATGTCACCTTTTGAGGTACATTTTGGTAGAAAACCAAAAATAAGGAGTTTTGAGAATCTGAAAGTAGTAATTCAAACTTATACCACTCAACAACGAGATTTCGTTCAAAATTTAAATAAAAATGTCAATGAGTTATTAAAAAAACAAAAGGAGTATAGAAATAATAGATTAAATAAACAAATTAAACCCTTAAAATCATTTAAAATTGGGACAAAGGCTTATGTTAAAAATAGTATGGCTGAACGACATAAGACTAAATCAAGATATTTAGGTCCTTACGAGATTATCAGCATTGAGCCTCACAACAAGTTTAAATTAAGTAATGGCAGAGTATATCATTTAGAGGAATTAATTGTTGTTTCAGACTCAATAACGTCTTTGGATACAGATTCCGAAGGTTAGCACCGTCGGAAAATGTAATTGTACTAGAATTAAGTCCATCTAAAATCATAGAAGGAAGATGGAATATTATTCATAAATTAGATATAACGCCTATTAGAAATAATTTAGAATTAATTAAAAGTTCAGTTAATTATGCTAAGTCAAAGTTTACCAATAATGAATTTATCCATATTTTTCAAAGAATTTATATTATTTTAGAACATATTGAAGAAATTTGTAAACATTTAAATATTCAAGGTAGTAATAGAGTTAAAAGAGGATTAATAAATGGTTTAGGAACGATTATTAAATTTATTACTGGTAATTTAGATGACAATGATTTAAATAAAATTCAAAATGATTTGGAAACAACTAAAATTGCTGTAAATAAACAAATATCTATTACTGATGACGCTTTAGAGGAATATAACAAACAATTGTCGAATATTAGCCAAATTCAACAAGATATTAATAATCAGTTTAATCAAGTAATTAAAGGTAAAATGCAACAAAAGGTAGCTATATCATTACTTTTACAAGCAGAAACATTACAGGATGTTGCTGAAAGATTAGTCACAGCAATAACATTTGCAGAGCACAATATGTTTCATTATAGTATTGTGCAATCACATATTTTAGTAGATACTTTAAATGATATTCCTAAAGATGTCATGATCTCTACTAATTTAAATGATATAGAACCATTTTTAACCGTAGAAAGTAAGATTGTTTATGATGTAGTCTATTTTGTAATAGGTATACCATTAGTTAAGACTAGTTTATATAATACAAGAAAAATTGTTCCTTTTATTCACTATAACCTATCCTGTTCCTATCCTATTATGCGAAAGGTAACTCTAGCATATAAAGAAAATGAAATATATGAAGTTTATGATTGTTTGGAATTGAATACTTTAATTTGTAAAGGAGATCTTATTAAACTAGAAAGTTGCGAAACAGAAATTTTGATAAACAAAGAAAGTAATAGGTGTCAAACCGTTCCTATAAAATGTCCTGCACAGGAAATTCTTCAAATATCCCCAAAAGTAATTTATATGTTTTTCAATAAAACAACTGAAGTAAATTTGAGTTGTAACAAGGATCAACAGACCAGTTGGACAAAAGGGTCTAATATTTTATATGGAGAGAATTGTGATTTGAATGTTTCAGGAATTAGATTATTTCAGACAAAGGAATCTACCGATAAATTAATTATTGGAGACATTGAGATGCAGAAGATTGAAGAAGTACCTGAAATTAATCTTACATATGATAAAGACAAAATAACGACAATACTGAAACAATTTAAAGAACTCGAACTTTATACTGGGAACAAACGACATAAGATAATACAATACAGTTGGATAAGTATTATTACAGTTATTGTTATAATCACAATTTTGTTTCAAATTCTCAGATCCGGAATTTTTTCAAAATCCCGTACTTCGAATTTGGGAGGGGACAGTCAAACCACCCTAAAACAAGGACTTAATATAAAAAATAATATAATATCAGGAACGGAGCCGAATGATGGAATTAGTATTTCATTCAATACTAAGAATCAGTTAGTGGAATGTACACCTTGGACATCGAAGAAAACGGACAAAGCGATGTTAAACTAACTGCTTCCAGAATTTCCCATTGTTGCAGTCATCGTGTGCAGTCTACACCCCCCTTTCGTCGCACCTCGCATTTTAGTTTATAAGGCATTGTAGCCATAACTCTTGATCCATTTCTACTTGTATTCTTGTGATAGGTTCTAGTTTATTTATACAGTTTATTTAAATATTGTAACAGTTTAATTTAATGTTAAAATAAATAAATTATTTTTTTTATAAATCTTTTGATTTGAGATATTTTGACTGGTGAGTCAAAATTAAATTACAAAAGAAAAGTTATTTAACTACTTACATTTACATACATAATATATCTATTTTTCATTATTCATCTGCTATCATACTAAATTGTCTATAATTGTAATATGTGTATTTTATCCAGATAATCATTTTATTCTATACAATTACATATACATTTATCATTAAAATATTCATCAATTGTATAATAACATTTCCTAATTAATAGTTTGAATGTCATTTTACTAAAGTATGTATAATTAGTATTCTTGTATTCTTCTGGTAATTTATTAAATATTTTTATTGCCATACAGTATGCACTAGTAGAATATATATTCTTTTTTTGTATGGGGATAATTAATTTGTTTTTTCTTATTTGCCTGTCACTTAAACTATTGTTCTCAAATAAATAATTATGTTTTTTGACAAATTTTAACATTTCAAATATATAAAGACATGGCAATGGGAGGATATTATATTTTTGGAACAATGGTTTACAACTATCAAACCTCCAAGCACCACACATTGCTCTTATACACGCCTTTTGCTTGATAAAAATATTTTTGGCATTCACAGAATTGCCCCATACAATTATACCATATCTCAGTACAGATGCGACACAGCCATGATAGGCAATTAGAGCTGATTTGTTATTAACATTATAATACAGCGTTCTTAGTACATATGTAAATCTATCTAGTTTATTGCTTATTTGTTGTATATGATATTTCCATAAACACATGTTGTCAATCACAACTCCTAGGAAGTTAGTATTTTCAACTACATTAATTTTGTTTCCTCTATGTGTAATGTCAATATTTATTGCTTCCGTTTTATTATTCCTAAAATTAATTAACATTGTTTTATTTGTATTTAATACTAGATTATTAGCTTCTAACCAATTATTTATTTTATTCAGACAGTCTTTTACGTTTTCTATTAATATATTATTATTTTTATGTGCCATAATTATTGTTATGTCATCTGCATACATTATACACTCATGGCTTATAGTGTCCGGAAAATCATTTATGTACAACAGAAATAGTAACGGTCCTAAATTACTGCCTTGTGGGATACCAAATGGATTGTTTTTTATGTATTTAGCTTTTATATTTTTTTTATTTCTTATTTGAGTGTTTGTGATTTCTACTGTTTGTTTCCGATCTTTAAGATAACTAGCTATCCATTCTAAAGATTTGCCCCTGATACCGTACCTTTCTAGTTTTGATAACAGTGTTTTGTGACATACCAGATCAAAAGCCTTTGTCATGTCTAGAAACAGTCCTATTACTTTGTGACCTATGTTTAGTTTTTCTGTTATAATTTTGTTTAGTGAGAAACATGCTAAATTTGTACCTAAGTTTTTCCTAAATCCGTATTGTTGTGGTTTTAACAAATTTTGAGTTGATATAAAGGTATGTATTTTAGCATGCATTACTTTTTCAAATATTTTAGCAATGTTGGATATTAGGCTTACTGGTCGATAATTATTGATGTCATTTTTATCCCCTTTTTTGTATAATGGTTTTACAATTGCGTTTTTTAATCTATTTGGAAAGCTACCTTCTGTAAAAGATAGGTTTATTATATGGCTTAACGGGAGGCTTATTATATTTGCAATTGATTTTAAAATATCTGTTTTAATGTCATCAAAGCCAGTCGAATTTGTATTATTAAGTGATTTTATAGCATTTGTTATTTCATTTATTGTAGCGGGAGTCAGGAATAATGTTTTTATATTATTATTAATTATGTTATATGTCTTTTGACTGGGTTGGATTATATTATTATTAATTGATATAAAATGTTCGTTAAATTTATTAGCTATGTCATAAGGATTATTGTATATTGAATTATTGGTTTTAATTAAATTAATATCATCTTTTAATTGGGGGTCTTTTACAAATGAATTTATGACTTGCCATACTGCTCTAGATTTATTTTTTGCTTGATTAATAAATCTGGTGTTACCGTGCGATCTAGATGCAGCTATACATTTTTTTAATAGTTTAGAGTATTTTACATAATGTTCTTTGTTAAATTTTTTATTAGCTGTTTCATTTAAACATTTTATGTATAATTTCCTTTTGACAATGCAAGATTTTTTTAATCCTTTTGTTATCCATTTATTATCCTTCTTCTTAAGTATTATTTTGACATAAATTTTTGGGAAACATAAATTATAGAATAGAGTTAGGTCATCATGAAATATATCAAATGCTAAATTTGTGTCATTTTGTAAAAATACTTCACTAAAAGATAATGCCTTAAGTATATGTAGTATATGTAGTTGATCTATAAGTGAGTCAGTGACGAGATCGGGGGCTTTTCTACATTGATAAAATACCCCTCCGACTACTTTATTAACGGTCGGTCTCCATTTCTATTTGATGCCTTCTCACTTTAATGTCTAATGTCAGATTTCTCGTATATTGCGGTTGGGTTTGACTTCTGACTTCAAGCTTGTTTGCCTTAAATTATTTAGTATTTCAACATCGCCAACGTCCACACAGTACACAGCAGGCGTCACGATACGTCTCCGCGCTGCAGCTCCAGATGTGCCAACGTCGGGAGGCAGTAAGTCGGTCAGTGGGGCCGATTGGCACAGAATGGCCGGGCGCTGACAGGCGGCGGGCTTCCGGGGGCTGCTGCTGGAGCGAGTCAATCACCTGACAATGATGGACAGTCGCCGGCCGCGGCGGTGCTGCCGGGCTGCCGGCGACCTGACGACTGACGAGACCTCGCGCCGGCCGCACCGCACACTCATACAAACACAATTATAATGTTTTGTTGGTGTCCGCTTTTTCAACGGACTTACAGACAGAAATGGCATAAAAACTTTTATTTCTTTTAATATAAACAGTGGGCCCTGTCGCCGATTAGGTGATAACAATCTTTCTTGTAGGTCCAATTACAAATACAGCTATTAATTAAACGTTAAAATTTCTACACGCAGGCGAAACGTTACATAACTAATTAATGAGGCATGACACAACGACAGAACTATCGTTCTAATGATCTTCAATAATTAAGAAGTAGACTAAATTAATTAATTAATTATTTAAATCAACATCGTTAAAGCGCAATCATTTAAGTCAAGCGACGGAGCGACGTAACGGAGGGTCGAGTGAAAGCGATCGCATTACAGCAACGTTGGATGATTTAGTTGTTAGACAATGTATCGCTAATGCGCGTACAGGAGGGTCAGCGACAAGTGTCCGGAGCGGCCCAGCTGCGCGGAGACAGAGCGCGGTGTAATGAATAGCCCCTCATTACGCGCCCACCCTCCGTCGCGGCCCGCGCTGCGCCCGCGACGCTTTGTCTAAGTTTTTTTGGTCAAGTGGATTTTCTGCACGTGCGGCGGCGCGCGACGGTGTAATGGCGTTCATTACTACTCCCGCTCTTGTTCTCCGGCGATCCCGCGTTCACAATTCAATCATGGCTTATCTTTATAATTCGAAACGGCACTTGCACTTTTTACTATATTAATTAGGATGAAGACTCTGACGTCTGGACAGCTGGACTGTCTGAGCGCCCAAGCTTATTTTTACTATACTCTGTATTATCCAAAGTTCCGAACGATTCATCGATAAGTAACTACCTATTTTTTATTGTTTACGTTTGTCGACGTTATTGGCACAGTCCTCGTGATCATACGATCATAGGATTGATTCAACCAAAGCGGCTCAGGAAAACTATAGAGTTCCTTAGCCGCGGAACACGTCTCGATTACCGTGTAATGATCATAGGTCGTTGATTTTTGCTCAGGTTTTTCACAATTTTGAACGCACACGTCGCTGAAATGTCGCCGTTATCGACAAAAGGAATGCAACCGGAGTCCGGAGCCTCTATTTTACATGGTAAGCAAAAATAATATAATACAACAGGCGGGATATCGGGTTGGACCCGGGGGTAGGTCGGTGAAGTGACCCGGTTGGTTCGCGCCGCAGCTGCTCGGACGGTAGAGCAGTTTTGTTCGTTTTGAGCCGGGGTCGTGTTGCGGCATTGTTTCAGCGGAGAAAGGCGTAGCTCGGTGGAGCGAATGCGGCACGCAGCTCGGGGACGCTCGGGTTTCAGCATTGTGTGCAGCGGCGCGGGGCGGACGCTGATTGGTCGCCTCGCTCGCCGCGGACAGGCCATTTGCCTCCGTCCCCCGACAACGCCCGGCCTGCTGTGGCAGCACGGGCACTCGGCAGGCCTGTACAGCAGTGGACACGTAGTACATATATTAGCGAAGAAGATGTCGGGACCCGCGCTGGAGTGGCATGGTCGAAGTCACTCGTGGGAGTCAAGATATGAGAGAAGAGAATTCAGTTTAAATCCAATTTAAGTAATCGAATAAAGTTCGACTTACACGTTGTACAACTTCTATACGGCATTGTTGTATATACTATTGACTATAGAGTGCAGTGTATACTGTAGAGTGTAGGCTCTACCATTATATTATACAGTACACTAGGGCCTACAATGTACACGGGGTGTAGAGATTAGAGAGGCCATTCTATTAAATCTACATTCTATGATTCCACGGCGTGCATTGTATGTAAAATGTTGCCTATTGCGGCCGCGGAGCGATTGTAATCTGAGTTCTCGTAAGTCATCAGGGTAATTTCATTTAGTAACGGTCACACTAATTAGTGCGGCCGTTAGTGGAGGTTTAGTGGACATTAGTGGTTTCCCGAAACTGCGGCGGCTGCGAGTTACGACAGAGCACACATCACCAGACCATGAGAAAACGCGGGCACATTCACAACATTAATTGTAATGGCTGTGTCGTAAGGGACGCGATAGCGATCTAATGGCGGAGCAATCTGCGTCAAGCCAATGATAGCATCGGTGTTGGTCAAGCGCACCCCGCACTCCACACCCCACACCTCATCCCACGAGCACGGAGTAACAGACATAGTTCTTCTTGGTAACATTAACCTACAGCATATTATTATGTTCATCGTAGTTTGGATACATAATGTTATTTGCTTTTTAAATTGTTAATGGCCTATTAATTTACTAAACGCTTTTCGTTTTCCACTTGTAGGTATATGTGTGTATGCCTAGATGAATGTGCGAGCAGCAGCGCGGCCCCCGAGTCTGTGATGGCCAGCGCCGGGACTTCGCGCGTCGCGTGCCCGGGCGCTATCGCGTCGCGGGTCTCGCGGGCACGCCGGGTAATGCCGGCCGGGGCATAATTAACGAGGTGTTTACCGCGCTCGTGACGCGGCGCTGCGTCGCGTGACGTCACGCCGCGACACGACACGCTCATTAGCGCGACACGCCGACACCGGCGACACGCGACGACGCGCCGACATCGCCGTCGCGCCGACACGCCCGCCGCCTAATGACCGCCATTCATTACCCGAAGGCCCGTGTTCGCCGTCGACCCTCCCCGGCTCTCGAATTAAATGCAATGGAAATGCAGCGACATTAGAGTAATAGCGGGAACGAGACAGCAAAGCACGTTCGCTGCAGAGCGCAGTAATATCATCATCCCTGAGCACACACTGAGGCTGATAATATGTGCCAGCGATACCGAGAACCGAGGGGACGTGAAGAGATGATGACGAGCATATCTTGGCAAATACAAGCTATCAGATTGAAGGTCAGGTTCTGTGTGTCGGTGTGACGCCGCCCCGCCCGGCTCCGCAGCTGGTGCGATTGTTCCCGCAGATCGTTAGCGGCGCCGTAACGAGCCACGAATATTATAATTCGCCGTCAGCCGCCCGGGACGAGGAAATACATCAATTACCGCGGACGGATTTATAGCTCGGCGCGGCTCCTGCCGCACCCTCGCCCGTCACCGCGGACCTCCTCCAGCTCCGCAGGCTCGTCGATTTTTCTAAATCTCTAATGGCTGTCGCGTCGTTCACCGATCACGTTTGATATTAAGTAATAAATTAAATCTCTCTATCTCTCTCGAGCGCGATCGCCGCGCGCCACCCGGAGCCCACTAGACGCCGGGGCCGAAGCACAAACATTTAAATGGTTTATTCCGAATACATCGAGGAATTCATTAATCTCCGATTGGAGATGTAAAGATTAATAATTCGGACGTGGCCTGCCGCGCGGCCATCACCGCCGCGCCGCCGCCGTCCGGCCGGGCGCGCCGACCGACCGGCCCGGCCGGCCCGTCGGCCGCTCGTCTCGCCCGTCACGTCCGCCTCATTGATTTATACATCATATTCGACGCTTCGTATCGAGCGTATCTTTCATTCGAGAGATCGTATCTCGAACGTTTACAAATTAAACTGGATAACCACTAAAATATATCATTTTTCATCGGCGATTAGATTCCAGCCGAGTTCAATTATTATATTCTATATTGGAATTGTTGCTCGTCGCGTTCACGTAGCAGAGTCGACGAGACTAGTCGTGACGTCACACAATACCCGAAGTAACACACAGTCATCGCACAACATGAACAATACGAGTCCTTATTATTAAAAATTTGCATCTGTAACACGTTGGCCGCCTATAACTTGGATATAATAGAATATAGCTTAACTCTTAACTAGGCGCTATAGTGTATTTAAGGCTGTAGAGTATCTAAGATTTCGTTTACTATCTAACTCTGGCATTCGGTCTACATGTCCCTGAGGCGAGAGTCACAGGACAAGGGATTATTTATTTATTTATTTATTTATTTAACTTAATGCACAAACAAATGTACAAAGGCGGACTTAATGCCGTATGGCATTCTCTGCCAGTCAACCTTTGGGCGTAACAGAAACAAAACTGTATAGGTGCCGGTAAAGAGAATTAATTATACTAATAACCACAATATAATAAAAACCAACAAAACATATTTTCTAATAACATAAATAATGTTATAAAATACTATACATAAAATAGATACACTTTATATATACTATACATAAAATAGATATTATATTTTATATAAACTATACCATAATAATATTAATAATTATATAATAAATAACAGATATAAATACTACATTATATAAAATAAAAAAATACTGAGAATTCTAAGATTCTGCCAATTGTCTAAAGTAAAAGTCACGAAGTCTGTACTTAAATGTGTCTCTGGATTTTGCCATCCTGATTTCCAGAGGAAGAGCATTCCAGAGAAGAATAGCCTGTATGTTAAAAGAAGAGTGAACGATACTAGATTTATGGGAAGGGCAAAGTAAAAGCTCGTTGTTAACTGATCGGAGGTTTTTGTCGTGGCTGCTGCAGAGGTATTGAAAAAGGGAAGAGAGATACTCGGGAACGTTAGGATGGTGCAGCAAGGAGTAAAGCATGCACAATGCCCGCACAGAGCGTCGTTGACGAACTGGCAACCAGTGCAACTTGGAGCGATAAGAAGAAACATGATCGAATTTTCGCAGGTTGAAGATAAATCTCAAGCAACTATTGAAAAGACGATCAAGCTTATTGAGTTTGTCAACGTTAAGATCGAAACAGCACACGTCACCATAGTCAATTATTGGGAAAATAAGGGATTGTACAAGCATTTTCTTAATCTGGATTGGAAGGAAATTTTTAAGCCGGTAGAGGGACCTCAAGATCCCCGTTACTTTAGAGGAAATGTCGGTGATATGGGTTTGCCAAGTAAGAGAGGAGTCGATATGTAAACCAAGATCTTTAACGCTAGTACTAAAATTAATTACAGACCCACTGTACATAACAGGTGGAAGAGTCCCTAAGTCTACTTTACACAGAAATCTAGGACTACCCAACAATATAGCCTGGCATTTAGAAGGATTTACGTTTAATCCAAAGTTATCACACCAGTCTTTTATCATGCTTAAATCGTGATTTACCTTCTCAATGGCAGTTGATAACTGTTCCATTCCTGCCTGGCTATAAAGTTGCAGGTCATCGGCATAAAGATGATACGTACTACGAAGTCTTTTGGTGATGAGATTTATAAAAATACTGAAAAGTAAGGGAGATAAAATACCGCCTTGAGGAACGCCAGCGTCAATATTGTGCCAGTTAGAGGACAACCTATCCATGCGCACTGACTGCTGACGGCCACGAAGATAAGAAGAAATCCAAGTTAATGCTTCAGATGAGATCAAAAGACCGGAAAGTGCGGCCAATAGGATGTCATGATTGACATGATTAAATGCATTTGAAAAATCTACAAGTACTAAAACGGTAATCATAGAGTTCTCAAAACCTGCTCTTATATCACCTGTCACTTTTAACAGGGCGGAGGTAGTGCTATGTCCAGGTCTGAAACCAGACTGAAGTGGGGAAAGTAAGTGATTTCGGTAAACAAACCCGGACAACTGTTTAAAGACACAGGCTTCAAGAACTTTTGATAGGAAGGGAAGGATGGAAATAGGGCGAAAATGTGAAGGGTGTGTAGGGTTGGGGTTTTTTGGAAGTGGACGAACAAAGGCTTTCCGCCACATGTTCGGAAATTCTGATGAATCGAGGGAGAAATTGATAATGTGGGTAATGACAGGAAGGAGTTGGACTTGGATGGTGGTAATCATACGGCGACTTATGTCATCACATCCCATGGCTTTAGAAACAATGGACTTGATTGTCTTGTCGATCTCACCTAAAGTAATTGGAGAAAAATAAAATGGGTCTATATTGGGACGAGGTAGGCTGTTTAAATAACAAATGGTCTGGGATTTGGTAAGATCATCTAATGCCACTGTTGCAGAGAAGTGATGATTTAAATCATCAGGGCTAATGTTACTAGGCAGGTCATGGAGATCATGTGACTTACCTATACCAATTGTTTTCAGGAACTTCCAAATATTAGGTGGGGATAAAGAAGCTACATTTTGAAGAATATGGCGGCGTTTAGCATTACGTATCATCTGATTGCAGCGATTCCTAGCTAATTTAAAGGTGTCCCAATTAATCACGCATCGATTTCTTTTAAATTTTGTGAATGCACGATCCCTGCGCCTCATTGCCTCACGTATTTCTGAAGACAGCCATGGTGCTGGTAGATGTTTAAGCTTAATCTTTTTTAGCGGTGCATGAGCGTCGTATAGCTTTAATAGGCTGTTATTAAAAATTGCAACTTTATCGTCAACAGTACGCGCTTCGTACAATGGCTCCCAATCAATTCCCGCAGCGTCGATCCTTAGTTGTTCCATGTCGACACCCCCAAAACAACGCGTATATAGGATTCTAGGACAAGGTTTAGGGGGTTTGAGGATGTAGGAAATATAGATGAGGTCATGATGGGAAAAGCCAGGAGCGGGAAATTGACCATGTGATTGGACTAAGGAAAGATTGGATGTAAGGATTAAATCAAGCCATGTATCCTCACCGTTGAGGTTATGATGGGTAGCGAAGAGAGGTAAAAGATGAAGATTGGCAGATTCAATTAAGTTAGAAAGTTTTCGGGAGCGAGAGGAGGATAGGTCTAAAAGGTCCGTATTAAAATCGCCCATGATGACGTGATGTGCATATTCCGTGCCCAACGTTTCAAAAACTGTCTCTAACTCAGAAAAGTATTCGATGGACGGGGGACAATAAAGTACTCCAAGGGCTAACTTGGTCCCTTTCACATGGACCTCTAGGAATAGATGTTCTGCAGCAGAAGAACCATCGGATGGTGAGGAGGCTATTATTTTGTGAGGAAGATCACTACGCAGATAGATGGCGACACCACCGCCTCGTCTACCGATCCGATCATTGCGGATCAAAACGTAGCCCGGCAGTGCATATGATGTGGAAGGAAGATGCTGTTTAAGCCAGCTCTCTGAAATCAGGATGGCATGTACGTTATTTCCAGAAAAAGCTTCGATCATATCACTAAAGTGACTCGGTACACTTTGCGCATTTATGTGGCAAATATTTATGACACCATAATTTTGAGAATTAAAGTTTTGTGACAATATTTCACCTAATGTGTTACTTACAGATTCAAAGCTTTCTTCATTGGATACGCTCGAATCGTTGGCAGAGTAAAAAGACTCAATATCAGACATAGATACAAAAATGAAAATGAAAATGAAAATGAAAATTCTTTTATTTCCAAATAGGTTAGTTACTAACACTTTTAGAATTGTCCTACATGATGACCTACCACCGGTTCGGGGACTAACCCGGCGAGAAGAACCGGCGTAAGAAACTCGCTCGGGGCCACCTTTTAGCAAAAAGATGGGAAAATTGTTCTTTTTTAAATAAAAATATATATATAACAATGTTATAACTTAAATAAATTACAATTTACAAATTTATATATACTATATAATATAGAAGTAGCCTCGAAAGTGGCCACCTTATTCCCAGGGTGTGCTATCATTAACAAAATCATTAATCTTATAATAAGCTTTAGCACACAAACGTTCTTTAACTACTTTTTTGAATTTATTGATGGAAAAATTTTGAACGTTTTCTGGGATCTTATTGTATAGGCGTATACATTGACCTTTAAAAGATTTGCTTACTTTGCTAAGCCTGATCATAGGTATATCTAACTTGTGTTTATTTCTTGTATTTCTACAGTGATTGTCGCTTTTCAAAAAAAAGATGTATACCTACTATAAATATAATAATATATAAAATATATAAGAGTAATACTACTATAAGATACAACTATTCCAATATTTGGATTAAATAATTAATTAATATTATATTTTGCACATCTGTACCACCCGCCAACTGACTTAACATTTTACATAAAAAAGACAATATTACAAAATCAACATAAAAAAGAAACATGATATTATTGTTTAGCTAATATCAAGAGTAAAAAAAAAAAGTTAGACAAAAAAAAGTTATTGTTTTTGTTGAAATTGTGCGTGCGGATTTCCGAACGCACTTTGAATAAATAACTGTCAAGTGTCAGTGTGACAGAACTCTAAAAAATCTGTTGTCACTGTCATGTCACACAATAAATTAGTTCCTAACCATTTTTATCAGTTGTTAAATCAACCCTTAAATTATTTGTTAACGACTAATAGTACCACTGAACACAATTAAACGAGGAAAACAAACCAAATATATAAGTATAATATATAAGGATTATAGTGCTGACTGCTGACCTGCGAGACTACAGGTGTGGTGCCCGGTGTCCGGGCCGACCGACGCCGGTATCCGGCGAGCCGCTAATTAACGAGCGCTGCTCTACCGCAGATATCATCTTAAAAGCGTCAACGAGCCTCCACGGCCGATGCCGAGATACCGGCTAAGTGGACCGCGCGCCGGCGTGGTGCCCGCGTGTTTACACCACCTACCACCGCCGCCGCCGGCCGACCACACCGCGCTGCGCCTGTCGCCGACGTCCAGCGTCCACTACATCGTGATTCGTGACAGTGTGTAATCCGGTGAATTCACGTTAAAAATTGAAGATCCCGCTTACGGTAGTCCTCGATTCCTTTTTTTAATGTTACGGATCGTACATACGATCGTGTAATATCACTATATATCGTTCCTAGAGCGGCGAGTGTTCGACGTATGTGAGAGCGATGGTATCTGCGGGATCTGATAAGGCGGCTGATGTATTATGCAAAGCACCAGTAATGGGTTTTCGATGCGCCCGCTCCGGCGCCGCCGCCCGCCGCCCGCCGCCCGCCGGCCGGAGCGGCGATCAATTAGGCCCGCGCGAGGCTGCGGCGGTCACGACGCCCGCAGACCTTGCTTTCCAATTGCTTTTCATTCTTTTAACTCTGAAATGTAGCGGATGTAAGCAATTTGATAAGCAACAGTACCGCGCGTCGTGCGCAGGCGCCGCCGTGGCCCAACAGCTTACGTAATACCCACATGGCGATTGAAAAACAAATTTAATGTGGGAATTAAGAAAGAGATTAGGATTTCTATGTGATTTGTACCGTCATGACAAAACAAACGACGCGGTGTATATATACATAATACTGTAGCCTGATACACACATTGCAGACGGTACAAAAGGTATCTCTCAACTTATCTCGAAAACTCCCCTACATTTAAGGCTCATTCGATACTCTCCTTCCCTTCCTCTTCTAAACAAATATTTTAAGGTTATTTTGGGTTCAGTAAATCAACTGACTGGTTCGGTAGACCGTACAGTGATTTAATCTTTTCTAGGTATGTTACCGTCATGACTTATGACTTAAATAGGATTGCTAATTTTACACCCGCAACGGATATACGCACTTCCGAATAAGATCTCGAGCAATATGTGTTAATTCAGTCACGCGAAATGATGTACAAAACTTTTGGAAGTGGTCGATTTAGTAGTGACTACGAGTATTTAGCCTACCGATTCTTCGCTGCTGTAGAGACGTATAGTAAACACTTTGAATCCTGAACTCGGACCGTAGCTTGTAGTTGAATTAACCAATTGCGAGAACACCCTTCATTGTTATCTCTTGTGACTTGTGAAACTGCATCGAGGCTGTAGTATTGTAAGATTTAAAGACAATCGAGCGTCAGATAAAGAGCAAATATAATTTGTTACCACTTTTAGTACACGAGCCCCTTCTGTAGATGTTCCTGTGCCCAGTCATCTCAGCAGCTGGAAGTCTCCTCGTGATAGGTTGCCTGCCCCCCCCCCTGTCCTCCCCCCGGCCGCGAGATCAGGCGATGCGCGCTTTGTTTCACTCAACATTCTCTCCGGCCCAGATCCATCACGTGCTCACAAAACGACGGCGGTAAATAATTTAGTTTTACCGTTCGGCACACAGCGAGTGTTTATTCTATTATACGGCTCGTAATCTCTCGTGAAAAGAGTTCGAGGGCCTCAATGTGTTAGATAAATAACGTCCGTCTGTGACTCCACGCTGTCTTTGTGAGCTCGGCGGCGGGGCGGGGCGGGCGGGGGGCTCATTCACGCGAAACAAAGGCACAAACAAACACACGACATAATGGACGACGTGTTTACAGTGCGGACTGACTGTCGATCCATCACCGGCTCTTTCGGTGCGGAACACTCCCGCGCCCCGCGCCCCGCACCCCGCGCCCCGCACCTTGCGCTAATTTCCTCAGTATTGCTCGGAGTTTTCACCGCACGTTTTATATTCGTGCGATTCACAGATTCATCACAGATGTGTTCCTTTTTTTATACTACTTTATATACTACTTCCATAACACTGAATGTGGTCAGCGGCCGCGGCGCGCGGTAATGTGATGCATGCGGAGCGTCGGCGACCGGCGTCTCGGCACTTGTCTGTTGGCACACACACGCGACATTCAGCACCAGCGCCGCGGCCGCTCCCACGAGCGACACCACCAATATTGATCTTCACAAGTTCATCGGTTTATTGTGACTTGTAACGGTCCGCGCCGACGGTTAATTGTTGCGGTACGGTTATTGGGTGGTATTGTTTCGAGAACCTCAGGCTGGGGCTCCGCCGCGGCCGCCGGGCGCGTCTTCGGCCTATCGACTCACAGGTATCGCTCGTTACTAGTTAATGAGCGCTATCGGCGCGGGCGCACATTTGAATACAATGTTTGCGGTAGCGACATCATACGATACATAATTCATACAGATGTCCTCGCGGCAAAAACCCGAGGCATCTCCGCCGGGATCGACCCGGCCCGGGATGTTTTATTAATATGACGCGCCCGCCGTTGCGCAGATCCGCGCCCGATACCGCGCCGCCGCCGCACCGCCGCCGCCGGAGCCACCCTACTCTGTTCGGATGCTATTTCATCTTAATGTAAACAAATACAATAATTGTATATTCTTTAATACGAATATTGTTAGGTCGAATCTTTTCGAGTACGTGTAGATTTGTTTTAGCCAGCCCACTTCTCGAATATCGCCGCGATTGTTGCTCAAGCTCGAGAGGCGCAAACCCCGCATGTCACACAATTCAAAGAATGGCAGGAGGTAGGTAACTATGTATCTCCGCTAGCGGCTCGGCGCTTCCCCGCGAGAGTTGAGACCCAGCCGCCACGAGGATCCGATTCGGGGGAAAAACTGAGGAATGCCTAAGTTTTTCCCCCGAATCGGATCCTCGTGGCAAAAATTAAAACTTAGGCATTCCTCAGTTTTTCCCCCGGAGTTTTTTAATATCGATCGATTTATAGAATATCATGCGCTTGCATACCGCAATGCGCCGTCTTCCTGCGCCGCGCCGGTTTTTGCGCCGGCTGTGCTACCGGGAAATGATAATATTTATTATATAACTGCACCAGCTAGTCGGCGCTCATGTCCTCGTGTCGGCTGCATGTCCCTCGCGTGTCGCCCGCCCCGCGCCCCGACACACGGACAGTCCACACCCCGGGTACATTGTGTAAACACAAAATTAACTGGTTGCACTATCGCAAATACAATGGACATTCATATATAATAATTATTTAAAACTAGATATATTATATTCGTGCAGAAGCACGTCCTAGCTTATAGGTAGTACTTTATAAGATTTATACGATATAAAATGGCTGACGTCATGTCAGACTTAAAATATTTACTCTACTATAACGTACCATGCGGCACGAACAGCAGGTTGATAGAGTAGGCGCACTAGGCTATACAATATAGATTTAGCTCTGTTGCTCGAAGGACAAGCCGCTATTACGGTGCTGTACCTGTCCGTGTCCGTGTCCGGGCCGCCGCGCCGCCGCGCCGCCGCGCCGCCGCGCCGCCGGACTGCGAGCGATAAATCTGCCGCGTTATACTGCTCCGACTAATGAGGAGTCCGAGAAACGGCCGAACGTCTCTTTATATTATTGCTAGAGATAATAGCGCTAATGCGTAAAGTATTTAACATTTAAATTTAAAACACACAGTCGGCGCAGCACCGAGAATTCATTCAGGACATGTATACCCGCTCATGAACAGCAGCAGGCAGCAGCGCGGCGCCGGCGATGGGCAATTAGCCGCGCTGCCCGCCACGCTACCATCTTTTTGGACTTTCCACTTTGTTCCTACGAGTATATCGAAAATATAAACTTAAGATTATAATGCTGAAGAGTTTGTTTATGTCCGATTTGAAAAATCTTGCGCAAAGTTTGATAGTCCATTTATCGAGGAAATCGAGGAAGGCTATGCGGTATAGCATCACTCTCAAATCAAAAGGAGTGGAGCAATAATAAAGAATGTTTTCGGAATTTCGGAAATCGGGTTTTTTTTCTTCATGAACTGTCTGATAGGTTTTCGTTCAAGTCGGTCACTGCTCAGCGAGTTCCGTTTTCCGTCATATCTGCCCGTCAAGTTTTAGGTCCGGGCGCAAGTGGAGCTGACCACCGGCCAGTAGTAGCGGGGTGCGCGGGCGCCGGTAATAACACACACGCGCTCATTATGTCCCCCCCCCCCTGCGCGGGCCGGGTAGTGATCCGCTTGTGATAGTCACGATTGTTCGCCTAATTATGTTCGTGTAGTCCATGGCTACAATCTACAATGCTATTATTCTCAATTTCATAAGCCACGTCGAGAACAAAGTGAACATTATAATAACCAGTTTCAAATAAAGACGTAAGTATCTTTATAGGTATATAGTTCGAGCCAACCCGAGCCATCGCTCGCCACTACGTAACAGTGGCGAAGGCTGGTTCTCCTTCAGAGGGAAGCCGTATCCTGATGACGATGAGAGCCTTCCAAAGGTAGGCGAAGCCGACAGTAATAGAGTGACAGGAACCCCACGCCACTGCTAGTCATGTATGTGTGTAGACATCGCAAAACTATTGTAACAAAAAATGCATCGTTTACTGACTTGCTGAGCTGTGTGTGCCGCCGTTTGTGGGGTGGCAGGGATATATTGACAACTATGTATCAGTAACGTTATCGAAAGATAATTGTATGAAAATTATATAGACAATATTTGACATTCGATAACTTTTAAAAAATTGCAACTTATTTAATCTTTATGTACGTTACGTACGGTACGTTTAGATTATATAAGAAAAAAAAATTCAAAATTATATACGTCATTATTTATTTACCGTGCAATAAAGAAATACGAGTAGGTACACCTTAATTTGGCCTACTTAAATTTTTTTGTTCACAATAATAACACAACTTTTATTTACACTTTTTCACTTTTTATTACGTTTTTAAAAGTTTTTACAAAAACACGACCCGGTGGCGGTTAAATCATCATCAGGTTTGAACCTTGTATTGTGAACTGTGGTCTGTGAACATGATATATTTTTTTCACATGTAGATGATATTGGATCTGAACAGAAGGTAGCAGAGTCTTCCTATATGGAACATCCAGTGGATAGTTACAAATTCATAGTTCATACAGAGAAGGTGCTAGACACTATTCAGTGTTCCAGGTCAATGCACGAATTTCAAAATCGTCGACAGTAATTCGGAGATTCCACAGACCACAGCACCGGCGCGTCAACACACAACGGAGTACGTCCACTACACAATAGCACCTCTTATAATTCGATTTCATTTGTTAATTCATGCGCGACCACGATGACTGGGGGTTTCGACATCGTCCAATTAAAACTGACTTTCGAGGCGGCCTTAAAAAGAGGAGTCGAAAATCTCCAATTATAAGGAGCTTTACGGCGGGCTACTAGGTGTGCAGCAATTTGTCGGACACAATGGGCCGGCGCGGGACGGGCGGGGACGTCACCGCGGCCCACGCGTGGGCTCCCGGCGCTCCCGCTGCCCCATTAGCGCGCATGACGCAGCTCGTGCCCGCCGCCCGCGCGTGGGAACGCCACCATTTCGCCGTTGTAATCAAATTGATTACTTCCACCACGCCTCTTGTGTGCACCAGCTCACCACCAGTATTTAATAATACCGTCAAACATCCGGTCGGGGTTGAACCACGTCCTGCCTCGCTCGGAGGAACAGAAACTCTACGCCAATACGACATGCGGCTATTGCTCATGTTGTTAGAGAAGCCATATCTCGTGGCATCGCGAGAGCAGCTGCGACGGGCGCTGCGGCAGTCGGCACCAAATTCCTTCAAACACAAGTGCACTGCCGCTGAACTGGTGCAGGGCGTGGCAGGCGCATTAGGAGACTATGATGAGCCCGGTTCGCATACTGAATGTGCGCAATGTAAATACAAACATCCTTAAGATGAATAACTGCCATCACGTCGGGAACTACATGTTCAACAGGGAATGTTCCAGTTCCTCTCCCCAAGCAAATTTGTAATGACCATATACCTATTGTTGTGTGTGTATCACCTACCTATACCTATATATGAATGTTAGTAATGTACGTTGGTTAATACACGACAGTCGGGAACAATACATATTTTAATTAGACTCCCCAAGCCTGTACATTGCATGGCGATCCTGCCAGGTTTTCCTCCCGTGGCCGTGTGGCTTGTATCGCTTAATACTGTCATTATATTATACATAATT
Organism: Celastrina argiolus; assembly: GCA_905187575.2. Taxonomy (NCBI): domain Eukaryota; kingdom Metazoa; phylum Arthropoda; class Insecta; order Lepidoptera; family Lycaenidae; genus Celastrina; species Celastrina argiolus. The sequence continues at coordinate 24,220,262 of LR994580.1, read as the reverse complement.
TAATACTTTCTTGCTCTAATGTCATCCAATATGACAACACAATCCCACCCACAATTATTTAGCAATAACTATTATCGAACGGAAGCGACGCCGGCGCCGATTTCACAGCAATGTTACGCCGGCGGCCGGCCGCTGACAAATTCGACTGATAAGTGATATTTATTGAGAGGCTGGCCCGCGCCCGCGCCCGCGGTTTTCAATGGGTTTCTCGTCTTCAAACTTCATTTATGGTCACATAAAATGTAATGTGTTTATATTTATTTAATCTTTATTGTACAATAATTTGTACCGTTTCTATCGGAGTCGTTAAGCGACTAAGGATTCCATCGACTTCGTTTCGTGAAGCACGGTGTTTTGACCGATTAGGGTGCGGCGTCTGGTAAAACTCACTTTGTGGTACTCGACGCCTGTGCTGCAGCTGCGGCTAAGTCGTCATCGACCAATATAAAGAAGGCTAACCAGTGAGTACCACCAGCTGTGTGACGACGTGACCTGGCCCGGTTGCTGTGGCATGATCTGTCTGTGTGTGAGCGTGTGTGTGTGTGTGTGTGTGTGTGTGTGTTTGCGTGCGTGTGCGGCGGTTCGTGTGACTGCGCTAACATTTGCTGTGACAGCGCTCGTCATGGCTCGTCATGGCGGCTGTCGAGATCTGTATCGCGTCAATCGCGACTTAATAGCTCGTACTCGCATCACACGGACGCCCGAAACTGTTTCAAATGTAATTAAAACAGTCGTTAGGAGACGTTAGGTAATTCCTGGAAGTGGTCACGGACAGTTACATCGTTTGTTAAGGGCAGGTAGTCCATCAAAGTCCGCGCTTTTAAGTTTTTTAAAACAACCTGATACACATGCAAAAGTGTTTTGAGTTCTGAAATAAATATATGTATTATTTAAGGATATAATATATTAAAATCCGTATTCAGTTACAAGATTTAATAAACTTCACTCGATAGAAAAAAATCGTAAAGTTAGCTCTTTTCGTGACGGGTTTACAATATCATGACTAAATTACTTATATTTTAAATTTAGTTTTTGTACTTAATAAAGCTGCTAAATATTTTTAGTAAAATTCGTAGAATTAATCGTGATAAAATGTTTGTTTTAATTTCAAAGTTTTATTAACTACGAAATGCGTTAGCGCGGTGGCAATCCCAGGCCGTCAGTCGCGCACTGGCGCTTACGGACGACGGACCTGCGTCAGTTTATTCCGTGACAATGTCTTCCGCGACAATTTCAAGATCGTCATGGGCAGTAAATAACGCAAGCAAAAGTGCCATAGTATAAGACTATCAGTAGTACTACTACTGAATTTCGCTATGGTAATTCATATTTTGTTTGTATTGGCAAGTAAATACTAATACCTGATGGCGGGGCGAGGGGGGGGGGGAATTTCGTGGGGGGTGACTATGGATGGATCTAATATATACAGGGTGTAAAAAGCGCAGTCACTATAACTTTGGGATATGATTATACTACCTTGTCTCATTCTAGAAATGTATTTTTTTTTTTTTTTTTTTACAAAATTTTCAAGAAAAAAAAAATTTTCATTGCTTTATTGTTATTATTGCGACAAAAAAATAAGAGATGGTCAAAAGTAAAAAAAAAGTTTTTTTAGTTTTTGACAAAAGAAAAATATAAAAAAATACATTTCTAAAATGAGGAAAGGTAGTATAATCGTATCTCAAAGTTATAGTGACTGCTCTTTTTACACCCTGTATAATAGACCCTTCCATAGTCATCCATATCTCAGCCATTACGGCACCTTTTTTCGCGATTTTCCAAAATCATCCCCTAACTCAAAATATACCCTTCAAAACTTTTTCCATATAATAAATATACAGGCTGTAAAAAGAGCAGTCACTATAACTTTGAGTTACGATTATACTACCTTTCCTCATTTTGGAAATGTATTTTTTTTATTATCAAAAACTAAAAAAAATTTTTTTTACTTTTCACCAGTTCTTATTTTTTTGTCACAAAAATAACAATAAAGCAAAAATAATTTTTAAGTTTGTAAAAAAAAAAAGAAAAAAGACGTACATTTCTAGTATGACAAAAGGTATCAATCATATCCCAAAGTTATAGTAACTGCTCTTTTTACACCCGTTATATACTGTGTAAAAAAATACATTTCCAAATTGAGGAAAGGTAGTATAATAAATCGTATCTCAAAGTTATAGTGACTGTTCTTTTTACACCTTGTTTAGTACTGTAATTTATATTTTTATTATAATACAGAGGTTGGATAGATTCTATTCGATCGTAATATTTATGTCTATAGTTATCCTACTGCATATTTGTATACTATGTCGTTGGCGGGGGTCATGTGAGTTCACAATAGCTGCGTCTGCGCGGAGCAGCGCTCGCGCTGCCGTGATTGCGCTAAATGCCTACTTCTTCAGGAATACCTGCCCTTAATCGGTCGTCAACAGGGCCAGTCGCGCCGCAGGGCTCCTCGGTCCCTTCTCCCGGCCTGCAGCCCATCCCAGGCCCCAGACACGACCACTTACAAGCACATAAACAACGACACAACAAGTGCCACAACTTCATAGAAACAAGCTGTGCTGTTCATACAAGACATACAGCTAACTGCGCTAATTGAATCATGTACGGAACTGCATGCGCGATCGTAGCTAATAGCCAGAGTGGCATAGCCATAGGCAAGGCATATGCGAAAAAAAAATGCTCAAATGCTTAAGAAAATATTATGTATTTTTATAGCAAAAAACAAACGTCAGAAATCTAACAAAAACTGTGAAAACTGATAGGTTTTGTTTCTGCGTGGTTTAGGTGTTCAGTCTACGCTGCATATTATTATTATAATACTAGCTGTGCCCGCGACTTCGTTCGCGTGGTGTTTGTTTGACTTAAACCGTTTATGCAGCGCATGCAACGAAAGTCCCCAAATGTAAATTGTTTGTTTGTTTAAACGCGCTCATGTCCCGTATATGACACCCAACACCGCGACGACCGACGCCGCGACGCCCGACGGCGCAACGCCCAACGTCGTGGAGCCGACTCCCGACGTCGCGACGCCAACGCCCGACGCCGCGACGCCCGACGCCGCGGTGCCCGCCGCCGCGACGCCCGACGCCGCGACGCCCGACGCCGCGACGCGCGACGCCGCGGTGCCCGCCGCCGCGACGCGCGACGCCGCGGTGCCTGCCGCCGCGACGCGCGACGCCGCGGTGCCCGCCGCCGCGCGACGCCGCGGTGCCCGCCGCCGCGACGCCCGACGCCGCGACGCCCGACGCAGTGACGCCCGACGTTGCGACGCCAACGCCTGACGCCGCGACACCCAACGTCGCGACGCCGACGCCCAACGCCGCGACGCCGACGCCCGACGTCGCGACTCTGACGCCCGACGTCGCGACTATGACGGACGCCGCGACGCCCAACGTCGCGACGCCGACGCCCGATGCCCGACGCCGCGACGCCGACGCCCAATGCCCGACGCCGCGACGCCGACGCCCGACGCCGCGACGCCCAACGCCGCGACGCCCAACGCCGCGACGCCCAACGCCGCGACGCCCAACGCCGCGACGCCCAACGCCGCGACGCCCAACGACGCGACGCCCAACGCCGCGACGCCCAACGCCGCGACGCCGACGCCCGACGTCGCGACTCTGACGGACGCCGCGACGCCCAACGTCGCGACGCCGACGCTTGATGCCCGACGCCGCGACGCCGACGCCCGACGCCGCGACGCCCAACGTCGTGACGCCCGACGCCGCGACGCCTGACGCCACGACGCTTACGACCGACGCCGCGACGCCCGCCGTTGCGACGCCGACGCCCGACGCCGCGGCGTCGCAACGTTGGCGTCGCGATGTTGGGCGTCGCGACGACGACGCCCGACGGCGTGACTCCCGACGGCGCAACGCCCGACGCCGTGACGCCCGACGCCACGACGCCCTACGGCGCGACGCCTAACGTTGCGACGCCGACGCCCGACGCCGACTTTCAATCCGACGCTGCGCTGCTTGCGCCGACCGCCAAATTATTCGGCGTCGGCGGTCTACTCTCGGTGCGCAATTCCAACTCGCACTTGCCCGGTTTTTTATTTATTAATTACTATATGCTTGCAGTATAAACGATGTCGAAATTTCCAAACGTATATCTTCAAAGACTAAGTAGTAGTGGTATTACATTAATATTTAAAATCGGTTCATAAACGACGAAGATATCCACTAACAAACATAAAAAAAACATATATTTACGAATTGAGAAACCACCTCCTATTTTAGAAGTCGGTTAAAAATATTATGTTGGTTATTTCATGTTACAATCTACCTTTGTGCCAAGTTTCATTTAAGTACGTTGAGTAGTTTGGCTGAAATACCGTCAAATAGGTAGTTACAATTTTTTGAAGATCCCACAGGAACCCTTTCGTTTTTCGGGATAATAATTTCCAATAATGCTCTTCAGGTCATAAGCTACCTGCCTGCCAAATTTCATTAAAATACGTTGAGTAGTTTGGCTGAAATACCGTCAAATAGGTAGCTACAATTTTTTAAAGATCCCACGGGAACCCTTTCGTTTTTCGGGATAATATTTCCAATAATGCTCTTCAGGTCGTAAGCTACCTGCCTGCCAAATTTCATTTCATTCCATACAGTGGTTTTAGCGTGATGCGATGACAAACATTCCCATATGGACAGACAGACAGACAGACAGACAGACAGACAGACAGACAGACAGACAGACATTTTTTTCAAAAATGTTATTTTTAGGTTCTGTGGCTTATATAGACCCCCTTTTTTTAATTTTCACTTAAATATTCTTAATGTACAGACATGACCCCTCTACAGATTTATTATATGTATAGATAAAAAACGATATACCGCAACAGCTCGCATATAGGTGTATAATTTAATTTCTGAAAAATAATGTACGAATGCGGTGTGCCTCCCTGTAATAACTGCACGGCGAGGCGTAGTCTAGATCGGCCTCATCGTGTAGATTGCAGAACTCTGTCTTCACTTTTTTATTAGGTATCAGGCCGCATTGGGCTGCGGTGAAGTGCTGTACGATATTATGAGCGTCACCGCGACACGCTCATTGCTCTAGTATGGCGATGTAGCAATCTGCGAGTGCGGTGAGCTGCGAGCGGTAAATGGCATTTTCATTACGAGCACGAGTGTTCGGCGACCGCAGTATTGTAACAAAAGTAACGTAACCAAAGTTAAATGTTACTCTACGCGGAGACCGGACACGAGCGGGCTGGGAACCCGCGACCGCAGCGACTGCGCCGATCTGCATTTTTTGTAAATAATAACACAGTTTATGTTTAAGATGCGGTCGGAATAACATTAAACCGTCGCTAACGACCGCGGCCTCAATAAAACGGTTCAGTTAGTCCGCGACCGCGTCGGCGCCTGCGGTCGGATAATGCGAACCGCTTTAGAACATATTGAGCGTATCAAATGAGCTGATGCATTTGTTTTCTGAACTCTAGTTTAAACAGCAACTACATGTAGGACGCGCGTCGCACAGCCATCGATCTCCGCCGCGCCGCGCGCCGGCCCGCTGCGCCCGCCCGCCCGCTCGCGGCGAGCACGCGGCGCATTTATCACCATTAAACTGAATCGCGCCTCCGACTGGCGGCCGATATACGGCGAGCGGTCGCGGCGTAAATCTCCGCTACCAGCACGAGTGTTCCGGCAGCGCGGATTTACCGCCGGCCGCCTAACACCTCCCATCAATTGCTTGTCGCTGCTGCCGTCGGAGCCCGCTCCGCCCGCGCCGACCCGATACCGACCCTATCACGGGGCCGTAGGTTACATTATCGCGAATCCTGAAAACATTAGGGCTCTATATAAAACTGGCAGTGCATTTTATTCACTTCTGATACAAGAAACTGATCAAATCAAATATAATAATTGCAATTTATCGCGCCCCACTCTCCTTTTTGCACACTATACCCTACCCTATCCTACCACTATGCTACCCACCTTAAGAACCATAGACGATTACACTGTGGAGCCAAGTCTCGAATGCAGGCTCAATGACTTCCAACCTCCCGAACAGGCCGGTTTCCGAAGTGGCTATAGTACCATAGACACACACATCAGCTGCGACAGGATATACAAAAAACCGTGGAGTATAATCTTGCTTGGCGTTTGTGGACTGTGAGAAAGCCTTTGATTTGATCGGGACTGGGCTGTGTGACTTACAAGTTTCTCGGATGCTAAATAATCTGCAGGTATATCGAAGTGCTGTAGTGTTTGTACAGCAAAGCCACCATGTCACTCCGCAGGCTGTTCTTATATTTAGAGTCTATTTTACAAACCATAGATTTTCATTACTTGAGTCTTTAAAAAAATTAAATCTGATTTATCGCACATAACAATGCTTTTTGACTAAGATATAACTGAATACAAATCAGAGTCTATTTTACAGTGAACTCTATTGTAAAAACTGTCGAATTCTGAGGATTTCTCGAAATTGGCGATTACCAATTTTGAGAAATGCTCCTACAGTCTCATACAACAATATACTAGTAGACTTCATTAACCCCGACACAAAATATTTACCGCCCCATCTTTTTTACCCGACTTCGGCGAACCCAAAAGTAAGGGTAATGATTTTGGCAGTCTATGTATGTATGTATGTATGTATGTTCCCTTGTAGCGGCTAAACTACTGGACCGATTTTAATAAATGAGGTATCAATCGATTGGTAATGATGCCGCGAGTAACATAGGCTATATTGTATTTTGAAAAATTTTGGATTTTGAACATTAAACCTCAAAAACTATCCCAAAAAAAAATTAAATTAAGGTCTTTGGTCTTGTGTTTGGTATCAAAAGATAGGTCTTGACAAGCACATTACGAATATGTATTTAAATATTTTATTAATTATTCTATTTTATTGTTAAATTCAAAATAAACGTTTAAAATGCGGTCGTACAAGTAGTATCTAGGAGTTGTTTAGTTACTTTCTATGTGTTAATTTAATGAAAATATAATGTTATATTTGATGTGGAAACAGAAAAAAATAAAATAAAAAAAAATAAAAAAAATAAAATAAAATAAAAAACGTTTTATTTCCAAATGAAACTTACAAAGTTATTTTCGGAAAGTCAACAAGAAAAACAAGCTACCACCGGTTCAACCCTAACCCGCCGAGAAGAACCGGCGTAAGAAACTCGGACGGGGCCAACTTTTAGCAAAAAGATGGAAAATTGATCTTTTTTAACAGTATATATTTTTTACAATGTAACTTAATCTATAGCCTACACATATTAATATTATAAAAGTTAGAGTACATATAGTAAATAAATATAAGCAGCCATCATGGTTGGCCACCTTATTCCCATGGTGTGCAATCATTAACAAAATCAATTATCTTATAATAAGCTTTAGCACACAAACGTTCTTTGACTACTTTTTTAAATTTATTAATAGAAAAATTTTGAACGTTTTCTGGGATTTTATTGTATAGGCGTATACATTGCCCTTTAAAAGATTTACTTACTTTGCTAAGCCTGATCATAGGTATATCGAGCTTGTGCTTATTTCTAGTGTTCCTACAATGATTGTCACTTTTTGTTTTAAAATTATTTAAATTTTTCCTTACATATAATAAATTGTCCAAAATGTATTGAGATGCAACGGTTAGTATTCCTATTTCTTTAAACTTATCTCTCAGAGATTCAAATGAGGACATCTTGTAAATGGAACGTATTGCTCGCTTCTGCAGCACAAATATTGTGTTAATGTCGGCTGCATTTCCCCATAAAAGGATGCCGTAAGACATTCTACTGTGAAAATAACTGAAATAGACTAGTCGCGCTGTATCTTCGTCAGAAATTTCTCTAATTTTTCTGACTGCATATGCTGCAGAACTGAGCTTCATTAAAAATTAGTGAAGTATCATCAGCAAAAAGTGCTATCTCATGTTTATCCTTAACTAAATAAGGTAAGTCATTTATGTAGATGAGAAAAAGAAATGGGCCTAATATGGATCCCTGTGGGACACTTAATTCTATGTTGGTCCCATTGGACCTTTTACTATTTACCTCCACCCTTTGAGTCCTATTTTTAAGGTAAGAACTCAAAAGGTCGAGTGACGATTCTCTTATGCCATAGTGGTGCAATTTTCTGATCAATGTAGCATGCTCAACACAATCAAAGGCCTTGGAAAGGTCACAAAACACACCTAGCGCATCCTGCGACCTCTCCCAAGCTTCAAAAATATTACAAAGAAGACCTATACCAGCGTCCGTTGTGGATCGACCCTTAGTAAAACCATATTGACTATTATGTAAAAGATTGTTTATATTAAAATGTACTAATAACTGGTTTAAAATTATTTTTTCAAATATTTTACTAAAAGTCGGCAGAATCGATATAGGTCTGTAATTTGTCGGATCAGATTTATTTCCAGCTTTAAATAAGGGTATAACCTTGCTATGCTTCATCAGGTCAGGAAAAACACCACTCTTTATACAGTCATTGAAAATCATGGCTAGATAAGGAGCTACGATGTCAATTATTGATTTAATAACTTTCGTGGACATGCCCCAGAGATCGGCAGTATTTTTAATATTCAGCAACTTAAACGAGTTAATAATATCTCTGTAATCAATTTCTTTAATTTTAAAATTGACATCACATTCCTGTACATTGTCTCTGAGTAATTTTACAGCAGCTGCAGGTGAGGAATTTAAATTTTTTGTTGTTGAGACCGGAATGTCAGCAAAAAATTTTTCAAAGACCGTCGCAACTTCTAGATCTTTAGTAATCTTTTTATCTTCAAAGGAGAGTTCAAAATTCGAGGTACGACAGGTGACGTTTCCAGTCTCACCAGCAATTACCTTCCATGTTGTTTTAATTTTATTTTTAGAATTTTTAATTTTATTCTTTATATGAATAGCCTTAGCAGCTTTACATACTTTTTTGAAGGTTTTTGAATAATTTTTAACATAAGTTTTAAATGTTTCACTATTATTAATACACTTTTCGTTATATAAATCATACAATTTTTGCCTACTAATTTTAATTCCTGCAGTTGCCCATTCAACAAATTTACTTTTTTTATTATTAATTCTAACCGTTTTAGGAGTAAATACTGAATTAAATTGGGTTCTTACAATTTTGAATAATTTATTAAAAGCTTCATCTGAGCTGTTTGACTTTGACTGAGCTAGGTTAGCAGAAGTCTTTAGTGTGTCTTCATATTCCTCTCTGCACTGGTCAAACCCGTCTACAATGGTTTGAAGATCCATTTTTTGATGGTAAATGTCCTCATAGTCTAAGCTTAACTTACTAAGTTCTAACTTTAATTCCTTATTTCTTTGCAATATAGGTAACATTTCCTGTTCATTGTCATCTCTTTCCCTAAGCAGTGTTTGGCATTTATCCTTATATTCCTTTAGTTCCACAAGTGCCAAGTTGTGGAACTAAAGGAATATAAGGAATAATACAGTGTGAAGTTGTTCCTCGGTACGGCGGGCAACAGCTGAGCGAGTCATCATTTTGCTATTTATTCCCGAACACTGAAAGCAATAATATCGGTTTAAAGGCTATAAGGCTGTATATTATGTAACTAGTGAAAGTCACCCTTTACTTTAAAACCAAAGGCAGCCTCAATACAATATGTATAATGTACAGTTATATGGTACAGTAATAAAAAGAATAAATAGCAAGGTGATAGGAAAGAGATAAGAGAATTGAAATCAAGAATATACAATGAAACAATAAGACAGTTTTAGACAGTGTAAGAAACAAATTGATTATTTCTTAAGCCTGAATACAACTGCACAATAAAATATTTGTTAAGCTATATTTTGACTGGTTTTGAGGTTGCCTCTGTGCATGTGTAGTGTGTGCACAGTATCTTATTGTTGTGTATGTCTGGGCTAGTTGTTTTTATCTTCAACTTCGCTTCCACAACTATCGTCAAGCCAAGAGAGAAGTAAACTTTGCCAAGTGTGATTTTGGACGTAACTCACCGGAGTGAGCAGTTGTAGTGGAGTTGTTATTGTTGTACAGTAAAAGATGACTAATAATAGTGAAAATTAAACACAATACTCCCCGGGATTAAGCAGTCCTCAGGAATAAAACAGCTCCAATTTGAACTCGTCCAGTCGTTGACAGTTGGTACTTCACTTGAAGTTTTGGTTGGAAATAAAACTTTTAATAGGTACAAAATCACTGCCGCGGTAAAAAGTTACAACAATTTCCAGAGCTATAAATATAACTTTTAACACTTAATTATAGGAATTAATGCTAGAAATCTATTAAAATCTATTGAATTAGTCGGGAGGTTACAATTGTACGTGTTGTTAAAAATGTTGCCAACACTTAACAAATAACAAATAAAAGTTTAAAAAGGCTGAAACAAGAAAATAATTCAATTTGAAATCCAGAAATGCAACAATGGTCAAGGTAGAGCCGAGGTCGGACCCGTTCAACAATCAAAAATCATAATATTAGTATTCGTCTGCTGTTGCAATATCCAATCCCAATAGCGGTAGCTTTTTAAACTTTTATTTTATTTATAAGAATATTTAAACCGTTAAGCTAACTGTCCTATTCTATTAGTCTAGCCATCATCTTTCGTCTAGTGAGTGTGTCTCAGACATATACAATGTCCGTGTAAATAATTTTATAAGACTGGACCCGTCGGTAATATTATAAACAGCACCGCTCCGCGAGCTACTTTAGACGAATTCTCATCGATCGGGCGGTTGCGCCGCGTCTGGCAATAAACATGGAACAATGACGGATGTGCATCGCGGGCAGCCGCCGCCGGGACCACGCTACACACACCGTCGCGCCGGAGCACCTCGACTGATCTCTCAGAATGTTGCCATTATGCTGGGGCTACACTATCGCGATATCATATCGCGCGAGCGTGCGTGGCCTAGTGGGTAGACCGTTGATTAGCTTCCGAATGAGAGCAGGTTCGATTCCCAGGTTGTGGCATGTACCAATGAGACGTTTTCAGATTTCAAGTAGGAACGCTCTAACGGTGAAAAAAAATATCGTAAGGAAACCCGCACAGGGTTGGTCCCAGACGTATTCATTCCACTGTTCTAGGCCGACTATGTTGTGAGAATGCCGAATGCGCTGGGCAACCATGCGAAATTTTATTTATTCTAGACACTTTTTAAAGAGTGGCTACTTCGCTCCGAGAATACTGTATAAATCATTAAATAACTATCGCGGTAACGAAGATTTGCATTGTCGAGACACTTCTGGCCAAGATCTTCGCGAACACGAATGCTCTTCGCGCCGTTGTCGGTAAATGGCCGCACATCAAAGGGTTTGTCGCGACAATGTTCGTGCGCTTGGCTACACTTGGCGCGCTTTAGTTGACGCGACGTTCTAGATTGACGCGGCGTACTGAAGTTTTTTTTTGATGTGGCCAAACACTTCGTCATGGATCGAACACGAACTTTTATCGTGACTTCGCGAACGCGAATATTCGCCTTCAAGTGTGGCCGTAGCATTACTGCATTACTGTATACCGTACCGCCAGAACTCGTCCCGGTCTCGCGGCCCGCCACCAGTACTGGAGCTGCGGAGGCAATACTGATATTAATTTCTGCCAACAGTAAACACTCATTACAAGTTAAACAGAACTCATAAATGTGAAACGCTTTTGGGAACCATATTCATATTTTAAATTGAAGTTATTTTGTACTCAATAGCCCACGAGCAGACGAACCGCTTGCTGCATGGAGGTTACTGAAACCCGCATCACCAGATGAGTCTTAAATGCGTTGCTACTTGCCTTTCGGAAAGGAATACGTTTCGTTAATTAACGTGCAGGGCGCAAGGTGCAGTGCTCCGTGTGTATTCTGTCTCATTACACGGTGATGTACTCCGCCGCGCCACCGGGTCAGAGGCCAGCGGCTGTCCCCGGCTCCCGGCGCATGTCGCGCTGGCGCTGACAACTCGCACCAATTACCCGACCTGCCCTACACTCATTAGCTGTTCTACACTTCCTACCCGGCGCCCCGCCGCCCCGCCGCCCCGCCCCGCCTGACACTACAAACGGCTACGGCACGCTGGGGCAAATGAACGCGATCGTAACGCCGAGTTATTGCCGGCTTCGAGTGCCGTGTACAGCGTTCACATCCAATTTAATATAAACACAATCAAAGGTAACAAACACATACTGCTGACAATTTAAATCTCTTTTTTACCGGACAGTAAAGAAATACACTACATCTGTTGAATTATACATTTTAGTATACGTTCAGATTAAATTGAATACAAATAGAAACTATAATCCCACCAAAAACATTTTCATGTAAAAATGTTGCCAAGACGAGTCTACGTAGTTTACAATGTGAAAGAGTTATCAGATCTCAAGATTCTTGATCTATACGCCCTTACTTTAACAGACCTTACTTGACACACTCAACATTTCAGCCAAAACGTGATTCTTGGCCGTTTTGCTTTCGTTATGAAGATTTTATAGGTATTCATCGTGTGTGAAATAAAATGGCCAATCATTTTTAAAACACTGATAAAATCTAAAATATAATAGCTACGACATTCAAACTTTGTATGTTTCATGTTTTTACTAGTGTCAATGTCAAAATTTTCAACTATTTAGCATCATCCAAAGCAGATCTTATGAGTGTTAAAAATGACGAAATGTTCAAGAAAAGGTAGGTTGTATCTGGGGGCACGACCGTGCCCCCAGATACAAGACTCCCGGACATGCCCCACCGTGCTCAAAAAAACACAAAGAATATAAAATCTATCGGTTACAACTTGCTACTTACGAAGGGGTTGTACTCCGTACGGTCATGTGGCCGCGTACCACAAGTGCTCGCTGTGTCGGCGCAATCCGCGGCGGACACGCACTATGCGGAACCGCTCTCCGCCGTTGCGCCATTCCGCAGATACTGCGCGGGCGCACGCGGCGAGCTGCGCAGATATGCGTGCGATCCGCTTACAATGCAAATCGCCCGCAACTCGCAGATTAATTTGTCCCATACCGCGCCCATTGTTTCGGTATCGGTGATCTCGAGTATCCGATGCCTGCGAGCGTTCTCACGCTCCGTTGTCTACGCGCTACGAGTGTGCTGTCGGGAGGTGGGCCGACATCAACGGACACGCAACGCTCCGCATCACCTCGCGAGGGCGGCGTGTGATAGCGTGTGCAACTGGCGTGCGGCACGCATGGGGGGCGGGCGCGCCCGGTGAAGCCTGCGCATGTGGTCACGGACGCGTCGCCACAGGCGTCGGCGCGGACTCGGACGGGCATACATAGCTCTGCAGAACCGACCTGTAATTAGTAATTACATTACATCATATTATATTTGGTAAGCTGCTGTGTTTGAACACTCGCGGCCCATAATTAAATACAGCTTAAACTGTTGCAACGGTAATAGGTACTGGTACTGTAATAGTACTCACAAGTCACAGCATTGACGCTCATAAGAATACAATTTGATAGAAACTGTATTGTATCATTGAACGAAGTAAACTTGAGGTGTTGTAGGTCTTCGCTGACATGTCACGCGACAATTACGGCGCCTTGGCTGGGCGCGACAATGCGGGGAATGCACGACAGATGGCGACTGTCGCGCTGCCGCATACTCGATTGGACACCGGCGGCTGCTACTGATAAGTGGCCAGCCGCCTGCCGCCTGCCGCCGCGGGCTGCTGTGATTTACTCTCAGTCCAGCGAGTCAGCGACCAGGACATACCGCACATACCTACCCGTGTTTATTGTTACATTAGACAACGGTTACATTAACAAAGGTTACAAACAACACACATTTCCTATTCTATCCAGCATAATATAGATTATATGGAAATAAACTGCCATACGAGTATACCTAATAGATTAAAATACGTTTTAGATAAGTATCCAAAGTTGACTACTTAACTATGACATACTAAAACAGATCAATAATTCGCTCAAATTTAGACGCGATTCGTAAATCAAAAACAGTGGCTTGTCAGGTTGTCGCAGTAGTATATAAAGTTATTGAAATGCGCCTTTTGTGCAGGTGTCCGAATATCCAGCTGACAGCTCAGCAAACCTACTGGTTACTGGGTACAACTGACTGTGTCGCAGTTTCGCGCAATATTGATGTTTTACGACCCCGGCCGCGGTCGAGATCTCGGATAACTGACTGTTGCTATTTCCCCGGGTTTTGAGTTTGGAGTAAATCTGTGCGCTGTCAGCGGCCCGTCACTGCCGGCAGCGCGGCCGTAAGCGTCACACATAAACCAGGTCCGTTTGTGACACAATCACTTGCAAACTTGCAAATCGACAGTCCGTGACGCAAATCAGGTCTTAGCGCAATTATTATTCATTCGACTTTGTTTATTTCATTAGGAAAACTTACAGCATATTTTAACATTACAACAAAAAACTAAATGCCAATTACAAGTTTTCACTAGTGGAAAACAAGTTAAATTAACTCGGCATGCTAAGCATCTACGAGTAATCATGGAATTACATAACTAACACTAATTACCTTTATAAAACTAAAAGTTAAGTCTATAGTAATAAATATTACAACATAATGCATGCTCAAACCACAAGAAATTTATAATAATACTGGCTGTGCCCGCGACTTCGTTCGTTTTTGTTATGCAGCGCACGCAACGAAAGTCCTCAAATGTGAATATTTTTCCCCGTTTTTGCAACATTTTTCACTGACGCTTCGCTCCTATTGGTCGCAGGATCATGTTATATAGCCTTAGGAAAACTTATTTTTAATTTTTCCTCTATAATTTTTCCTCTATTAAGCCTTCCTCTATAAATGGGCTATCCAACAACAAAAGAATTTTTCAAATTGGACCAGTAGTTCCTGAGATTAGCGCGAGAACAAACAAACAAACAAACTCTTCCGCTTTATAATAATAGTATAATGGTAGATGATGTTGGGCTAATGTACTAAATGCACTTGCGTTGTCTGCTCACCTGACACAAGGTTTTTGAGAATATAGCGGCGAGACTGTCGTGGCTAAACTAAAAATAGTAAAACACAGTAAATTAACAGTAACTACTAAACTGACAACCTGGTGAATTCCAGCGATACTGTTATTAATCAACCAATTATTAATCCCACAGCACAGCTCCACTAATGCCTCCCGATGATACGGTGAGTGGTGTTTTGTGTCGTATTATGCTTATGGCGTGCTACTTATCATGTTTGTAATAAATTCGTACAATATTGATTAGTGTTGAATGTAAATCGATGGCATTATTGGACGGACCGGTCCCCGCCGCCAATTAAACGCGTAAACATCGTTTAACATTGTAATTATGTGACCGAATCGAAACCTTATCGTAAACCACGCGGCCCACCATCGTATTATCATAATATTAATTTTAACGACACTTTATGTAAAACAGATAGCACGTAAAGAAGTGCCTTCACCTAATGCGAATAACTGACGGATATAATTAAATAATTATTAATTATATTAAAATTTTAGTAGCGAATAGCTCGCTGGTTTGCGAGAATAGCGACAGAACTAAAAATAATTGATTATGAGGAATCGCACTTTTTAATTTCTTTGTAAATATTTTTGTGCATACCGCAAAATGTAAATGATTTATTGAGGGATTGACTTTGCTGATTAAAAGAAAGTATATCGTAGTATCAAAAAACTACAAAATATTTTAGAACTTTTATTATAATTATTTAAAAAAATCGTCATTCAAAGGGTGGTTTCAGACATCAGTCTTTGTTCATGAAAATCCAAGTTTTCAAAATCAACTTATGCCATTTATTTAGCCTCTTAAAAAAACAATTAAAACTGAATCTATTTTATTAAAACTTATACAAAAGTTGTTATAAGTATAACAAATATAAATAGTTTTATAAAATACAATAGTATCTTTAAATTTAGGTATTTGAAACCCTGTGTTTCATAATAAATAAAATAAAAATAAACTTTATTTCCTCTTAATTCCAAAACAGGAACATTAATTCTTAAAAATTAAATGAAATCTAAGTAAAATAAATCATATATTTTACTTAGATTTCTATTCTTCTATTTCATCCGAATCTGACGATAAACCATTATTTTCAATGTGATAATTAGGATCTGCGATGCTATCATCCGATGAAAAATCTCTTTCTTCCTTTGCGTCTTCTCTTTCAGCACTGGTATTGGTCAATTCAATAGCTTTTGGTTTACTTTCTATTTGTGAATTACTTACTTTCCACCGCAGTCTCATCTTTCATAATATTATTATTATCATTTACTGACTCTATACTTACCTTATTTTCTTTGGTTTTAAGCTATGACCGTGGAGTCTTTTCTCATTTAAATTTATCATGTTATTGGATTCTTTATTACATTCTTCTGTTTTTCTATTGCTGGAGGAAGATGAATAATTAGAAGTTAAAGAAGAAGAGCTAAAAGTCGAAGAAGATGATGATGATATAGATGGTGATCTTTGTCGCAAAATCAATTCATTTTCTTCTGCATTATTACAAGAAAATTAATAAATATTTATTATTACATTCTTATTAACAGTATAAATACCAAAAGCAACAGTTATTTCAGAGGGTTTCTTCCATAGGAACAAGCCGTTATGTAATAGAAACACTCTACATTTTTGTAATAAAATTACATAGAGTAAATTATTAATAATCAATCAGTACCATGTAGAAAACCAACTTAATATTTCTCTCCCAAAATTCCTTGAACAGAAACGTATATCGTAATACAAAGCAAAAGCATACCCACTTTATTAAAAAATAAGGTCGTTTCTTATTTACGACTAAATAAATTCAATTTGTTTTTCGTGAATATAGACTTAAGTTAAAATTAAGTCGGTATAATATACAATATTATAAGCAATCACTCATATTTATTCAAGAATACAGGCGTAAATAAAAAAGAGACATAAAATGATACTTACTTTTATCAGGAACTACGACCGATCACTAAATGTGTCACTATTCTTGAAAAAAAATCAACGATTGTTGCAACCAAACTGTAAATACGTCAGTATTTTCGAGAATCGAGCGTGCGTTGACTCTATTTTCATTGGCTCATCTGAGTTGAGCCTTTGTTTCTGATTACGTCCCGAGTGCTTTGTCTCAAGTGTATAACGACGCTGTCTCTTTTTAACGAAAGCTGGCGCAGAATTGGCGTTGCGTCTCTGTTCACGATAAAATATCAAATATTTATGATTGATTGGCATACAGAACTCAATTTGACAGAATTTTGAATTACGTCTATATTCTCGCAAACCAGCGAGCTGTAACCCGTCTCCTTGGAGGTTGCAGGCAGACAAGATTTAAATATTTGAAGAATTTTACGACAGTAAAACGTTCACTTCGCAGCCCTTTTGAACCCTTTTATGGTCAAACAGATATATCATTGTGACTAGGTATGTCGACGTCGAATCATCTCTGAATGATGATGGACGGACGTCGAACACCGCGTGTCGCCGTGCCGTGTCCTGCCGCGTCATAATATACAAGGTATAACATGAACCTATAATAATACTTTAAGGCGCGCTGTACTCCCTAGGTGGAGTATACCGTGAAAGTACTAGCGCTAAAAGACTTACTTCATTTTTCATATTGTGTCTATGAGAAATGCCCCAACATCATAATTTGGACATTCAATCATTTAAAAAAGTTACTCTTTCAGCTCTGGTAATTTCACAGCAAACTCTACAAACGGGACGTAATACATTACGCACCCTAAAGTATTCATTAATATTACAGCCCGTATGGCGTATACCGTGACGTGTAGAGGGTTCGGCGCGGGCGCGCAGCGGTACTCCACATTACTGAACAATCTTCATACATTATACTAACGAGTGCGAATTACCGCGCCCACCGCGCCAGGCCCGCAGCCCCACTCGCGGCGCCGGGCGCGGGCGGTCAGCTCGCGCTGGCGACCGCGCTCTCTCCGCAGCCACTTACGAATTGCAGGTTACAAAACATTATCACAGTTCAGTCCACACTCTACCGCAGTCCACAGCCTGTCGCGGCCGCAATTGAAAGCAATTGCTTCAATCGTTTCAGCAATAGCGGAAGCGGCAGTTTCTCCGATTAGTTCTGAGACTTATTTTGTACATAGTTTCTTTTCCTTGACAACACATAAATGTAAAGAGTATAGTCAATTGTAACTAATGGGGTTTTCCATGTAAAGTAGTTGAAGCAAAACATAATTGACATGTCACACGAATCTACTGCGTTAAAAAGGTTCATGAACGTCACGACTGATTTCAATTGATTAATTTAAAAATAAAAATACTTTAGCATCGGCTGTTGCTTGTGAATCAGTGTCATAGTAGGCCTTTCATGCGTATACATCTGCTCAGTATTCTCCGAGCGAAGTAATCACTCTTTAAATACTGTAGCGCCTGGAACAGGCGGTTTTAAATGTCGCGTGGTTGCCCAGCGCATACGGCATTCTCACAACATAGTCGGGGTAGTCCAAAGGAATGAAATATTCTGTGCCATAGAGTGTAATGTAGTGTAAATATGCATACAATACAGATTATCGTAAGAGTTTCGCGTATAATAATTATTATTCTGACTAAACGTCTTCACAATGTATGCAATGTAGTTTCTGTTATTGATTCCACCAAACGTTATCTATACTAATATTATAAAGCGGAAGAGTTTGTTTGTTTATTTGTTCGTTTAAACGCGCTAATTAGACCGATTTGAAAAATTCTTTTTTTTTGGATAGTCCATTTATTGAGAAAGCCTTATTTAGGCTATATTATTATATCATTACGCTGCGACCAATACAAGCGAAGCGTCAGTAAGAAATGTTGCAAAAACGGGGAAATTTATTCACGTTCGGGGATTTTACGCGAACGAAGACTAATAATAAAGCTTGTTTAATAATATATTTAAATTTAGAACGTTAAGTTGTAGGGACTTATAATATAGTCGACTGTCGAACGGCAGTTGTCAGTTAGCAGTTTAATGAGATATATCGCCACATATCGCTATGTAAATGTGACATCTGACGCGCTGTGCCCCGATCACAGATTACTAAATAGTTACCCCCGATACACAACTCGCGGTATCGTCATTATGGCGTATTACGAGTGTATTATGTAGATGGCGAACACGCACTTTATAGCTATTTAAATAATAATAAATAGCATGTTATTATGTACCATGAAAGTATAGCAATACACTCAAATACATAAGTATTGTAAAATTATTGCCAACTTTTTGGTTCAATGGCTGTTCGCTTCTTCGACGCGTGGAACACTATCCGTGGCAAAAAAGTCTTAACTATAAAAACTCTATGTAAAGCAATAGTATTATTAAATTGCCATAGAATACTATATTGCAATATACGAGTATTGGAGTATATTCGGGACATTACTAGTACCGAACCTACGGTTGGTTGGTTCGAAACCGCTTTGTATGATATCATTTAAGATATCATTATAAAGATCAGATATCAGATATCATTCAAAACTATATATTAAGTAAAGGTACATAACTAACTTTTGCGCAACATTGCTCGAGTGCAATAAAAAGTATTCCATGTCACTTCTAAATTCTAGTACCTCTAAGAACATGTGTAGTTTTCGCATTAAACTAAAAAACGTACTTTTAAATTGATAATTTGTGAAGGGATATTTACTCACAACTCTTAAGTTCTAACGGCTTTACAGCGCCAGAATTATAGCTTGTGAGGGCACATATTTTGACTACTTTTTTTAACGGGCATTGGCCCACCTCACTATTACCTTATCTAATTATCCTGTGAGCCAGAATCAACAGCGGTAACCAACCACGACAAACCCTTTGATATGATCTCGGGGGTGCCCGAGGTACAAGCTAAATCTGTGTTGGGACTTGGGACCGGCAAATTAATCACGGGAATATAGATTATTATGTCTATAATATGAGTATTTTGTCTACTTGACACTTATCAACGATATTTTGGACCAGTAATAGAATCTCAAATTATTATTATATGATAGCCTATGTGTCACTCTGATGTATTGATATCCAAGCTCACAAACTCCCACGTTTATACTATTAAGGACATAAATATTTTGAAATTACTTTAGGATAATCGTCAGTTTTGTAACAAATGCACACTGATGCTTGTTTATAGATCTCCACGACCATAGTTTAAACGTATTTTAACGGTATTTATAACAGGGGTCCGATTACTTCGATTCGATTCTCAGTCTGTCCCGCTTGCACTTGCGTTAAATCATGCGTGTGTCAAAAGGGGAAAGAAGATATAATAAAATTAAAGAAAGCTAAAATATGATAAAGTAGAATGGCCAAAAGTTAACTGTAAAAATATATTAAAGTGTAGATTTACTAAAATCAAGATTCAAAGTAAAACGCTAAGCCAATGTATATATAAGTTTTATTGTATCACACTACTTATATTTTAATTACAAGAAATTAAGACAATTAGCAACACACCATTTTATATACTACACTTCCTTTTATCAATAAATAAATGTAACCAAAATATCTTAAACAGCTTTGTAATATTTTTACTGTACTAGGAATAGAATTTAAACAATAAATAATAAACTATGGAATAAAATATAATAGTTGTATTTAACAACCTGGTAATTTACTTTTTATTTAAAAGTACCAATCAGCAAATTAGAATATTTTAACAATATACCAATAATTTATCATTAAAATATATTTCCAAGTATTAAAATATATTAATAAATTATTTACTACTAAAACACTATAATAAAACGAGACATAATAATATTACTTAGCTACAACATAATATAGAGGCTTTCAGAAAATATGGTACTTATCTTAAATGTGTCTCTCTCACTATCTGGTTCAGAACTGAAGCCAATATAGCGGACATATTCTTTTATAAGTATAATTTGGCGCCATTTTCACCGGAAGATATAACACAATGACAATATTATTTTAAAGCGGAAGTTCGTAGAATAATTTACAATATTATGAAATACTGAAATTGACATACAAAAATGTTTACAATGAATGTTCAATTATTTTCACATTATTTCAGAATTTAACCTTAATAATTACATTTTTATTAAACATATCAAATTATTAAATTGTAGAACCGGAAATAATATTATACTGACATAAATTTCAAAGTGACTTAAAAACTACTTTGTTAAGAATTACATAATTATTTGTGTTTATTAAATTATTCACAACATAATAAATTCATAGTTAGTTACAATTTAAATTTGTTACAAATTGCCATATTAATAATCAAATCTGACACGTGCACGAGCGTGGCAAACTGACAATCGAATCGAAGTCGTGGTACGAGAATCGTTGCCCAGATTAATAACTCGTCTACGAGATAACATATTATACCGCGCCCGGCGCCCCTCGCCCGGCCCGGAACACAATCCCAAACTCGATAAAATATAATCGAAGTAAAGAATGCACCGCGATAAAACTTGTACAATATACAGATGTGACACAGCCGTTACCGTCCACGGGCTGAGGTGTCGAGTTACATACGGACAGACAAACGGACGTTTACCACCCGCACCCCAGCCTCGCTGGTATAGTAGACCCGCATTCGTCATCATCAATCTTTGTCAGTCAGCTTTGTTCTCTAAAACAACTGATCTAAGTAGTAATACTTCTATCAACAAAAAACTAGATAACCTGTTCCATACAAAAACATGGTAAATCTGTCCGCGTGGTATATGCCAATAGTTAAAACTTTTGTCAAAGTTTTAAAACATTTCAAAGTTGATTTGGTGATTTGAAACCGCTTTATGTCACTTCAAATTAAAAAATTTGGCAGTTTGATACGAGTACGTGTTGACTGTTGAGTATTTACTTTTCGAGTGAGCTAATATTTGCCTGATATTCGAGATGGATATTTATATTGTGATACTGGAATCAGGAACGGCATTAAGGATAGCTACCTACTACTTATATTTTGAGGTTACTATAACTCTATTTCTCTCGGCTTCACATGTACCTTGCCTTTCTAAGACCTTTTGAAGATCAAAGGTACTCTGAAGAAGAACCGGCCTTCGCCACAGCTCCCTCCCGCAACGAGCTGGTCGGGCAGGGAGGCTGTTGGATCCGGGAAGTCTTATTGATCACTTGTTTCTGTAATAATTCCTATAATATAATATGTAATAATATATTGTAACCAAAGAGTCTTGACAGTTTTGATGACATTTTGTGTATATTCGGTATTATGTATAATCAGTCATGAGTCGTAACCGTTCTACATCAAATGATAGTTCAGACGCAAAAGAACCTTTGCTGGGTAACTACAGCTAGTAAACTATAACGACCAATTATGTTTATAACTTTAATTTCCGTGAGGTAAAGTCATCAAACTCGATGTAATTTAGTTTGATGTGGACATAAATAAGACGTCCTAGACGCGGCTCCACCCATACCGAGGACTGTGGAGTGAGTGAGTGAGTGAGTGACGCGGGCAGCGGGCTTACTCCCGACACAATCGAGAACCGAATCCGTTCGATATCAGTGGGTTTTCGTACTTTATTTGGTGAATTACTTTGAAACTAATCAGGATATAGAAAATTGTTAGATCGTAACTTTTTGTACTCCCGACCATATCAATCGACTGAGAATCAAAATAAACAAATGCCAATTTATTAGGAAGTACGCGGTATGATCGTATCTGAATCAAAATCAAATCAGTTTGGAGAGTAAGGCCTCAGCTCGTAAATATCGCCGCGAAATCGCTAATGGGACGGAACAATTATAACGAACCGGATAGAACAAGTTTCTGGAAATATTTCTATAATTAAAGCGGGATTTAACGCCGGTGTTGAAGTGATATATATCGCAGTATTTTATGTTGGAAACGTTGGTTGGATATCAATTAAATATTATTAGTTTTGCGTTAGGAGGCTTGGTCGGTTCGGTGGAATGACAATGATAATACAGTATATTATACGTGTCTTCTGAACCTTATTATAATACAATTAAGGTCGAACGTACAGAAAATATCCCATACTGTACCTACAAGCTACAGGTACCTACTATACTTCCTATAATACAACGCGCGTAGGTACCGGCCGGCCCAGATTTAATTATAGATAGCGTTGGTCAGTTCTGCCGTCTGCGGTCTACGGCGGTCTCGGACGGGTGTGTCCGAGACCGCCGTATCGGGTAAACGCTGGGCCTCGCGTGACTGAGAACTGCGTTTAAACTACAACCATGCTTAATTTGCTTAGTGAAAGGCCCATCTTACGCCCGGTTCTCACTATGCCGGACCAGTAGATGAGCCTGGTAAAATTATCGAACCCGCGATAGTGCAGCAGTTTCACTGGACTGATCTATAATTATTGCCCGGCATAGTGGAATCCGCGCTTTTAAGTTTCGAGATATGAAGCGTGGAACAAGTAGTTCTTTCTCTTGAGAGCTGTCTCAACATAACTTCAACCCCTAAGCGTGTAGGTAATTACTAATCCTATAAGGCTGTGTTAGTACACACACACACACACACACACGTGCAGACACGCAGTCGGTAGTAAATAGTAATTGATTGACGCGAGTGATGTGGCGATCTGCCGCGAATTCCGACCGAAACTAATGTAACGACCACTGGGAGGTGTCATGTATAAATTTTTAACTGTTCATATTGTACATGATTTACGGCTGAATATTCAAACTAAATTAAATAATCGCCAACATGCCGTCTTTATCATCCTGCCCAGGAGAGACAGTGATGGCTAACTTTAGGAACCATTTGAGAACCAAAGAAGAAAAAAAAGAGCCGAAAGACGTGGCACGAATTTCATAGTCTAGACTCTAGACACAAATCTATGAACGTCCGTGCCTCGTTTTACGGCTCATAATATAATAGTATTTAGTATATTTATACCTCATAATAATAATATACTTAATATGTATTTTTTATCCTTTTCTATTTTCTATTCAATACAACTCAGACACTTGAAAGTTGTAACATCTAGTGATCTATTAAGTGTTTAACATAACAATTTATCAACATAATAATAATAATATGTAAGTGAAAACGTAAACATTCTGTCGACACTGGCGGGTACTCGGGCCCCGATGTATTGAACAACCTCGTTTGTTGTTGTTGTGTTGTTGTTGTGTTGTGTTGTTGTTGTGTTGTGTTGTAGTTGTGTTGTGCCTCCGCTCGAGCACACTCGCTGTTGTCGAGGTACAAATGTCTGATGTAGGGCACTTGTACCGCGTGGGCACTAGGTAGCTCGCCGTTTGTATACAGCATACACACACAATCGCTTTTTCGTCGCGTCTTCTCCTCTTCAAAGGTTTTTTTTATGTCGCAGGGCGTTACGTATTCCCCAGGGCTCCTCTTCAAAGCCTCCCTCAAAGTATTTCATGAGAGTAGTTGGCTATACTCGCCACGCTTGGCACACGGGTTAGCGAGCGAAGTTTTCAAATAATAGCAATCCCACCAAAAACATTTTCATGTAAAAATGTTGTCAACACGAGCCTACACAGCTTACCCTGTGAAAAAGTTATCAGATATCGTATAAATTAAAAATTAACTATAATAAATATAATTCCCGCTTACTTTATGCATGCGAAAGCAGTGACTAAAGTGCGGGTTATCAGGGCGTTCAGCGAGCGCGGCCAGCAGTTGGGGCTCCCCCGCGTGCGCCGCAGCAGGGACGACGTTCGCTTGCGCATCGTGGCATAGAAACAGTCCACCCGGGCGCACGCGAACATCGTCGACGCACTGCACCAGCGGGGGAGCCCCACCAGCATCCTGAACGCGTTATTATATTGGACACGAAGAGCGTTGTAGGCCCTCTGCGTATAGGCTGCCCATAAGCTGCACGAGTAGAACGACGTACAGTAAGCTCTAGACAGTGTCAATTTGACTTCTAATGAACATCGCGCAAACCTCCGTACAACCATATTTGCCCTGACCGACAACGCCCTTCGCTCCCTTTCGATATCGGTGTCGTCTTTCAGGGTGGGCGTCACAATATGTCCGAGGTATTTAAACTCTTCAACTCTAGCTAAGGGAACCCCCTTAAGCCGAAGAGTAGGCATCGAGTCCACCTTTCTTGTTCCACCGTGAAAAACCATACACTGACTCTTTTTACAATTGTATACTAGCCCGTGTTCATCGGCGTAGCGTTCACAAATACTGAGCAGCTTTCTCAGACCACAGACTGAGGCGCTCAGCAGCACCATGTCGTCCGCGTAATTAATATTGTTAAAACATACGCCATCTATGTGACAACCGACATGCTGATTGCTGAGCTCCTCAATCAGTCCATTTATATAAAGGTTGAACAAAGCAGGAGAGCTCAACCCGCCCTGTCTTACACCACATTCTAGTTTGTAGGCGTCCGACATCGTGCCAGCCCATCTCACAATGTTTGACTGATTGTCATACCAATATTTAAAAGTACGGATAAGTTCTTGTGGTATTTGCAATTTTGTCATCCTTTTCCACAGGATATCGTAAGACACAAGGTCAAACGCCTTCGAGAGGTCAAGGAAACAAGCATAGACAGGAGTTTTTCTCGCTGTATAATACCTAACAGCACTCTTAAGACACAATATCGCTGACTCAGTGGACAATCCAGCTCGAAAGCCGAACTGACCATCATGAAACCTAACAAACCGGTTCAAATGGGTATTAAGAATGCTGTCAAATACTTTTGCAATAATTGATGCTAGTGAGATAGGCCTGTAGTTAGAGATATCTGACAGATTCCCTGTTTTATTTTTCACGACCGGTACTACAATTGTTTTCATCATGTCACCAGGTAGATAAGAATGCGATATACAGAAATTAAACAACAAGGCCAACACTCTACACACGTGAGGACCAGCATACTGCAAGTGTTCTATGCTTAAACCGTCATGTCCTGGAGATTTTCCCCTCGACATTGACTTCAACGCCCTCACGACATCAGAACCCATGACCCTAATGCTCATTTCCTCTCTGCATACCTCACTTGACACCTTTGACGCAGAAGGCCCCAGAGGCGATTGTACCACAAACATGTTTTTAAACCTATCAGCTATCTCTTTCGAGTTACTTGTGCCGTCTACAGACACAGGGAGGCCACGGTGACCTTTGAGGCCTTAGCCTAGTGACGCCTAGTGACGTCGACTGATGTCACCGTCAATATTATACCGTGTATAAACTTTCACCGCAATTTTTAAGAGGTAGAGGCAGATTTTCAAATAAATTTCTCGTCCATATTTCTTTATTTGTTATATTATTATATTATAATTATATTATATATAAATATAAATTATTAAATATACATTATTTTATTGCTGGAGTGAAACTTCTTATTTGGATATCCTAGGATGCCACTAGTATAAATTCAACACTAATAATTCGAGAATTTGAGAATTACTTATATTATATACGAGGGAGATTGCCTTTTATAAAGCATGTTGATACTTATTAAAATAATACAGTAACTCTATAATAATATCGTGATGTAGACGGTCTGCGCCATCTGTTGGTCACTAGAGGTACTAATTCTTGTACGGCTCTTATAAACTAATGCTAAGTGCATACACCTAAGTGCAACTTAGCATTTTTGAAGAAAAAAAATGTACTTATTTTTATTTTTGAAAAATAGCTTTAAGGTTTTGTTTTGATTATGGCCATCTTTAAACGTCATGACGTGACGTGTTAAAAATCATATTATTATTATGTTAATAGTCATAAGATTAAACACTAAAATTATTTATACATTGATCGTGTAATATTTTCGTTTATTGTTATCATTATAACGTTACCGACTGTTATATGTGTTGATAAATGTGTGTTTAGATGTTTCACAGTTCCAAATATAGATTGCGCTGTTAGCTACCTACATCGCGCTATCAAAGTGTCGAACGGTTTTTACATAAGATTCCCTCTAAACTCATTACTTACAGGATCGTCCTGGCTTCCGTCGCGCGCGCACGTCGTTACGCTGTCCGATCGTCGCGTCTCGTTCGTGACGCGTCCGTGCCGACCACCTTCTTGGAGCAGTTCCAGCACCTCCTGGTGGCGTCCGGCAATCCGTGCTTGGTTCATTCGAACCGAGCGCGGATTGTCGCCTTGCCGGGGAGTCGAACTGCCCGCCCGCCCCGCTGCACATCGTAGCGTTGTGGTCACGGGAGGCCAGCTCCATCAAGCGTTCCGGCTGCTTGATGTCACACCGCCGTGCCGTCGCCTCGACCATGGCCTGCCGTGTCCCGTGGCCGCCTTGCTGCCACCTGAGACACCACCGAGCCTGTACCGTGCCTAGCTGTGATGGAGTGGACACCGTTCGCGCCGGGCCCCCGTCGGCATTCTCGTGGGGGGGTTGTGGTAGCCCCCCACCCCAATGTCCGGCCGAGACCTGCGACGCGTCCTGGATCCCGCTCATCCAGCCGTGGAGTGCACGGACTCGCCGCAGCGCACACAGCGCTGCCTCGTGGCTTGCGCCTTTGCCGCAGCCACCCACCACCGCCCTCAGGCACCCCGCCTGAGCCCGCTCAACGTCCGGCAGACTTGTAGGGGTACTACTAGCGCCACATCCTGCATCGCGCTATCGAAGTTTTCTAAGTCCGGCGCTATATATACGACATTTGAAAACTAGCACAGTGGGCTTCGGCCTGACCGAGCATACCATCTCGCTCGGTCGGAGATCTCCCTTTGGGGCTTCCACTCGTACTCCCACATTGGTGACCCCGACAGAACACGCCTCCTTCATCATCACTATATTCGGACTACACCTGGACCGCCTGTGTTCAGTAGACCGCGCAGATTAGCACCGGATCGACTCCACATCGCTACTCGTGAGTTCGAAGACATGGTAAGAACTGGTATAGCTAGAAGATCAGATAGTCCATGGTCATCGCCACTACATCTAGTATCGAAGAAGAATAATGAGTGGCGGCCATGTGGCGATTATAGGGCATTAAATACACGTACGATACCAGACCGATATCCGGTGCGCCATATTGCAGATTTTTCTCATAATCTGTTTGGTTGTACTGTTTTCAGTAAAATCGACTTGCTTCGTGCATACCATCAGATCCCGGTGAACCCAGCTGACATACCTAAAACTGCCATCACAACCCCGTTTGGAATGTTTGAGTTTCCATTCATGGGTTTTGGATTAAGAAATGCGGCTCAAACATTCCAGCGGTTCATGGATGAGATCTTGAGAGACCTGGAATTCTGTTATCCATATATAGATGACATTCTAGTGGCTTCACGAACCAAAACTGAGCACCTGGAACACCTGCGTCAAGTTTTTCAGAGACTGCAAGAACATGGAATGGTGGTAAATTCTTCGAAGAGTGTGTTTGGTGAGTCGCAGGTGGAATTTTTAGGATACGTAGTATCGGCAGCTGGAACCATGCCGCTACCAGAAAAAGTCAAGGCGATACAGGACTTTCCACCACCTAAAACCATTAAGGAATTGCGCAGATTCCTTGGCATGCTCAATTTTTATAGGCGCTTCATGCAAGGAGCAGCTCGTATTCAAGCGCCCCTACACCAACTTCTTTCTGGTCAACCTGTAAAAGCTAATAGCCCCATAACCTGGAACACAGACCTGGAAGAATCGTTTTTTAAATGCAAGAGAAGTCTCGCTGAAGCCACTCTTCTAGCTCACCCCAATCCAACAGCAGAATTAGCAATTTTATCGGATGCTTCTGACAGCTCGATAGGTGCAGTGATACAGCAAAGAGTAAGCTCTGGATGGCAACCTCTTGGATTCTATTCTAAGAAGCTCAGTCCGGCTCAGCGAAAATACAGCCCCTTCGACAGAGAGTTGTTGGCCATATACGATGCTGTAAAATATTTTAAATTTATGGTCGAAGGTAAAACCTTTGTTATTTTTACGGACCACAAGCCGATCGTAGCAGCCTTTAAGAAAGTATCAGAAAATTGTTCACCTCGGCAATTCCAATATTTTGATTTTGTGTCACAATTTACGACAGATATACGGCACATTGCTGGAGAAGACAACGTAGTGGCTGACGCGTTGTCGCGCGTGGAAGCTATTTCGACATCAATAGATCTTGATGCTTTAGCTTTTTCGCAAGAAGAGGACGATGAACTCCTGCAACTGCTACGAAGCAAAAACTCTTCACTGGACCTGCAGAAAATAGAAGTATCTGCCTCCGGTAAGACACTGTATTGCGACGTTTCATGTCAGTCTCCGCGTCTTTACCTGACACCGTCATTCCGACGACAAGCTTTTGATAGCTTACACGGATTGAGTCATCCAGGTGTAAAGGCTACGTTAAGGCTGATGAGTCAAAATTACGTGTGGCCAAATATGAAGAAAGACTGCAGCAGTTGGACGCGTGCTTGTCTTGCATGCCAGCGTTCAAAAGTTTCCCGACATACTCGAGCACCTGTACATGAATTTGTTCCTCCATCGAACAGATTTTCTCATGTGCATATAGACCTTATAGGCCCCTTGCCAACGTCACATGATTTTAAATATTGTCTTACCGCAGTGGACAGATTTACTCGTTGGCCCGAAGTTATGCCGCTCCAAGACATCCGAGCTGACACAGTAGCTAACGCTCTGGTTACTGGTTGGATATCACGCTTCGGATGTCCTGAGAAGATAATCACAGATCGGGGTAAACAGTTCGAGGCTCACCTGTTTAAGGAACTAGCTAAGATAATTAGTTTTAATCACCTGCAAACTACAGCTTACCATCCTGCGGCGAATGGAATGGTTGAACGATTCCACAGACAGCTTAAGGCAGCAATAACTTGCCACGACAACGGCGATGATTGGTACGAAGCACTACCACTTGTGTTACTTGGCATACGTAGTGCAGTAAAGGAAGACATAGGACTGTCATCAGCAGGGCTGGTATATGGGGAAACCTTACGCTTACCAGGAACCTTTTTCGTTAACTCGCCCAAAGAAGTCTTAAACTACTCAGATTTCATATCTCGTCTACGTGCTAACATAAGAAATCTTAAGCCTACACCAGTGATACATCATGGTGCTGCTCCAATTTTTGTTAGCAAGAATTTAACGACTTCGACACATGTTTTTCTACGTCAGGACGCTGTACGTAAGCCCTTACAAGCTGCGTATACTGGCCCTTATAACGTCTTAGAACGAGGTGAAAAATTTTATAAAATAGATATGAGAGGTAAACCTACCAATGTCTCTATTGACAGATTGAAACCAGCGTATCAATTAAACGACTGTGTACCTCAAGATAAAGTAACGATGATTTTACCCGATAGCTCAAATGACGTGCGTCGAACACGAAGTGGACGTCAAGTGCGTTTCCCTGATTTTTATCGACCTTAACGGTCTCCGGGGGGGGTGATGTGGCGTCTATTTAAACGCACAGAATACGCAGCTGAAATACAGGTTTGCTAGGCACTTGCAAACCGGTGCGCGCGCGCCGCTAGGACAAACACGACAGTCAGTCGATTTGCATACGCGACGCCGTGAGGCTGCGCGCGAGCTTTTTAACCGATATTTACGCGTTTACTTCTATTCTTAAATTTCTTGTATTTTCTGTTTCCTTTTCGCTTTATTAGTGTTCTATCGAGTCTTATAAACTGTACTATCTATCCTAAACAAACTGTATTCCTTCTGTGCTTATAGTGACTGTTAAATTATTAAATCTTCGTTTCATTTGTTTCCGCTTTGCTTTAGCAATCTATAACAAATAGCTAACAAACACTATAGACTCACCTGCCGCACCTGCCGCCGCGGAACAATTTCCCGGCCTCCGGTGAGCGCTCTGCCGCCGCCGCCAACACCGCAGACCACCCGGCCTGCACTGCTGCACGCCGCAGCCTCACCACCACCTCACCACCACCAGTGCCAACACGGCACCACCGCTGCTGCCCGGCCCCGCTTCGCCGCTGGGACGGCCGAGCCCTCCGCGTGCCCGCCTGACGTCTGGGTATCGCCTCGTCATTGGGTTGAGCCGCGTCCGCCGGCCTCGCCGCGCCGGCTTACTCGCCCCCTGGGGGGGGGCTAGAGTTCCCGGCCCCGCCACGCTGGTGGACAACACTCCCCTTGCCTGGGTTTGACTCCCGGTCACGCCGCCGCGCGTGGACCCGCGAAGCCACCTCGCCGCGTCGCGCAACCGTCCAGCAGCCTCGCAACCACACCGCTCATTTTGCCGCTCTCTCTGCTTAGCGAAGAAGGAGCATTGCGACGGAGCCCCTCGCCAGCTTGTGGATATCCCTGCCATCCGAAGGTTCCTTGAAGGGAAGGAGCCTGTGAGACTGGCGGGGATCCTATGGCGGCCCCGGACGACGTCGCACACACCGCACGGTTGAGCCCACCTTACCCAAGGGTGGGCGGCACGCCGCCCGGCCCTTGGGTAAGGCTGCACGGCGCGCGAGCGCGCACCCGGCGCTCCCAGCAACGCCTCACGGCGTATACCATTTGGCATCCTTATGCCCCCTCCCCCTTTCATGGCTCCCGGAGCCCCCCCCACTCCCTGGATCGGCTGGGTCCGCGAGTCGGTTAAAGACCGACTCGTCAAAGTCTAGCCCTTCAGGCAGTCGCATACTTAATAAAGTGTATTTTCGAAGGTTTTTCCCTGCGCACTGACGCGGGGGTTTTGCCTTCAAAAAAACGTCTTGTCGTGTCATTTATTTTGCCCCCACCTTGATAGGGCTTTGGTCCGCGAGACGATGCGCGGCGTTGGAGGAGTGGAACCACACACGCTCCTCGGTCCCAGGACCGGGGTCTCCATACGTCGCATGTCGGCTCGCCTCTCAGGAATAAGTCTTTCAAGGCTTTTTTCCCTTAGAGTCATGGTTTTCCCCTGCGTTCTGCCGCGGGGGGTTTTCCCTAGAAAAACATAAAGTATAATACGGCTCGGTATCCTCAATACCGGGTCCTTCGACCCCACGTAGAGGGGCTCATTAGCCCCTGGTCGTGGTTCCCCCGCCCCCGGCCACTCTGGCCAGGTGAGCGTGTGAAAAGCATAGGTAGGATTACTTACATTCCAAACAACTAGCCACCCGACTAGTTATAGTCCGATACAGCTAGATCGGCTTCAAGCCATTAGTGAGTACCCTTTCGAAAAAAAAAAAAAAAAAAAAAAAAAAAAAAAAACATTACTTACGTAATCATAAAATCAGCGGGAGCTTATGCCGGACCGATTTCAAGTGATCGACGTAATATTTTGTTTATATGTATACACTGACAACAAGTTACTACTTGCTGCCTGTTAAT
Source organism: Celastrina argiolus (assembly GCA_905187575.2). NCBI lineage: Eukaryota > Metazoa > Arthropoda > Insecta > Lepidoptera > Lycaenidae > Celastrina > Celastrina argiolus. The sequence goes on along the minus strand of LR994580.1, from coordinate 24,188,165 downwards.
TTTTACCTAATTTTTACTTACCAAATAAATAATACCTAATTTTAAATAAGTGGATAAAAAACTAATTTTCTCATAGTTATATTTTTCATTTACAAAAAGTCGGTCACCGATTAATAATCGGAATAAAATAGAACATACTGATTGCAGTAGTGCAACGCACTCAAATAAAGTCGGATAGAAATAATATGGAGCAAAAATCTGACCGATTATCGGTCCTACAAAAAGTAGGTCTTATTTTTTTATGTACTTGTATAATTGTTATTTGTTGTTGTATAATATAATATTTCTTTTATGTATTAAAGATCATATCCGTATAATAAACATATTAAATATCCATTTTGTACCGTCCACCATATTGGATTCAAAATGGCGGCATTTATAGTTTAATAATTTTTTTGTTGATTTTGTAGCAATAACAGCTTACATAAATAATATCAGCTTACTAGGACGTCAGGAAGTACCTTATGAATTTTGATGATCTATAAATGAGTCAGTGACGAAATCTGGGGTTTTTAGACATTGATAAAATCTAAAGTATAATAGCTACAACATTCAAACTTTGTATGTTTCATGTTTTTGCTGGTGTCATTATATGTTGAAATTTTCAACTATGTAGCATCATCCAAAGCAAAGTTATGAGAGTTCAAAAAAACGACGAAACCTTTCGAGAAAAGGTAGGTAGTGCCCTTGTGCTTCGCTTGGCTCGTCTTGACGGGGGCACTCCCGTGCCTGGGGGCTGTCCGCCGAAAACGCCTTTTATGACATGAAAGGTGATGGGGAGGTGATATCCTTTCTCCGGTACAGATCACCGCCTTAACTCAAACATTTTAATTAAGATGACCCATTGATGGCAGGACCGGAGGGATACCTATACTGGGGTTGCACGCTCGACGCTTTTTCAAAGAATAGTCTAAAAATGGAAGGGACGGACTATTTTTCAACGTAACACTAGGAATGAATTTTAATTTTTAATTTATTTGCGGACAAACTTTTCACACAAACACACAAAACGTAGTAATCTTAAATACTTTCCGAATTTCGGTGTCGGTAAATTGGGAATCTTTGTTTATACTGGTCTCTTTGTAATGTGTATATTGTCTATTTCATTAATTATTATTTTGTGTTTTAGCCGTAGTCTAATTGTATTATGTTGCAGCTAAACAAAGAGCTAAGAAGATCGACAATAATTATTATTTAGTTTTGGTAATTGATAAGAAAATAGACCTGCCAGCAACAAAAAAATCTAATACGTCCTCTTAGGCCCGTATAAATAAAACAATCTCATACCTCTACTTGAGAACCTTTTCAAAGTGAACAACTTTATTAATGTTACATACTTACTTTAATTTCTTTTTAACCGACTTCCAAAAAAAGGAGGAGGTTCTCAATTCGTCTGTATGTTTTTTTTTTTTTTTTTTTTTTTTTTTTTTTTTGTTACCTCAGAACTTTCTCCTGGGTGAACCAATTTGGATGATTTTTTTTTTATTTGAAAGGTGGTGCTTCCCGTTTGGTCCCATTGTCACCAAAGTGGTGACCTGATGATGGGATCCGTGAGGAATCGAGGGAACTCCTTAAAATTTATATGGAAACATATATCGATTTTGATTTTTTCTGAAGTAACCCAAGCATATGTTACCAAATAGTAAGATTTTGCACCATATCCTGGACCTAAAGTACTGAACAGAACTTCTGAGTCCTTAGAGATACACGTTTGAAGATTGCAGCGTTGTTTAAAGAAATGCAAGCATACGCCACTACGTCAATTACAGTGTTGTACCAGTGTTTACCAAAGTGGTGACCTGATGATGGGATCCGTGAGGAATCGAGGAATCGAGGGAACTCCTCAAAATTTATATGGAAACATATATCGATTTTGATTTTTTCTGAAGTAGCCCAAGCATATGTTACCAAATAGTAAGATTTTGCACCATATCCTGGACCTAAAGTACTGAACAGAACTTCTGAGTCCTTAGAGATACACGTTTGAAGATTGCAGCGTTGTTTAAAGAAATGCAAGCATACGCCACTACGTCAATTACAGTCGAACTTGGTCTCATAGTTATCAAAGTGCATGCCTGATGATGGTGTCGTGAGGAATCGAGGGAACTCCTCGAAATTTATAGGAACACTCATAGTAATTTTATATTTTTTTCGAGTACCATAAGCATATCCGACTAAAAACAAACATAATTTTGAATCAACTATCAAGGTATACCACATAGATCAGAAACAGGCATACAGGACTGCTTAGTCTTTGAAGTTATAAGTTTGGAAATTACGACATCGCTTAAAGTAGTGCAAGCATATGCCACTATATCAATTACAGTACTCAACACCACCTCTGTCTTCGCCAGGTAGTAGGTATCTATATATAGGTACTATCATAACAATATGACGAAATAGGTAAATATTAAAACGGTAAAAAATTGTTTTCAGCCAAATAAAGAAATGTAAATCGACCTAAAATAATAAAAGAGTTATATAGAAATCATATTCAGTTTGGCTGGTATCGACTTTTATATTATTAAAATTTGTATATAATTTTATAGTCAACTTGATATATATAATTTTTGCGCTGCTCTGGCGGTAAGTACCTATCCTTACTCAGTCTACCCATAACTAAAAATCTTAAAATAAAATAATTTTAAACAAAAAAAAAACCGACTTCAAAAAGTAAACTAAAAAACAAAAAATAAATTTACTTCGCACAAAGTAATACTTATTTTCACCTAAGTAAATAAATTTATTCTATAATTTTGAAGTCGGTGCCAAGTAAGTACTTCAACAACCTTACTACAATATCAAATTACTAAATATATGTAGGCAATCACAGAAAAAAAGAATCAGAAAAAAATATACAACTATCAATGTAACTATTACTGTATATTATGTACCTACCAAAGTACTGGCTTACAAACTAATATTAAATGAAAACAAATTATGAAAGAACGCTAAACTTGGCACCGACTTCAAAATTATAGAATAAATTTATTTACTTAGGTGAAAATAAGTATTACTTTGTGCGAAGTAAATTTATTTTTTGTTTTTTAGTTTACTTTTTGAAGTCGGTTTTTTTTTTGTTTAAAATTATTTTATCTTTTGAGCCGTAAATATTACGGATATAGATTATATTTTATTTTTTATTTTTACGTTTTTAAAAAGAAAAAAATGAAATTATTTATATTTAGGTAAATCATTTTTAAAAGTGAAAGAAAATTTTTTTTTCGATGTTGGTTTCGATTGAGATTGTTTTATTTATACGTGCCTTAATTATATGGTCATTATAAACTCTAAACGAGGTGCGTCGTACAAAAGACTTCAACGCTTGACCGGCGCGGTGGGCCGGACACATTGTTACTGACTCTCCTGCAAGTTCTGTCTCCAGCGGAAGGACCGACGAATCCTTCATTACTTAATTTTTCAAACCTTCAAATGTTTTAATGCTCCTGACCTCGATTAGTAGTGTAAGAGTAGCCGAGGTCTGTATCTAATCGAGCGACCGCTGTGGTCCGCCGGTAGTCCGTCACGGTATCCCCCCCTCGCCCTCCCTCGCCGGCGAGAGGAAATGACACGGTCGTGGGCGGTAACAAATTGAATTACGTGCCACCGGACTCGAACCCGCACCGCGCTGGGCGGCCGCGCGACGTACGCGTGTCATCTTGCTGTCGGCTCGCCGGGGTAGCACCGTAGCGAACACTATTACCAGGATAGTCACCGTTCGTTGGCGTTCCGGCCGATTTGGAAGCGATTATTTATAGAAGTGTTTCAAAAATAACATTCTGGCCGTATTTCTATATATAACCGTGTGTGTTCTCGCTGTGGACCTGTGATCGACGCGGCGCGGCTCAAAGCGCGAGCCAATTACACAGCGATTTGCCGATCCGTCACAACACACACACACACACCTATTTACATACACGTTATGTGCGTAGAACACCCATCCGCTCCTCAAAACAAACAACATTGCTCTCGGGGCTAAATATATTGTCGGCTATCGACGAACACACGAACATTAGACAGTAATAGTAGCCATTAATAACGGGCGCAGACCATTGTGTGGACACGCGCGGGGACAGACGCACAGACAGATATTGAATAGTAATGTGTGCATTAACGCCCGGGTGACGCGCGGCGACCGGCGTGCGTGGGCGCAGATCGCGGGGCCACGGTAATTGTACTCATCGACGACCCAGCTGTGGGCAAACAAACACTCGGAGAATGTCCTTCTCCGCCCACGGCCGTCCCGAGTCTTTAAATTAAGGGTTTAATTATCCACCTCAGATCGAAAATTCCCAAATTCCATAAAAATACTTTCGTCGTGTCTCCGATCGTCCGATAGGCGCGGAATGTCCCGAACTCACTACCGCACTTGTAATCTATCGATCTATTATTTTACGAGCTTTCTGTGGGCGGCGGTGTTTTGGGTAACACGAGTGCACGATGACCGGGCACAATACCGTTTGCACAAGAGTCCGCAACGCGCCGTAAACAATATTCGCAGTAATGGTCGCCCGGGGCGCGGCATCCGTCATGCTGCGACGTGGGAACTGCGCTTGCCCAACCGTGAACAACCCCGGCCAGGCGGTGACGGGTGCCCTTCACATGTCACCATAATAATTGTAAGATATGGTCCTGTTGTGGTAATAAATTCGTTTCCAATCCGTGCCGCAGACGGCCCACAAATACAATTTGAGGTTAACTAACAGTTTCCAAGAAGTAGATTAGGCGTCGTAATTTCAACCTCAAAATCGCAATCAGGATAATTAGCAATTCATCAAGCATGTTCAGAATCTAAAAATAATATACTAATGAATGTTGAACAGCCTTAAAAGTCCATAAAGCATCATTAAAAAAGTGTCGACTACCATAATATGACATTATTGAGTGCCCCGGGCAGTGAGTAAAGTACCACAATTACCGATAACGTGGGCAAATAAACAAGTGCAGCGCTACCGCGCCTTATCTCGCCACGGCCCGCAGGGCAGCACGGGGCGTGAGACCCGGCGGAGCAGGTGGCGGCCCGCGGGCAGCACCTGGCCCGAGTGCGCCCCGCCGCGAGCTGTGGGGCAGACGATGCTCTTCAGGATTATCATTGACATTGGTGTGTGATTCACGACTAGTCTGACTTGACTAGTTGTAAAGATCCTTCACGATCCCTTCAACCTAAGTAAAATTTGCCATATAACGGGAAGGTCTCTGGTAGATTCACCTTTTAATTAATTGCTCAAGGTCGAAGCCCTCAGATTCACGATCAGGAAGTTCGAATATAATAATAATAATAATAATAATAATAAGAACATTTATTTGACACATTACAAACATTACACTACACAAGAAACTTACATAATACAATACATTACAATGACAGGTCAGCAAAATTACACAATATAGGTATGTAGACAGAAAAACAATATTTATAATTTTAAAAAGATAAGGAACTTAGTAATAGGCGCATTGTATGGATCGGATGGTAGGTAGTGTAATGCCTAACCGTCAAAAGGGAGACCACTCAGGCGTTATACTGCAGCGGGAACACCACAGTGCCTGGTATTATGTGGTTCCTAGAAGTCCTTTGAAGGACAGGATTAAAACACTCGGCAACAGCTCGGTAATAGACAAATACATAAAATATAAATACACAATACTTTACAATATAATATACCTATCATGGGACAAAAACAAAGTTGGATGTGACTTATTCGGACTACATAACAATGCGCGAACAAGCCACTCGCGCGCTCCGCACCCCCCGCGGCTCGCGCGCCTCCGTTAGCGCCGACAAGTCGCAAAGGGCAGACGCGCGCATGGCTAGACGCCATAATAATATGTTCATTGTTCATTACGTAATAATTTTTATACGTAACATACGAGATAAATAATAATAAATAAATAAGTTATGTAGAAAAATATAATATACTCGTAAAATATGATGGAAAGGTAAGTGTTTGTTTTACATTTTATAACATTATTTTATAAACATAATATATAATTTAAAATTGTACTATTACTTACAATAACAATATTAATATTTCAGGTGACTGCTACATAGGTAATAACATCACCCGTTAGTTATAATATAATATTACTATAATTGAGAAGTGGGAGGTCGTAGGTACCTACCAGGACCTGGAAGGCGACCACGGGCGACAGCTGGCTTCCTGCAAACCGCTATGAGTCGGCTTATGACGAACGGTAAGTATTAATTGCTGTCTAATAATTAAATTTCATTGTTAATAATAATTGTAAATAAATAATTGTAAATAAAATTTACATAAAGTTAGTAATTGGCATATAAATATTAATAAATTAAATGGAATAAATTAATTAATTGAATTTAAGGGTAAAGGGGAAGGTTACATAAGGGAGAGTTGTTCTTGTAAAAGAAGAGATTTCAATCTTAATTTAAAATAATTTATTGTTTTCAGAGCACGCAACTCTGGCGGTAGAAGGTTGTTCCAGATTTTACTCGCCAGGTATCTAAAGCTACCTCGAAACATGGAAGTGCGATGGAGTGGAGTATTTAGTAGATAAGACGATCCCCTAGTGGTCATGGTCAGCTGTTTATCGCTCGCCCACTGTAGTTTATCGTAAAGGTAGGCCGGAGTTTTGAACTTTACAACTCCAAATAGGAGGGTGGCAAAGTGTAATTGTCTCCGACCGTCCATTTTGAGCCACCGTAGGTTGTTTATGTAAGGAGTCACGTGAGCCCGCGCGGGGATGTCGCAGCAATACCTACTACACGCATTTTGAACTTTTTGAATGAGGCATTTGGACCGTGCGAGTAAACAGGGTCCTATCACCGCATCTGCATAATTCAAATTGGAGAGCACCAATGATTCGCAGAGGGTTCGTCGTAATGGTTGTGAAATAAATTTTCTTATTTTATAAAGTAACTTTAATCGGTAGAAGCAACGACTGACAACTTTTACGACATGGTTTTCGAATCGTAGTCCCTCATCCATGAGCACTCCCAAGTTGCGTGCTTCCGTAACTCTTTCAATGACATCGTTCCCAATACGTATTAGTGGCCTAGCGACAACTACCCTTTGTACCTGTTGCTTTGTACCTAATATAATATATTTTGATTTGTTGGGATTCAGAACAAGAGAGTTTGTATTAGACCACTCATAAATATGCGCTAGGTCATCGTTCAACTTGTCTACAGCCTCTCTAATATTACACAGCTTAAATGTTATATACAGCTGTACATCATCTGCATAAATGTGATATTTGCAATGCAAAATATTTTTTGTGATATCAGCACAATACAGCGCAAAGAGGCGGGGCCCGATAACGGATCCTTGGGGAACCCCTCTGACTACCCTACACGGGTTGGAACGTGTTGTTGTCCCGTTATGTTTTTTCAGCTCGACTAACTGTGACCGGTTATACAGATAGTTCGAAAACCAAGTGATAACGGTTGCTTCGCAACCGTAAAATTTTAGTTTAGCTAGCAGCAATGGTATATTAATAGTGTCAAAGGCACGTGAAAAATCTAATAATACTAAAATAGTAGCTGCTCCCGTGTCCTGTGACGAGATTATGTTATCCACGACGTCGATTAACGCAGTTGTCGTGCTATGTTGGCTGCGGAAACCGGACTGCACTATAGGTATTATTTTGTTATCCTCAAGAAACCTGCTCATTTGGCCATTTATTACCTTTTCTAATATTTTTGACATACATGGCAAGATGCTAATTGGTCTCAGGTCCCTTAGTTCAGACACGTTTTCCTTTTTTGGCAGCGGTTTTACGATTGCCTTAAGCCATGACTCAGGAAAAGTGCCAGTTTGTAGAGAGGTATTGATTATTTTAGTTGCGACACTCAGGCAAGCAGGAAAGCTACAAGCCAAGGACAACATATCTAAATTTATGCCATCAGTACCTACAGCGTTTGATCTTAAAGTTTTTATTATTTTGTGAACTTCATCATCGCTAACAAAAGAAAAGTTAAATTTGGATGAGCTGAATGAGTTATCGTTAAAAAAGTCAAGCGTTAACTGAGGAACTAGTTGAGTGCCTGGAACATCTAAAAAATAGGTATTAATAAGATCGGGATCAAAGAGGTGGTTAGGTAATATTAAGTCAGAATTAGATGAATGTGCATTTATATTATCCTTGATGTGTTTCCACATTAGATGCGGTGACTTAATATTAGCGTTGATATATGTATCAAAATAAGCTATCTTTTCTCTAATAAGCGCGCATGACACTTCACGCTTAAGATCCTTATAGAAGCGAACATGTGGATCGTTTTGAGTAGAGCGTGCACGCTTATACGCCTCGTCACGGCACTTCATCATTTGTTTGATGTTGTATGTGACCCACGGATGTTGCCGATCCTTTATATAAATGTTTTTGATGGGAGCCAACAAATCAAACACCCACGTTATGCTATTACTAAAGATATGAACCATGTCGTTAATACTAGTTAGTTCTTCAAAGTAGTGCCAATCTATTGTGTTCATTAAATATTGGAAATCATCACTTTCAATATCTTTGATGGCTCTGTAGCAAATTTTTTTTCCTATATTTTTAGTTTTTTCCACGTTTATCCTAAATGTTATAAACGCATGGCTACTGAGATCTGGTATGTAGTCGACTACTACTCTTTCCAGGTTTGCATCAGTGCAGACTAGGTCGAGCAGGGTTTCCGTGTCCGCAGTGAAATGTGTGGCCTCGGTTGTACACTGACGTAACCTGTGCGTTGACAAAAAATCTTTTAATATTCTATAGTGCACTGTGTTAGTATTAAAATAATTTATGTTGAAATCGCCAACAAGGTACAAGAAATCGTATCCCGATAAACCACTAATAGTATCCGTTAGCGCGTTGGTAAAAATATTAGCAGACAGCCATGGAGGCCGGTACGCGGTACCTACAATGATAATCCTACCGCTTGTTTTTATTGAGAGCCACATTTGCTCGACGTTCGGTGACTCAGCGTTATGTTTGAGTATCTGCGTGTTCAGGCCTTTCTTAATGTAGAAACCTACGCCACCGCCGCGGGAGCGCACGCTCTCGGGTCTAGGTATATGCACGAGGCGGTAACCAGGGACCCGGGGGGCACGACCTTCGGTCTCATTCGGTCTCAACCATGTTTCGTTGAGCGCTATGAGGTCACAGTTATGTCGGCTTGCAGCCACCAGAAACTCATCATGCCGGGAGCCTAAAGAGCCAGGGTTTATAAAACCAATTTTAATTTTTTTTGAATTAATCATTTTTAGTTTTGTTCAATTTATAGACATAAAAATATAGTATCATAATAATTAGAAAGCACAGCCCAATATAAATAAAATAGTATAATTGAATCAATAGTATAAATGTAATAGTGCCTAAGGATAACATTACATTGTTATTATAGTAACAAAGTAAACGTAATATACCTAAATAAACATAATATGATGACAGAAAAAGTACTGAACAATAAAAAATATCACTTGACGTGTATAATAAAGTATTATAGATATTATATATTAATGCTATAGATGAAATAGTATAATGCATGTGTGCTCTGTGTTTTAAGTCCGCGTACCTATGCAATGTAAACTTTGTGTCATTTTGATCCGAGTAGCTATAATAATAACAACAGTTTGAACTAAAATTAAGCAATACACCACCATACCATCGGCAACGTAACCTTGACAGATGAACCACATACGCGATATTAGTATCACAACAATAATATGCATACAAAAAATACATGTTTAACTTAAATCTTATGTTGATCAATAAAATAATATTTCTGTAATCTAAATAGTATACACCCAACAAATAACATAAAAGTGATGACAGTGACATAATATGTGCTAATACAATAATAAAAAAATATCCGGGATTGAAATTAAAGCACGTTACTCTAACTGACCAACGGTACCAGTGCCAAAAATTCGGTCTAGGTCATGGTCAGTCCTAATTCTTAGCACCGGGGATCCTGGCTCCCGTCGTGCAAATATGTACCCTCCTCGGGTCCAAACGTATCGCCAGCTGCTTCGACGACTCTCCTCGCGGGCCCGGTAGAATAGTGCACGGTTACATCTCGTGAGGTGCTCGTTAAGGTGGATACGTCGGGCAGGGCCCTCAAGAATACCTAAAGTATCCACGCCACGCCGCACACGAGCCGCCTGTAAGATACTGTCGCGCACAGCTCTCCGCGCTAATCGTACGACAATCGGCCTGGGCTTCAGGTGTTCTCCTCCCACGGTCACCGCTCTTTTGGGTCCCTTGCGCAGGACACTTACTATGTCATGATCTTTGACGTCGATGCCTATTTTTTTCGCAACTAAGCCCACCAAGTGTGCGACATTTTCCCCCGGGATCTCAGGCAAGCCTGCAATCTGTATGTCGTTGAGCAGGTTTTCCTGTTCACGATCGTTGAGCTCGGTTTTTAGTTGTGCGATAACGTCAGTGACCGCTGGGTCTTGCGCGCGAGTGGACGGGTGCGCGCTTAACTTCTCCTCCACCGCGGCCACGCGTTGCTCAACCGTGTCCACTCTCTTGTTCACATCGTTGATAACCGCGTTCGGCTTGACGACCTCCTGTCTCAGAGACTTCATCTCAGCGCATACCGAGGTGATGGCCTCTCTGAGTAATTTAATTTCTTCCGCCAGCTGATTTGGTGTTGAAGTGCCCACGTTCGCGTCAAGAAAAGAGTCGTTTGGTGTACCTTGACTACCAGAACTAGTGTCGGATGTGTTTTGTTGGGGGGGTGGTGTAGTGCAAGCGCGACATGACCATTTGTTCGCGTTTTTGGGGTCGTAACCTTTTGCACAGCCGCGATGAAACATCCCTGTGCACTTCAAACATTTGGCGCTGTCTGCGAAGCTGAGGAACTTCGCGCACGAGGTACATTTAAAATTGGGCATTATAAATATATCACTCGATATTGGTTTAACTCACGTACGATAGATAGATTAAGTATCAGTGGGTATACGTTAAACAGCTGACTGTCACTCCCGTATCATATCACTGTTTTATACAACTATTTACCACTTGATATGATAAATGTAACTATACAACTGTTCACTATAACTTCTAGTTTAATAATATATATAATTTAGCACTTATTTTGTAGTTTTACTATTTTAAAGTTTAATATTAATACGAGCTGAGTTTATCCTGTCAAACGTCAAACGACTTTTTTTTAAAATATCATCAAAGCCTAATATGGGTTTCCAGTTACTAGTCTTAATTCTGAATAAAAATGTGGCGGCTGCCCGCAGAGTTCATCCGCTCAATAATGAAGACGTCTCGTGCTAATGAGCCGCACCAGCTCGTGGGAAGTGCTCCTCCCCGCCTCCCGTCACGTGTGACACTGGTGACGAGTTACCACAATTAACATAATGCTGCAAAAACTCGTTCCATAGCCGCTGGCCGCGGGGCGGTGTAAATTACTGCGCTGTGAAGTTATTTAATCGCATGCTTCATTTATGTATTCTAGGAACACTTATGGTATCATACAAGGTATGAAGGTAGAGAAAGCATTAATGAAGTACTCAAATGATGTTTGTGTGTTTGCTAATTATAAGTTTAGGATAAATAAGAAATAGTAAGCAGTATATTGTAGGAACGCGTGGGCAGCCACCGCGGCGGCGGCGGTCGCTGCAACTGGTCCTGTCCGACACCGCGGCCCGCTCGCCGATCTGTCCCCCAATTATTACAACAATAAATAATTAACACCGGCTCGGTGCTCCATACATCACCGGTTATCTATCGATCGCGGTTCGGCAGCAACTACTCGTACCGTTACGCTTAACAAATTAAATCGATAGCCAGAATTTATGAACAAGTTTGCTAAGGTCTCATTTTAACTGAGTGTTTTGTTGCTACTCCGAGATATTTATTCCAATTATTCATCTGTTATAGACCTCGTGATGCCTATGCAATGCTTTATTTTCAGTTGTTTTAGAGGTAAGTTTCTCGGCAGTGCGGTTCAATTACAATAGGTCGGTAGTAATTTCCGAGCGTGTCCAATGTAATAAAATGAGTTGAAAGCGATCGTTTCGGCCGCGTCGCGGCGCGTCGTGCTGCGAGCCAAATGTGAGGCTTTGTGTCGCAGTCACGACGCGGGACCAATTATGAGGATCGATACACTTTGTCGAGGAATGCGAGCTCCGCGGCAAATTGCCCACGGTTGGGCAACACGTGGGCCCGGCCCCGGCGGCCGGACACCGATTTGTGCAAATTACACGCCGGCCCGCGGCCCGTATATCACGAGAACGCCTGCGCGGGCGGCGCGGCCCGACGCAAGCGAAGGAGGAGGTAATTTACCGATCGTACGACTAACAAAGAGATAACACTGTGAACGAACCCGTAGAGAGCTGTACACGTTCACACGTCGCAGTCACAACACTACGTCGTGGCCCCTCGCGGCCCCGCCCGCGGCCGCTCGTGAGCGAGCGGATTAAAGACATGCATCATCCCACGTCGAGATCTGTAAAGAGGTACAGAGACAATTTGTTAAGATTAGCGTGACACGAACGAGCTGATGAAATATGATTGCGAGTGCGTGCGGCGCGCGCCGCGCATGCTAATGCGAGCGGGCCGAGCAGGGGCGAGCGGGCCCGAGCGGAGGCGAGCGGAGGCGAGCGGGTATGTGTTCCGGCGGCCGGGGGGCGAGAGCGGGGGGTGGTGACGGCCTCTGACCCCGAGCACGACTCCGCTCTGGGAAATCGCGAAGTAAGTCGGCGGAAAATTCCCTCATGCGTGTATTCTTTCACAAAACGTTACGACTTACGTAGGACTTGTAGATATGTATCGCAGAGACTGCGGAGTGGAGTTGAATATTCAATTCGCGGGCGACAGTTGTGGTAATTTATGCCGAGTGTCGCCGGTGTAATTCCCAGATCGGCAGTAAATCACACGCCACAATAACACAGTCCCCGGCGTCGCGCGGGGGCCGTAAATTACGGGGTTTAGCGGGTCCAGACTTTGTTATTGGCAAGTTCGATCACAACACGAGAGTAAATGTGTTGTGGCGTCACACGTGTGACCTCCGTGGTTCAGTAGTTTAGAGCTAGGCTCTCGACTCGGAGGTAGTAGGTTCGTTTCCCGCGAAACCAATTAAAAATATTTAGTTATATTGTGTAAGTTTGGACAATGCAAGCTGGTCACCCGAGATGAAAGATGGTCCACGTGTACGCATGTAAAAAGTCAATCCTGCACCTCTCATCTTGCCAGTTGTATTTGGTAACCGTCCCTCTGGGTTATTAGAGTGACGAGAGTAAAAGGATGAGAGAGAGTCCATCAGCCTTGTATATTGCACTGGGGACTACAAAAATGACATCTGCGTAGCTGGCCTGGTTTCAACGAAGTCCGTGTGGGAGCCTACCACTTGTCGCACCAGCAGTCGCCGCACGTCACGACTGGTGATCTGGGCGCGTGATGACGCGGGTGATGTTATCTGCCGGCGGAGGTGGCCGGTGGCGGCGATCGTCATTAGCGGATCGTTAAACAAATTCTATTACACTTTATGTTACCTCATATTTTTATGTTTCCACGGATTTCGGAACATAAAGGCAATAAAAATAATATCGTACAGCCATCTTAATTACGAAATAAGCGTTAAGTTCTTTGGCGCGGATCTAAGTGTGTAACTGTCGAATTGTCAAACGGTTTTTAAAGTTAGGGATCCCCTAAATTACAACAGGTGAGGGGTAGATCACAGGCTGTGGTCGTCTCTGGCAGAATGACAAGGACATACGTAGAGCTCTCAGGTCCAGACTCCAGTGTCTACTATTACGTCATTAACTCAAAATAGGCTACTGGAAGAAATTTCTTTAGAAATAAGCAGTTCCTTTGTGTCGTCTTTCTTTGTAAACTATAATATTCTAAAATGTTCTTGTGTGCAATAAATTGATAAATAAATAAATAAAATAAGCGTCGGAAATTGACTCTGTAACTCTTAAATTGAGAATGCCTGAGAATTCGGCCGCTACTCGCTAGGTTCTCACAGTAATGTATCACTATCAGGTGCAGTCAGTAATTAGCGGTAGCAGACCGCTGTGTACCGTTTAGTGTAACAATTAACTGGCGGTATTTACCTGCTGGCTAGCGGCTGCTACCTGCTACCTGCTAGCTGCTCGCCCGCGGCCGCCATCAATCATCCCAGCGGAAGTAGCCGCGAGCCGCCAGCAGAAACAACTCATTCGTATATCTTAATTCGATCAAAACTTAGAGTCAATAAACTTTGCATTGCAGCTGAACGCTTCTTCAAATTGTTCAAATAACTGCTTTTGCACGATTTGTTTCCGAATCATTTGAAATCAATCCTTTGTTGTCTAGAGGATAGATCTCAGCAAATCTTTCTATCCGAGGACAAACACACATTTAGTCGTAGTCATTTTCAATGCCTACCACGTAGGAAGGTTTCTGATTTAAGATTCCATTGTTTCAGCCAATAAACTCATTCGGTCCTGCGCTGCCGACTGCCGCTGTGTCTTGTTGTACCACTCGCATGGTTCCGATGTGACTTGTATCTCGTCGCTCGCCACTTCTCCGGGTTCTCCGCCCGTTAGAAAGTCATAACTGATATTAATTACATTTAATAGCGTGTGTGTCTGGGTCGGCGGCGCGGCGTGTTGTAACGCTCACGCGCGGACCCGGGGCAGGCGCTATGCTAATACATAATCACGGTGTAATTGCTACCTGAGCAGCCGCGGGGCCCGCGCGGGGTGGGGGCGGGGGGATACAATTCGGCGGCCATTACCGCGCATGACTCGCCCGCGCACATGCTCAGCAGTCAGCACACACAAGTCTTAAGTTTAAACTGTGGCGGTACTACTAGCGCCACAATCCTGCATCGCGCTATCGAAGTTTTCCAAGTCCGGCGCGTTATATACATCGTATAAAAACTATTACAGTGGGCTTCGGCCTGACCGAGCATACCGTCTCGCTCGGTCGGAGTTCTCCCTTTGGGGCTTCCACTCGTATTCCCACAAAGCTTTTCTTACTACCAAGCAGTCCTAGCACCTTTTTAGGGGGCAATTCTCTTAGTTATCGGTTAAATCTCATTTGGATTTTGAGGCTGTTCCGTTTAAACTATAAAATAAGTTACAACGAGCCTAGAGATCGTGGTAGAGACATCTACATTACGTTATTAACAGACATGTTTTGCGTTAGATACTTTGATCCGTAAATCCTATTTCAATCAACTTTTATAACATAATGTCGGATGAAAGCTGTAAAAATGCCTTGTAACTTATACGTTAAAGCGAGTCAAGACGGAGGGGCACAAAAACTAGCCGCCTCCGAGAATTTACTTATTTAACGCCTCCATCACAATTTAATTTGAGATTACGTGCCAGCCGCGAGTCATTAGCGGCGCCACGCGACAAGCGACCCTGCGTCATACACGTAGAGCTGAGACTCCGATACCGCACGGCCGGCGCCGGTTTATTTCTGTTAATCTAATTTTGAGGAGATCGGTTCTCGTGATCCGGACCTCGTTGACCCCGTGCGGATTCGCGGTACGGCGCAGAGCTGCTTCCCCGCGGGGTCTGTGTGAGAGTGGTCCTTATGTCGTCGGCATAGAGGTCCTGCCCGAGGTGAAGTGACTCCAAACGATATGTGGTTTGTACTAATGGCGTAAAAACCCGGCTGCCCCCGCCGGTCGCGGCGCGGCGTGCCCGCTGCCCACTACTACTAACGACTTCTATATTAAGTTTGATTAACTTTTTTGATTAGAGTGTCGTAACTCCACAACTTGGAACTTCTTAATAGTTAACATAATGTAACATATTACAGGCGCGTGTAATGTTAATATGGCCATAATTCTATACAAGTATGTCGCAACCCGTCGACTAGTTTTTGTTTCATATAATATTTATGTCGCTCACAAAGTATACGAGGAATGTAACACAACTTATAGGGAACCTAAAGTTACACATCTGAAATAGTAACACGAGCAGATCGACAGCGTATCGCGTGTTGTCGGCGCGGACTTGCACCGGCGTACTTTTGAACCTTATTGCCATGTACTAAGGGCGAAAACTGTACCATGTTAATGCGTGCACCCGCCGCAGACATAACTCGCGCGGTTGTCGAGTTGCAGCCGCGGGCGAGATGATAAACTCCCGGCGGCCGCGGGTACTCGATAAAGATCTAGAGATCTAGACGGCCGAGCCGATGTAGGCCCAGATAACACCCGGCAGTCCGACACGACGACGGGCAGGACAGCGTCAGCCCAAACGTAACGATTATTAAGTAGCGAAACGATTGGGCAACCGTTAGTTCGTGACGAAATAGACACAACGCAACCCCGAGAAATATCAATTCGTTTAATCCAACGGTAAATTAATAAAAATGAGTAATATTAAGATAGTCGCAGGTTTATTAAATTGATAAGTCAGCATTAGTCATCTCGCAGTAATCTTAAGCACTTTTACGAGGCTATAGAGTACAAACGGGAGATAAGCCGGCGCGCTGCGGGGACGGGCGATAATATTCACCGAGTGACTGAGCGCCTTATCGCGGCGGTTCCCAGACCTGCGCCGGCGCACGGCGGCCGCCCCACAGCCGACGACATGGAGTAGCGCTCAGCAGGCTCACTCCCGACACAATCGAGAATCGAATCAGTTCGAACCTTTTTATTCTGGTATTTTATTAGGTGGATTATGGAAATTACTTTGAAACTAACCAGGACAAAGAAAATCCTTAGACTTCCGACTGATAATCAAAATAAACAAACGTCAATTTATTCGGGAGTACGCGGGCCGCGGCACGAGCTAATCTGAATCAAATCGAATCAGTTTGGAGTGTAAGGCCCCGGCCTCAGATCCCATTTCATCATTTTGTGATATGAAGATGTGATGATGCCTTATAACAAGTATGTTTAACTGTTGCAAATTGTATAGCAACGTGCAAAAGACTATAACATTAAGGAAGATGAATTTTATGTAACTATATAATCTTGAAACACAAATCATATACTGTTAATAAATTTACAAATATCATACCGGGGGGTGTACGATGCGATACGCCAGTAATATTATCCTCGTGAGCTGTAAATGTCCCACACGGCACCGGGCTGTCCTGGCTCCCGGCACACCCGCGCGACTCATCAGTACAGTACAGTACAGGGAATACTCGATTCATAGAGACGACTTCGTGCGATTACCGCTGTATCCATGTTGCTGGACTTTATTACGACTGTAAATATTACATCTCAGAATATTTTATGCACATTAACATTTAGAACAGTTCATTTTGATAGTTACTACTTTCTAAAGTCAATACGACCGTATTTATGCATTTTGCAATTAAAGTTCCCATCTGCTTCCGCGGTTCAGTTCCTTTAAGCTCGTTATTTATGTCCTCGGCTAAACCTCCTTTATCTGCGTTTGAAAAGGTCGCTTTGTTTGCATCTAACGCGAATTTACAAGGCGATAAAACGTCATATTTTATGGCTGTCACGACTCGCGACTCGCGGCGCACGCAGATTGTTGGTGCTGTTTACTCACCGCTATGTCGTCTATAGTGCGGCCGGCGGGCGCTGCGCGGGGCAGTAAAGCCGGGGCATTAATCACCGAGCGCGGACAGGAGCCGGCCCCGGGGCTGACGAACGTGAATGGAGGTGCGAACTTCATAAATCGCCCGCGAATGCCGCGAGGTAACGGTGAGCGGCCTGGGAGTATACACGCAGCCGTAGCACAGATGGAGCAGTAGGCTCACAATATTATCTATTTCTTCAAATCCACTGAGAGTAATATATAGAGAGTAATATAAATTACTAACGTTGCTAACGTAAACAGAATAGGAAGTGTATCAGGGTTCTGGATAGATAACATCTTTTTTATATAGCTTACAACAGTATACGTCATAAAGACTCGGCTACCAAACATAATTTATATATCATTATAAATTTTAACGATTTTAAATCCAATGATGAGCAAATCCAGATGAGGGTTGAATGTGATATAAATATATGACTAATGACATAAATTATTATAGATCATACATATTTAATATTTTTTACTTTGTTACTCTGTGTTATTCGCGCTCAGACGGACGCAGGCGCAGGTCTCAGCAGCATTTAATTCAAATACAGATTTATTACAAGCGGCGTTTGTCTCCGGCGCGCGGCGAGAGGCGTCGCCGCTCACCGCACAATACAGATGCTGATATAGTGATGCAGATCTGCGCAACGCGGAAACTCGGCAGTCAGCACTAGATATTGCGACATGGAAATCGGAATAAACGCTCCGATATAATCGCCGCAGATCAGAATCTGCGCACGATGCTATAAAATGGTGATAAACTAGCCACATCGAATGGTAATTTTATAACACGCAGGCCGCAGATAGGGCCTGCGCGGTGTCAACACGGGAAACGACCGTAAAACTGGAGCCGGTGTATGTAATTTTCTAATAAATCATGCCTGGTATTTTTTGCCTCGCGACCGTATGCTGCAGTATAAGGAATTTTCCGCGATCGTTGATACCCCGCCCGGCGACGGCGACCCTGTTCCCAGGCAGAGAACAGCCGTATAAGCTGCGGCCGCTCCCGCCCCAGGTGTCGATGGTATCGGCGTATCGCGTTCACCCATCACCGCGTGCCGATGGTGCCGCGACGATGTACAGATGGTGTCGAGATGAGGCGTCTGGTGTCACGTGTGTGTCGTGACACGCGGCCGCTACCTCATGTCGGGTAACACGGTACCTGTTACAGATAACAAGATAAAGGGGTGTCCATTTACTAGAGCAATTGAAGTTTGAGAAATCAGCTCCGGCACGTTCAGGTGTTGTCCATAAGCACTATCGGCCCGTCATCCATCAGCGCAATTAGCGACGTGACGCGACGTGGGCCGTGCGGTATCGGTGACCCGGTGTCTGCGGTAACGATGTCCATCCGTCCCCGGCTCGTGACGCGTCAGCGGCGGCTGCACAGTCCACTTTCCCCGGCTAATGGGTGACAGCGGCGGGCGCGGGCGGCGGCGGGCGGGGGCCGGGGGGCGGTGTGCTGCCGTCCGTCTTCGGGGCCGTATTTGGCGCTAGTTAGCGATATCGCTCGCCGTAAATCCGCCGCCGCCCGCAGTCCGCACGTAATTATGTCCTTACTTGGTATTTATTTATTGGTGTCAAACGGTCCGGAGACTGTCGTTTTTTGTGTTCGTCGTTTAGTTAACTACCGCTTGGACCTTTAATAAATTGGACAAATGGAGGTAATTTGATCGTGGGACATCTGGAGTATTTCTACATGATATTAATATTAGTAACGACGAGGTAACCTTTAAAGACAACTAGTAGTATAATGTAACAAGTTTGTACCAATGAGATGAAGCTTACACTGAGCTAGCTGGAATAATATGTCATAGCGTGTGACATTTACATGACATGTGCTCGGTCCACGAGCTGCACACGACGCGGACACGCCCTCGTGCTGTGACACCTTTGTCCACCGAGCTGTGTTCGCACTAGTCAACGTTTAGTTCATTCGTGGGGCTGGCTCCGCCCTGTCATCAATAGTTTCTATTGTCTAATCACTTGGCGCTGTACAATCACTCTGAGCCACACCTGTGTGCTGTGTGTTGTGTCGGGACTGTCGCTGCACTCGTTAGTGTGACTGACGGCGACAGTTACAATATAATGAACGCTAGCAACTTGTTTTAGGCTTCACTCTGTTGTGATAATGTCGGTGCGTATCCTCAATGATGAAACAAGATGTGGTTTTAATACTGTACTAGGATTTGAAGCATGACTAATTCGAAATTCGAAAAAAACCGCGTGGGCGGTGCGGGTGTGACGTGTGTCGTGTGACGTGTGCCGGTCGGCGGCCGCGGCCGGACACTCCACGACAATTACGATCGGCTCGGAAACCGCAGACAAAGTGTCACCAGCTCGGCGATCCGCGGTACCCGGCCGGTAGTGAAGGTGCAGCGGACGGCGACACAGATAATAAACTCAGTTGACACTTTAACCGGTGCCGTTAGTTGCTGTTTATACTAATTGGAATATTGTTAAGTTAAGTTAAGGCCCGTATAAATAAAACAATCTCAAACCCAACCTCACTTGAGAACCTAGGTATTTGACAGATAAAACAACGTTTCGTTTCACATAATTACAAGTGAACAACTTTATTATTGTTACATAGTAAGTACTTTATTCTTTTTCTTCTTCGATTCCTTTTCTTTTCTTTTTATATCGTAATATTCATATTATAGATTACAGAAAAACATTAAAATAAGTATAATCTATATTGTAATCATCTTTATTGTTACGTTTAAAAAAGAAAAAAATAAAAGTATGTAACATAAGTACAGTTTTCATTTTCAAAAGTGAAACGAAACGTTTTTTTTATCTGTCAAATAGGTTTTCAAGTGAGATTGGATTTGAAATTGTTTTATTTATACGGACCTAAGACTACTGTAGGGGAACCTTTTGTACCTTGGCCAATTGGGTTTTCTAAATACCTATTCCTAAGCTTTAGGCGGGTCAGCCCCCGTCTTTGGCACAAACACATGCATGTCCTCAAAGCCCACAAGCAAATGGTTGGCAAATACCTAAACTTATTAAAAAATTTAACTACTAACATAGTATTTAAGTTTTTTGTATACTAACATTATTATGGGATAGGCCTGAAATAATCAAATTTTATTATTCTATAACGTTTTATTATTTATTATTATTTTTGGTTTTGATTATATAATTACTACTTTACACCAATTAGGTTTTGTGTAGGATATATTATATTGATTTTTGTATAAACCTAAAGACTTCTCAGAAGGAAATATAAATAAATCACACGTTAACCCTTGAGCTCTTCTGTATATCGACTGTTAAGGAGTTACAAAATATAAGGGTCATACACAATGCATAGCGCATTTAAAGTGTTGCACTAATTTATAACCTTATTGCCTACGCTTAAGAGGAAACACCACGGTTGAGAGAAATACAAAATAGGTATTTATAAAATCTATTGCTGTCTCGCAGTGCCTTAGCTAGCCAGCACTAGCGCGATAGAGACAACTGCAACATGGACTGAAATTGCCTATTAAAAGTACCAGAAATCGACGTTTAGGGGATTTCTGTTTCCTCCTCCAAAACTTAACCGATTTAAATATTTTTTTCTTTATTAGCTAAAAAAATAATTGAGCTAGGTTCCTATTTTTTGATTTTGTTGTTTATTGTAGTCAAATCTGTTTCCTAGATGTTTAAACATAGCAGAGAGTCTGGCCAATTTTTTTTGGTTTTTGAACGTACATATCTCTTTAAATGAATTTATCAAAAAAAGGAAAAAATAGGGACGTACAAACAATATCCATAAATAATCAGGAAAAAAATTGTTACTCTAGCCGCATTATCCAGAGAGGAAACAGGAATCCCGTAAACCCTTATTTCTGTATGAAAAAAATTTCGTAGTGTTTCCTCTTAATACATTTTGAGCACTGTGTCCCTACACAATCTTTTATTTTATCGACGTTTTCATTACAGGTTTTAACGATTATAATGATAATTTATATTACGTCGTAGTTGGTCAAGACAAACGAACATAAAAATAAGATCACAAAGAGTGTATAATCGCAGTTTTGGAGCACCTCCCCGGCCAGAGACCACTCGACATCTCACGCGAGAAACGAAAGTACGGCAGATACTCTTATGATATAGCAATTAGAGGCTGCTGACTGCTGAGTGGCTGGCCTGCGGACTTTGTTGTCGAACTGTTGGACTTGGCCTGGAGCCGGGGGCCCGGCGCAGGGGCCTCGAGGCCGAACGACTATAATCACGCGGTCCGGCGGCCGCTGCCGTCTATCATCTGTAATCATAATGTTAAAATTAAATCGCTCAGGCTGCGCTCACAGTGAGCCTTCCATAACGTATGAATAGAGTTCCGCGCTTTAGGTACTACTAACTTTACTACTATACTAACAGTAACAATGTTGTATTCAACTGAACACGGTTTATTTTAACAATAATTTAGGCACTCGTCTTATTTATCTCATTAGCGTGTCCATCTTTCATGGAGAGTATGCAACGTGCGATCCTTCTGAAAGTATTCTTGGACTCTGGACTTCAAATTCAAAATTCAAATTCAAAAATTTTTATTTCCAAGTTAAACTTAACAAGCTATTTTCGGAAAGTCAACAAAAATACTACCACCGGTTCAACCCTAGCCCGCCGAGAAGAACCGGCGTAAGAAACTCGGACGGGGCCATCTTTTAGCAAAAAAATGGAAAATTGTTCTTTTTTAAAAAGTGTATACATAATATGTTAACAATGTAAAAACTTAATCTATATATTATAACAAAAGACAGAGTACATAAAGTACATTGAGGTAGCCTTGCATGTGGCCATCTTATTCCCAAGGTGTGCAATCGTCAACAAAATCATTGACCTTATAATAAGCTTTAGAACACAGACGTTCTTTAACTACAATTTTAAATTTATTGATAGGGAGGCTCTGAACGTTATTTGGGATTATATTGTACAGGCGTATACATTGACCTTTAAATGATTTACTAACTTTGCTCAGTCTGATCACCGGTATATCTAGCTTGTGCTTATTTCTAGTGTTCCTATTGTGATTGTCGCTTTTCATTTTAAAATTACTTAAATTCTTTTTAACGTACAACACATTGTCTAAAATGTATTGAGAAGCAACGGTAAGAATACCAATTTGTTTAAACTTCTCTCTTAGAGATTCAAAAGAGGACATTTTGTTTCAACGTATTGCCCGCTTCTGCAGCACAAATATTGTGTTAATGTCGGCGGACTGTGAAGAGATGTCCACAGTACAGGGACGGCGACATGTATCTAGGATCTTTCTGCAAGTTTTCGCCATCGATCGTCAGAGACTATGGGCCGTATGACCTATATTGAACGCTGATTGTGTTGTGGAATTTTAACCATCCTTGCGAGTGCGAGCGTGATATAATTATATAAAATCTGTCCCCCTCTTTCTCTCTGATGAATGTTTCACCAATGAGCTTGTGCTACCAATATGGGTTGTTAATTTTAATGCCATGTTAGTTAATATACATTTGAATAGCGTCTCAGAAATTGTCCGTATGTGTACACAGCCTTACTCACGGCCCGGCCAACTCGTGAGCAGCTCCAATTTAAACAGCTCATGAGCAGGGCGCCCCCTGCGCCGGGGGAAGGGGGGCGGCGCGTGACAGCCCGCGACCGCGCACGGTAATTACGCGCGTAATTATACCCGCGTGTATACTTGTGTTGAGTATACCGGGTCCGTGGTATACATCGATCACCGACGCTGATCACGACCTGCAGGCTTACTCCCGACACAATCGAGAATCAAATCAGTTCAATCTCAACGCTTTTTGGTATTTTATTTGATGAATTACTTTGAAACTAACCAGGATAAAGAAAATCGATAGATTGCAAGTCTTTGTACTCCCGACTATACCCATCGACTGAGAATCAAAATAAACGAACCTCACTTTATTCCGGAGTATGCGGTACGATTGAATCTGAATCAAAATCGAATCGGTTTGGAGAGTAAGGCCCCTGCACTGTTATTGTAATGCGATCAATAGAAACTATAACAATATGATCATAATCATCCACCATTATATTATTAGATAAAAATGTAGTTACTGTGTATAAATATAAAACTATGTCATGAAGCAAACCAATATGGTGCAGTAGAAATTAATAATAAAACGATATGTACAAAAAGGTTTTCAATGTCACCTATGAATAAAAATGCTAGTAATCATTTGTTATGGGCTTTTTTTCTATTTCTATTAATTAATGTCAACTGGCTTGAACTGCTGTTATCACGATAGATTCTAATAAAAATGTCGAAGAATAAAATCGTATCCACTTATTATTCCATTCAATTTCATTTCTATTAATTAATAGCTATTGGGGAACTGTAATGTGTAATCCGAGTTTTGACAGTCCGCTTGCGTGTGTGCGTACGTGAGCTTATGTACGTCTGTGTGTGTGCGTGTACGTGCGCGTGAGCGTGTGTGTGTACGAGAGCTCAAGTACGTCTGTGTGTGTGCGCGTGTGGGACGAGCTTTATAAACGCCTTCATTATCATATTTTTTGTTCGTCTCATAACACTTGATATAACGTTTAACTAGAAAGTTGAAACGTCCATTTATCTTTTAAATTCATTATAATAAAGTCTGGTTTGACTGTTTTATTAAAACACAAGAGCGATGAATTAATTGTATTCGGTCGGGAACGAGCTCGCGAGTGCGGGTGAAGGCAGGAGAGTTTTATCGTGTCACTCGACGTTTTGTCTTCATTTGTTTATGTCACACCGGAGCAGGTCACAGTTCAGGGTCCGGGCACCTGGAGCCGAGTTCTCTCCTGCGAACTCCCCTTTCTCCCAGCGGCAGCAGGGCTAGGAACTCCCTGATGTTTGGTCAAAGACATATTTACAAGAAAATGCTGCTGTCAGCCCTGCTGCGAGCGGTCCCCGCTTGCCGCCATATACTTTACGGCACTAATAACGCGCGCCGTAATTGGAAACTAATTAAAATTTATGATTGACGTATTAATTGAAACGTTCCCGCCGCGCGTGGGCGGGAGGAGTCAGGCGACCCCACTAGTGAGGTCAGAGTATTACTCATTAGTCGGGAGTACCTCGAGTTGTCACTACACAGTACACACGATATAAATTAATTAGAGTCACATCGGTAGTCGGTTCACGCCAGAACCCGGAATCAAAGCTGCAGCTTGCCGAGTGTGACTCCAGCTACATACATCTCCAGGCTACAGACGCTCGACGCTCTGTATAGAATAAAGAACTAATAATGTATACCGGGGCTAGAGAGCAAGGGACTCCGGACGGAAAAATGCTAACCGTTCGATGAGATCTGTCGCGTCTAACGGAGTCGGGATTGATTCGCGGACGCCGGCGATATTTCCTCGATCCAATTCATTTGATAATGTAAAGCTTATATAATGGTGGTATGATCGCGAGCAGCGACACAGTTCCCGTCCCCGCCTTATACGGGGCGCCGTTAGATCGCCGTCCGCCGATAGTCGATACGCCGCGCGGCTGTGCGCTGTACAGTGTATGTCCTGCGATACTCACGATACCAAAAACTCTTCATGTGTGTATATGCTAACATATACAAACATGAAGAGCACCCGGCTGCCTAGTGTCGGCTCCTAGGCACATCTCACATTGGAGTAGACTTGAAGGACCAAGTTTTCATTTGCATATAACATTATATTCATATTAATTTTTTAACAGTATTTTTAATATCTAAATATGGCTACAAACGTAACAATGCCCACTATGAGTTTGCCACCTTTCGATGTGAGTTGAGCCTTACACATGTGCTCTTACTGGCTGTGTTCGACAGACTTGCGACACTGAATATCTTTTCAAAGCTCAATATGAAGGTACCACGGCTTGCCACAGCTTTCTCACGGAGCTGTAGCCCTTATTAGCAGGGATCTGGTGACGTAACTCTATTAGTCCCGGCCGCATGGGGCCGCGCACGACCACGCCGGAGATCGCATCGGGACGCGTGCCCAAACTGTTGATTGCGCTGAATGAGGCTCGGAGACCAGCGCCGGAATAAAGTTGCCCGTGCGGGTACAGAACTAAATAATTGTGTAATGTTAGAGTAATGTTTGACGGAGTTCCTCGTACTTTCAGAAGATGCACTATCCAATGTTATACCAGAGAACCGGGCGCTCATCTATGACATGTTTTACGATGTTGTCGTCATGTTATTCACATGTTCAACATAGGTCTGGGACCGCTCCGACGTCGGAAGCCGTCACTCCCGGCAGATGCTGCTATCTGGCATCAGGTCTGCCGCACTAACTCACGCTAGATACGCTATCAGATCGGGCATTAGCATGCAATGGGTCCCCCCCCCCCCGGCCGACCTGCGCCCGCGCAGCTTATCGCGTGTAGCTCCGTATACGGCGCCGATATTACCTCCAGCACCGTAAAATGTAATGTGGACTGAACAGATATTAACATAAACTGTTAGATAGAGCCATTGCGCGGCTATTTAGCTGCTAATCAGGCTCTACGTTACGTTTCAATATTTATTTCAGTCTGAGTTTTACTGCAAATTAATTCATTAGGACTTGTCGCCATGGACACATATTACTGTTTACTGTGTGTATAAATGTCCGCGGTAAATTGTAAATACTGTGAGATGTAATGTAACGTGCGAGATAGTAAACTGTACTTAAGATTGTGAGCCGAACGTACTGCTTGCAATTTAACACATATTATGTTTGGTTATATTATAATATATCGAACTGAAACTCTGAAATTAAATGTTACAATCTGTCGCGCGTCAACTTGTGAACTGCTCAAAGCCCAGCTGATTGGTCTCGAGTCTTGACTAACACTATTTTACTATTCAGGCTGTGATTGTTTCGTTAAATGAGTGTAACCAATTCCAATACGTTATATACAACTTGAATTTGATGAAACATGAAAATTACAATGAACTAAACATTTAATAACAAACAAACATGGCGGCGAGGGACATAATATTATGCCCTTCAACCAATCAGCACGCACGGTGCGTGCGTTTCAATCACTGTTCCATGCATAGTGATCTATCGAAAATAATTCATTCAATTATTATTATAAGCAGCATATTCATGTTCACAACCTCTCGACAGTTTATATCAGACATGTATATTATTATAATCTTAGGGCTGATTTTTCAATTGCCAGATAACTTTTATCTGTCGAATAAACCTGTGATTTTGATATTTGTATCATACAAAATGTATTAAAGTTACGTATTTATTCCTCAGGTAAGCTAACCCGCACTTGTCTGGCGCGCGATGGCTCGCCGGTGTATCGCGGTCAGCACACCGACAGCCGGAGCCCCGCTATCGCCGACCCGACGGATTTATTCCTGCTGCGTTTCGTGTGATTCTCAGTCCTCACTGAACCTGTGAACTCCCAACAGAGACCTGTTCGAGATTAGAGCAATCCGAGTGTACATATTCTATTAGCTCGCCAGTATCTGCGCGCTCGAATTGATCATTGTAAAAGCAATGATGTATATCACTGTATCGAACGCGCTTTGACAAATTGCCAACAAAGTGATTATGCTTTACAATGGCGTGAATCAAGATAATAATATTGTCGTTTGATCTGGCCATGAATTTCGATTTATGGCCAGTAAATAATATCTTATATCACCTCACCGGCCACTTAGAGAGTTTAGGAACTGAGAATTAATAAAATGATGAATTTGGTGAGTTCCTTACCGGTGAAAGTATTGTCTGTTGATATCGTATAGTATTCTTACCGTCTGACCCTGACCGGAGCTGGTGGAGCTACCTACTACCGTTTAGTACGGAACTACTTGGTATGTAGACGTTGATGATTGTTGCTGTCGGGCTCGAGGAGAATAAAAACTTTAGCACCTAGAGTTTAGATCAGACTGCAAAGTTACAACTGTGAATTTGCTGACAGCCCCAATTTATAAAAAAAAGAATCTATCTATGGACGTTTTACACCACGTCAACCTAGCCCTGTGCTAAGTATCCGAAGAACTTGTGTTACAGATACCAGCCAACGGAAATATATTTAATACTTATATTTAAGATTTTTATCATATTAAAACACAAATTTAATACACATCCATGACCCCAGGAACAGAGAAAACTTCCTCCTTTCCTTCGGCGGGATTTGAACCCGCGACCCCTCGACCACTGCGCTAGGTCGTCAAATAATAAGTATCGGCTTAATACCGACAAATTAATTAATAAACTAAACTCAACTTATTTAATAATAATATCTATGGACGAACACGACAAACTCATCTGTTTTGTGACTTTTATGGAGATCCTTAATCGTGATTTGTCGCGTTATTGTAAGTAATTTATATGAGGTGCCAAAACAAAAAATGCTTGACTGGTCGTTCTCTTCACACTATATTCGACTTAATACATGAACCATGAATCATACTGTATAATTTTGTAGAACATTTTGCATAATGTATATTCATTTTGTATAACAGCAATAAATCAGTGTACACAATGGATTCAGTTGTTTTACTTGAGACCCTTCTATCAATTATATATTGAGCCTTAAGGTATCATTCTTATCATCTCTGTAAGGGTAGCTATATAGATCATATGCTACATAAGATATCTATATATATAAAAGAAAGTCGTGTTTGTTACAACACTTATAACTCGAGAACGGCTGAACCAATTTTCATGGTTTTTGATTCGTTGGATTTGTCTCCTCCCCGAATAGCAGAATACATATTAAAAATAGTGAAAACTTGATGTGTAATGAATAATTAATCATATAAATAAATGCTCATATTTTGTTCATCAAATGTCAAACATTTGTTGTCAAATGATGTAACAACTATGCGTTCAGAAATCTATTCGTATTGAAGTGTCAGTTTGTAACTTTCAAATAGCAACGTTTTTCTAAATGCATATGACATTTTAAACGATATTTTCTTCTTTTTTTTGGCATTGGCAACGATATCTAGGTACTGAAAACGAAAATGCATGTCTGTCTGTCAGCGTGTCTCTTTGCTCCGGCTAATCTCTGGAACGGCTGGACCGATTTTAACGAGACTTTCACTGGTAGATAGCTAAAGTTACAAGGATTAATTTAGGCTACTTTTCATCATCATCATCATCATCATCGTCATCTAACTAATGATCACCGAATCGGCTGGACCGACTGTGACGGGAGCATTCACCGGGCGTTAGCTTATGTTAGTAGGAGTAATCTATACATCTATAATATATGTATAAAAGTAAGTCGTGTTAGTTAAATTATAGATAACTCAAGAACGGCTTTATCGATATGGCTGAAAATTGGTGAGGAAGTAGCTTAGAGCAAGTAGACGGACATAGGATACTATATATTCCATTTGACAGCGTTTCCGTGAACGTTGCGGGTTCTGCGTTAGGGTTTCGCGTTGTGGGTTCCGCGTTGCGGGTTCCGGATTCCGCGTTGCGGGTTCCGCGTTGCGGGTTTCGGGTTCCCATGCTGCTGGTTCCGCGTTGCGGGTTCCGGGTTCCCGTGTTGCGCGTTCCGGGTTCTGCGTTCCGGGTTCCGCGTTGCGGGTTTCGGGTTCCCATGTTGCGGGTTCCGCGTTGCGGGTTCCGGGTTCCCGCGTTGCGGGTTCCGGGTTCCCGCGTTGCGGGTTCCGGGTTCCCGCGTTGCGGGTTCGGCGTTCCGGGTTCCGCGTTCCGGGTTCCGCGTTGCGGGTTTCGGGTTCCCTGTTGCGGGTTCCGCGTTGCGGGTTCCGGGTTCCCGCGTTGCGGGTTCCGGGTTCCCGCGTTGCGGGTTCCGGGTTCCCGCGTTGCGGGTTCCGGGTTCCCGCGTTGCGGGTTCCGGGTTCTCGCGTTGCGGGTTCCGGGTTCCCGCGTTGCGGGTTCCGGGTTCCCGCGTTGCGGGTTCCGGGTTCCCGCGTTGTGGGTTCCGGGTTCCCGCGTTGCGGGTTCGGCGTTCCGGGTTCCGCGTTCCGGGTTCCGCGTTGCGGGTTTCGGGTTCCCTGTTGCGGGTTCCGCGTTGCGGGTTCCGGGTTCCCGCGTTGCGGGTTCCGGGTTCCCGCGTTGCGGGTTCCGGGTTCGCGCGTTGCGGGTTCCGGGTTCCCGCGTTGCGGGTTCCGGGTTCCCGCGTTGCGGGTTCCCGCGTTGCGGGTTCCAGGTTCCGGGTTCCCGCGCTGCGGGTTCCGGGTTCCCGCGTTGCGGGTTCCGGGTTCCCATGCTGCGGGTTCCGGGTTCCCACGTTGTTTTTTTTAGTTGAATTTTATCATAAACTCTTTTTATGCTCAACGAAGTGGGCAAGGGTCAGCTAGTATAATATATATCCATTATAAAGTAAATTATTTATAATACAAATATTTGGCCTAAAGTACAAGATTTCCCTGTTGAGGTCGGTTAGTGGGTGGGAACACGGCGACATTTATCGATGGCGTGATATATGTCGCCTCCCCGAACCTCGCGACGATTCTAATGATAATGAGCGCCGGACCTCACACACTCACCCCCTGCCCCCGGCCCCTCCCGCCCCGTCCGCGTCACATTATACCATAATATTTATTTGTTGACGTTCATTAGTATGGAGGTATTAGTGGTATTAGTCCGGGCGCCCACGACGCGAGATGGGATCTAACACTTCCATATGCGTGGCTTTCGTAATATAATAGGAACAACGGCGGCGCATGTCGCGAGCGAGGTGAACACGGTTATATGTGTTGGTCTCGTTATCATTGACACGGGCGTAGAGTATTTCCTAGTTCTGGTCTAGTACATAGCGGGCATTCCTGCGCCGGCTGAGGCGATCACTGGTTTACCTGCTAGTTGTTGCTAACTAATAGCTGTACTGACTATTAAAGTGCCGTCCGTATAGGATATTGAACAGACATGTTAGCAGTTAGCACTCTGCATTTGTCATATTTAATATTTTGTTCTACGATGTTCGTGTTCGTCCAGCAAGTTTTGTTGTACAAGAATTGTTTAGAAACTTTATAATTATTATTTAATACTCTCCCAACTTAAGACGTATGGAGCTATAGTATTTAATGCGTGGATTTCCTCTTCTTTAGGATGAAAATGTTCCCACTTTGTACGCAAGAAAAGAGTTCAACGCGAGCGAAGCCGTTCGCAAGGCTCTTCTATTTTAGGCCAAAACTGCGCCGCACGGAGCGGTATGCTATATCATTCTATGAATACCATTTAAATGATTTGAGTCGCTGCCTGGACGTCTCCTAATTATTGGAACCATTTCTTTCTACACGATGGGAAAAATCCTCACAGTGCGTTTTGCACAAAGCAAGTTATGCCGGACTCTTACCGGCTAAAAAACCCCAACGGTGTTTTCACACTACGAAACCAGCAGTATCATGGGTACGCGTTAGCATTCTACCGCAACACTGCCCGTTGACCCATTTCCTGGGTGCCAATCTCCAGTTTACCGCTCAACTGATACATAGAAGTGTCAAGGAACATCTTGTTCCCTACTAGCATACATAGTACATACGTTCTAATTATTGGAACCTGGAGTGACTTCATCCGTGCGGTACTGCGCGTGTGTTGCAAAATAGAAGTAGGTATAAACAATTACAAGGTATACGCTTACCTAAACCAATTCCACGCCTTATTCAGGCAACAAGTAAACCACATTGCTCTCGTGGTGTGGAAATATCTGTAGACTAATTGTTATAATGCGATACCACTCGCCGACGCCGGCCGTAAATCTCTGCTTCAGTTTCCGCGTGTCCGGTGCTGACCCCCGGCGGCCAGTGAGGTCTTAATTACCCGGCCGCGCTGCGCCCCGAGACTTCGCCCGGGGCCCCGTTTAATTGCTACCCGTAATGGAACCGCCGCGAGGCCCCGGGCGTGTGTCACCACCAGTCCCGCCACTGTCGTAACAACGTCGTTTAATCAGTTCAATACTCACGTGCAGGTCGTGATGAAACTGGCCGTCAGCAACATCAGCAGGCTCACTCCTGACACAATCTAGATCAAATCTCATCGGCTTTTGGTGTTTTATTTAGTGGACTACTTTGACTAACCAGGATAAAGAAAATCTTTAAATCGTAACTTATTGCACTCCCACATCATTCGACTGAAAATCTAAATAAACAAACGTCCACTTATTCGGGAGTACGAGGCACGCTCGAATCTGAATCAAAATCGAATCAGTTTGGAGAGTGAGGCCCCTGGACTCATGAAACTGGTCGATAATTTGGGCAACAAGCGCGGATCGATAAATCAGCACAACCGCACATTATGCCATTAGATTGTGGCAATCGAACCGCGGCCCGGTCCGTCATAATCGCCTCCGCCCGGACGCCGGCGTGGTGGTGGTAGTGACTGTACTCGTTCAGACAAAGAGAATTGTCGCGGGGTGCCAGACCCACCCAATTCACCATGATTCCTGTGGCTGTCGTAAAATGCGACAAAGAAATATAATATGTTGTAGAAAGTAGCACCTTTTCCGCGATTCTTAACTCAGCGCTCGCCAGCCCGCGTGCCAGGCGTGGCAAGTATAGGTAACTACCGCTCCATAAAATACTTTGGGCGAGACTTGTGAAAGCGGTGGACGTCATAGCTCAAACGACGAAACAACTACAATGACATAGGTAAATACTTTCTATTACGTTTAGATTAATTAGCAGAGGAACGGTATTGACTCGTCATTGCGAATGTGATGGACCTTGGAGTACGACGTGTGTTCGGAAGGTTCTGCAACACGTCTCGCTTGTCCCGGGAACTATTTAGCAATGTACAACATCATGCGTGACAGCACTTTCTTTCTGTTCTTCCTTACCCAGTGTTCTTGGCCACACATACGCTTTCTCTTTGGTGTAGGTAATCAAGATTAAAAGTTTGGCTTGCTGCAAATGCCGATGACATCGCGAAAAACATACACCAATATTGAGAAACTCCTCTTTTTAGAAATCAGTTCAAATATAGTAACTTCATTTCATTCCTCTCCTCGTTCCCCGCAACCCGCCACCCGCCCTCGCCGTGTCAACAAATGACGCAGCTCGATCACAGCACCTCCATACATCGAGTGTTGTCCCGGAGAGCTCATCGCTAATGAAAACAATAAAACAAACTGTACTCCATTACGTCGACAGACGACGGCGAGCGACGACTCCGCAAACACGGCCCTCGCCTAAAACAATACAAGTTAATTGATATCGATATACCAATGGTGCACGGCCGGACGGTCCGCGGCCGCGTGTGTCCGGGCCCGGCGCACGTCGGACCGGTCCGCGTGTCAACAGCGCCCGCGTGGGAGTCGAACCCGCCGGGCACCTGTTGTTGTTGTGAGCGCTTCCATTTGTCCAACACGACATCGTCGTTAGTCGCCCGCTAGAACAAATGTTAACTTAATTGGTAGCGATTAATACACTCACTTGTTAGATTGTATACGGCGTGTGACGGAGGTACATTATCGCCTGACTATTAGGGAACCGTATCAGTCAGTTGAAGTGGCAATGAGCAGGCCACATCGCTCGGAGAACAGAGACCAGATGGGGAAGGAAAGTTCTCGAGTGGCGACCACGGATTGGAAGACGCAGCGTGTAGCGCGGCCCCCCACAAGATGGACCGACGATCTACCGTTGGACGCAGACAGCGCACGACCGGTCGTTGTGGAAGTCCTTGGGCGAGGCCTATGTTCAGCAGTGGACGTCTTCAGGCTGATGATGATGGTGATGATGTATTGTAGGGATGAGCGAGGCATCAATATAATTAAAAGGTTTTTTAAATAAAGATAAGTAGCAGGTAGGTACAATATCGTATATGTCAGGGTCTTTACAACGGAATGTTGGGTACAATAAAAATATTGTAATGGGCACCTTCTGGCTGACAAATTGTAGGCTTCGTGTACAAATACTCTTGTTAATGTCTGCAGGAGTCGGGCAATATGACATGGCAGCAATTACAGCTGCGTGCGCAGTGCGTGGTGCGTGGTGTTCGACCTGAGACAAAGGGCTATATGGCAGTAATTGTACGGCAGAGGGAGAGCATCACAATTACCGCACTCGCCGCTCCCCGGGTGGAGCGCCACTTATCATAATCGCGTTGTCTTCGATCTGCTCCAATCGTTTAACAAACTGGCTCGACCGCCGACCGCCGACCGGCCGACGATAACTTTTAACGGCCGCTCTTTTGAGGAATACTACAACAGAAATGTTTAATTTATTCCTAGATGTTATTTAGTAACGAGAGAGAGATCTGTGATATTGATAACTCGTTACTACTAGTAGTTAGATACTAGTAGTTTGATAAACTTGCGACCATACTTTACTCTCAAAACTGACTCAATTTCGATTCAGATTCAGTGCCGCGACTTCCCAATAAATTGTTTGTTTATTTTTTTACAAACGTTTGTTTATTTTGATTCTCAGGCGATTGATATAGTCGGGAGAACTAAAAGTTACGATCTAACGATTTTATTTATCGTGGTTAGTTTCAAAGTAATCCACCAAATAAAATACCAGAGCCCGTGGAGATCGAACTGTTTCGATTCTCGATTGTGTCGGGAGTAAGCCTGCAGCCTGTAAGTTTTTCGACAGATTTCGAAACATCGCCTGGTTCTAAATATCGCTTGCGTCAGTTGATCTTATAGGTCCTATGCACATAAATAAATCAAGATTTATTAGATTTATTTATCTTGATTTATTTCTGTGGTCCTATACCTGTTATAGAAAATAAGACCTTTTTTTAACGCTACGAAAAGCTTTTCGCATTCCGCGGGAAATTGCATAGGTGTGTAGAGTTCGCTGCTTCCGGAGGATGGTAAGTGGACGCAGCTTAGCACTACAGCTCGGCGGCACTCCGACTCCACCGCCCTGGACGCAGCCACAGGGACTACAAAACATCTGCGACTCCGTCGACGGGACGAGACTCCATAGGAGTGTTCTCCAGTGTCACCCGCCCGCGACTGTAGCCGTGTGCTCACTTTATCTCCCGCTCGTGCTGTTGCTGTTGCCCAACATCTGCCTGCGGAGACAATGCAGATAAGGCTGACGTATCGTGTGCTACAACACCAACAACACCGACAACGTTACGACACGAAACAAAGCGCGGCGGGCGACGGACGATGTTTGATTTATTTGGTTCGTCATTAAAATATTTGAGATAAATATCGCTAATCCCCGACAACAATAACTCGACAATGGCTACGATGCGGTGAGGGGGAGGTGCGGGGGGCGCAATCAGCGGAGATGGCCGCGATACCCCGCGCCTTTCAGCGCCCGACGGCGGACGGACAGCGGCCGCGATGTACCGCAGCATAGATAGAGATTACAGATTTGCCTAACCGTTGACCAATAGTATGTCAAGACATGACCCAAAGTAATTGTCCCTTGTATGTTATAGCCTGCCTTACCGATAAATTATTACAGGATACAAAATTGTAACTCGTTTAATTACATTTACATATGACACAAGAGGTGGAGATGTATGTGTATGAAAACTCTAACTGCTGTAAGCATCATGCTTACATATTAAGCTGTAATAATATAATCAACAGCAAGCTTAATTTTATTGAACAAAAATCAGAACTTTCAATAAATTTCACAAGCGGTGTCAAAGGTTGTGATTAATAATTTGGATGGTTACTTCCTCCATTAACATTAAAAGATTTTCGTGTTATAGTACTGTCGTGTTTCTCAAAAAATCATTCGTGAAAGATTTAATTACTTTAACCCCCGACGCAAAAACGACGGGGTGTTATAAGTTTGACGTGTCTGTGTAAACTTTATGTATCTGGCATCGTAGCTCCCAAACAGATGATCCAATTTTAATGCGGTTTTTTTAAAGTATATCAGTGGAGAGAGTTCTTAGCTAAGGAAATCGGTTCAGGTATTCAAGGTCATCAGGTCGTTTGTTAGGTGTGACAGGAATGTTACACGCTAAGTCGGGGGCTTTTTAATCTTTTAATTTAGTTTTCCTCCAAAATTATCTAGTCCTACTCGTTATAGAACATCGGCGGCGTACGCGGACCTCTGATAACCTTGTTTGGAACAAAGAGTGTAACATCGGAACACATTTCGCCGGCGCCGGCCGGACAATAAC
This sequence comes from Celastrina argiolus, assembly GCA_905187575.2. Taxonomy (NCBI): domain Eukaryota; kingdom Metazoa; phylum Arthropoda; class Insecta; order Lepidoptera; family Lycaenidae; genus Celastrina; species Celastrina argiolus. Next base: position 24,152,685 of record LR994580.1, on the reverse strand, counting down.
AACAAAGAAATATTAGACAGCGCCTTTCTGTTATCTGCTCCATCACGCGTCGCGTCGTGTCCGGCGCGGCGGGGCGAGGCGGGGGGAGGGGGCGGTAATCACTGGTCGATCACCGCAGGCACGCGAAACCGCTCGGGAGCGTGCTGGGCGACATGCAGACTTAAAAGCTAAAAACTGTAGGAGGCTGAGAGTTCAATCGATAGACATAACGTTACAACAAACATTATGGAATCCGTTTATTGCGGTGTACCTCAGGGTAGTGTTTTCGGACCCGTGTCTTACGACGTTTATACTGTTAATACACAGGTAACATACGCTGAGTAGGTGTTATAATAGCATCAAAAGTGGCTAAGATATTTGGCCCACAGCTTAACGACGCAGATAACTCCCTCTGTTTCCGACGAATGTCGACATAGAATACCGCCAAAGTGAAAGTTTAGTCCTTACATACTAATGAAGTCAATTTAAACGCGAATCGCCCGTTCAAACTCGCCAACTGTTTCAATTTACAATTGTTTATTTTGTTCGTTAATAACAACAGTCGAGTTGAGTTCTTATACAAAACTAAAAACAAATTAATCAAATTAAAGTTTTCGTAGCTGTTAGCACGCAAATGTAAAACTTATATGTAGACTCAGCGAGTGCAGTTTTGATTATGTATTGTATTTCTGATTATATTAGTAATACATCGCTATAAGCAAAAAGTGAATTTCCACGTTACACGGCTTCTACTAATAATACAAGTTTATTTATTTTATTTATGGTATTTTTTAAGTTTCTAGGTGTTTTTATGTGAATATAGTAAATAAGGGAATAATCATTATATAATAAAAACAAGAGAGTCGTTTTTAGTAGACATATGATATAAGGCGTCTACTCTTCTCTTTAGTGAAGATATTTGCAAAACTTTTATTTTCTAAATGCCATGAGTTGAGCGTAGTGCGACCTATCCAAGTTAACGGGAAACGGGAAACTGATGCGCGACGAGGTATGGCGTAATGGGGATTTAGCGAGAGGTTATCACTGTATGTGGTTGAGACAGGATTGCACCAACTAGTCGAGTCAGCCCTTCAAAAGGTCATCAACTACAACATCAACACCTGTCTAATTATAGAGTTCATTCACGGCCAAGATCGATAATAATTAACAGTCTCAAATCCATAAACAAAACCCATACAACGTAAGCTGTCAGAATAATAGTTCCGTCAGACCGTTCAGTACAGCAGCTGCGGTGATTCATAACATAATTAAACATTTTAATCAGATAAGCCACGTTTCCCACAGAACGAGGGATTGGCGGCAAATGATGCGCATTCCACCACACGGCCGTAGTACACTGGTACATTAATCTCGTTAGGAGCTGATGCATGCGGTGTCCATCTTGTTACTAGATTCTAGTGCCTGCGATTTGCCCTGCATCTCCGGGTGGGGAGGGGGGAGGGTGGTCGTGACCGCGGCCCATTACCGCCGCGGCTATTAATCGCCAGTCGCCGCAACACGCGAGCGATTTACTATGCTTCCTAGATCTGGAATTGAACAAATAAACGTATATAAATAGCGGCAATTTCATGGACGAACCTTTGTTTAAATTGCGTTCGCTTTTGTTGACTCCGTGCGCGATACTTTTGATATTTCTGCAGGATCGTTTCTATTTTATTTCTACAGACGGATCGTAGAGGCCTCGGCTCGATGTATCCAAAGTACTTTAAGTAGATCCGCGTTCTGCACTACTTGTTGTATCCTTCTCCGGCCGGTCTCGTATATCACTTTAACGACCCCGCAGCGCAGGCGTCGCGCGGTCGGTGTCGCGCCGTATATCTCCGCGCTAATTGCCGTTTACGGCGGTATTTAGCGCGATAGGGCGTCAGAGAAATATGGTTATTGAGTATTCGTGTGAGGTGCGTCAGGTACCTGGCGTCATATATCGGAGGGCTATATCGCCGCGTCACGCGCTATCCGCCGCAGAGCTTCGTTTAGATAAGCGGGAAACCGTGGGGCCATTAAAACTGAAACGTGCCGTCCTCGTTAATTAGCTGCCGCGGACTAACGGTCTCGCATTGGGGTGAGACCGGGGAGTCAGAGTGCTCCAGGCCAGCTGATCCCGAACAGAATTAAACACTACTTTACAAGGTGACTCAAGTGAGCGATTCGGTTCCGGTTCGGAAACTGATCTATTCGGTGGCGAAGCTATAGCTTCTGGGGTATTTCAAATCAAGAACAATATATTGTTCTTGATTTGAAATACCCCAGAAGCATGGTCCGTGCTATCTGTGCTCATGTCTGTGACTGCCCATGACCTGTCACTCCGCCGCCGGGGTCAGCAGCTAATTGCCACGCTCGGCACTCCTCGCTCATGTATCTTTCCTTTTTTACTATCTTCAAAACTATTTTAACAAAGAGACAAACACACAATGCGACCAATGATTTACCGTGCAATAAAGACATTCAATACTGATAATTTTATGGTAGAATTTTAAACGTATTTTTTAAAAAATTGTTCCGAAAAGAGTAGGTATTATAGGATTTCCTAACGATAATGAATCCCTCGCTATACAATATCGATGTTATCTAAGCGTAGTATACTGTTGGGAAAAATAGTTCCGGCCCGTAATGGTCATATTGCCAAATTCAGCCGGATCATTTGAAGGAGTGATTGTTGGAAAGTCCGTGGGGTTTTGTAGCGCCATTTCCTTGTACGGGTACAGGCGGAGGTGGAGGGAAGTGGGAGAGGGCCAGCGGGGCTCATTAGCGACGTGCACCAGCATACTAAGCGCCGCTCGGCAACTCCCGCGCCTGCCTGCGCTTGCGCACGCCACGCACGTCTCGTGGAGCTGAGATGTGGGCAGGCAGATCATAACCGCCGAGATTTGATGTATACGCTCTGTATACTAATTCGACAGTCTGCATGTAGGCCGCTATTTCTCATCCTAAATTGTTTTTGAGATAGTTGAAAGATACGATCGGCTCCAAAATGAACTACAAAAATGTTGTAAAGAGGTGATATTTTTCCCCTGGTATATCACTTTCTCTAAGTGATCTGCAATCTATACTTAGTTAGGAATACTTCTATCGGGCAATCTATACTCACTCACATTCACCGCAGGTTATATTGCATCGTTGGTGGTTGTCGCTGTGGGGCGGGGCAGCCGGCAGGAGATCTCACGTTTCGCCATTGTTCGTGGTCCGCGGTCTGTGACGCCGGCACCGGAGCCAACCCTGGCGCGCAGGAGCGGCCACTGGTGGGCTAAAACTGTTGTAGTTGTCGTTTTCTTTTTGAGAACGTGAACCTTTTTTCGAAGCCCCCGATGGCGGCCGGTGGTTCCTCTTACCAAAATGTTAGGTAATAAACCCCACCTACACTATACCTAACCGCTTTCTAACACAAACAAGCAACCAATTTAGTATGCGAGCCACGATCGGTGCAATGAGTCATGTCTCTGATGAAGTGATAAGATGTATAATGTCATATTAGACAATATCTTAAGCTGTGTCTTGCATGTCGTCACGCGTCGCGTACTGCAGCGGGGCGGGGCCGCGTCGGACCCCGCCCAGCCGCCGCCCCGCCCTGCGACCTCTGACATCTGCGCGGAGCTCGTCAGGCACCGTTACTCCCCCTCCCCAGTCAGATCTCGGTCACGGGAGATGGTATCATCAGCAAATTAACATTCCCCGGCTACAGCTCCTGTTAGATTCCGAGAACCGACAGGTACTGCTGATTTAATGAGAGAAAAATCATCCCCTCAAAAATCAACATTCGATGATGGCTGCAAGCTCACTGTGTCTACACTCTACTGCCCGTGTAGTGTCCCCAGCTACGCGCGGTATATTCCGCTTTCTAAACTACAGCGAAGTAATGAGTGTGATGAAATAAATACGGCAAGTTTTTACAGCGTGTTGTAAGATGTTAGATACATAATACATGATCGCCAGATAGCCCGGTACAATCGCTCTCTGTTTACAAGTGTTCACGACTGTACCGGTGGGTGGGTCCGGCTGGAGACACACAGACCGCCGCCCGACTCCATCTATCACGACAGTAGGCCGGTACAAGTGAATGCACAAATTATAATAATATGTATTTAGTTGACTTTATTAATTATCTTTTGCTCTTGACTTCGCGCACGTTTCGTTTTTTCACGATACGAGCCTACGATACCTGCATAGCTTAAATGCGCAAAAATAACTTGGCAATTTAATAATCTGTATGTGAGCTGTACTAAGTACATACTAACGCGCAAAAAACATAATAGAAATAATTGTATTCATAAAACTTGTGGTTACAACGATACGCTCGCTCGATAACACAGACGGACTGACAACTTCCATGCAGTTTCTACGTAACCCCAAAAAGAACTTTGAAATTTTGAAATGATCTGCGAGAAGAATCAGCTGCGTGTGCGGTCAATAGCTAGGTATGTCGCAGTCATCTGATTGAATCTGCTTATTTAATTGAATGACTAGCGTAGAAACTTAATGGCGTCAAACAGCTCGTACAGATAGCAATGTGTTGATATATTTTTTGATTAATTTACTTTAATGTGCGTTATAATAGTACTCATTCAGCAATTTTTAAATTTAAAACTAAAATATTAAATGGCTGTCCTAGTCTCGGATTCTAAAATTTGTTATTAAAAACAGGATTCAATGAACGCGCTAGTCATTCAATTAAATAGCGGATTCAACCAGATGACTGCGACAGCTATAGCGGCTCATTTGTTTCAAGCACAAGATACATCTAATAATTAATTAACATTATCAATAAACCGAAGATCTGGATTAACATTAGCAGTAAAGGTGGATCTAAATTTTCTGCACTTGATTCGTTTGCTCATTTCCTCTAACTTACAATATTTAGGGACTGACGTTACAAGTGAAAACTTAGTGGCTCGTGAATTAGATCGTAGAGTTATTATATTTGCTCAAGAGAAACGTTGACGATCTCGCGAGTATCTAGCTTTTTGTCACCCATAATGTATGTACACATGTAACAAGGGTATAACGGGTGTAAAAAGAGCAGTCACTATAACTTTGGGATATAATTATACTACCTTTTCTCATTCTATAAATGTATTATTTTTTTACAAAAAATTCCAAAAAACATTTTTTTTTGCTTTCTAACAGCATTCTAAGGGCAGTGACGGACACTCCTGATGGCCTGGTGAGGCATTCGATTGAAGTGCATATTAAATAATATGAGTTTCAGTTCAGTGCCTGACTGAACAATTTTAATTTATAACATTTATTTAATATTTTAATATACTAACATAGGTTTTAAGTTTTAAAGTGTAATTACTAACATAATATGGAAATTAATTCTGAAATAAAATTATATTATTATTATTATTATTATTGTTATTTTTGCGCCAAAAAAAATAAGAAATGGTGAAAAGTAAATTTTTTTTTTAGTTTTTGACAAAAAAAATATAAAAAAATACATTTCCAAAATGAAGAAAGGTAATATACTTATCGATTATCTCAAAGTTATAGTGACTGCTCTTTTTACACACTGTATTTAAGTACTGTGAGGAGCAGCGATTCCCCACCACAACATTTTGTCGTGCTAGCTATATAAGGCGTGACTCAAGCGCCGGCGCGCCTCTTTTTCCTTGGCGCCAACATCGGATAGACGTTTACACGAATCTCTGTCGGTTGGTTTAAGGGTCACGTGAGCTATTTTTCTTTGTTTAAATTGTTAAAAGTGTGCAATCGTAATCTCATTTATTTCATTTTAGTTTATTAAAGTTTAGGAAAGTAAAATAATGATTGTTTCGTATGAATAAAACGGTGTTCTTGTTCAGTGTTGTTTTCTTTAAAATAAATTCTACTTACGATCCTAAAATCCGAATTGGGATAAAAAACTCAGTACGCTCACTTTATCTATTTCAAGAATAAGAAAACCATTATTCAGATTGTGTTTTTTTTAAATGTTACGATTGCTAGCTTTTATTAATAGTTCTGTGCTCTAAATGCGTGGTTAAGTGGTAGAAGTAATGCGTGAAATATCACGAGACCGTGAACGTCGACGTTTTCGAGCTAAGCTACGCGTTCAGAAACGGCACAAGTGAGCCTCGCGAAGTAGGTCACGGTCCAGTGACAATAATTCGCAGCACTCGAGCGACGAACGGCGTGATCGGTAGACTGGCTCGCGTGTCCTAGACCGACGGGATTCACGTAATACTGTAAGGTGATGTTCGCGTAGTAGAAGTAGGCATCGGTCGTGCGATTCCGACACCTATCCACCGTCGGGATAGGTCGCGCAGTAGCTCCCGTGATGAGTCACATTCTCGTTTGCGTAAACAAAGACGCCGCGCCCGCGTCGATCGTGAATTTACTTCCGAAATACGGCTTATAGCCATATTCTAATGCGTTATTTTGACGTAGGCCCCTGGTGGCTCCAAGGGTTTTTCAACTTGACGAATTTATAGAAAATTATCGGACAGCCGGCATGAATGAATACGGTCTACATGTCGATTTGGCTTACATGTATGAATACGGTCTGCATGTTGAGCGACCTCTCACGTATGGATACGGCCTGCGTGTTGAGTAGGATTTCATGTATGAATACGGTCTACATGTCGTTTTGGCTTACATGTATGAATACGGTCTGCATGTTGAGCGACCTCTCACGTATGGATACGGCCTGCGTGTTGAGTAGGATTTCATGTATGAATACGGTCTACATGTCGATTTGGCTTACATGTATGAATACGGTCTGCATGTTGAGCGACCTCTCACGTATGGATACGGCCTGCGTGTTGAGTAGGATTTCATGTATGAATACGGTCTACATGTCGTTTTGGCTTACATGTATGAATACGGTCTGCATGTTGAGCGACCTCTCACGTATGGATACGGCCTGCGTGTTGAGTAGGATTTCATGTATGAATACGGTCTACATGTCGATTTGGCTTACATGTATGAATACGGTCTGCATGTTGAGCGACCTCTCACGTATGGATACGGCCTGCGTGTTGAGTAGGATTTCATGTATGAATACGGTCTACATGTCGATTTGGCTTACATGTATGAATACGGTCTGCATGTTGAGCGACCTCTCACGTATGGATACGGCCTGCGTGTTGAGTAGGATTTCATGTATGAATACGGTCTACATGTCGTTTTGGCTTACATGTATGAATACGGTCTGCATGTTGAGCGACCTCTCACGTATGGATACGGCCTGCGTGTTGAGTAGGATTTCATGTATGAATACGGTCTACATGTCGATTTGGCTTACATGTATGAATACGGTCTGCATGTTGAGCGACCTCTCACGTATGGATACGGCCTGCGTGTTGAGTAGGATTTCATGTATGAATACGGTCTACATGTCGATTTGGCTTACATGTATGAATACGGTCTGCATGTTGAGCGACCTCTCACGTATGGATACGGCCTGCGTGTTGAGTAGGATTTCATGTATGAATACGGTCTACATGTCGATTTGGCTTACAGGTATGAATACGGTCCGCACATTGAGCGACCTCTCACGTATGGATACGGCCTGCGTGTTGAGTAAGGTTGCATGTGTGAATACGGTCCACATGTCTATTTGGCTTACAGGTATGAATACGGTCCGCACATTGAGCGACCTCTCACGTTTGGATACGGCCTGCGTGTTGAGTAAGGTTGCATGTGTGAATACGGTCCACATGTCTATTTGGCTTACAGGTATGAATACGGTCCGCACATTGAGCGACATCTCACGTATGGATACGGCCTGCGTGTTGAGTAAGGTTGCATGTGTGAATACGGTCCACATGTCTATTTGGCTTACAGGTATGAATACGGTTCGCACATTGAGCGACCTCTCACGTATGGATACGGCCTGCGTGTTGAGTAAGGTTGCATGTGTGAATACGGTCCACATGTCTATTTGGCTTACAGGTATGAATACGGTCCGCACATTGAGCGACCTCTCACGTATGGATACGGCCTGCGTGTTGAGTAAGGTTGCATGTGTGAATACGGTCCACATGTCTATTTGGCTTACAGGTATGAATACGGTCCGCACATTGAGCGACCTCTCACGTATGGATACGGCCTGCGTGTTGAGTAAGGTTGCATGTGTGAATACGGTCCACATGTCTATTTGGCTTACAGGTATGAATACGGTCCGCACATTGAGCGACCTCTCACGTATGGATACGGCCTGCGTGTTGAGTAAGGTTGCATGTGTGAATACGGTCCACATGTCTATTTGGCTTACAGGTATGAATACGGTCCGCACATTGAGCGACCTCTCACGCATGGATACGGCCTGCGTGTTGAGTAAGGTTGCATGTGTGAATACGGTCCACATGTCGATTTGGCTTACATGTATGTATACGGTCTGCATGTTGAGCGACCTCTCACGTATGGATACGGCCTGCGTGTTGAGTACTCAGGCATGCATGTGTGAATACGATCCATATGTCGATTTGGCTTACATGTATGAATACGGTCTGCATGTTAAGCGACCTCTCACGTATGGATACGGCCTGCGTGTTGAGTAGGCTTGAACGTTTGAATACGGTCTGCGTTCAAGCCTCAGGTATTAGTATTACGAACAGAGACGTCTGTTTTATTTAAGAACGATGGATATTTGTGCTGTGTAAAAGTTGAACAAAAGTCGATGTTTGAATTAATTGAGTGATGACCGAACGAATCGTGTACAAGACAAATGCTTCACTGTATATGCTTGCAAAGAATATTTCCTAACAGTCTGTTATTTTCTTTTAGTTATACGGTCTGTAATGCAGACAAAGATACGGTACTGACAGAGTCAGCTACTACTGCCAATCGATTAATGCTTTCATTAGATGATGACGTGGAGGCCGGACCATCAATGGCACGCACATCAGGACAGAGTGGCAATCCCAGAAGAGCCAGTGTCGAGGACGACACATCATCAGGAGAGGCCGTGTGAGGAGCAGCGATTCCCCACCACAACATTTTGTCGTGCTAGCTATATAAGGCGTGACTCAAGCGCCAGCGCGCCTCTTTTTCCTTGGCGCCAACATCGGATAGACGTTTACACGAATCTCTGTCGGTTGGTTTAAGGGTCACGTGAGCTATTTTCCTTTGAAATTGTTAAAAGTGTGCAATCGTAATCTCATTTATTTCATTTTAGTTTATTAAAGTTTAGGAAAGTAAAATAATGATTGTTTCGTATGAATAAAACGGTGTTCTTGTTCAGTGTTGTTTTCTTTAAAATAAATTCTACTTACGATCCTAAAAGTACTATATAAGCGCATAAAGGTTCGGTGATTGTACACGATGACGAATATAAAAAAGTGGTCAATGCATCACTTTAAAGATGTTTTTGACTTCAAAAATCAATAATTACCTAACTGTTGAATACACAACAAATATAACAAGACCTAAGTAATTACATATTTTAAATAATAATAAGTAAAATAAAGAATTTTGTCACTAACCCGGCTGTTTTACGAACATAACTATTATTAATTTAGGACGCGACAGTTATTACTTGTCATGCCTGTAGGTCGTAACTCGCAGGTAACACAAGCCGCTTATGATACAAGTGTTGAGATAAAAATATAAATTAACGACCTTATGTGTATTTATTGCCGGGCGGCCGCTTAAACAACCCGGCGACGGCCAGCACTGCGAGTATCTTCCCTCGGATCGACATCTACGATGCATCAGTTATTATTATTGCTACGGGTCCGTCGGACCGCGCCCACGCTCCTGGTGGTTATGTCCTCCGTCTATTTATCTCGTAATGCTATTCTCATCAAATCAATTAACAATTCCACAGCATAAATCTCCGTTATATCTCTCCAACCGGCGACCAGTCAACGATAGAACAGATTACTAAATACTTACATAGTTGGAAACGACTATTAACCGATTACCCATGGCTACCTGCTCGCGGCTACGTTACCGGTGTGGAGTATGTGCGGCGTCTTTAGCTTTATTATTAAGTTAATAGGTAATCAATTAGTACCCGACCAGATGTATCGCACATTTATTCTAAGGCAGTTAGGCACTTGGCAATGTTTGACAGCAGATTAATAAAGTTGTACAATACCGACACAAACTTGATAATATTTCTTTCCATCAGTAAATCGGAATACTGGATAGTACCTTGTCCCCCCCCCCCCCTCCCTCCCCGGCGGCGCGGCGTGACGTGACGCGGCGTGACGCGCGGCGGCGTCCGTCACGACCGCCCGGCGTTGTTTACTGGCGCAGCGTTGTTCTTTGTTTTATCTATCATATTATCGTGTGCCATTACTGCCAGACAAAGGGATCTGCTCGGTAATTCGATTTGAGAAGGCATTCATTGTTATTGTCTATTACTTAAAGCAATCGTACGGATTAGATGGCCGCACGGCGAGGTCGGTTGAATTTAAGATACCCGCGAAGGGGTAAAGGCTTTGAGTATCCGTCCAGTATTCTCTCTGCACGCTGAAGTCAGGTCAGACATACTGATCGCTGATGTCTGACGTGAGATCAGCTCTACTTTTTTCGCTTTAAAACTATAACAATGTGCATTTACATTAGTGCGCTATATGGGTATGGGTGGGCCTACTCAGCTGCCAGCTGAAAATATCCGCATCTGATCGATATAAAATTATTGTTATTGACTATAATTGTACTAAAGTAATTACCTACATATTGTATTTGGTATAAGTGGATAGTCACGTACATTTACAAGAACTTGAAGGACTATTTAAAGCATTTGTAACAAAATTGATTGTCAGTTTAATTTCAGTCCGCTCGCATGAGATTAAGAAACAAAGAACAAATTCACAGCCGACTCGAGTGCAACAAAAACAAATCGAACCGACACAAAATAGGATTCCTGAGCGACCGCGGCCTGTCAGTAAGTCGGTAGCAAAAAAATAAAAACAGTAAAGGGATCGGTCACGACTCGGCGAGCTGCGGCCGGGCCGCACGCTGTACGGCTCGAATTAACTATTGTGAGCTAGACGCGATTTCACGGCTTAATGCACGGATAATGGAACGGATATAACCGGGCAAGTGCGAGGCCGACCCGCGCACGACCGGTTCCGTACAAACGGATAATACTCCCTTGAATATTTATTTCATTGTGTTTAGTGTTTGTTGTTAAAACGGCAAATGAAATACAGAATTCCTTTATGCTTCACTTACAGTGATTGATGGTTAAATATATCAATTATCAAGCCGAATATAGTTTAAAGAGAAGGACGCGAAGAGCATTTTTTGTTTTGGCACTTCATATAAATTACCTAATACAAGTCAACAAAAAAATCAAAGGTCTAAAATGACCACAAAGTGGTTTACTATGCTGGGGCTCGCTGGGTCCTAGTTTATACACACGAACGCACAGATCAGAACGGGGTTGAAACTCATCTGTTTTGTGACTTTTATGGAGATCTTTAATTGCGATTTGTGGCGTTGTGGTATGTAATTTATATGAGGTGCCAAAACAAAAAATGTTCTACGCGTCCTTCTCTTCCAGAGCCAGAGCTTCCTCCTGGAGACATATTTTCGCCACTGCAAGCTGTCACGGTCCACGAGATACGGCCTAGTAATAACGCCGAACACGGGAATGCGCACCCTACTGTCTCGCACACCCTAGTAACAGACAAACACACCGCGGAGTCTCAGTAATAGGTCCCGTTCTTACGGAACTCTAATAAGATTAGTGTGAGGTCCGCCGTGCGCCGCAATTAAATATATGGCACTAGGGATTCGGCAGTTAGGGACACTTTTAATGGCTTTTGTCAAGTATCTCAGCGTGTAGGGTGAGAACGCCGCAGCCCTCGAGCAGGATATTTCTCTCTTCCTGGTTACATATCATATGAGTATTATTTACGTTTATTTTTAGCGCTTTGTAAACTCTATTAAAACAAAAATCTAAAAAAAAATATTCAATACGTCGTGTAGTTTCAGAGATATGCTTGTTTCAAATTCTCGACGGGATGACGTCATTTTACAATACTTTAATTTTACAAGAATTTGAAATGTCTCTAAACTCAGGTCAACTTGGTCAACGAACTAGAAATTTTGTATTACCTAGTAAGTAGTAACATTTGTGAGCTTTTAAAAACAAAGTTTATGTTGACACATTTGAATTTGTAACCGACTTCCAAAAAAGGAGGAGGTTCTCAATTCGGCCTGTTTTGTTATGTACACCTACTACTCTGAGGCTAATGATCCGATTTGCGTGATTCTCTTTTTATTCGACGCAGAATAGCTGCCATTTGGCCCGACTTTAACAATTAAAAAGTGTTGTGTCAGCTAAAAGAACAACTTCCTAATGTTCCTGACTTGAAACTCACCTTTGCTGACACCGACTTCAAAAACAAAATTAATTGTAACTACATTATAAAAGTATTATTTTATGCTTTTTAGTTGTTGAAGCCGGTCTTTGGTTTGTGTTTTTAATAATAATAATAAATCATTTATTTCCATTTTAGTTATTACACTACCTTAGCACAAAAAGTAGAAAACATAAACAAAACCAAAAATATAAAAAAAAACATGTTATCCTATAAAAAATGTAAGAAAAACCTTTAACAAAATATTGATGTGGCAGTGCAATGCCCAAAAATGGAAAAGGATATCACTCAGGATATGACAGCGACAGTCGCCGCCGTCCCTGGTCTTCCGTGATACCCTATGACCTACGTTATTACCCTACGGGCAAATGGCCCATCACACTAAAGACCAATTTGTAACAACTATAGTAGCACGTCTATGCCTATACTATGACGACAGAAAACTAAAATTATAAAACCATCCCTATTCTTGTGACTTGTCCTGTACGTGCTGCGGGGTCACCCTGCGCGCGGCTGACGTCACGGGCCGCGACCCCGCGCCGGCGCCGCACTTCTTTTATTAAGATTAATTATTCCGCAACAAGTGGCCGTTTAATCTGTACGCAAATGTTTATAAAACGCGCGAGGGGCCGCGACAATACACTCTCGATTACTATACGATTGTTATTTTATAATCGCGGACTGGGGAGGCCAACTACAATGGAAGAGCAGTGGGGACTGTTGCCCGCCGCATGTCGCAATACACAGTTTATTATCGCCTCGGCGACATGCGGCACGGGCAGCGCCATCTGTGAGACGCAGCGGATAACTTACTTCCAAGGGTTCTTTATAATTGCGAGGGTAAAAAGCGGCGTAATTTAGGACACAAAAGGCAATTTTCAATGGGTAACCCCATTCGATAAGCGTATAAAGTAGATTAACTGTTTGTTTATTTTGTTAATATTATCTACGTAGCCACATCCTAATAAGCAGCAAGATTTTTGAGTAAACAGTTAAGCTGAAAAATAAGCGTGAATTCAGAAAAACAAATAAATTTTACATACAATTAGCTTTGTGATGTTGTTCAAATGTAAAGCCTAAAAGTTTTTTTTTTCTACGTAGGTATGTATTTTGTAATGGTTTATATTGTATTATGTAGGAGAACTGAAGGGACTAACGAAACTGTTTTTTAAATGTAGCTCAATATGTATATAATATCAGTACACATTAGGTACCTACGTAAGATAAATCATAAATGTGTAAAAACTTGTATGGTCATAAATTTTATTATATTACAATTTACAGCGCGTAGGGTCATAGGCTATAATAGGCTTGATTCTACAACCGGCAGTGTCAAAATTGGCTTATTTTTTTGGGAAAGATTTCATTTGATGTTTAAAATATTAATTATTGTTTAATTGTTATAAAATGTATTGGATAATAAAGTGAAATCCTTTAACATTCCGGTGAAAGTGTTGATAAGTGTGCACAATAAGTATCTAAATATGTGCAAAATTTCGGTGTTTTTCGTTTGTTTACGTTTAGGTTAAATTTATCTCGGACGTACTTTATAATAGACGTTAATGTGCATATTTTCAATTAAAAACAAAGCTGCCTAAAGATATTCGCACACTACACCCACTAAACAGAGACTCCACTGCAACTTTACTCAACTTACAGTACGACGTTGAAATTTTCTCGCATTACGGTCGTTATCCAAGAGTAAATAATAATTACAACGGACCAATAGATGAACAACCACGCGTTGTATACTCGTCCTCCACTTTCCAATTAAACACTTACAGACCCACTTGCACCAAATCTCAGGAGTTAATACTTAATATAAAGGATGTAGGCTAATTCTGAATTTATTTTCGACGACGAATATCTGACGACCTCTGTAGCACAGTGGTAGAGCGCGTTAGTACTCGAGCGAGATGTCGCAGGTTTGAATCCTGCCAAAGGAAAAAAAAGTTTTCTGTGTTCCTGGGTCATGGATGTGTATTATATTTGTGTATTAATATAATAAAAATAATACACTAAATATGTGTATATTTATTTATTTATTTATTTATTTAAGCATCATGCACATTTGTACATAGGCGGACTTAATTTTAATGTGTATAGTATAAAATTATTAAATAAATAATATTTCCGTTTTCTGGTACTTGTTACACAAGTACGGATACATAGCACGGGGCTAGATTGACGTGGTGTGTAGTGTAGCATCCATAGATATTATTACCATAAAATTCAGCCCCATAACTCTTAAAACTAAATCAATGTTAATTTTGATGTCATGTCGTGTGCTGCTCTTGAAGGCAATACCTAAGTATTATATTCGATTTAAGTAGTTCCATTAAATCGACATTCAATTTTGAACCAATTTTTCGCTAGTGTCGTGTTCGAGATTAGCTAACCGTTATTTATACCAATTCCAATATTATATTTCGAGAGTAAGTGAGCTGACTGGCGCAACGAATAAAAATTATTATTGTCCTGATAGATACTAACGTTCACGTCACTGGAAGGAGGTGACTGCTGTCGTATAATATAACTTGGTCCTATTAGATACCCGAAAACCCTCAGATAAAATATAACCTTTATAGTAAATCTTCCTACCTTCTAAAAACTATATATAAGACCAATTTAATGTGTTTCACTGTATAGAAGTGACACATAATTTGTTATAATAATATTTTGGGGACTATCCACTATAGCTTGTTTGTGTACTTTTAGATTATTATTTTTTAGGCTAGTCCATTGCTATGTCACTTAGATTAACGGAGTAAAAAGTTGATTTAAATTTGTATTGCAATTCTTGTCTAAGCGGCGACATCTATCGGTGATCTGTATTATCAACACAGTGAATTAACACAAATGTCACTAGATGGCGCTTGTACGACACTTAAAGCTTCTGAACGTATTGAATAATTTGATAAGGATTTGGAATATTGTATCGGTGTAAATGGGTTCACAAAATACATTATTTGTAGACATTTTTTAAAACTTAGAATGCGTGTGGTTATTTATCTTAATGAGATAGATATATTATTATCATTGCGTACTTTTTGTATACCTATTTATTAAGATAAACGTTTATATTGCTTAATATTATTGTAAAATTTAATAATCAAATCTGTTTATGCGTGAAAGAGCAACTAACACTACTGCTATGCTTACAATTTTTCACTAGGTATATCAAATATTGTTTTTTAGAGAAGTTCAATTACAGCAGTGTTTAGTTTAGGCATAGGTCAGTTCTGTATGTCAGAACTGACGGTCACCGGTGAAGTGATGGTCAACGGGACGCGGGTTCCTCTCCGTAGAGTTCGGTGAGTAGGGACCAACTGATCAGAAAATGGAATCAGATATACCAAGTTGGAACTAGATGTTACCAAGTAATCATCAATACTATTAACTGCAATCACGTCTCCTACCACGCGAACCTTTTATCAATCAGAGATCAAAACACGCACAGGGAGGGGGACAAAATAAAACGTAGACTTGTATCTATTTTCATTGATTTAATAGACATGTAGGTTACATTACATATTTTATTTCATCATAAAACTATATTATATTATGCAATAATTTATTCCGCTAAATGTGTTCTAATAGTGCTCCGTGAACAAACAACAAATATAGATATATATATATTTATATAATATATACGCGAGGGCGGCGGCGGGGGCGGGCGTCGCTGCTGCCCCGCCCCCCCCCCCCCCCCGCCCCCTCCCTCTGTTAGCTACAATTAATTAACGCAACATACAACTATGTAACACACGTGGTACACTTTGACGAAACAAAAATATACCTTAAATATATTTGGCTACTTCTTTGTTCTCCAGCGCTTCACGGAGTCATATTACACGAACGATCGGCATACGACAACGACCGTTGCTACGTACGAATACTTTCGAAGGACCTCGAGGGGGCTACTCAAAATAACGTTCGAAATAAAATTCTCGAAGTCAAAATCCACCACGTGCTCAAGCGTCATCATACAAAACACCCTCGTTATTATGTATATCGAAAACATGACCGACTACCCTATACACGTAACACAGGCAAGACTCGCGGCGCGGGGGCGGGCGGGGCGCCGCGCCCCCGCGCCGCCTCGGCGGAGCCCTCTCTCAAGCGTAAAAATTATCTTTGTAAACGTTCAAAAAACAAAATGAGTACAAAACGTCATACTATTGCACGTAATAAAAATATATCTTACAAACGACATCACTAACACAACGCAACCGGAACGTCCCGGCCCGGCCGAGCCTCGCGCGCCGCGGCGCCAGGGCTGCCCGTCCGCAGCTCGGGCGGCGCCGGACGCGCGAGGCGGCCGGGCGGCGACGAGCGCGCCCCTACACTTTGGTAACCGTACATCGTAGGTACATCTCCCATGCTTCATTCTGAATTATGGCACAAGAAGTAGCGGCCGCTCCGGGCTCGGCTCCGACTGGAGTCGCATGTGATAGTAACGGAGTGTAAGGCGGCACTTTTAATATTATTATATATTTTGTTTGTTATGTATACTTTATATTTGTGCGAAAATGCACGACGGCGCGAGTCGGAGCCGGCCCCGGGCGGCGCGGCGGCGGGCGCGTGACGTCACCGTGCGGCGCGTCCGCGGACCGCCCGCTGTGGTAATTCCTGACGGCTAAAATTAGTTAAGTACTCTCGAAAAGTTAAAACTTCCTTAAAAAATCAGAAGCAAAAATCACTAGGACAGCATTATTTTAAAAATTATAACAAAAACCTTACAATAACAGATCAACAGTAAAATGAAATTCTCAAGGAGACCAGAAAAATATTCCAAAAGGAGATCAAAACAAAGATTCGTAACGTTCGGAAGCAATAATAACGACCACGAGGTCGGGTACAACTCGGTACAGACTACATAATAAATATAAT
Source organism: Celastrina argiolus (assembly GCA_905187575.2). Taxonomy (NCBI): domain Eukaryota; kingdom Metazoa; phylum Arthropoda; class Insecta; order Lepidoptera; family Lycaenidae; genus Celastrina; species Celastrina argiolus. The sequence goes on along the minus strand of LR994580.1, from coordinate 24,135,520 downwards.
AATAAAAGGACATAATCTCAACACAACATCGGTCGCCGGAGGCGCCTGGCGCTCGCGGCGACGGTCGGAAATGCTACAGCAATACACATAAAGAAACAATAATAATCAACAGCGCGCCGATCGTAGTACCGTCGTTAATAATGTGCGCTTTTTGTTTCAGTAAAACGAGACGTTTCCACGATCGCCGCGCCGCCGGTCGCAACACAACGGTCGCCGCTGCGGCGGTGCTCGAGCTTAAACTAAAGTACAAATACAAAAGCACCTATAGACTTGTGACATAATCTGTGTGCCGTACGACCGTCAAATTATAATAAAATTTTATCAATAAACAACAATTGTATAAAGCTTCGAGTAGTTATTCAACATCGCTATATATTACACGTACAATATAAATCTCTCGACGTGATCTGTGTGATGTATAATAATAATATAATAAATACGATCTGGCAAATAATCTCGTAGCGCACCTCTCCTCCGATAAACTTTTAATAGTATAATATATTAAATAAAATTCAATTCATCGATACAACGAACATTGGACTTCCACTCTATTGGACCGCGTCGGCGGAGCTCCCCGGCGTCCCCGGCCTGGTTAGTTCAGTATGCCAAAAATATTTACTATTTATATACTTTATAGTTACATAAGATATGCTCTGTACAGTTCGGTTAAATATATTACAAACTGGAGAAGTATCGCGTAGTACACGGACGGGGGCGGGGCGCGGCGCGGGGGCGGGGCGGGCGAGCACGTGCGAGGTGCGTGCTGGGGTGTCGTGCCCGTGGCGTCCCCCGCCCCGCGCGCCTGCGGGTGCCGACTGCGGTGCCACCACGATATTTATACAACGGCGAACGTTCCAGTCTACACTAATTAATTATTCTATATCTAATAAATTTTTATTTTGGACAGCAGCAGAAGACGAAAAACATAAATGCACCGCGACGCGCCGGCGCCTCGGAAGACGCCCCCGTCCGCGTACGCGCCTTCACACACGAACGTCGAGGCACTGGGACGCGACATACTGAACACCACCGGAGCCCGCCGTGTCGGCGCCGGGGGCTGAGCGCAGCCGCATATTGAGGTATTTCGTACTTTGTAAACGAACACGTCGTATAACATGGCGTATATTTCGAAGCGATGCCGTTCGGCGGACAAAATATATAAGACTAGACAGCCCGAGACGGACACGCGCTTGGCCGCACACAATTAATATAATATTTCGAAAACAACTTACTCTAAACTTTGGTATGTTCGATTAAAACTATAATACTTAGCGGAGGCGCGACCCCGCGGCCGCGCGGCGCCGCTCGCACGGAGCTTCGCTCGAACGCTACCCACTGGTTCATCTTTTACACTGCGGATACAACGATTTGAAAAAGTCTTACCTTCGCGACCGCGGAAGCGGGCGGCGGCGCGCGCCTATTTCGGTAACACTCTTATAAATTATAATATATTAAATTTTACTAAAACTTAGTCTACGCCGGCGTGGCCTCGCCGTCGCTGCGGCGGCCGGGACCGGGCGAGACCCCGGCGCCGCCGCGGGCCGCGGGGCCGCCTGAGTATTGAAACAGATCTCTCACAAAACATACAACACAAAGATCGACTAGAAGCGTACGTCTGCTAACTAATTAGGAACGAGCTACGAACTATTGCGAAACATCTAAACAACAGAACGTCCCGGCCGGGGCCCGCCGAGCCGCCGCCGCGCGGGCTCCGGCGGGCGCGCCTCCGACGAAAGTATAACAATCAAAGCGATCCTAATACTATAAGACGATAGAAGAAAATATACGTTAACACTAGATCGCCCCCGACGAGCTCGGGACGGCGCGTGGGGTTTACCGGCGGCGGCGCGGGCGGGCGGGGCGGGCGCGGCGTCACACGGCGGTGCGGCGCGCGCGGCCGGCCGGCGCTCAGCCCACCGGCGTCTTGTCGCTCGGCGTCGGGTTGAAGTCCTTGTTCACGAACGAGAACCCCTTGAACTCCTCCTGCGGACATGAGGCATGACGTGAGTGAGTGTACATTATATTATTTTTATTTTCATTATACATAAATTTTATCGATTATATTAGAACGCATATGTGCCTGGAGTAGTCTGTCTCGCGCCTGACAGTTTGGGTCCACAGAATATCAGGGACTGTGGAGACCCACAGTCATTATCCTGAGTGGATTCCATTTCGGCAATCGGTGCATTGCACTACCTACCACCATTACCCTGACCTTATGGTTTTTTATTACTTTTTCAACGCATTTCTGTTTTGTTGTAACTGTTTAATCATGTCTTTTTTTTTTTGTCTTGGTGTATGTAATGATAATAATATGTTTTGTTTTTTTTTTTTTTTTTGCCCATTGTGTAGTGTAATGTTCGTTTTGTTGAATAAACGTTTATTTATTTATTTATTTATTTTATTTATTTACATACTGTTAACTGTATTAGATATGCCATCGCAAGGACAATACTAAACATCTATGATAAGCTGCTACTTTTATCGAAGCCAATAAAAGTATGCAAATTACCTACTTAGTTTCTTTTAATAACCTGATAAACATTCACATTAATTTATGCGTTTCAAAAAAAATTATCAATTTCATTTATTTAACTCTTTACTTGTCGACAACAATATTGTGTGAATACACAATATTGTTTTCGTAAGATGTGTTAGAAATCTTATTGTAACTCACTGTAACCAACATGATTGTGAACCACATTAACGATTTTCTTTAAATTACGATAGTGTTATGTTCATTCTTAAAATCGAAACGAAACGTCGTTTTATCTGTCAATGAGGTTCTCAAGTAGAGGTAGCGATCGCAATTCTCTCTCACTGACACTGTCTCAGGCACGCACCTGGTTGATGGCGCGCAGCACGTCGTGGGGCACGGGCGTGAGGCAGGGCTCCTCCTTCGTGAACTCCGCGTCGAAGTTGGCCGCCTCGCGCTTGCTCTTCTGCAAATACAGAATTACAAATTACTCTCCTTGTATATTCGTATGTTCCAATCTAATCTTTACGTTGTTCACATAAACATTAAATACAACCCAATTAATGTGTTGAATTTTCTTATTGCCAGGTAAATAAATAAGTGACATTTAAATTGGTAGCATAATGCGTTTATATTATTTTCTTTTCAACACGCTTCTGTAAGCTTGGGTTGTATTTCTACAAATGTGTAAGTTTGTATGTATTTGAGCATAATTTTCCACCAACTTATTTTTCAACCAAGCGATTTGTTTTTTTTTTTACTATTGTCTATTTAAATACAATATTATCAGAGTCTCCTGAGGATGCTCCAATGTCTATGCCTTTCGTAACCTGCACTGTGGTGGACTGTGGTGGACACGGTCTCACTGTTATTGTTGCGTGTGTGGTGGTGAAGCGTCGATATTGATTCATTAATGTAATGTAATGATCAAATGCCTTACTAAATAAATGTTAATATATTTTTATTTATTTATTTGTGAGTGTACGCATAAGCAGTGTGTGATGCCTATTTTTTCGCGGGCAATTGCATAATGCTACCTAGATACTTATTCCCCCAAAGTAACGCCTGATTAACTCTTTCGAATGCGTATGTTTCATATGCTGTTACTCTAGCTTACACAGCGGTCGCCGGTCCGGTCCACACGGACGACGCATGGTCTAGACGTCATGGACACTAATGCTATTAATTTAAATGTCACTGATGCATCTGGTGTGTACACAAGCGATAAATATCGAGCTTGTAGCATTTGCCATGACGTCACGAAGCCATTCAATTATCGCATACATTATATAGGTTGCATTTTTAACAACCATATTTTTTTTTATTAGAAGCATATTATTATGTTTAAACAATATCATTAATTTATTTTTAATAAAATATTTTATCCAGGGCAAAATCGTTGCAGAACGGTCGCGTAGTAATAATTTTCATTACTGATCAGGATATGACATTAGACGGTGGTTAAAAATGCATCCCGTATAGTTGTGAGACGTCATGTGAGCTGTGTGGGCGTGTGCGGCACTCACGAGGCGCGGGCGGAAGGGCGGGCGCAGGCGGCGCTGCGCGAGCGCGTCCCAGTCCATGTCGCGGAAGAAGGCGTGCGCGCGGATGCCGCCGCCGCCGCCGAGCACGCCCAGCCGCCGCGCCGGGTTCTTCGTCATGAAGCCTGCGAAGGGATAAAAAAAAATATCACATTTGAATCATATTTTATCGCAGAAAAATGTACTCCCTCAAGATTTGATTTTGCGCGTACTTCGTGCGGGAAACTTCCAGAAGATAATAAATAGTCACCTTTGAGTATGTTGACGGCGTCCTTGGACAGCCACACGGGGTAGAGCACGTCGTCGTGCAGGATGGACTCGAACAGCTCGTCCTCGTTGTCGGCCTCGAAGGGCGGCTGGCCGGCCAGCATCTCGTACAGCAGCACGCCCAGCGCCCACCAGTCCACCGACACGCCGTACTCCAGCTCCTGCAGGATCTCCGGCGCGATGTAGTCCGGCGTGCCGCAGAACGTCGTCGTCGTCGTGCCGTCTGCAACGCGACGTGGCGGAGGTGTGAATAAAATGAAAAATATATTTTTAGACATAAAGTCATCAGTAAAATTAGTTTTTCTATACTGGAGATCAAATGACCCACTTATTTATAAATTTCAACAAAGATTACAGAAGGCCACACAAGTTGTAACAAAAATATTCTAGATCTGAACAAAGTATATCTATATAAGGCGCAAAAGTATACAATATACAACAAAACGTTTCAATGTAGATATTGTACTAGCCACTAGCCTCCTCACTAATAGGTTATACAGGGTGTAAAAAGAGCAGTCACTATAACTTCGTGGGGTAATAACCAGGCAAGAGATATATCTATTGGTACTAGTCATTTGCTTTTAATCCACTGTTTTAAAAAATTTTAAATTTTCAATAGGCAATGTACAACGTGCACAACACAGCTATCAGCTGATTACGCTGAGAGGTAAATAGCACGCGTAAGAAGTTCATTATCGTACTAGGGCAAAAATTATAAAATTTAAGAATTTAATGCAGATCGTTGTTCCAAACTGTTCAGCCTAGTGACTAAAATAATTAATTGCAAAAAAAAAAAAATTTTTCAAAAAATTTATAATGAAAAAAAAATCATTTCTAGAATCAGTCAAGATCCTATAATCCTATCCCAAAGTTATAGTGACTGCTCTTTTTACACCCAGTATAAATAAAAAATTAATATTTACACACTGATTGAGCGAAGCAATGCTTCGTCTCTGTCTGTAAAGTGCATTTGTAACATATCAGACAAGAAGTGAGAACATTGTATAACTAACAGTGAGTAGATATTTTGACCAGTAAGGGGGAAGGTGTACAGCGTGCCCTGGACTACTGACCAATGATTCCCTCCTTGCACATGCCGAAGTCCGCGAGCTTGCAGTGCCCGTCGCTGTCCAGCAGGATGTTGTCCAGCTTGAGGTCGCGGTAGATGACGCCGTGCGCGTGCAGGAACTGCAGCGCCAGCGTGACCTCGGCGGCGTAGAAGCGCGCGCGCGGCTCGTCGAACTTGCGCGCGCGCTGTATCTGGAACATGAGGTCGCCGCCGTCCACGTACTCCATGACGAAGAACAAGCGCTCGGGCGTCTGGAAGGCGCAGTGCAGCGCGGTGAGGAAGGGGTGGCGCGCCGCCAGCGCCAGCACGCGCCGCTCCGTCAGCGTGCACTCCACGTCGTCGTCCTGCACGATGGCGTCCTTCTTCAGCACCTTCACGGCGTACACCTCGTCCGTGCCCTTCTTCTCCGCCAGCATGACCTTGCCGAACGAGCCCTTGCCCAGCACCTTGATGAAGTTGAAGTCCGCCAGCGCCATCTTGTCGCGCCCCTCCGCGCCGTCCGCGTCGCCCGCGCCGCCTGCAACACGCCCCGGGCACGTGAACTCTGTGCCGCTCGTACACAACGTGGCCGCTCCACGCCCCGGCACCTCCCCCGTGCGCCCAAACCGACTCGCGAGAAACAATTGCTGTTAGCTCGAGGCGTTACACCAGCCGGATATTATAGAAAGCATTAAATAAAATATATACATATTTATACAGTTTTGTGAATTAGTGTGCCTCAGAAATAATTAGGTTAGTCGTAGGAATATTAAGTAAAAGTCAACAAGAGTCAACCACCCGAACCACACCTCGTAAAAAGTTAAGTCTCCTGGGCTCTTATTCGAGATGCCATCGCTACTACCAGTTTCAAAGATCAAAAACAAAAATGTATGGAATTTGACATAAGCTTCGTTAAATGACGAGCGAATTCGTATGTCACTTAGCGGAGCTGTCAATTCCCATAAATGTTGTTTTCGAACTTTACAAGTAATAATAGTGATGGCATCTAGAATTAGGGCTATTATTTAAAGCAGCGACGATTGTTTTAGTTTCTCGTTTTCTATTGAAGCGATCCCAAAGCCGAAATCCGCCCCGGTTGTTAATGTAGCCGTCCGAAATAATTGTCAACAGTTTAGGACCTTCGACGGGCGGCGGTTTGTAGGCGAATATCTCGGCCAGCTCGTCCCAGTGCGAGCCGCGCGCGCCACCTGCGCACACACGCCGGCACGTCACGCTCGCAGTCACGCAGTACACGACAGTGACATACACATTACACACATGGACAATAGGAAAAGAACATCTATTCCGTCGATATTCAATGTAGGTAAAAAAATATTTATAATGTTTTCATGTAAATAAATGGATAACATAGGGCCTGTTCCAGTAGACGCTCTGAACGTTCAGATCATTCATAACGCTGATATTGACAGCTGACAACAGCTCAAAACGATCCTAAACAGTGCTAAAGAAACGCAAATCTGAACGAAAAAAACATTCAGATCGTTTAGAGTTAGGAAGTGGAACAGGGGGTTTGAGGGATATAGGTAGCTAGTGTTTATTTTTTACGTTTAGATCAAATTGGCCACAGGCAACGACAGGACAGACTACAAGGAACAATTAAAATCACGACTTATCTCATTGAGCACAGCAGGCGTAGCATGAGCGGCGTAGAATTGGGTTATTCCGACCCAACAATAGATATACTGACAGAAAAGTATCGATAAGTAAAAATTTCTCAATCTGCCATTTTGTTTATTATTCCGAAAAAAGGAATTAAATCAATTCGGGTGTCATATACTAGGCATGCATACAAACAATATGTACTGAGAGGCCTATTTTTTTATTCTGAATGCGAAATTCGGATTTCGACAACTCAAACTCAACAGCCCATAAACCGCTTGTTTGTAGTTTTCGAATCCAAACAGAAATTGTAAATAACCCAGTAGGCCCACTGGGCGGTTAATCTCTTGAATCTAATTTAATGGTTCGAGATTGAAATTGGAATTTGACTAACTTAAAAAAATCTCTAATTTTAAACATGCTAGTGTCAATTCTATGCCAACTTCTTTTTTAAAATGCCTGCTTAGTGATTTGCCAGTGTCAACAGTGGGTTGGCGAATACTCTGCTATATGAGCATGTTTTATAAAAAAACAAGGGTACCAAATTAGCGACTACTTAGAACTAATTGAAGACATGAATCGATAAAGGTATAGATATGTAGCAATTTCTGATTTAGAGAAAATTGAGTTCAAACACTTACTTCAAGATTTTAGAATACGTCGTCAATTAAGTACATTAATCTAAAGATCCATCTCTAGAATAAATGTACTTAATACGTTACTACATATCCTAAAATGTAAGTGACAGTTTAAACCCAATTTTGTGGGAAAAAAAATTTTGCGACATTTCACCATCATCTATTCATGTCTTCAATTATTAGAACCACTGTCCTCTTAATTAAAAGTAGCAAGTGAATGTTTGATCTATTTGCCCATCATGAGCTCACCCTTGTCGTCCTTGTTGTCGAGCGCGGCCGGGTCGGCGCCGCCGTCCAGCAGCGGCGTGTCGCGGTACTTGGAGGCGCGCGGCCGCGGCGTCTTGTCCGGCGAGATGCCCAGCTCCGACAGCATGGCGCCCATGGCCTGGGCACAGGGTTACTTTTATTAACGACGAGACAGAGGAAAGAAATAATTATAATTACCACCGGCTGGAACACTAGCTGAAGAAAATAGTCACGAAATCTTTTACCACATTTTTTGTAATACGATATGAAACATAAAAAGATACTCGTGTTAATGAAATCATAAATTTTATAGAAACCATAACCGCCGACTGTTAAAATCAATCAAGTCATGAGTCACATAATTTAACAGCGTTTAAGGCCCGTATTAATACAGAAGTCTTAAACCCCAAATGTTACATAATGTTACGTAGTACTTTAATTGTTTTCTTTTCATACTGGAATATTCATATTACCGATTGTAGAAAAACATTAAAATAAGTATAATCTATATTTTTAGCATCTTTATTTTTACATTTTAAAAAAGAAAAAAGAAAAGTAAAGTAAAGTTATTCATTTTTAAAAGTAAACCGATTTATTTTTTATCTGTCAAATAGGTTCTCAAGTGAGGTTGGGTTTGAGACTTCTTTATTAATACGGGCCTAAGGCCGTGTTTCACCAAGCAATGTTAAAGTTAACGCCATGTTAAATATCGTGTTATCCCTCTCGTATTTCCTGTCAATGAATGAGATGGCATGGTATTTTAACATGGCGTTAACTTTAACATTGCTTGCTGAAACACAGCCCAAGTGTTCGGTCGTTTATCTGTAGCACTGTTGGGAGTTCCCAAATGAACTGTTTCCGATCTGTTCAGCAGGCGACACATCAGGCGGGCGGCGGGCGGGAGGGGGGTGGCGACTGACCTTGGTGTCGATGCCGCAGTTGTTGGCGACGTTCTTCTGGCAGCGCTTGTGCACGTTGATGCCGCAGGTCTCGCAGTGCATGCCCTGCTTGATGAGGCCGTACAGCAGCGAGCCGCAGTGGTCGCAGAACGTGAACCGCTTGTACGAGTGCACCACGAACCGGTGCGGCACGTTCACGCTGAACCGCACGCTCGCCGCGCTCTGACGTCACCGCACACACACATCATGATACAATTAAATTATTGTTTATATATTAATTCCAATTGAATCCAAACGTAAACAAAAATAATGAATAGTGTCCTAGTATATCTTTACCGAACGATCAATAAGTAACATTTAAAATGTAGCTTTATTATCACATATATTCTTTTTGTTTACGTTCCGACCTAAATTTTAATCTGAACGAATTCTAGTATATCTAAAAAAAATTGGCCATTTATTATTGTTTCTAGTAGAAAATGGCATTTAATTAAATCCTGATGACAGGAAAGATATTAAATAAAGAGAGTAACTTTTATACGTAAAATTATTCATAATTATTATAAATAGGTATATGGACCAAATGATCTAAATTTCCAGAGAACGGAACTATCAACATAAGCGACGGTTCAGGTGAAAAAACAACACGACGATCGGAATAATATCGGCGAATATAAATAGCTCTCTCACTACTTAACACAATAAACAGATTATATTAATACAACTCTATATATAAAGTGTGTCACCATATGATTTTGTAATGGAGTAGTGGCAATATTATTTGCAACAATAAACTTAGTTGCCAGTTAATTTATGCCGAACATGACGAGCTATTTTTAGTTTATATTAAAAGAATATAGAAAGAGAAAGTATGTTTTGCGAGCTCTTGCAATAAACACCAAGATTTTTATTCTTACCTTCTGTGTATAATCGGATTTTAAGTTATGACGCCGATTTAAATCTCAGACGTATCATAATATATAATATCTATTTATTTGATTAAAATAAAAATTTCAATCAATCGGTCTATATAAAAGCCTCCGATAGGTTTTTAGCTTTTGGCTAACCTGTGATAGGTTTTTATTTTAAATTTACTATGACATATCTAATGAACTATTAATTGATTTATATATTATTTTTATTATGGTTATACAACAATTAAAATTATTTTTCTCTTACCAATATATAATATCGTTTATCTTTTTACTACTTCGTCGTTATTTCACTAAATAATCATAAATTGAAAACTACAGTGCCCGATGCAATAGGGCACTCAAACTAGGGATGTTAAACCTTGATATAAGTTTATGTAAATAAATAAATATATACATAAAAAAGCTATATCAACTCCGCAATTCACTGACAAAGATTATAAATCAAGTTGTAGTTGAACGGGGAGTGCGGGACTCACCTCCTCCTTCATGCCGGGGCACTTGGTGACGACGGACGAGTGGCAGCGCTTGTGCACCACGCACGTACACACTGCGGCAGGAGACAGAAGTTAGTATAACACGTAAACCAGTCTAGTCAATTTTATTCAATGGAAACAAACAGACTAATCTTTCCACAAAAAATACATATCGACACAACGGATAAGTATTCAATGTTGATGACTTTGTCTAATACATTGGTAAAGTCACCTGTCAGAAAAGGACGAGGACACTAAATGACTAATTAATGGTCAAATTATTCTGATCAGTAGGGGGGGGAGATAATTATAATAATAAGTAAAATGATGTTATACCTTGACACTGGTAACCCTGCTTGCCAATGCCCCTGTAATCACAAAAATAATATTACTACTATCATATACTATCCAAAAACATTTAAATAAATTCAAACTGCCAAAGGTGACGACACTACGCGGGATGAAAGAAAACACAATGCAACCAATAAGGTTTTCATCATTCTGACGCTAGGGGGCACCCGACATTGAGCGCCATCTCGTAGAGTAAAGTGTTTCGAATTCAAGGAACAGGGGCAATACGCTCCAAACTGATATGATTTTGATTCAGATACGATCATGCCGCGGACTTCCTAATAAATTGACATTTATTTTGTTTATTTTGATCCTCAGTCGATTGATATGGTCGGGAGTAGAAAAAGTTACGATCTAACAATTTTCTTTATCCTGATTAGTTTTAAAGTAATTCACCAAATAAAATACGAAAAACCACTGATATCGAACGGATTCGGTTCTCGATTGTGTCGGGAGTGAGCCCCCCGAACGTAGTATAGATATCCGAGGTGGCGACTCACCAGATGAACTCTCGGCAGTGGCTGCAGAAGGTGGGCTGCCGCAGGAAGGTGGCCATGAACTTGTGGCCGCAGACCTGGTGCACGCGGCGCCGCAGCGCGCCCCGCCGCCGCGCGAACCCCACGCCCTCCTTGAACTCGCGCCCGCCGCGCGCGCCGCCGCTGCCGCCGCTGCTGACCACTGCTCAAACAAAATACTTTTAAAAAACACTTTAGAAAAAAAAAAATTATAACTATCGAAAAGACGGCCTGCATTTCAGATAGTTATTTCATTATTTTTACTCTTGAAATTAATTTCAATCGAGTGGAATTTTACAGATATTGAACACGACGCTAGCGCCAAATTAGTTTAAAATTAAGTGTCGATTTTTATGTATCAAAGTGAAGTTAGATAATAAAAAACTCGTTTACAATATTTTTTTAAAAGAAGCTAATGACATGACAGCAAAATTAACACTGGAGTCGGATTGTAATTGAATTTAGTTTACAAAGTAAGGAAGTATCTTGGCGTTGCTTCTATCTATCTAGATGTATAAATTGTATAATATTTATAAGCAAATATTTTTAATGTTACCATGTCACGGTTTTTAAACCAACTCACACACCATTATGTTATGGTAGAATGTACAGATCGAATGTGTAATGTTTTATTTATTCATCATATTGTACTGCATGCTTGTGATTGTGATTAAATGATTATCATAATTTAATCCGAAAATTAAATCATACCATAATATTAACTTTACGAAGCAACCTTAAAGAGAATGCCCTCGCCATTTTAGTTGTGCGTTACACTGCGCATCGAGATTATTCCGAGATTTGTTATTAGTTATTTTTATTCGGGTAGTATGACCGTCTGTCATATAGCAGCGTTTATGACACCTTTTTAATGGAATACATTCCCATATTTTGTTATGGCTAGACCTATAATCTCTAATCAACAATTCACTAGATATCGTGACAGCACAAGAAATCGGTCTCGGCGATGAAATATCAACTCACTTTTTTAACTGTGTGTGTTTAAATTGAAATAAAATTAAAGTGTCGTCACAATTAGAGATTTATAACCCAGGTGTCAACTTTGAAATGTATTATTTAAAATTAAAAATTAAAAAATAACCATTTTGACCCAAGTCCCAACGCGGGAAATGGAACCCAGAGAACGACACCGGAGGCGCGAGCCAATCTCTGAACCACTTAGCCACGGAGGCGAGAAAACCTTTAAAACGTTAATCTACGTACACATCTGTAAAGTGTAAACTGAGTTCAGTATTGCATACCGAGTCCCAACTAGCTCCTGCGTGCTGACTACTGACCTTGTGAGTTCCATTTGAGGTCTATTTTGAGATGCAGCTTCCCGTGGGGTTCCAGGTCCACCTGCGAACATACACGTGTATCATGTAGCGGTATTCAAAACAATATATCATTAACATTCAAAACACGAGGTACAATGATATTATATTATGTATTCGACCCTTATAAAGGTGTTGATTAACTACGAATGTTTCTAATTTTACTAGAGATTAAATATTATAGTGGCACATCATGGCCCACCACAATTTCCCATCACTGCAAGTCCCGTATAACCAAAAATCTAAATCGATTTGATAATAAATAAAATGTTTTTTTTGATTATGATGTCAGGTCAGGTCAGGTGCCCGAGGGATATGCTGGAAGCTGTCCTAAACTCGCAACGAAATTAATCAGAAGAATAAAGAAGTAGGAAGTGTTCCAGTTTACAATGTAATTTACACCAATATTTAATTACTACGAAATACTTTTAATTTGGTATACCTATTTGTTTATCGGTTCACTCAAAAACAGCTCAAGATGACATCGCTAATCGCTATATTCACTTACGAAGTTCGAAAATAAAAATAATATGGAATTTGACATAAGGTTCGCTAAATGACAAGCGAATTCGACACCGAGCGAAGCTGGTAAATCCCATACATTTTGTTTGCTCTGAACCCCAATTCTTGTATTTAGGTGGCAATAACCATTTTTGTTTTCACTGGATGGTGGCGTTAAGACAATCGACCTACAGATTTCAAACAACCTTAAATCACTAGAATACCTGCTACATTATCCCAGAGTAACATAAGCTAATGATAATGAAAATATTATGTCATAAACATGCATAATATTATAGAAAAAACCGAACGTATAAAGATAGAAATATTTTTTTTGTAACAGCCACAATTACAACTGAGATGTGTTTATTTTATGAAAGTCTTGTTACATATTAAATAAAAGTGTAGAATATTATCAAGATAATTAGAAAACACTATTTTGGAGTACTGTGTATATTTCGCCTGTTGTAATTAGTATTAACCTTGTGTTCCTTTAAGCACTTCTTTTACTCTGAACGCTCAGATCATTCATAATAAGCTAGTGGAACGACTGACAGATGTCAAAATTTAACATTTCCTTTTTATCCCATAAATTCTATTTATATTTTAAATTAACAATAATAACTACATTAAAAAAGAATCTAGAATAAATTTGCTCGATCCATAACTTAAAAATAACATCGAGATCAGTGAAATCTGTGAAATCTAAGTAAACGTCAAAAACAAGATGGGTAAAATTATGCAAAATGACGTGATCATTCTGAGCGTTTTGAACAGTTTTTGACAGCTGACAGCTGCGTCTGGAACACGGTAAAAAGCGATTTATGATACCCATTTTGGAATCGCCTTATTATAAAATTATCCTGTTGCACCGTCACGACTCACGAGCACAAAAATAGATCGCGCCAAGATATTGAAGCTATGTCAATATAAACTTTCGTTTGAAATAATTATAAATATTAACGCAGATCAATTTGCGTTCTAAGAAAATTTGACGCATAATATGTTTGTCTGCATGACTGTACCGACATCGCTAACGGATGTAGGTAGAGCGCATCGGTGCAAATTCGTTGCGGTCCGCCTAGCGCCTACCCCTATTGGGAATAGGGTGTATGTACGTGTGTGTACAAGTATGCATGTGTTTCGCAACTGGTGACTAAGGTATCAAGGCAATGATCTAAAACTAGGAATGTAGCGACGGGAAGAATTCAAGACATTATAGGTATTGCTGCAAGAGGCTGAGTCACGGGTGACTCAACGTCTTGTGACCGCGCGCGGCGTGCGGCGTGATCGAGGCGTGGGAACTGCCACTCTTCCTTATTGTACCAGCTTGGGTAAGGTCAGGAGCGTAGACTACAGCCACGTGAGGCAGACTGACATGGTTCGACATGGCCAGGGGAACAACGCAAGGACATCTAATGGTGTCCTCACTTATCGCTACTTGTGGATTTTTTTTTATATGTACTACTTATTTTTACTATGTAAGTCATTCGTTTCGTTCATTTCATGTTTGTCCTAGACTTATGAAGCTAGAACATATATTTCACAATTATAATATCTCCTATATGCTCCCTATAAGAAGACTGTGGAAATCTCGAAAGGTTTTTAGACAGCTAAATGTCCTAGATCTGTCACAATGAGCTTGATCTAAAACCGTCGCCTGCCTGGTAGAAATATACCTGCCTCAGAAGAAGTACAATAGAAAGACGCTGTACAAATATACAATCAGAATAATGATTTTAGAACGAGAGTACAGAATAGCAATAGAACATAGTTTCTCCCGAGCCGGGGTCGCTGTCGAGTATCGGCTTGTGTATAAATAGTGGTCCGGCCGGCTGCGGCTGGCTGCGGCTGGCTGCGCCCTAATAGACTCGAGATTGGAGTCGACGTGTCAACACCGAATTGCTTCTTTTTACGTCAACTCGGGAATATAGGTCGCGACCGGGTTACCGACGAGTAGCGACTGTGAGTTACTCTAGTAACTACACAAACGTAATCTGAACAATTTTAATGGGCGCACCCGGCTCGGGCCGACGTCGTCTCGCATATACGCACGCACGCTCGCACGCTCGCACGCACGACTCGCGCCCCCGCCGCGGGTCGCGCCGTCCTAGCCGTACTTTCAGATTTTTTAACAAATAAGTTTTAGTTGTTACATAATATGTACTAAAAACTACCAAGGAATATTAGGCAATAATATTATAAAATACCATGATACCAATTGGCATAATGGTATTTTTTTTATTATATTATAGCAATAACAAAAACGATGAAACATTAATTTGGTGGAATTAAATATTTTGTTAATGTTTAGATTCCGTTGGAACTGAATTTTCTAGCTAGCAGGTTCCCCTGTGATTATTATGATCAACAATAACCTATTAAATCTTGGCAAATGCTAGTAGTAGTTGGCCGCGAGTGACGCGGCGGGCGGCGTCGCAGTGTGGAGCATATATATTATTAATGTTACATTACACCATACTTGTCCGCACAATGAATACTTATGCCACACAATACCTCATTCCTCCTATAATTGCTATGTTATTGCACAATTAAAATTAATTTATATGTTTAGTGAGACATAATGTTCAGAACTTTTGCCCTAATCATGTAAAATGCTAAACTTCATAGCTTAAATATGGTATGAACCTGTTAATCCAAATTAAACAATTATTATGCAGGGTATTCAGTAAACTGACGTGGCCGAAGGCAAGCCTAAGTATGTCTGACAGGCTTCTCTACTATTAGGTATGTGCAGTGTATTGCCATCGCAGGCTGCCCGACACTACCCGATGGCCCACATCGGACATACCCGTTGGCTTGCCGGGCATGTTTGTCTAGTGAATTCCCCACTTTACTTAATATAAAATTACAATGGCCTTCACACTAGATCTATTGAATGGATGGATTATAAGAAATTGGCCTTAGGACTAAATATGGCTCATAATAATTCTTATAAAATTGTACACAATTAACCCATGTATCCCGCTTTTCTCAATTTTTAAATGTAAGTTGCTACCTTCTTTTGTTCCATCATAATCTAGATATTATAATCATTCCATGAGGAAATTAGGATCCTTTCTTTTGATGGTTTAAAAAAAATACCTTAACCCTTCCGCTGTGAGATTGACAAAGAGCAAACAAACATATGCACATGCACATATGCAAAGATGGCGCGTAAAATTCTTCTTTGTACAAATAATGTAATAACTTTACAACCACACCATATTTTATGGTTCTGTAAAAAACATTGTAATAGCTGTTATATTTTCTATCTATCAAGCCATCAAACTATAGTATTTAGTCTGATTTCATATCCGTTTCACAAGTATAAACTTTGGAAACTGTGTTGCTGACTGTTTCACAAGAAATAAATAAATGCTATATTATAATCTAAAGAACAGGGACCTATTCTTTCTAATTATGTAAATAAATCGACGAAAGAACTTGAGATGCTTACAAAAAAAGTACTTGAGTTGTGACACTACCACTTACTACATTACGAGTTCACAGGCAAACTTCGTCCTTAGTGTAGTACAAATAGAGTTCATAATGGCCGCGGCCGGCGGGAGACCGTTAAAACGCCCTTTTTTTTGTCAAATTCTTTTGTTTATTTTACTAAAATTAGGCATAATCCGACGATAAATCGTTTTGTACACTAGTTATATTTACTTCCTTAGGCTTATTACGTCATTTATTTACAAACATAGTAAGAAAATCATATCTAAATCAGTCTATATATATACGTATAGAAACCAATTTTTTCAAGTGAAAAATTTAAATGTTACGACGTATATCTTTCAAATGATTATCTAATAATACTTATAATGAGTAAAATAAACCATTTATATATACAAAATACTACTTACATTCGTGAAAACCAGCAAAATCTTGAAAAAACTACACATTTTAGAGCACTGACACCCACCACACTGCACTGACATGCACAAACTGGTCGGCGACAAAGTTAGTATTATTTTTCATTCGAATTGAGGCCTATTTAGCAAAGGTTCTAACTAATCAAACTTCTTCATACAAAAGTAGTCTGTAAATCAGGGGAATACGATGCTTAATAGAATAAAAGAGCGCGGTAGTCGACTACCGTTTGGGTCTTAAGTGAAATGCGCGGCGCGGTAGTGGACTACCGCTTGGGTGTATAAGGGTTAATGCTCTATACATTACATTGAGAACACAACTAGTTATAGCATCAATCATACATATCTGACAATAAATAGTATTTTTGTAGTACAGAAAAAGTGTGAACTAAAGTGTGAATAATATACATACAATATGTATACATTAATTGTGCCTTCTTTTGTAACTAAAATAATAGTTAAATAGAACACAGATTTTTGGGAAATGTCAAAAAATATTGCCAGGATGAAATTCATATGGAACCAGGTGATCTTACAGAGAGAGAGAGAGAACCCATACAACAACATAATCAACTACAGAATTAAAAATACAATTAATTACATATAGGTTTCATTGACTTTCACCAATATATTATGAGTACAATAATTTATTGTTTAATGTAATGAAAACAAATTACTATACATAGGTACTTTATCTAATAAGTTTGAATTTCGGACAGGTAAGTGCAACATGCAATGTATTTACAATTGACTTACCCAAAAATCTGTGGCGTCCTTGTCTCTGTGCATCAGGTCCTCAAACGAAATAGTACAGTTGGCGACAAACTCGTCCGGCGTGATGGAGGCGTCGTGGAACACCGTGACGCCCAGGCTACAACATAAACACGACCGTGAGAACCCGCCCCACACCAGCCATTCACGTCACGGCGTAGTAAACTGTAGTACCTCGTAGCGCTCTGCACTTCGTGGATGAAGGTCTCATTCCACACGGGATCAAACGTTTTCGGCTTTGTAGTCGAACGGTCCAGGTGATGTTCGTCGGCGTCGATCGAAACGTACGGATCTATCGGTTGGTCGTCTGAAAAATATCCTCTATTTACTAATATTACGTCCACTCGACACGGTAAACACATAGAGCTCGTTATGCGCGCACTGCGTGACAGCAGTGCTGGACGCCTTCGCGACGCGCGTTGGGGCCGTGCAAAATAAATATTACGTTGGATTTATATATATTCGGGGCTCACCTGGCTTTCCGAAGGCCATGTTGTGCCGTTTCTGAAAGTCGGTCGGCCTGAGGCCCGTCGCCTCGCAAACCTTTACGCGCACCGTTCCGCTGAACATGGTGCTGCCGACCGTGCCGTATCACCGAGACCGTGCCACCACACTATCACTTCCTCACTTTATTCCCACATAAAATCATTGACGGTGCTTCATTATTAAAATAGAAATAGAGACTTGACAGCAATAAGATCGGCCATGGATGGATGGATTTATTTTGTCTATGAATTCTTCATTCTTCGATCCATAGCCACAAGAAATTAGACAATACTGTTTTTGTATTTTCATGAATAGAAACACTAATTTAGAGCTGTGTTATACAGCTCAAAATAAAAAACTTCGAAAGCACTTCGATTATTATTATTCAATAGTAGATAATCATAACTGATTATCAACTTTTTGTAGCTTACTTTAAGTTTAACTCTACAACGGAAGTCGATTAAATAACAGTTAAACAATAACTGTTATTTAATCGACTTCCTCGCGCCTAAAACTACAGATGGACCTTAGAAGTATTTCATATTTAAATATTTAAGCAGAGTAATTAAGGAGTTCTCACACCAAAAGCTTTTGCTTTTGCACCAAAAAGAAACTCATTGTCTGTGATATATTGTATTCTTAATCTATGGTGATATATCTATCAAATTTTGGTGTCAAATGTCAATGTCAAATCGTATTGAAAATTAGAGGTACCTAGGGTGATGTTCCGGTTAAACCTTGGTTCTTTAAATATTCTCAAAGTAGTAAGACGGTGTGCTCAACAATCTGCCGAGTGAGACTTGGACATTGTTGCTCACCAGTTTTTCTAACAAAAATTAGGGTTAAGGATAGTTCGTTGTGTGAGTGTGGCCTCGACGAGGGTACCTTGGATCATATCTTTTTCTGTTGCCCTAGATACCAGCCCTCCCTCTACGACCTTCTTCCTATCGACATTCCTCGCCCTACCAACTTCAAATCAATCCTGTGTTATGTAAATACTCCTTTTGTTAAAATTTTATGTACATTTATCCGTTCTAACAATATAAAATTGTGATGTTTTACTAATCCATATGTTTGTTTTTGTTCTAGGTTATTCAACAAGTTTTTTTTTAGAAAAGTAAATCACTTTACACTTGTTTCTTCACTAGACCTACAATAGAGCAAAGTCACCCACAAACTAAACACTCTGACATTGGCAACTCACCGAGGCCGCCAGAAATAAAAGAAGAAGAAGAGGTACCTAGGTACCTAATCTGAGTTGAAAATAACAAACAAATTACTCTAATCCATTCTTCTCTATTAATAATGTAATAATCTTTGCTTTAATCTATGAAAATAACATCATCGTCCATTGAGGAAATAATTATTTATTTTGGTTAACACAAAATAAATAATTATTTCCTTTATTATAAATAATTTTCATTTAAATTATCTGACAAATTGCGACGGAATAATGCAGTAAAATTAACATCATAATATATTCATGTAACAAATATACATCAACATAATAATACTCAATCTTCATTACAGTAATGTAAAGAACAAGAAAAAAAGATGGGATTTTTGACGATATTGAAGAAACTACGCCAAAAGGAGAAAGAAATGAGAATATTGATGTTGTATCCTTTATAAAAGTTAACAAATTATGTCTACAATGATAGAGTACTATACTATACCTACCCGTTGGTAATAAAAGCAATCTTCACACATGTTTTATAAACACCATTTTTTAAGCAATGTGTTTAATCTATGAGTGTATTTTGCATTGTGACATCTAATGCTTTTGAGAAATTCAATTTATCACGAAGTTATACATTTTAGCTTATTTTGAATATTTTCTTAACATACAAATTAGAGGGCTGGATAATGCAGGTAAGACGACAATTTTGAAACGATTTAATGGTGAGCCTATTGACACCATATCTCCAACATTGGGCTTCAACATTAAAACACTGGAGCACCGAGGGTACAAGCTCAACATCTGGGATGTTGGGGGTCAGAAATCTCTCAGGCAAGTTGATGTTTAAATATTTAGTTGTTAACTGCTTCAATTTATATTATGTCCATACTTAAAAATAATGTTTTTGAATAAAAAAAACACTAATATCAATATTTATAAATATTATATTGTCACATCCCACATAGTAAGGATGATAATTTTTCTATTTTTTTTAAGGTCATATTGGAAGAATTATTTTGAGAGTACAGATGGTGTAGCGTGGGTCGTGGACAGTGCTGATGCCCGGCGACTTGCAGACTGTGCTCGGGAGCTGCACTCCCTGCTGCGGGAGGAGCGGCTGGCAGGAGCCACACTGCTGGTGCTGGCCAACAAGGCAGATCTGCCCGGGGCACTCACCCTGCAGGAGATCAGAGAGGTGTGGAACAACACATTTTACATATTATGCATTAATAAAATTGTAATTAGAAACTGAAACTTAAAAGTTATCATGTGATTTAATATACCTACACATTTTTTATTAGGAAAATATTATATTGTAAAAATAATGAGTATCATTATATAAAAACAATGCTTTTACAGGCTTTAGATCTTGACAGTATTAAGACTCACCACTGGCGTATAATCCGATGCTCCGCAGTGACCGGGGAGAATCTTCTAGAGGGAATGGACTGGATGCTGGACGATATTGCTTCCAGAATATTCACACTGGACTAGACTCAGTTTATGTGCTTTTCATCTTGTTACATGTTACAACACAAAATGCATTCCTAATTATTTACTTTAGAACTTTTTAATGCAATGTGTAAATTAATTATCCACTAAAGGTTATCTATTTGCTTTATATACTCTAATAATCACAATTAGCACATTGTGTTCTACTGATAAAATTTAAAATAAATACAGAAATTGACGTAATTTCGTAAATAATTATTAAAAACGACAATTTATTAACACTTATAGTATAAAATGAGAAGCTAATCTCGAATTATATTCACTAAAGATGTAATATTATTGTATTTATTTTCTAATAAATTTTGTAAAAAAAAAACAAGTTTGATTATATTTTATTTCTTTTAATATTCTGCCACACACTGCTTTACTTTTAATAATTTCTTGTCATTAAGAACAAAATATTTTACCATTGTTGAATTGTTCATTACTTTCTAAAGTGGTATGTTACAAATTTATTTTCAATATTAGTTATATTTACAGACTTGCAGCATTTGTCTGAGATATTTTTCCATTTTATCAAACTGCGGCTTACAATAATTTTGAAGTCCATGAAAGTACATATTATAAAATTTTCTCACACAAAATTATTGTACAATAGGAATATTTATTTTAAAAATCATTTTGCCTAAAGACTTTTTTCTATAAGTCTACACTCAAGTCTCAACAATAATAAACTAGCTATTGATTCTCTGCAATACTGTATTACAGAAATACTGACTTATATGATAACAATATCTGGCCATATTATAGAATCTATGACATTATAAATCACAATATTCTTAGTGCGGGAATGAGCATTATGCTTGTGATAAGCACCACAACGTTGGGGCTAGGAGTCTTCTGTACTGATCTTATGTGTCTCATGCTGTTTGCAGTCTGTCTCGTGCTGCTCATTGTCTGTCTTCTGCGATGTTTCATCCTTAACTGTGGATTCCTTGGCTTCACTTGCTTCATCAGTCTCCATTGGTGTGTTTTCATTTGGTTTGTCTATATTACTCTGTTCTATATGCTCTGTAATACAAACAATCAAAATTTAGATATTTTTGTAAGGTTTTTATTTATGCAAATACATATTTAAATAGCCAACATATCAGTATTTTAATTTGAACTCGAAATCATTACAGATTAAATACTATAGTTGGTAGCATTGAGTTATCTTTCGTGTGCCTTGTTTGTATATAACATACAAGTATAAAACTTTGAACCAACCTTTAACATCACCATTCTTCTCCTCTCCCTCGTGTATCTCTCCATCGCTCTCCTCTCGGTCCTTGTCCTCGTCCATGGCGAACTTATCTCTTCTCTTGCCCTTGTCGTCGGCGTCAAGGCTATCGTCGTGTTTGTTGTTCTCCTGCTCCTCCCTGCCCGGCCCGCGCATGCGCAGGCACCGCTGCTCTATTCGCTGCAGCTCCTCTTGCAGTTCCACGCGTTTTCGGGCCATAAACTCTGTGAACATAATGACATTTGGTTAATACAACAACATCAATATACTAAAAATGTTTGTATTAGGTCAACAAAAGCATTACATTTTACAACATACAGTTTTCTGTATAAAAAATGTTTTAAAAATATTCAGACAATGCCTTGGTTGTGTTGTGTTGGAATAAATAAAAACCTTTTTAGGATTGTTTTCCATAAAATCCATTATGGGTAAATCCAGAATGAGTGAGTGTTCACTCTTTACATCTTTAGAAAAATATATATACTTTTTAAAACTACTTTTGGAATGTTCTACAATTTTGACTTTCTAAAACTGACCATTGTTTGTCACAAGAATATAAATTACATAATAAAAATATAACCCATTTGAACAATTGAACACACACACACACACATACACTGTGTAAACATCTTGTGGCAGTCATTATGAGTTTCCACTTACTTTCATGGAATTTTGTGCTAGAGTCAAGTTTTTCTGCAGCTTTTTCTGTCATTTTCTTTGGAATCCAATAAATGTGTGGCTTGGCCTTGGTGAGTATGAAGTTGCCGAGACACTTCTGTGAAGCCTCCCACTTCTCAAACTCTTGCACCCGCCCCATCTTCGCCTCCAGTGCCTTTATTGTTGCTTTCTTTTGGTCTCTTTCAGCAAATAGTGTCTTTCTTTCTTTTTGCTCTCGTTCTTTTTCCATTCTAGCTTGTTCCTCGATTTTGCGCTCTACTAGTGCTTTCTTATCTTCCTAAAAAAAGTAAATATGTTATTAAAATGTTTAAGTGCTGTTTTTAATTTATAACCCACAAAAACAAGTTCAGAAATCTTTCAATAGGTACCTTTGTTTGAAGAACAATCTCTTCTTGTTTAAACTTCTGTAATGTTCCTAGGAGTGATCCAAAGATCCTTCTGTTGCGTGTTCTAGCCTGTTCATCGTCTCCCTGTGCACGGAGCACGGCTGCTCTAGTTGGTAGCTCTCTGGACACGGCTGAGGGTACTCTGGCCCTCTTTACTCCTGGACCGTCTTCTTCACCATCACTATCGTTTACCCTGGCCGAAAGTCTGTAAAGGCATAGGTTTAGCATAAGACACAAATGTCACAGCATGGTCATCGCTGGTAATTGTTCAGTAACATAATATATTAATAATAATACATAAATTATATATTTTATGTATTTTTATATTAAAAGTGCCTGCAGGAGTTGGTCTCAGTCCTGACAGTTTGGGTCTACAGAATATCAGGGACTGTGCAGCTTCCACAGTCATAACCTCATTTCAACAACTTGTGCATTACTCTGCCTATCAAACTATTAGCAGACTACAAATTTTCAGTATTTATTTTGACTTCTTTTTAGTCACATATTTTATTCTTTTCTCTTTGTTTGTTTGCCTGTTGTTGTTTAATTATGTCTCTTTTATGTCTGGGTTTTTTTGTAATCATATATTTTCATTGTCAGTGTAATTATGCCCTTTGTTGAAATGTACATTTAATTATTTCAAATAAAATAACCTTCTAAAACCATAGGTAAAATTAGGAAATGTATAGACACGGCTACTCTTTCAACATGCAACAGAATAGTTTCTATAATCTATTATCTTATTTTTAGCCTTGTATTTTAAAGTTTTAAACATTTAATTCATACAAAAAACCTTTTCTATATGTATATTACAGTAAATAACAATGTATGCCATATAAAAAACATAGCATTCAGTTGTTATATAATATATTGCGGTATTTAACCCTTGGTACTCGCCTGCTGAACACTGTTTTGGTTTCGTGTTTACGTTTGTTGAACTGCTCGTCATTTTTATAGTTATTACTGGCATCAGGGTAAGAGTTTCTGCCGCCCAACCGAGGAGCGCCGCGCGAGTAGTCACCGGTCGCATTGAATCTACGACCAAATGAAATATTAAGACACCGTTCACCAACAAAATTACATGCTGAGGTGGTAGCAACAACAATTATTACCTATCGTTATTAAACCGTCCAGTAGTTTGTACAATTTTTTTTATGTTTTCATCGATTTTGAATAAACTGCTCTTCTCATTTTCTAGCTGAGTTCGTAACGTACTAAAGGAAATTGCTATTTCGGTTCCCATATTGCCGAATTACTGCAGCATTAAACAATATTATTAGTCAAAATCACACAATTTAGAGTCCACTAGTCAATTTAATTAAATTTTACATACAACATATTTTAGGTTAGTGAAGTATACAGATTATAAACATGTTTGATGTTTATGGTAAAATGTCAGTAAAATAAGTCTATGATAGATCTTTTTTTGAAGTGTTTTTTAAGGAGTAAAATGGTTCTTTTATTAATCATTGTTATAAAATATGTAATAACAATAATCTTTTAAATTGATGTCTCTAGGTATATAATTAATATACACATAAATATATTCTTGCTAAGAGTGTTAGATTGAGTAAGTAGAGGTTTCAGGTTAGGAAACTTTGATAAGTCATAGAGAAGTTTTTGCTATTCGGTCATAGATGTCTCTGTATGTTCTCTTTGTGTATGTTTTTATTAAATTTTAAGACAGAGAAAATTATACATGAGTTAAAATATACAGAATGAATCTTTAAAAAGGGTACAGTAGGCGATATCCAAAACTATAGGAGTATGAGAAAAACTCGAATTAGATTTTTAATAAATCAATTTCCCTAACCGGGAATCTGATTTAAAAAGAAGGTACCTCATAATATTACTTCATTCGATAGTGTTGTTGATGAGGATCAAATTCTAGATAAATTTACAAAGAATACCTAGGTATCCTTTTTGTTCTTCACGGTTTCAAGGTCGTTATTGCCTCTGACTGACCACAGTCTTGGAAACTACCTCCTCTCCTTACGGTAGAAAAGTTATAAAATGTCCGACGAAATTTTTTAAATAAAACTGTAGACTAGAGATAAGGAGTGTCATCTGTGGATACATTAATCGAAGTAAAATATTTCCACATGTTTTAAATAACTAAACACACCTCACTTTACTCCTTATTGCTAACTTATAGTATAACGTTGCGACTATAATACCACTGTGATCAGTTTTAAAACTATAGTTTATTGTGCGCTGCAGAAAAGTCTTAGAAAAGGGCAGTGAATGTCTCCATCACTGTCAGCCATTTACCTAAGGGAAATCAGGGTCCATTTCTCACGAATCTCAAGACATGGCTATGATACTAAGTAGGAATTAGACATCTCATCAAAATGTTTAAGTATTTTCCATCGTAAACCTCAGCTCGGTAGCTCATGTCAACCTAGACCAGCTTAACCTTACCTAGACATCTGTCCTGGCGAACTTCGTATCTCCACGGACAGCAGCGCCACCTACCGGGCCCAATTATCACACTATAACCTTCTTTGAGAACTCACACCATGAATATCGGTTCAGTTGTATTTGCATGGCGAACAGACAAATAGACATACGCGACTGAGGGCTTTGTTTTATAATATAAAACAAGGTAGTAAGGCATAATAACTATTTAGTAATCATTCAGAATTGACAGCAATTCGGCGGCACTGTCAACAGATAGCGTCAATGAAGCATGACTCGACCTCCGGGGCGGGGCGCGGGGCGCAAGCTGCGGATGCAGTGAAAAAAGCAATTAGCTGAAATGCTGAAGCAGCGGCGGGGAGCGGCGGGGAGCGGCGGGGAGCAGCGGGAGCGGCGGGGAGCAGCGGGAGCGGCGAAGTGCGGTGGCTAAATCTGAGCGGCGACCGAGCGTTCACGCGTGCATGAAAAATGGCGACGGCTGTACTGGCGCGCGCAAAAGCGGTTTGTATGTTCCGTTGTTTTGTCGTAAAGTTTATAAATTACGTAAATTTATTTGTACAATATAACAGTAGTGTCGCAGGGCACAAGGCTGGATATCCTTCAGAGGGAACTCCTAGCTTTTATATTTATTATGGTAGGGATTATTAAAGCATATTGAGAAATAACTCTTAAACGATGTAATCGTGATTAAGTGTAATTAATTTGGCGAGAAAGGGGCCATTTTATCACGTCGAGAGCTAAAGACTCGTTTTAAAATAAAAATAGGCAAAAATTGCAAGAACTAAAAAGACAGTCCATTTAGTCTTGCTTTACTTAAATTACCGATGTTATTTTTATACTCGCGTCAGAAATATATATAAACAGATGAACGGTTACAACGCTAAAAACATTGAACTATGCATATTGGTTTAAGCTATACCTAATAAAATAAAAATATCAATTTATAAAACGACAATTCTCTGGTAAATATAAGGACAATATTTTTTTTTGGGGGGATTTTTCAATATCTCCCTTTTCCTTCCCTATTTTCCCAATACTGGTTGTATTTGAAAATACGCATCTTACAACATTATTTGATAGGTGTACCTATGTTTCACTATAAAATAAACATTATATCACCTGCGCCGCCGCCGTGCGCGCCTGTACGCGGCGCTGTTTGTATTCACATCACGCATTTTTGTCCCGTCACTCCGTCACGCCGCCGTCACGCCGCCGCGCGAGATGGATGTCCGCTCCCGGAATATGCGGGATATGGCTTTTAATTACTGATACGTTCTTAAGTTTCCAATACAAAAAGAAAAGTTGTTATGTAACAATAGAACAAATTAAAGTATCTTTTCATACATATATGTAAGTAGTTGTATAGTTTGTCCTTCTGTGTAGTAATGTGGTGTCACTACCGCCCCGCACAGTAGTCAATTACAGTTCGTTAGTCCAAGTAACGGTAACGAATAATAATGGTATGTATGGAAATTGGCATGGCATAAAATGCCCACGCACTAACTTCAAAGAAGAAGAGGAAGCAGAGCTGTCATGTAAAATGACAGCGGGGTTGTTCTCCTCTCTCTGCGGCCCTCCCGCGCGATTGATTGTGCCAATGTATAATTACAAGATAATTTTATTATACTGAACTGTGACTGTATAGTTTACTAGAGTCTAGACATTACAAACTATATATTATGTTGTGTTCCTGATTATGCACCATTTATATACGAGTTGTTTCATTTGGGGAGATTCCGCCGACATCGCGTCCCCAAAACCATGATAACGCCAATACAATTGAAGACATGAATCGATGAAGGTGATATGTCCAAAAAAAATTATCCAGAAAATTGAGTTTTAAGCTGTCACTTAAACATTTTAGGATAAATAGTAACTTATTAAGCAAGTATATTCTAGAGACGGATCTTTAGATTAATGTACTTAATACTTAACGACGTATTCTAAAATGTTAAGTGACAGTTTGAACTTAATTTGCTACAAATCACCTTCATCCATTCATGTCTTGAATTTGACAATCAATTTCTTTACTTTACGGAACTTTGAAATGTTCTGCTTGGGCTACCGTTCCGCCATGCACGTAGGCCGAGGGCTACGCGGGTCTACGCGGGGCTACGCGCAGGCTACGAGCTACGCCACGCTCTGCTGGCCTTTATTATCCATAGATGACATACGCGCAAGGTATACAATATACAATCGAACTGCTATATCTAGATTCATTCTATTGGAAAGAAACTTGAAAATCAGATATTCCGTCCCGCCGTCGTCACGTAGGGCTCGACAAACGAGCTAATAAATAACACGGTTTATGTTACAAATAATAGTGGAATCGATCGTGAAAATGTTTCAAACGTTGGTCGTAAAGCACCGCCGCATCTGCAGCGACGCTGACGGCGCAATAAAGCTCACTCGAGCAGAATTACGATGAGAACGGTATGGCGCGACAAACGAGGAGGACGTATAAAAACTAAAAGGAGCCGGCGATTTGTCAAGCTGTCGCGCCGCCGGCCCGCGGCCCGCCGCGGCTTCAAACGCGCGCCACGCCGCAGCAGTTTGCGCCCGTTTTGTTTGTTTGTGCAGACTGATGGATGGCGCAGTTAGGGTCAGTTCGTACTAGCGCAGAGTCGAGGCGCAGTGAAGCTCTACGATACAGAATTATCCACTAGTAATGAACGATTTCCTACTGAAATGGAAATACGTTTGTACATGACCGGTGGAAGTTTTTTAGGATTCCCTGCCTAAAGGGTCAAAAACGGGACTCTATTACTAAGGCTACGCATTTCATGAACCGTGATAGTCAGAAAGTTTAAATTTTCACAGATTATGTGATTCTGTTGCCGCTATACAAATTTTATTATTTATTACTATTATTATTATTTTTCTCGTTTTGTACTCTGCGTGCGCGAATCCAACTCACACTTGGCCGGTTTTTTTTATCTAATACTTTCTAAGATAGAAAATCATGTCTGCTACGTTGAAACACGGACGTTCGCCGCGTGGCGACCCTGCGCCGGTCCGGCCGTGCCCTAACTGACGACAGCACGGATTATTTCCTAATCTCTTCATAGGCTCGTGATCGCCCGGAACTAAATTATGTTCGTAAAAAAATATCGCACGGAACGGAGCGTGTTTACACCGGGCTGTCGCCACGCGCCGCGTTACTGTCTACCGTTTAAACGTTACGCGTGGGTGACTTCTCAAGAGAATTTATAATACGTAAATATTATCGTATATATTTTCTGGGTCGGTGGTCGCTATAAAATAATTTTACGCAAACTTTTCATGCTTCTGAATATTGAATATCCCGAAACATTATGTTTGATCACCTCCGCGGCCCAGTGGTTTAGATCTCGGCGCGGGCGGTGGTAGTTCGATCTCTTCGTTGTTTTTGATTTCAATTCTAATCAGGGTAATGCAGGCCGATCACCTGGTTGACAGGGAAAAATTACGAGATGATCCTTTCATTGAATGGGCATGTTAAAAGTTGTGTTCTGCACCCTCGCTTCCCTGTTCTCTCGCCAGTCATAATAACTAGGGACGGATGACCGTAGGTGAGTAAAAGTGACAGAGAAGAGAGTTCTCTGCTCTTCGTCTTGGCCAAGTGGCCAGGTAGGTGATTAATTACTGGAATGTAAAAAAGTGATATTCAATATCGAGTACTTTATACGGACTTTCTATCGCTGAAGGAAAACATCGCGTGGAAACACGCACACGGCTGGCCCCAGACGTATTGACCAGTCATTCCTCTGGACTAGACCGACTGTGTTGTGAGAATGCCGTATGTGCTGGGCGACATTTAAAACCACCCGTCCCAGGCGCTACAGTATTTAAAAAGTGGTTACTTCGCTCGGAGAATACTGTATAAATCATGCAACTACGGATGCAGAGGCCTACTTAAAAGAGCTGATTAAATAACTACCGTGCAGCTTATCGGATTCAAATGTAATCACCGATACAAACATCGGTAAAGGCTTAATAACAATTATTACCATCAACTATATATAAATTGAATTGAATCAACTATAAACGTACTAATGTACCAGATATTATGTGTATGTAATAAAACTACATACCAGAACAAGTGTACGATAAATAATTTTACCAATAAAATTATTTTTTCTTACTGCGATGCTTTAAATCATCTCATCACTTACCAACACCATACAAATTTACATTAACAAAATTAATTTCAACGTAAAATCGTGCAAAAGAAATATGAATTAATGTAGTCGCGACTTTAAATTGTAAATAACAACGTATTCCCATAACTATTGTTGACTACCGAACAACAGAACATCATTATAATATGAAGTTTATGACGAGAATACTTTGGAGCTATAAATACGTGTTGCGGCGAAGCGCAGCGGCGCGCGGCGGCGCGCGGCGGCCGGCGGCTTCGGGGAAGCGCGCTTTCATCTCGACTGTCGCTGACGATAAAACGCCGAGTCGCTGCGACGTCGCCTGTCGCTCCTGATCAACGTCATCTGCTTCCCAATTACATTTGCTCCGATATGTGGGCTGGGCTGACACACGTCGAATACACTCGGCGATTCTCTGGCCAAAAGGTTTAATTTTAGATGACACCCGAAACCGCCGATCGGCCGCAACGATATCTCAATAGCGATCAATATATTAGACGTAGGCGATAGAGTTGGCACGGAGTTGTTACAGCGTTTGAAACGGTATAGTTTCGCAATTCAGTTACAGTTGAATGTTTTTCCACTGACCGGTCCGATGCGACGGCCGGCGGCGTCACCTGCACTTGCCCAACTCTTGTCAAAGCAAAAGTGTATGATAACGGCATGTTTCCACTTCCAGGCCTAGAAACAGCATCGAGATGAGCGTGGCACACGAGCCCGGCCGCCCGGTGGCCGGTCCGGTGCCGGTAGTGGACCGGGGCCGGCTCGGTAAGTGGAAAAGTCATTAGTTAGATATCGCTCGAGCCCGGCGGCGGGCGCTGACGCGTGTATATACACAGTATATCTCGTGTCAATTGCGGCTGTCGTTGGCCCAATTACTGCGGATATATGGCTATGTAATTTGGCGGCGGTTGTGCGCGGCGGCGCGCGGCGGGGCGGCGCGGCGCGTACCGGCGCGCAACCGGCCGTGCGGCCGCACGTCGCCGCGCGTCGCTGGGCGCCTGCCCGCATCGCCAGCACCGTCGTCGCCGCTGCTAACGAGTTACAGTCTCAATTCCATATGGTATATGTACCTAGAGCTAGGCGTAGATGTTCGTAGCGATCTCTACGTAGTTTAATATGTCTATATTTAATGACCAATTTACGACCGAAGCACGCTGTAGCCATGGCTCATTGTAATACGGCTGTTGCAACAAAGACATTAAAATATGTCAGTAAAACAATTTTCCAACAGTAACTAATGAGATTCAGACGATCACAGCATTATGCGTAGTGCTCTATAGTGCTCTATATATATTCTGTCATATTCCGCGAACCGCCGCGCCGGCCGCTGTCATTCGTCATACGTGTGTAATGCGCGCTGACGGCTGCGCGGGGTGAGCGGGGTGCGCGGGCGCGGGGGGCGGGCGCAGGTAACCGCAGATCAAAGTGACGCAATTATAACCGCGATGTAGATTGTAGTGATATCCCGTACCTGCAGCGCGGCCAACTGCTCCGCACGCGGTGATAAATTACCTACTGAATGCGATATTACTGTCATGTAGTAGGTTTCAAACGGAGCTGCTGCACACGACACAGTCACGACTTAAAAGATAATAATTATTTATTACTTTTTTACCCCTAATTCTATAAGCATCAAGACGAAAGACGCAAATATAAATGTATCCGATTAAACTGTCGAATAGACATTATTTGTTTATTAATTGAAGTGAAATAGAATTCCATCTTCGGGTAAAATTTTACACAATATGTCCTTAGTGGATGCTTTCGTACTTAGAAGAGTACGATTGCTTAAATTTCAATTCCGTATCCCCAAGATCGAACAACAACCCAAGATTTAAACAAGTAAAACCTACAACGCTCGTCATACCACCCACATATCTACAACCTGCACTAACTTTCTTAGTTAAGATCATTTTAAGTTCCATCCGTTTCGAAGCCCCAAAGGCACGAAAATTATTTATGAATATTAGAAGAAGGTAACTCTTCTAAACGAATGAACTAGGCGCAACATCTGAAAGCATCAATATGCATAAACATGTCCTTATCGGTTACAGGAAAGTCAGTAGCCGGTACAGCCCGGTGTCGGTGTCACAAAGCCTGTCTGTCTGTCTGTCCGTGCAGCTCCCGTGACCGGGCGCCTCCCCTAACCGGGACCACGTGTACAGCTCGACAGGAGACGCCCACTAGTGATGTGCTTTCGTCTAAATTACGCATTGAATTAATAATTGAAGACATGAATCGATGAAGGTGATATGAATAAAAAATTATCCAGAAAATTGAGTTTAAACAGTCTCTGAAACAAACAAACAAACAGGATATGTAGTACCGTATTAAGTATATTGATTTTAGAGATGGATATTTAGATTAATGTACATAATACTTTAGGACGTATTCTAATATGTCGAAGCGAGAGTACTCAATTTTCTCAAAATCACAATTTTGCTACCTTCATCAATTCATGTCTTCAATTATAATAATAATATATATGGACGCTTCGCACCACGTCAATCTACCCCCGTTCTAAATATATTTAATACACATCCGTGACCAAGGAACACTGAAATCGTTTTGTTCCGGCGGCATTCGAACCCGCGTACCTGCTCGAGCACCAACGCGCTCAACCACTCCGCTACTGTTACTGTCAATTATTGTAATTGTCTTGTCCCTACACTAGAGCACTACAAGATTTTAGATTACTAAAGGTTAGTTGGCTAAAATTAGCATATTTGTTAAAGTTCGATTTATAAAAAGTGGTTAAATAACCGACAAAAAAACTTTTACAATGTAGTTACAATTAGTGTCCTTTTTGAAGACGTTGTGGAATTTGTTCTTTTAGCTGACACCGACTCCAAAAAGAACATTAATTGTAACTATGTACTTTATAAAAGTATTATTTTGAGATTCTTACTGACGACTGACGTTTTTTTAACATAGTTTCTTTTTGTTATTAAGAATCATATAGATAAATAAATGGTTATGCCTGTAAATTCTATGTAACTATTTGAAACGTAAATCGACACCACCATATAAGATTTTCATGGATATTTGACATTCTATGTATGATATAATCAATCAATATATTATCAGCAGGCTCACTCCCGACACAATCGAGAATCGAATCAATTCGATATCAACGGCTTTTGGTATGTTATTTGGTGGATTACTTTGAAACTAACCAGGATAAAGAAAATCGTTAGATCGTAACTTTTTGTACTCCCGACCATATCAATCGACTGAGAATCAAAATAAACAAACGTCAATTTATTCGGGAGTATGCACTATCGAATATGATTCAAAATCGAATCAGTTTGTATAGTAAGTAAAGCCTCCTGGGCCCTGATTCAAAATGTCATCGGTATTCATCGCTCACAAAGATCGACGACAGAATGTATGGGATTTGACATACGCTTCGCTAAGTGACACATGAATTCGCTTATCATTTAGCGTACTTTCATACATTTTGTTTTCGAACTTTATAAGCGATAAATAGCGATGGTATCATGCAAGGGCGTCGCCAAGGGGGGACAGGGAGGGGCAGGGAGGGGCAGCTGCCCTCCCCTAGATATTCTAAAAAAGTTGCCAAATACAATGCAACCAAAGTCCTAAGTCTTTGAGTAGATTTGCTTGAAGTAGATACTGTTGTTATTACAATCGCTGTAGATGTAAGGCTCGTAGTACCTACAAATGAAAAGCTTCATATTGTGCTGTCGGCTTTACCTACAATTCACACCTACTTTTCTCATTCATAGAGAATCAGAAAAGTATGAATATGAGACAGTACAACACAGTACCGCATGTCACATCCCTACGTCATGGTGTGGGAATTGGGCGGGCCTTTGATATCGACACCGCCGCGCCGCCGCCGCCGCCGCCGCCGCCGCGCTGTCACTCACTGTACTGCTACTGAACACAAACACACACACACAGGAGATGTCACCAGCACATTCCTGTGCCCCGCCGCGTCGTAATTAGCCGCGTTCGTGTGTAACTTGAGCACGGGAATTGCTACAAGCAACAAGATGCCGTTCGTTACAAAATATGTTATACGAGTATTGAATTGCGAGGTGATATTTTTCAGCCGGAATACCTTTTTTGTTTGTATAAAACACGCTTATATAAATAAAATGTCTACGGACGCTTTTCACCGCGTCCATCTAGCCCCGTGCTAAGTATCCGAAGAACTTGTGTTACAGGTACATTAGGTAGGTTACAGGCCAATGGAAATATATTTAACACTTTTATATACTACTAGCTGACCCGTGCCCACTTCGTTAACCATAGAAACCGTTTAAACATTCCCTGGACTTCCACAAACATTTCAAGACCAAAAATAGCCAAATCGGTTCAGCCGTTCTCGAGTTTTAGCGAGACTAACGAACAGCAATTCATGTATATATATAAGATGTGCATATTTAAGATTTTTATTATACTATACACACATGACTCAGGATGGAATCTCGGAGCGTCTAGTCCGGCATTACAATATCGGATTTGAGCGAGCCAATATCGTATATCGGAATTGGGCAATATTTTATGTAAAATGGTTCAACTACGCTTATAAGTACGCCTGTTGTTAGTGCTAATACTCTTTTCGTATGACTCGAGCTCTGGATCACAAGTAACCGAAATGAACAACGTTTCTGAAGCTCACTTGACTTTGGTGAATTCAATAGAAACAGATATTCATTGCATACTACATTCCATACCAATTCAATCTAAGTAAACAGATTTCACCTTTATCAACTGTAGTAAGCCATTTTGCTCTGATGATTCACATTTGCTCTGATGATTCACTACTTAACGCGAATTGACTATAATATAGTATACCTAGTTCGTCCCTGACAAATTTAACCTAAGGTAAACAAACCGTCGAAACTTTCCCTTATTCACTTATTGTGCACACTTATCAACATTTTCACAGGTATATTAAAGCATTAGGCTTCATTATCCAATACATTTTATAACAATTAAACAATAATTAATATGTTTAAACATCAAATGAAAATCTTTCACAGAAAAAATACGCCATTTTGACACTGCCGATTGTAGAATATATGCCTATAGTCTATGGATTCATAGCAAAAATCATTGTATTATTATTCGCCAATCGGCATCACTGTAGTCTTTGGTTGTGTCATAGACGGGTTTGTTTACGTTTAGGTTAAATTTATCTCGGACGTACTATAGTTCACTAGTAGTGGCCTAGAAGCATTCGCGGAGGTCCAGCGCGCAGCACGTGTCCCATTAGAGGCCGTGAGCGTCCTGTCTGTAAATACTCCGGCGGCCTCAGATCTCCGCGGCGGGCGTCACGCTCCACCGCCCGCCCTAAACGCGCCGCCCTCGCGCACCGCCATACCATTCTCAACCCTATCACTGTACGATAACGCCCAGTATCCGTTACGCTAGCGAAGATAAAATGATATTTTCAGGAGCTAACGCTCGTGCGATTATCGCTTTTACTCGCAGCACATAAAGCACAATTTCGCGTAAACGCGTACAGCGATGCACTCACCTTTGATACTTAAAATACTATCTGACGTCGGCGCGGAGCTGCGGTGCAGTTTAACTCTTGTATGCAGGGCACAAGGTCGAGAGTCGCGCGCGCGGCGAACAAAGGCGCAAGACAACGGAAGCGGGCGCGCGGTTTAATTACGTGCCTTAATTAAGAAATTTGAGTTATCCAGCGATAATTGAATCAGCTGCATGTCGATATCGGGGAAGGATACCCTGTTTATATCCGTTATCGAGTCGGAAGGATCGTACTTGTATACCGGCAGTGGTTCAGATATTGTCTCTTGACTTCGCAGCAGCGTTCGATAATAATTAATATAATTATCGTACACATAATTTTGTGCCTACGTACGATGTACGATAGCGTATTATTACGATTGCACCTCCGTGGTCTAGTGGTTCTGAGCTTCGCTCTCGACCCGGAGGTCGTGGGTTCGAATTCCCGCGTTGGAACAAGAAAAAATGTTGTTTTCAAGTTTGGTTTAGGACAATGCAGGCTGATCACCCTATTATCTGACAAGAAAGATGATCCATGCGTCGGATGGGCATGTAAAAAGTCGGTCCTGCGCCTCTTTCTTTCGCCAGTCGTGTCGGTTTACAGTCCCACTGGGTTATGAGAGTAAAAAGGAAGAGAGAGTTTCTTTGTGCATTGCACACACACTCGGGCACTATAAAATAACTCCTGCGTAGCTGGCCTGGTTACAATGAAATCGGCTACCGACACCGAAATCGGTGAGGAGAGCTATTATTATTATTTATTGTTCGCTGATTTCCATATCCATTTCTTCCTTTTATTTTGAATACGAAATTTCAGCATTTTTCATACCGAACTTGCATTGGAACCGTGAAATTTTGTCCGCGTGAATTTTAAAAGGAGCGTTTATTGAACTTGAAGTGAACAATATCGGTTTAGGTCTGTACCACGCGTAAAACGTTTGAGTTTCAGTCTTCTGTTGATTGTAAGTAGTGATTTAAAAAAGATAAACTATAGAGTAGCTGCATACATATCAATATTACAATTGGTATGATTTATTTGTTTATGATAATTTCGATCCATGTACGATAATTTTACGCCTTTGGCCGCCCCTGGTACGATAGTCAGTCCGCTTCAAGTTGCTGACGCTGCTTCGGAGTTTCGATCTCCTCCTTCAAGTCTGCAATCCAACAATGCAAGCTAACTCAATAATACATAATATTCTCCTATGTATCACTATAGCGTGTCATTATCTATTTGTTTACGTTGATATTATACTGGACCTGGACACAGTACAGTCGTGACTCGTGAACCGAGTTTGTGTATTAGTGTAATACTGCGATTACGCCTGGTACCTGGGGTACTGGCGAGCGCGGGGGCCGCGGCGCGCGGGGAGCGGGCAGGGCGCCATTGTTCTGTTGCAGCCGCTGTGGTTAATGCCCAATTGTGGTGGGTTTATGGCGGCGATTGTGCGCGTTATCTCCTCCCCCCCCTCCCCCCTTCCCGCGGCACCTCCCGCCTCACCCCTACCTTCGCGCGCCTCCTTTTATCGACCGGCTGAACAATAATGCCTTAGCGTTTCAATCACATAAACATTTAATGGCACCCCGGTGCTACTGATAGCCATTGTTTTTGAAATCAATTTACGAACTACCGGATCTCTCCTCGAACCAGCGATCGAGAAAATATTTTGTTTTCTGTGGATACAAGAATGAGCATGAGGAACGGTATATTTAACTGCGAAATGTAATATTGGCAGGCAATTGGATATCTACATTCTGCGAAAACCCTGAAACGCGTATTATAAACAGACGAGAGTGATGTTAAAAGTTTGATTAAACCTTTAGGTAATGACAGCGACTGAAATCGCTTAGGATCAAGTCATCGATCTTATTATCGGGATGCAGGTATTTGTCGAAGGCAGGAGAAGGAGGATTTGTGTGCCTGGCTAGTGGTGTGAGTCAGAAGAAGAAACAGCGCCGCGACAATACTTCTCTGAAGAATGTAATATTAGGGGGACAACAGAGTTCTGTCGATTCGTATAGAACGACATGCAGAGTTGGAGCAGAACTAGGCGGTATCATTTGAACGTAATGTTTGCAGTTGCTGCAGCAACATTCCTCAACTATCGGTATTCGGTAGACAAATGACGGAGCTGCCGCGACATGCGGCGGGCGGTGGTGTGTGCGGCGCGGCGTGTCTGGCGGCGGTTCCGCTACATTTGGCGCAGTAATTTGCGCCCGGCCACATATTTGCGATAATTAACACAGTTTTTACCGCATATTTGCGTAATTAACAGCAACCCGAGCTCGGATCAGTCGCCGCTCGCCGCCGCTCGCCGCCGGGCGACACTTTATTGAATCCGCTACTTGCTGAGCTTTTTCCTCACAAACAATTGGGTTAAGGTTATAGGATACTTATGTTCAAGTTTTCCATATTTATTCAATTGTTAACTAGAACTAGACACCACTACTACTAGCCTACTCAAGATACCATCGCTAATTATTATCGCTTACAAAGTTCGATAACAAAATGTATGGGATTTGACATAAGGTACGCTAAATGACATACCAAATCGCGATCATTTAATTAGCGATGGTATCTTGAGTAGGCCCCCAGGGATGTTAGGGAGATCCGAAACCGAAACCGTAACTACCGGATATCCGATATTAAAAAATATCCGTAACCGTAACCGAAACTACCGGATATCCGATATTAAAAAATATCCGTAACCGTAACCGAAACTACCGGATATCCGATATTAAAAAATATGCGTAACCGTCACCGAAACTACCGGATATCCGATATTAAAAAATATCCGTAACCGTAACCGAAACTACCGGATATCCGATATTAAAAAATATCCGTAACCGTCACCGAAACCGAAATAAAAGTTTGTCAGTTTGAAACCAAATTTAATATCCGTTACCGAAATTATCCGAAGGAAACGGATAATCCGAAATAATTTAATATTCCGTATCCGAAATTTCATATCCATTTCATCCCTGCTAGACACTAGATTTATCCACAAATACAAATAAATTGCCTGAACATAATAATTACGGACGTTTAGACGGTTAACGGGATCTACAAGAAAATTTATAATAATTAATAATGTCAGTCACATAGTAGCTTAAGGGATGGAAGATGCCCTTTCTTTGCAATATGAAATACAAATATCTATCTAAAACGATTTCGGGGGGGGGGGGGGGGGGGGGAGATACTCTTACGAACTATTACCCGATGTATTGATCGAACTGATCGAAGTCCTGTCGGCCTTAGAGGTGTTCAGATAACAAAATAATACCTACAGCAAGACTAGCAGTATTTATAATGTTATAAATTATAAAAGTACAAATCAATGCATGTTGGTTAAATAGAATTTAATCATGGAGTGAAAAAGTGTGATGTACTTGTTCTAAATTTGATTATACTAAAAAGTATGTTTCTAGTGTGCCAGTAAAAAATGGTTGCATGTACTCCTGAGTCCTGAACGCCCAATTACTGAGGTTTATATCGGTAGTTGAGTCTACTCAATCACGCTTTTGATTGGTTAACGCATTTGCGTTATTCAGGCAAAAGTGCACGTGAATTAAAATCTATATCTATATCTATATACTTATAATAAAACTGTAGAGAGGTCAATTCTGTAAATTGAATATTTTTTCAAAATACATATTGGAGGATGATTGGCGATCGATACTGATGCCAAAAATGCAATTAGTAAAATTTTTGTCTGTCTGTCTGTCTGTCTGTATGTGCGCGATGGGAACAAAAACTACTGAAGGGATTTTAACCAAACTTGGTACGATTGTAGCCCATATTCCTGGGCAGGTTATAGGCTATATAACATAACGCTACGATACATAGGAGCCGAGCAGTGACGATAAATTTGAAGCAAGTCGGATGAATTTCGCGCGCGCGGCCTGCGGTCGAACGGTTCGTGAGGGGGGCGCGGGGGGATCGCTTACACAGCTGTTTTCTGGGAAGACAAGTGTCAGTGTCATAATAATATAAAAATTGTATTTTTGAACTTACTTCACAAATTGAAATAAATTATCATTTATTGTATAAAATCAACTTAATTACCTAACTGTATTATTAAAAGAATGCCTTTCGCGATAAACTAAAAAAACGGGCAATTAAGCGGTTTTTGGAAAGCTATTTATACCATCACTGTATTAATCCTTATCATTTTAATACGTTAGTTGGCTTAAGCATTCCATGAAGACTATATTTGCCCTTTATACCATGCAAATATAATGAATAGTTTAGGAAATAGGTATATCAAAATTAAAATCGTTTCGCCGTGATTCGACCGGGCGCCGCCGGCTGCTACGTCGTACGTCCGAGCCGGGCTGGTTTAGTGTAGGTATCAGATGCTGGTAGGAACTTTGGCGAAGGTCAACCAAAGGAGCTCCACCCCACTGCTGGGTAAAAAATACTATTAAAATGTGCTAACAAGCAGTACCGGTGTTTGAATTTAACCACGCACAGCCGCTAACTGTGCTATCTGTGCCTGTGTTATAGGAGACTTTTATTTAAGTATGCAATAGTACCCAAAACAATAATTTTTTGAATTTTTGTCTGTTTGTCGGTGCATTTGTGCACGCTAATCTCAGAAACGGCTTATCCGATTTAGATGTGGTTCAATCATATTATAATGTAGAAATCTTGACTTAATATTTATTAATTCATCTCAATCGGTTCATAAATAACAAACAATTTATGACAATTAAAAAAAATTGCTGGACGTTTGTATGAAGCGCGGCGGAAACCGCGCTGCATCAACCATTCAAAGGAGAAAGCCCACTCTCCATAGTGTCTCAGGCCCAATGTGGACATCAAAAAATCCCATTAAAAATGAGTGTTCTAAAATGTTAATAGTATTAGATATCTGAGAAATAAACTTAAAATGCCGCCAATAATGTAGAAATATTTTTTTTTTTACTTTTTGTCTATTTTATTTTCAAGGCCTTTTCCGACTTTTCAATAATTTATAATAGTAAGATACTCGTATAATAAGATAGCCCTTGTTGTAGTGCAAGACTTTCAGTTATTGCTACCCAGCAATTGTGGCAAACAAGATTATCGCCTGACACCTAAAACATTAATGATAAATATTATCAACCGTAAAAGATTTAACGATTAAACCATAATGAAAGAAATAATAGAAACATTTTATTATAATATTATGATTACCTGCTGCCGTGCAACCCACTGTTGTATGACACTTAATTCTTCGGGCTCTAAAATACGGCTCTCGGTAACATTATTACCACAACATATACAATGTTCTTCAGACATTTTGGTATGCACAATCAAATAGCGTAATCCTTTAATCTAGGGCTAAGTAATCGTAGAAGGAGAGAACAAAACCAGTAAAACAATGCTAAAGTCGTACGTGAAAAACCGAAACAATTTCAGGCCAGAAAGCCAGATTGCGGTGAAAAAATCGAAAACAAAACAAAACGCATCTTTGAGCAACAAGCGAACGGTCGAGATCATTCGTTTGAAAAATGACATTTCAGTCATCAGTGTTGCCGCTTGTCGCAAAAAAATGAAATCGATAAATCGATTACGTAAAAAATAATCGACATAATATGACTTTTTGTTAATCTTTATCGTTTGTAGTAACAAACGTAAACATCGGTTTTAAGATAAATGTTTTCTTTTGATTAATTCTTTACCGAATTACCAACAGTGATCCGTTATTTGTATTTTACATGAGTTTATTTTATTGGTTTATAAATCGATATTCGGATTGATTGAGTAGAGTTTTATCATCGGGTAACATTTCACCTCAACGTTCTACTTAGGTTCCAAATAATCCAATAAAATTCCTTTTTTTATTGGAACATTGCTGATTATAGTGGCGGTTATTTGAATGTTATCAAAAATCATGTCTCTTTATGGTACATTTCTGGAGAAATTAAGTCTTCTTAAGACGGCTGTCCGCTCTGGGCCTGAAATGGGCTTTCTCCTTTAATTTATTTTTATTTTATATTTTCTTTAAAACTAAATTTCATTTATTTATATTATTATTATTATACTTACGGTAGGTTAATAAAAAAATGCTACTAAAACCGATCGGCCTAATTCTCTAAACTGATTCGATTTTGATTCAGATTCGATCGTGCCGCATACTCCCGAATAAATTTACGTTTGTTTATTTCTAACGGTTTTCTTTATCCTAATTAGTTCCAAAGTAATCTAACAAATAAAACACCAAAAACCGTTGAGATCGAATTGATTCGATTCTCGGATGTGTCGAGAGTAAGCCTGCTGGATCCTCGGCGGGGCGTGCCACTGCGCCCATATCTAACCGAGAGTTTCGTTTTAAATACGTCCTTAGTATGTAATTGCAATATAAGTTTCAATTTAATATCTCAAAACATTAATGACAAAAACGGTAGTAAGTTCAAAAAAATTAAAGATATTTTTATGGTTTCGCAATTTATCCTATGTCGGCACTATTAAGACGTTGCTTCATATCAAATTTAAAAATTCTGAGTTCCCGGGAAGTAACCTTTAGGTTTTAGTTCCCTTTGGAGTGTTGAAAATTACGAAAATTAGCGACATAATCGGCTGAATCTTTAGGTAGAGCCAGAAGGGACAGAAGATCCTGAGTATTTAATATGATTTTTAGCTTGATACCTACACGTATTAAAGTTTTGACACCCAGACAGACAGACAGACGAAGTTTTTTACTAAATTAACGTGAAAAATTGGCTAGGTCTATACGTTGCATTCGAATCCTGACTTCGAATACCTTTGTTGACTTCTACATATTGTTCGAAGACCTACTTTACCGAGCCCCGAAAGGATGGTACTATATTATTATTATACCCTGCATGCCAAGAGGCTTGCCGGGTACGTGACTTGCTGGATAGGGATCAACACTGGGATTCACTGGGAAGTAACTATTAAATTAGCGAAAGTTGTCAGCGGTTGCGCCAATAAACTAAAAATATATTTAAAAATACTAAAGTGCCCTTAATCACTTTTCCACGCGTACGAAGTCGCGGGCACAGCTAGTGTAGAATAAGATAAGGAAAAATACGACAAAAAACTTGTCTTTTCGTTAAGAACTCATCTCTTTCCACAAGTGACTTTCACAAGACGTGTTGAAAGTCCCCGACTGTTTACTTTTATGGTTGATGTTCTTCTTTATTTATCCTCATTATTTGTCGTTTATACAAGGTGTAAAATAAATCCCACCAAAAACATTTTCATGTAAAAATGTTGTCAAGACGAGCCTACACAGCTTACCCTGTGAAAAAGTTATCAGATATCGTATAAAACCAAGCTCTACACTACACCTTAATCAAAATCTATCAAAAAGTAATTAGATCTCATGTAGAACCAAAATTCTTGATCTATGCGCCCTTACTTCACCAGGCTTAACTTCACTTACGCTACATTGCAGTTAAAACGTGATGCTTGGCCGTTTTATTTCGCACACGATTAATGAATTCGTATGAAATGTTCGTAACGGTAGCAAAACGGTCAAGTATCACGTTTTAACTGCAATGTAGCGTAAGTGAAGTTAAGCCTGGTGAAGTAAGGGCGCATAGATCAAGAATTTTGGTTCTACATGAGATCTAATTACTTTTTGATAGATTTTGATTAAGGTGTAGTGTAGAGCTTGGTTTTATACGATATCTGATAACTTTTTCACAGGGTAAGCTGTGTAGGCTCGTCTTGACAACATTTTTACATGAAAATGTTTTTGGTGGGATTTCAATTATTTTTGTAAGCTGGTTAATGGACTTTTTTAATTTAAAGATAAACTATTTTGACCCCGGGCCTTTACTTTACTATAATAGAACAGTCAGCGCCTTAGCCTAGTGACGCCTAGTGACGTCGACTGATGTCACCGTCAATATTATACCGTGTACTTAATAAACTTTCACCGCAATTTTTAAGAGGTAGAGGCGGATTTTCAATTAAATGTCTCGTCCATATTTCTTTATTTGTTATATTATTATATTATAATTATATTACATATAAATATAAATTATAAAGTATACATTATTTTATTGCTGGAGTGAAACTTCTTATTTGGATATTCTAGGATGCCACTAGTATAAATTCAAAAGAATTTGAGAATTACTTATAAATACGAGGGAGATTGCCTTTAATAAAGGATGTTGATACTTATAAAAATAATACAGTAGTCTATAATAATATTGTATGTAGACGACGGTCACCGCCATCTGTTGGTCACTAGAGGTACTAATTCTTTTACGGCTCTTATAAACTTATGCGAAGTGCATGTACCTAAGTGCAACTTAGCATTTTTGAAGGAAAAAAATG
Organism: Celastrina argiolus; assembly: GCA_905187575.2. Classification (NCBI taxonomy): domain Eukaryota; kingdom Metazoa; phylum Arthropoda; class Insecta; order Lepidoptera; family Lycaenidae; genus Celastrina; species Celastrina argiolus. Next base: position 24,092,202 of record LR994580.1, on the reverse strand, counting down.
TATTTATTTTTATTTTTGAAAAATAGCTATAAGGTTTTCTTTTGATTATGGCCATCTTTAAACGTCATGACTTGACGTGTTAAAAATCATATTATTATTATGTTAATAGTCATAAGATTAAACACTAAAATTATTTATACATTGATCGTGTAATATTTTCGTTTATTGTTATCAATATAACGTTACCGTCTGTTAAATCTGTTGATAAATGTGTGTTTAGATGTTTCACAGTTCCAAACATAGATTGCGCTGTTAGCTACCTAAATCGCGCTATCGAAGTGTCGAACGGTTTTTACATAAGATTCCCTCTAAACTCAATAATTACGATATTGTATCAGCAGCGGAAGCTTATGCCGGACCGATTTCAAGTGATCGACGTAATATTTTGTTTATAACACTGACAACAAATTACTACTTGCTGCCTGTTAATTCTTACCTAATTATTACTTACCAAATAAATAATACATACCTAATTTTAAATAAGTGGATAAAAAACTAATATTCTCATAGATATATTTTTCATTTACAAAAAGTCGGTCACCGACTAATAATCGGAATAAAATAGAACATACTGATTGCAGTAGTGCAACGCACTCAAATAAATAAAGTCGGATAGAAATAATATAGAGCAAAAATCTGACCGATTATCGGTCCTACAAAAAGTAGGTCTTATTTTTTTTTATGTACTCGTATAATATTGTATAATATAATATAATATTTCTTTTATGTATTAAAGATCATATCCGTATAATAAAAACATCCATTTTGTACCGTCCACCATGTTGGATACAAAATGGCGTCATTTATATTTTAATAATTTTTTTGTTGGTTTTGTAGCTATAACAGCTTACATAAATAATATCAGCTTACTAGGATGTCAGGAAGTACCTTATGAATTTTGATGATCTATAAATGAGTCAGTGACGAAATCTGGGGTTTTTAGACATTGATAAAATCTAAAGTATAATAGCTACAACATTCAAACTTTGTATGTTTCGTGTTTTTACTGGTGTCATTATATGTTGAAATTTTCAACTATGTAGCATCATCCAAAGCAAAGTTATGAGAGTTCAAAAAAACGACGAAACCTTTCGAGAAAAGGTAGGTAGTGCCCTTGCGCTTCGCTTGGCTCGTCTTGACGGGGCACTCCCGTGCCCCCAGATTTGTAATAATACTTTAGGATATGTATGTGCCTACTATGTAGAGTTTACTGTAAAAGTACCAGCGCTAAAAGACTTTTGACTTTCATGTTTCTATGAGAAATGCCCCAAAATTATAAATCTGCCCATACAATGATTAAAAAAAAATAACTATTTCAGCGCTGGTAGGTTCTTTCACAGTAAACTCTCTATAGGGGACCCATACACACCGTAAACTATTATCACTCATTAATTTTATAGCCTGTATAAAAAATAATAAAAGATGCACGCTTAATTACCAATGATACGCAACTACCAGTCTACGAGTAAGCAAAATTTCAAATCAATCAGAATTCTGGAAATTGGTGAAAATTATGATCAAAGATACATATCTATCTAATTAGATACATACATACAACCAAAGCATGAAAGATTATTAAAATAGTTTACGAGCTACCGAACATGCACAAAAAATAATAAAATGTGTTTAAGTTATTTCCGAGGCGTTTAGTTACGAACACATGACGAACGCTGACTCTACGTCTGCTGTGATATGATCATTTATATATTTAATTATTTTAAATATTCTTTATTGCATACTACAAAATACACAATATATAATCATTTTACATTATTTATTTATACCTTACTACTACTATTACCACAATTTTGTCGGCCTGAAGGGCGTGTTTCACCAAGCAATGTTAAAGTTAACGCCATGTTAATTATCATGTTATCCCTCTCGCATTCCCTGTCAATTAATGAGATGGCATGGTATTTTAACATGGTGTTAACTTTAACATTGCTTGGTGAACGGCCTAAAAGCGATGTATTTCGGGCAACCATCCAAATATGTATGAGTAGGTACGCCGAAAGGAAGGATGCACAAAATAAACGACACAAAGAAAATTTATCTATGTTTGTAGTGCTCGCGTAATTAGGCACCCACCTAGAATCTGTAATACTGTTTATGTAACAAATAACAATTGCCTGTAAACTTAAAAAAATATTAAATATTAAAATTTAAAAAAAAATGTAGATTTACATACTTACCTACATTTTTGGCGTCAATTTCAAACAAGAGTTTGTCAAGTTAAAATCACAACTTTATTTGTGGTGTTTAAGGTGCACTTTGGAAAAATATTACATACTTAGTTAATGGAAAACAAATATTACGACAAATTAAAAGAATTTGTCACTAGACTCTGGACATTTAAATATTTTTAAAGTACTCTCTAGGTGTGGCAACACTATACGTTTTTAAGTGATTTATTACCTCAGTCTTATAATAAAATTTAAGATCCATAAAACGCTAAATTATTTTAACCAAATACCACTGTACTTTATAGGTGAAACCATACATTTAGAATATTCGTCAATACGCAAATCAAACCTAGATTTAACCCGTGTCCGTGAAAACTGTCAACACAGCCATTAATGTATAACATTTTGTTTATTATTTTTTACTTATAATATATTATATTTAAAACGGGTGACCCCCAATTACAATAATTGACTTATGTTTAGTTAGTCAAAATAGACAATTTAATACCAAATCTAAACCTACTGAAGTACATACCAAAACAACATACCTACATAAGTATTTTAGATTACTTAACTAACTATATATAGTTTTCTCCATATTTATAGGTAAGTACTCTGCATAACTTCTTCCCAATACATAACAGTTTTCTCATTCTTCCATCACACAAGTAAATTACCTAAGTACTTACATACATTTCTATTATTCACACGTGAAGGTAAGTACTTCGTTAAATGTAATGTTAAGATTTATTTTGTCTTTCTACAAACTACAAATGTAATCATTTAATAACATTTTGTAAGAAATCGTACTGCGGTAGGTTGCGGCACCCAGGGGCTGGTGATATAGTTGGTAGAGTTACCCACGCGGTCTCTACATTGCTGTATCCTGAACAGTGTAGTTCCTGCCTGCAGGGTAGCCCAAACGATTCGATACAACTATGAAAGCGAAAGCGAGGTAGGTGTTAACGTGTGTCTTACTCTGGATGTCGTCGTAACTCCCGGTCAATAATTAATTTAATATAAACAACGTTGACGCTTATTTAAACAATCAGAGTTTTCCGCGTCGGCGTGTAATGACGAAAGCGCCTCCGGAGCATAAAACGGCCGAGCTAACAACCTCGACCGCTGTTAACCAAATTAACAAACATAAAATATCAATTACAACGTCCGCACACATTCGAAACATCGCATATATAACCCCGCCGCCCCGCCTGCGCCGCCCGCCCCGCTGCGGGACATTTTCTCCGCTCGTCGCACGCTGCCCGAGCGCAACCGACCGAACGGGAAAAGACACGGTCCGCCGTTCGCCCCCGATCGATCTCGCGCCTACTCCCGCCCAGTAGAGTTCAATATTCCGCCGCGCGCCTCGGAGATGCCTCGGCACGCTTCGAATAGATGGCGACACGGAAAAAGGAAAGCGTTCGAAATGGAGCGCGGCGATTGGCGGACACGCACCAATGGCGGCGGGGGGCGGGGCACGGTGCGCGCACGCACGGCGCCGCGGCGCGCCCGCACATGTCACCCTCGCGCCGCGAGCGACGCACGTCCGCGCCGCTGAGTCTCGGGTAGGGTATGTGAGTGTTGTGCCATGATGCTCGGTGGTATGGATGGCAAGGAGTACGGGGCGCTGCACGCCGCCGCCGCGGCCGCGGGGTACGCCATGGAGGCCGGTGAGTAGAGACGGCCTTTTGGACCCATCTCCTGATCAATTTAAATTTTCTCCACCTTGTTCTTTTAAACGTGGTTAATAAATCGGATCGAGATTTGTCATATTGTCAAAGACAAAAGAAAATAACATTCAGGGTACATATTAACAACAGGGTAGATATTTTAACACGTTTGAGACGATAGATCGTGTGTTGTTGTTAATTACCTATTTTCATCAAATTAGGTACGTGTTCTTTTATCAAACAACGCTAGAAGAATCTAAAATTAAAAAAAATTACATAATATTATAGGTTTATCATTATTTTTTATTTATTTATTTTGCGTATGTGTGTTATATAATTAAGGTTATACAATAAGATAGGTTGCAGCACATAGGCCACTTGGGGCATGCAAAAGTTACATAAGAAATATAATATCTAATACCATTAAATACAATCAATTATTATTGATACTTCAATAATAATTCCAATTAACATTCATCTAATCAATAAGAGAAAAATGAAAAATAATACAAATAATAATGATACTCGAACATAATAGACCTAGATCCCAGAGCAATCAGACATAACTTATTTTCCCACGAATGAAACCTGAAGTTTTCAGTAGCGTCTCGTGTGCCTTGAATACCTACGCGCTTTGTGTAACTTGCCGAGTGACACCTGGGCAGGTACCAGGTGAGAAAGGTATCTAAAAATAAGAGTTATTTAACTTATTTTCACATGGCTGATTTTGATATATATTATTTAGAATATTATTTTAAAGTAATATTATAAGTGTCAGACACTTTTGATTGACCAGAGCTTTAGTCAGACGCTTTTAATTAAACTATCCAAAAAATAAAATATGAACTTTACTTATTTTTACACGTCTGATTTTTTAATATGTTATTGAAGTATTTATTTAAAAGTTATATTCAATCAGTCAGACAAATTAGTGACCAAACATCCCCTAAGACAAAAATTATTCAGCCAGAAGTATGAGGGCGAGAGCACTATGCGCATGTGTCTCAAAGTAAAAAAATATATATATATATATTATATACTAAGAATAGGTAGTTACTTACTGTTTTCAATCTAAGATTTTTGCATCTTTATTTCAAAAAAATTAACTTTAACAAGAAAATACTATACTATAAATACTATAAATACTATAAATAAATTTTCTTGTTAAAGTTAATTTTTTTGAAATAAAGATGCAAAAATCTTAGATTGAAAACAGTAAGTAACTACCTATTCTTAGTATATAATATATATATTTTAACTTTAACAAGAAAATTTATTTATAGTATTTTCCGAAGAAATATTAAAAAAGTGCAAAAACATTTTAAACAGCGAATAATCCATAACCTCAAATTCAAAGATGTAGTTTTACCGGATGACTTGAACTTTACTTATTTTTACACGTCTAATTTTATTTTTAGGGTAGTTTAAAAGCGTCTGACTAAAGCTCTGGTCAATCAAAAGTGTCTGACAGTTATAATATTACTTTAAAATAATATTCTACATACCATGTATAAAAATCAGCCATGTGATAATAAGTTAAATAACTCTTATTTTTAGTTACCTTTCTCACCTGGTACCTGCCCAGGTGTCACTCGGCAAGTAACACAAAGCGCGTAGGTATTCAAGGCACACGAGACGCTACTGAAAACTTCAGGTTTCATCCGTGTGAAAATAAGTTATGTCTGATTGCTCTGGGATCTTAGTCTATAATTAGTTTCCTAGTGAATCGCATCGGTGACAAACATTTCCCAATGTCAAGTGTCAAGGTGACATTAGCTACAAGAAAAGTTATTTCTGTTGCGACAAAGATGTTAAACTTGTAAAAAAACCTCGAGTGAAGAAAAACTAATTTTTGAATCGTTAAGAATATTACATTCATACCGAAACAACATTTTTGGTGCTTTTTCTTTACTATAAAAATAAAAGATTTTCCAAACTTGACTTTGACGTTTTTCCAATTACTTTGATTACGACCAAAGTATTAAACGGCACAGTGTACCTACTATGTTGTTACACTGATAATGGATCTAAAACTTGTTCACAAATAGCTATAGTTCATATGATTATCCCAAATGTATACCCAGTTCAAGTGGAAAAAATTATGCAAAACCAGTAGAGCATTTCTTTCATTTAAAACATAAAGCAACTCTACCTAATGTTAAAATTAAAATTTGAGACTCGTACGACATACTTATTTCAAGTTAACTTACTTAAAGTAAACACAACTGAATAATTCTAAACAGGAATTGAAGACACAAAAGAAACAACTCAACATTTTAACAGAAGTTCATAAGAGACAAATACGCTTCCAGTTGCAAAAACTGTTCCATTGGCAATAATTAATGGATCTTAGTATTTAATGGCTGCATTATCCGAATGCGGCGAGCACACATCAGGACCAGACTTTCAAAGCTCATGATTGATCATTCTATCTTTTAATTCCAAACACGAAACAATTATCTTATAGTTTATTTTTATCCGACTTCGGCGAAGTCAAAAGAAATGGTCTATTTTTTGGCCTATGTATGTACCAGGTACCTATATATACGTTCCCTCGTAGCGGCTAAACTACTGGTCCGATTTTAATGAATGAGGTGCCAGCCAATCAATTTGTAATGATGCGGAGAGTAACATTGCCTATATATTATATTCTTTAGAAAAATATTGTTTTTTGAAAATTAAACCTCAGAATCAAACTTTAATTATTTTGATTATAAATTTAGTATAATTTCATTTTTGAACACTTATTTTTTTTTAATGTATAAAACTAACTATTTTACTGATCCGCAGTGTAGTTATTATTTTGAATTTTTATTTATTAATTGTTGTTTTTTTGTTTTATGGACTTTCTGGTCTTAAATAATGATTTATTTATTTATTATTTAATTTCGAATCATAATATAATTCATAAAAGAAACATCTTTTAAGTATCTGCCTGCCTGTAATTTTATTTTATCCAGCCTGTAATTTTATTTAACTTGTAGGTATCTGCACGAGACTCGCGTGAAGTTGTTCTTATCATCCCACTGTACTGCTAACCTTTTACACTCTGACGTTGGCAACTCCTATTGAGGGGGAGGCATATGCCAAAAAAGAAGAAGAACATTTTAGGATATCTTGTAACGTATTAAGTACATTCATTCTAGAGATGATTAGAATACGACGTATTGTATGTGTTGGTCGGGGGGTCATTACAAACACTAACATCACTTGCTTACTACGTACGTACGCCAGGGCCCTTACTCATGCCATCATCACAAAATATTAACTATATAGGAATTGACATAAGCTTCGCTAGGTGACGATCACATCTTGACTGGATTTTTCTGTATCTACATTCGTGCGTTAACTCGCTTCATACGCATAATCGTAAGCTGTACCTTGACAATTGGAAAATAGAGCTAATAAAGGGGAAAAAACGAAAATACGCGTCGATTCGACTCGTCAATGTCAGTTGAGCCTAAGGACCCTGCGGGCTGCGGCGATAGCGCCCGCGTCGGGCCGCGTCGGGCCGCGTCGGGCCGCGTCGGGCGGTTATCGGCTCGGGTCGCCATTCGCAATTCATTCAATTGTCTCCCACTTAACCGATTTATTGAACAGCCAATTATTGTATTTCAAGTGTTCATTACCGCCCGCCGCCCTGTATTATGATTTATAAGCGATTTTTCTACATTTTCTGGACTCTGGGTACGAATTGCGAGTAATCGTCGTCAAACACATGAAATGTTAAATTAATAGGTTCTGCCTCTGTTACATAATTAAGTGAGTTTTAAAATATGATTTACCTTAGCAAGACGTGCGGCAGTGCGCGGCTGCACGGCCGGCTATCGGCGCGGGCCGGGCGGGCCGGGCGGGGTTATCGCCGATGATTCAACTGCGTAAAACAAAATGTTACGATTTTTATGCAATTGGGCCTTTAAAATATGAACATACAACATTTGTAGTTTTATTAAAAAGCTTAGTTATTAGTTACCCAACCTCACTCTACATTTTCAATTACTCTTTGTGTGAGATAAAATTTAGCAATAAACTGATATAACATTTAAATATAGGTATATTATAACTGAAAAAATTATATCCACAACTTGCAGGCAAATGAGTGAGTGTACGCGTAGGCATGCGTTTTGAGGCACCGTACCACCCTGCAAGAGTTTTGCAACCTGCATGGTGGCGTAGAGCTTTGTACGATCGTGTTAACATTATTGCTTGTGTGGTGGTGGTGTTTTCTCGTTTTTGCTTGTACGCATAAGCAGTGTGGAAAGGAGGGAGGTGCTGGAACGCACTTGCAGGTTGTGGTTATAATTTTTTCGCGGAATATTGCTAGATAGAATATGTTTAAATATGGAATTTCGCAAAGTTACGCCTTATTCCTAATTAACAAACGGATACTTTTATATTTTTTTATTCTGTTCACGTAGAATATCTTATGCCCCGTAGCACGGTAGCTGCTAACAATTAACCGATAATAATATAACCACTAGTTACTGGTTATACTCGTAAGTTATCGCGGCACGAGCCCTTAACTAACCGCCGGCCGCGCGGTATCGGCGCGGTATCGGCTTCATTAAACCTATCACTTTAACACTGATTGCTCAGTTCATTATTTTTCGGAGAACTGATTTTTAATAATTATGGTAAAAATTATCAATATATATATAAAGCAACAAATATTGCTCATTTTGCTCCAAAGGGATAATAACAGCATTTAATGCCTATGTAATGGAGTTACAAATTACTGTAACACTTGTATATTGTAACATTCTCTGTTGGTGAATGTTACTAGGTATAAATTGATGCCAAATACTTAAACTTTATTCACTTCTACATGTATATTTGCAAAATGGTTATGTTTGCCATTGCTCATAATTAAATATTATATGTTTGCCTCTGCTTTTTTGCTCATAATTCTCATTGTTGATTTCAACAATGAGAATTATGAGCCTCGAGAGGTTTGTCCTGTATGAATTAGTATTTACTAATTCATACAGGACAAACCTCTCGAGGTTTTTTGTAGCTGTTAGTAAAATTATTTTTTATAACAAAATGGGAACATGGGACGCTAATTCACACTGAGTAGAGAGACAGTAAATAAATTTTCAGGTTGTTTATTATTTAATTCTCTATTAATATTTATGTAAACGATCAGACAATAGTAAGTACATGTCAATTATTTTACAAAAAACACATTTTTTTATACTATGTACTTACAATATAATAATGTACCTGAATGGGTCGTGGGTGTAAATGGGTAAAGAAGTTTAAAATGTTCCACATTCATTTGTTCGAATATCGTTTGTTTATTTACGTTAAAATGGATTTGGAAATATAGGTATTAGGCAATTAGCAGACGTCCAGGTAAACGAGCAGAAGCGAATTGTCTACAAATCGCATTAGGTAAGGAAGCATATCGGGTTTTATGTGCACGACGCATCGAGCAAATAGCTTTAAGGAAGTCAAAGTCAATAATATTGGCCCGACTGGCCTCAAAGTTTACTCACCTACTTTAATTTTTTTTTTGCAAAAAAAAGTAGTACTCCAGACTGCAGTAACATAGTAGCTACAGTCAAAAGATTATTAATTACTTTTTGAAAGAAACAAAGAAAAGAAAATTTATTTGGTAAAATATGTAAGTGAATGATATTACTTGTCGTAACAAAATAAAACACATGAAATTTTACCAAATTAGAGCCCATTCGGCATATTATGCTGCAAATAACATTTGCCACTCTGATTTTGCTACTTAGGTAAGTAGAAATTAAATGAAAAGTAATAAACAAATTAAAATAACAACATCAGTCCACGACGCGATTGAAGTAAAACTTTTCTAACTCCATAAGTATGGCAATAGACCAGCACTGGAGAGGAAGAAAATGTGTGCGCGAACCTCTCTCTCTACATACGAAACGTTTCTCTCTCTATCTCTTCCAATCTCCACAAACTTATATCTCCCTCTCAACTTCCGTTCAGATAGCTCGATCACACTTTTTGTAACACTCTCGTCGCGCATACCATCCTACTCCCCACAGCTAAAAAAATGTATTAACGTTAAGCGCATAATTTCGCGATAAACTTTACAATAATTAAAGACAGGAATCGATGAAAGTGATATTATGTCGCAAAAAAAATACCCAGAAAATTGAGTTTAAACTTTAAACTGTCACTTAAGCATTTTAGAATAGAATAGAATAGAATATATTTATTGCAAGAATGTAGTATTACAAACATCTTTACAATTAAAACATGTTCTCATACATCCTGCCATACAGATGGCGTGCAATTGCAGAAGACAATAATTATTAATAGTTTTAACATTTTTACATAAATATAAATAGTTATAGTTATTTTGTTAATTAAAATTGACAATATATTATGTGTATTTTAGCATTAAAATTAATAAAATTACATTCATAACAATAATACAATTTAAGACATGCACAAATTATTACATTGATAAAAATAATTGAATAATTGAATAACATTACATTAAATTGGCTCTGTGTGAGACATGTATTCGTTAAGGCAATAAAACAGTGTTTTAGTAACCATTTAGATATCTCTCTTTTAAAGGATGTGGATGGTAGTTCTTTAAATCGATTGGGCAGCTTATTATATACTCTGACAGCATTTACGTAAACATTTCGCTTGAATATTTCATATCTACATTGAGGTAAATAAAGTTTAAATTTATTTCGTGGAGTAACATTTCTATTAATAACGACCAGGTACCATAAACCGCTCTGAGGAATTTCTTTTGGACACGAAAAGCTTTACTAAAGTCCACGGAATTGCCCCATAGTATAAGACCGTAAGATAGCGTTGAGGCCACATACCCTACATACATACCACATATATATATATATATAGGCCATAAACATTTAGTGCAGCTTCAGTAGATACCGTCAAACGTAATTTTTTAATAGCATATACAAATTTGTCAAGCTTATTACATATGTATTCCACGTGCGATTTCCAATCACAATGTTTGTCCACTGTTAAACCTAAGAATTTAGTAGAGTGAACTTCTTCAATTTTAGTATCGCCGTAACAAATGTCAAGATCAATAGTTTCCTGTCTAGGATTTTTGAATTGTATCATTTTCGTCTTACTTAAGTTTATTTTTAGATTATTATTGTGAAGCCATTTAAGAATTTTGTCAAGATTTATATTTATTTCATTTTGGTACGTTTTTTTATTTTTACATGTAATTATTAAAGTAGTATCAGCGAATAATATACTTTTATGACTAGTGACGTTAGGTAGGTCGTTTATATATAATAGGAATAAAAAAGGTCCTAATATACTTCCTTGTGGGACTCTATATTTATTTATCTGAAAAAGAGATCTACTTATTATTTTAAAACCTTTTTCAATCTTAGCGATCTCTACTTTATAAAGTCTCTTTAGCATGACTTTTTCAAATATTTTAGACAAGACCGGAATTAATGGTCGATAGTTATTCATATCACAACTATCTCCTTTTTTAAATAATGGTTGTATGATAGATTTTTTTAGAATATCCGGAAAAGTACCCTCTGCGATTGATAAGTTTACTATGTCACTTAACGGCCCAGAAATATATTTAGCACAAGCTTTAATTACATTGGTCTTTAAATTGTCATATCCTACGGAGTTTGTGTTGTTAAGATTTTTTATTATATTCATTATTTCATTTTTAACAGTTGGTTTTAGAAAAATTGTATTCTGGTTATTGTAATGTAAAGTCGATTTAATTTCAATAAATATGTAGTAACTTATTAAGTACATTGATTCTGGAGACGGATCTTGAGATTAATGCACTCAAAACTTTAGCATTTTAAAACGTTTAAAAATTTGAACTCAATTTTCTCAAAATCTTGATATTGCTACATACCTATCACCTTTAGCCATTAATGTCTTCAATTGTAAGTCAGTCCGTCCGTATCTTTACATGTTCTCATGTCAACCACGAGCGCCGGCCGCCAACCTCGTGGTCTGGGCGACGTTTGCATTTCAGAAGAGCGTGCAGACAAACGCTACCGAAAACGACCTGTTATCGACAAACAAGTGCACACTGTTTGCGCGCGGCGGCCGGCGCGGGCGCTGTGTCAACGGTCTCGAGCCCTACGGACCTTCGACATGAGAAGGGATTTTAGTGATGTATCAGCGGCAGCGTACTATAACCATTTATGCTCTCGAGCGTACAGTCTATCTGTGAACAGTGTGATGAGAAACCGTAGATTAGTAATTTATAGCACCATTCTTGTTGGCGAGTTAGTTGTCCACAGATTTCGCAATAGATCTATTTCCCGCAGGAATGCGATATTTGTTTTTATAAATTTTCATCAACATTGGTCTAGCGGTACAGGTACTAGACTTGAGTATTTAATGCAAATGCAATTTTCCTCTTCAATTAATTACTTATTTATTACTCGTAGTGCAGATGCAAATTGTTATTATGGCACACATTTTTTCGTTGAAGTTCTCTAATCTACACAGTAGTGTGCCGAAATTGCAAGTCCAAGTTAGAAAAGGATTTTCTTGTAATATATTAGGCAGATACAGACAAATGTTACAGAGATGCCGGATAGCCCGTATACCTCCCATGTATTCGACATACTAGTGATGTACCTCTAATTACCAAATCGCGAGTGATGTCCCCGTGCGCGGGGCGGCGGGCGGCGGGCGGCGGGTGGTGTTTGCGCACGCATTAGCCGCGCGCGCAGAGTCAACACCGTAATGGCGACAAACAGAAGCCGGGCTCCGCACAGAAAAAATATTTATACGCCGGAGACATATCCGCCGCTACCGTTACTAATTTGTATAGGTAAGGCACTTACTATAAAAGCCTCGGACGAAGGGACGACACGTTTCTATTTACCTATTACCGCGGCAGAGCGACCCGGCTGAGCTCAGCTAATGCAGGCTGCGCATGACCTGTTCAGATCTAATTCAATCTAAATGTGAACAAATAGAACAGCAGAACACATAAACGTCACATTACCGCGCAATAAAGGAATACAATAAGCGCCCTGGACACGCAGGCTTACACAATTAAATTACACAATCGAGAGTCGAACCATTTCGATCTCAATGGCTTTTGGTATTTTATTTGGTGGACTACTCTGAAACTAACCAGGATAAAGAAAATCGTTACATCGTAACTTTTTGTATTCCCTACCATATCAATCGACTGAGAATCAAAATAAACAAACAATTTATTCGGGAGTACGCGGCACGACCGAATCTGAATCAAAATCGAATCAGTTTTTAGAGTAAGGCCTAGCTCGGACCGCGCTCCGAAAAAAAATATGCGAATGCAGTTCGATGTGGCTCAATGTGATCGATAGATGACTGAAAATTTCCACGGTTTAAGCTGGAGAAATTTGCTTAGTTACTAAACGACGCACGCAGTCCTAACCGTGGACGATTTTGGCAACACCGTAGTTAACAGTTAGCACGACAGTTCGTTACTACCGATATATTATTTATTTATTTTATTTTATTCATTAGGTACTGACAGTAACAGACAACAGTGCAGGTATATAATATAAAAAGAAACATAATTAAAAGGCATTTTACACTGCCATCCTATAACTACTATATATCCTGCCACGGTATGGATCATATGTTTTTGTCTCTTTCTTTTTTTCCATATTTTTGCTAAAACCCGTCCCGTCCGAATTTCTTACGCCGGTTCTTCTCAGCGGGTTTAACCGGTGGTAGCCTTTTTTGTTGACCTTGTTAATTTTCATATAGAAATAAAATATTTAGATTTTGATTGATTTTGTGCAGGGAGCTAATTACTAATTTGGCCGATTTAAGTTTCGTCCACGGTTAGTAAAAATTGGACGTGTAGCGACCCTAATGTTATATATACATGTCGATATAATACCAGGTATATGTTGTGTATGCTATATAATATTAAGATTGTATGAGAACGCTGCAGTCAGTCGCTGCGCGATATATTCAGTATGCGCTCAACTGGTGTATCATTTATGTCACCCCGACACTCGTCTTTACAGACGCATATAAAACGACTTGACTAAATAGTAATAACGGTACATGTTATGTGTGGGTAAATTTTCCCCATAACGATATACCGAATAACTATCACCCCGTCCCCGCGGAATCCCGGGGTTTATAAATATCCACACCGTTTCACCCATAAAGCTCAGTAACTAATTGCAGATGACTTAACTGTCCGTTAACGAGGTTAAAAGTTAACGCGGCCCGGGCGGAATGTCAAATAATTGGTAACGTTACATTCGTCGCAAGTCCTGTGACAATAAGTCAATGCTACATAAAGTTTTTGCCTGATATGTTATACTTTTAGGATGTTAAAATAAAACGTCTACTTTCTTCCAATCCATACTCTTTAAAAATAAAACGTCAATTATATTGGCTATGAAACATACGCTACGGGGTAGATTATATATAGTACAGATTATATGATGTAAAGTTATACATACTAAATGCTATATGTATATCTATTTCGACGACCTCCGTCGCGCAGTGGTTGAGCGCGTTGGGGCTCGAACGAGTGGTCGCGGGTACGAATCCCGCTGAGAGAACAAATAGTTTTCAATGTTCCTGGGTCATGGATGTGTATTAATATAAAAGTATTACATAAATATATTTCCGTTGTCTGGTACCTGTAACACAAGTTCTTCGGATACTTAGCACGGGGCCTGATTGACGTGGTGTGAAGTGTCAGATATTACTATCAATGCTTTAACATACTTCATACTGATAATGTCAACCCAGAGTCTACACTAAAGCAAAGTTTATCAAACTTCGTTCTGTATTTTTTATTTTTACGTAAAAGAAGCACAAACATACATCCTCACAAACTCCACATGTATGATATTAGTAGGATAAGATTATGCTAGATGTATGTATATCTGGAATCGAGGTAGTAGCATGGACCAATAACTAGTATAGCAGTCGTCCATGGTAGTAGGTAGGCAAGCAGGTCACAAGTCGGCTCACTGAGGCCCGTATAAATAAAACAATCTCAAACCCAACCTCACTTGAGAACCTATTTGACAGATAAAACAACGTTTCGTTTCACTTTTAAAAATGAAGAATTTTACTTATGTTACATACTTTTTTTTCTTTCTTAAAACGTAAAAATATAGATTATAAAACATTATACTTATTTTTATGTTTCCCGTAGTCTATAATATGAATAAAACGGTATAAAAGAAAATAAATTAAAGTACTATGTAACATTAATAAAGTTGTTCACTTTTAAAAGAGAAACGAAACGTTGTTTTATCTGTCAAATAGGTTCTTAAGTGAGGTTGGGTTTGAGACTGTTTTATTTATACGGGCCTAAGTCATAGGTCATATTGTAATCTTCTGTTACTCGGTATATCCTAGTGACAAACAAAAATGTTAACCCGCGGTGTCTTAAAGGCTGATCAACTTCGCTCACTCTCTACGTTCACCAGACTACGTTCCCTGCCTTCAGAATGGCTTGTTAATTCAAATGTTAGCCGATCGATGCTTTAATCAGCCTTTCAGAAACCGGTGCAGGTGTCTTAAGACTATATTAATACTGGTGGTGCGTTCTTGGTGTATCGACGTCGTGGTGGTATCGACAGTCGGAATGTATCTCGAGTCTGTAGACCGTAGAGTCTAGGGATACTCATCTGCCCACCTGCGAGTCCCCGGGTCGGCACGTGCGACCGCTAATTGGCCGGGGTGAGTTATGACAGGGCACGGGGCAGCTGCCGCTCCTGTCGCAGGGCACCATTTGTCAAGGAGTCACAACATGCCGCGGAGGGCTGAGGTCACGTCATTAATAATAATGTTGTGACTTCTGACTTCAGGGGTTCGGGGCAGCATCGCCCCGCAGTGAAGGGTAGTAACCTGATGATAGCTTCTACGTACGTTCAGGAGATAGATCAATCGTGATTTGGGACGGGTTGACTAGATTGAATCACATTTAGCGTTATTTGAATTGCTAAATTATCGAACATAAGTTCGCAAAGCATTCACATACTAACGTCTAATATTATATTGTACCCACACAAGATGAGAAAACAGTAAAACGTATCACGACAACGTTGTTGAAACATAATTTTCTGGTGCAGTCGAAATATTTCATCTCCCAACACGAGCCACTGGCCTCGGCAAAGAAAACGACGTTATTCATAATAATATGACAAATATTTGCTGAAATTTAAGACGCCAGCGACAGCTCCGTTTTAAAACCTTTATGATCTTTCCTCGTATTTGTGAACGATGGCGGAGCTTTGTGACTCATGTTGCTGCAAAAAATGCCAATCTTTTTATTTCAAAAACTGCCGTCTCCTTCGTAGAAATATCGAGATTCGTTACAGTGCTATAGATTCACAGTATACCAATTAGGGCCTCCTCGGCTTCTCGTTAGAGTCGAAACGCTAAAGTGACACAAACTGGCCGCTAATGCGAACAAACAAGTGCCCGCAATCGAAGCTTGCAGGTAGCCAGCGGCCGCCGCGGGCAAACAGCGGCGAAGGTAATCGGCGTCTCGAGTGGCCACACAGCGCGACAGGCGCGCCGCTGCGCAAACACGCTACCGTGCCGGCCCTCGGGCCCTCCGTCCCGGCCGCGGCGGCGAGAGCGTTTGCACTGTCCCTCCTCCGCGGTGACGAGTGCCGCCGCGCTACCGGTCGCCGCTGATTACAAGTGCGGTAGTCGCCGCAGAAGATCAAACAGACGTATATAGAGGTATTGAATAAGTCGAAACGTTGACATTTGTAAATCTACACTTATATTATAAAGAGGAAAGATTTGTATTTTTGTATGTAACGACTTAACTCAAAAAGTACTGGACCGATTTTAATAATTCTTTTTTCATTAGAAAGCTACATAATCACTGAGTAACATAGGCTATATAAAAATCAATTGCTGTTCGTTAGTCTCGCTAAAACTCGAGATCAGCAGAACTGATTCGGCTATTTTTGGTCTTGAAATATTCGTGGAAATCCCGGGAAGGTTTAAACGGTTTCCATGCTCAACGAAGTGGGCACGGGTCAGCTAGTCTTATATGAAAAGAGCAATTTTCCATCTTTTTGGTAAAAGGTGACCCCGTGCGAGATTCCTACGCCGGTTCTTCTCGCTAGGCTAGTTCCCGAACCGGCGGTAGGCATCACATAGACACGACGTTCAGAAAACATTTTGTAAAAAAATATTCTGTTAACTAATTAAATGTTTTGATTTGAAACTAATAACAGTAGGTACCTACAGTATAATGTATGTGAGCTGACCTCGTAGCGCCCCGTAGCGTGGCCGCGGCCGTAGAGACGATTCTAAGGACTAGCTTAGAATTTGTGCACGTCTTGTAAGTGAAATGCCGTATGTAAAATGTATTTTTTACCGATTAAAAAAAGAGAAACATTATTACGTTTTGATTAAGTAAAAAAATTAAAATCAAAATATTTTATTTCCAAATGAAACTTAACAAGCTATTTTCGAAAAGCCAACAAAAAGGCTACCGCCGGTTTAACAGCTAGCCCGCCGAGAGGAACCGGCGCAAGAAACTCGGACGGTAAATTATACTTTTAGTAAGTATGAATTTAAACGCACACATTTCATTTTAAACGCTCATATTTGCAATAATGATGCTACAGTTTCATACACTTTACCATGACGTAAAGTTTTAGTAAAATGAGACTTTTGTATGGAACGTTTTTACAAGCGAAATTCTGCAAACATCTATGTTTATAACTATAACACGCTTTTATTATAAACTTGGGTAGTATGCATGTCTGTAAGTAGTACGTCGGTATGTAAATCTTTCAGTATAGTTTTCACCTACTTCCAGAAGTCAGATTAAATTGAAACTTTGCATATCAAGGACCAATGATGATGCAATATTAAACAGTTCCCTATTTCGCGTATTTTTAGGTGTTTTTGAATTCATTTTTATTTAATATACTGATTCTGACAACATTAATTAAAAGTACACTCGAGAGTACTATTAATTAATGCAGCATCCTACTACGATTAAAGAGTACAAATCGCAAGATATTGCGCAAAACAACCAAAGACACCTAATACCAATAAGTAAAATATAATAAATCCTGGTACGTAGAGACATGGGCACCGCTATATCACACATGAGTGGGACAGACTGAAAATCGAATCTAAGTTCGAGTTAAGACACTTACATCTTTTTAAAACACGATTTAAAAAATTAAAACGTCAAAATTATGACATTTCAACTTTTTAAATCGTGTTTTAAAAAGTTTAAACGTCGCAATGACAGTTGATCTCGAGGGATGGGAATGCGACCGAAGTTAGGTAATCAGAGAGAGTAGACCCGGGCTAGCGGGCTGCAGCCTGCAGGGTACAGTGTAACCACTAACAAGCATTACCGTTGCGAATTCGCTGCAATGTAATGAAAACATCGCGGCACCCGCTATCATTATCGCTATTCGTTATTATTATAATCTCGTGTAAACGTTATTGTTAAATTATCGAACCATTGTTCAAAATCATGGGATTTCTACTGGCGGTTTACCTACTGATACACTAATATCAGCGGTAATGATATTATATTACATGCGAAAATTTACTGTATCTTTTTTCGCAAGGAGCCACATGCTTATTGTGAATGAAACCAATTGAGAATGTCCAGAATTTTTTATTTTGAGCTCATCGAGTACTCTGTTGAAAATAAAAAATATAAGTAAAAAAAATATTACGATACGTCATTCAACTTCTTATTTCACATATAATATCACTTTTTTCAAATTCTCGACACGATTACGTCATTTTCCAACACTTTAATTTTACAATTATTTTTGGTGTTTTTCAATGAAACATAAACTAGTGTGCTCTACTGTGACAACAGTTTTAAGCGATTTTGTATACCAGTAACATTTTCCATTTCGAGTTTCATTGTAGTTCATTTTTGTAAGCACTAGGCTGTAAAGTACGAGTATGAGTAGACAATATAGTCCCTACATCACCAACGCCTAGTGTTAATCGTTGGTCTAAATATCATGCCTTCTTTTAAGTTTTATGAAAACGATACTGATTACACGTAAAGTCAACAAAAAGGGTACCACCGGTTCGACCCTAGCCCGCCGAGAAGAACCGGCGAAAGAAACTCAGACGGTAAGTTTAGTAATATCACGATATTTACTCAACGATTAACTTTGACAGGCGTCGATGAAACTGGCAGTTAGTCTCAAGACGATTTAACGTTAGGTGAAAAATAGAACAAACATGCAAAGTGAAAAATAGAACATACATGCAAAGTGAAAATTACAATGTAAGTACATGCAAAGCATACGTCATACAAAATGTTGATCAGAAATAATATGGAGGAAAAATTGGGCCTATTATCGGTCCTACAAAAAGTAGGCCGTGGCGGTGAGTCGTGTAGAGTTAACTGACAGGGTTGAAATTTATTTGGATGTACAATATTAATAATATTTCAATAAACTGTTTGATAGACATGAAGTTATATTCTCAACGTTTGTTAGAAAGAAACTGCTGTAGCCTCCTTTTTGTGTAGTTCCTATTTATGCTTAGGTATTGTTTTATTTGTTTGCAGATACAGTGTTTTAAACTATATAGCTGTAGAACAGACGCGATGTCCCCTGCGTTTATTTGTCGTTAATTACTCGTCAACAGTTCGTATTAATATTACATTAAAACACATTCTGCGCTACTTACTGAAAATAAATGTGTATCCGGTTTTGTAACATTTCTCCCTGACGCTTCGCTCCTTTTGGTCGCAGCGTAATATAACCTAAAGCCTTCCTGTATAAATGGACTATCCAACAAAAAAAAGAATTTTTCAAATTGGACCAGTAGTTCCTGAGATTAGCGCGTTTAAACAAACAAACTCTTCCGCTTTATAATATTAGTATACATAAGTTAGGTAGGTACTAATTAAAAAGATAAGTAACATTTTTAGTGTTCCGTACGCAGGGGTTAAAAACGGGACCATATTACTGACACATCGCTCAGTCCGTGACCAGGCTGTATCTCCTTAATGGTGATGGTTAAACAAATCCCACCACCAACCCATGGCCCCATCAACCGATCGTGGTTATACGGGCCGAAACAAGGGAATGGGCACCCTACTGTCTCGGGCGTATCCCTTTAGGTGCGCAATTCTTAATTCCCTACAAGTTATTTAATATTTTTCTACTTGTCCCTAAGTCCTTCTTCTCTTTCTGGGGCGGACAACACAGATACGATTTCGCTGTCTTCCGATAGTTCGTCCTGGTGATGGTTAAACAGTTGAAATTTTCATCGGAGTATTTTTCTTGCTGCTATGATAAAAAATACTAAAACCATACATAATATGTAATATCAATATTTAAGGCTGGCTCTATACAATAGTTTTTTTTTTGTACGAAAGTATGTATTCATCTCGGAAAGGGACTCCGACTAGGAATAAGAAAGCTCCCGGTATTGCGGAACATGACAGGAGTATTCGTTGACATTCACAACAGTGATGGGAAACGCGGCATCGATTATATTTGAAGTGCTCGAGCGATAAACAAAACAATAATTATTTGTATCCTAATTGACATTAGCACAAAGTAGATAATAAAACATTAGCAATAAACTTAAGCCCCTGTATTACGTCAGAGATGCGCGACTGATTTTAATGGCGAGAAAGGGGTATCGCGCTGAACGAAATCTTCAGGCATGTTGAAATCTTACAATAAATCTAAAAAAAAAAATATTTGAGACCAAATTAAAAAAAAACTGAAATAGGAATATCCCCTGAGTTTGAACCTCGCAAAAAATAGGAGTACTTCTTTTAACACTGGCGTAACTAGTAATTGGTCTATGCTAATATATTGTAAAAAGAATTTTAAAAAAGGATTTAAAATACGTTTCCACCGAGCGTTTTCAACGATATTATGTAATATGTAATAATCCTTTCGAGATTCTAGTAGCGTACGCCAGCGTTACATACAACGCCAGGTAATAGCTACACAACTCATTTGTGTTTTTGTTTAAGATTTATTTTCTATTGTATTCGTTCTGAATCTTCTTGTTTCTGAGTCATAAATCAGTATATTTTTAAACAAGTTGTTAGGTTATTGCGAACTGGTTAAAGAATAAGTATTTTAACCCTATGACAAGCTCCTAGTTCCATAGCACCAAATAACACACATTGATGTATTATACATATTATTACATACACACTGATTATTATCCTGACATTATAATGATAAAGAATACAAAACAGTTATTCAATGGATGTTTCGTGTCGATAATTACAAGAAATAAAGTGTAACTCTACTCCGGCTAATCGGCATCTTTGAATACCCACTAATTGGTTTTAGAGCGGGACGGTCGTATGTCGAGATGTGGGCGCGACAGGGACGGCGGCGGAAGCAGGCCGGCTAATTTACGAGGAGCGGCGGTGACAGCTCGCCGCGTTTCGCCGAACGTCCTCCGCGACTCCGCACCGCTCCGAAGCCGCTGAAAATATACTCGTATTTTCCCGCGCCGCAACAAAGGCACAATCGTTCGTTAAAATTGTTGTGCGGCCATCAAAAACGAATTCAGATCTGAAACGTTCCGGAATCCCTTTCAACTATAATAACCGTCACCGAAATAGCGCGCCAAGATTTGTTACTTCGGTAATAAATTATTTATCAAACGTTTTCACGCTTCCTCGCCTCTAATAGATTTTTTCCATTGTCGCGTCAGGTTTTCGACACTGCCACGAGTTCCATACGACGACAGATATTTAGACTAAGTAGACAGCGGACAACAAAAATCTGATCATGCGCAAAGAAATGTTGCGGACCACAAATTCTTCATTGACCGTATCCCGAACTCTAGGACTCATTCGACACCGACCACGAAACACTTTGACCGTATCATCTATGCGCCGGCGGCTCATTGTAATGGATACTGCACCGGGCGACCACCTGTTCCGGGAACTGCAGGCGGTGGGCGGGCGGCGCCCCGCACGTGCGCGTCACGTGTACGCCGAAGGACAGATCAAAAGCGCCGGGGTCAGTCGTTCGCCACTAGATCGGCGTCGACTTAGCGGTTTCCGCCTCGAAACTAATGACTATAATGTGTGATAACACGAGCATTAGCGAAGACATTAGCTCGAGATCTGCGCTACGGTAAAACGACGAGCGAAACCGCGCGTATTCTCGGCCGATGTCGTTAGACGTTTACGGCGACGGCGCGGCTATAAACGTCGTTAATTTGTCAGAGGCGGCAGGACGACGCAGGACGACACGCCACAAGACGGGTAACACGATTGGCTGACAGATAAATCAGCCGTCGGCGGTCGCTCCGCGCGGCAATTACACTGCACGCCCGCGCGATCGCGAGCGGCGCGGCACAGGAATAGCCCGCCCGGACGAGAACCCCCGACCCACTCATACCTTGCACCTTGCTAAAATAAGCTTTGTACTTGAAAGGAAATATACTTTTAACTTGCCTTGACGAGTGCAGTAACTAGTAGCCGAAAACAAGATGTATAGTAGCGAGCGGTAGCCTTAATATTTACTAGTGCATACTTTATGAGTTACTGATCAAAATTTAGGTTGCGGAAATAAATAATTAAGAGATGCAGGAAAAATGGGTTTTACATTCCCACCACTATAACACCTTTAAGGCTATCGACAGGGGTAAACAGTCACAAATCCCTATGGTCTAAAGGGTGGCAGAGGGACTTGCTAGACCATCTTGGGACCCGCAATCCATAATGACTTTACCTGTCTACCACCAGTTTTATGGTGACACGTGGAGGCACTAAGTAGTGCTATTTAGATGCACCACAGTACACCGCCATCACCGCGGCCGAGTTTGAGGCTATCATAGTCATTCTGGCAGTGTTAAAATAATTTCAACTTACACACTACAGTAAACAACAAAGAATCTTTTGCGTATTATTAATATCAGTAGGCCAAGGAGGAAGGTTTGAGAGCTCGGGGCCTGGTTCAAGATGACATCGCTATTATCACTTACTTAGTTCGAAAACAAAATATAAGAGATTTGACATAAGGTTGCTGAATTACAAGCGAATGTGGGGGCACGGTAGTGCCCCAGCCAACATGACTTGTAAAAAATGCCAAGTCTCGCTTTGCCGTAAAAAGTTGAAAGATCGAAGAGTCGGAATAATAATTTTCACCACGTGTAACTCCGCTGACCCGGCCGCCTTATCGGTTATCACCGAATTAATTTCGTTAGATGATTGTTTTTATTGTTGGCGGTTATCTGACCGTCTTCCCGGCACGAGTAACCCGCAGTAACCCCAGCATATTTACTGTACTTTGGCCCTACTCGAAGGGCCACCGTTGTTTATTACAGAAACCGAGATGCGATTTAACTTATGTTTATTCCTCAAGTACAAGTTGTCTGACGAGTAAAAATTAGCCCGTCTATTGTTTTGTTAATTGTTGTAACCTACATATAGTTTTTACCTGAGGCGGTGCGGCAACAGTGAATGCGGTGATGATGATCAATAATTAAAAAACTTGATCCCATTTATCTGCAAAATTACTTGTCCAATTTTGATGCGGTTTTCGTACTTCATCCGATGTGCCTGTGTACTAACTGTCTGTTTTTCTTCGGCAGACCCCAACAGCACGGGGATGGGCGGGGCGGTGATGGGAGGCGCGGGCGCGCAGCAGTACGGCGAGGTGAACCAGCTGGGCGGCGTGTTCGTCAACGGCCGGCCGCTACCGAACGCTGTTCGCCTGCGCATCGTCGAATTGGCGCAGCTCGGCATAAGGTGAGAATAGCTGCTGGCGCAGACCCTACTCTACTATCGTTACTGGTGTTTATGAACTGTATCTTAGTTAACTCAAATACCTAGTTACAGTTCTTTAATTGACCAATTTGTGTTAATCAAACTGCTTCTGCATACATAGAGCTCAATAATCTACTTCAATTTGTCATGTCACTCATGTATAACCTCATGGCAGGCCGTGCGACATCAGCCGGCAGCTGCGCGTGTCCCACGGCTGCGTGTCCAAGATCCTGGCGCGCTACCACGAGACCGGCTCCATCCTGCCCGGTGCCATCGGCGGCTCCAAGCCGCGCGTCACCACGCCCAAGGTAACCACAATATGACTTGATGGATTGTACCGTAGTATACTGGTTAAATCTCAAATTCCCAACCGTCAGACCGTCATTCAGTGAAGATAGTGCTGTACTGCAAGCTCAAAGCAGCATTTAGAAATTTTTAAATTTCGGGCGGCATAGGCCCATATTATACATACTTTATTCTGACATATATTTTAGTTTATACCTAATACTGTTAAAACTATCACTAAACACGTATTGCCCGTGACGTGTGGCGAGTATCTATATCTCCAAATGGCCTAAACTAACGAGCGTCGTACGCAGGTGGTGTCGTACATCAAGCAGCTGAAGGCGAAGGACCCGGGCATCTTCGCGTGGGAGATCCGCGACCGGCTGCTGGCGGACGGCGTGTGCGACAAGTACAACGTGCCCTCAGTCAGCTCCATCAGCCGCATCCTGCGCAACAAGCTGGGCGGCGTGTACCCCGTGCCGCCGCTGTACCCCGTGCCGCCGCAGCGCTGCTGGCCGCTGCACCAGCCCTACGACTACTACGTGTATCTGCAGGGCCGCCAGCACCCGCAGCTGCCGGCGCCGCCCGCACCGCACCACGCGCACGCGCACGCCCACGCCCACGCGCTCTGACCGCGCCCACTGTGATGTGTGTGAACTAAGTGAGAGCTAAGGCTTCTTCCGAACTCATTCCCACCGCCGCTGACGCCAGACGTGGCGGGGCTCCGCAGTCCTTACGGATCCCCAGTGCTTCATCCCGACAGTATGCTAATCATTTTGTATTTTACAAGTGTAGCACACCACGAAACACCTCAGAAGGATAATTCTCGTATCGAAGTTATTTGCAGTACGATTCCCGTCTCACGAGAGAAGACTGCAAATTGAACATTTCATTACGTGAATTGGCCATCACCACTCGCTTATCATTGTTTCATATTCACTGTGAACTTGTGTTTCGCATCCGTCGGCACACAAGTGACAAAGACTGAATTCCATCGCTCATGTGTAGGTACTTCGCACCGATTTAAAAAGATCTGATTGTAAACAATAAAGAAACGACCAAGTTTAGAGGTCATTGTTTCTCTTGTTTGCGCGGTGCACAAGTGACATTTAAACTGGAATATCATCATCAAACCGGAGAATAGCATCTCCCCTTATACCATCTTTCCCGTGGGTCGTGAAAGGCGCTCTGTCTGAAAACAGCGCTCGCCGACCCGCAGACCGAGCGTGCACTCCATAGGCAACTCATGAAATGTTTTGGGGGAGACCTTGGGGAGACATATCCAGTAGTGGACGACACAGCTGAAATGATGAAAGTTTTGTTTACATGATCATCACATTAAATCGGAACGAAGTGTACTCGGGTGGACATTGTGACGTTCCCGCTTCTCGTGTTCCGCGACTTCCGCGCTACCGACTTCGGACAAGCGACACCGTTTATGTTACTTCGATGTGTATCATTAGATAATATTTACTAGATAATTGTACATTTACTGAAGAGTATTATTATGTAAGCTTGTACATAGGCTAGGACGTGTAGTGACCGTGATGAATACTTGATTGTGATAGTTTTAGGCTAGGTACGTACGTTTCGATTTCACCTAAACGTGAACAAACCGAAAACACCGAAATTCTCACATATTCACTTATTGTGTACAAGTATCGACACTTTCACCGGAATATTAAAGGGTCATACTTTATTATTCCATACATTTAATGACAATTAAACAATAATTAATATAATTATTAAAACATCATACAAAAAAAAAATTTATAAAAATACGCCATTTTGGCATTGCCGGCTGTAGAATATAGTCTATTGTTTATTTATGTATTTATAGTCGCAAACAATAATGTAAGTGTAAATAGTATGTATGAATCGAATTACTATCTAATCTACTAATCGAATAACACTACCATAAACTAGT
The DNA here is from genome assembly GCA_905187575.2 of Celastrina argiolus. NCBI lineage: Eukaryota > Metazoa > Arthropoda > Insecta > Lepidoptera > Lycaenidae > Celastrina > Celastrina argiolus. The sequence continues at coordinate 24,066,414 of LR994580.1, read as the reverse complement.
TAGTCTATGGTAGTGTTATAAATGACTTTGTTTACGTTTGGGTTAAACGGGATGTACCATTATAGTGTGGGTATACATTTGTAAATATGTCTGGTGTAAGATGTTTTAATATCGAGTACTTAATGCATGTTCTATAAATCTCATTTCTAAATTATTTAAATTACCAGTTGTAAGTATAAAAACTGTTTCTATGTTAGAAATTGAAGGGTTTCTTTTTCCCTTCGACTCACTTACCATTCTCTAACTTCTCTACGAAATCGTGCTATTTTTATTGATGTACATTGTGCATTTACAGAATTATATCGGCTGTATGAAAGCAACGATTCCCTCGAAGAACAGCTTTAGACAATCAAAAGTAAAAAAAAAATGTATGGGAGTTAGAACACCACTAAGGCTTAGGCCCAACCTCACTTGAGAACCTACTTGACAGATAAAACAACGTTTCGTTTAACTTTTAAATGTGTTACTTTATCAATGTTATAATGAATGAAAAAAAATATTTTTTTATACTGTAACATTCTTATTATAAATTACAGAAAAACATTAAAATAAGTACAATCTATATTTTTATAATCTTTATTTTTACGTTTTAAAAAAGAATGTTACTTAAGTAAAGTTGTTAATTTTTAAAAGTGAAACGAAACGTGGTTTATCTGTCGAATAGGTTCTCAAGTGGGGTTAGGTTGGGGACTTCTTTATTAATACGGGCCCTCGAGACGTAGGTAGTGGTTGTAACTGTTGTTTTAGTTTAATGACATGTCAATGGATATTAATAGATAACGTTACAACTAACAAGTGACCTTGTGTTATCGTCTAGTATCAGTGAACTGACACAACGCGATTAACGACGTAATAAGTAATCTGTGACTTGTTGGCCGGGATCGGTGATAACATAACATTTCGTCGCTTTAATGAGTTTAGCTTCTCAACCTCGTATCAAAACAATCAATGTTTTCACGATAATATCTAGCTTGTATTTACCTAAAGTATATAGAACAAATTTTTTATATACATAAGGTTAATACGAGCTAGATATAATACTTAACTGAACCTCATTTAAATAAAAATGCATGTCATAATAAAATCTAAAATCATAAACTTTTTTATTCTACTGAAAAGTTGTAGTTTTATAAATACGAGGTTGTGAACGATTTACCTTCTGTGTGCCTCTTATACTGTGACACAAGTATATTAATTGTGCCTTAAACAATTTTTGAATCACAAACTAGATTCCGTTCCCGTTCAATTTGATATATTATTATTTGTTATGTGTAAACAAAAGAATGACAATCGATCAATTAAATGTGTTGATTTTCATTATTGCGCGCTGATTAGGAGGGAGACGTTTCAATTGAAAGCATTTTACCCGCCTTTAAAAATAAATAAAAGAGTTTGTATTTCCATTTTTTTTCTAACCTAGCCCGCCGAGAAGAACTGGGTAAGAACCTCGCAAAACTATAATTATTGACCTTTGCTTGTATGTATTTCGATCACATTGAATTCGAACGTTTTGCCGAGTATACCCGTCGAAGTGTTGAGTTTATTGTTCAACAAATTGTTGATATAATATAAGTGACTTAGTGAGGACATTAGTAATATAATGGACAGATGTTACGAGTGCACACTAAGCCCCGGCGTCTGAAAGGTAAAACTCTCTAATCAACTATGCTCTAATCTATTGCCACTTGTCAAATTCAGTACTGAACTTGAGCTCCATAAGAGATTCGATCAGGTTGATGTGTGCATTGATTTGCCATTTAGAAACCGGGGTATGCATTATTTGTTTGTCTGAGTAACGATTATCTCAAGAAGACTCTGAGTTCACGTAGTATTAAGGTAATTTATTTGTTGCATTACTGTAAGTTGACACGGATATATTTAAATAAACAAAGTTGTATTTACACACGAGCGTTTCATTACTTTAACTTATCCCTAGATGCAGCGGCGTGGAGTCCCTGCAACTTCATTCCTATTGGCTTACCCTTTACCATTCAGATCTCCATTTCCGAATTCAGAATTTTGACTAATTTCTACTTAATATAGAGTCTGGCGCTTCCCTCTGAGAGACGATCAGCCTTCGACACTGCCATACTGCAAGTAACGTGTAGTGAGCATCTCGTATCTTCTCGTTCTCTCCTTCCGTCGTTGTGTGATGATGATGTAAACGTTTTTATTGTTACTCTTTATTCTAAGCTATTAAAAATGGAATGAATAATTGAATAAGCGTCGGTATCGGTGCAGCGGGCGGGCGCTGCCGGCGGAATCGAGTTTACAACCGAAAACAATAAACGGATATCGAACCGCGCAAATATCGGCCGGACACGAATTACCAATTAAATCCTTGCTTTGTTTCGAATTTAATACCACCTAATCCGAAATTTTACTGTATTAATAACAAATTTTACGACCCGGCCGCAGCCCGCACCGCCGCACCGCACGGCCAAGCGCGGAAGCAAAAAATAAACCCGCCGTAAAGTGACATTGGACACCGCGCGGCGAGTGAGGCGGGCGACGGCGGCGGCGGCGACCGGCGACCGGCGACCGGCGGCCGCGATCGTAATTAAAATCTGCGGAGAAGGCGGGCGGCGGCGCTTTGTGTCCGCGGCCGCCGGCGAGCGAGCGCGAGCGGGGACCTTCCAAGTTAACTACACACATTCGTAAAATATATTCATTCATTATTTAAATCTTTTAATTTATGAATATGTGTGACTAGGTAAGAAGTATGTACTTATCGTGTACCTCCTTACCTGTTCGTAGATTCGTCCCAAAATCGTAGGTTCGCTGACCACGTTGGAAGGTAGGAACCATTCAGATTGTCTGACACAAAAGGTGATGCATATGTCGGATGAGCGTATAAAATGTCGGTCCTGCGCCTGATCTCTCACCTGTCGTGTCACAGTTTCGTGTTGTGTCAGTTGCAGGCTCGGGGAGTCTAATTAAACTGTGTTCTTAAAAAGAAATCAGCGAGGTGACACACACTACGATCCATCCCACTGGGTTACAACAGTAAAGAAAAAGAGTTTTTGCGCACATACTCGGGCACTTTAAAAATAACTCCTGCGTATCTAGTCCAGTTACAATGAAAGCGTGGCGTGGAGAACTTTTATTATGTACTTGTGTACATTACTTTAGAGTTTAGACAGATTGTGTGTTACTTTATAAATACCATTTTTGTTCAACATTTGTAACCCGCACCAACAAACGAGTAGAGCCAGAGTAGAGCAAGGGGCGATTTCACCAATCAAATTAAGCTCGCTCAGTATACGCTGTGCTCGCTTTACGCGTTCAAACGCACTCAAAACTTGTAATTGCATTCACCAACAAAAACTAAGCGCGGTTCTAGCTGAGCCGAGTTTAAAGTTCTAAAATTGGGGTTTTGTCGAAGCGAGCTCGAGAGCTGCTGTCACGTACCCAATGTCATGAGATAACAGTTATGATGGTTGTATTTTAAAATTCAGCACTAATTTGCGTATATTGCTGCAATATATTGTGGTAAATCACTTCATGTAAATAGTTAAAAAACAATTTACGTTCGGCCGTAACACAATAAACTCTGTTAAGAAAAAAATTAAAACTATAAACAAAACAAATTTATCAAATACACATTTATTTTCTTTAAGTGTAGTGTAGTCTGTGCTCTGTATTCCTTTTCAAACTATAAAACTTTTAAATTTTCTCAAAATACATCTCGATCATAGTTTTCGGAGAACTGCAAAAGTTTTGACCTTAAAGTCACTTGTAGTCTATATTATTGTATTGTATCTGTAACCATAATAAATATTATCTACGATTGAACAGCACATTGTATCGTTTGACCCTCGACAAGGACACGCCATGGGCTACGGGTCACGGGGCTATCGCCAGTTTTTGCTGCACCCGGGGCGGGGCGGGGCGGGTCGCGTTACACTCGCGTCGCCCCGCTTGATCTCGCCGGCCGGTGTGCGGGGACAGAATATCAGGCCAATTAAATATTTTTTTATTAAACTCACTGGCAGATAGTATGAGTGCTATCTGTGTGCTGAGTGCAAGTTTTTATCACTCGCCGTGAAGAATTTAACTATTTACAATCTGTATAACAACGAAGTTATTCCAGGAGCTTAATATATTGCCTGTGATATGTATGTATATAAAGAATATTTGTGTATTTGTAAAACAACACTCCAATTATTTTTTAAATAATGTAGACGTAATTAATAGAGGAGCCACATCTAGGTACAAGCATATATTATATATACCACAGTGTCGTAAAAGAATCTGTATAAAAGAAATGTGTACTTTAATGCTATACATATCTAAAATAAGTTACCAGACCATTTTAAAAATCTAAATGTAAATAATGCAAAAAGCAAATCTCAAAATGGTTTTTACACAATACACGAATAAAATATGACATTTAAATACTAATAATAATTATAAATTGACATGTACAATACTAATAAATTTGTAATTCTATAATATTAAAATAATTTGACATTCATAATAAATTACAATAATATAATATGTAAAAATAATTATGAAATGTATTTCCTCTACTGTATTTTGTAATATCTGTTCTGTATGTAATTAATTTTAACACCTAATTTGTAATGTACGACATTCTTGCAATAAATGATTATGATTATGAATTAGTTAAAATCGTATAAGTAAACATATGCAGGTTGGGGTGCGGCAACCGGCAATGTTTAAAAAGAATGAAACAGTAAAAGAAGGCAATTTTAATTTGGTAAAAACAAAAAATTAAACAATTTGCAAAAACATAAAAAATAACAAAATTTAAACAGGTGTTCACTCAGCATACATATAGCATACAGTTCACAACGATGATGTTCAGTGACTAATCAATATAGTATTGTCAAAGTTACTGGCGGATTTTTAAGTAATAGATTTTACAGTTAATACAATAAACTTTGATATGATCCGGCTCCGTCGTCTAGTGGCTAGAGCCTAGCTCTCGACTCGGAGGTCGCGGGTTCGATTCCCGCATTGGAACAACAAAAAATATTGTTTTCAAGTTTGGTTAGGACAATGCAGAGACTCCTAGCCTAATACTTGTCTTTGACTGCGGTGGTAATTAACTAAGCTTCAGCTTGTAAAACAAATAACGTTACCATCAGTAGATGACAATTTCCGCAGTAAACCTTGCCATGTTGTTTAAATAGAAAATGTTCATCGCCGTCGGCCGCTATATGACGGCAACGCTTTTATAAAAAACAAGTAGTCTAGGCTTACCAATTACAGTATAGTTTCTGTACCGCACCGCCGCACCGCCGCGCCGCCGCGCCGCCGCACCGCCGCGCCGGCAGCAGCAGCTCTTGTACCTTGTTTCTTGTCACTAAATCACTTCAATCACACAACACAGCAAATATAATAATAGAGAATAGAGATAATGATAAGCTCTCGCTGCGAGCCAGCAATAGTCACCCCAGCGCGCGTCACGCGACAAGACTCGCAATCTACAATCTACACCAGTGGCCTTAGCACGAACAACAAGTAACGTTATCGAATGAAAATTGTATTGGCGCTGTCATTCATCGCAACTTCTGTAGCGCGAGTTTAAGCGCGTCGGTGCTCAAACTGGAGATTGCTGGTTCGAATTCCGCCGCAGGAACAAAAAGTATTCTTTGTTCATGTCATGGAATGGTCATGGATGTGTATAAAATAATTATAAAATGTATACAAGGTGTAAAAAGAGCAGTCACTATAACTTTGAGATACGATTATACTAAGTACCTTTCCTCATTTTGGAAATGTATTTTTTTTTGCGAAAAACTAAAATAACGTTTTTACTTTTCACCATTTCTTATTTTTTTGTCGCAAAAATAACAATAAAGGAAAAAAATTTTTTTTTTGAAATTTTTGAAAAAAAAATTTAAAAAAAAATACATTTCTAGAATGAGAAAAGGTAGTATAATCATATTCCAAAGTTATAGTGACTGCTCTTTTTACACCCTATATAGTATAAAAAGTATTAAGTAAATAAATATATTTGCATTGTCTGGTCTGTCTGGTACTTACAGGTACCTGTAAGTACCAGCCAAGTACAGGTACCTGTAAGTACCAGACAGGTACAGGTACCTGTAAGTACACAAGTTCTTCGAATATTCATCATGGGGTATTTGACGCTTGGTGTGAAGCATGTATAGATATAGATATTATCTTCATACAAAGTTCATTCAATACGTTGTTGTGAACTAAGCACTCTATCGGTTATCCCTTATCACTTGCGCGAGATAATCTATAATTACTGCCAAATAACTCAATAACGGGCCACTGTACGCTGTCAGCTAATCCATCATGATACGGTTTCGTCGTGTGTTTGTGGTATTGTCGAAATATAAACCACAAATATACAGGGTTATTCGTGGTTCATATTTTAACCCGAATATAGTGGATGAGTATGACGCGTAGAGCATTTTTTGTTTTGGCACCCCATATATAAATTACTTATAATTTATATATGGGGTGCCAAAACAACGCGCTCTTCGCGTTATATTCGGCTTGATATATGAACCATGAATCATCCTGTATTTACAAATGTAATAATATTTCGAAGGATATGGTAAAAATCTACAAATCAATAAAATAGTAGATAATATTATGTAAGTAAGTATGGATAGATAATATATTATATAGTAGGATAAGGGCTGATTTTTCAATCGTCAGATAACTTCTATCTAAGGAATAAATATGTGACTTTGGCAGATTTTGTATGGAACAAATGTCAAAGTCGTTTATTCAACAGATAAAAGTTATTTAACGATTGAAAAATCGGCCCTAAGTAAAAGATGTTGAAAATGAGAACATAATATTTTACTTGGTTTTCCCCACCGCGGCACCGCCCACGGAGTGTCGAAGTTAAATGGGTTATCGAAGAACTCTTGAAAAACACCAAGTTTCCATACTTTTGTAAAAGAATCCATATTTTGGTAAAAGAACGCCCCACGCAGGTTTCTTACGTCGGTTCTTCTCGCTGGGCCAGTTCATGTAGATATAAATAAAATAAGCTTTTATTGCTGAATTTACAATATTATTCTTAAGTATATATTTCAATATGGATCGGTACTCTTCTCTCCAGCTTGTCCTTGGACATGTGCCTCCTCCAAAGATGTCCACTTCTCTCTCTCCCTCGCAATTTTCATCCATTCAGGTCCAGCAGTCTGTCTCCTCCCAGCGTTTTCTTTGTCGCCCTTTGTTCCGTTTCCCATCTCTGGGGTACCATTATGTCATTGTTCTTGTCCATTTCATTTTTTTCTCTCTGACCAGTCCATTGCCATTAATAGTTTTTTACATCTTTAAATTTAGTTATTTTTTTGATATTTCCTATCTTGTTTCACTCCAATTATGCTTCTATAAAGATATACTTATCTAATAAAATTTGTAGAATATACTAATTATTATATTCTCTTTAACAATTAAAAATACTGTTATTTACATTGGAGATAATAATTGTTGTTTGAGATTGTGTCTCAAAATGTGTGATTAGATAAGAGTAATATCTCAAATAACTTTAATTTCATATTTAGGATTATACTATGTATTAAATCTTATTATAATAATTTTATCAATTAAGTCTATCTAGTAATTGACAACTATTAACTTGGCTACAATTACGAAAACCTGTTTCGCAGCATTATAAAATTATCACTATAATTGTCCAATTGTTAAAACGATAATAAAATTAGATAAATCTTTATTCTTTTTATGGTTAATAGTAATTATTAATCACATAAGCCTTATATTAAGTTAAAACAAACTACGGATCTGTGTGGTGCTGCCATCTGTTGCACCAGTTGCAACATACAGAAAACAACCGTTCCGCTACTGCACGTCAGATGTCGCTAGTGATGCGTAGAGCGCTAGTAGAGCAAACTAATTTAAGCTTGGACATTATTATGAAAAGTGTCTGGATATTGACTGAACTTTTTCAATAACGTCCGAACGACGGCCAAGGACATGCGAAATCCGGTGACTGATAACGAAGCGGCCGATTTGGCGTGATAACACGACGACGTCTGATGATAAATGAATTTTTAAAGCCTTTGGAGCGGCTTACGATAATGTTTTGGTGCCGTGTGAAAATCTGTTAAGGGGAAGCACTCATTTGAGTAGATCTTGTGTAATATCGACGGAGACGTGTGAAAATATATTAAGGTGAAGCTATTAACTCGCATGGGCTTTTTGCTAAAAGATGCCCCTCAATTATTTATTTATCTATTATAATTATTTGATTCTACATAATTTAACGTATTTAACAGGGTTTTATATTTATACCTGGCCTAGTGCCTACCCCTTAATAATAAAAATATAATATAGTTCCAACGACAATTTTTTCAGTGACTACGCCTTTTTTGTAAAGTGACTTTTTCGTGTCAGACAAAGACAAGATCATTGAAAATGAAAATGAAAATTAGTTGCTAACACTTTTAGAATTGTCCTACATGATGACCTACCACCAGTTCGTCGACTAACCCGGCGAGAATTTCAATAATTACTCATTGAATAACCGATCAGTATCATATATCATCCGCCTCCGTGGTCTAGTGGTTCAGAGCTTCGCTCTCGACCCGGAGGTCGTGGGTTCGATTCCCGCGTTGGAACAACAAATAATGTTGTTTTCAAGTTTGGTTAGGACAATTCAGGCTGATCACCTGATTATCTGACAAGAAAGATGATCCATGCGTCGGATGGGCATGTAAAAAGTCGGTCCTGCGCCTGATCTCTCGCTAGTCGTGTCGGTTTACCGTCCCACTGGGTTATGAGAGTAAAAGGAGGAGAGAATGCTTCTGTGTATTGCGCACACACTTGGGCACTATAAAATAACTCCTGCGTAGCTGGCCTGGTTTCAATGAAATCGGCTACCGACATCGAAATCGGTGAGGGGAGCTATTATTAGTATCATAGTAGTGTGAACATATCTTTATAATTCTACAGCGGAGGAAAATGGAAATTCGCACCGCTGACCGCCATCATATCGTTCGTTTCATGAGTAACATAGGACTGGGGACGGTACTCTAAAGGCTCTAAAAGTCACAATAGATCTAGAAGACTCGCAATGACACCGACCTGCAAGAGACAACTGCCTTTGAATTATAAAAAAAAAACATTTCTAAACTTGTTGGGCGCCGTTGAATATTTAGTTCGGGGTTACATTTTAACATTTTACACAATAAACATCCCACAAAAATATTTTCAGGTAAAATGTTGCCAAGACGAGTCTACACAGCTTACCCTGTGAAAAAGTTAGTAGCTTCTCTTAAACGACGCAACGTTTAAGAGAAGAGGCAGGTTAGTGCCCTTGTGCTACGCTTGACTCGTCTTGGCGGGGGTACTCCCGTGCCCCCAGAATGATCTATATGCGAGTCAGTGACGAAATCGGGGGTTTTTCGACGCTGATAAAATCTAAAGTATATTATACGGATCTAAAGTATAAGTCGTAGCTACGACATTCAAACTCCCGTGCTCCCAGATTTATAATAGTACAATTTACAGAGAAAGACAACACAAAGGCACTACTTACTTCTAAATTTGAACGACCTCTGTAACGCAGTGGTTGAGCGCGTCGATACTCGAGCGAGAAGTCGCGAGTTCGAATCCCGTTGAGGGAACAAAAAGTTTTCAATGTTCCTGGGTCATGGATGTGTATTAAATTTGTGTATAATATAATAAAAAACCTTAAATATGTGTATAGTATAAAAGTATTATTTATATATTTCCGTTGTCTGGTACCTGTAACACAAGTTCTTCGGATACTTAGCACAGGGCCAGATTGACGTGGTGTGAAGCGTCAGTAGATATTATTATTATTATATTTATAAGATTATATCTTATAGGGAAAATAAACCATTTTGTTTCTCTGAAAATTCGAGTATATTATAAGTAACTACAAAATGAATATACAATAAACAACTTAGAAATTATATAAAATAAACAATACCTGAAAATACGAGAAACGACAATTAAGTTTATTCTAGTTCCTCCTATATAATTGCATTCTTTAAATAATTAAAATAATAATTCTATTTGTATCTTACTTGGATAACATTTTCTTCTATGATTTCTGTCAGTCTTGAAAATAGACTTCAAAACAATTTATTATAAATAAAAGTCGTCGTCGTCGTTTCAGCCTTTTAGAGTCCACTGCTGAACATAGGCCTCTCCAACACATTTCCAGTGCGACCGGTCCATTGCCACCAGCATCCAACGTGACCCGGCAGTTTTCACCAGGTCGTCGGTCCATCTGGTAGGTGGCCGTCCCACACTGCGCTTGCCAGTACGTGGCCTCCACTCTAGGATCTTTTTGCCCCATCGACCGTCCAATCTTCGTGCTATGTGGCCGGCCCATTGCCACTTCTAAATACGTGATAAATCCTATTTCAAATAAAATACTAGGTATTTTATTACATATTATTAATTTATATTTGTGACTAACTGTGTGTAACTGATTTGTGTCTCAATTATCAATATACTATACAGGGTGTAAAAAGAGCAGTCACTATTCTGGCGTGGTGTTATAACCAGGCATGAGGTATATCCACTGGTACTAGTCATTTGCTTTTAATCCATTGTTTTAAAATTTTAATTTTTTGCAATACGCAATGTAAAACGTACACAACCTCACGGGCAGTAGCGGGTAACCACGCCCCGCGCCGGTTTTCGCGCGTACAGGTGCATCCAAACGAATTGCAAATAGAGAAAAACAGCTGATAGTGTTCAAATAAACATAAACATAATAGAATAAATCTAAAAATTGCATGCTCCTTACACCGATTTCGATGTAGGTGGCCGATTTCGTTAAAACCAGGCCAGCTACGCAGAAGTGCCCAAGTGTGAGCGCAATACACAAGGACGCTCTCTTCCTTTTACTCTCCCCATAACCCGGGACGATTAACCGACACGACTGGAAAAATAACAGGCGCAGGGCCGATTTTTTACATGCCATTGCTACGCAGTACGCATGGTTTATCTTTCTAATCAGACAATCAGTAAACTAAGAAAATACTTTCTTTTGTTCTAACGTGGGAATAGAACCCACGACCTCCGGGTCGAGAGCTATGCTCTGAACCACTATACGATTGAGGCGATAATACTTTAATATTAATAATACCGCGATACTCAAGAACACTCTTTATCCTTTTACTTCCATAACCCAGTGGGAGGTTTACCTAACTCGATTGACCACCATGAGAACACGCCGCAGGTTCATATTTCATGTCGACAATAAGGAGATGTTCAAACGCGGGAATCGAACCCACGTCCTCCGCCAAGACAAGCTTTATACCACCTGTTAGCGGAGGCGACTATAACGTCTTAAGAACACGTTTATAATAATAATAATATCTATGGACGCTTGTTTATGCGACATTCGCAATGCTCATTATTATTTAATAAATTTTTAAAACTTAAAATTAATTGAGATTGTGACACAGTAGGTAGCTTCTTAGTTTAGTTTACAAACGAAAAATATGGTCCGACAATTAAATTGACCAGCAAGTCGACAATTTCCAAATTCACCGATCAAACATCATTCAGTTACAGAATAAAGACGTATTAAAAACCTGAATAACCAACCTTGTTGTGTTTTAAATCCTCAATGCCTCTGCAATATACCTAAAATCTTCTTACGCGGTACTTAAATGTATGGCGTAGGTATTTAAAAATGAAAGTCACACACAAACACATTTAAACAGTGAAAAATAAATAATACTAATTAGTAATCACAAAAGAAACACCTAAAAGAAACGAAACCGTAATAATAAACACAAAAATAAAAACATTTAAAACGATGATTATAAAATTATCGCGGAAAAATAATAATCTAACCACACGGCTTTACTGCCACGTGCCAACTGTCTACGAAAAAAATAATTTACGCAAAACATGTACCTACCCAATGCACTAAAACGCAAAATGCTAAGCATGCACCCAATGCACTTAAAGTATCGATAGATTTGGATATCGATAATTATTAGGTACCTACCTACCTATTTTATTTTTCATACGTGAATAATTTTAATGTTAAGTAACATAATTAAATGTTTAAAATTTAATACTTCATTAAGTTACCGTATACTCGCATTAGGTAATAATGAGATCATCTTTAAATCTTAATATTACAAACATTATTAATCTATTTTCAATTAGTGGTCTGAAAGATATTCATAGAAACTTAGCTGAATGAATGTAAAACAGTAAGTTACATAGTAATTATTTAATAATATCGACTACGTCGAAGTTAATTTTCATAGGTCACATCACTAATAGGTAGTAGGTTCTTTCGCCCGCCGGCCCCCGCGCCCCGCAATCCCTTGCAACGGTCGGCGCGGGAGGCCTTTGGTGTGCATATTTCCCGCGCGGGAATATGCACTTTATTACAAAGTAGCAGAAAGTAGAAAATAGTATTTTCTAAAGAGTTGTTTGTCGGTATGTTTTAAACGTCGACACAAAGTATTTTCGAATTCAGTTGTAGTTTATATCTCGAGGTAAAATATTGGTTGATTTATTTTTTAGTTAGGTATTTTTTTACATCATAGGTAGATTGTGTTTGAAAGCGTAATGTTGTGTTGTGTGATGTGTCCATCTAATGATAATTATTGTGTTATGCTGCTTGGATTGGAACTATTGTTATCGAAATACGAATTTTAAAAGTTTAAGTGAGACGTGAGTCGTGACATTGTAGATACGACTAGCTACATCATTCACGTAAGTAAACAGACGTCGTTTTACATACCTACTTAATTAATCTGAATTTGGACTGAGTAGGCTACGTTTTAAATAGGTATCTTTCAGGAATCTTCGCTTTTATACATCGTCTGTATTACAGTTAATAATTACAGACTCTGTAATTTCCATAAAAAAGCGATGATTGCCGATTGCCATTAAGAGTTAGTTAGTATGTAGGTACACAGGTTTTGTTACAGAGAAAGTTTTAGTTTGTCATGATAACAAATTCGAGCGAATACCTATACGATGCAGGTAATCTAGGAGTTCCAAGTTCAAAACGATTCATCCGTCCGCTGGTGACTACACTATGTGTAAGGTCCAGTTGTACCAGATTTTAACCCAGAGTTAGTTTATAACTTACGAGTTGAATACCTAACACTTAATACAAACACATTTGGTACAAGGCTTATAGTATTCGCGTGTAGACTGTAGGTACAATATGTATTACAATTACGGTAGGGAGTCGGTAGGTACTCTGAGTGAGCGCCGCGCGCTCAGTCAGCTGAGGAGGTCAATAGACCGCGCATCGCTTTTCATTACGTTTTAAGGCAAAAATTATAAAAAATAGGAATTTAATGCAAAATGTGGTTCCAAACAGTTTAGACTTGCGACTAAAAATAATAAATTAAAGAAAAAAAAATTTTTTTTGAAAAAAAAAAGTTTTAAAAAAAGTGCATTTCTAGAATCAGTCAAGGTCCTATAATCTTATCCCAAAGTTATCGTGACCGGTCTTTTTACACCCTGTATAAGACTTCCAGTCAGAAAGTTTCATGGCATATTTGGGCGATTCAGATGTTTTGCTGACCTAACAACATACAAAGCCTTGATGCAACATATTATTTTGTTTGCTACAAACGTACATTGACGTATTTATTGATAATTGACGTATTTGCCGGCTCATTAGTGACAGTCAGCACTCGGCACTCGCCACTCAGCAGCTACTGCGATAGTCAATATCGGCTGAATCAGCGATTGAGCCGAAGCCTACGGCTCACGCCGTCAGTGCCGCGTGCACTACTGTTAAGGGGAAGCTTAATATACAGTTTGTATGTAGAACAAAACGGCATGGCGATAGCCTTATTCTAGAAAGTGTAAAAGTCTAAAGAAAATTCTGAGTCCAAGCGGTGATCGGTGTTAATGATTATGACACGTTTAACTCTCATTAATACAGCTTTAGATTTTGAATTTAGCAAATACATAATTCTAATCAAAGTTCTAATATAAATTTTCATTTATTTACATAAACTAACTCGATGGCCACTAAAAGTCAAAAGTCAAAATTCAAAAATTTTTATTCAGAATAAATTTTACAAAAATGTTTTCTGAACGTCGTTTCTATATGATGCCTACCACCGGTTCGGGAACTAGCCCAGCGAGAAGAACCGGCGTAAGAAACTCGCATGGGGCCACCTTTTACTAAAAAGATGGAAAATTTCTCTTTTAAAAAACAAATATATATAAAAAATATGTTTACATATAACATAGTCAATACTACTACAAAATAAAAATTGCACTTTTATGCAATTAAATAAAAGAAAAAAAAAAAGCCTTGCAGGGGGCTACTTTATTCCCAAGGTGTGCTATCATTCATATAGTCACAAACTTTATAGTATGCTTTTGCACACAAACGTTCTTTGACTACTTTCTTAAACTTATTGTTTGAAAAATTTTGAACGTTTTCTGGGACCCTATTGTAAAGGCGTATACATCGACCTTTAAACGAATTCTTTACTTTACTAAGCCTAGTCACTGGTACATCCAGTTTATGCTTATTTCTAGTATTTCTATTATGTTTGTCACATTTTTTTTTAAATTGATGAATATTTTTCTTAACATATTTGAGAGAACTAGATGACGTAACTTGTCCAAGAAGAACTAATATAGGGAATATACCACGGTATTAAGATTTATAGGAAAATTATTATCAAGAACGTTACATAGTCAATGATAAACAAAATAGGTAAAAATATGCAAAATAAAAAAAGATCCAAACAGGTATCGAATTTTATTTGTTTACTCAAACAGTAACATGTGTTCATACTAATTTGCAGAGTTAACTTGTCCAAGTAGAAGTGTAAGAAAAATACTATAGTATTTAGATATTTTCCGAAGTGCAAGACATCGTTAAGCAAACAGCTAGCCCTTAAGCGATGTGCGCGCGGCACCAATTCTTGATTGTATCAATTACTTTCAGCACTATCAGCTGATAGAGGCGCGCGGCTGTCGGCTGTCGCCAGGCGGCCCGCACCCGCAGCAGGCAGCTCCTCGGTATCAGATTATACCAATAAGTACCAGCACTCCACACCACAGTATTTACCTACACTGAACAGTATAATGACATTGAATTGCATATGTAATATTATTGTTATGAATATTTGCATTTTTTGAAAGTTAATATATTATTAAGTACTAGCTGACCCGTGCTCAGTTCATTGGACATACAAACCGTTTAAACCTTCCTCGAACCTCCACGAATATTTTAAGACTAAATATAGTCAAATCGGTTCAGCCGTTATCGAGTTTTAGCGAGACTAACGAACAGCATTTCATTTTTATATAGGTATACATTTTTATGTATAGTAGGGGAGCTCATAATGCTAAACGTGTAGTTACTCGAGCGTTGCGGAGACCTAGGTAGTAGGTTTTGGTGATAAGATGTTAGTTAGAATTAAATTTTTGATACTTTTTAAAACTTTTTTTAACCCCACCAATCAAATAAAAAAAAATGACGCCTAGATTACCAGAAGCATGTGGGATACATATACTATCTTAATCTGACGCGCTCGAGTCACTACAAAAATCCTTTGACCTACAAAAAACTTTGCCGCCAATTTGTGCTACAATTATGTACAAGATTTTTATGATATTATATTATTTCACTATTTAATATTATTTTCATCTTATACATAAAAAATAATCGCTGTTCGTTATTTTCGCTAAAACTCGAGAACGGCTGAACTGATCTTGCTATTTTTGGTCTTGAAATATTCGTGGAAGTCCAGGGAATGTTTAAACGGTTTTTTTATTTTTTTTATGCTCAACGAAGTGGGCACGGGTCAGCTAGTATACAATAGATATCTACTTTAAAAATTACATATTAAATTTTCATATAAACTATAAACTAAACAAGGAATAAAAAAGACTTTAATTAAAAATTATATCTAAATCGGATGGTAATGTACCCAAAAGGCTAGCAGTATTACCTCCCTGTTGCCAAACTGATATGTTGGACGAGGTCAGCGCCAGCCCTGGGGTCGGTCGATTTTCCACGAGTCTTTTAGAAAGATCTGTGAAAAGGTGAACAGCACTGGCACCCATGGACCCAAAGTTTCGACGCAAAAAGGCAGAAAAATGTATCCATCGCCGATAGATTATATTTCCGCCTCTTGTGGATCTCGGCGTGTGCAGCCGCCTTCCTGGCAGTGGCCGTCACGTGCGACACTGTCATCGTCCACGCAGGTACCACGCACGTCCCAACTCCCACACCAGCGGCTTCCCGGGGCTCCATGGAACCAAAGACATACCGTCAGGTCTCCTGCCGGCGTCACGCACTATACCGTTCAAGAGCAATTTATTGAACTTATAATTAAAGTGCGGACGATTTTTCATTGAATATGTTTTTACGCGACTGCTAAGTTAGTAAGGGTATTTGTTTTAATTTTAACCCATTCACTGCCTTTCTGAAAAGTAACGCTATGACCCAGGTGCCGCCATACTGTACAATGCAGCCCGCCCATCGGCGGGCCCGGCATGTCGATTATATTCAGTTTACATGTTCAGTTTATTATTTAATACGAAACAAAATTACATAAACCTGAGTAATCTAGCAAATTTTTATAAAAAGAAACCCGAAATGTATTTAAAACTGGAACATTTATGGGTTTAAAAAATAATCAGGTGTTATCAACCTTTTTGTATAGGTGCCTATGCATTAACCGTTTCCGTGTCGTGTAATTTTTTGCAAACTTTCGTTTTTTTTGTTTTTTTTTTATGTTTATAATTAAAAAAATTATAATCAAAGGAAAACCAAGACTTTAAAGTAGGCACTATTACTTTTGTGGAGGTGGTGCGAGACAATAGACATTACAAATAAACTATGAAATTTAATATTTGCAATATATGTGGTATTCTCGGAAACATGGGGGGGCTATACACTTTCTAAATGACATCGAAATTCTTCTAAATAATAAAAGGTAAAGAATACTAAAATTAGTTATGTCATCTAACTTTTTGCACTTTTTTGTATTATGAATAAATGTTAAAGTAAAATAAAACTAATTTTAATAATTCACTTACATTTATTAGCAAAATCGTATCACTCGATCACAATTATCGGGTGTAAAAAGAGTACTCACTGTAACTTTGGGATATGATTATAACTACTAGCTTTTCTCATTCTAGAAATGTGTTTTTTTTTACAAAAATTTAATTGCTTTATTAAATTTTTGTAAAAAAAACACATTTCTATATTATTTTGTTATTTTTGCGACAAAAAAATAAGAAATGGTAAAAAAAAATGGTTCATCCATTTTGCTAATGTAATATTTTTATCATCATGCAGTATAATATTATGCATTCGCCTTTTTTTATTTTTGTTTTCAATATTTTTTTAGGATTTCCCTCTGAATAGACATGACATGATATCTTTAGCGTCCCTGTGCAAAATGTGCCGCTGTTTATTAAATCTCTTGTAAGAGGGATGCTACAATAATAATTATCCACGTAGAGTGAGTGGCCCATGTTTTTAAGATTATCCATAAGCAAATGGACAACTTTATTCGTATGACTGCGCCCAGAAACTAAAGCATCTTTAGATCCCGCATATAAATGCATTTTATAAATTGTGCCTGTATTATCGGCTAATAAATAAATAAAACTATATTGTTGTTTATTTGAAGCGGTGCCACAGTTGTATGCCTAATAGTAGTTAGTCGTTCTAAAACTTAAAAAAGGTTTGTGATTTCTAAAATCAAATCTTGCCCGCCCAAAGGCGGGCTCGGCATGTCAGGTTAGAATTGAATTGATGGTTAGAAATTTTTCAGAACTTCAAATGTCAACAGGCCGTTTGAGTTGCCAATAAATTTTAATGAAACAAATCATTCCCCATCATCTCATTACTTTCTGACGTTATTTCATTAAGTTATTGCACTTTAAAATCAGAACGCCCAAGGGCGGTCTCGGCGTTTGAGTAAAAAAATATTGCCCGCCGATGGGCGGGCTCGGCGCTGAATGGGTTAAATACGCGCGATAAGTGTTTCCTGCGTACCGTACAAAATCATAATACTTCACAGACCTACTCTACACTAATATTATAAAGAGGAAAGATTTGTATTTTGTATGTAACGACTTAACTCAAAAAGTACTGGACCGATTTAAATAATTATTTTTTCATTACAAAGCTACATCAACACTGAGTAACATAGGCTATATAAAAATCAATTGCTGTTCATTAGTCTCGCTAAAACTCGAGATCGGCTGAACTGATTCGGTTATTTTTGGTCTAGAAATATTCGTGGAAGTCCCGGGAAGGTTTACACGGTTTCCATGCTCAACGAAGTGGGCACGGTCAGCTAGTCTATTATAAAGATAGATCAAATCAGAATCAATTGATGGAATTGTCCCATAAAACCAATTTTCTGATGGCGTACGGCAATCAACGTTCTTCTGTATGATGATGATGTATGGATGATGTAAAACGACAACCATTAAACAGATAAAGTGACAGAGTACCACTGTTCCACACGGCAGACTTGTATATGTCGCAGTCATCTGATTGACTCCGCTATTTATTTGAATGACTAGGGCGTTCATTGAATTCTGCTGCTGCTGGTGCCGCGCGCGCACCAATCTGCTGCAACGAGCGCCGCTGACCCGCGCGCTGCGAGCGCTCAACATTTTGTCTGACCACATTGATTTATTCTCGTGTGTTACACTGAGTGAATTTACAAGAGCCGCATATTGTTTTTTGTCCTAATTTTTTATATTATATGTCTGATGTTTATGTTTTTAAGTTAAGTTTAGATTAGTATTTAGTTTAGTTTTAGTATAGATGATATAGGTACTAATATACGTGAATGAGTTAAGTTTATATCTTGTTTTATTATATTATTATGTTTAATTATCTATTGCATTAGGTTATCCTGTAATGATAGATATTTGTGTGTGTGTTAATAAATAAATAAATAAATTCAATTTTTACCAACAAATTGAATGAATCCGAGACTAAGACAACTGTTTAATATTTTATTTTTAAAGTTATAAATTTCCAAATGTGTACTATTATAACGTATATGAAAGTAAATTAATCAAAAAATATATCAACACATTGCTATCTGTACGAGCTGTTTGACGCCATTATATAACCGCCTAGTGATTCAATTAATAATTTTAAACAAAAAAAATACCGACTTCAAAAAGTTAACTAAAAAGCAAAAAATAAATTTACTTCGCATAAATTTATTCTATAATTTTGAAGTCGGTACCAAGTTTAGCGTTCTTTCATAATTTGTTTTCATTTAATATTAGTTTGTAAGCCAGTATTTTGGTAGGTACAAAATATATAGTAATAGTTACATTGATAGTTGTATATTTTTTTCTGATTCTTTTTTTCTGGGATTGCCTACATATATTTAGTAATTTGATATTGTAGTAAGGTTGTTGAAGTACTTACTTGGCACCGACTTCAAAATTATAGAATAAATTTATTTACTTAAGTGAAAATAAGTATTACTTTGTGCGAAGTAAATTTATTTTTTGCTTTTTAGTTTACTTTTTGAAGTCGGTTTATTTTTGTTTAAAATTATTTTATTTTAAGATTTTTAGTTATGGGTAGACTGAGTAAGGATAGGTACTTACCGCCAGAGCAGCGCAAAAATTATATATATCAAGTTGACTATAAAATGATATACAAATTTTAATAATATCAAAGTCGATACCAGCCATACTGAATATGATTTCTATATAACTCTTTTATTATTTTTAGTCGATTTACATTTCTTTATTTGGCTTAAAACAATTTTTACCGTTTTAATATTTACCTATTTCGTCATATTGTTATGATAGTACCTATATATAGATACCTACTATCTGGCGAAGACAGAGGTGGTTTTGAGTACTGTAATTGATATAGTGGCATATGCTTGCAGTACTTTAAGCGATGTCGTAATTTCCAAACTTATAACTTCAAAGACTAAGCAGTCCTGTATGCCTGTTTCTGATCTATGTGGTATACCTTAATAATTGATTCCAAATTATGTTTGTTTTTAGTCGGATATGCTTATGGTACTCGAAAAAAATACAAAATTACTATGAGTGTTCCTATAAATTTCGAGGAGTTCCCTCGATTCCTCACGACACCATCATCAGGCATGCACTTTGATAACTATGAGACCAAGTTCGACTGTAATTGACGTAGTGGCGTATGCTTGCATTTCTTTAAACAACGCTGAAATCGTCAAACGTGTATCTCTAAGGAGTCAGAAGTTCTGTTCACTACTTTAGGTCCAGGATATGGTGCAAAATCTTACTATTTGGTAACATATGCTTGGGCTACTTCAGAAAAAATCAAAATCGATATGTGTTTCCATATAAATTTTGAGGAGTTCCCTCGATTCCTCACGGATCCCATCATCAGGTCACCACTTTGGTAAACACTGGTACAACACTGTAATTGACGTAGTGGCGTATGCTTGCATTTCTTTAAACAACGCTGCAATCTTCAAACGTGTATCTCTAAGGACTCAGAAGTTCTGTTCAGTACTTTAGGTCCAGGATATGGTGCAAAATCTTACTATTTGGTAACATATGCTTGGGCTACTTCAGAAAAAATCAAAATCGATATAATATGTTTCCATATAAATTTTGAGGAGTTCCCTCGATTCCTCACGGATCCCATCATCAGGTCACCACTTTGGTGGCAATGGGACCAAACGGGACACCACCTTTCAAATTAAAAAAAAATCATCCAAATCGGTTCACCCAGGCGAAAGTTCTGAGGTAACAAACATAAAAAAAAAAACATACAGACGAATTGAGAACCTCCTCCTTTTTTTGAAAGTCGGTTAAGAAAGCAGATTCAATCAGATGACTGCGACATATACACGGCTGTGTCGTCCAAGGATACCTCAGATGTATTGATCTGTACTTTAGATTACATTATTAAATCAAGGTTTAATCCATAAGCAAGGGTTATATCAAATGACACAACTGACTTCTGCGGAGATTAAATTGTAGACCATAAATTAAATAATTAATGCACATTACATTCCCATTATATAATATAGATTTATGTAATTACTAATTTGTAAATGATCTGCGTACTATTTTATCTACGTTATCAATGGACGCCAAGCTTACCATGCCGTATAGGCTATATTATGTATAATAATAATATGTTGTTTCTAATCACAGCGTATATCAATAAACAACTAAAGTAAATAACTACTAGAGAATTAAATCATTCAGTAGTCAGTACATGTAAAGCGTGTCCCACGGTTCATATAGCAAGCAGAACATAGTGTTAAGAGAATAACGCGAAGAGCAATTTTGTTTTGGCATCTCATATAAATTACTTACCATAACGTGATAAGAAAATACAAAGGACTAAAATGACCACTAGGAGTGAACCTTACTATGCTGGGGCTCCCGGGCTCCTAGTCTATATATTCTTTAATGAAAAAAATATCAACACAGTGCTATCAGTGCGAGCTGTTTGACGCCATAATTATATTTGTTTTGGTGACTACTAGCGCCGCAGTGAGGAAAAATTTCAATCACCTAATTGGACGTTGAATTTAATCCGCTAACTAATTGGCTAATTGGACGTTGAGTGACGATTGTTCGATCAATGTTCGGCCTAGTCTTTCAATTTAATGTCGTTATTCGATAAAAACGCTACTCACTCAATGAAATGGCGATTTCAATTAGATGACTGCGACATATATACACGAACGCATTAATAAATAAAATAAAAATAAAAACCATTTATTTCAAGCTACATGGCCCATATTATAAATATCTTACAGACTAACATACATACAAAATATACTTAAAACTACACTTAAACTACTTAAACTACACGTGTTGTGAACCTCAGGTAGACCACACCCGTCGTCCAGAACTCCTCCGCCTCGAAGGTAAAGGAAGGAAATAAGGTGAGTCGGTACTATCACCACAAAGGAACTAAAGTTGACCTTGTGGCGAGACTCCAGACGCTCCACCCTCAAGGGGAGGGATGTCTTCTTACGGATGTAGTCCACGACGTCCTTAACCTACATGGACCAGTGCAGGCGGGACACGTACAGCGGCGTGGAGCGTACGTACCGCAGGCGCTGCTCGGGTCTGCAGGGTGCCGCGATGGTTGCGGACGGCGGGCTTCTTCCTTCTCTCCACCAGTATGAAACCCTCCTCATCGCACCTCCTGCTCTCGTCCTTGCCAGATTGAGGAGGCTGAGCCTTGCGGCTTTCCGTAGCCTTGCGGCTATCCTTATCCCCCTTTTCTTCGCCCGCTGCGGATGAGCGGGGTGAGCGGCGATGCTCGCGAAACTTTTCTGCTGAGTCGCTTGTTGACTCGGCGACTGCGCGACCCGGAGGGGAAGGCTAGCGGGGGCGGCGGCGGTTGCTGACTCTTCAGATTCCGCTGACACGCTAAACGATGTACATTGGTCGTTGACCTAACACCGGGGTTGAAATTAATCTATTTTGTGACTCTTCTCTTTAATCGCGATTTGTCGCTCTTCACGCTATATTCGGCTTGATATACATATAAACCGTGAGACATCCTGTTTAAATATTATGTAGGTACTAGTTACGCAACTACAGAGTAGGCGCTAGCCCTACTCGCTGGGACACTTCTAATCTTAATCGTTTCTGTGTAAATTCTGTAAACAAGACAAGTGCAAGCAATATATTTAAGATAGAGCACGTACGGTTTAGCATTACTGACAAAACAAAGCTTCGCTTCGCTACGCGTATTATAAAAATGTAGATAAATAATTAAATTCATTTAAGCGGACCAACAGAAATAGATTTAGTTGATAATTTACGACACTCGAACATGGCGCGCCGCGATGCACGCGCATGAATTGCTAACGATTTGAGTTGGACAGACGACGAGATGTGAGGGAACTTCCAGCAGCAATATGTGTGTCACTGCTACACCGCGATCGCATCGTTTAGAGGCCCACCACGCACTTGAAACTCCATGGGCTATTTGAACGCTCCTTTGGCCGATATGTCATTAAAAATGTCCACTACGAACGCACAGGATTCTGATTTCTGCGTTCTGATTGATATGATTTATTTTATTTTTATTGGAAGGAAAACTTAAAGCGTTACAGAATTACAGTTACTGGCATTCCAAATTAGAGTTAATTACAAGTTTTCACAAGTACCTATACATAAGAATAGAAAAAAGCGTACAAAAATAAAATAACACGAAAAAATATACACAAAGATTAGTTCAACACAACAATCAAGAACAATGGTTTCACAATACTTTCTTTTAAATGGTTTCGTTTTAACTACAAACTCGGGTATTGAGTAGGAAAAGTAGAGAGTGGACCCACGCCCCACCGCCGCGCCGGGGGGGGGACACTTTGTATGCGACACGAGGCATGTATGTTCCACTACCTGTGGGTTTACGACAAATACCCCAAACACATTCAAAGTAAGGTAAAAAAACCGACTTCGATAAATAAAGTATAATATATTACCTTTTTACTGCTTTGGTGCTCGAGCGAGAGGTCGCGGGTTCGAATCCCGCCGAGGGAACAAAAAGTTTTCAATGTTCCTGGGACATGGATATGTATTAAATTTGTGTATTTATGTAATAAAAATCTTAAATATGTGTATAATATAAAAATATTTTCGTTGTCTGTTACCTGTAACACAAGTTCCTCTGATACTTAGCAGATTGATGGTAGTGGTGTAAAACGTCCATAGATACTATTTATTATTATTTTTGGAGTAGCTGTCGACGAAGGTGGGTACTTACTAGTTAGAATTATAGTTATAGGAGAAAAATAAATTGAGAATGTTGTTCTTTGGCTGATGATATAGCTGCAATGTAACGTGACTTACGGCCGAATACTGATTAAACTTAGGAGCCACTCTACTCAAAGACTGCCATCGTCACTTCTTGGCGGAATGACGAGAGCATTAGTAAAATGTATGGTGTATGTCGCTTCATTATTCAGCCGCTAAGTATCGCTATATCAGTTAGCGACGTTTATTTAAAATCCGGTTCTGTTTTGTTATCGAACTTCGATGTCGTAATTACCGATTGAAAATTCGCTTAAGTATCTGTCAACTGTCTGTGTCACAGTGCACATAGTTCTATATTCTCGTGTTTCAAAGATGCTTGTAATTTCCAAATAAGTTACATAATAATATAGGACGCTTCATACCACGTCAGTCTGGTCCCGTGCATAGTATATCAGAAGAACTTGTGCTAACAGACAACCGGAATACATATGATACTTTTATACTATACACATATTTATTCGTTACATTTTTATTTAATTGATACATAAATTTAATACACATCCGTGATTCCGTGACCCAGGAACATTGAAAAGTTTTTGTTCCCTCGGTGGGATTCAAACCTGGAGGTCGCCTCCGGCTCGAGCACCAGCGCGCTACACTACTGAGCTACAGAGATCGTCCTTTCCAGAATCATGCGATGCACCAGGCGTTTAGGTAAACTAGAGCAGTACATGGTAACCGCAGGCACATCACCCGGACATCGTGTGACCTTGTACTCTGTGGAACTTGCAGACATACATACGTCGCCCGCGGTTCCGTCGCTATCTGACCGATAAGCGGTAGCGACTGACCGATTGCATATTGATACGACAGTCAACACCACAAACAAACAAACAAACAGACCTTTCCGCTACACTATTAAATATTAATATTTCATCGCCAACGCCGCTGTGGTCTAGTGGTTCAGAGCTTCGCTCTCGATCCGGAGGTCGTAGGTTTGATTCCCACGTTGAAACAAAAAAAATGTTGTTTCCATGTTTGGTTCGGACAATTCAGGCTGAACAGTGATCACCTGATTGTCTGATGATCCATGCATCGGAAGGGCATGTAAAAAGTTGGTCCTGCGCCAGTCGTGTCGGTTAACCGTCCCACTGGGTTATAAGAGGAAAAGGAAGAGAGAGTGTGCCTGTGTATTGCGCACACACTTGGGCACTATAAAATGACTCCTGCGTAGCTGGTTTTGAGTCCTGATTTCAACGAAATAAGCTACACGACACCGACACCGGTGTCTACTATTATTAATATTGTACGGTGCGTACAGTCTTTTTATGATAGTTGATATTGATAGTATGTTAGATATGAGAGAAAGTCCTTTTTGATGGTAAATTGATATATTGCTTAAACTGATAGAATGATATGAATACGCGCGGAATGATCGATGACCGAATGCGAACTAGTAACATGCTTAATTGCTAAAATAACCTAAATGGCGTGAAATGCTGATGATACACATTGTACGTGCTTGCCCGTACAAATATTTTCATGATATAAAAAAGCTATGTACTTTTATTTCTAAGAAACTCGCAGCGAGCGAGTTCTCTTAATGTTGATAACTTGTAGCAAATAACACGAAGACTTCAAGCAAAAAAGTATAACATCAAAGTCGGTTAATCTGTTTGGGATCTACGATGCCACATATACGTTTGTCGTGTCTGTTTCTGTGTGTTTGTATGCCACATACCCACAGGAAGAGACAACTTATATCACCGCTTCGTCGCGAGGGAAAATACACATAGAATGATCTAGAATCTAGAGTCTAGACCTTTAATAAATATAAATATATACTAACACTAGCTGTGCCCTGCGACTTCGTTCGCGTGCTTTTTCAATGACTCAAAACGTTTATGCAGCGCACGCAAAGAAAGTTCCCAAACGTGAATAATTTCCCCCGTTTTTGCAACATTTCTCACTGACGCTTCGCTCCTATTGGCCGCAGCATAATGTTATATAGCCTAAAGCCTTTCCCTATAAATGGACTATCCAACAAAAAAAGAATTTTTCAAATCGCACCAGTAGTTCCTAAGATTAGCGCGTTTAAACAAACAAACAAACAAGCTGCGACCAGCAGCTGCGGCCAATAGGAGCGAAGCGTCAGTGAGAAATGTTGCAAAAACGGGGAAAATTATTCACATTCGGGGACTTTCGTTGCGTGCGCTGCATAAACGATTTAAGTCACTCATAAAGCACGCGAACAAAGTCGCGGGCACAGTTAGTAAGTAATATGTGGGTTATTATTTAAAATAGTTGTGATGTTAGTGAATAAGTTTTGGATAACGATGACGGTAATGGCGTAACATCTGGACCGTGGCTTATGGTGTTTATGTCTACACTCTACCGTTGGTGTAAGCTGGCGCTTCCGTTTCCGCAAAGTAAATGTTATGTAACACTCAGGTACTTCATAAAGCTGCAAAATAACTGTTTTTTTTTTTTATTAAAGGGGACAAACGTGCAGATGAAAAGATAAAATTAAATTTAGTTCATATTTTTGGAAAATTGTTTCTTTATTATATGATTCTGTATCCCTACAATTGCAATAAATAAAAGAATTGAATAATTAAAAATCATTCTAAAAGTTATAAAATATGACCTTATATATGAAAAGGATGTGTATATCCTTTCAATTCTTTTATTTATTGCAACGTGACCATCCTAGTAGGTATACTAGGATGGTCACCGAAGAGCGGAAGGGATGTAAAAATAGGTAAAAGTGGAACTAGTATGATAACGGCAGCTATGGTGGCATTATAGCACGTCACTCAGGCTTCGAACCGCACAAAGCTAGAGTGTTTAGATCCTGGGCCTTACTCTCCAAACGGATTTGATTTTCATTCAGATTCGGTTGTGCCACGTACCTACTCCCAAATAAATTGACTTTTATTTATTTTGATTCTCAGTCGATTGATAAGGTCAGGAGTACAAAAAGTTACGATCTAACGATTTTATTTACCCTTGTTAGTTTCAAACTAATCCACCAAATAAAATACCAAAAGCCGTTGAGGTCGAACTGATTTGATTCTCGATTGTGTCGGGAGTGAGCCTGCTGGGTCTTACTCTCCAAACGGATTCGATTTTGATTCAGATTCGATCGTGCCGCGTACTCCTGAATAAATTGACGTTTGTAAATGTTTATTTTGATTCTCAGCAATTGATACGAGTATGGTCGAGAGTACAAAAAGTTACGATCTATTTTTTCCTTTATCCTGGTTTGATTTTCTTTATCCTAGTAAGTTTCAAAGTAATCCACGAAATAAAATACCAGAAGCCGTTGAAATCGAATTGATTCAATTCTTGAGTGCGTCGGGAGTAGGTAAGTAAGGTAGGTGTGAGACAAATATTATTATACAATAAAAGATATTTAAACAGAGGAAGAACATAGAAGTTAGGGACATAAAATAATAATTCATTAAAACGAACAAAAAATATAAACTCTACCATAAAATAGAATAAAATTAGTAAATTAGTCGTAATGTTAAGTGGTCACGGATTTGGTAACAAGATCATTAGTATGGCGCGCGCGTCGCCGCTCTGCGACGTGCGATCTGCTGCTACAGACTACAGCAGCCGTACACCACGCTGCCTGCCGTCCGACGGCATGGTGCTGCAGCCTGCAGGCTTCGATCCAACCTGCAGTTTATCCATATGCATACAGTACTACTGACATTATTGATCCATTCACGAGTCAAACCACTCTAAAGCAAGGACTGAATAAAAAAAATATTTTTTTTTCTATAAATCTTCTCATTTGAGATATTTCGACCCATGCTCGTGCTTAGCACGAATAATTGACAACAATTTACTCGTAACTTTTCGAATGAGTATAGGCGCTGTCAAGAAAAAGTGTTCGACCAATTTACGAATACGTCGATGTCAATAATTGTTGGCCCCAAGTCCGCTGTTATAACTTGTAAAGCTTGTTGTATAGTGTAAGGCTAACCTACAAGCGCCACGCACAGACAGACGAATATTTTACTGTGGTGGTAATAAATTATATTATATATTGTATTACCTACTTACATATTATTTATTTTATACATATTATAGGCAGGTAATCTTTTCAGCACACACTACATGTAGATTGTACCTTCAGTAATATACAATAATAGTACATAGTTACATACTTCACCTGCAAGTCGCATCTTACAAATACTTAGCGTGATATCACCTAAACCACACACACAGTATTACCACAGTATTATCGCAAGACTACAATTATAATGATCTTTTTCATTTCTTCACGAGGTCGAAATCTTCATCGAAAATAGATCATAGTAGGTTTTACTATTTAGATTTATATCAATTTATCAAATATTTGTAACGCTTGAGTAAACCATGACATTAATTAAAATTATATATTTAATTAATGTCATGGTTTACTCAATTAGATACGATAAGATTATTTGATAAGATATTTTATTATGCCAGATCATTTTAGTTTCGTAACCTATTTAGTACCTAGTCTGTGCCGTGATTTTCGTTCTTATATTTTATAAATCAAATCAAATCAAATCAAAACATTTTATTCAGAATAAATTTTTACAAAATGTTTTCCGAACGTCGTGTCTAGTACCTATGTGATGCCTACCACCGGTTCGGGAACTAGCCCAGCGAGAAGAACCGGCGTAAGAAACTCGCATGGGGCCATCTTTTACCAAAAAGATGAAAAATTGCTCTTTTCATACAAAATTTACAAATGTCAGAAATAAAAATAAATAAAATATATACAATTTTTTTGTATATATATATTATATAAATATAGCCTTGCAGAGGGCTACTTTATAAATATACATAGAGTAGACTAATTGAAATAATACTATAATAAAATTACATTGGGATAAATAATATTAACCAATACATTAACGTTATGTTCTGTATTTTGATAATTGTAATAAAAATAATAAATGAAAAAAACTAGAAACTTGGTACTCTAGGTCAGTGATTCCCAACTAGTTTTTGCTACGTACCACTCCAAAAAGATCTCAAACCTGCCTACCGCTTACTGTAGCCATGATAAATGAAAAAAATATATTTTATAACATAATAACGTAGTAAAATAATACTTTGCAAATTATTTATTTCTGATCATATCATCGGCGTCATCAAGATGCAACTTCACGTATCCCTCGAGGTACGCACCACCAAATGGGAAACACTGCTCCAGGTAGACTGGTTCCTCCTTCCGGCTGGCTCCTTCCGCCTTTCCCCGCGCTCCTCGCTATCGAGCTCGCTAGCTAAGTATTCGGCGGGTCATTAGTATTGCATAAACTGTGTGTACATTCATACAATGATAAACGAGTTACACGCCGTGACGTAACGACCGCGCGCCGCCACGCGAGATGCGGCGCGACGCAGCGGCGTAACACAGTGGCGACTTGGCTACCAAATATTTCATCTTTCACAACACATTGTACTACGCGATTTTCGCGATATATAGATTTTCCGAAATTACTGGACCGATTGCGTTGAAATTGTGCAAAGAAGGAGTGGAACACGGGGTAGGGGTAATAGATTTTTTGATATATAGATTTTTGATATAGATATTTGATGAATAGAGAACTTTATTCGGAAGTCACAATTTTAGCTCTTCAATGGTTTGGAGAGGAGAGGGAACTTGGTTTCTGGGCTCAAATTGTTGAGTTTGTTTATGGACTGACACTCACAACTAATGAGTGTCATCTTACACATCGCACACGATTACGACGCGACGCTGCGGCGGCCTACGTCGTGAGTGACGTGACCGCACGTCGTCTGACGCGCCATGCGGCCGTAGCCGGCGCGGGTCTGCGCTCCGCCGCGACCGACATTCCCGCGCGGCGTGTTGACAAGTGACCACGTTTCGTTTCGCGCTCTTTTTCAACATTTTTCGTGATCAGTCAGTGTTGTCAAACAAACTTTTCCCGATTTTTTATATTAATTTGGTGAGTTGGATTTTAGTATTTAGTAATTACTGATATTAAGTTTAATCGCATTGATATTATTATCTATGGTGAAAACAAAAACAATGTTTTATCTTTGTCTAAGCCTTAATTTTTTTGTGTTTAATTTAGTAATATTTATGTTACCTGCGCCTCAATGTCATTAATTAGATTTTATATTATGTAAGCGGTTTTTTTTTGATTTACTGATCCAAACCTTATTATATTAAAAAAAAATTATGAAAAATAAAATTTTACCTATAACCGCTTTTGTATACAAATTACATACATATCACACATGATAGGCTAGGTAGTTTCTAGTTATTACCTTTTTGTTTAAGAGTCCCCTAGTAATAATTACCAATTTTGTAAATTATTTTATGAAAAAAATTAACAATTATTAAGTTGAAATTATGATATGATAATTATTGGCTACCA
This sequence comes from Celastrina argiolus, assembly GCA_905187575.2. Lineage (NCBI taxonomy): Eukaryota > Metazoa > Arthropoda > Insecta > Lepidoptera > Lycaenidae > Celastrina > Celastrina argiolus. Next base: position 24,036,301 of record LR994580.1, on the reverse strand, counting down.
CTCGTGCTAAAATCAGGAACCAGTAGACCGAAGGATACTAATAGATTAGAGTTTTTAACGCCGGTTGCTCTTTCGAGTTTCTTACGCCGGTTCTTCTCGGCGAGCTAGTGTTGTACCGGCGCGGTGGTAGCCTTTTTATTGACTTTGGAAAAAAAAAAAATTGTTTTATGTGAAACTTCTCGCAGGTACCTAAAACTACCCGCTAGCTATCCTGAACTATGTACATTATTATTTGCAGCAAATTGGAATTACGTGTTTGATCTATCAATTTGAATATCGGAGTTGAATTTTGATGTCTCCACGTATGTGAACTGAATACACAATCGTGTTGATGACTTGATCAGATCTTAAATGTCGATGATATAACAGAATTCAGGTGGTACACTTGTTCCAGTTTATCAACAACTCGTTGTATTATTGTAGTTGACTATTGTTCAACCTGGGTTAGGTCCGCGTCTTACGTAAGTGTCAGCTACCGAACACACCGCGAACCAGAGAGACGAGGAGCTCTAACTCATAAGGCCCTAGAGTATAGAGCCATCCTAGGTCAGTACTTAGTGTCGTAGTGTTTGTACTCATACTACTTTTTATTACTGACAACTTTACTACAAGAAAGGCTACACATTAAAAAATATCTTCCACCCGCTGCGAATGGGAGTTAGCGAGATCTAAAGTCTAACCTTAACGTTTGACCTTTAAAGTTTACCGCGACCACAAATTGAACAAATTGTTATAATACAGAAAAAATATCCTCAGACCAAATGCAAAACTCCACATTTTTCATTTCGTATAAAAAATCAATTACGTCCCAAGATCTTTATGACCTGTCCATCTCTTGTCCCGAACTTGCCACTTGTCAGTTACGATTTGAGAGTGAGATGCCCCCTCGGCCCTCAGCCTCAATTATTTTAAACTAATCTAAATAAGCGGTCGCTGAGGCCGCCCGGCTCTGGAGACGATATCACCAGTCGTTAAGAAACACTTGAGAATTTGCTAACCATTTCGACTTTAATTCGACACCAGTCTTGCTTTAGTCTGTTATGTGTTTCTGTGAAGTCCAACCGGTACCGGACACCGTGCACCGGTAGACGATGTTCGATGAGGGCGCGCAGGCGACGGGCGACCTGACAGAGGTCATGACTCACGAGCACGACCACGACACACCTGGGTTTAGCTACTCTGCGGTGATGTTATATCATCATTATAGTAACGCTAGCTTATGCCAGCGGCTTCGTCCACGTGGAATAAAAAGTAACCAATGATCCTTCTAATATCTCCAAGAATATGTGTACAAAGTTACTCGTGGAAGCGTAACAAATATACGGACATATTTTATAATATTACGGAAGGGATACTTGAGCATTTCCCAACTGAAAAAAGGGAAAAGATATTATGGATATTTATTGTGATATCTAGTACCTAGTAGTGTCTCTGTTTCTAAAAACGTGTCAGTAATCTGACCCTTAAAGTTTTTATCACAATTAAAAAATATACGTTGCGTAGAATGTATAATTCCTGTATGAGATGCCAGCGCACATATTCATTGGTTTAGAACAGTGTTGAACTCTTATCTTAGCAATAAAATTAAAAAAAAATTAATACCGTTATACAATAATACCTACTTTAGAAATTGTAGTTTTACTGATAGCCGCGTGTACCCCTTGATGTAATTTCACGTACCCCTGGGGGTACGCGTACCACTAATTGGGAAACACCGATCTAGAAGTAAAACAATCCGAATAATCCTGACACATTCTGACAGCTAGAGACTACCATCGCATGCATGTAGCCTGTAGGTTGTAGTGAGTCAATTATGATATTTAATTACGATCTTGGTTATAAACAACAATATTTATTTACATTCAGATGTTTTTCCTCAAAATATACATTATGTGTATAAAACATTACACCGCTTAGATTTATCGTTTTGGGTTTTTATCATGCATTGTTTTCTCGACTACGTAATAAAATACTGAAACCTAAATCGGTCGCAACTCGCAATAAACTTGCAGATTAGGAGTTTTACCTTCGCAGCACTAGAGCTACTCGCCATTAGGTAGAAATGGGTAGGTAGTATTCAGGTTCAATTTAACCTAAAAAAATAAGTTTAACAATATTAGGTAGGTAGTAACATTTCTCCATAGTACTGTAAATATTATGTGACCTTTAAATCGGGACCATTGCTTCCCAGCAATGGGATACAAAGGGACTATTGTTTCTATGTTTGAACGAAGTGTATAGCATTTTGTGTGTGTGCGACTTAGGTCAGCGCGAAGCCTAGGTTACCTAGGCTTTAGCTGGATTCCGGTTTAGAACCAGTTCCCCAGGCGGGGCGGGGACTTCTGGACGCCGGTCGTGTCCTGACGCTATAGCCACTTATACAGTCGCCTATTTCAATACTTACTCGCCAAAGTCTTTGCTTCCGAGAAAAAATTAAATATTTTGCGGTTTGAAGGCAACGAAATTCGAAAGTAGAACACATGTCACGTTGCATTGGCGTTATAATTGGGGAATACCCATTACTCACAAGTTTCTCACTCGGCGCGTTGTAAATGAGGTGGCTACTGGCCTCAGACCAAATAAAAGAACCAGTAGATAAGAATAGGAACTGTTCGAACTTTAAAAATGCACCTATCAAACCTGGACCCATCACTGAAAACTGCATCAACACCCGACTTTGTATTGAAGATAAAATTCAAAATTCAAAAAATTCAAAATCCTAAAAAAAATATTTCCATATAGGTTATTAAATAACACTTATAGAATTGTCCTACATGATGCCTACCACCGGTTCGGAAACTAGCCCGGCGAAAAGAACCGTAAATACATAAATAATAATAATAATAAATAATAATATCTATGGACGCTTCACACCACGTCAATCTGGCCCTGTGCTAACTATCCGAAGAACTTGTGTTACAGGTACCAGACAACGGAAATATATTTAATACTTTTATACTATACACATATTTAAGATTTTTATTATATTATACACAAATTTAATACACATCCATGACCCAGGAACATTGAAAACTTTTTGTTCCCTCGGCGGGATTCGAACCCGCGACCTTTCGTTCGAGCGCCAACGCGCTCAACCAACTGCGCTACGGAGGTCGTCAAATATAATACATGGCAACATTCAACTACACGCGACATTCCTCCCCATCCGAAATGCTTGTAAGCCCCATCCCTAATCTTTACCTGCAAGGTAGCCGACGATGATGTCCTACGACCATTCCTACCAGGAATGACGAGGATGACCTAACGAGTAACGATCATTGACCATGGACACTAGAGGAACCTGCCTAAATGACTTGCTCCAACATTGCACCCATTATTATATTGCTGGTGAGCTGGCTTCTGCTGAAGCGACCGTCACGCCGCGTTACACCTGTGTTGTTGAAGTATTGTCGGTGTATTGTTGCGTGTTGTTCAGGTGTTTAGCCGCGCCACTGAACAGTAAACGTATTGTCTATTCATCACCTGAACTAATATACAAGCTAAAAATACTTCTGCAGTGTGTCATATTCTTTTAGTTCTGGCAAAAAGTATTTGCCAATTTAATTTATGCACTAAATCATTTCTACAAAATTTCCTGAATAAAGCTATAGGTATTACCTCAAAAAAAGTAAAGCTACTCGATCTTCACAGTCCACATTGAATAAGATACCTCTCAATTTGTGTATTAAATCTATGGGCTTGCGCAACTGTCCGCGGCTGCGCCTGCGCAACGGTTGCCCAACGCTCGAAGGTCTGGCTGAGAAACTTTTAGAAATTGACTGTTACAACGAGATGTTAACTACAGTTTACTGTAACTGGTCCAAAAAACACGTCCACCATTGAATGAGATTCGGTTTGCGTCGACTTCGACAAACACAGTAGAACGCTGCCTATGTCATGTGTTGCCGCTGTGTGTCATGTGCCCTGCTGCTTTGTGCGGAGATATCTGGAGCGTTTTCTCCGCACCGCAAGATCTAAAAAGCCGAACTACCTACTACTACTAACCTACACTAGCCGAATATCTCTTTTCGAATGTCTATGAGCATTCTATGTAACCGGGTGGGGGTGCTTAATGTAGTCGTTTACAAACAATGAAACAGTCAAGTAAATAGTCTCTAGGCGAACCCCCAGCGGGCAGCGCACTCGGGGGAGCTGCGACGTACTTTGTTGTCTACCCACGTCGCGTATGTCAGCCACGTTTACCAACACGCGGCGACCGGCAGACGGCGGAAACTGCCGCGTAAACATACGACGGGACCACACCGTCATCATCATCACAGAGCTGAGCTCGTAAGCTACAGCGTGTTCGTTACTTTATTTAGTACTAGCTAACCCGTGCCCACACGTTGAGCATGGAAACCGTGTAAACCTTCCCGGGACTTCCACGAATATTTCAAGACCAAAAATAATCTAAACAGTTCAGCTGATCTCGACTTTTAGCGAGACTAACGAACAGCAATTGATTTTTATATAGCCTATGTTACTCCGTGGTAATGTAGCTTTCTAATGAATAATTATTAAAATCGGTCCAGTACTTTTTGAGTTAAGTCATTACATACAAAAATATGTCTTCTTCTTTATAATATTAGTGTAGATAAAAATCATGACACCGCCTTTACAGTTGTCATTCTTTATCGTTACGACTAGCTGACCCTTGCCCACTTCGTTGAGCATAAAAACAGTTTATGATGAAATTCAAATAAAAAAAACAACCCCTAACTCGGGAACGCGGAACCCGCAACGCGGGAACCCGGAACCCGCAGCATGGGAACCCGAAACCCGCAACCCGCAACGCGGGAACGCGGAACCCGCAGCATGGGAACCCAAAACCCGCAACGCGGGAACCCGGAACCCGCAACGCGGGAACCCGGAACCCGCAACGCGGGAACCCGGAACCCGCGACGCGGGAACCCGGAACCCGCAACGCGGGAACCCGGAATCCGCAACGCGGGAACCCGGAACCCGCAACGCGGGAACGCGGAACCCGCAACGCGGGAACGCGGAACCCGCAACGCGGAACCCGCAACCCGGAACCCGCAACCCGGAACCCGCAACGCGGAACCCGCAACGCGGGAACGCGGAACCCACAACGCGGGGACCCGGAACCCGCAACGCGGGAACCCGGAACCCGCAACGCGGAACCCGCAGCATGGGAACCCGAAACCCGCAACGCGGGAACCCGGAACCCGCAACGCGGGAACCCGGAACCCGCAACGCGGGAACCCGGAACCCGCAACGCGGGAACCCGGAACCCGCAACGCGGGAACCCGGAACCCGCAACGCGGGAACCCGGAACCCGCAACGCGGGAACCCGGAACCCGCAACGCGGGAACCCGGAACCCGCAACGCGGGAACCCGGAACCCGCAACGCGGGAACCCGGAACCCGCAACGCGGGAACCCGGAACCCGCAACGCGGGAACGCGGAACCCGCAACGCGGAACCCGCAACGCGGAACCCGCAACGTGGAACCCGCAACGCGGAACCCGCAACGCGGAACCCGCAACTTGCAACACGGGAACCCTGAACCCGCGACGCGGAACCCGGAACCCGCAACACGGGAACCCGGAACCCGCAACGCGGAACCCACAACGCCAAACCCTTCCGTGAACGTTGCTGGTTCTGCGCTGTCAAATGGAATAAATAGTATCCTATGTCCGTCTACTGGCTCTAAGTTACTTCCTCACCAATTTTCAACCATATCGATAAAGCCGTTCTCGAGTTATAAATAATTCATTTAACTAACACGACTTACTTTAATACAAAAAGCTGATGTAAAGATGAAACTAACATAAGCTAACGCCCGGTGAATGCTCCCGTCACAGTCGGTCCAGCCGATTCGGTGATCATTAGTTAGATAACGATGATGATGATGAAAAGAAGCCTAAATTAATCCTTATAACTTTAGCTATCTACCAGTGAAAGTCTCGTTAAAATCGGTCCAGCCGTTCCAGAGATTAGCCGGAGCAAAGAGACACGCTAACAGACAGACAGACATATTTTTTTAATTGCATTTTCGTTTTCAGTAGCAAGAAATAAAAAAGACAGAACAGACAGACGTTAACTTCGCACAAAGACAAATGGCGACCAAAGACTTATTGGTGTCTTATCATGACGTTTTCGATTTTTTTTTATTGTTCGTGAATTATGACCATGGATCTAACTCCTTCGATCTGATTTTTAAATTAACATTTATAATATATTCTTATTACAACTTATAACTTTTTTTAAATAGGTATATTTATAGATGTTAAAAGATTAATCGATTTTTTGAGTAAGTCTCTAGTGTTTAAGAGCGTGCATTCAATTTACGACGAAGTTTCAGTTTTTCGGTGTTTTTGACTGCCCCTCACACGCATAAAATAACTAAATTAAATAAAACAATTAGAAATATATGAAGATAAACTCTTTATTTTGGACATCATTTTATAAAATTAAAGTTTTAAGTAGTACATTTGAGTAAATTTAAAGATTTCGGAACGCCGAATCGCAAAAATGCCGATTTTAGCTCACTTTGATAAAGAAAATAACAATTAAATCGTGTTAATATAGTTTAATTTCTATTTTTATAAAAAAGATTATAAAGTCCTTCAATGAAATATTGATAAAAAATTAAAAATATATGTATTGTTAACTGCATAAAAAATCTTTTAAAAATGACATAATTTACGTTTTTCAGTGCTGTATTTCTACTGGAAAAACTAAATTTCTTCGATGATATTATTTTTATAATTGATAATCATACTATTGGTAAGTTGACACTATTTTTTATTTAATTAAAAAACGATGTTTATCCCATTATTCAATTTTTTAAAAATTACTTGTTTTCAACCAAGCGCACGCGTCATGTAAATCGCGATCTATTTAGTACCCGCTGAGAATTCGTGAGGGGAGGTTGTGTCGCTCTGCGCGGGACCATCAAAGTATAAAGGTTCACCGACCTGGTCCGCTCATGGACTTATAGTGCGACTACGCAGAATTGACGCTTTGACGAGCATTAATATTTTTATGAGAAATGGGGGAAATTTACAGAGATTATATTATGTCGATTACAAAGTTCATAATATTTATATAGAAAAAAAAATATTAAGAGGTTACCACAAAAAAGGTGTGTAATTTGTTCAGAGTTTATTTATAAAATTTAAAATTTATATAATAATCATCATCAGCCCCTGTGTGTCTGTTTCTCATATCGTAGCTCCTAAATGCATCACAGATTTTGATGCGGTTTTCTTAAGCAGAAAGCTGGTGTGGTTTATATATTTAAAAATTATACTAATCATCATCAGCCCCTGTGTGTCAGTCTGTAATATCACAGCCCCTAAATTAATCTAAAGATTTTGATGTCAATTTCTTTTGTTGAGAGCTGATGTGATTTGTATATTTAAAAATTATACTAATCATCATCAGCCCCTGTATGTCTGTCTGTAATATCACAGCCCCTAAATTAATCAAAAAATTTTTATGTCAATTTCTTTAGTTGAAAGCTGATGTGGTTTATATATTGAAAAATAATACTAATCATCATCAGCCCCTGTATGTCTGTTTGTTATATCGCAGTTCCTAAATGATTGACAAATTTTGATGCGGTTTTTTTTAGTTAAAAGATGGTGTGGTTCATATATTATTTAAAAATTATACTAATCATCATCAGCCCCTGAGTGTATGTCTGCTTTAATGTAACTGTCATCAATATAACCGAGTATCTGGGGGCACGGCAGTGCTTCTGTCAACTTGAGCACGGCCGTACCATCAATTTCTCGTAGCAGTTTAGGCCATTTTCAACTCCCTATAACTTTGTTGTGGATTAAAAGAAGCCTTCATTTTTAGTTACTAGGAAAGCATTGTACAAACACAGTATATTTCAAATGTAATTCAATTTGAAACAGAAGTTACATAATTATAACTTGTCAAACTCCTTACTTTTGTCACTGACTCAATCACTCACTGACCGATCATCAAAAGTATTAGGCACTTCTAGCAGACATAGAAGCTTCACATTTGGAATACAAGTAGTGTTTAGTGTATACATAAGGGAAAAACCTAAAAAAATATTTCTGTAGAATTATCTAGACTAACTGCATAATTAACTTTGTAATGTCATTTAAATGTATAGGATTACAAAGCTGTATTTGCCCTTTTGACAAAAACACGCGTTTAGTAAATCTTCTACAAAAAGAACTGAGATCCCATCAAAAACATATCTTGTAAAAATTGCCAAGTCTCGCTACTTAGTTCTTCTACAGTAAAAACTTGTGAGATACATGTTATGCCGGAAAAAATGTACATTACGGTCGGTCGTGTTGGCGGCTGCAAATTTTATGGCGAATAGAGCTATATGTAAGGAGTCACTAACCAAAATTAAAAGTTGCGGCAACTCCTAGTTTTTTAGTTTTTGAAAAAATAAAATTCGTATTTTTGTATGAATATTCGACTACTTTTGACGTAATTTTGACAGTTTTTTTTATATAGCGCCAAAAGCCATTTTTATTCTAGTTCAATCACCTATTTTTCTTAACTAGATAATCGGGCAGAATTACGTCAAAAGTAGTCGAATATTCATACAAAAATACGAATTTTATTTTTTCAATAACTAAAAAACTACGAGTTTCCGCAAGTTTAAATTTTGGTTAATGACTCCTTACATATAGCTCTATTCGCCATAAAAATTGCAGCCGCCAACTCAACCGACCATAATGTACTCCAAACTGTTATCCAAATAATCTTTAATTTTATTTCATTTTCATTCAATAATCAGACGGTTGCAAAATGCTAGTTAGTATAGTGACAACATTTTTGTCACTGAAAAAAGCATGTCCATCCCGACTACCCACTAAAAATTGGTATTTTAGTACATTTTAGTGGGTAGTCGGAAGTGGGTCAGTAAAATATTTAGGGACAAACATTTCTGGACATCAAAGATGAAAAATAAATAACTTGGTATATTTTTATTAAAATTAGGTTGTTGAATTTTTTATTCTCATTACTTACTTATCCTAAATTATAAATGTGAAAGTTTGTTTGTTTGTTCGTGTGTTTGTTTGTTACTTTCTTCACGTCTCATCTACTGACCAACCACCATGAAACTCTTTTCACACAATCATCGCGAAAGTTATTCCCGACGGTTAGACAGTAACGCGGACTGAGCCGCGGGCGATTACTAGCATGTCGAGTATGTATAATTTGTATTTTATAACTTAAATACCATTTAATTTTATAGAAGTATTGAAATGGTAGGTAATATTAAAATTCATTAGGATCAAACTACCAATAATACTCGCGCGCGCTACGTACGCTCGACCTAGCGTTAACCCACACATGCGTGTTGTTATGCGTCTGTGTGAGTCGATATCGTCTCTCGCGGCGATTTCGACTTGATGAAATTTGATTGCGCGCTCTTAATAAGAAAAAGTGTTAACTGACGTAACATTATCACGACGTTTATTTCATTAAATCATAATTTGTATATTATATTTAAGATCGTTTATCAGTGAAAGCAAATCGTAAAAAAACTCATATTGGTTATGTTGACAATAAATATCTAATAATTATTAAATAAAGTTTAGTAAATTCTGCAGTTTTAACAAAAAGAAAATATTTATTTTATTATGTCGTCGTTACAACGTTACGTCGCTCATTTTTGATAAACTGTCAAATGTTACCTATTAAAATGACCCGACTATTTATTAGTGGTGGACAAATAGTTTAATGAATCCAAATAGTTTAAGTTTATGTTAATACGTTATTTATAGCATTTCATAATTTTTATTTTCCATTTGTAAACAATGTCGTTACCATGACACCAGTGTCATATAAACTGGCAACGACGTGAATCGATTGAGCCCAGGTTCAAACCCCGCGTGACCATCACGTATTTTCTTCTTTTTTCTAATTTTCTGCTTATTTTTTTCAACATTTTCTTTCATAATAACCTTTTCGTGACAATAACGAACATACCGTAAAAAAATTGCGAAATTGGTCAAGCCGTTGTCGAAGCGCACACGACGTAAGAAATTTTGGAGGTCGTTTTTTTACACTTTGGGCTACATTTTTGGGGTTTTAGTAAGGAACCCTACTTTTTTTAAACATATAATATAGCCTATGTTCAGCGCTAGGAATGTAGCTTTCCAACGGTGAAAGAATTTTTCATATTGGTTCAATGGTTTCCGAGCCTATTCCATTCAAACAAACAAACAATCAAACATTACCTCTTTATAATATTAGTATAGATAATCGTTACGATAACGGATAAATGGATGTTAGTTACTCTTTCACTTGATAACTGCTGATCGGATTTCCTGAAAATTGTGTTCGTATTCGTTTACATGCTGGAACACACAGGCTTCCTTTTACCGCCGAAACAAGTACCTAGGGATCCAATGGGATTTTTTTACGCGTACGAATAAGCGGGAAACATCTAGTTTTCATTCATTTCGGCGGATGTGGTCTCATGTGTTATGTGTGCCACAAATACACTCGCACACCGATTTCGGCGACGGTGGCAGGTTTCATTGAAACCAGGCCAACTACGCAGGAGTTATTTTATAGTGTATGCGGAATACACCGAAGCACTCTCTATTTTCTCACTCCGTAACCCAGTGGGACGGATAACACGACTGGCGCGAGATCAGGCGCAGGACCGACTTTTAACATGCCCATCCGACGCATGGATCATCTTTCTTATCAGACAATCGGGTGATCAGCCTGCATAGCCCTAACCAAACTTGGAAACAACATTTATATTGTACCAACGCGGGGATCGATTCCCCGACCTTCGGGTCCAAAGCTAGGCTCTCAACCACTAGACCACGGAGGCGTTACTGGCACTGCGAGCAGGCGCGAGGCGAGACTGCGGGGCGACACGAGTGCTCACGACCACAACAAGACAATGGACCACTTCCGTACTCAATTGACTCGAGTATGTATATACCTATAGAGTATAGATCTGTAGGTACTCTAGAGCAACTCTGTAGGTATGTACTTTACTCGTAGACAAACACTTACCTCCTCGTTCCTCCAGGCAAGGTCAAACATGGTATAGCTTATACAAGGTATGAGTGATAATACTTTAGGGTGTGTATGTGCCTAATATGTAGAGCTTAGTGTGATTTACTTTAGACGTTCATGTTTTTATGAGAATTGCCACAACATCATAACTTTTCCCGTACAAAAACTTTTAAAAAGTAACTAATTCAGCGCTGGTACTTTCACAGTTTACTCTATATACGGCACCCATACACACCCTAATGTAATATCACTCATTAATATTATAGCCTGTATAGTGTGGAAATATTTTGATTAGTGAGAGAGTTAGGGCGCGTTTCACCAAGCAATGTTAAAGTTAACCCTTCGTTAAATATCATGTTGTTCCTCTCGTAATTCCTATCAATAAATAAGAAGGCATGGTAATTTAACAAGCCGTTAACACTAACAAGCGTTGGTGACATCGGGACTCTGTCTATAATCAGAACCAAACAGATTACAGATGCAGCTGCAATATTGACACCCAGGCCCTTGACTTGACCTCTTGTAACCTGTCACAATTTGCAATCCAACAGAAATTTCTATATCACTTTGTGTTTTCTAAAACCGGCCTAATTAACGTTTAGAAACTGATTGTATAGTTTCAACATTCATCTTGAATTATAATCCTAAAAGAGCCACTACTGCCAGTTAAATAGTTAAATAACAAGCCCAAAGTTAGCCTTATTATTCATCTTTATATGCATGAGATAACTCCAGATTTATTGTCTAACCCGAACTCGTGCAAGTGAGTGTCGTTCTTGTGATTGAAAAAGTACGCCTCACGTCAATCTACACTATACAGTGTACACAGTACACAATATTATGTGTTATTAAGCTGTACTGTACTGCAAGACTTCTTAGGCGTCGTGAGCGTGCCCCAGTATATTCTGACGAAATCGCGCTGAACGTGCTAATGGATGTTTGTTGATTTTCCCGTCCCGCCTCGTCGCGCGTGCGAAGTGGAAGGGGCAGACCGTTATTCTTCGAATGTTCCCGTTTTTCCGATAAACTGTCTAATCTCCAGCAGAGCCCAGCATCGTCCTCATGGTCTATCTCAAAGATCATTATTACTATATTATAGAAAGTCTATCCTATCATAGTCAATGCTACACCTACTTACTAGTTAGCGTATTTGCCGAGGACGTGGACACTATACCTACCAATTGTAGTAGTGATGCTAGAAACTCTCTATACAGGTTGTAATATTAACGAGTGATAATACTTTAGGGTGGGGTACAGAGTTTACTGTGAAAGTACCAAAGCGTACTTTTTTTAATTATTGTATGGGCAAATTTATGATGTTGCGGCATTTCTCATAGAAACATGAAAGTCTCTATGAAAGTAAATTCTACATAGGAGGCGCATGTCCCCTCTAAAGTATTATCACTCATTTATTTGACACCTTGTACACGTGTAATATAATACCTATTGAAAATTCTGTCACACCGTGCCAATTTAGTCCGCCAAGTCCTGTATACATTATGTTGATGTTTAGAATACTGCTTACACTTCGCTAGGAACATGGTAAACTTTTTGGTCCTTTGGTGCGATTGGAACTGCGCTGAAACGGGCGCGCCCGCTGAGCCACAGATGACACATTAAGTCATTACATTGTGAAACCAACCATTTTCCATATTTTTGCTAAAAGATGGCCCGTCCGAGTATCTACTATCTTAGCTAGGCTTGAACCGGTGGTAGCATTATTGTTGACTTTCCGAAAATAGCTCGTTATCTTGGAAATAAAATATTTTGATTTCGACAGTTTATATTTTTTTATATTTTTGTTTGTTTTAGTTTAGTTCATAGCTAGTCATATTATTATATTAGTTATTGTAATTACTGTTTAATTTGTTTTAGTTTTCTTTGTGAATATATAAAGCCTTATGACAGGGGTCATTAAGGTGATAAAAAGTAGCCCCGCTCAAGTTTGTTACGCCGCCGCCGGGCTGGTTCCCAAATCGTAGGCAGGCTTCATGTGGACACGACGCCGACGTGAAGAAAGTGTATTTTAGATATCAATTCAGAATGAAATAGTTTTTTTTTTTTTTACAAAGGTTAAGTAAATTGCAACATGCCAATAAAACTGTATTTGAACGTGTATTTGAAATAAGAATGTTAGAGATAGTTCGAGGACGAGCGATAAGATAAACTGATGAACTGATAGCGGACCGCGAGTCCGCGACCGCACGCACTCGCTGAACACCCACTTTTATCACATATCGACCTTATCACTGTGTTAATAAGGTGCACATGTGGTAGCCGGCGACCGTACGTCGCACAATTTAATTATACACATTACAGTGTTGTAACTCGGGCGATATAAATTGTAAATGTATTATTAAATACCTTAAGTTGACCTCCATTCACTTGACGTGTTTAAATATATGGTTCAGCTGTGAAAATATAATAGCTCCCCTCACCGATTTCAGTGTCGGTAGCCGATTTCATTGAAACCAGACCAGCTACGCAGGACTTATTTTATAGTGCCCAAGTGTGTGCGCAATACACAGAAGCACTCTCTCTTCCTTTTACTCTCATAACCCAGTGGGACGGTAAATCGACACGACTGGCGAGAGAACAGGTGCAGGTCCGAGACTTTTTACATGCCCATCCGACGTATGGATCATCTTTCTTGTCAGACAATCAGGTGATCAGCCTGCATTGTCCTAACCAAACTTGAAAACAACATTTTTTGTTGTTTCAACGCGGGAATCGAAGCCACGACCTCCGGGTCGAGAGCGAAGCTCTGGACCACTAGACCACGGAGGCGATGTGAAAATATGAAGTATACTGGTCCATCGTATTACATTTAAATTGCTTGTGGGATATCAAATTAATAATAAATAAAATAATTCGATAATAAATCGCAAGACAGAACGCATTACGAATAGTTCATTTAGATACAAATATTTGCTCGATTTCCATACATTCGCAATCAAAGGTTGCATCGATAAAAATACTGACCTAATTGTTGTAAACGACTAGCATTATATAGGATGATCGGTAGAGAACTAGAGACGTAGCGAACACCCACTAGGCATTAGTGATTAGAATTCAATCTTATCTTACAAAACAGGGGCCTTTCTCTCCAAACTGATTCAATTTTGATTGAGATTCGATCGTGTCGCGTACTTCCTAATAAATTGACGTTGGTGTGTTTTGATTCTCAGTCGATTGATATGGTTGGGAGTTTAAAGAGGTTACGATCTAACGACAACGACTATTTATCCTGGTTAGTTTCAAAGCACTTCACCAAATAAATTACCAAAAGCCGTCGAGATCGAACTGATTCTATTCTCGATTGTGTCGGGAGTAAGCATGGTGGCTAAGGTACAACATATTCCCCTACTTAGTTATAGGTAAAGTAAGTAGCTCTATCGAGTTTTTCTGTTTAATCCTCGTAGATATGGATCAGTATCGCCTCCCGTTGCCTGGCGCTAGTTCCTGTCGGGGGCCGGGACGTGTCTTCCTGTGTACAACTGCACTGGGCTCCTGCGGTTTGCCTACAACAACATAATATTAGTTAGCTTAGACCTCGCCATAAGCGGCATAAGCGCTTTCGGGGCTAAGTATTTATGTGTTCATTTTGACGATGTCGGTTTTCATACGTTTGGTATACTTATATTATTACAAAGCGAAGTTTTCTTTTCTTACATACTATAGTATAAAATATCGGTATTTGTTCTCTTTGAAAAGTTATTTGAAGTATACGTTAAATGTATAATGATAAATGAGTATCCTTGCAACGAAAATTGTTCTATGTAACATAGAGTTTCTGACTATCACAAATTAATTAATTAATTATACATTTAATTAAAATTAAACAATGCGATAAAAAATAGAATATAAATACATTAACAAGCCGCGAGGTGTCGGCTATGAGCATTTAAGGTTGTATGTACCTCCTACGTAGAGTAGAGTAGATATAGAGTAGAAATTACCAGCGCTGAATGACTTACTTTTGACTTTCATGTTTGTATGAGTAATGCCCGAACATCATAAATTTTTCCATACCATAATTTAAAAAAAAGTACCTCTTTCAGCGCTGCTACTTTCTGAGTAAACTACTGAACCCATGCACACCCTGAAGTATTATCAATCATTGATATTATAGCCTGTATTTAGGAAGTAACAATGAGGCATATTGCACAGTTAGGAACCATGCAGGCAGTTGCATAGTTCATGCTATACAAGCCGCTCGACTGTACACGCACCTGGCGGTCCCCGCCGCATGGAACCCTGGACCTGGACAGATCAGCCCTGAAGCCCGTATTGGTTATATATAATATACGTAATGTAAGACGCGTGTTCAACAGTTGTCTGTTACCTTGATACCGAACAGTTAAAGCATAAAGGTCGAGAAGCGGTCGCGCACGCCTGCATAATACGCTTGTTATTATGTCATAAATTCTTTAACCTGCCAGGTGCGAATCGGACTCGTGCACGAAGGGATCCGTACAAAACGAGTTAAAATCACGTTTTTTGTATGATGGACCCCACCTTAAATATTATTATTTTTTTTTATTTTTAGTATTCGACTGTGAACACGCAAATTAATCAGTCTTATTTTTTAATACGTTACTACATATTGACTTTAATATTGTTTATTTATTAAAAAATGTTTTATAATGTAATTCTTCTGGCTGAATAATTTTAATTAGATAATCGATATAAGACATTATAAATCAGCTGCATCTAAATTTAAGATGTATCATTTAAAAGGTGCATTCTTGTATCAAGCAGACTTGCGGTGATTTCTGACTATGTCGCCCGACAGCTCGCCATGTGAAAAAATAATAGGTTTTTAATATTACCTATAATTCACCAATATATTTATTTAAAATAATTGATTTTTTTATTATTTCCCCACAGGACAGGCACTGCCTAGTGTGAGGATCTGTTCACCGTTTGTTATTAAATGTTTTTGGAAAATAAATATTTGTATTTGTAATCTAGGCGAGGCAGCAACCGAAACTAGCGCCACTCTTTTTAAAATAAATTTTACATCGACACAAAGATCTTATTAAAAAAGTGGCGCTAGTAGCGGGCCTGCCTCGCCTTAACACAGCTGCACTCCTATAGTTTGAGTTTGTCGTTTCATCTTATACTTGTCGTTCTATTTTGATTCCATAGATTTGTTTCACTCTTACTGAACAACATAATGAAAAATAACTTGATATAATATTATAAACAACTTAAAACATTCATTTTTATTTGAAAACAAAGTATTTATTAAAAAAACTAAGGCTCATAAAAAATCGAGTATTTTTCACAAATTAATCGTTTTTTTAGTCAATGTCACATCCCTAGCGCCGTGTGGTCGTGACTGCGGCCATAGAGCAATGGCGACAACTCCATCAATATCAACTTTCAGACTGATATCGCCCCCTGTGACTAGTTAGTAATCAGTAATTACTAGTCAGTGTACTAGGGCAGTAGTGACATCTCGACTTCTATCACACTGACAGGTTTTCCTGCTGACTTTCTCCTCGGACCTGCGGTCATTAGCAATCGTTGCAAAAAGCGCATCGCGAAGACGGCCGCCAAGGTGAGCCGGTAGCGTGTGCCGGCGCGAACCATCAATGTAACATGTCCACCTTATAGCTAACGCAGCAAGGTTCAAAATGACTAAGGTTTACCGGCGACCGTAGATCTTAAATCTTTACATGTTTACTAATATTTGACCTTGTCTATTTAATTGAAGGCAGCGCGTTACGTAGTCAAGTGCTTTGTTTTGTTGTAGTCTTGGGAGTTTAGTAATGTTTCGGTGCGAACTGCGATTACTAACGATTTTGTGAGTTTTTGGGTTAGATAAAGTAGCACACAACCGCTTCGTGAGGTGCTACTCACTTCTAGCAGCTTGCACAAACATGCACGTGACCTGCTAATTTGTATTTGCTATAAAGATCTTTCAAGTGAATTTCCAGTACCATTTAAATATGATATCTATGCTAGAATGATTTGTCAGATCCAAATAAGGTAGCGAGTATTGAATTATTGTTACATGACATACACATTACACTACTCATTACTCATCACATTACATTACTCTATTAAACGTTGCTCTACAAAATTTATATTAAACTAGCTGTGCCCGCGACTTCGTTCACGTGGTTATCGGAAACACTATCGCGATTATCTTTTGTTTGCTCACGTTGGGTTTTGTTATTATGATTATTAAAAAGGAATAATTCTTTCATAGTTACATATTTTTTGAGTAATCGTTTATGCAGTTCACGCAACGAAAGTCCTCAAATGTGCATAATTTTAACCGTTTTTGCAACATTTCTCACTGACGCTTCGCTCCTATTGGTCGCAGCATAATGTTATATAGCCTGAAGCCTTCCTCTATAAATGAATTATCCAACAAAAACAGATTTTTTGAAATCGGACCAGTAGTTCTTTAGTTTAGCGCGACAAACAAAGTCTTCCGCTTCATAATATCAGTTTACATAGAAAAAGAATTATTTAACTAAAAACTAAACTTGAAAAACTTTACACGAAAAACCTGCACTTAAAGGGTCTCTAGGTAAATAATATCGCTTATCCGCTCCACGGCATGTCGGTTGATAAATTGAGATTATTATTTTTGTGTAGGTATCGCCATTTTCCTGTACCTGGTCTTTCCCCGAGCTCTGTAATTACTACACGACCGCTAAATGTTTCCCCGCACGATACATGAGTTACGGATTACTGCGCTTACGAAGTTGCGGACAACTCCTAAGGCCGGTCTCAGAAAGGCTAATCAAATATATTATCAACTAATGACATTCAAGGAAACAACTCATATTGAACGCTGATTGGTGAAAAATTAATCAGAAAGAATGAGACCGCAGCGGGTCACATCGCAGCGTAAAATGCGGCCGTGCTTAAGTTGTAACTATTTAGTAGTAGTTTCGTTTAGTCCGTAGATAGTGAGATACGTCCCTCATGGACAGATCGACGGAGAACAATCATCCTCCCACCATCCACTGCAGGCTCGACTCCTGAACCCCCTCTCGGGATCCAGACTGTTACCTGTTTGCTCCACTTTTAATTTTTGCAGCAAAGCCCTGTGCAATGTCTGCGATAGTTTATATAAAATATATCCCAAATTTATATAAAAAACATTTAGATATTTAGATAGTTTATATATAAAAAACATTTGTGATGTAACTTTACACGGCCTTACTTAGGATTGCATTTTCGCGATGCGGCCCGGTGCCCCCCATGCTTTGGCCCGACACAATGTTTGCGGACCTTTAGTAGTCTATGCGTATATATATTAAGTTTCTGTCGCTTAGATTTAAATAAAGTTAAGAATCTACTTCCCTATGTGGGTTTATAGCTAGGCAGTAGGCTGGGCGGATGCGCAGGCGCAGGCGTCGCCGGGCGTTGCACAAGATCGCGGTGAAAGCTAAGCTTACACAACTAACACAACCAGCAGCTTCACAACTGTTCGCAACTGTTCTCCCCTGATATAGAGTATACAATGAGGCAGCTCCTAGTCATATTGGCTCCGAATTTAAAACCAATTTCCCCGTTCGTATAACAATACGAGATCCAGCCTCATTGGCTTTAATCAGCTTTAACATAAACTGGACTACTAAAACCAACCAATGTGAAATAGCTAGCGTTTGAAAAGTATAGTGTAATAAAAGCGTAGATTATGAGCTGTACTAGAGAATCTACTCTAGACATAGGTACTACTATTATAAGCCGAAAAGTTTGTTTGTATGATCGCTCTATCTATAGGAACTCTACTGGTTTGGTTTGAAAAATTACTTCAATGTTGGGTAAGTTGGTACAGGAGGGCGATAATATATCGGTAGAGCACCAATTATTAGAAATGTTTAAAAAATCGAAGGTTGAATTTTACAATTTCAGGTAGACAAAGTCGCGGCCAACATTTATAATATAACACCAGCTGTTATACTTTACTATCGTAAATGGTAACAGTAGCGTTCACGCCAGCGATTGGTTGTTCTGACGTATTTACGTAGGTATATTAAATATCTACATTTTATGACCAATATTATAGACTAGGCTACTAGTGTAGGTAATATATATATTTGCCACACTCTGTTGGCGTTGTAGCTGTTATCGACTCCGCTCACACGCAATTACACCATAGCATATTACCTTCTTGGTGGGTTGTATCGATTAGTAAAAGAACTATGCCTATTCTAGCTCTTCGATTCTAACTGGTACGATAGAGATTAGATGTGTTCAGTGTTAGTTTGATATTGTCGATGGTTTCTACGTAATATATCGTATATATTACATACGAGCCATCAATGTATTCATGTGACATGGGTGTATGTATGTCTGAAGCATCTGATGAACAAATTTAGATCTATTTTTCGTATGAAAGTTGACATAATATCTGAGAGTGTTCTTAATCGTAGATAGTATTATAAATAAACGTTTTTAATCGAGAAGGGTTAACCTAGTGAACTCGTGACAATGTGGTTACAGAGATGGAGGGCCACGAGCACCACGACCACGCCGCCCACGCCGCCCACGACCACACCGCCCATGAGGTGGCTGACGACTGCGCGGGGCACAGCGGGCACAGCATGGTGGTGAGTAGACCATGATTTTTAGATTATTGTTTTTTTTTGTTGTTACCAGGCCAGCTACGCAGGAGTCATTTTATAGTAACCAAGTGTGTGCGCAATACACAAGGACGATCTCTCCTGCTTTTACTCTCATAACCCAGAATAGAATAGAATAGTACTTTATTTGCATAGAATGTGGGTATATCTACAAATATAGATGTTAACAAAAATAATGGGTTTTCCGTCACGACTGGCGAGAGAACTGAGATTATCTTTCTTGTCAGACAATCGGCCTGCATTGTCCTAACTAAACTTGGAAACATCAATTTTTGTTGTTCCAACGCGGGAATCGAAATCACGACCTCCGGCCCGAGATTAGGCTCTCTATTCCACAGGGCCACTGCGAAAGCCATAAATATAAATATAGCTACAATACTATGTACAGAATATAGATTTTATCTAGAGGTTGACAAAATACCATGAGGAGACGTCATATTGCTACCAATTTCAATGTCAATTAAATATTTACCGACCTACAGATCTTTTTATTTACTTTGAATTAAATTTGATCCGAACAGAATATATAGGTATTATATTACAATAGACTGGCATAAGAAATGACTAAACAGTTAGCCAAATAGTGACTAAAACCCAAAATTATGTTGATTTATTCTTCGAAATCCTAAAACGTCACTTCACTTCATCTACTCAACGAAAGATGGCGCTCATTAGCCTATTTCTGCTTTTTGTCCTAGTTAGGCATTCTCTTTTTGAGGGAATATTTTTTTCGTTTAAAAATTTATAATATTAGAAAATAAAAATGTGTGTCCAAATGTAGTGCCTACTACCTAGTGGTAGATAGCGGCGGTGCATCGGTATCATATCGGCGACCGCAAACACCGTTGACCGGCACTGTTCACACAGGGCGAGCGATAAGGATTTTTTTCACACCTAACACGCATATCTAATGCAATGTTTCTAATAACATTCTAGTATGTTATACTCGTTAATTGAATTAAAAGCTGTCGCTGCTTCAGAAAGAGGCGGAAGGCACAGACAGGCGTCATAGTCACCACTTTATACTGCACTCCTATCAAGCGGTGACTATGAGGCGCGCCTGCCGCTGTTCTCTCTGTCGCAGTGAGGCAGGTCACAGAAAATTCAGTTTTCCGTTAATTTTCTCGTATATTTCTTAAACACTCTACTTGTCCCGGTACCGGTGGTAGCTTTTCGTGTTAACGATCCGAGAATAACTTGTTAAGTCTTATTTGGAAATAAAATTTTTCATTTTCATTTTTGTCCCTTTATGTAACCGTATCAATTCCGTTCGCGTTCCAGTTCCACCTGGGCGTGTGCCAGCAGATCCTGTTCTCGGGCTGGGTGACGCGGTCGGCGCTGGAGCTGCTGGGCTCGGCGGCGGCCATCTTCCTGGCGGGCGTGCTGTACGAGGGGCTGAAGTACTACCGCGAGGCGCTGTTCGCGCGGCACTCCGCCGCCGCCGCCGCAGACTCGCAGGTCAACATCACCAAGAGCGAGTGCGGCGCGCGCTGCAGCGGCACGGCGGTTGTCAAGTTGGTGACCTTGTTTTTTTCTCATACATAGAAAACTTACAGCTAGATACAATTAGACTATTAAAAAGTTATCGCAATGGACAGTAGTTTAGTCTATCTATTTTGAACTATATCTAGTTCAAAATATAAACTGATATGATAGAAACCGCAATAAGTATAGTATGGTTCGGTTCTCTCATTGATTCTCTTCGGGTACCTACTACCTAAGACCTATAATCCGCCAGTCCTTCAGATTATTATTTAGTCAAACAACCTAAACCCACAAAGAAACCCCGAAACACATAAGAGAGTTAGGTATAAGAAGGCTTTATAGTATACGTCGAGTACCTGTATGTATGGTTAGGGTTGAACCGGTGGTAGCTTGCTTTTCTTGTTGACTTTCTGAAAATAGCTTGTTAAGTTTAATTGGGAAATAAAACGTTTTTTATTTTATTTTATTTTACTGGGAAATTCTAGAGCTCTCCCACACCGAATCCGGTTACAGTGCCCGGTTTCGCTGAAACAGGACCGGCTGAACAGCTGCGCAATAATTATTCTATGGTGCCCTAATTTGTGCACGAGAGCACTCTTTCATCTTTAACTCTTATGAGTAACGACCGACCTACACGACTTGGACACCGAGATATGACGCAGGCGGCAGGACCGACTTTTACATGTCCATCCACCGCACGGAGCATCTGTCTTGTCGGACTTGCACTGTCCTAGCCAGACTTACCTACGGTTCCTGAAAGGTTGATCAAATCTCTTTACACGCGACAACTTCGCTGTTCTCCAATGAGCTAGAATGGCTTGTTAACTCAAATGTTAGCTGACCAAAGATTTGTTCAGCCTTTCAGAAACCAGGGAATAATCTCTGGAATCGAGAGCTTTAAGCCACTGGATCCCAAAGCACGAGTAACATAATGTTGGACATTGCAGGTACAGCATGCTGTCTTCAGGCCACGCGGCGCAGACGCTGCTGCACGCGCTGCAGGCGGCGGCGTCGTATCTGCTGATGCTGGTGTTCATGACCTACAACGTGTGGCTGTGCCTGGCGCTGGTGCTCGGCCTCGCCACCGGCTACTTCTGCTTCGGCTGGCGCAAGAACACCATAGTCGACGTCACCGAGCACTGCCAGTGACAGCGGGGAGGCGGATGATCACTTAACAACAGCGGCAAAACTCCAGCACGAGGAGTGCAACCGTAGAAATTAGTATTTTCTA
The DNA here is from genome assembly GCA_905187575.2 of Celastrina argiolus. Classification (NCBI taxonomy): domain Eukaryota; kingdom Metazoa; phylum Arthropoda; class Insecta; order Lepidoptera; family Lycaenidae; genus Celastrina; species Celastrina argiolus. The sequence goes on along the minus strand of LR994580.1, from coordinate 24,013,965 downwards.
CATATAAAAGATTTCTTTATCATTCGAAAGGAAATGAGAAATAACATTTTGTCTTTTCTTGCGTAAACTAAAAGCATTTCTACGGTCATATGCGTGCAGGGTGGAAAGTGGACTGCCTCCTGACAATATCGCTGTCCCACTATTTTCTTTTGTTCGAATCGTTATTTTCATAAAGCTATTTCGGTGAATCGTTTTACTACACTACAAAGTTACATAGTACAAAGGCACAGGAAAACTTTCCTACGAATACGAAATCTAATCTGAAAACGCGCAATCTAAAATGCCATGGGACGAAAAAAATCGCCCGTATTACTATTTAGTTATTAATATACGCTAGACATTTTCTATAAGTATTACAAAAAAATACATAAGTTTTTAAGCTATCGTCTATTTATAAGTGTAGGTGATATTATAGTTAATGATATTAAAGTACTCGGTCTGTGGTGACTACCAACTGGTATTATATATTATAAACAAATAGTTGTATTAGTTTTCGGCTTTCTTATATCGTTGGGTAAAGAAATTTCCGATCGAATTTATTCTAAATGTAAACACGTCGTTATATTTCTAACTTTCTTATAGATATTATGTTTATCAACATCATTATAATTCCACAAATAAACCAAGTTTTAAATTCAGCCTCTGCAAATAATATATTATCTAAATAAATGTTTCCCGCTACTTAAACCGGCTGCGGTAATAAAACACATAAACCGTGCCGTACTTCATACTCCTAAGTTCGTATAATTTTCGTAAACAGTGTACAAAGTTTAGGCTTCATCTATTATATGACAACAAGTTTACTAAAAACTTGTACTATTTTCAGTCAGGTTCATACAAAACAAAGCCTATTAAGTATGGCTGTTATCATTAATGTAGGTATTTTATGATCTCTATCATATTGTATTAAAATTCAAAATTCTCTTGCGGCATTCGTTAACAAGACTTAAATGTTTTCTATTAGATTAGAAGTTACGAATACGATTGACGAGCACAACGCATCATTGGAAATTATTGTATTTCTCATTGCTTTGCCATAGCCAACTCTTTCTAACTACCTACATAGTAATATTAACTTTGTAGTTAGCTTAGGTTTGCCCGCAGCTTCCCCTGCTTACAATCCCACGGGAACACTATACTTTTTGGGATATAATATAGCCTATATTCGGGGGTTAAACTACTACCGTACCCAAAACTCGGCAAAATGACTACAATATTAGTAGTTTCGAGCCACTTGTCTGTCCTACTGACTTATATTTTATAATACTTTTTTTAATAGACCTTTTCAGACAATCTACAATAATCTCGTATAATATTCAGTTGTCTTGCATTTATACGCTAAATTGGTATGTTCACTTTTCCGTGAGGTTGTTTAGAGAATCTTAATCTATCTAATGTACTTATAGATAGGATAGGACTATTGAAACTACCTATTCGGCCAAAAATGTTACTTGCCGCATCCCGTGGAGGACAGGGATTCCTACCAGGGGTATGTGTATATCATACCCACTTAAACTCGACTCCGAGTTCCGACAGACACACCTGCGCCACGGGAAATAATATAATACCTACAACCGAGACTTCGCCGACGGGGACAACTGCCTAGGTGACCATTGTATTCGCGCTAAAGACATTTACGCTGGCTTCTTCCACTTATCGGTTGCGCTGCTGGGGAGCAAACATTTATGAATATAAACTACGGCCTACGTAATATTGGTATGGCATGTTCTGTCACTTAGGTACCCCGGCAAGACTGGCGCAATGTTCTAATAGCATCGGCTACCTCCCGTCCCGAGCGCTTACCGGACTTTTTAACCTTGGAAAACAAATCTAATGATATTTATATTAAATTTTAAGAATTATTATATGTTTACTTTAAAGCAATAAGTAGGTATTGTTTCTATGACATTGACAAAACTGTAACTTCCAAAATGTGATATAGAAATAGGCAATAATTTTATTTAGTAACGATTTAGTATTTATGATTATTGGTATTTGTAAGTGTTTGTACCCAATAAAAATATTTTAAATAACTAGATACTGTTTATTATTTAAAGCCTCTCTTTTAAGAACAATTAAATGAGACAATTGGGTTATTGGAATACTTATTAAATTTATTTACATATGGACTCATTACGCACAAAATCAAACAGGTGATCAAAATCTAAAATAAGATTTAGAATAAGTTTTAAATAAGTTTAAAGCAATTAAATTAAATGATCTATCTCTTTCTCGCAAAAAGATAACTGCAAGTAATAACGTAATTTTCGTTTTCGTCAAGCTCATCAGAATCAGATACAAGGGGATAATAAGTACCTGGGCATTAGCTTTACAGCATGGACCAAAATTGGTCTATGCTTTACAGTAAGTACAATACAAATCAATTCTTTTCGCCGCTAGATGGCGCTAAATAAGAATGAATTAGAATATTAATTAATAAGATAACCAAATGAATATTGTGGATAAATGCCTTCATAAGCGCCTGGAAAAATTATTAATCTTTATATTCAGTAGTTGTATCCTTTATAAAGGATTTTTAATTTTCCTGTCTCGTGTACGCCTAATCGATAACACAATACATAAAAAAATCAATGACCATAGTCTGTGCAATAATTTGTGCGAAATGTCAATGGGTTCTGACTGAGGTTCTGACATCACTATTTACGTCAAATGTCAATGTTGTGAAATGTTCGGGTGTTTCATGTTTGTCCTTTTACAAATTACTTGTTGATTTATTTTAACTTAACTTAAATAAGATAAGTGAAACTCGAGAAATATTTTGCCAGTGAAATATGTTGCTATAGTGCCGCGGGTTTTGTGCTAGTGATCCTCGCCTCCACACATTTTCGGGTGCTAATTGATCAGGTAACGGTATTATTTATTTTTGAGGACGTCGTGATAGTCGTCAAAATTTGTAATAAGCTTTTAAAATATTAAGTTGTTTTATCAGTTATCTATTTATCTTAAGGTATCCGAGACCTTTCATAACAATATACTTAGAAACTTAGTTTCATTTGGAATGTTTATCCAATAAGATTCGTATCAGAATGATAGCGAGTGTTCACCGAATAATGAGCGCAACAGAAAACGAGAAAACAAGCATTTTATGTATATTTTAACTGAAAGTCAACTTTATTTGATTCACTAACTACTCTAACAATAATGGTTAGACAGATTCATGATCTATTGTTTTCTACAATGAGCTAAAATTAAAAATCTTTGTAAAGTTTTATAACTCAATCTTATCTTGTTTACTTCTATAGAATTTGTTGTAAACTCTGTCCCAGAACAGAAGTTCTGGGCAGTTTAGCTCAGTATTAATCATACTTCCACTAAACTTGAGGAACCTCGTAGCTCGTAGGAGTGGGGTGCTGGCCATGGTCTGCGGATCCACGGGCTGCCAGATGGTTGGTATATCTGATGTGGTGAGTGGAGTCGGATCGCTGAAACAAATAAATATGATTTTATTTTTTAAACTACGTACTTAATTATTTTTTCAGTATATTTATTCAGCAGTTATCAAGTAGATTATTTCAGTAGATTCAGTAAGGTGATACTGGATTCCAAAAACGGATATTACAATATAATTTGTTTTGAAGGAAAAAATTGTATGCAAATATAAAATAATTAAGTATCAGCTGTTTGTTCCAAATTGCAGTTTTATAATTAGTACCTCTATAAACCTATTGTTAAAAAAAACAACTTAACTTGCTATTAACACAATCTTACCCCAATTTGATAAAATTACTCCATAAGGTTGTTAATATCTCGGATACCAACTCATTTTCTTCAAAATTGTCTCTTGAGAAATATTCTAAAATATTCTGATAATTTGTTGTTCTGCTCTTGTAAGTAAAGTTCATTAAAAATATTGACAAGTTGCTTTTAAATGCATGGTGCACTGCAGATTTAACCAAAGGATATTTTAAAAAGACGTCATTAACATAATTAACATAAGACAGAACAGAATTACTTTTCATGTCAATGTCTTCAAAATAAAATTCTTTAATAAATTTTGCAATCACTTCTCTATGGTCTGTTGTATCAACCTCAAGATTATGGGGTATTAAGTCATCAAAATCTTCCGGCGGCTTGTACAAACCCGCATCCTCCACAATCATGGCCGTCTCCTCCGCCATTTCATTGATCATCATCATGGATATTTGATCAAAATTTCCCTCCCTAATGCCGTCCCATGGATCTCTGTCTAACAGGCTCCGACTTGAAGCTTTTTCAATACACGGTACAAATATTCTAGATACATTAGTTAATTTATGTGTGGGGAGATTATTATAGAACTTTTCAAGTTTTTTCTTGACATTGTCATCACTGTAGCCGAGAGTAAAGGCAAACTTGTAAGCGGTTGCCCGGGGGTTGTTAGATATGGTAGAAGGAGATAGAGCAGAACCGTTCTCCAATATTGCCCTTTTGAATAGTTTCCTGGCCGCGCCCGCGAGCACGAGCAGCTGGACGCACGCGGCCCCGGAGCCCGAGCCGTATACCGTCACCTCGGCCGGATCGCCTCCAAAACTTGCAATATTCCTTTTGACCCACTTCAATGCTGCCACCTGATCTTTGAGGCCAACATTGCCGGGGATATTCTTAGTGCCGAGGCACAGGAATCCGAACGCACCGAGGCGGTAGTTAAACGACACTACTATAATGTCTCGACGGACGAGTCTCGCTGGCACGTCATGGAATCCCCAGCTGAAAATAAAACATGGTTTAGAAGCGCAAACGCACCAACGAATCCACATAACGTAATTGGACACCGCGTTCTATATACCAAAATGACGGTAATATCTCTCATTGAAAACATAAAAACTTATGCTCTGTTGGAGTCAGAAATACCATAGAGCAAACATTACCCCCTCTGGAAGCCCCCGCCGTGCACGTGCACGAGCACCGGCAGAGCACGCGCCTGCTCCGGCACGAACACGTTGACCACCAGGCAGTTGTCGCCGCCGCCGCCGCCCGGCTGACGACAGCGCACGCGGTGCGTCGCCTCGAACAGCCCGCTCCACGGCGCCGCCGGCTCCGGCACCTGCAACGTGCAATACGGCCAGCTTTAATGCGACGAGACATTCTCGCGAGCCCCTTAGTAAATATAGCAGTAAATGTTATAGTTCGAAAGTTCAGTATCAAGGTCACCGATCGGCTTCACCGTGTGTAGGTGTAATTCGATTACTCGCGGCCGACAACGATCTATCAACACGGCAAATTAGATTTGCGTATGTCGCCGCTGACCTCGAAACGCGTGGGCGGGCGGGCGTAGGGCACGCCGAGGAAGGCGTAGTGGTGCGGGGCGCGGGGGTATCCTCGCACGGCCCCCGCCGTCGTCGCCGCGTCCCGATGCCGCGCCGCCGCACCCCCCGGCACCACCACGGCCAGCACCACCACCACCGCGCCCCACATTACTTCACTATCGGAGGTTCGAGAGCCGCGCGCGGACACACGTAGTAGACACACGACAGGGGCGACCGGCCCGAACGCTCGTTTCTTTACGGAGTGAGTGAAACCACCTAAGACCCAACTAAAACATCCTTTGTTTACATAGCGAGGCGACGAGCGACGGCAGGCCTCTAGAACATAAACATGAACATTTATTATACTGTGTACATAAACAAGAACTAGGTAGTACTAAATTGCTGAGTGCTTTTGATGTAATTGATTACTAAATATGCCACCTTACTCAAAGCCTTTCGTCGGGTCATAAATAACGTGATTTTCTCGTATTTTAAGTTCCTAAAATATATAAAAACGAAAACTAAAGTACACGGTTATTATGAAAATCTTTTATTTTTCAGGTAAGCGAAAGCGTGCATTCCAGTAAAATATAATCACCTCTACATTATCCTATGGTAAGTCACTTAAATCATACAATTCGGTAAAAGAATAAAAGCTCTTACTTTATAGTTACGGTATTACAATACATGCGTCTAGATATTAGATGATGAGACAACGGTGACCGTAGACATGTCGGTCAAGCGCGCGCGTAATATCTGTCGTATAGGTCGGCCCACAGCCGCGCCTCGCGCTCCCCCGGGAAGTCGGCCATGTGGGCCTCCGTGGAGATGTCCATCAGGCGCGGGCGGTGAGGGTCCGCCGGCTCCCACGTCACGCCGTCACTCGACGGGGTCGGGTTTCTGGAACAGGCACGATTCCTCAGGTCTTGTACACGAAACTGCGACGGGAGTTTGGCACGTCTTACGTCATCTTACAAATAACGTCATACAACATAATGCATGACGTCATAATCGTATGGCTGTTTTTTGTGTACGAGCCCGTAAACTGGTTTAAGTAAATAAATATACCTACTTCAGTTTACACAACCAATAAATCAATACTTCAATATCAATCGGACATGTTAATAGCCATTTAACGGCGTTAACTTACAAATACTTGACGAAATTAGTCCAGAGACGAATCAATCGGGCCTGAACAACCGCATCGTCGTCGTCCAGGCGACCGCCCGCGGGGAACAGGTAGGCCAGCTCGTCGGAGTGCGCCGCCCCGCGCTTGCCGACGCCGCGCTCGGGGACCACGCCGCCGCTCCCGGAGTACGAGAACTGGTAGTAGTACACGCTGCCCCGTGCCGCGTGCAGCCGTGCGCTGCGGTGCACGTGCGACGTGAAGTACGCGTCGCTGGAATGTGCGAATAGTAGAGCGTTAGGGTAGTAGACCGACAGACATGTGCACCGTGAAGGCGGAGATTTACCAAACCAAATCTTAAACCATTTTTTTATGCATGTAGAACACGTGTAGCTTCGAACTACATCCTTAAAGCCACACACCGCGACAGCTAGTCTAACAAGGTAAGGCGTAGTTTCATTACATGTGTGTGCGTGACACTGTAATTACACGACGTATAAACACGTTGAGGCGTTGTTTAGACCATCCTCAACTTGTTTATTTATTTATTTATTTATTTATTTATTCAGTTTATTGTACACAGGAACATTTTTACATAACAATTTACACGGAAATACGACACAAAGGAACTGCTTATTTCTAAATAAGAAATCTCTTACAGCAGCCCTATAGAGAGAAATTATATAAAAGAAAACAGATAGAACGTGCACTTACAATAAATACATTACACTTATCCTACATACTAGCTATAAAACGAAAAATATACATACTTACAATATCAAACAATTATTAATATAATAAACCTAAATACACAGTTGATACAATAAAATAAAATATATATATATATATATATATATATATACAAATTTATAATAATAAATAAATGAATATACCTACTTAATATGAATATTATAAAAATATATAATAATAAATTTACCCAAAATTAATAAATACTATGTGTATATTTAATACTGGTATTTATATTAAGGACTCAGATTCAAGGTAGTGCTGCTTCAAACGTCTTTTAAATATAGCTATAGTGGGACTTTCACGAATGATGTGGGGAAGCGAGTTCCACAGTCTGACTGCATGAACGGTGAAGGAGTAGGAGTAGAAGTTAGATCGATGGGATGGGATGGAGAGGTTTGTTCTTTTGTTGGATCTACAGGGGGCATCAACGGGTCGGGAAAAGTTAAATCGATCGTGGAGATAGGAAGGAGAGAGGGGATTGTATAGGATATTGTAAAGCAAACAGAGGATATGGGAGTTGCGACGGAGACGAATAGGAAGCCACTTGAGTTTTGATCGATAAGCTGATACGTGATCATACTTTTTAAGTCCAAAAACAAAACGGATACAGAGATTCTGTAAACGTTCCAGTTTTGTTAACAGCTCCTCGGTGACGTCTAAGTAGCAGGAGTCAGCATAGTCGAGGATAGGGAAAATGAGTGCTTGGACAAGGAAAATTTTGGTATGCAAGGGCAAAAAGTTTTGGAGGCGCTTTAACATGTGCAAGGAGTAGTGTACTCTTCTGCTCACTTCATTAACCTGAGGATTCCAACAAAGGTTGCTATCTAAAATTAAACCTAAATTTTTTACCGAATCCGAATATTCGATAATAGAACCGTCATATATGATCTTAGGCACGTTATGTAAGCGGTGTGTCATATATTTACTGCCTACAATTATGGCCTGTGATTTTTTAGGGTTGACCAACAGTCCAAAAGATCTAGCCCAAGCCGCTATGCGCTGTAGATCAGAATTTATACCAGTAACTGCAGAATTAATGTCATTGATATGTGAATGACAATAGAGTTGCAAGTCGTCTGCGTAAAGATGGAAACTTGAGAAAATTAATTTGACAATATTATTAATGAATATAGAAAATAGAAGAGGAGAGAGTACGCCACCTTGAGGAACACCTGCTGCAATGCCACACCAATCTGAGGTTGCCTCGTTAGTGCGAACTCGCTGCAAGCGTCCCCGAAAATAAGTGTCAAACCAGTCTATTACAGAGGGAGATATGTTAAGGGAGCTAAGGACACAAAGAATGACGTCAAAGTCTACAGAATTGAAAGCGCTACTAAAGTCAAGTAAGACCAGGATAGAAATGCATTTATTTTCCATAGCTAGACGGAGATCGTCCGTAACTTTTAGTAGCGCCGTGACAGTACTGTGACCAGAACGAAAGCCGGACTGGAAAGGAGAGAGCAATTTATTAGAGGATAGGTAGTGGGAAAGCTGTTTATGGACAATGTGTTCAAGGACTTTGGAAAGGAAGGGTAATATAGAGATTGGCCTATATTGAGACAAGGTAGAGGGATTAGGGATTTTAGGAAGTGGAATGATGTTAGCACGTTTCCATGCTGAAGGGAAGGAACTCGTTGTCAAGGAATAATTAAAGATATGAGTGAGAATTGGCAAGAGTTCAGGGAGGGTAAGTGAAATCATGCGAGGGCTCAGGTTATCGTCACCAGTAGCAGTAGAAGTTATAGCCACTATGTGTTTATAGACTTCATCTTCTGACACATGCCTGAATAAGAAGGGAGTACAGGAAGGGAGAGAAAGAGAGTGGAGGTGGGATATCGTTTGTGCTTTTGTGTACTCGTTGATTATTACTGGCGGGATGGAGAAATGAGCGTTAAGCTCGTTTAAATTAAAGGAGTTGTTGAGGCTGGCGGATGACTTGCCAACACCTATTGATGAAAGAAATTTCCAAAGCTGTGAGGGGTTGCTCTGTTCTATAGAGGAATGTATGTGGCGTCTTTTAGCATCCCTACACAGACGACTGCAGCGATTCCGCAGGTACTTGTATTTTTCTAGATTTTCGTCAGTCGGTCTTTTCCTGTATCGAAACATGGCACGGTTTCGTTTGGTCATCAAGGTACTAATATCTTGCGAGAGCCAAGGTACGTGCTTAACCTTCATTTTCTTTATAGGGGCATGAATATCGAAGATACTAGTAACAATATCGGTTAGTAGTGTCACCTTTTGGTCAATATTAGACGCCGAGTAAACAGGAAACCAGTCAACATTAGATACATCATGCTTAAAGGCCTCCAAATCTATTGCCTTAAAATTACGTAAAAATAGAAACTTGGGTTTACGACGTGGGGGTTTAATTCTGAAGGAAAGAAATATTAGGTCATGGTATGAGAGGTTGGAAGGAAATTGACCATGGAATTGTACGAGATCGGGAGACGAGGTAATAAGAAGATCTAATAAGGAGGGAGTGCAATTTGGAGCATGATGGGTCGCAGAAAGTGGGAGTATGCTGAGGTTGAACGAAGAAAATAAAGCACGAAGTTTGAGAGCACGTGAGTCAGATCCTATGAGACAGGTGTTGAAGTCACCTGCGATTATAGTGTAATCATAATTTGGGGTATGTGTGGCTAAAAGAGAGTCCAAAGCGCTGAAATAATCCACACGCAGTGATGGACTATAAAGCACACATAGCAATACTCTTTTGTAATGTTGGGTGACTTCAATACATAAAAACTCAGCTGAGCCGGAATAGCTACTTGACGATGACGTAATGATTTTATATTCAATTTCTCCACGTAAATAAATAGCTACCCCACCGCCACCTTTTCCCACGCGATCATTGCGGATAAGCTTGTACCCAGGGAGAGCATAAGCTGTAGATGAAAGTGTAGGCTTAAGCCAGGATTCGGAGACTAAAATAGCATCTATAGGAGGTACAGGGTAGGAATAATTACCAAACATCGCAAGTAGATCCATGTGATGACGTGGTATGCTCTGCGCATTAACGTGAACAATGTTAAAGTTTTTTGGAAACGAGGAAAAGGTCGTGTTTAACCGTTCATGAACAGTTTATTTGGTCTGAGGGTACCCATTTACAACCATTACCACCCATTACCTAGTACTGCTACTTTATCAAATATAATTTTTAAGATACAAATTAGCTTTCAATATCTCACCCATGATACTTTATAACCGCTTCCATGGTGATATTGTTACGGAAATATGTATCTCGAATCTCGTTCACTATAGCTGGTAATTCTTTCTTATCTCGCTGCAACTCCACGGGAACTAGCAAGTCCATTTTGTTCTGCGTGTGTCGTAAGATCGTGGCATCTGCGAGTGCTCTCGCGAAAATATATCCTTCGTCGCTGTTGTATCCTATGACTAGCGGGACTGTTGAAGCTTTTCCAGCCGATAGACTATCGTGAGGCGGTTCGAATATAACCTTTTCTTCGCCCTTAATCGTTTCCTCGGCACATAGGGCGAACGGTAGATAAGGTACGTCCAGTTCCTCCGCCATACTAGCTAGCGTCCTCACGGGAACCTTAGTTAGATCGCTGTTATTTAACTTCAGGCTCATGTATGCCGCTCTATCGTCCGCATCGTAGTTGAACGCCCAAGGTGCTAGCATGGATCCGCTCTGCATGATCGCCCCGTGGAATAGCCCCCGCGACGTGGGTGACAGCAGCAGCGCCTCCACCATAGCGGATCCGAGCCCCTGCCCGCCGACGACCACCTTGTGCGGGTTACCCTTGAACGCCACGATGTTATCCCTCGTCCACCTTAAAGCTACGACTACGTCTTTTAATCCCGCGTTGCCGGGAATATTGTGGCTCTGGGAGCATAAAAACCCGACTGGCCCCAGCCTGCAAAAAATATTTACGCGTAAAAATTAACGCATACCTAATTACTAAATATATTGAGTAAACAATCATAGAACCTGTGACGAACTATGACGACTATGATTTCTTCTCTGACGAGAGCACCGGGGTTGTAATCTCCCGCGCCGCCTTTGATCCAGAACAGAACAGGGAGCGAGTGACCAGCCGTAGGCACGTGGACGTCCAGCTCTAGACAGTACGCTACTTCGGAGCCGGCCGAGCAGCGAGGGTCGTGAGACTCCCTCACTCCTTGCCACAACGCCGCCGGCCCTGCTCGCTACGATATAGGATTAAGTAATTTTTAATCCACAACAATAGAAAGACATGAGAAAGAATTCATCAGACGTGTATACCTTGAATCTACCAGAGGCGCTGTGCGCTGATGCGTAAGGTATGCCGACGTAGGAAGTATATCCTACCATATCTATGCCATTAATCATGCCCTGGGCGGTCATGATTACGTGCTGGGTCGTAAGGTGCGCCACTCCCAACAGGGTGATGTACATCAACATGGTAGCCTAAAAAAGGGGACACCTGCGATATGTTATTAGCAAAAATAGCATTCGTTAACTTAATTGTTGTAGAAATATACATGTCTTATGGGATCTTGTGTGGAATATATATTAAACGCCTGCAAATTTTTAATAGCAATGTTAGCTTTAGGTAATTGGGGCGCGATTACTTACGATAAATATATTAAGGACGTTCTAATAGATGACGTAAACAACTGTTCTGGATAAACTGAGCTGAAGCACTAGTACGTGACAAGCGACTGAGCTGAGAGATGAAGCTATTATCGCGTTGATATTGTGCGCGCACGTGGACACGCACAGTCACTGATGCAGGCTGTTGCTCCTCACGCGGAACTTACGTTGGGTTAGTGTGGAACTGAATGTCCTTTTTTCTTGACGAAAATTACAAATAGATGAAATAAGTAATAAGTTTGACGTGCCTGGTTGTGTGTGGGTCTGGCCATGGCTCCCAAACGGATGGGTTCATCCGTTCAAAATTCCCGAACACCGTGATCGAGAGTGTTCTTTACGCTATAATCTATCATCATCAGCTCGCCCGCTGCTCGGCAATTCGGGCAAAAATACTTAAAATGTTGAAACGTGTCCATATTATAACTTTACGGTCGGAATGGGAAAGTAAAACCCACACAATTTGTATGCGATTATGTGTTTTGAACGTTTTACAATTAGCTTTTAACTGCGAGAGAGTAATTGAAATGTTCCACAGTCCCTAACGGCTAACATCACGCTCTTGACAACCATCAACCACCGTTGTGCAATGTACATTTCACATAATAATAATATCTTTCGACTCTTTTACGCCGCGTAAATCTGGTCTCGTGCTAAGTTCCTTAATGACTTGTGTTGTGTTACGGGTAACAGAAAACGAAAATATATTTAAGACTGAATTTTCTTAGATATTTTTATTATTTTATACCCATATCTGATAAAGAAGCACATGTTCCTTATCAGCTAAAGTTTAGCTCAACCGCTGAGCCATAGAGGTCCTTAGACTCCTTAGTTACGCTGCATCGCTGGGATAATTCTCAACCCCAAAGTATTAATATTATTTTCGTGAATCCAAGTCGCTGAATTTGACGTTGGAAAACCAATCGAATCTAATCATATGGGGGTTGCTCTCTCGGGGCTTAAAAAATAACTGTCGATAACAAAAAAAATACTTTAATTAATCAAAACTTTTCAACGTCTACTGTCCCTCGCCGGCAAGTAGGTCTTCGAAGAACCGGACCATTTCGCGTTGGCTGTCGTCCAGCGGCCGCAGCACCGGCTCGTCCGTGGCTTGTAAATACTGAGTCGGCTCGCCCCGCGCCAGCGCCGGCCACGGCGACGCACCGGGGCCGCTGTGGCAGGTCGGATCACTGAAATATTGCGTGGTTCATTATCTAAATGGGTATTCTTAGTATACGTGGCGTAAAACTTTGTATCCGTTTTGTACGAAAATTTCGCGAATGGGGGAGTATGAAATTTACTCATTAAACGTATAGTTATTTATAACTAAACTAGTCCCAGCTAATTTCGTTCCTTGACGCACTGACAGCAGTGTTCCCTTTTTTTTTGCCGAAATTATTCGGCAGCAATTATCCTGTAGTGGACGGGGACTCCTACCACAGGTTCTCTCGCTGCGTCCGTGAAGATGTTAAATGGATGCAACCGTCCGCGGAGGCTCGGGAAATACAATACAACCGTGACAACAGTAGCGCCACCTACCGGGTCCAGTTAATACAATAAACCGTGAGAGAAGCACTCTATCCACTATAAACAATGCATAGGTAAAAGCAAAGGCATGAAAAAGGTAAAACCTACTGTACCTACCTATCCTCTATTTAGTTTTGCGAACAGACAGACAGACTAACGCGGTGGAGGAATTTGTTTTATAATGCAAGAGAATAAAAAAACTCGAATCTTAAAAATATAAATATGAATTATGGTCTAATCTATAATAGGCTCTAATTATTATAAATGAAACAAATAGATACCTGCAAGTCATAAAATTAGAGAAATACGTTAATATGTTTTCTCTCATCGAGCTGTCTCTTTCGGTAGGCGTCGAAAATCCTCGAAGGTCTGCTACGTAATTGGTTCGGAAAAGAATAGTCAAGTCTTCGACGTGCGCGGTACCCTCGTATGTTATGTTTTTGGTTATTTTAATGGGACTGAAGTCGGCGTCGTACGCAAACTCAAGGAGAAACGTCGGGGATGCGATGTCTCTCCTAGTCTCGGCCAGTTTTATCGAAGGAAATTGGACCGCGGTTTCCGAGAAGCACTTGATGTATTTGTCGACCGTGGGGTCGCCGTTAAAATATCTCGCGTCCATTTTCTTGGCAGCCTCCAGAGCCTTCGACGGGGACGATTTGCTGAGCAAGTCCGGCGGCAGCGGCGTCAGGGGATCGTTCTTGACCAGGCTCACAATGTCCATCGCCACAAAATCGAGCCTGAAAAAGTTGGCTTCGGCGTTAGTGTAGGTTATCAAAAGCGGTATGTCTCTACCGTTTCCCTTTTCCAGCATTCGTACAGGATCCTCGTCTATGATTGTCGTGAAGTTCGGGAAGGGGCTCTCCATCACCGGGCAGAAACCCACCAGTCCGGTGTCCGCCTGGACCTTGAGCGACGCCCTCAGGATGTCCTCCCACGGGAGCTCGGTCAGCTCGGTGTGGATCTCCTCGGGATCGGTCGTGTTTATATTGATATACTTCAGGAATAGATCGGCCGTTGCCTTCGCTTTGCTCGGTGATGCCGTGAAAAAGCTGTGAGTCCCGACTCCGCTCATCAGTACCGCTCTGAAAACGATTTATATACATATTAGGCTTCTGATGTTGCACTTTTATTCTTACGATATGATAGGATGAAGATTTTACCTCTGGAACAATCCCACGGTAGCTCTGGAGAGCGCCAGGAGGTGCGTCATAGCGGCGCCAGCGCTCTCCCCGGCCAGAGTGACATTGTCGGGGTCCCCGCCGAAGTACCGGATGTTGCGCCGCACCCACTGCAGCAGCGTCACAGCGTCGCGCAGCGCGGTGTTGCCGGGGATGCTGCTGGAGTTGAGAGACAGGAAACCCTGGACACCGAGCCTGAAAATACCCCGGAGTATGGTGTCTATAAGTAGCTCTCAATGTCTGTCTCTGGCGCCTTTCACGACACCCACTGGAAAGATGCTTAGGGAGGTGTCAGTCTTACTCCAGCACCCCACGGCCGGTAATACTGTCAGTAAATTAGGTTTTACTTAATACATTGTCATTATATTCAGTTGTAACTTCTAATACAGAGTAAGAAGTTTGAGTACGTCGCTTGCCTATCAAACAGAACGACCAAACGTTCGAAATTCGAAGCAAACATTACCCGCTTCACGTGTCACAGTAGTGTTATAATCGTCTGTATTTACTTACGCTATTATTGTTACACGCGGATATAACATTTATGAATATACGCTATGTAAGTATCTAGTGGTATCTATCACAAACATGTTTCTAATGGTTCATTTTCGACGCCGGTTTGTATCGGTTTCCGGGGGGAAATGTCAGAGGTCTGTTGACTGTTTGCTCCTGTGCCTCGTGAACTTGCGTACATTGACTCGATCGATAACCTCATTCGATGCATCGATGCTTTAGGGTAGATATTGTGCGTCGACTGCCGGTCCCCGCTCGCCGTGAGGAAACTACAGTTGGCATCTAAACATCGCCCCTGGTAGCAAACAACGGTGACTAATCTGATGCAGAACAACATGCAGTTGACTTCCTCGCGGCTAGCATTGACAAAAGCTCGCATTCGACACACAGTACCTGTAGTTGAACGTCACGAGCACGACGTTTCTGTCGATGAGGTACTCCGGGCCGTAGAGGTCCGTGTGGCCGGCGCCGTAGACGAAGCCGCCGCCGTGCACGAACACCAGCACCGGCAGCCCGGCGGGCGGCGCGTCGGGCCGGTCGTCGCTTCGGGCGTGGCCGGGCAGCGCGCTCAGCGGCGTGTGCACGTTGACGTGGATGCAGGCCTCGTCCATGGTCGTGGTGCGCATCAGGCCGGTGAAGTAGTTGTCGGTGCCCTGCGGACACACCGGGCCCTCCGACCGCGCGTCGTAGTAGTCGTCCCACGGCTCGGCCGGCTGCAGCTCCTGCGACGTATGTTAGGGTCAGCTCTCACTGGGACTCGATACGACGGTGCTGTAAGTAGCAGCACGGTGTCGCGCGCAATTACGATCTATCTTAACTGAACTACGATTTAATGTTATTATATTTAAATAGCTTGTGTTCTACCAACTCTCTCCTACGCATCACAAACATGGATATTTAACAAGTTCACAAGGAATAAGATATTAACTACTCAAAGAGCCATGGAACGGAGTACTCTAAAAATTAAACTTAAGCATAAAATATCAAATAGAGATATCAGAAATACAACAAAAGTCGTAGACGCTTTACAGCACTGCAAAAAGCTAAAGTGGAAATGGGCCGGACATGTTGCACGAATGGACAATGATAGATGGACGAAAAGGATTACCACATGGCATGGTCCGGTTGGCAAGCGAAACAGAGGTAGACCAATGGAATGATGGCGAGATGAAATTTTAAAGATAGCGGGAAACAACTGCACAGAAAAGGCTTTAGTCAGAGACAACTGGAGAAAAATGGAGGAGGCCTTCACTCAGTAAAGAGGTCCTTAATAAAAATATTTAAAAACTTAGGATTAACTAACAATTAAATATAGCACTAATAATTACTAAGTAATGTATTAAATGTATAATTTTTTTTTTCTGCAAAAATTTAATATTAAATCTAATTTTGTATTTAAAAATTTATAATTAATTATGTAAATATTTTAACTGAATAGTGAAAATGAAATTGTACATATAAATAATATTTTATTGTAATTTATTAAGGAATAAACAAGGCTTAATTATTATTATTATTATATTTAAATAGCAATTTTGCGATAACATCTTTGTATTATTTTTTTATAATAATCACTTGAAATCTCCAGTACGGGGCTCGCTGATGTCATAAACTATATTTACCATGATAACATATGTGACGTAATGTAGTAATTACTTAATGTTATTTTCGTGTCTCAATAAGAAACACAACAACAAAAAAAATTCAAAGCGCTAAGCAATCTGATGATTACGATTTTTTAATAAAAAATATTACAATTCCGTTTGAGAGCTATGATCTATGATTCTACAGAGAGAACATCAAACGTATAACACGCCTCAACTTATTCCTTATGGGACCTTAAGGATTTGTCCGACTGCAGCACCTTCCCAGGTGGCCCAGCAATCTACAAATTAATCTCCCGATAATCGTCTAATAAATATACTCGTAATTAATATTTTTGATAGGGTGTTAATGTGTTGTTTGTTTAAAAAATACAGAAAAAGGTTTTCACATCTCGTGCACGTTGTCTTAAACGAGTCAACGTCACTCGTAACAAAACATTGATGATGCTCAAGCTGATCGTGCCTTTCGCACGCCCGTGCACCGCTCTCGCTCTGATCGTAACGGGACTCTGTTATGAGATATACTTTTTCCTGCATGCAGCCGGCGTTCATAAATTTATTAGACACTGCCACGTAAAAAAGCATAGCGATAAAAGAATAGAGCTTATAGTAGTTACCGCGAACCGCAGCTCCCCGAGCGGCTGCTTGGCGTAGGGCAGGTTAAGGAAGCTGGCGAACTGCACGCCCGCGGCCGAGAGGTGCAGCGCGCCGCACACGCGCCCCGCCTGCGTGCGCGCCGCCGGACAGTCGCACGCCGGCAGCAGCGCGGACTGTGCGAGGGCTGGAGAGAAATGCTCACTTATTTTACGAATGGGTGGTTCCAGAATACATTAATGCTATATAACTACCCGGCCTTTAAGCAAGCAACTCGTTGCTTCTTCGCAATAGCAAATATAAGGGAATAGGCATAATGTTCACCAAGTGAAAGAGGACGCGACATTTTTGATTTCTAAGTTCATCGTAATCACCGAATAGCATCTTGGCTGAAGGATTATGGTCGGTAGGGATACAATCTATAAGACCCGGTTGTGATAGAGAAGAAGTGCTCGTATACCACTTTAGCGGGTTCCCGGAAATTGTTACTATATTAAAATTTTACATGAAGAATATCAATATATTCGAGAATCGTCATCACTAGTTTCCGATTCACTGACTCACCTGGAAGCACGGCGAGCAGCAGACACAAGCTTGCGGCGGTCATGGTGGAACGGTACTGGAGGCGCGCGCGCGGCCCGGCGTATATAAACAGCTCGCCGTCTGCAGGCCGGCGGCGGCGAGCGGGTAACACGTCGTCAATTATCATCACTGCAGCAGGCGTTATTATCTCAATTTATCTCAAGAGAGGGGAAGCAATAAAATAAACCGGCTCGGACTTCGCACTGTGTCGAGGGTTTTGACCAAATCTCGACCGAATACTAAAAAAACATTAATTGGCATAATAAATGGCGCTCAGAGGTAAGCAGGAATTACATACATATACGTAACGTTATCGAATTATTTATTTATTTCGAAAGAACAGCTTATATATAACAAAAATAGAGTCAATATAAAATTACAGAAAGCCAATAATAGAATTATGGAAGCTTTCCCAATTTTTCTAAATTACGCATAAAACCTAATCCATACGATTACGAATAAAAAGACCCAAGTGCTGATGCACTGGGCACTGGACAGCCAATGTTAAGACTAAAGGTAAACGAGGCACGGTTGTTGACAGCGACCTCGGGAACATTATATTCATAAAATTCGTTTTCTTACTAACTTCAAGTATTTTTATATTAAAATAAAAATACTTGAAGTTTATAATTGCAGTAAAATCCTGATATTTAAATGTGAATAGTTAATTTCGTCAGCACTTAAAATACATGTCGGTGCAATTTTATTGTCATGCCCAACAGGTAAGACAATAACATTGCACTGTGTAAGACAATAAAATCATAATATATGATTTATTACTTAATACTGCTTAACATATCTTCTGTGAGCAAAACTCAGCCTCTAGAACAGCATAGCTTGCTAGTCACTCTCCAATTCATTTCTTTCATCCCCAGTTTGTAACTAGTTCGGCTAAAGTTTCCAGAAGCTAATGTACACTCCGCACTCCACAGCCCCTGTAGAACGATCCACAGCCCCTGTAGAACGTGAAATTCAAATTCAAATTCAAAATATTTTATTTCCAAATAAAACTTAACAAGCTATTTTCGGAAAGTCAACAAAAAGGCTACCACCGGTTCAACCCTAGCCCGCCGAGAAGAACCGGCGTAAGAAACTCGGGCGGGGCCATCTTTTAGCAAAAAGATGGAAAATTGTTCTTTTTTAAAAAGTGTATACATAATATGTTTACAATGTAAAAACTTAATCTACTTATATATTATAACAAAAGTCAGAGTACATAAAGTACATTGAGGTAGCCTTGCATGTGGTCATTTTATTCCCAAGGTGTGCTATCGTCAATAAAATCATTGACCTTATAATAAGCTTTAGTACACAAACGTTCTTTTACTACATTTTTAAATTGATTGATAGGGAGGCTCTGAACGTTACTTGGGATTATATTGTAAAGGCGTATACATTGACCTTTAAATGATTTACTAACCTTACTCAGTCTGATCACCGGTATATCTAGCTTATGCTTATTTCTGGTGTTCCTACTGTGATTGTCACTTTTCATTTTAAAATTACTTAAATTTTTTTTAACGTACAACACATTGTCTAAAATGTATTGAGAAGCAACGCGGCAACGGTAAGAATACCAATTTGTTTAAACTTTTCTCTTAGAGATTCAAAAGAGGACATTTTGTAAATTGAACGTATTGCCCGCTTCTGCAGCACAAATATTGTGTTAATGTCGGCGGCATTTCCCCATAACAGGATGCCGTAAGACATCCTACTATGAAAATAACTAAAATATACTAATCGGGCCGTGTCTTCGTCAGAAATTTCTCTAATTTTTCTAACCGCATATGCTGCAGAACTGAGCCTACCTGCAAGATTGGCAATGTGAGGACCCCACTGTAATTTACTATCAAGTGTTATACCCAGGAACACAGTGGAATCCTCTAGTTTCATTTTCTCATCATTTAATAGTATGTTGGTTTGTAAATGGTGAAATAATGTTGTCTCCACAAGGAAACTATATTTTGTCCGTACCGTACATATTTTTAGTATAGGACTGTGGATAAGTAATAAGCACCAGAATCTAGAATCGTGCTGTCTAAGGCCCGTATAAATAAATAAATAAATAAAATAAAAATAAAAACCATTTATTTCAGGCTACATGGCCAATATTATAAATACCTTACAGACTAACATACATACAAAATATACTTAAAACTACACTTAAACTACTTAAACTACACGTGTTGTCGGCGACGTGTAGCGCGCTTCATTCCGGAGTCTGCCCCGGAACCTCCGGTAGACCACACCCGTCGGCCAGAACGCCTCCGCGTCGAAGGTGGAAATAAGATGAGTCGGTACTCTCACCACAAAGGAACTAAAGTTGACCTTATGGCGAGACTCCAGACGCTCCACTCTCAAGGGGAGGGATGTCTTCCTACGGATGTAGTCCACTATATCCTTAACCTCCATGGACCAGTGCAGGCGGGACACGTACAGCGGCGTGGAGGCCGTGGAGCGTACTTCACACCGCAGGCGCTGCTCGGGTCCGCAGGGTGCGGTGCCGCGATGGTTGCGGACGGCGGGCTTCTTCTTCCTTCTCTCCGCGACCGTTCTATAGCGCTCAACGCACGACACTAAACTAAATAAACAAATCTCAAACCCAACCTCTACTTGTGAACCAATTTGACAGATAAAACAACGTTTCGTTTCACTTTTAAAAGTGAACTTTATTATTGTTACATACTTACTTTAATTTCTTTTATTTTTGAACCGTCATCTATATAATATTAGGTTGGGGAAAAAGTTTCTTCGTTTTATATAAAAATTCTAAAGTTTATTTACAATTGACTAAAGTATAGGTATAGGTGCGATTTTGTTCGATAACTTTTTGCCATCTTGTTGGTAGGGACATGATCCCCTTCGCTATAAAAATGTTGGGGCTTCTGATGAAAATACTGCGACAAGTGGTTTTGGGCGTCCTCTTGTGAATTGTGATATCAACCTGGCACTAACTAAGGAATTCTGCAGCGACCGAAACAGGTGGAAATCTGAAGGTGCAAAGTCAGGACTATACGGCGGATGAACACCTCCCAGCTAAACTCCCGTTATTTTTGCTGAGTGGCTAAATATTAGGGTTCAGAACCGGGAAATCCCGGAACCGAAAATCCCGGGATTTCCCGGTTCTTTGACTACGGTTATAGAACCGGTTCTCAACGCAAAAGAACCGGCATTTTCGGTATTTTCGGGATTTTTTTTTACCTTGACAAAAAATAAACACAACGGGCTTAGAAAAGTACTTTTGTATTTAAATTACACATTGCAGCATGTCAAGTTAAAGTTTAATATATTTATTGCTATACAATGATTAAAATATCGTTATACATTCACTTCCATTAAAGTTTTACATGGATATAAACAATTTTTATAAAAGTGAGTAATATTATATAACTAGCTTTGGTCCGCGGCTTCGAGCGTGTGGAATTATTGTATTCGTAGCAAAAAGTTCTTTACCAAATAACACTACAGCTGCAGTGTGGTTTAGATAATGTTATAGTAATAAACATATTATGAGTATCATTATATTTTAACCAATGCATATAAAAACTTAACAAATTGTATACTTTTTACACCTTGGGTTACATTATTGGAGTTTTAGTAAGGATCCCTTTTTTTTTAAATATTATAAAGCCTGTGGTCACCGTTGACGGTGTAACTTTCCAACGCCGAAAGACTTTTTCAAATTTTAACTTAAGTTACGATGTTATTCAAAATATTCTTAACTGATTTTATCATCTCAACATATTAAAATATCTGCACAGAGGGGAAATGTCTGCTCTTTTAATATATATTTAAGTCAAAATCATGATTTGGTGTCTATAAAGGCTAACCCTAACCTAACCTAACCTAAAAATAATAATTATGAAAAAAATACTGTCTTTCTGTCGGTCCGTATGTGAGTCCGTACTGAATGGAATAAAATGAAATTTAGCAGGCAGATAGCTTCGAACCTAAATGGTAATATAGGATATTATTATCCCAAAAAACGTTGGATTTTCAAAAAACAGTAGGTAGCTATCAAATAAGTAGTTATTTGATGGTAATTCGGTGAAACTACTCAACGTATTTAAATGAAACTCGGCACAAAGGTAGATGGCACCATGAAATTAATAACAGGATTTTTTTTGTTGGAAAACCTAAGGGTCCCAAGGGATCATAATTAAAAAAGCTCTATTTTTGAACTTGCATAAAAAACAAAAATAAATCATGATTTTTTGTATCATCGTATTTATCTGTATTCTGATTTCTTTTAAAATATAACAATTAAAATAAATAATATAATCTTTTTGCTACTCAATATAAATAAAAATCGCAAAAACCAATTTTATAATATATCTTTAAAGTCCTAAGCGACAAAGCCCTTTTAAATATAAGAAATAAATAAAAATAAATAAAAAAAGACTAGATCGCTGGAGCCTAGTCACTAGCTTACAACTCACTTTTACTTCAATCAGTCCTGTAGTTTCGGCCTATATTCAATGCAAACAAACCTGTTTCCTTTTTATCGTTATTAGAGTGAAGATGTACAATTTACAAGCGTTGATGTTCTTTTGTTTTCCGCTCTCGACAGTGCCTATGGAATAACAGCTCATGTTGGATTGGAGGATTTAGATTTCGCTATTAGGAGATCTGTCCCTGATCATCTAACTTTAGTGGGCTTTCTTCGGTGAACATCGACTGTCATTTTGACGTAATAACTTTTTAAAAACACGATATAAAAGTTAGTAAAGGAAGGGTTAGTAAAGGAAATGATTTTGGCAGTATATGTATGTATTTTCCCTCGCAGCAGCTTAACTACTGGTCCGATTTTAATTAATTGGGTGTCAATACACAATAAACAAAAAAAATTATATTTTGAAAATTAAACCTCAAAACTAAAAAAAAATTTAAATGTCTCGTGCTTGGTATAAAAAGATAGGTCTTGGCAAGCAAGCTCACCACGAATATATATTTACATTTTTTTATTAATTATTATATTTTATTGTTAAATTTAAAATAAACTTTTAAAATGCGGTCGTACCTGCAAGTAGTATTTAGGAGTTGTTTAGTTACTTTCTATTTAATTGTCAATTTAATAAAAATATAATAGGTAGTTATTTAGACCAGGGTCGATAATTTTGAAAATAGTAAAAAGTGAAAAAAAAATGATTGTAGGATGAAATCCTATGCATTTCTAGATTTCAAATTCAATTATTTTCTTGTTTCAGCCTTTTTAGTCGCATTTTTTGTGAAGTGGGGTTATAGTTTTTTTAATTTATATAAGAGTGCGCGCGCAAACTATAAATTTCCCTAACACGCCAAAAGAAGTATAACTTCAATAAGATTGGTAGGTTGCATGATGTAATTTATACGTATAATAAATCTGTAGAGGGGTCATGTCTGTACATTAAGAATATTTAAAAAATTAAAAAAAGGGGGTCTATAAAAGCCACAGAACCTAAAAATAACATTTTTGAAAAAAATGTCTGTCTGTCTGTCTGTCTGTCTGTATGTCTGTCTGTATGTCTGTTTGTCTGTCTGTCCGTATGGGAATGTTTGTCGTCGCATCACGCTAAAACCACTGTATGGAATGAAATGAAATTTGGCAGGCAGGTAGCTTATAACCTGAAGAGCATTATTGGAAATTATTATCCCGAAAAATGAAAGGGTTCCCGTGGAATCTTCAAAAAATTGTAGCTACCTATTTGACGGTATTTCAGCCAAACTACTCAACGTATTTAAATGAAATTTGGCAGGCAGGTAGCTTATGACCTGAAGAGCATTATTGGAAATTATTATCCCGAAAAACGAAAGGGTTCCCGTGGGATCTTCAAAAAATTGTAGCTACCTATTTGACGGTATTTCAGCCAAACTACTCAACGTATTTAAATGAAATTTGGCAGGCAGGTAGCTTATGACCGGAAAAGCATTATTGGAAATTCTTATCCCGAAAAACGAAAGGTTTCTGTGGGATCTTCAAAAAATTGTAGCTACCTATTTGACGGTATTTCAGCCAAACTACTCAACATATTTAAATGCAATTTGGCAGGCAGGTAGCTTATGACCTGAAGAGCATTATCGGAAATTATTACCCCGAAAAACGAAAGGATTCCCGTGGGATCTTCAAAAAGTTGTAGCTACCTATTTGACGGTATTTCAGCTAAACTACTCAACGTATTTAAATGAAATTTGGCAGGCAGGTAGCTTATGACCGGAAAAGCATTATTGGAAATCGTTATCCCGAAAAACGAAAGGGTTCCCGTGGGATCTTCAAAAAATTGTAGCTACCTATTTGACGGTATTTCCGCCAAACTACTCAACGTATTTAAATGAAATTTGGCAGGCAGGTAGATTATGATCTGAAGAGCATTACTGGAAATTATTATCCTGAAAAACGAAAGGGTTCCCGTGGGATCTTCAAAAAATTGTAGCTACCTATTTGACGGTATTTTAGCCAAACTACTCAACATATTTAAATGAAACTTGGCACAAAGGTAGATTGTAACATGAAATAACCAACATAATACTTTTAACCGACTTCCAAAAAAGGAGGAGGTTTCTCAATTCGAAAATATATGTTTTTTTTGTGTTTCTTCGCGGATATCTTCATCGTTTATGAAACGATTTTAAATTTTTTTTTGTGTTGTGTAGGGTATAATTTAAATTTGGTCCCATTGTCACCGATCCGTGAGGAATCGAGGGAAATCCTCAAAATTTATATGGAATAATATATTGATTTTGATTTTTTCTGAAGTAGTCTAAGCATATGTTACCAAACAGTAAGGTTTTGCACTATATCCTGGATCTAAAAGTACTGAACAGAACTGCTGAGTCCTTAGAGATACATGTTTGAAGATTTCAGCGTTGTTTAAAGGAATGCAAGCATAATATGCCACTACGTCAATTACAGTCGAAGGTCTCATAGTTATCAAAGTGGAGACCTGATGATGGCGTCGTGAGGAATCGAGGGAACACCTCGAAATTTATAGGGACATAACCATATCCGACTAAAAACATCATTTTGAATCAACTATCAATGTAATACCACTACTACTTAGTCTTTGAAGATATACGTTTGGAAATTTCGACATCGCTTATACTGCAAGCATATGCCACTATATCAATTACAGTAGTCATCACCACCCCTGTCTTCACCAGATAGTAGGTATCCATATATACCATCATAACAATATGATGAAATAGCCAAGTTTTAAAAAAGGGGAAAAATAGTTTTAAGCCAAATAAAAGAATGTAAACCGACTAATAATTTTAAACAAAAAAAACCGACTTCAAAAGGTAAACTAAAAAGCAAAAAATAAATTTACTTCGCACAAAGTAATACTTATTTTCACTTAAGTAAATAAATTTATTCTATAATTTTGAAGTCGGTGCCAAGTCCAGCGTTCTTTCATAATTTGTTTTCATTTAATATTAGTTTGTAAGCCAGTACTTTGGTAGGTACATAATATATAGTAATAGTTACATTGATAGTTGTATATTTTTTTATGATTCTTTTTTCTGTGATTGCCTACATATATTTAGTAATTTGATATTGCAGTGAGGTTGTTGAAGTACTTACTTGGCACCGACTTCAAAATTATAGAATAAATTTATTTACTTAAGTGAAAATCAGTACTACTTTGTGCGAAGTAAATTTATTTTTTGCTTTTTAGTTTACCTTTTGAAGTCGGTTTTTTCTTTGTTTAAAATTATTTTATTTTAAGATTTTTAGTTATGGGTAGACTGAGTAGGGATATTTACCGCCAGAGCAGCGCAAAAATTTTATATATCAAGTTGATTGACTATAAAATGATATACAAATTTTAATAATATCAAAGTCGGTACCAGCCAAACTGAATATGATTTCTATATAACTATTTTATTATTTTTAGTCGATTTACATTTCTTTATTTGGCTTAAAACAATTTTTTCCCTTTTTAATATTTACCTATTTCGTCATATTGTTATGATAGTATATATGGATACTCTATCTGGTGAAGACAGAGGTGGTGTTGAGTACTGTAATTGATATAGTGGCATCGCTTAAAGTATGCTTGCAGTACTTTAAGCGATGTCGTAATTTCCAAACGTATAACTTCAAAGACGAAGCAGTCCTGTATGCCTGTTTCTGATCTATGCGGGTATACCTTGATAGTTGATTCAAAATTATGTTTGTTTTTAGACGGATATAAGCATATCGAGCAACATAAGCAAGTTACTCTAAAAAAATACAAAATAACTATGAGTGGTCCTATAAATTTTGAGAATTTTATAGTCAATCTACTTGATATAATATATAGGTATAAACTTTTCTTATTATATATATATATATATATATATATATATATATATATTGTATGAACATTAAACCTATCCTGTATTTTGTTCCTATCCAAATGTGTTCCCATCCACTTTTAAATATTCGCGCCGCTCGCCCGCCGGCCAATGACGGCGTTTGCGCGGCTCGCTGTGTCGAGCACATCACGCACGCGGTGCGCAGCCATTACGAAAAAAAATATGGCCATGTGAAGACAGTGTTGCCACTTTAGCGACTTTGTCGCTAGATCTAGCGAGATTTTTGTCCATTTAGGGAATTAAATTTTAAGCTTAGCGGAAAAATATATTCTGGCGACTTCTGGCGAGTTTTGCATAATCTACATTTACTTGAATTTTTGTAACCAGCTATCAACATTTTACGTAGGCACTTGCCTTCAAACCATGACAATACATATTTAATTAATAAATGTAGACATGTTATCTACTGGGGAAGTCCCGATCAAAGCTTACGGCGAAAGTGCAAGCTATGGTCGGGACTTCCCCAATAGTTCAATACGTATTTTATGTTCGTGTAGGTACTTCGTGTAGTTAATACTTCGTACCACTCGGTCTTGTTACTTCTTGCGCTCCATGTGTTAAGATTTAATGTTCCTCGTGTGTTTAATTTTCTTTGTTTAGATTTATAGTGACTGTTAACTGTTACCGACTTAAATTAATTGATCAAGAATATATAAAATGAATGTACCGCTGAAGAAAAAAGCCTATACTCAAAAATACAGAAAGGAATGGGAAGGCGAATTTAAATGGCTAAAACCAGTGATGACTGACGATACTAAGGCATTTTGTACAATATGTAGTACTGAAATGTACGCAAAAATAAATGACTTAAAAAAACACGCTGCTACAAAGAAGCACATAGAAAAGTGCAAATTTCTTTCGAAAAATAAACAGATAGATTTTTTTACAACCACTACAGATATGAAAACTACCAAAAAGTCATCAAGAGCAGAAGGTACATTAGCCTTATATATTGCCGAACACAGTTCTCTATCACACATAGACCATTTAACCGAAGTTTTAAAAACATGTTTTACAGATTCACCGACCGCCACTGATTTAAAAATGCATAGAACAAAATGCACTGAAGTTATCAAACATGTTTTAACACCACATTTTAAGCATAAATTGACAGAAGATATTGGTTCTAAAAAATTCAGTCTCATTATCGATGAGTCTACTGACCTTAGCATTTCTAAACTGCTAGGGATAGTGATAAGATATTTTAGCTCAGAGCAAGATTCAGTCGTATCTTCGTTTCTGGCTTTAGAGCCATTAAAAAGTTCTGATGCTCGTGGAATCGTGTCTGCTTTATTAAAATGTTTAGACACGTATGGATTGAACGTAAAGAACATGGTTGGACTAGGAACTGACAACGCATCCGTTATGACGGGCGTAAATAATGGTGTCCATACCATTCTCAAGACTGAACATGGGTTACCAAATTTAATATTAGTGCGATGTGTTTGCCATTCGCTTCAACTAGCTGTGAGCCACGCTTCAGAGGAAACACTACCGAGAAATATCGAATTTCTCATACGGGAAACCTACAATTGGTTTTCCCACTCTCCAAAAAGATACGAAGAATACAAATTATTATACGAAACTATAAATGCTGGTGAACAACCGCTGAAAATCTTGAGATCGTGTGATACTCGATGGCTCTCAGTGGAACCGGCCGTTGCAAGGATTCTTTCTCAATGGGATGAATTAAAATTGCATTTCTCTGTAACCAAAGACAAGTGTTATACCGCAAACTTACTGAGTGCAATGTATTCTGATGAAATAAACAAATTATATATTTGTTTTTTGAGGAGTATACTGAATGAAGTACAAACTGGCATAAAAAATTTCGAAAGCGAGAGATCAAATCCCCTTTACTTACTTAACGAATTGATGGCAGTTTTTAAATCAATTTGTAACAGAATAATATTGCCAAATGCAGCCGTTACCGATAAGGACTATCTTACTATCAATTTTGAACGCCATTTGAACCCCTGTCCATATCTCGGATACCTTTTTGAATCCCAATTAAGTCGGATGTCATTACCCCCAGCCACAATAAATTATGTAAAAAAACGTTGCATAGATTTCAACGTTAAATTGGCTAAGGAGTTGCAAGCAAGGCTTCCAACAAACTATACAACGTTAGAAAAAATGACTCTTTTAAGTGTTGAAAGTACGTTGTGCCAAGGCAAAGACAATAACATTTCTATGTCTGAATTGGCTCTAGAGTTGGGATACGAAGGTAACCAAATTGATAAAATTCTTCAACAATGGCACAGTATTAATTTTGTCAAGTGGGACAAGACGAATGATGTGATGAAATTTTGGGCAGAAGTTAAAAAATATAAAGATGCCTCTGGAGCTATTCGATTTGAAGAACTCTCTAATTTAGCATTTTCAGTGTTATCGTTGCCCCATTCAAACGCTGAAGTAGAGAGAATTTTCAGCATGATGAATATTGTAAAATCAAAACTGAGGAACAGAATGAAGGTGTCAACATTGAACAGCATTATGTTTTTGCGAAACCAGCTGAAAATCCGTAACACTAATTGTTTTACTTATAAACTACCGGATGAAGTAGTAAACCAAATCCGTAAAGATGGTAAATATTCATTCCGAGGCCAAACAAATACGGAATCGCAACAGCCGTCTACGTCGCAAATCATCCGAACTCATGAAGATAGTGAAGATGAAGAGTTCCCCATATTATTTGATGTTGAGTTAGAGTTTTAAGTTTTATTTTTATTATTTTTACTGAATAAATAACTATGTTTCTTCGTTTTACTGTTTCTTTATTAAAAAAAATATTTAGCGACATCTGGAGACTTTTTACGTTACTAAATTTACCTATATCTAGGGACTTTCGAATGGCAGTCTAGGGACATCCACCTATATAACGTGGCAACACTGGTGAAGGACGTAATCAAATGAAATTCTATAACTGAATTTCTAATAACCTTGCTAGAAGTTTACTGACTGAATTGTGCTCAATCTATCCTGCCTGATATCGTGGTAAAAGTGAATTAGTGCGCCTGAGGCTAGCCGGTCGACTGCATGCGGCAATCCCGACGCTGGAATTCCCTCTTTGTTCCTGCCTTCCAGGTTAGTGCTTGTGCCTTTTCTACCATTTGAGTCACAGGGTATTGAAGTGCAATCTTCAGGGAAATGCAGTTGCTTCTCCAGCGAGTATCATACATTTTTTATGGTGCCTCCTGTGAGGATTAATTTCGTCACCAAGTAGGGACGATCAATTACCTCACATAATTAAAATATTAATATAAAAGTTAATAGGTAACTTTTTATCCATATTTATGACAATTTGTAAGCCTAGTTACTTGTCTAACATAAATAGTAAATGCCTAAAGGTTATTTTGTTTGCCGCGTTTACTAACCGCGTGGAGCGCCGCGCGCCCGACACGAAGTTTATTACCTACTTATTATTATACGTAGTATACTACATGTGATTACTCGTATAAGATTTATTTTAACTCCAAAACAGTTAATATAAGGATTACTGAATTCCTTATTGTACCTAGCTAATAAAATATACCTAATGTAAGCATTGCATTGACTTGAGGATTGTAGTGTTGTTAGTATTGTAAGTTGTGCTCGAAAATATACAATTGAATTAGTAATTGGTTTGTATAACAACAATATCTAGGTACATATTGTAAGATATTATCTGCAGTAGGTAGTAAGTTTCATAAGGTAATTTTCACGTTGCAAAATGGCGGAGAGTGACTTGCAGTCGTTCGTCAAAAGACGCGAATATGAATTTAAAAATTTGCAGATTCTTTATGATTTAATAAGTATTGCGAAGAAAGATTCCACTAAAATCGCGTCCTTTAAGGCAAGATATAAAAGTATCGAAAAAAATCGTGCAAACTTTATGGAGTTACACGAAAACATAAACAAATTGCAATTAAGTTTAAATCCAAAGTTCGAATATGACAACAGCGCGTTGTTTTCATTTGACGATTTATATTACGCCGTCGTTGAGTTTGCAGACTCGCTCGGTTCGTATACAACCTCGCCGTCTACGGAACCCGGATGCCGGTCTTCAGGCATTACTCGAGTTGAATTACCGAAATTACAGATTCCTAAGTTCGACGGCATTATTGAAAATTGGCAAACGTTTAAAGATAGTTATGTTCCGCTAATACATAACAATATGTCTCTGTCGGATGTCGAGAAGTTTCACTATCTACTCTCATGCTTGTCGGGGACTGCGTTGACACTCGCCAAGGGCGTTCCAGTCACTTTGGCGAATTATAATGTTGTCTTTAGCGCGCTTTTAGATAGGTATGATAATAAACGAGTATTGGCTACGGTTTATTTAGAAAAAATATTTAACATAACACCAATACAAAAGCCGTCACTTACAAATTTGTCGGAATTTACTAATACTTTATATGAAAGTGTTAATGCTCTTCGAGCACTAAATATTGATGGTTTATCCGAATTTATTTTATTCTATATTGCATCTCGACCGCTCGACGGTGAGACTAAGAAACGGTTTGAACTCCTAAATAATAACGAAATACCGACATTTAATGACCTGGTTACATATTTACAAAATTATATCAAAGCTCTGGAGGTGAGTCAACCTAATGTTATGAATTCCCCATCGAATAAATCTTGTAAACAACCACGCGGCACTAATAAGATCGAAAGCGGTAATCGTTATCAGAGGTCGTCTTTTGTAGTTTCGAATAAACCTACATATTATAATAATAATAACAGCAATAACAAGCCTCAGCTGATGTCTTGTTATTGCTGTAACGAAAACCACTCGATATATCGGTGCGGTAAAATGCATTCGATGAATATAGAACAAAGAAAAAATCTCGTTCGCGAATTAAAATTGTGTACTAATTGTTTAAGGCCCGGTCACACTAACGAGAATTGTAAATCCAAATCAACTTGTTTTATTTGTAATGCTAAACATAACACGATGTTACATGTTGAACAAAAGGTTGCTAGTACTAGTAATTCGAACTCGTCAAGCAGCACTAGTGCGAGTGCCGCCTTCACCTGCGCGACCGAAACAGAACATTCGGGCAGTCCTACTAAGATACTCGGTTCGGCGGTAGTGCGTATACATTGCGTTGACGGTTCATTACAGTATGCACGCGCACTTATAGACAGTGGATCGATGGATTCATTCATCACTACTGCGTGTGCGCGGCGTTTGGGTCTTTATATTAAAAAATGCAATTTAAGCGTGACAGGATTAGGGCAACATAATGTTTGTAACATAAAAGGTTATACTTTCGGTTCGATAATACCTCGTTCGAGTGAATCACCTCAGTTTGATATACCTTTGGTAGTTTTGCCTAAAATTACCTCCAGAATGCCTTCGGCTGCGTTACCGTTGTCCGTCAAGGATTATTTTCAACATCTGGATCTCGCCGACTTGGATTTTGATAAATCGGGTCCGATCGATCTTTTGTTAGGTGTCGAGTGTTTTGATCAAATATATACAGGGTCACGTTTTGTTCCCGGTCCCGGATTACCTTGTGCGTTGTCTAGTGTGTTCGGCTGGGTCATTAGTGGTCAATATTTTCATAACGCGGATAAATACCATCTTAGTCAACCTATTACGTCACTTCTCGCGTCTTCAGTTGCGCTCGAGAATATCGTTCAACGGTTCTGGGATTCCGAGGAACCGCCGAAATGTAAAATTTCCGGTCCAGAAGATGATATTTGTGAGAAAAAATATCAGGCTGGTACATATCGAACCACCGATGGTAGGTATGTAGTACCACTTATGTTAAAAGATAATGCTCCGCTATTGGGAGATGCTTACTCGCATGCATTTTATCGTTTTCTCAATCTTGAGAAGCGCCTTACCAAACTACCCGAAATAAAAAGAGAGTATAAGGAGTTTATGAACCAGTACGAACACCTAGGACACATGCAGCCTGCCGATGTTTCGTCTACTGATCGTTACATAATTCCTCATCATTGTGTCGTACGTCCGGAAAGCTCTACTACGCCACTTCGGGTAGTCTTCGATGCTAGTAGTAAGACGACTAACCTTGTATCGTTAAATAATGTTGTTCATGTTGGACCTAAACTTCAAGTCGATATTATCGATTTAGTTACAAAATTCCGTCTGCATAAAGTTGTTTTCACAGCTGACATTTCTAAAATGTTTCGGCAAATACTGATAAGGCCGGAGGATAAACGGTATCAACACATTCTATGGCGTAATGACCCTAACGAAGCGCTAATCGAATACCAACTTAATACAGTGACGTATGGAGTTAGTAGTTCGCCGTATTTGGCCATTCGGACAATAAGGCAACTTGTAAAGGACCACGGCTACGAGTTTCCGAGTCGTGTTTCTGAAGTGTTAGTCGAGGAGACGTTTGTAGACGACATAACCACGGGCTGCTCTAGTCTTGAAGCCGCCAAGCAGTTAAAAGCAGATATTACATCCCTATTATCTAAGGGTCAATTTGAACTTCGTAAGTGGAGTTCAAATGAGCCAAGTCTTTTGTCTGATGTTCCTCCCGATCATTGTCAAATTTCAAAATCCTTCGAGATATCAGGAGATGAATTTGTCAAAATATTAGGTATTCGTTGGAATCCATCAAATGACAATTTTTCGTACACATTTTCGGACTCCTTTGACGTCAAATTCACTAAAAGATCAATACTATCAATAGTTGCTCGGATTTTTGATCCGTTAGGCTGGATTTGTCCCGTAATTTTTGCTGCTAAGTCGCTTCTTCAGGACATGTGGCGCCTTAACTTGTCATGGGATGAAGATATTCCTTCAGAGCTCGCAAAAAAATGGCATTTAATAGCGGCGAATTTGATCGATTTACAGAAAATTGTTCTTCCGAGGCTTGTAGTACCTCCAAATCCGATCGAAATTCATTTAGTCGGGTTTTGTGATGGGTCGTTGAAGGGGTATGGTTGTTGTGTTTACCTCTATGTAGTTTCTGATAGTATGCGCAGGGATACAGTCGTAAGCCTGTTGATAGGCAAATCTCGAGTAGCTCCGTTAAAGCCGACTACAGTGAACAGACTTGAGCTAAGCTCAGCTGTGCTTCTAGCAAAAGTTCTGTCTCATATGTATAACCTTCTTAAAGATAAGGTCAATATCACTTCCGTTCGAGCTTACTCCGACAGCATGACTACGTTATCCTGGCTAAACACATCACCTCATTTACTTAAAATGTATGTCGCAAATCGTGTGGTTCAGGCTACTGATTTAATTAGTCCTTGTCAGTGGTATCATGTATCTACTGCAGACAACCCGGCTGACTGTTGTAGTCGAGGTGTCTCGTGTCTTGATCTTATTGACCATCCACTTTGGTGGACAGGTCCTTCTTGGCTACAGTTGCAGCCAGAGTTATGGCCATCCAAACAAGTGCTTCTTACTAAGGAGGAGCTACCAGAATTAAAAACTCAAGTGACAGAGAGCTTTCACATTGTTCAATCCGACAACGTACTTTTGACTTTAACTTCAAGGTTTTCCTCGCTTATCAAAGTTCAAAGAATATTAGCTTGGTGTTTACGTTTCATTTCAAATACTAGGAGCCGTCAAAAATCTGACATTAGCATCTCCTCGCTTACTACTGCTGAGTTGGATCAGTCTATGAAGACTTTAGTTAAAGCTAATCAAAATAATTTTATGACTTCTCAAGTCAGTCAAGTGCGACGGCATGAGCATTGTGAGAAATCCATACAAAAATTATCTCCATTTCTGGATGAGGATGGTCTTTTACGAGTGGGGGGAAGGATAGATGAGGCAAATCTATCTTTGTCAACATTACATCCTCTGATCTTGCCGAAGAGTTGTGACCTTTCACGACTTATTGTCGAACATTTTCACTTAAAATATTTGCATTGTGGTCCGCGTACTCTACAGTCTCTAATCCAGAGAAAATTCTGGATAATTGGATTGAGACTTCTTATCCGTACTGTACTTTCAAAGTGTGTACGATGCTTTAAAGTCAACCCGGCTTCTAAACACCCAATGATGGGTAAATTGCCCGCTGCTCGACTTCAGCCTTCTCGGTGTTTTCAAACCACGGGTATCGATTTCGGTGGTCCATTCTGGATAAAAGAGAGTCGTCGTCGTGGGGCTAAAACTTATAAGGCCTATCTTTGCCTCTTTGTATGTCTGAGCTCTAAGGCCGTGCACTTAGAAGCAGTGACGGAGCTTGGCTCGGAAGCATTCCTTGCCGCACTAGATCGGTTTGTTTCACGCCGAGGAATGTGTAACACTATTATCACTGATTGTGGGACCAATTTCGTAGGAGCAATTAGCAAATCGGTATCTGCGGGAAATTATCGACGAACTACGTAAACAATATCCGGAGATTTCCGATGGCCTAGCGAATCGTCAAATAAAGTGGAAATTTAATCCGCCGGGTGCACCTCATTTTGGAGGAATTTTCGAAAGTGGCATCAAGTCAACAAAATATCATCTCAAACGTGTTGTCGGTGCTCAAGTGCTCACTTTGGAAGAGTTTTTTACTATTCTTACTAAAGTTGAGGCAGTGTTAAATTCTCGGCCACTTTGTACATTGTCACCTGATCCCCAGGAATCTGACGTGTTGACTCCCGGACACTTTTTGACCGGGGGTCCATTAGTATCTCTACCTGAAGAACCTATTTCTGAAAATCATTGTCCACGTTCTCGGTGGCAAATGATCCAAAAGATTACTCAGAGCTTTTGGCGAGTTTGGCAGCGTGATTTTTTACACACGCTCCAACAAAAGAGTAAATGGTTTATAGAATCTCCCAACCTAAAAATAAATGATTTAGTTTTAGTTAACGATCCTAACCTTCCACCGTTATTATGGAAACTAGCTCGCGTTGACCAGGTTCATCCAGGTTCAGATAAAATAGTTAGAGTAGTTACTCTCCGAACTTCTAACGGTAAAATAATGCGAAGACCTGTGGTAAAGGTTTGTCCTTTACCAATTAATTAACGTTTTGAAAAATTTGTCAATTACTGTAGATAATATTTTTTAACTTAGATAGTGTTACTTAGTTTCTTAAACTTTATACTTGTAAGTTAATCTTATTTTATTTCGGGCACAACTGTCATTTATTATAACACTTTGCTTATGAAATCCTTGTGAATTTCAAGTGGGGGGAAAATGTATGAACATTAAACCTATCCTGTATTTTGTTCCTATCCAAATGTGTTCCCATCCACTTTTAAATATTCGCGCCGCTCGCCCGCCGGCCAATGACGGCGTTTGCGCGGCTCGCTGTGTCGAGCACATCACGCACGCGGTGCGCAGCCATTACGAAAAAAAATATGGCCATGTGAAGGACGTAATCAAATGAAATTCTATAACTGAATTTCTAATAACCTTGCTAGAAGTTTACTGACTGAATTGTGCTCAATCTATCCTGCCTGATATCGTGGTAAAAGTGAATTAGTGCGCCTGAGGCTAGCCGGTCGACTGCATGCGGCAATCCCGACGCTGGAATTCCCTCTTTGTTCCTGCCTTCCAGGTTAGTGCTTGTGCCTTTTCTACCATTTGAGTCACAGGGTATTGAAGTGCAATCTTCAGGGAAATGCAGTTGCTTCTCCAGCGAGTATCATACATATATATATATATATATATATATATATATATATAATACCGTTATCCCAGACTCGTCAAAATCTCTAAAAAGGAGTCGCACAAACATTCATATGGTGTAGTTACATATTTAAATTATCCGTGGGGTGCCGGAGTTAGAATACCACCTCCCCGTCGACCAGTCCCCGGACCCGGGGGTGTCGTTAATGGTGATAGAGGGAAGTGTTGCCTTAGTGATTTTTTCACTAGATTTAGTGACATAGTTTTAGTAGGTAGACAGGTATTTTCTAAAACTTTTGTTTTACTGAAAACTTAAATCACTGAAAAATTATTTGATGACTTTTAGTGGTTGATGTAATTACTGCTATTGGAAGCAAATCTAAACACTCTTTCAAATAAAAAAATTCTTACAAAAGTGTTGAGACATCTGCAGTAATAATCGATCAAGACGAAGAGTAAATACTAAATTACCAACAGAAGTATTTGAAGTTGATTATTAGTTTATTTTTGTTCATTTTATTTCTGAATAAAAAATATACCTAAATCTGGGGAATTTTCTAACTAAAACTAGTGAATAAGTTTTCTAAAAGGTGGCAACACTGTAGAGGGAATATCACCGGAAATCCAAAAACTGCGCTCGACAACCATGTCCAGTAGCGGATGTTATGACGCCCACTACTGGACATAAGCCTCCCGCTAAAATAACAATGATGATGATGTTTATTGAATATTATAATATTTATTTTATCTTATTTATTAACGACCTCATCTTACAATAACTTATGATCTACTCTTTAATATTTAAATTAAATGAAGTACTAAGTATACAACTTACAAGTAAAAACACTTGACGTGAACAACATTTTACACGCGTTCTTAATTTGACTTCCTTTAAGGAGGAGACTAAAGCCAGGCTTCCAGAATGTAATACAGAATACGCATTACGCATGTCCTACCCCCGCCGCCGCTGTGTGCTGACAGCTGAATCGTTTACATCTTGAACAATCGACAGGTCTATAATGCCACAGTAGATGAATCGTTCTATAAGACTTCCACTATTGAATTTCAATAGTCGATCTCATGGTATATCATTCACTTTATGTGGCATTTCAGATCGGCTGACTGATCTGTTAGCCCAAACAGGAACATTAGAAAGTTTCGTAAAGTTAAGAAATCGATTGTCAATTGTATTGGCGCTGTCATGCTTTTCATTATTATTCGTTAAAGTTACTTCACGGAGCTTTTAATTGTTCCCGCCTGCCCTACTGACACTTTCGTACAATTTCGTTAAATTCTACTGGATTTTTACATTCTTAACGGATGTGAAATGAAGCACGTGTGTTAAAATTAGCTAATGTTATTAGCGAAGCTTATGTCAAAACCCATACATTTTGTTTTAGAACTTCGCACGCGATAAATAGATATGGCATCTAGAATAAGGGCCCTGGCTAATCAATGACTTTTCTTACTTACAAGACATTGCCATTTGCCATGTGTAATTTTTATTAGTATAAGAATTATAATTTTTTTTTGGTATTTAAGAGGTTTGTCGTTTTCCACCACAATAAGTGGGGTGAAAGATACTTCATCTTATCTTTAAAGCGTTATGGAAGTGTCCGGCAGTGTACTAATGTGCTCCGGTATGTCGCCCATTCTCCGCGGGCCCTAGGTTAGGCAGAGGATTCGTTTGCTCAATAATACATATACCAAAAAACTACAAGGCTCTAGTTCTTATGTTATATTAAGTACCTTATCGATAATACATCAGAATCCCGTGCAATGTGCTCGGCCTCACCGCTCCCGGCGCCACTAGTGGCTCCAATGCATATTGTTACCGTTACAACTAGTTAGACTTACATAGATGACTAGCATACATCATGATTTTAACATAATATATCTATAACATACGTTTTATTTTCAAACTTACGGTCGCACTCTCAGACATTTTATGCTCGCATAAAGAGCTACTTAGCAGAAAATTAACCGACTCCGAGCGCGGCCGGAAGTGTTTTGTTCTGATACATATACCTCTATTCTCTACCGCTATGAACTACAATAAATAACTGTAAAACCTAGCGAGTCACAAACTTGCGAGTCACAAACTTACAAGCCACACTTTAAGTAAGACTGCGCGCGCGCTCAAGTGATCACGTGGTCCGTGGCTGGAGGCTGTCGAAGAACGCCACCATTTCGAGACTTTCGCGCGAGACTTCGTAGCTTCGCAAGGACCGAGGCTGCTCCAGGGCTAAGTACTGAAACGGCTCCTCGGCCACCGCCGGCCACGCCGACTGCTGGCTCCTGTTGCACATCGGATCGCTGAAAACAAAAGTTTTGATTTGAGTTTGATGCTTATTGATTACTAGCTGTGCCCGCGACTTCGTACGCGTGGAAAAGTGATTTAGGGCAGTGTTATAATAAATCTGTTTTAAAAATATTTTTAGTTATAAAAACTGTCGTTGAGGTATTTAAAAAACTACTTTATGTTGACAATTCCTACTACCAGCTTGACAAACGACCGTGTACAATTACTATAATGCGAACGGGACTACTTGATAGTACGCTCACATACACGACGAACATCTAGTACTAAGATTTGTATGGATTTTGCGCCGCAGCGACTGCAGACGATGATCGTTTCCACGCCGACTCTGCTGGTGTGGCGACAATGATATTAAGACAGCGCGCCGCAAAATTTTGCGGTCTTTTCGGTGCTTACGCACCGACTCGCACTTGCCCGGTTTTTTTATTTATTAATAACCAAACATGTAGGTACTGATTATAAATCACTTCACTGTTAAAGTACTAACTGATTTTATACAGAAAAGTAGCAAAATATAGAAAGTCCCAAAAGAAAGAAAACAAACCTAAGTTGTACCTAACATAAAAACCATTCGGTCCATGATAAAAACTAAGAAATAAAAATATCAAGAAAAACGTAAATCTAACATATATTGACATAACTTTTTTAGTTTAACTGTAAACACAATACTTAAATGTTAGTAAAAATTCTATGTATTATGCAGTTATCGAATACATAATTTGGACAAAGAAAACTATAAAAATGTACAGTAATAGTAGGTTGTAGTATGAATTTTAACGGACGGAATGAAAATGAAAAATGAAAAATAATATTATACATTGCTAATGATGCACGCTGAGTATAACTCTCGGATAACGTATTGTATAAATGTAGGTACCTACTCAACTTTGCTATAATTGTATTAAAAGTACGGCATTTGGCGTATAGATAGATTTGTATAAGAGAATACTCTATCAATATTATGATATTTGACAAAAAAACCCATAATAATCACACTGTTAACACATATCCAGGGCAGGCCGCAAAAGGCTAGAATTTCAAAAGGTATCTCGATTGGAATTTAGTTGTATCAACAGTTTTCCCCTGTAACACAGTTTAGTAACTATCGAGATGATTTTAACGTCTATCTTATTAAATAGAAAAAACAAAAAAAGAGCAATAAATTTATGAAAATCTTAAAACTGTTTTTACGATTCCGTACCTCAAAAGGAAAAAACGAAACACATATTATACGATCATTGGAAATGTCCGTCTGTCTGTCAAGACCCTTTTACTCAGAAACGCGTGTTGTGATGAAAATTATATAAAATACTCAGGAACTACTGTTCCTTGAAGCAGTGAAAAAATCAGACTTCTTAGCCAATGCAATCAAAAGCAGTCGCTTATGTCGCTAAATTTCGTCATTTTCGACACTCATAAGGGAATCAAAACCTAAAGGGTACTTCCCGTGAACTCAAAATCATAAAATTTGAAACCAAGCACCGTCTAAAACCATACGTTTTTAGTAACATTATATAGATAGTAAAAATATTTAGATTTTTTAAACTTAGTACCGTTTGTCATTAATGTGTTTAATTGAAACTTATAACAAATACTTAGGTCTCTAATATATTCAAGCTGTAACGAAATCAAAATTCTATGTCAATCAGGTTTGTATGGAACTCTCGGTGTGCAAGTCCAACTCGCACTTGGCCGGTTTTTATTTATTTACTTATTACTAACCTACGCTAACAAATATGTATAATACAGTACCTACTTATCACAAAGGACTGTACAGTAAAAGTACTAACTATTTTTATACAAATAACTTTCGTAATAAACTCAAGAAAAAAAATCTTAGATTGTTCCTACCTAGCAAGCCTAAAACTAACAAATAAAAGTCACCCCCGCGGCCCCGGTGCGTTTGCTGCTAATACAATTTGAAGCGACTCGCGCGCGCGGCGGCGCACGGCTCCCGGGCCCGGCGCGCTCTTCCAAACGTCCAGCAAAAACGACATGATCTTTTAATATTGTCATAACTTTTTTATTTATGAACCGATTTACATAAAACAAACACTAAATGTTAAGTGAAGCTTACCGCAATATATTAGTGAAAAGTACATCTTAATCGGATAAGCCGTTTCTGAGATTAGCGTGCACAAACCCACAGACAAACAGACAAACAGACAAAAATTTTAAAAATCATAGTTTTGGGTACTATTGCGTAAATAAAGGTCCCCTATCATATTTTTTTTCAAATATCTTCAAATAAGTACAGACACGACTCCTCTACAGATTTATTATATGTATAGATTATGCACCGTTTACTACTATTTTACTCACTTGCAGTACATGAAGTTGTTGAAGATTGTCGTGAAACACTCGGTGACCTGGCGGTCTTGGGTGGCCAGCGCGCTGCACGGCGGGCTCGACCGGAACGAGTTGACCTTAAACACGAACGTCAGGTCCTCCATGTGACCGGCAGCCGTGAAGTTGAGGTGGAAGGCGTTCTTGATGACGCTGCAGGCAGCGTCGTACGAGAATTCGTACAGGAAGGCCGGCGCGCCGCCCTTCTTCCGCCGGATCTCGGCCACCTTCAGCGCCGGGTACACGTAGTACGTGTCCGAGCAGGACTCGATATACCCGTCCATGCTGGGCTCTCCGTGGAAGTATCTATTTTCGACTCGCTTCGCCAGTTCCAAAGAATTATTAGGTGTCGTCTTGTACATCACGCTGGGGGACAGAATGAGCATCGGATTCCCTTTCAAGCGCGTCATCAGATCTATAGCATCGAAAACGGGCCTAAAAGTCTCGCACTCCTTGGAAGTGTAGCCAATTATGAGAGGAATATTGCTGCCGCGACCTTGCATTAGCAGGGTCTCCGGGTCATTGTCGAGAATCGTTTTGACTCCCTCGTGTTTCGATTCGACTACTGGCATGAAAGCCGTGATGCCGACCAGGTCCTGGACCTTCCTGTTCGCGGTCATGATGGTGTCGATCGGCAGCGCCACGAGTTGCCGATGCACCTCTTCGGAATCGGTCTCGTTGATACCCAGAGTGGAGGTGAATAGCCCGGCTATCACTTTGGCGTAGATCGGGGAGGTGGTGTAGAAGCTCGGGATGGCCGTCCCGCTCATTATGATAGCCCTAAAACAAAAATGTTTTAATTTTTTGCCGATTAAGGGATCTGTGTCTCAGTAGGAAAGATAGAACACATTCGATGTCACTCGAGTTGACTCGACTCACTTATGGAACAGCCCCTCGGCTGCGGGCGACAACGTCAGGAGATGCGCTATGGCGGCCCCGGCGCTCTGGCCGGCTAGGGTGACGTCGTTGGGGTCGCCGCCAAAGTACCGAGCGTTGTCGCGGACCCACTCCAGCAGCGTTACCACGTCGCGCAGGCCGTTGTTGCCGGGCACGCTGGCCGTGTCCAGCGATAGGAACCCGAACACGTTCAGTCTGAAACATTCAAAATATTTCTCTTCAATTACAGATATTTATGGTAACTTTCAAGTGGCGTGACTAATTGTTTGAGGATAAGCCCGAGTAATAAAATGATTATTTAATTAGAGAAGTTGGGCTGCGACTGTGTCTAACCGTCTGTCGGTGTTGTAGACGGTATGTGGTACGATTCCACGCGACCTCGAGCTGTCGCTCACGAGGTGCGTATTCGCTTGTTTATTAGCTTCACTAAAATTCTGGTTTCGAGTAATTGACTGCGATAACGAGTGCTGTAGGAATCAATCTTTCTGACTGACATTTTCTTCCGTCGAAATATTTACATGTTAGCTAATGTTTATATGCCATCGTTCAGGAATACCTACGGCTCAATTTATCGGAGTAAAGCGAAGCTAGCCAAGTTATAAACGTGTCAAATAACCATAATTTTTAGTAATATTTCCTAGACGGGTGGCCTTGTGTATTTGTTATTAAGTGCCGGTTTTTATAGAGCCGCTCGGACATGAGAAACGAACTATTTCGCACGTTTGGGCTGCGGCGCACGTCACAGATTATATAACGCGTCCTGCATGTGACTGTGCTAATTACATCAATGAAACATTGTAAATACATAAAAACTTTTACATTAGAGTGTATGTGCTAGACTTGTAGTTTTTCGCTTGCAGAGTCTAAATATTCGTCGTTATCTGTTCTTGGCTAGGCCAGATGCCTCCAGCAGAACCGGTTCACATTTCGTTTTAACCGACTTCCAAAAAAAAAGGAGGAGGTTCTCAATTCGTCGTTATTAGAGATAAACGTTTGAAGATTGCAGCGTTGTTTAAAAAAATGCAAGCATACGCCACTACGTCAATTACAGTGTTGTACCAGTGTTTACCAAAGTGGTGACCTGATGATGGGATTCGTGAGGAATCGAGGGAACTCCTCAAAATTTATATGGAAACATATTATATCGATTTTGATTTTTTCTGAAGTAGCCCAAGCATATGTTACCAAATAGTAAGATTTTGCACCATATCCTGGACCTAAAGTACTGAACAGAACTTCTGAGTCCTTAGAGATACACGTTTGAAGATTGCAGCGTTGTTTAAAGAAATGCAAGCATACGCCACTACGTCAATTACAGTCGAATTTGGTCTCATAGTTATCAAAGTGCATGCCTGATGATGGTGTCGTGAGGAATCGAGGGAACTCCTCGAAATTTATAGGAACACTCATAGTAATTTTGTATTTTTTTCGAGTAACCTGCTTATGTTACTCGATATGCTTATATCCGTGAAGTACTTACTTGGCACCGACTTCAAAATTATAGAATAAATTTATTTACTTAAGTGAAAATAAGTACTACTTTGTGCGAAGTAAATTTATTTTTTGCTTTTTGGTTTACCTTTTGAAGTCGGTTTTTTTTTGTTTAAAATTATCAATTATGTTTCTTTTTCAAGAATGGTGATATGTAAAAGTTTCAGTTATTTAAGCCCCTACACGATAAACTTGAGTGGTCTCAATTAACTCGAGGAGAATTCGTTCGAAACTGTGCCGATCAATTATAAGACAAATAACCGAGGTATCACTTTATCGCATCTATAATTACTACCGACGCTTCAGAGCTACGTTATCGCATTATCTAGCGGGGCCTCACCTGTAGTTGAAGGTGATGACGATGACGTTCTTGGTGATGAGATACTCGGGGCCGTAGAAATCCGTGCCGCCCGAGCCGTAGGCGAAGCCGCCGCCGTGCACGAACACCAGCACCGGCAGCCCGGCGCCGCCGTCCGGCTGGCCGGTGCGGTAGGGCGAGGGGACGGCGGGGGGCGCGGCCGCGGGGAGGTACTCCCAGGGCACGTGCACGTTGGCGCCGATGCAGGCCTCGTCCGTGCCGCGCGCGGCCTCCAGCGCGCCGTATAGCACGTCGTGCTGCGGGCACGCGGGGGGCTCCGCCGTCGCGTCCAGCTCGCCCTCCCACGCCTCGGCAGGTTGCAGCTCCTGAAATTGGTGCCCGCACCATTCTTCAGGTGTTACTATCTTTCCGAACCCTTCTACAATCGGTTTAGCTTTCGCGCACAAACGGCTGGATCAATTTTGATAGTATTTTGTATAGAGTTTCTTACATTGTACAGGCAATTTTTTATCCAAGTAGTACGTTTCCCCGGGACACTGTAATTATCCATGCCGGAGCCGCGTTAAAAAGCCAGTATAAAATAATATTTTACTTCGATAAATAGTTATTTTTCCACATACGTAATTTAAAAATATTCTTGTGTTCTGCGACTGGCAAAATTAAATTTTAACATCCCAATAATATACAATTAAAAAAGGACCTTAAATCTCAAGTCTCCGAGGGGTTGGCGCGCGTAGGGCACGCCCAGGAAGGACGCGTACTTGGTGGCGCCGGCGACGGCGGTGCGGCCGCACAGCCAGCCGCCCGCCACGCGCGCGCGCGCCTCGCACCGCCTGCCCGGGTGCGCCTGCACTGCAACACGCCGACCGTCAGGTAGAGACCCATGCGCACCGATCGCGATCATAGTGAAATAAATTGGATTAAATTTAAAAAGTCAAACAAATTATTGTTCGTGTGGTGCTGGAGTAAGAATAGCACCTCCCATCGACCATATCTCCCGCGGGCGTCGTATAAGGCGACAGGCATTGTATGTACATGGGCAGCAACGTTTCTGCCCATATTGTTATTATTTTAACATTGCACTCGCAAACCCGCCAGCCGAGCGAATATAGGCTCGGCTGGCGGGTTTGCGAGTGCAATACTTAGGAGAATCTTACGTCCAGCAGTAGACGACAAATAACAGAGGTATCAAACCAAACCTGCAATGACGAAGACGAACGCAAAGAAAATACTGCACATGCGTGTAGACTGTTGAAGTGGCTGACGAGGAGACAACTGTTACGGTACCC
Source organism: Celastrina argiolus (assembly GCA_905187575.2). Lineage (NCBI taxonomy): Eukaryota > Metazoa > Arthropoda > Insecta > Lepidoptera > Lycaenidae > Celastrina > Celastrina argiolus. The sequence continues at coordinate 23,969,710 of LR994580.1, read as the reverse complement.
TAACCCATATCTATGCTGCGCCATAGCTGATGGGCTCGGAGTAAACTGGTCCCAGGTAGAGCGGTGCACAAAAACTGTGCAGCTGCTTCGCGGGGATTCAGTGTCTGCATAATTTTTGGCTCAAGGCCGCCGCGCGGACACACAATGGCCAGGAGAAAGTACTCTGAATGTGGCACATATTTCGGTCAGCAGTTATAAGATTATGGAGATCTTTCGAAGGATTCACTCCGAAAACCCAAATGAAACCCAACTTTACTCTACTCTCACTGCTCGCATACCCCTCTGTTACATATTTTTCCAAACGCCTTTCCCGCCGCATGATGTTTAGTGAGTGCGTAATGCGTCACTAACGCATGTTCAACAACCCTCCTTCTGGCACAGTCGGGTAAAAAATTGTTTATGGTTATCCGATGCTATACTTTGTATTGAAATTTACACGCACCGATAGCGCCGCGCGCACAACCGACCAACTATCTATAATTCAATATATATCGAACACTCCCGGGGAAATATCAGTAGCGACGTGTTTATGTTGTTGTTAAACAATAGAAGACATGAGCGAATGAAGGTGATATGTCGCAAAAAACATTACCCAAAAAATTAAGTTTAAACTGTCACTTAAACATTTTATAATGTGTAGTAACGTACATTGATTCTAGAGACGATTCTTTAGATTAACGAACTTAATACATTACGACGTGTTCTGAAATTTAAGTGACAGTTTGAACTCAATTTTCTCGTGAATTTTGCTACATATCGCTACATCCATTCACGTCTTCAATTTAATATAACTAGAGGTTACCCTGCGGCTGAAATTCTCCAAAATTGCCTAAAATTGATATAAATTGTTTTTTCGGGTTCTTTACATTTTATTCTTAGACACGCATAAAAATTATAGACGTTGTCTACACCTGATGATGACTTGAAACCGGTAGCGTATTTTAATAAATCTAATGTTTAATAACTATTAAAGTGGAAAAAGTGTGAGTAATTAGTGTTTTATTATTACTTTTAAAATTTAAAATAAATATTTTGTCAAATTTACTGTAGCTATAAATTATGTAAAATAAATAAGCGATAACACTTTGGAGTGTGTGTGTGTGTCTCCTATGTAGAGTATACTGTGAAAGTACCAGCGCTGAAAGACTTACTTTTGACTTTCATGTTTCTATGAGAAATGCCCCAACATCAGAATTTTCCCATACAATAAGTAAAAAACGTACCTCTTTCAACACTGGTACTTTCACAGTAAACTCTATATACGGGAGCCAATACACACCCTAACGTATTATCACTCGTTAATATTACAGCCTATATAACGCATCGTTGTGGACGTGCCGTAGCGTGTTATTGTTACTATCATTAATTTTTATATCTCTAAGCATAATAAAAAATATTATCATTCGGCAAACCTGTACTCGTAAAAACTGTAAGTGGCCAAATTTTATAATCCTCAGTTCGCACAATTCTCGTAAAACTGTACCTGAAGTTTTTACTCTCCGTATAAGATATTTTAGTAAAAATGTGCTACACAGCGAAAATTGCGAAAAACCTGAAGTTTTGTGTCATGGTCGGTGTTCCACCACCCGTGCTCCCCGGGACACTTGTAACTGGAGCAGCAGAGCGGCGGCGGCGGCGGCGGCGCGGACGCTCAGGATCCTTTAATAACACTTCCACAAAACTTTGCACACTCGAGCCTGATGGTTTTTGATAATCCTATTTGTGAAATTTCGCCGTCCGATTGTCTCGGCTCCTCGACGTGGTCCCGGGCCTGCGCGGAGTCTGGACTCACCTGCGGCCAGGCTCAGCACCAGCGCCGTGAGCACGTTGACCGCCATGTGGAGCTAGCTGAACACTGGCCGTCGCCGCGCCGCGCCGCACATATATACGCACGGCGCACGCCGCACGACAAACAGATACGCAAACGCACGCTCGCCGACCGAAAAAACGAGCTTTGTAGAGGGTGCTGGGTAGAGTTGTATAAGTCGACTGGCTGACCGGTGCCCACTTCGTTGAGCATAAAAATACTTTGTGATTAACCTTCCCGGGACTTCCACGAATATTTCAAGACTAAAAATAGCGGAATCGGTTTAGCCGTTTTCGAGTTTTAGCGAGACTAACGAACAGCAATTCATTTTTATATATAAGACTAGCTGACCCGTGCTTACTTCGTTGAGTATAGAAACCGTTTAAACTTTCCCTGGACTTCCACGAATATTTCAAGACCAAAAAAAGCACAATTGGTTCAGCCGTTTTTGAGATTTAGCGAGACTAACGAACAGCAATTCATTATTATATATAAGAGATAAGATTAAATTCTAGGTTTGTCCTATGTTTTATGCAAAGTTTACCATGTAATATACAATATTTAGCTATGTGGTAGTTAGTTCCGGTGAGATTAAGTGAGCATTTAAAAAACATCCTCTTTCTGATTGGAAGTCGTAAAATTAGTTTCCAATCGAATCTGTCCAACTAGAAAAGTACGGCAGCGATCATAGAGCCAGTACACAGGTAGAGCTTTAGATGATCATTCAATCGTCGTAGCTAACATACAAAGTAGCTAAATAACGGGTGTTAAAAGAACACTCACTATAACTTTGGGATATGAATATACTACCTTTCCTCATTATAGTGGCTGTTCTTTTACACCCTGTATAGAGACGTTTTTAATAGATCGAGACGCAAGTGCAGAAAATACTTGCAGACTGTAGACTGGCTGGTGTGGAGTGAGCGGCGGCCGCCCGATACCCCGATGAACCTAATCCAATTAATCTTGTTTTCACCTTTTGATTAGTATCGTATCTACGTCTGCACCCAGTTTATCGGTTTATTTGACGACCTCCGTAGCGCAGTGGTTGAGCACTTTAGTCCCGATTTCACCAACGCATTAACGGTTTGTTAAAATACCATGCCTTCTCATTCATTGATAGGAATTACGAGAGGAACAACATGATATTTAACGAAGGATTAACTTTAACATTGCTTAGTGAAACACGCCCTTAGTGTTGGAGCCGGAGGTCGTGAGTTCGAAATATGCCGAAGGAACAAAAAGTTTTCTTTGTTCCTGGGTCATGGATGTATTATATTAAATGTGTATATAATATTATAAAAATCTTAAATGTAATATGTCCAGTATAAAAGTATTAAATATGTTTCCTTTGTCTGGTATCCGTGGCTCTCTCTGCTCTTCTGATCATACTTAGCACGGGGCCAGATAGACGTGATGTGAAGCGTTCATGTATATTATTATTATTATCTATCCACTATATATGCCAGGTTGTAATCTTTTCCGCCCTTCATAGACTGCAGTCAATCAAAATAGAACCAATAAAATTATTAAATAGAAGAGCGATCCCGTCAAACGCATTCGACATTGACACTACACAACGACCAATTAGGTCCAGAAGCTACGTGCCTCCAGGACTTATAGACAAGTGATCATCGCTATTATAACTGTCGAACTTCGAAAACAACAACACGAACGTATAAATTCGTATGTCACTTAACGAAGCCTATGTCAAATCTGTTTTATAACTTCTACTAAAGCGATAAAAGCGATGGCAACTTGACTAAAGGTCTGATGTTCCTCGTCAATCGTTCCATGGCAGCCACAGGCGAGATGTAGTGCGAAACTTGAAGGTTCCCGAAAATCGAATTGTAGTCGTAATGCTGTACTGAACAGTGTTTGCGTGTCGGTGCAGAGCGGCGAGGTCAGCGGCGATAAACAATTATGTCATGCGAATTGGGTGAGGAACATAAAATAAGATCTGGTCCGGCTATCTCGTGCACGGGCAGTGCAGCTGCGACCCCCGACCCCGGCGTATCGCGCCTGTTGCCACGCGGAACGGCAGCGAGCGCCACGGCATCAAACAGATCGCCACACGATAAGCGCTGAAGCTAATCAGTAATCACAATACTGATGGACTAATAGTGAAGCGATAAGTGGCGCTCGCACATGCGACCGAGAAGGGCAGTCTGTGAATAGGAGGGCTCCTACGGACTTCTAATTCTGCCCTTGTTCTCAATATGAAAATTTTACAGCTAATTAAAGACTTTAATATTCACTCGCATAAATATTATTGTTGAGCACAAGGAGCAGCGTCAGAAGTTTGACGTAACCTTTGAAGATATTGCCTTTTGTTCTAAGGTTTGAAGGCCGGAGCGACCTGAAGATCCTAATCGTTTATCGTGCTTATCTGCGTTGCTGAAAAATTTCATAATATTACATCAAATACTCCTTACGTAAACAGAAACATCTCCTAAACACCAACCTAAACAATATAACAGACAATTGAGGACATGAATGGATGAAGGTGATATGTTATAAAATTTTGATTTCGAGAAAATTGAGTTCGAACTGTCACTTAAACATTTTAGAACACGTCGTCGTATTAAGTACATTAATCTAAATGTCCGTCTCTAAAGACGTATTGTATACGTTGATTCTAGAATCAATCTACACAATACGTTACTACGTCACCTAAAATATTTAAGTGACAGTTTAAACTCAATTTTCTGGGTAAAAAAATTGCAACATAGCACCTTCATCCATTCATGTCTTCAATTGCAATTGTCTGTTATCTCCTTCAAACTTACCCGACTTCGGCTTCATATCACTTCCCAAAATAATAATCATCTGAATGTCAGTGTGTGGCTGGCGAATCTAATTAATAATTATTATTATTTTTATTTAAAAATTTCAATAGTATTAGGTATAATGTCACAACAAAGTTGTGAACAGGAAAATATACGTGTAAGTATGTCCGATTACATTAGCGTAACTAATTTCACATTCAGTACACACTTTGGCATAACTAATATATTGGGAAAACGTAATGTTTTATTAGTTATATTATTATCCTTGTCATACAAAATATTTTGGGTTATTTTTAAGAAATAACGAAAAAGAAGTTCTTTTTCGTTATTTCTTAGCCAAGTCCTTTTATTGTGTCTGCTTCGGGTATATGAATGTTAATATACGATTTTTTTGTTTTAGTCCCATTAACATGTAAATCATTTATATCTAGCCATAATAATAATATGTTTATATCTTGTTCGTATCATGCAAAATTCGGCACGGCATTCACTAATATTATCTGCAAATAATATAATTTTGTATTCGTCGTTGCTGTTGTGACTTGTGTCTTTAATATAATATGTAAGAAATAGACATGGGCCAATCATACTCCCTTGTGAACTCATACTCATATAAGCCCATATTTTAAAATTAATTGTTTTTTATTACGTTAACATAATTGAAGATATGAATGGATGAAGGGAAGGTGATATGATACAAAATTCTGATTTCGAGATAATTGAGTTTAAATTATCACTTAAACATTTTAGAATAAGTCGTAACGTATTAAATAATAAATACATGAAACTAAATATCCGTTATAAATTTAATAGGTTAGTTACTAAAAAACCTAAATTGACAGTTAATGGGTAAAAAAAAATTGCGACATATCACCTTCAACCATTCATGTCTTCAATTGTTTATACAATAAACAAAAAAAACCGACTTCAAAAGGTAAACTAAAAAGCAAAAAATAAATTTACTTCGCACAAAGTAATACTTATTTTCACTTAAGTAAATAATTTTATTCTATAATTTTGAAGTCGGTGCCAAGTCCAGCGTTCTTTCATAATTTGTTTTCATTTAATATTAGTTTGTAAGCCAGTACTTTGGTAAGTACATAATATATAGTAATAGTTACATTGATAGTTGCATATTTTTTTTTGATTCTTTTTTCTGTGATTGCCTACATATATTTAGTAATTTGATATTGCAGTAAGGTTGTTGAAGTACTTACTCGGCACCGACTTCAAAATTATAGAATAAATTTATTTACTTAAGTGAAAATAAGTATTACTTTGTGCGAAGTAAATTTATTTTTTGCTTTTTAGTTTACCTTTTGAAGTCGGTTTTTTTTTGTTTAAAATTATTTTATTTTAAGATTTTTAGTTACGGGTAGACTGAGTAGGGATATTTAGGTACCGCCAGAGCAGCGCAAAAACTATATATATCAAGTTGATTGACTATAAAATGATATACAAATTTTAATAATATCAAAGTCGGTACCAGCCAAACTGAATATGATTTCTATATAACTCTTTTATTATTTTTAGTCGATTTACATTTCTTTATTTGGCTTAAAACAATTTTTCCCTTTTTAATATTTACCTATTTCGTCATATTGTTATGATAGTATATATGGATACCTACTATCTGGTGAAGAAAATACAGAGGTGGTGTTGAGTACTGTAATTGATATAGTGGCATCGCTTAAAGTATGCTTGCAGTACTTTAAGCGATGTCGTAATTTCCAAACGTATAACTTCAAAGACTAAGCAGTCCTGTATGCTTGTTTCTGACCTATGCGGTATACCTTGATAGTTGATTCAAAATTATGTTTGTTTTTAGACGGATATAAGCATATCGAGTAACATAAGCATGTTACTCGAAAAAAATACAAAATTACTATGAGTGTTCCTATAAATTTCGAGGAGTTCCCTCGATTCCTCACGACACCATCATCAGGCATGCACTTTGATAACTATGAGACCAAGTTCGACTGTAATTGACGTAGTGGCGTATGCTTGCATTTCTTTAAACAACGCTGCAATCTTCAAACGTGTATCTCTAAGGACTCAGAAGTTCTGTTCAGAACTTTAGGTCCAGGATATGGTGCAAAATCTTACTATTTGGTAACATATGCTTGGGCTACTTCAGAAAAAATCCAAATCGATATATGTTTCCATATAAATTTTGAGGAGTTCCCTCGATTCCTCACAGATCCCATCATCATGTCACCACTCTGGTGACAATGGGACCAAACGAGAAGCACCACCTTTCAAATAAAAAAAAATCATCCAAATCGGTTCACCCAGGCGAAAGTTCTGAGGTAACAAACATAAAAAAAAAAACATGCAGACGAATTGAGAACCTCCTCCTTTTTTTGGAAGTCGGTTAAAAAGTGCTACTTACCTACTTAAATAAAATTTTACCCAGTCCCCTAAGGTTTGCGAATTCCGTATTTTTCCATTAATTTTTTTTATATTTTTTGTTGTTATCGAGTTTCTTATAAAATATATTGTTTTATGTGAACATAATATTGTAATTTATTTGATTATGTATATTGTTTTCCTTTAATATTTGGCATACTTAATCGGGTTTTGTATAATATTATTAATCTATAGACGCTTATAAAATTAAAATGTATGTATATACAATATACATACATGTATAATATACAATAGTCAATTTAATAAAATATATTTTTATTAAATCAACTACTAAAGTTGAAGATATGATTAATTAATCATAAAAAAAACAATGGCGGCTCTCGATCATGACCTAGTTCTAACAAAAAAGCTGATACCTTTATGTTAAAAAGTGTAATATGCATTATCGAATAAGACTAACCATTGCCAAGTATTACATCGACCTAATAGCAAACTATTAGATTGTAATTCCAGATCAGAAATCCGATTGGTTCCATCTGTAATCAGTGCCCACAACAGCCGATATCAAGCAATATTTGACAACGGAGGGGATTTGGTATCAAAATATCAATTTTATCAGAGTTACGTGACTACAGATCATATTAAAATAATCCATTGACGCCAATCACAAAAACGAGATAATTGCCAAATACTTATCCCCGCGACCGCTCCGGGAGACACGTTCTGTTGGGTGAATGACGTACCTACGTACGCACGTCAGCGTCGGGTCTGGTCTACGGCCCATTTGATGGACAGCGACTCTTTATAGCAGACTTACAGCCAACTATAACGTAACATAACACCAACACGTCGAACATCTATCGCCTAGATCCTTCCGAGACCCCGTCGCTGTAAACTAGCCGAAACGTCGAGACTAACTTAAACCATAAAATCAGTTGTAGTAGTTTTATTTGCAACAGTTAAACCGATTCCGTCGCAGCAACGGTGACGGTTGTCGCAAGTGGCATGTCGCGTCTACGATGCCCTCTGAACCTGACACGCAGGGCGCAGGTGCCGCCCGCCGCCGCCCGCGTAACCTGCCGCAGCCGCGCGCCCGCGCCGGGTCCGACACGTGTAGCGATAAAAAATACAAGTATTGTTTGACGACGCTCCACCGATATCATGTTTATCTTCGCACTTTCGTGGCAATTAGCCGGTCGTAAGCCGATCGCGGCAGTAATTATGCGAACAGTAATCTGCTGGGCGCATGCAACTTTTTTGTATCTTTAATTGACTTAATAGATCGATCGGCAACGTGTCGTTGCATGGTTGTTATCCGGCAGCCCGATGCAGGGTCGTTCATCCTGGCTGGAGAATCGCACCACCGCGAACCACCTTGGCCCTATGTCCCCTCTCGCAGCGGTGACGTGGGTGACGTAACGATGTGTGCGTACACTACATCGGCCGTAAACAACGCGTCCTACATTGTAGCTGCGGCCCGCGCCCACCGGCCGGCGTGACGTCACCGCTGCCTCATTACGCTATCGCCTATTGGATCATCATATAAACAAATGGTGCAGATTAGGATCATTTGTTTATACGGCTGCTGACAGGCAACAATGTCTCCAAGCGCCCGCCTCTCCGACTACTGCGGCGCGGCAGTCGGCACCGCATCGTATCGGCCCGTCGCTAAACTTTTGTTACTTATCTCTTTAGGTACAATTTAATAAATTCCCATAATATATTTATGTAAATCATAAGATTAGGACAAAAAACGTTAGTTTATTTAACCCACCTGAACCTCACCATTGTGTGTAACCGGTTTCCGTGGAGGCAAGTTTTATGCTAATCGGCAACAAACGCAAATTTGACAATCACCTGCCGCGGTTCTTAGGGACATCTCTGTCGAGCGTGGGCGTGGGTGTTGTTGACTCCCGAGGCCTTGGCCCTGTGCACGTGGGAGGTCAGAGCGGTCCTAGCAGTCGGCGCTGGTCAAAGTCCGATCGAATCCGTGTACGCATAGGTGCTGGAGTTTTTGTTGTACGGCGATAATAAGGTCTAATGAGTGATTCTCCGCAACGTGGCGTAGGTGCTAACCGCGAGTGCCGAGTGGACTCAGATCCTGCAGGTCCACAACGGATGGCGTAGTGGCGAGGTGAAGCAGTAGGAGCTACACCTACTGTATACCCCGGATGGTCATCAGTAGGAGACCATTTACTAGCTTGTGTTTATGAAGTACTTAAACCTTCATTGTAAAAAATATTAAGCGCCTCTTAGTCTTCAGATCCAGATTATAAACGTGAACAAAGTAACAGCTGTAGTGCCCTAATAGTGCTATGCTGTTAATTTATTTATATAATTTATTTACTATGCACTATTTTCGGTTAATTATTTTGGTGCGCGGCGGGCTGCTACTGGTTTTTACAGTTTGCGTTTGCATTATGATCTTAGTTTAAATGTTATTGTTATGCGCAGCTCTGTCAGTATCGATGTATTTATGACACTCGTTACTTATATAAAAACTATTTAGTTTTTTTATCGCAGTATAATAACAGGAAATTTTGTATTAATTTTGCCGTGTATAATCTTTTTTACCCGACTTCGGCGAAGCCAAAAGGAAGGGTAATGATTTTGGCAGTCTATGTATGTATGTTCCCTCGTAGCGGTTAAACTACTGGTCCGATTTTAATAAATAAGGTGTCAATCGATTCGTAGTGGTCCCGCGAGTAACATAGGTATATAATTTTTCGAAAAATTTTGGAATTTGTTAATTATACCTCAAAAACTATCTCCAAAAAAAATTAAATTAAGATAATTGTATCTTGTTTGGTATCAAAAGATAGGTCTTGGCAAGCACATTACAAATTTGTATTTACATTTTTAATAAATTTTTATATTTTATTGTTAAATTCAAAATAAACGTTTAAAATGCGGTCGTACAAATAGTATCTAGGAATTGTTTAGTTACTTTCTATGTGTTAATTTAACGTTAGTTTAGTGAAAATATAATGTTATAGTTTATGTGGAAACAGAAAAATGTAAAATAAAATAAAAGTTAAAAAAAAACTATAACCCGACTTCGCAAAAAAGGGGTCTAAAAAGGCTGAAACAAGAAAATAATTCAATTTTAAATCAGGTAATTCAATAGGTACAGAAATGGTTAAGGTAGAGCCGTGGTCGTGAAATTGAATTTTTTTTTCTTGTTTCAGCCTTTTTAGACCCCTTTTTCGCGAAGTCGGGTTATAGTTTTTAACAGCTTACGATAGTGGTCGGCATACGAAGCCATTATGTAACCACAGTAAATAGATAATCCTAATTCCTAATTCTGAGATATGTACCTATCATAAACATTTTACTATGAAATTATTTGAATTAAAATATTAAAAATAAAAACGTCGAAATCAACGGTCGCGGGATCCCTTCGAAGTTCGAACTCGTCACCATTCCAACTGCATGTGGTCGGATCTCCGGATATTGCAACTGGAATATCATGAAAGGAATATATGGAACCGAGCAAAACAAGCGATGACCTAAATGGCTACAAATGCCTGCCGCGCTGAAGCGACTATTAAGATAGCTGAAGTTATCTAAATAGTCGCCACGCGTTCGCATTGTTTACGTAACGAGATGTGCTCGAAAACAACACGCCGTCACTCACCAGTGCAAACGTCTCGTCCGCGACTGCCGGGCAGCAGGGCAAGTGACAACACAGACGTTAACCCTCAACCTCGCCTCGAGTTTCGAACTCTCCATCGTAAACAAACTACGGACACGGTAAACTATTAGACGTCAAGTCGGATCGAATATTGTCTCCGTAGCCCAAAGGACTATTGAGGCCAGTAGGCTGTAGAGTTCGCACTTAGCAGGCATAATTGACATTTAAATAATCGTAACGTAATTGAATAAGTATTTTAGGAAATTAGACAGCACCCATAAATTCGCATTCGATAAAGTTACGAATTCGTCGATAACAATTGTTCCTGCTGAGCCAACAAAAGTCCGAACTAAACACTAGATCGATATTGTAAGGCAGCGCAAGAGGTGCTTACAAAACAGGAACCAACTGGAGTGAGAAGGAATGGGGCTCCCCTTATTCCTCCTCACTCCTATGGAGCGAAATGATTTTGGTCGCTCGCCTAGCGTATAAAAACATAGCCCATCCGGAACTTTGAAACCCTTCATAAGAATACGTGTCCTGGACAATGCCTGCGACTTTCCTCGAAAGCTGCATTACGCAGCATAATTAAAGCTTACATGAAATCGTAGAAATGGTCGCGACGGTCAAATCTCCGTGTCACGTTACGGCCATCGGACGACGCGAGGGTCACTCGAAGATGACTCATGACTAATAGCTGGACAGTGGACACTGTTAGAGACAGATCTGATCATCGTCGTCATTTATCTTGGAAATAGTTTAAGGGCCGATTTTTCCATCCTCAGATAAACAACCAGATAGCGTTTATTCGACGAATAGCAATATTTTGGGGTTTTCAATACTCAGATAGTTGTTAACTGTCGAATAAGACACCTATCAGAGGAATAAAGTTATCTGTTGCTTGAAGGGCCAGATAAGAAATTATTCCCCCGATAAGTTCGTGTCAGCTGTTATGTTTAACAGTTTCGTCAATTTCGTTGGGTATCAGAATTTAATAAAATGGATGTTTTTGAAGCAATTGACAACTTAGCAATCGAGGAGGTACCTGAATTCCTCAATTATTTACATCTGTCTGGTAGAAAACCCCGACCAGCTAGTATTTTCAACAGTACCTTATACCTAATAGTAGTAGTGCTGATGGTTACTAGCACAAGGAATATTTTGAGTCACTGACAAGCTAGTTTCTTACAAATCACATTATACTAATAATATCTATGGACGGTGTGAACACCATGTCAATCTGGCCCTGTGCTAAGCATACAAAGAACTATACAGAAAAGAAAGTTACAGGTACAAGACAAAGGAAATATATTTAATACTTTTTATACGATACACATATTATTTTTATTACATTATACACACATTTAATACACATCAATGACCCAGAAACATTGGAAACTTTTGTTCCCTCGGTGGGATTTGAATGTGCAACCTCTCGGTTGAGCACCAACAACAATGCAGTCGACTATTACACTACACAGGCAGCGTAGTGGTTGAGTGCATTGGTGCTCAAGTATTGACATTGAATAAGCTATTACTAACAAGTAACAAATATAAAACAACATGTAATGTAACTCTTTGGTATTTAATTAATAGGATTTCTTATTTATAAAATTGATTATTATTGAATAAATAAATCACAGCCATAAACTATGTGCGCTAAACTATTGAAACATTAAGGAAAAACAAAAAACATATTATAAAGTTTCACATTTTTATTACAAATAAGATGATATTATCAGTAACACAGTAATTGTTTGCTGCATTTTGCTCTATTTATATATATTTTGTTCTTTCCTCATTTCATAATTCTCAAGACATAACATCTTTTATGCTCCTTTTCTAGAAAATAATGTCATTTTTGCTATTTCCGTTTGTAGCTTAACCAGCTGTACATCAACTCTGAATGCAAAAAATTAATGATTAGATTTACATTCAATAATTTCCGGTGTAAAATGGCAAACCAAAAACATTAATATCTTTAAATTTCAAGCAATGTTCCAACCTCATTCCATGAATTTATTTCTGCATAATATATTATATTTTGTTTGCAATGAAGAAATAGTACCTATATAATAGTTTCGGTTCAATTTTCTTTTTCTCCTTTTAGATGTAAGCGGTTTTGATTAGCAATATGTTAGATAATAAAATAATAAATACCTTTGGCAATAATTTTCTATAATATGTAAAGAAAATTACTATTTTGTAGTTTGATATTTTATCACAAGTTCTATTACAACTAAAAAGTCTTATTTCGGAGTTGGTAAAGTTGCAGAACGTGCTCGCATCCTTTTTTGTTCCATTCTATAAAACCCTTATTATTTACATCTATGTTACACAACAAAAACAAATCATGTATCTGGGGGCACGGTCGTGCCCCCGTCAAGACGAGCCAAGCGAAGCGCAAGGGCACTACCTACCTTTTCTCGAAAGGTTTCGTCGTTTTTTTGAGCTCTCATAACTTTTCTTTGGAAGATGCTAAATAGTTGAAATTTTCAACATATAATGACATCGGTAAAGACATAAAACATACAAAGTTTGAATGTCGTAGCTATTATACTTTAGATTTTATCAACGTGTAAAAACCCCAGATTTCGTCACTGACTCATTTATAGATCATCAAAATTCATAAGGTACTTCCTGAAATCCTAGAAAGCTGATATTATTTATGTAAGCTGTTATTGCTACAAAACCAACAAAAAAATTATTAAAATATAAATGCCGCCATTTTGAATCCAATATGGTGGACGGTACAAAATGGATGTTTACTATACGGATCTGATCTTTAATACATAAAAGGAATACAATAGTCATATACAAGTATATAATAAACGGACGACCTACTTTTTGTAGGACCGATAATCGGTCAGATTTTTGCTCCATATAATTTCTATCCGACTTTATTTATTTTGAGTGCGTTGCACTCCTGCAATTAGACTGTTCTATTTCATTCCGATTATTAATCGGTGACCGACTTTTTGTAGATGAAAGATATATTTATGAGAGAAAAACTAGTTTTTTATCCACTTTTATAAAATTAGGCATTAGCGCGAAGTAGCAGGCAGCAGGTAGTAATAAATTGCTGTCTGTACAAATTACAAATTATGTAAAACACGTGAAATCGGTTATCGGTCCGATAGTAGTCACGGCAGTTTTCAGTCGTATACGATATTTTTATACTGCGAATGTTATTCGATTGTTAAGAAATATTCACATTTCGTATTCGTAATTAACCAGCTTACAAAAATAAATGAAATCCCACCAAAAACATTTTCATGTAAAAATGTTGCCAAGACGAGCCTACATAGCTTACACTCTGAAAAAGTTATCAGATATCGTATAACGCCAAGCTCTACACTACACCTTAATCAAAATCTATCAAAAAGTGGTCAGATCTCATGTAGAACCAAAATTCATGATCTATGCCCCCTTACTTCACCAGGCTTAACTTCACTTACGCTTCATTGTAGTTAAAACGTGATACTTGACCGTTTTGCTACCGTTACGAAGATTTCATAGGGATTCATTAATCGTGTGTAAAATAAAACGGCCAAGTATCACGTATTGACTGCAATGTAGCGTAAGTGAAGTTAAGCCTGGTGAAGTAAGGGCGCATAGATCATGAATTTTGGTTCTACATGAGATCTGACCACTTTTTGATAGATTTTGATTAAGGTGTAGTGTAGAGCTTAGCGTTATACGATATCTGATAACTTTTTCAGAGGGTAAGCTATGTAGGCTCGTCTTGGCAACATTTTTACATGAAAATGTTTTTGGTGGGATTGCATTTCTACATAATAATTATTTGTAAGCTTGGATTTTCTTTGAAAGACTAAAACGTAGTGATTATATTCTCTTTGTGAAAGACAATATTGACAACTGACAAGTGACAATTACTGAAAAAGTGATACCTACCGAACATTTGTTGCTGTTCTTTTCTAACACATTGAATGCAATAACTGTGCATCTCACTTGCACACAAATAGTGTGAAGTTGTCTGGTTAAAGACCACTAATAGCTATTCTCTAGATAAAAGACGATTGAAAAATCGAAAATATTTATTTGCTTGATAAATAGGCATATAATTTTATTGGTCAGGCTATTTGACGACTTATCTGAGTATTGAAAAATCGGCCCTTATATAACAAAAATAAGTCGCTTTTTACAGAGTTGGTGTATGCTGGACTACATTGGAGTTCATACTCGAGTATATAGTTTCTGTGCAACATATTTATTTCAACTTGGCCGGGCACGATGCTTTGTGCCTATATTAGTTTATACGAGTATGATCAGCTATCTGCAAACTTTTCGATTATCAGGGTTCTAACTTTCGGTAAGAAAATAGAGAAATATTCGATATTTTAGTGAAGGCTCTTCAGCCTGCAAATGCAGGTCAATTCTGCTATTTCAATCTTACAATAATTATAGTACGGTTTCGGTACAGCCTCGATCTCAATATATCATTAAGCTTGCACGATGTAGTGGAATTGCGACTCGGGCCAGTTTATGATAACAAGACCAGCTAATTTATAATTCATTGAAATTACAATACGGAGATTCAGTATTGGTGCCGATGTTGGTCGTTACTCGTCAATCGTTGCGGATTTAGCCAGCATAGATAAACGGAGTATATATGTTCGAAGAAACACATCATTTACGCAGCAAAGATAAAAATTAGGTACATGTTTTGTTTGGTATTGCGATTGCATACTGTACAAAAAACACGATAAGTAGGTGATACGGCTCGGTATTTATAGAATGCATGCAGTTTGCTGGGCGACTGCGCTAATTAGTCGCGACCGGCGGTGGTAAACAACTCTCGATATCATCTGCATCCCTCGATAAAGAGATAGTTCGATGTTTTCGGCCTGCGCGGAGTGTTCGGTGTTGGTCGGCAGCGCTTATCGCCCCAGCCCGTTAACCTGATGCACCTCGGCCGAATGCGGCGATAAGAGATTCCACGAGGGGAATGTTTTTTGCAGCATATTTTCGTCACCCCGCACCCGGGTGATACACACATGATGAGATACCCCCTGCCACAACCGATAGTGCAGGCTGCAGGCGCGAATACTAAACTTGTTTATTTATTGTTTAACTATAGGTATTCCTTGTGCTTCATTTTTGGACTGTTTGTTCATACAATTTTGTACCTACTTCTCCAATTTTTCTTCTAATTAATTTCGTTGTGGGACCCAAGACAGATTTGAGATTTAGCTTATGCTATATATTATATATTATTAGGTCCTGAGATCATCTCAAAGGGTTGGTTGTTTACCGCTGTCAATCCTGACTCACAGGAGTTGCAGTGGTGGAAATGTGAGGGGGGCCAATGCCCGTTAAAAATGTTTATTTACTACTCAATTTCACTTCTTTATTTATCTTTACTAGTAACCAATGACGTACATCTTAGGGTCAGTTACATCGAAACTGCTACTTAATAGCGACCTTAGTGCAGTCATATAATCTTCAGGTCAATTATTCGGTGAGCGATAACTCTAATCTTTAACTGTTTGTCTGCAGGCAGTAGGTATAGAAGTAGGCGTAGTTGTTGGTGTAGTATGAGAATTTCAATGGCTTGTTGTGTCCTGCTAGTATTATTTCAAGACATTGCATATTGAAAGCCGCGCACCCTGGCTTTCAACATTTATATTTTCTTCTGTGTCCAGCAGGATTCTTGGCTTTACATTTACAATCGATAATAACAAATGTGGAATTATGTTGCAGGGCGAGGCATGGAGGACGAGGTGACGTTCCTGTTCCAGATGGGGCTGCTGCGGGACGCGGTGTCGGCGCCCGCGCAGCGCCTCACGCTCGCCTACCTCAAGGAGCTCGCCGTCAACTTCGTGCACGACAAGGTACGGCGTATGTTGCTGACAGTGGCATAAAACTAAGCTAGCTGACCTCGGTCGAAGTAGTAGCCGTGTCAGCTGTTGTGTTTGTCTAAATAATAATAATAATAATAATATCTATGGACGCTTCACACCACGTCAATCTGGCCCGTGCTAAGTATCCGAAGAACTTGTGTTACAGGTACCAGACAACGGAAATACATTTAATACTTTTATACTATACACATTTTTAAGATTTTTATTATATTATACCTACACAAATTTAATACACATCCATGACCCAAGAATATTGAAATCTTTTTGTTCCCTCGACGGGATTCGAACCCGCGACCTCTCGTTTGAGCAGCAACGCGTTCAACCACAACGCTACGGAGGTCGTCAAACAGCAGTAAACACTAGGAGTAATATTTAAAGTTCTACTTCTAAGCCCGTATCATCTTAGCCGATTTATAAAAGTGTAACGCCTATTAGCTGATACATTCGTCCCTAATCTCTAACTCCGCGCTCGGGCGGTGTATGCGCTTATCGTGGCCAGAACTAGTAACCAGCACATTACTTGTACTGGCCGTACATATCGTATAATTAAAAAGTGTGTTAAAAGTCAATGGAGGTCTTCCCGTTGGAAATGCGCTTCAGCATACGGCTTCTAAAATGTAGCCCGTTGGGAATACACCCGCCACCCTGACTGTCCCCAGATCCCCGACCACGGGCTGGCGCGGCTGGGCGACCGCATCCTGCTCTTCCGGCACGACTACTGCTCGCCCAACGTGCTGCAGCTGCTGAACTCCGCCGCCGACGTCACCGACGAGACGATCCTCGAGATCGTGCTCACCGCGAACCGTACGTCGCAACATCCTACGATTCCTACGTCGATCCATCTCATGCCTAATGCTCCGTTTTTCTGGGATAGCGTTGACGTCATATAATGACCGTACAGCGATGAGTGGACACTTTCTATGTAAACAAAGTAGCGAGGTTTTCTAGACCACGGTAAATGTCACCGTTGCAGTTGTTTAAGGCTCATTTACACACGTTAAGTTGTTAAGTAGGTAACAAAATGTTAAAACATGTAAACACAAAATGAGGTAGTAGGTTTTTTTACTTAACAACGAAACTAAATAATTAGTATTGTGAGTATTTTTCGATTAAAATTGTGGGCGGGGCAAGTCCAAACGTGTCAAGTAACAAGCTACTTGATACATTTGGACAAGCACAAAATTAGTTAAATTTTTTTTGTCAAAGGTTAATGTCTTATTTTTGGGTATAGTTATTTCCCTAATAAACAACTTTACGTATTACTTCAATACGTGCAACAGCGTTCATCTTGAGTAAATTAAAGAGATTAACTTCTTAAATACCTACCTACAAGTTACTCGTAAATGTAAGTCATTTAAAATGAAGAAAAAAATTAGTTAACAATTTAACCTCTGCAAATCATCTTTTACATAGAAAACGTTAATTAATATTATATAAATACCGCTAAAATAGAAAACCAGAGCTTTAGTTCACCTAAGGTACTAATTTAACAAAATGAATCCCAGCCATTTGGTCGACAAAAGATGCCCTCTCTATTTCAATATACACTTTGCTACCTCGTCACTTAGTGAATAGTGTCAAAGCTGAAATAAAACGTCTCGATACATATTTTTATGCTTGATCTTTCCCATTTATTTAAAATCATGTATGCATGTTTAAAATAAAGAAAATTTATCTACACTTATTAATGTTTTGTAAGAATGCGGCGCTAGCGAACAAGTTAAGAAGTGACAAAGTTAAAATTTTAATAGAGCACATTAAAATCATATACCACAAACTAGCGTCCCTTTAGGTAAAGCTATCTACCCATTTAGTCCTGTAACTGTTTTTATTAATTGAATTTATTATAGCCCCCTGGCAGACAAATAATGTAAAACTAAAATTATTTAATTGAAGATATTAAACTATTAAATAGATTGGACACACGACAAGATAACAACCGACGTTGTGACGTCACTTTGTTACCCCTACAACCTACAAGACATTACACCATACAAATAGCGTTTTGCGAGAAATAGATGGATAGTTTTATTTAATTGCTTAAAACTTAACCTAATTCTTATTTTTCTTTTTTCTTTACATTTTCCCTGTATTTATTTTCTTCGTAATGAGTCAAAAAGTAAATAAATTTAATACCTATTCATTAAATAACCCAATCATTGATAGATATGAATATTCTTATCTTATTGTAATTTTTCATGGTAAATAATATTTTTACGATACTGTAAATAACACCTTTGCTATAAATTCTGTATACAGTCTGGCGTAGTGTTGTTTTGAATTAGTGCCCAGTCTCATATTAGATGGCCAGGTAATTTAGAGTAAACAGAATTCGATCGAGTCGCGACCCGTCGCGTCGCACTGGTAAAAAGAAGGGGGACTAAATAAAATAAATCTCTACTAAACTTTACCTAATACATTTTAGCAATACATATAAGCCGCTGAGTATCCGTGTGGTGTTCCAGCGCTGATCTGCGACGGCGGCGCGGAGGCGTGCCCGGCGGCGCGGCCGCACGCGCTGGCGGTGCACTCGTACAAGGCGCCCACCTTCTGCGACTTCTGCGGCGAGATGCTGTTCGGCCTCGTGCGGCAGGGGCTCAAGTGCGAGGGTGAGTGGCGGCAGTCGAGTGCTGCTCGCGATCTCCGCGAACACTGATCGAAGATTACACTTATATATTATTACAATACTATCTCGCCAGACACATTTAACGGCGAGAATATTTAAACGTTTAAGAAGTACTCCAGTTAGCATCAACACAAGGATATCATAGTAGATATAGCGATAGTCTGGGAGCTGCTATGAGTAAGAAGTTTAAAAATTATGCCGTAAGAATTGACACGCAGACAATGAGCCAAAAACATAGATGGGCAAGAGTAATTTCGTCTCACGTCCCGGCGCTGGCTCGCTCAACAGGACATTGCAGGTGATGTGGTGTTAGTGTACTTGTGTTTCCTACTCCTCCAATTTTACTTCTGATTAATTTCGTTGTGGGTCCTAAGACAGACTAGCTTATCCCTCGGGCCCCGAGATCGTATCAAAGGGTTTGGCGGTACCGCCGTCGATCCTGGCTCACAGGAGTTGCAGTGGTGGGAACGTGAGGTGGGCTACTGTCCGTTTAAAAAAATTATGCACGACTCCTAAACGGAACTACAAAAATTTACAGGTTGCGGTCTAAACTACCACAAGCGGTGTGCAGTGAAGGTGCCGTCCAACTGCGAGGCGCCGGCGTCGGCAGCGGCGGCGGCGGGCGGCGGCGCGCGGCGGCAGTCCGGGGCGCCGCGCAGCCCCAGTCGCGCCTCCGACGACTCGCTGGTAAGGCGCCTCGCCGACCTCGTCACCGGCCGCGACTGAACCGGTCACCTGGGGTCTACGGGACCCCGTCCTTTAGGACCGGTGTCCTGGGTGTGGCGGCTTTAAGACAGCGTGTAGATTATAGGATGTATATCCCAGCCGCATACGCGACATTTCAAGGCGTCTGCATACCTCGTATTTCTTTTGGTATTAGAATAAATGTATTAACTTATCGGGCCTCTGAGCAGCCTAGCTGCCGACGCTTTTTATAAGGGCGAATTTCGAAAACAAAAATGTAAGGAACTCGGCAAAAGCCCATGCCAAGTGACATGGCGATTACTTCACTCGGCGATGCTCGTGTGGGACTACCACACGAGCATCGCCGAGTGAAGTCATTTTCTGTCCTCGGACCCCGTCCCTGTAATATTCAATATTTCAATACTTCACTGTGATTATGTATCCGTCCAATTTTGCAAAACATGTTAATGTGTTACTCGATATTTTTTACAACAATATTAGTTGTAATTTGTAGCATTTTTATTAGGTACTAATGATATTCATAACTCATAATCGTTAAGGACTTAAATATTTTGTAGGAAGGATTAACCGGCGTAAAAAAATAGTGGTCATAACTCACTCGGTGCTAACTCGCTAATGGTGACTAAACTAGTTTGATAACAACAATATAACAAGTCTTAGATAACTGACCAAATCAGGTTTCTGTTTGTTTATGGTTTCCTCTATATTTAAATAGCTGGACTATTAATGTAATATGTTTGTGTCTATAAAAAGTTTCAGGAAATATGCACATGTATAAAATATTTCTTTATTGAGAATGAGTAATTAAAATATAATTGAAATTTTTACCTCTTTTGTACAGTCTATAATGTTAGTGGCTCGGCAATCTTCGTTTTTCTATAGAAATGAGGATGTATGCCGAGCGGCTGCCGAAAGACATTAAGTTGAGTTGACCGGTGTACTGTGAACATTCCAGTTTGTAACAAATGTCACAGATATTGTAAGTAGTAAGTGGTAACGGTGGTGGGTAGCATTGGACAAAAATGTATATTCTTTTAATAAATGCTGTATTTTTTTAATTTTTGAGTTTTATTTTTTATCCCATGTTACCCATCACCGACTATCAAAATATGATCTATCAAAAGCCACAGATTAATAAATAGCTACTAAAGTTACAGTCGATGTAACCAAAACTGACCGAAGCGGCTGTTGCTATAAAATGTAATACAACAGGGTTGTTGCAATATGTAAAAATAAATAATTAAGTTTAATTTATCTATTTAGACAAATCGAGGTCTACTTGGTCGATATCAATACATAATATAAAACAAAGTCGCTTTCGCTGTATGTCTGTCCGTATGTATGCTTAGATCTTTGAAACTACGCAACGGATTTTGATGCGGTTTTTTTAATAGATAGAGTGATTCTTAAGGACGGTTTGTATGTATAATAAATGCATAATATAGTAGAGAAACACTAATAAATTTAAAGGTTTCTAATGTGATGTCGTAAACAAGCACGTTTTTTTGCGCTTATATTGCAAAAAGTAGCAGCTGTGACTGAAAAGTTTAAGGAATAGAAGGTTGTGGTGGTATGGAGACGTAATGAGGAGGGATGAAAGCTACATTGGAAGGAAGGTCATGGCTATGGATGTGGAAGGATACAAGGGTCGAGGTAGACCAAAAAGGTTTGGATGGACTGTGTGAAGAAAGATATGCGTGAGAAGGATGTGTGTGCTGAGATGACGAATAATAGACATGAATGGAAGCGAAAAACATGTTGTGCCGACCCCATCTAGAGTGGGATAAGGGCAGGATAAAAAAAAATGCAAACGCTGGCTGAACCCTACGAGATAGACCAAAATAATGTACTACAGTATTGTTCACCTTAAAAAGTTTAACAAAAAAGTCCGTGATGGAATATGTATATCTCTTAGGGATAACCCACCATAACCATTTTTATCCTTTACTAAAAAATTGCTATTTACGAAGTGATTTTAAACAGTACAGCATTAATCCTTATCCAATTATGTACCTTAAATAAATTTTGCATTTATTATAGATCAATATGCTTTTTACAGCATGTAACTTAAGCGAATATTACCGAAGATATTACAAATTTAAAATGCAGGGTCGTAGTTGTTTGCGCCGCGGCGGTACCGACCCGCGGCCGGCTGGGGGTCGGGTGGCGTAATAAATAAAAATGAATTGCTGTTCGTTAGTCTCGCTAAAATTCGAGAACAGCTGAACCGATTCGGCTATTTTTGGTCTTGAAATATTCGTGGAAGTCTAGGGAAGGTTTAAACGGTTTCTATGCTCAACGAAGTGAGCACGGGTCAGCTAGTAAAAATATAAAATTGGATGTGAACTTCTATAAGACGACTTCTGTATGAAGTTCTGACGAAACTTCCAAAATTGTGCAAACAAATCTATTAAATGAATATTAGGCTTCAAAAAGAAAAAAAATGCAAGGCGATACGTAACATTAGTAAAGTTATTCGTTTTCAAAGGGAATCAACACTTTTTATCTGTCAAATATGTTCTAGTAGAGGTTGCGAGACCGAGCTTGAGACTGTTTTATTAATACGAGTCTTAGGCCCGTATAAATAAAACAATCTCAAACCCAACCTCACTTGAGAACCTATTTGTCAGATAAAACAACGTTTCGTTTCACTTTTAAAAGTGAACAACTTTATTAATGTTACATAGTTATCTAATTTATTTTCTTTTTAATCCATTATATTCATATTATAGATTACAGAAAACAATTAAATAAGTATAATGTATATTTTTATAATCTTTATTTTTACGTTTTAAGAAAGAAAAAAATTTAAGTATGTAACATAATTAAAATTCTTCATTTTTAAAAGTGAAACGTAACGTTTTTTTATCTGCCAAATAGGTTATCAAGGTGAGGTTGGGTTTGAGATTGTTTTATTTATACGGGCCTTAGATAGATCGACTAGTGCTAAGCTATTCTACTGCCGCCTAAGTAAGTAACTCCACAACTCGCAACACAAGAGTTTAAATAGTCTTTACACGGACTGACAATGGAGAATGTTACTAGGTATACAAAATTGATTAAAACTTTTGTGACAGTATATGGCTTGTACAAATACACTAGTTTTTGTTTCATTGCAAAATACCAAGTATAAATGATTTTACGGACATTCGAAATTGAAAATTTGCAGACGTTGAAAAATTACGTCATCGGATCGAGAATTTGAAATTAAATATTTCGGAAACTACACGTCGTATCGTAATAATTGTTTGACTCGTATTTTTACTATGTTTATACAAATTTACTAGATTTATTTCATTGTAAAAAACCAAGTATTAATGAGTTAACAGACCTTTCAAATTTCAGTGTTGACGTGTTTCAAACGTTATTTTATGACGTCATCGCGTCGAGAAATTGAAACAAGTATGTCTCGGAAACTACGCGACGTATTGTAATATTTTTTTCAGACATATTATTTATGTTCAACAAGTTTACGGGGAGCTAAAAATAAAAATTTGTGAACATTCTTCATTCTATTATGGCCTGAGGCCTCGGTGGTGCTGGGGGACATATCACTTTCCTAATGGCTTGTTGCACAGTCTGATAGACGTCAGATGGCTGGCTTTGTCTCTGTCCCTCGACATAAAGTGAGCGGCGACAAAACATCCTTATAAGCTATCGGACACTTACTAACAAACTTTATCCAAGCAGTCGTCGCTAATTATGAAGCCGAATGCTGAGAAAGATAAATAGAGAAAGTATGAGATTTGACATAAGCGACTTGGCGATACTTATGTCACAGTTAATTCATATTGCTCGCCGACTTGTAAATGAAGACACGAATGGATGAAGGTGATATGTCGCAAAAAATATTTACCCAGAAAATTGAGTTTAAACTGTCACTTCAACATTTTAGGCTATGTAGTAACGTATTAATTACATTCATTCTAGAGACGGATTTTTAGATTAATGTACGTAATACGTTACGAGTTACGACGTATTCTAAAATATTTAAGTGACCGTTTGAACTCAATTTTCTCGAAGTCAGAATATTGCTACATATCACCTTCGTCCATTCATGTCTTCAAATACAAATATTTAGTAGCCAAAATTATTTAACAAGAAACGCTGACAGACACGGGCATCGCCTTCGTCGTCATAATTAGCGATGACGACTTTGCTAAAGGTAGATTTCACAATCTTCTAGTTTGTGTCCGATATTTTTTAAACAGGCAATCATCGCTCCCCCCACTGGAGCTTTGTAGCCAGAACCAATAGCGGTATCCACAAAAACCCTTCGACATGATCTCAGAGACGCTAGGGACCCGCAGCGAAATCAATCAGAAGAATGAAGGAGGAGTAGGAAGTGTTCCAGCTTCCCTCCCCAAGCAACGAGTGAGCCAGCAAAATTGTAACGTCAAAAAGTCATAATTAAAAGGGGAAGCGCCACGGGAATCATAAACGATGGCAATAATAATAGTCAGCTGTTCCTGTGGCCCCGCAGAGTATCGGCGGCGTGTCGTCCGGCAGCGGGCGGCGCGGCGCGGGCGCGGCGGGTGCGGCGGGCGGCATCCCGCACACGTTCCAGCTGCACTCGTACACGCGGCCCACGGTGTGCCGGCACTGCAAGCGGCTGCTGCGCGGCCTGTTCCGCCAGGGGCTGCAGTGCGGCGACTGCGGGTACAACGCGCACCGCCGCTGCCTGCCGCACGTGCCCAAGGACTGCGGCGCCGACCTGCGCGACCCGCCAGGTGAGACGCGGCGGTGTACGGCCCAGTGCCCACTAGGACGACACAAAAATAAAATCAAAATATTTTATTCAAATCTTTACAAAAATGTTTTCTGAACGTCGTGTCTGTGTAATGCCTACCACCGGTTCGGTAACTAGCCCAGCGAGAAGAACCGGCGTAAGAAACTCGCATGGGGCTATCTTTTACCAAAAAGATGGAAAATTGCTATATATGGCACCAGCCTGATGGCCATAGTGTCCTAGTGTCCTAGGACCCTTACTCCTTGAAGCTCAACATTGACCAGCATACCTGGCCAATCTAATTTCAATTATCTAACCAACTTGGCGATAGCGACGTGTTTAATCCTATGGAATTAGAAAAACAGTACCTACGCCTCTCTTGAATTTAATTTCAATTGATCGACATTGAAATTTGACAGTTCTCTGAAAATTACCAGCTAGCACCAAGTTGTTTAGAAAATTAGTGTCGATTTTACAGAACTAAATAATGTCAGAGGTTGAGGAATTATTTCTAGCTTGAACATGAATAGTGAAATAATCGAATGCGGCCACATATCGATGGCTCCTACGTAATACAGCTCGTATTAGACATACAATATACTACGTAGGAGCCATATGCAGACTTCACCCCATGCGAAAAAAATCCTCAGCAATCCCAATATAATTTGTTGGTATTGTTCCCAAGAGTAGCAGGAACAGTCATTGGTTTCAAGAATATGTGCCAATTTCACCGACACAATAAGTCAAAGTTATTAAATACCATGTTATCCCCCTCGTATTTCCTGTCAATGAATGTGAAGGCGTGGTAGTTTAACGAGCCGTTAACACTAAAAAGTCGGGACTAAACCTGCTGACGTACCCGCTCTGAAATGACACGGTCTAGCGTGGATCGTAATGGCTCGTGTGTGCCGCAGCGGAGTTCCCGGACAGCTGCAGCACGGGCAGCGCCGGCAGCGCGGGCAGCGAGCTGTCGGAGCGCAACGCCAACGACGACGACTCCGACGACGCCGCAGACGCCGCCGACGACAACCGCAGCAGCGAGGCACGTATTTTTTATTGTGTACAACTCTGCCGGCGTGCATCTGTCGATCGCCAGACAACTGGATCCACATAGTACCAGGGATCGGTATTAGGTACTATGCCGTGATCGTATACCCGAGTGGACTCCAATTCAACAGCTGTTTTGCGTTACACTACCCATCCACATAATGTATGTCCATTTATGTTAAGTTTAGTTTTTGATACTGTTGATACTTTGTGATGTAGTGTAATGTGAATGTGACTGTTGAATAAATGTTTTTATTATTATTATTATTCACGCACGCGAGTGGCCCAGACACGGCAACATCGTTAATATATGACGCGTTTTAATAACCGCAATCACTTCCTTTATATGTGTAATTGTATCGCGAACTATCTTTTTAGACAGGTCGGTTATTGAAATGCGCCACTCCCTATGTACCGGTCCAGTCACTATGTACGGGTCAATTAGATTACCGGACATACGTCTGATCAAGGTATATATGTCGCAGTCATCTGAATTTTTTACATTGAATCTTTTTATTTGATTGAACGACTAGCGCGTTCATTGAATCCTGTTTTCACCAACAAATTATAGAATCCGCGAGTAGGACAGCCATTTAATATTTTATTTTTAAACTTCAAAATTTCCGAATGAGTACTATTATAACGCAATTGTAAAATAAATTTAAAAAAATATATCAACACATTGCTATCTGTACTAGCTGTTTGACGCCATTAAGTAACCGCGCTAGTCATTCAATTAAATAAGCAAATTCAATCAGATGACTGCGACATATATATTTTTTCAATGGTGCTCACCCATGGCATTTAAGCCGTTTTAGTTCTATCGGTCTGTGGGAGTACAAGTGGAAGCCCCAAAGGGAGATCTCCGACCGAGCGAGATGGTAGCTCGGTCAGGCCGAAGCCCGCTGTACTAGTTTTCAGATGTCGTATATATAGCGCCGGACTTAGAAAACTTCGATAGCGCGATGCAGGATTGTGGCGCTAGTAGTACCGCCACAGGTCTATAACTAGCCGGGTGGCTAGTTGGTCGGCAGAAGGAGAAAATGGGGGGCTCGGCCCGCCCGACATCACCCGGGCGATGTACGATCGGGTTGGGGACAGCTGCGATGCTATTATTTCGGTCCGTAGGACGTGGATCCTTCGTGGGTAGTCAAGTTAAATAGACCCTAATGTCTATATACTTAGGGTGGGTCGGGGGACCATACCAGCTTCCTGTGGGACAGGAGAGCTACCTTCATCAGCCGGCATTCAGTGTCGGTCTGCATAACTTCAACGCAGTCGCCACGTCTTTGAGACGTGAGATTGTTCGGGTTTTGGTTCTTTAAATTTAGCTTCCAGATCTGCTACAAGTGTAAGATTAAATTATTTATCTCTTGTCACGCTTAACTATTGTTAACTGTTAAAAATCCTAAAAACTTGTTTAAAGATTCAGAGCATTAAGTTTGGACAGAAATTCTGAGCAACAGAACGAAAACAAACCGATTACTTTCATCTATTCGCTCGCAACTTGCTTTAAACTATGTACTATGTAGTTGGACAGAGCCAACATTAAACATGACTATGATAATAAAATATTGTTTACTTCCCAGGTAAATCCAAAAATAAATATAAATGTTGTTAAAATATGAACTCTACTATTGATATATGATTCATGGTGCATATATTGAGCCGTATATAGTGTGAAGAGAATGAAGCGTAGAGCATTTTTTTATTTTGGCATCTCATATAAATTACTTACCTACCATAACGCGGCATATCACGATTAAAGATCTCCATAAAAGTCACAAAACAGATGAGTTTCAATCCTGGTCAGACCTTAGATCAACAACCAGTGGGTTCGCGTGTATAGCCTAGGCGCCCGCGATCCCCAGAATAGTAAGATTCACTCCTTGTGGTCATTTTAGACCTTTGAATTTATTTATTTTTTGAGCAATATTATGTGATAGTATATGAGGTGCCAAAACAAAAAATGCTCTACGTGTCATTCTCTTCACACTATATTCGGCTTAATATATGGACCATGAATTACCATGTATATAAGGCTACTGTGATTACTGATTAGTAAAATATCAAGCAGTTACAACTAACTAATTCCAGTTTGTACCTTTGTAGCTGTTGAATTCATTGACTGTCTCTTCGTTATTATTAACGCTCTAATAATTTAAGGGTAGCGTATTACATAGTATAAAAATAATTCCTAAATATTATACAAAAAATGCATGTAACATAAAAAAAACATTCTGTCAAATCAACTGATTCAAATTGCAAGCCGGCTAGCATAGTAATATGATAACGGTTGCGTTCATTTTGTCAATCTTGCAAGATAGGCATAACGCATAGGAAGGTTATTGAACTGAATACTGGTGTCAAGACAACTGTATTAGCTGACACAAGAAAATAGGAGATAAAAACAATGAAAATGAGAAGGGCTTAGAAAGGGAACAATCGAACTTAGTTTGCTTAATTAATGTACAATTTACTGATTGTTTACTTTTTCACGAATGCCCTAGAGTATTTCGTAGCACCAACTCCAACAATATCATATCAGGCGAAAGAGCCATAATGGATTAGATAGAAAGTGTAATAAACGTGGTGTAACGTGTAATGTTTCATGTCAGGTGGAGCTGCGGAAGCGTGAGGAGGAGGATGAGGAGCCCCAGAGAGACGTGCCCGAGCACTCCGCCAGCAGACCCAGCAGGTAACACGCACGCACGCACGTACACACGCACGCACGCACGCACGCATGCACGTACATACACACGCACCCACACACACCGTGAGGGATGTAGCAGTTGTGAGCCCATTGCCCTACTGCGTAGTAACTGCAAAAATTGAGTCAAACTCAAAACTCATTATACGGACAATAATTTAAACCTGAAAAATATTTATTATTCTCATCAAATCTATAGCTACTAGCCTCATCTTAATCATATTATTCTCAATTTAATCGTGAGGTTCTGTAAGATAAAAAAAATTAAGAGCTGCCACATGTAATACTGTCTCAGTTTAAATGACAGTTAACAATGTGTAAAACATTATTATTAAATTCTACCTTTTCTCTATGATGTCTGTCTGAAAAGTCCTCAAAAAATATTTGACAGACAAAACATACATGATTTTATTTTATACTCCATACACCATCACCGCGCCGCGTCTAACAGAACTGACCGTGCCCTGTTGCAGCTCGTCGTCGTCGCCCAGCGCCAACATCCCGCTCATGCGCATCGTGCAGTCCGTCAAGCACACCAAGCGCCGCGACGGACAGTGGCTCAAGGAGGGCTGGCTCGTGCACTGCACCAACAAGGACAAGACGGTGAGTGCTCGCCCGCGTCCCGAGTCGGTCGGCCGCTGTGTACACACTAACCGGTGCTCCCGTTCCAGCTCAAGCGGCACTACTGGCGGCTGGACAGCAAGTCGGTGACGCTCTTCACGTCGGAACAGGGCAGCAAGTACTATCGGGAGATCCCGCTGGAGGAGATCCTGGCGGTGGAGGCGGCGCGCGGCGACGCGGCGCATTGCTTCGAGCTGCGCACCGCCAACGTCGACTACCTGGTGGGCGCCGAAGGTGGCGCCGCCCTGCCCCCGCCCGACTCCGGCGTCGGCGCCTACCTTGCCCGCCCCTGGGAGACCGCCCTTCGCCACGCGATCATGCCGCACACGCGCTCCGGTCAGGGCGCCTACACCGTGCCGGCCGGCGACGGCGGGGCGGAGACGGACGCGGTGGGGGGCGCGGGGGAGGGCGCCGGCGGGGCGGGCGGCGGCGCCGGGGAGGCGCGCGGCGCGGAGATGGCGCAGCTGTACCGCATCCACCCCGACGAGGTGCTGGGCTCGGGCCAGTTCGGCGTGGTGTACGGAGGCCTGCACCGCGCCTCCGCCCGCCCCGTCGCCGTCAAGGTCATCGACAAGCTCCGTTTCCCCACCAAGCAGGAGGCGCAGCTCAAGAACGAGGTGGGCATCCTGCAGGCGCTGGCGCACCCCGGCGTCGTGACGCTGGAGCGCATGTTCGAGACGCCCGAGCGCATCTTCGTGGTGATGGAGAAGCTGCGCGGCGACATGCTGGAGATGATCCTGGCGGCGCCGCGCGCGCGCCTGCCCGAGCGCACGGCCAAGTTCTTGGTGGCGCAGGTGCTGGTGGCGCTCAAGTACCTGCACGAGAAGAACGTCGTGCACTGCGACCTCAAGCCGGAGAACGTGCTGCTGTCGTCCGCCGCGGACTTCCCGCAGGTGAAGCTGGCCGACTTCGGCTTCGCGCGCATCATCGGCGAGAAGTCGTTCCGCCGCTCGGTGGTGGGCACGCCGGCCTACCTGGCGCCCGAGGTGCTGCGCAACAAGGGCTACAACCGCTCGCTGGACATGTGGTCGGTGGGCGTCATCGTGTACGTGTCGCTGTCCGGCACCTTCCCCTTCAACGAGGACGAGGACATCAACGAGCAGATCCAGAACGCGGCGTTCATGTACCCGCCCGTGCCCTGGGCGGAGATCTCGGCGGAGGCGGTGGACCTCATCAACAACCTGCTGCAGGTGAAGCAGCGCAAGCGGCTGTCCGTGGACAAGTGCGCGGCGCACGCCTGGCTGCAGACGGCGCAGGCCTGGGCCGACCTGCGCGCGCTCGAGGCCCGCGTGGGCCGCCGCTACCTCACGCACCCCAGCGACGACGCGCGCTGGGAGCGCCGCTGACCGCCGGCGCCGCGGCGGCCGGCGGGCTGGTGGCGGCTGCTGCGCGTGCGCTGAGGGCCTCCGATATGCCTATGTGTTTTATATTTGTTATCATGTTAGTAATTAAGACTAATCGATAAAGTATTAGATGTCTGCGTGTGCGTGTCTGTGCTCGTCGTACTACCTCGGAAATATATCGGCAGCTAAAGAATAGGGTCTACCAAAATAATATATTCAATATTTTTGTAATATTTTGCATATATTGCGTGTAGTTAATTGTAGTTAAATTACAGTAAGCACTCGAGTACAATAGTTGTTATGAAACCACATTCCTACACAGTGCGCAAATCGCTAAGTATTAGGCCTCGGCCTCGAATTTTGCGGGCAGCGGGGCGGGAGCGGCGGCGGCGCGGGAGCGGCAGGATCTCTTGCGTATAATCAAATGGACCGGGTCTCGAAAACAGCGGCGCGGGAGCGGGTAACGAGTACCGCATCCGCGCCGCCGCCGCTCCCGCCCCGCTGTCCGCAAAATTCGAGACCGAGGCCTTAGTATCAATTGTAACGCGTAATAACTATCTATAATCTGAACTCAGGCAACATGAAATAAGTTATAGCATTTTAAGCATTTATAGCTAAGGTACGTATTGTTGTATTTATATAGCTGTCTGGTTAGACACTGAAGTACCATTTTTCTGGTGCAGGCGTCAGGTCCTACTAGAGTCTAGCAGAGATATTTTGATACGTTTATAATGAATGATTTGCGAGAATTCTTTAAACGATATTTACCTATTTATATACCTATTTCATTTTATTTGAGATACTTTAATTTTCATTCCATGAAGGCATAATATTTACAACCTGGCCGCGAGTGAGACGACGCGCGACGTCCACGTGATGTATCGTTTAGTTCCCACTGACCACTGGCAGACCGCATGTTGTGTTTTCAACATAATCGTTATATGACGTTGTATATTTCGTATGTTGCGCGAGTGTTTGTATACTCGTATTTTGGTGAGTTGTTGTACTTTAGAATGTTTACAGTATGTTTAAACGGTTGTTAAGATCAACGAGCACTGACGACTGATGTATATACGTTGTACGCCTGACGCGAAATGGGAGTACGAATATCACAATAATCCAAATTTAATTCAAAAATATATAGAGCTACTCGCAAGAAGAAATAGTTGTTTAGATTAACGCGATTAAAAATTATCAGGAAAAAAATATTCCCGACCCTTTTTTGCAAAACGACCTGTTACGTCACAAAACGTACGTATCGCGGCGGCAGTCCGTGACGTCACAGGCCCGATATACCGCTCTCTTTCTAATTGCAAATTCTTTGCATCTTCGTTATTATTTAAGTTTTACAAAAATATGTTTTGTATTGTTTATTATGTCGTGTCCGTTTCATCATCCATGTGTATTACCGTGAACGATGATGCAGACATTTTTAGGCACTTTGTGAAGTTAAGTAGTGTGTATACATTTTTCAACTAGTAAATGACGAGAGTTTTAAGTGTATGTGATGGGAAGACCCCGATGAGACGACAGGCGATAGGAATTGAAACAGTAGGAGTAAATGTTAAGTGTTAATCTATATGCGAGACGGTCGTGCACCTGCACACTTCGATCAACAATATTCTAGAATCTAGATGACCTGTCCCATATAAAAACAAGGCTAATATCTGTCCGCGTGGTATATGCCAGTAGAGCTACATTTGTTTAATAACAAACTGTACAAACGTTTTAAAACATTTCAAAGTTGATTCGGCCATTTGAAATCGCTAATTGTCACTTGATTTTTTTTTATCTGTATTCAAACGTTCAACGCATTGCGGCATTATGACACGTCTCGACATTGGCAGCGTTCCAAGCGAACTAAAGTAAATATTTTCTCGGATCACCGTGCCCTTGTTTCCTCACAAAACCTACTCATAGCAGAGTCTTTGTCCACACTCTCTGACACTGGCGACTCACTAAGGAGCCATAAATAAAAAAGAAGAAGAAGAACTAAATTAAATTATATCTCATCTACTCTGGCAATAGGAGTTCCTATTGAGGCATATGCCAAAGGAAGAAGAAGAATAACTAATCACTTTTCAAGTGAGCTGATATTCGCCGAGACCATGGACGTACTAAATACATATACAATATCTCTATGGCCGAGACGGATTGTTTGGGCTGACATGATATCTAGGTGTTGTTGATCGAAGCCTGCTGATTATATTTTTGTACCAGGGTTCCTCAGAGATTATGATAGACAACTGTAATTTAGTGACATTGGCAGTTTCGCGTAAGACAACTACAATTTATGAACTTAGGTAGGTAAGTGAGGCAGCTTGATAGTTTCGTGCGGCATAACCGCCCGGACCCCGGTGCCAACAAGGTAACCCAGTGTCAAAAAAAACTAACCTATAACGAAATGTTTTGCTAACAAGAAACTCTTCCTATATCTATACTAGCTTCCTATATCTATATTTTAAGTTACCTTTAATTAATATTCTTAGTCGGTACAAAAGCGACGACGGGCCTTCAGTTTCGTCGCATGGTCAGGAAAATAAAACACGCCTCCGGAAAAGGACGGATAATTTTTTTTCAGTGTTGCTGTAGTAAAAATGAAGCAGCCCCAGCGGGTTTTTATTTTCCTGGTCATACCAAGTACGAGAACAAGTTCCATTGTAAGTGTGGGGCCACACCACACAACTCGGTTAGGTGTAAGTAGGTGTAAGGACCGACGGCCTAATACTTTAATGACCTAATGTAACGATGTGGGCCTAACGGCGGAGTCACCGTGTTGTTGTATGTTAATGTTGTAAGTTCAAGATGTGTATATTTTGTTGTCAACGCTTTCGAAAATCAAGACCGGTTCGAAAATCGAGACATGTTGTTTTTGCCACTTTTACTACTGACTAAGTGAGCCTGTACTATAACAGGGTGAATATACAACGTGTAACAGAAGTGAGTGATATAAGTTTATTGATTCTTGAGTTCTATTTTATACGAAAAATTGTTGCATAAATTCATTTTGGAAGAAAACGAATTTAAAATATTGCAATGGTAATATTCGAACTACGGCCCCTATGTTTGGAGACTCTACACCTGGAGTTTAATGGGTTACCGCTCCCTGAGTTACACTCCACGGTCCTGTGGTATGCGTAAACAAAAGTACGTCTTTGAGCGAATTGCTACTTACACAGTGAGCTACCAGGGATATTTACGCATACTTTAATATAGGTATAATCTTTTTTTACACGTTGTATAATGCTTATTGGCATTGTGTTACAATGAGAATATTTAATACTAGCTGTGCCCGCGACTTCGTACGCGTGGAAAAGTGATTTAGGGCACTTTAGTATTTTTAAATATATTTTTAGTTTATTGGCGCAACCGCTGAGAACTTTCGCTAATAGGTACTTCCCAGTGCATCCCAGTGTTGATCCCGATCCAGCAAGACACGTACCCGGCAAGCCTCTTGGTATGCAGGGTATAATAATAATATATTACTATCCTTTCGGAGCTCGGCAAAAGAAGTAGGCCTTCGAACAATATGTAGAAGTCAGCAAAGGTATTCGAAGTTAGGATAATATTATTCGAATGCACCGTATAGACCCAGACAATTTTTCACGTTAATTTAGTAAAGTATTTAACTTCGATGTCCGTCTGTCTGTCTGGGTGTCAAAACTTTAACACGTGTAGGTATCAAGCTAAAAATCATATTAAAAACTCAGCTCAGCTACTGTCCCTTCTGGCTGTGAAAAGAAACAGGCATCTTGGCCACATCTACCCAAAGATTCAGCCGTTTATACTTTATATCGCTAATTTTCGCAATTTTCGACACGCCAAAGGGAACCAAAACCTAAAGGGTACTTCCCGGGAATAGAAATTTGATATGAAGCAACATCTTAATGCACTATTAAAATGTTGCTTCATATCAAATTTAAACGACATAGGATAAATTGCGAAACCATAAAAATATTTTCAATTTTTTAAACTTATTTACCGTTTTTGTCATTAATGTTTTGAAGTATTATTAAATTTAAACTTATATTGCAATTACTAAGGTCTTTAAAACGGAACTCTCGGTTAGACATGGGCGCAGCGGCACGCCCCGCCGAGGATCCAGCAGGCACAACTGAGAATCGAATCAGTTCGATCTTAACGGTTTTTGGTGTTTTATTTGGTAGATTACTTTGAAATTAATTAGGTTAAAGAAAACCGTTAGAACGTAACTTTTTGTACACCAGACCATATCAATCGACAGAGAATAAAAATAAACAAATATCTTCAAATCAAAGCGACATCTATACGCCATACGCCGTACTTACACGATTATTACTGGGGGCACAGTTAGCGGCTGTGCGTGGTTAAATTCATACTACCGGTACTGCCTGTTAGCACATTTTAATAGTATTTTTTACCCAGCAGTGGGGTGGAGTTCCTTTGGTTGACCTTCGCCAAAATTCCTACCTACCAGCATCTGATACCTACACTACACCCCGACTCGGATATAAGACGTCACGCATCAGCCTGTATCGCGCGGCGCCGCGATGCGGCGGTCGAATCACGGCGTAACGATTTTAATTTTGCTATATTATCTCCTAAACTATTAATTATACTTGCTAGGTATAAAGGGCAAATATAGTCTTCATGAAATTCTTAAGCCAACTAACGTATTAAAAATGATAAGGATTAATACCGTGATGGTATAAATAGTTTACCAAAAACCGCTTAATTGCCCGTTTTTTTAGATTATCGCGAAAGGCTTTCTTTTAATAATACAGTTAATTAAGTTGATTTATACAATAAATGATAATTTATTTCAATTTGTGAAGCAAGTTCAAAAATACAATTTTTATATTATTATGACACTGTGGAAACACTCTTCTCAGAAAAAAAAATCTGTTAGTTAGGTACTTATTTCACTTCGCGTCACTGTGTAAGCGATCCCCCCGCGCCCCCCGCATGAACCGTTCGTCCGCAGCCCGCGCGCGCGAAATTCCTCCGACTTGCTTCCAATTTATCGTCACTGCTCGGCTCCTATGTATCGTAGCGTTATGTTATATAGCCTATAACCTGCCCAGGAATATGGGCTACAATCGTACCAAGTTTGGTTAAAATCCCTTCAGTAGTTTTTGTTCCTATCGCGCACATACAGACAGACAGACAGACAGACAGACAGACAAAAATTTTACTAATTGCATTTTTGGCATCAGTATCGATCGCCAATCATCCTCCAATATGTATTTTGAAAAAATATTCAATGTACAGAATTGACCTCTCTACAGTTTTATTATAAGTATAGATGGAAAAAATATAAATCTTCTCAAATCTGTCTCCGTCTTCGAAAGCGTTCGTCGAGCGGGGTCGCTCGGCCAATTATAATTTTATTATGTGATGGGGTGAGGATATTTGTTACGTAGTCGCAAAATATATTGTATACGTGCAACAGGGAGAGTACAGTCGTGGAGCTGCGCCCGCGTGCGCGTCTCGACTCTTCGTGGAATAGGTTCAGGGTATAGATTTTTTTTTACATTATTTATTGTTCCAATATGCATGTATTCTAGAATAAGAATAATTCAATTATTTGTGCGGCTGATTTATCAATATCAATGACATATATATTTTGTGTTACAAAAACATGTTCTATATTTTAAACGAGCTATTTAAAAAGAAATGCCTACATTATTACTTATTTCTGTATTATTGTCACATATTCTAGCTATATATGACCTAAATAAAACTAAGAATCGCTAAATTAGCCCATCTTCACGACAGGCTTTTTGTAACACTCTGTATAGTTGACAAGAACACGTCACGTTAGTGTCACGTGCCGCGTTGTGACGTCACACGTGTCCGGTGCTGATCCCGGCCGGCCCGCCCCCCCCCCCCCCCTTATTCTAGAAACTAAATTCAATTCCAATCCGATTCCAATGATAATTTTGATGTTATTTTTCATGTTATTTGCTACTCTTGAAAACATTTAACTTACTCTCATAAAGCGACATTCAATTTTAATCCAATTCGGCGCTAGTGTCAAGATTAGCCAACTGTCAAATTCCGATCGATTGGAATTAATTTCAAGTGTAAGAGGGTTGCGGGTTGACTTTTAGATATTATAACCTATAAGTAGTAAAATACAATACAACTGTTACATAAATTTGTATAATATCATTTCCAATGCAATCTTCCAGTTCTGTGATAACGTATTTTGTATTTTTTATCACTTTTTACTTTTGTTATATTAGTTATTTCTTTTACTTTTTAGAATTTTTTGGTATATTTTACAATATACCCACTATGAGATTCTTAAAGAGATACATCACATTATTGTAATTGACGTTATGTAATAATAAATATAATATATTATACAGAATCTAACTTTATATATTTTTCTATTTAATTTTTCGCCTCCCCCAGACCTCCTGAATATCTGCTCCTTGGCAGAAATATCCTTATACAAAATACCTAGTATTGTTAAAAAAATCCTCTAGGGTGAATCCTTTTTTTAGAAAGGCTATATTATTATTTTGAAATCGGTCTTCCGTAAATTATTTATTATGAAAGAATGTGAAAAAGCTTTTCACATACACAAACATAGCAAATCTGATAATTTAAAACGCCTGCAGCCCACACTAGCCCTTAGGCCTCAGTCTCGAATTTTGCGGGCAGCGGCGTCGAGGGAGCTGTTTTCGAGAACTGGTTCATTTGATTATAATTACGCAAAAGATCCTGCCGCTCCCGCCCCGCTGCCCGCAAAATTCGAGGCAGAGGCCTCAGTTGAATTTAACTTATACGCACTACCTACTTAGCTGTTAATAAAGTCTTTGAATTATTGAGGATCGGCTGTTTTTGTTCAGACAACAGTGTTGAAGATCACCCACAATATGTCACGTGGTGACGCGCCGTTAGCGGCGTAAGTGTTATGTGACAGTTGGCCCTGTTCTGGTGCCGGTTGACACGGTCCGCCGGTCAGCGCCGGCAGAAGACGCTCGCAACATTTTTACCGGTCTGCTATAAAATAAGAAAAGATTTGAGTAGGTATATAAACAAAGAATTCTTAGCCCATCTATTGATTAATCAATATTATTAATCAATCGTCCTAACGGACGTCTTGA
This sequence comes from Celastrina argiolus, assembly GCA_905187575.2. Classification (NCBI taxonomy): domain Eukaryota; kingdom Metazoa; phylum Arthropoda; class Insecta; order Lepidoptera; family Lycaenidae; genus Celastrina; species Celastrina argiolus. The sequence goes on along the minus strand of LR994580.1, from coordinate 23,932,347 downwards.
GTCTAGATCGATTTAGTAGTAGAAAATTATTAAGGTATTGTGAATTTCAACTGCTTTCTGATAAATATTAAGTGTGTCTGTTCTGTGTCGCACCAACGGCGGCGTACACCTGCACGCGTGCACTGTGACCGTCGCGTCTGCGGCTCCTGCGCCGTCATACGCCTTCACTCGCCACCTCACACCACCTCACACCACCTCACACCGCCACACGCCACCAAACGCCACACACAACATGCTCCTCGTGCTGCTGGCCGTCCTCCTGCGAGTCCGCGCCGAGTGGGTCGAGATAGCCCAGAACAGCTACAGAAGAACTTCATACAGAAAAGGTCCCGTTCCGACAGAATTAACACCAGAGTCCTACAAAATTTACCCAAATTCGACTCTCAGTGGTCCGGACTGGCAGAGAGGGAATATAAACAGAGTGGGGGACGTAAGGAGGGTCCCGGGCGCTCCGCCCCGGCGCCCGGGGAACACCGGCGCGGTCGCAGCCAACAAGCAGGAGTACTACGACATTGACGGTCCTGACGAAGTGAATGCCCATGGGCAAGTGACATCACCTTTACAAGAGCCTACCGAAATACCAGTGAGGTTAAATAATCTCGACAACGAGGGCGGCGGGCCGATACATCCGGACGAAAATAAATGGGGAAATATAGGAGGGCTGTCCTTGAAAAAAGGCCAGTCGGGAAGCGTAAAACAAGTTAAGAATCCACAACAGATTGTTGACGAGCAACCGCTATTTCAAAAAGGGCAATTTGTAGACCAGACGCATGAAGAGGTCCTCGGCGAAGACCACCTTAATTTGAACAAAATAATGCAGCATTTTGTTGAGAGTTTAAAGAAACCGAACGACGATCCTTTGAACAAGAATAAAACAGATGCAGTTATAACAAAAGACGTAGAATTTAACATCAAGAACACTTTATCCCAAACGGTTAGTTCTGAATCAAACCAAGAAAAAGACTTGACGGAGAAGACAGCCGATAAGAGTAAATATTTCCCTGGTGTTTGGAGGATGATCAGAACTGTAGCGAATATAATATCAATGAACACGCAAAAAGGCGTCAATAGCAAAATTAAATACTTAGAAGACTTGAAAAACAAACTCCTTTACAACATTCGTGAGTTCTTACTTAATTTAAATATAATAATAACTAGCTGTGCCCGCGACTTCGTACGCGTGGAAAAGTCATTTAGGGCAGTATTTTTTAAATATATTTTATGTTTGGGTAGGTATTTAAAAAACTAATTTATAGTAAAATGCTTATTTATACACGGTATTAGAAGTGCATAGGCAAAATAAGTAGGCCGATGAAGTTTACCGTCAAATAATGACTCAGGACATAGAATTGACCCCAATTTAGGTGTACTATATCATAGATAGTTAGACATAACTGTTCAGCATCAAAAGTGCACAGAACTCTCACATGACTGCAAACAAATGGCGCAATCGCTAAGGACTTTCGCTAATACTTGCTTCGGAAGCATCATCTCAATGATCCCTATCCAGTAAGTCACGTGCCCGGCAATATTATTTGGATGCACCGTTAATCCCTACTAATTACTAAATTATACACATAAACGTTGTGGATATCTGAACAAAACAATAAATGATAGGTAGTTTTCAATCTATGAGCTAGACAATAAAACTCCTTGATAACCGAGTTATCAAAATACGCCTATATTCTTTGGGCAAAGAAACTTAATATGCATTTTGGTGCGAAACCCGAATTGATATACCTACTTTATTGTTAATTGAATAAAGTTGGGTGCGCACATTTTCATTTCAATACAATTTTTCTTAAGATATTAATTGTAAACTATGTATATTATGGTGTAAACAGCAATTATTACGTGTATGAAATGCTTAAAAGTGGCTAACGTATTTAATTTGATAAGGATTATTATTGCATTTTTCTAATAATTAGCATCTCAAAATAGTTACCACATTATTTGTGACCATTTTACAGGTAAAAATAGTAGCGACATACGCCGTACAGATAGGTATACATTTACCACAATTATTACTGGGGGCACATTTTGCGACTGTGCGTGGTCTAATTCAAACTACCGGTACCTACTGCCTGTTATTTAGATTAAGATGACTTAGGTACATTTTAATAGCATTTTTAACCAAGCTGTGTATTCGATAACTCGGGTTTCACGTGATTTTAATGTCATTAATTGGTTGAAAATTATCACGTACCTAATTCATGCGTAATGTTTTGTGTGCGTAATTGTAATTTCAGTACTAATTATTTGTAATAAATTATTTAATAAAAAATAATAGTTTAAAAAAATATAATATTATGCGTGGGGTCCCTACTACCTAAGTACCTACCATGCCGGCTCGGACGCGAGACACGTCGCAACTCGCAACTCACACGATGCCCGGCGACCGGTCGAATCACGGCGAAACGATTTTAATTTTGCTATATCTCCTAAAGTATTCATTACATTTGCATGCTTTGAAGGGCAAATATAGTCTTCATGAAATGCTTAATCTAACTAACGTATTTAAAATGATAAGAATTAATACTGTGATGGTATAAATATTTTTTCTAATAACCGCTTTATTGCCCGTTTTTTGATCCTGTTAGTTATTAAGTAAATCTTAAGAGATGGAAATATAATGTCACCGACTTTTTTTTATTATTAAAAAGGAATAATTTATTCATATATGTTTTTTGAGTAACATTAAACATAAACCATTTTTGCAGCGCACGCAACGAAAGTCCTCAAATTTGAGTAATTTTCCCCGTTTTTGAAACATTTCTCACTGACGCTTCGCTCCTTATATTGGTCGCAGCGTAATATTTTATAGCCTAAAGCCTTCCTCTATAAATGGACTAACCAACAAAAAAAGAATTTTACAAATCGGACCAGTGGTTCTTGAGATTAGCGCGTTTAAACAAACAAACAAACTCTTCCGCTTTATAATATTAAAAGTATATAGATAGATAATATAGTTACCTATTATTATAAGTATAGAAAACTCGAGTGCCCCATCAAGGTTACTACGGTACGTAACTATTTAGTAATCTGTGACGGTACGTTATAATAATAATAATTACACAGGTAGTGTCACAAATCTTCATAAAAGTATAAAAACCCCATCTATCATGTAATAGTATTAGAATTGTTGAAGTCGTTTCACGATAACCTAATAGATGGCACTTTCAATTTGAAATAAACAATTGACCTTGACTTATTTTGAGGAATTGATACACTTATAAATGCCATCAAGCGGCCAGTGCTATAACTAACAATTGAGGAACGCTCTTATGTATGGGCTTTGCAAGTCTTATGTAATTGGTCTATGTTATAGGTATAGATACAGTTAATTAAGTTGATTTTATACAATAAATGATAATTTATTTCAATTTGTGAACTGTGAAGCAAGTTCAAAAATACGATTTTTATATTATTATGACACTGTGAAAACACTGTTTTCCCAGAAAAAAAAATCCTGATAGTTAGGTACTTATTTGATGTTCTAATCTACTTTAGTGCCACGTTCTATTGCTTCGCGTCACTGTGTAAGCGATCCCCCCGCGCCCCCCGCACGAACCGTTCGACCGCAGGCCGCGGAATTCATCCGACTTGCTTCAAATTTATCGTCACTGCTCGGCTCCTATGTATCGTAGCGTTATGTTATATAGCCTATAACCTGCCCAGGAATATGGGCTACAATCGTACCAAGTTTGGTTAAAATCCCTTCAGTAGTTTTTGTTCCTATCGTGCACATACAGACAGACAGACAGACAGACAGACAGACAGACAGACAAAAATTTTGCTAATTGCATTTTCGGCATCAGTATCGATCGCCAATCATCCTCCAATATGTATTTTGAAAAAATATTCAATGTACAGAATTGACCTCTCTACAGTTTTATTATAAGTATAGATTACTTTTTAATATTAATATAAAAATCCTTAAACGCGAGTGTATAGCCGGAGTCAAGTCGGTGACATGTCTGACATCCTGACCTGATGAGAGCACCGGCTCTTATTCACGATGATTATCACTTAGGAAATTCGAAATGACACGCGAATACGTAAATCACTTACTTAGCGAAGTTTATGTCAAATCCCATACGTTTTGTTTCGGGAATTTCGTAAGTGATAATGGCGTTGGGATCTTGAATCAGGGTCCAGGTGTAGGTCTACCTGGTCTACTGACCGACTTTTTATAATATAACTATAACTAGCTATGAACGGCTTCACTGTCAATCTGGTCCCATGCTAAGTTCTCGACAAACTACCAGACAACGGAAATATCTACACTAATATTATAAAGAGGAAAGATTTGTATTTTTGTATGTAACGACTTAACTCAAAAAGTATTGGACTGATTTTAATAATTCTTTTTTCATTAGTAAGCTATATTATTACTGAGTAACATAGGCTATATAAGAATCAATTGCTGTTCATTAGTATCGCTAAAACTCGAGATCAGCTGAACTGATTCGGCTTCCATGCTAAACGAAGTGGGCACAGGTCAGCTAGTACTCTATACTTAACACATGTTTAAAAATTTTACTACCTATATTATACACATATTCATTACACATCCATGACCCTGGAACACAGAAAACTTTATTTTATTTCTTTGGCGGGATTCGAACTCAACAAGTCCCCGGGCTGGCGCACCGCTCTCAGCCACTGAGTCGCAGAGGTCGTCAATATATATTATCAAGGTGGTAGGTATTTTGTACACATTTTAATTTTTAATCTCTTTTGCTATAAGTATTCCTCTTTTACATATTACAGAGGAGCGTATCGACTCGGTTTGGCCAGCTGCTGGTCGGGCGGCGCGGGAGGCTGAGGCGCGCGGGCACGTGGAGCTGCCCTCCTCCGAGGGGGCACTCATGACCATCTCCTTCCTTACCTTCGCGGTGTTCCTCATTAAACTAGTACTGGTAAGACTTAGTTACACTTGCTATTTTACTCCAATACTCTACTTAAATATCATGTCGCAGCAATAATGTGTGTAAACTTGGTATCTACCCCGTACTACTACACTCTACTATAACAGCACTAATCGCGCTAGGTTTCCACTTTTCGAGTAGTCATCAGTGCTAATGTGAAAATTTACTAATCATGCTTTTCATGTACTGTGTAACCTACCATCTTGTACTGAACATCTTTTTTATGAACTTATTGCATTTAGACTGTTGTTTTGGGCTGATTTCAGAAATTTATTTAATCGAGTAAAGAGAGTAACCATCTAGTTCATTAACTATTAACTACAAATTAACTATACGTTATAGGTACAGTGATTCTTTTTTATGTGGGTTTCCTTGTTAAAAAAACATAAACCATTTAATTCTAGCAAAACATTTATGCCCGTTTTCGGTCAGGTACCTTCTTAAAGTTTACATTCCAGACTAATCCAGACATAAGTATTAGTTCAAAGTACGACACCGATTTAATATCGAGTAGACAAACACTTTATTTGGTTTCAGCAAATTATCCACACGTACAAGAACAAGACGATGATGATGACGCCGGCCGTGGTGACCGCGGTGGGCCGAGCCGCCGCCGCCGCCGCCGCATTCGCTAAAAACTAAGCTGTATTGACTAAATAAATTAATAAATAGATGCTATGTATGTTTGATTAAAATAAAGTGATTGTATTAATTAAAAGGACACTAAAAAGATGTGAACTGTGAAGTTTATGTACCTGAATAATACACAACGCAAGTTGTTTTATGATTACTAGCCAACGTAGCCCAGGTTCCCTGACCTCCCATATTATCACGTTTATGCATACATGTTATAAAACTGGTTCGCATGGAACGTAAGCTACTCACTAGTGCCTCGACGCTTTAAGAAACAAAATTGTCATAAGATGACAGCTTTCGAGTTTTGACATATTGTTGACAAACAATAAATGAAACATTTCGGTGCTTTTGTGTTTAATTGTAATTTGTGACGCGAATTAAAGAAAAGATAAATAAAATATAAATTATATGTAAATAGTAATTATGAATATTGAAAGTAAAGAAATGGCCGTAGTAAATTCAAGTTCAAATCAGTCGCAAACGAGCCAAACTGTCTCTGAAACGCACAGTGTATTGAATGGTTGGTCTGTTGTTTATTCTCTGAAAAAGCGTGTCTGTAATTTAGAATATTTGCTCGTAACAGTTATACTAATCCGGTTTAATCCAAGATCATTTTTACTACCTTTATAAACGTGATCAAAAAGATCAAAATGTATGAATCAGATTTAGTAGAAGTACCTTTATATCTCCTTATTATGATCTTTTCAAATCTATGAAAGTAGGCATATAAATACCTCTAATAAAATTACTTTCCAGGTGTCGAGAATATATCAAACATGTGTCGAATATGTGCAAATGTAACAGAATTTGTAATTCCCATATTTGTTGGTGAAGGGTTACAGAATAACTTAGCTCAAAAAATACAGCAACATCTGCCAATAAAGGTACAAACAATTTCTTTATTCGCATAAAACATGTTTAAACATTAAACAAATAAATTATTTAGTGTATGTTTTGCCATTTTAATGGCATGCAAATACTTTGATTACAAAGTACATTATTAATTATTATACAATATATTATTATAGGAAGAAAATATTAATATACAAACTCAATTTAAAAAACATTTTTATACACACTTAAACTTTTTAATTTACATCAATTATTCTTATTAATTTAATTTATTTAATTACGTATAATGAGTAAGTAATCACCTTACATATTTAAATAAAAATATTATGATTTAGTAGTACACATACTTAATACAAATATATGTAATCTATTGCAGATATCAGAAGATGATATTCTACCACATGTAGTGTGCTATCAGTGTGCCAGCACTATCCTGGCGTGGCATGACCTAGTAACATGTTGTCTGCAAGCAGATGCAAGCCTGCAACAGCGACTATCTACACATGCAGTAAGTATTTACATTGTATTGTTTGTGATACAGTCCGAGACACTAAAAATATGACAGGGCAATTGTTATTACTAAATTAATGTTGTATGTTTTTTAACAAGACAAATAATTTTCACAGAATGAAACCAAATTAAGGACAAAGTCTAACGAAATACTAGAGGATAACGAAGAAAGTTCTACAAAAAAGTAAGTATATTCTAATATCATGTGCTGTCTTATAATATATAGAGTTGTGGATATTGTTTGTATTTACAATTTCAGGGAGGACAGTAATCTTTTATCCTTAGTATATGATATTCTTCAGGAGTACTTACAAGTTATGGAAGTAGATGAAAATAATATGGATTTAGACTATGTGTGCCAGGTTTGTGAAGATAAACCTGCAGCAAAAACGATAGATAACCTAGTGCGGCATCTTCAGACATCACATAGTTCAGCACTCCGCAACTGCGAGTCCATACACAACTTTATTAGGAACAATATCACTTTTGAAGAAACATTGAGCACAGAAGACCAAGACGACCATACAAGCGAAACAGAAAAAGGAAACATAACCGAATCTGGCACAGAATTGCCTGCATACTTCTGTCCCTTCTGCGACAGCGCCTTCTCCTCCCCCACCAGGCTGATACATCATATCAACAGACATGTCGATATATCGGCAAGGAGCGACCTGACCTGCTGCAGCGAAAGTTTCAACAAGAAATCCTTCGTGCTCCACCTGCAACAGCGCCACGTAGCGCGCGTCGTCGCCAGCCCGTACGCGTGCCGGAGCTGCTCATACAGCGCGCGCACCGAGCTCGACCTGCACTCGCACGTCGCGGCCGTGCACGACGCGCGCCACGCCGCCCGGCCCGCGCGCCGCCGCCGGACGCACGTCCCCGCCCCCTGCCCACAATGCCACAAGATGTTCTCCAACAAGCACAACATGCTGGTGCACCTGAGGTCGCACGGCGACGCCGAGCCGCACGCCTGCGACAAGTGCGACAAGAGCTACAGGACCCCGGGCGGCCTGCGCGAGCACCGCCGCACCGTGCACGAGGGCGAGACGCGCCACGTGTGCGCCGCGTGCGGGGAGGCCTTCTCCACGCGCGCCGCGCGGGACGTGCACGCGCGCCTGCACTCCGGCGTGCGACCTTTCGCCTGCGACTACTGCGGCAAGGCCTACCGCGCCAAGAACACGCTGGACCGCCACGTCGACATGCACCTCGACGTCCGCAAGTACCCGTGCCGCGTGTGCCACAAGAGGTTCCGCAGGAGCTCCCACCTCGCCCGCCACGCCCGCGTCCACGACCGAGACGCGCAGTAACCGGGGCTTGCTTGTTCCAGATGCGCGCCCCGCCCCGGCCCCGAGCCGGCGGACGACGACGACGACGAGCCGCTGTCGAGCGTGGCCGGGAGGAAGTCGACCGAACTGTACGCGAGCTTCTACGGCGCGCTCCTGAATTTTCGGAATCATCTCGCGACCGAGCACGAGGGGAGCTCCACGGACTCGGACTCGGGCGACTCGGACGGGGGCGGAAGCGGCGCGGCGGTCGGCGGCGGGTACGACGACCTCACCCGGTGCAACATGAGGCGGGACCGCATGAGCGACGAGACGCGCCTCGAGCTCGCCCGCGCGCAGACGAGGATCGACGGCAGAGCGTACTTCGCGTGTGCGACGTGCGGCAGGCACCTGAGCTCCGCGCAGACCTACCTGTTCCACCGCCGCATCCACACGGGCGAGCGGCCGTGCGTGTGCCACGTGTGCGGCAAGCAGTTCCGCACGCCCAACGGCCTGCAACGCCACCTCGCCGAGACCCACGAGCGGCGCCGGCTCCACGCCTGCGCGCTGTGCCACCGGACCTTCGCCAACTCGCAGAACCTCAGGGCGCACGCGCGCATTCACACGGGCGAGAAGCCCTTCGTGTGTGCGCAGTGCGGCAAGCGATTCACGCAGAGCGGGTCGCTGCACGCGCACGCCCGCGGGCACGGCGCGCTGCACCCGCACCGCTGCGCAGAGTGCGGGGCGCAGTTCAAGCTGCGCGCCGGGCTCGCGCGCCACGCGCTGCGGCACACGGGCGAGCGCCCGCACGCGTGCGGCATGTGCGCGCGCGCCTTCCGCCACCGGCACGAGCTCGCCGCGCACGCGCTCACGCACACGGACGCACGCCCCCACGCCTGCCGCCTGTGCGGCGCCGCCTTCCGCCAGCGGAAGGCGCTGCGCCACCACTGCCGGCGGGTCCACGGGGCCGACGCCGCGGACGCGTCGGGAGTGGGCTACGACCACGTCGCGTTCGGGACGTACGAGTGATGATGACGCGTGAATCGAAATTAAACATCTCAGTTGTAACCGACTCGAAAATAGTTTTATCCTTCTTGACCCCGACCTCGCTAACAATTGCAATCCTTATCACCGTGTACATTTAAGTGTACCAGTATGAAGTTGAACTGAATGAAGTTGTATACTCGAAGTTAACCAATAAAAGATTACGATGAAGAAAATTTTAAATATTTTAGAACACGAAGTACGTTATTTGTTTTTGCACTACAATTTTGTTGTTTTGAATAACAGGATAGTATTAACTTAATTACGTTTCCGAATTCGGTGATCCCATATTAGTATAAAATTTATGAAAAGGCAAAAAAATTGAGAAGAGTATAACCCGCCATTATGCTCTTTCAGCGCGAACGCTAAAGATAAGATCGCGGACGAGAGTCCACCGAGCGTCGCGCGGCTCAACAGCAACACCACCGACGCGGCGAGCGGCGACACGGAGCCGGTCGCGTACCTCAGCGACGGGAAAACGTACGTGGCGTGCCCCCTCTGCGACAAGACCGTCCGCGCCGCGTCTTGGCGCCGCCACCGGCGCTCCCACCACGCCGGCAGGCCGCACTGCTGCCACGTGTGCGGCCTGGGCTTCGCCGACCGCGGCAATCTCGCGCGCCACGCCGCCGAGCGCCACCGCCGCCTGCGCCCGCACGCCTGCACGCTCTGCGGCCGGACCTTCGCGCGCAGGTCGCACCTGCACGACCACGCCGCCGCGCATTCCGCCGAGCGCGACCACGTGTGCGACGTCTGCGGCCGCGCCTCCAAGTCCGCCGCGGCGCTGCGCATGCACATGAAAACGCACGACGACACCCTCGCCTTCGCCTGCGCGGTCTGCGACGCGCGCTTCAGGAGGAGGAGCCAGCTCGTGGCGCACGCGACCGTGCACACCGGGGAGAGGGCCCACGCCTGCGCCTGCGGCAGGACCTTCCGCCTGCGGAGCCAGCTCAACGCGCACGCCCGCACGCACGAGGCCGCGACGTCACACGGAGATTAGCGCGGGGCCCGATCTGTACACGCGTGATATCGAAGCTGCTCTTTTGCAGGTCCTCCGACGGCCGAGACGATGTCGCCCGGCCGGACGCCCCGGGCGTCGGCGGCGGGGCGACGGCTCCTCTCCTGACACCCCCGGGGACCTGCACCTTCTGCCACGAGGAGTGCCCCGGGGCCCAGCTCCAGGAGCACCTGGTTTCGACGCACTGGGAGCGGGTGTTCCGCTGCGACGAGTGCGACAGCTACGTCGACCGGAAGGACTTCGTCGCGCACATGTCGCGGCACGCCGTCGACGCCGACGAGACCGACGAGGCCGCCGAGCCCGCGGGCGACGCGCCCGGGGATCCCGGGGGAGGGGTGCGCGAGGATCCCGGGGACGGAGGCGAGGACGCGGGGGCGAAGGACAAGGAGGGGGACGAAGCTACTTTCGAGAACGGGGACGACTTCTCGGACCACAGCGACGCGGAATACTTCTGCGAGCTGCCCGAGTCCGTGTTCGAGGCCATCGAGGACTCGCAGGAGGCGCAGGCGGCAGACGACGGCGGCCTCCTGCAGACCGACGCGACCGACGCGGCCGAAACCGCCGACGCCGCACCCCGGGGCGCCGCCGACCCGCCGTCGGGACCGACCGACGACCCGCCGTCGGGACCGACCGACGACCCGCCGCCGAGACCGACCGACGGTAAAAAAGAAAGAGTGTGCCCCGTCTGCTCGAAAGTGTACACCGCCAGCTCCAGCTACTTCTACCACCTGAAGCACTCGCACGGCGGCGAGCGGCGGCACGAGTGCGACGTGTGCGGCAAGAGCTTCGGCGCCAAGCCCACGCTGGCGCAGCACCTGCTCGTGCACGCGGCGGAGCGGCCGTACGCGTGCGAGCGCTGCGGCAAGACCTTCCGCGCGCGCGCCGGCCTCTACGTGCACGAGCAGACGCACGGCGGCCGCAAGGCGCACGCGTGCGACGTGTGCGGGCGCGCGTTCCGCTGGCGCGCGCACCTGGAGCGGCACCGGCGGCGGCACGAAGGCGGGCGCGAGCACGCGTGCGGCGCGTGCGGCCGCGGCTTCAGCGTGCGCGCCGACCTGCTGCGGCACGCGCGCACGCACGCCGCCGCCGCGCTGCCGTGCCCGCACTGCCCGTTGCGGTTCGCGCAGCCGCGCTACCTGCGCACGCACCTGCACAACAAGCACGCCGCCGCGGCCGGGACGTGAGCCGGCCTCGAGCCGGCCTCGCGCCGGAGAGGAGTTGCCAAATAAATACATTTCGATTATCGATATCATTTTATTTAAATAAACATTCACTATTTGTACAATATACGGAAAGTAAAAATATAATAATTAATAATGATAATCGGTACTATTAATTATAATAATTTGTATTATTATCACTAGTAGGTAGTTGGATGGTAGTATTATGGTACGTTTAGGAGCATTTAATATACTGAAAATACATTTCACGAGACACGACACAACAAAATAATTTATTGAAAATGTTCATAGAATCTAATAAACATTTTGGCTTTCTAATAATTTGTATACAACTAACAACAACAACAAGTACAAGTAATACCACTATGTGTACACTGTTTGATCCACGAACAGGCTGCTCGTTATGTCTGTTGAACGGTGTTACAGATAAGACGTCTCCGTGGTGAATGGCTCAGCGCTAGACTCAGTAAGTCGTAAAAAAATAAAAAATGTTGATTTCCAAATTAAACTTAAGCTTTTTTCGGAAAGTCGACAAAAAAATACCTACCACCGGTTCAACCCTTGGAAACGATTAGGTACATACCTACACTGAAAATACGCACTTAAACATCAGTTTCAACTAGCATAAAATAAATTAAAATATATAACATTACAATAATAATATAACAGCTGTTGCGATCACAGGCTCTTTACACTTAAAAGTAAACGCATTCGGTAGTTTCGTGATATGAATTACGATATTACCGATGGGAACATTGTGCATGTTTATCACTGTACCGGACGCAATATAAATTATTATACATTGGGTGCCCGAGCCATCATTTTTGTAAGACCGATAATCGTCGGATTCTTCTCCATATTTTTCGAGGCCGACATTTGTACGCGTGGATTGCACAGTGCACTATTGTATCGGTCGACTTCCTGTAGGTGATAAATAGAATTATCACCTACAGAAAGTCGGTTATCGATCATCGCTCGTGCGAGGTCACCCTAAACAATAGGTAATAGTTACGGCAAACAACGATACTTCATACTACCCACAGATTGTGATTGAATACTATCAGACCATAATACTGAGTGATTTCTATTCTGTTAGGAAACAACAGGGGGCTGATTCAAGATGCCATCGCTAATGATCGCTTACAAAGTTCGATAGCAAAATGTATGAGATTTGACATAAGGTACGCTAGTTGACATAGGTACCAAATTTAGCGTACCTAGCTTGTGTTAAATCCCATACATTTTGTTATCGAACTTTGTAAGCGATAATTAGCGATGGCATCTTGAATCGGCCCCCTGTTGTTTCCTAACAGAATAGAACCCCACTGCGTCAGGCGTTCAAACAGCTTTTCTTTCAATTTATATTAGTTTGGCGTATTATTAGTACTTAACATTAGATTAGAATAGAATTAATATTGTTTTACAACATCGCATTACTAATTTCAAATAATTTTTATTTACTAATTTAAACATAAAATAACGATTCCGAATAAAAATCACCCAGTATTTTAAATAGAATTCACAAAACCGAGGAAACGACTACAATGATACGTCAACTGAGATCGGTATTAAAATGATTGCAGCACTGATTAGATCGGCACACACATGACACAAGCATCGGCATTCAATTTTAGATACTACTTTAGTTTAAATTATTACACTTTCTCCCGGTTTCTGAAACGCAAATAAACGATCAAATTAACTAACAGATATCTCTTTCACTTGACCAATTTAGTAGCCGATGCACCTTTCAGAAACCAGGGATGTTTCTATTGCACAGAATAATGGGAGCTTAATTCTCCATGTGTTTGCCACACGAGTATAAAATATGCCGTTTGCCGACGAAACGAGACAGCACGCGTGTTCACTGGTCGTGCGCGGCGTGCGCGGGGTGCGCGCGCTCGGCGGCGGGCGAGCCGCTGTCGTTGACGAGGCGCTGGCGCTCGCGGTACATGGACACCTGGATGTTCTGCAGCTGGTGGTAGCGACACAGCTTCAGCGTGGAGAACACGGACAGACCCACCCACGTCGCGAACGCGCCCCACGCGCCGAACTGTGCGACAAATAAGTAAATATTAATAAATGAAACTTAACAAGCTTTATTCTTGTCTATGTCTAATATAAATAGGCTCGCAGTGATTATTTGAGTTGATGATTTAAGATGATAATAATAAGATGGTTTATTCAAATTACTATATACATATTTAGGTTGCAAATCTGTACTAATTATATGAACTACTAGCTGACCCGTGCCCACTTCGTTGAGCATAGAAAACGTTTAAACCTTTCTGAGACTTCCACTAATATTTCAAGACTAAAAAAATAAAAGATTAAAAAAACTATAACCCGACTTCGCAAAAAAGGGTTCTTAAAAGGCTGAAACAAGAAAATAATTCAATTTGAAATCCAGATATGCATAGGTACAGATATGGTCAAGGTAGAGCCGTGGTCGTACCCGCTATTGGGATTGTATATTTCAACAGCAGACGAATATTATAGATTTGTTTAGCGGGTACGACCACGGCTCTACCTTTACCATAATATCTGTACCTATGCATATCTGGATTTCAAATTGAATTATTTTCTTGTTTCAGCCTTTTAAGAGCCCTTTTTTGCGAAGTCGGGTTATAGTTTTTTTAATCTTTTATTTTATTTTACATTTTTCTGTGTCCACATAAACTATAACATTATATTTTCACTAAACTAACGTTAAATTAACACATATAAACTAACTAAACAACTTCAAGATACTATTTGTACGACCGCATTTTAAACGTTTATTTTGAATTCAACAATAAAATATAATAATTAATTAAAAAATTAAATACATATTTGTAATGTGCTTGCTAAGATCTATCTTTTGATACCAAACACAATACAATTATCTTAATTTTATTTTATTTGGAGATAGTTTTGGAGGTATAATTTTCAAAATCCAAAAGTTTTCGAAAAATTATATAGCCTATGTTACTTGCGGGATCACTACGAATCGATTGACACCTTATTTATTAAAATCGGACCAGTAGTTTAACCGCTACGAGGGAACATACATACATACATACATACAAACATACATACATACATACATACATACATACATAGACTGCCAAAATCATTACCCTTCCTTTTGGCTTCGCCGAAGTCGGGTAAAAAGAAGAATCGGTTCAGCCGTTCTTGCGTTTTTGCGTGACTAACGAACAGCGATTCATTTTTACCCGACTTCGGCGAAGCCAAAAGGAAGGATAATGATTTTGGCAGTCTATGTATGTATGTATGTATGTATGTTTGTATGTATGTATGTATGTTCCCTCGTAGCGGTTAAACTACTGGTCTGATTTTAATAAATAAGGTGTCAATCGATTCGTAGTAGTCCCGCGAGTAACATAGGCTATACAATTTTTAAAAAAAATTTGTATTTTGAAAATTATAGGTCAAAAACTATCTCCAAAAAAAAAAAAATTAAGATAATTGTATCGTGTTTGGTATCAAATGATAGGTCTTGGCAAGCACATTACCAATATGTATTTAAAATTTTAATTAATTATTATATTTTATTGTTAAATTCAAAATAAACGTTTAAAATGCGGTCGCACAAATAGTATCTAGGAGTTGTTTAGTTACTTACTATGTGTTAATTTAACGTTAGTTTAGTGAAAATATAATGTTATAGTTTATGTGGAAACAAAAAAAATGTAAAATAAAATAAAAGATTAAAAAAACTATAACCCGACTTCGCAAAAAAGGGCTCTAAAAAGGCTGAAACAAGAAAATAATTCAATTTGAAATCCAGATATGCATAGGTACAGATATGGTCAAGGTAGAGCCGTGGTCGTACCCGCTAAACAAATCTATAATATTCGTCTGCTGTTGAAATATACAATCCCAATAGCGGGTACGACCACGGCTCTACCTTGACCATATCTGTACCTATGCATATCTGGATTTCAAATTGAATTATTTTCTTGTTTCAGCCTTTTTAGAGCCCTTTTTTGCGAAGTCGGGTTATAGTTTTTTTATTATATATAAGAATGATAAATGGATCTATGTCTTCTAGTTTGCTGTTTTTACCCGACTTCGGCGGAGCCAAAAGGAAGGGTAATGATTTTGGCAGTCTATGTATGTATGTATGTTCCCTCGTAGCGGTTAAACTACTGGTCCGATTTTAATAAATGAGGTATCAATCGATTGGTAATGATGCCGCGAGTAACATAGGCTATAAAATTTTTCGAAAAATTTTGGATTTTGAAAATTATACCTCAAAAACTATCTCCAAAAAAAATTAAATTAAGATAATTGTCTCGTGTTTGGTATCAAAAGATAGGTCTTGGCAAGCACATTACGAATATGTATTTGAATATTTTATTAATTGTTATATTTCATTGTTAAATTCAAAATAACGTTTAAAATCTAGGAGTTGTTTAGTTACTTTCTATGCGTTCATTGAACGTTAGTTTAATAAAAATATAATGTTATATTTGCTGTGGAAACAGAAAAATATAAAATAAAATAAAAGTTTAAAAACTATAACCCGACTTCGTAATAACTGGTCTAAAAAGGCTGAAACAAGAAAAAATTCTATTTGAAATCCATAAATGCATAGGTAAAAAAATGGTCAAGCTAGAGCCGAGGTCGGACCCGCTAACTCATAATATTCGTCTCCTGTTGCAATATTCAATCCCAAAAGCGGGTGCGACCACGACTCTAGCTTGACCATTTTTGTACCTATGCATTTCTGGATTTCAAATTGAATTTTTTCTTGTTTCAGCCTTTTTAGACCAGTTTTTACGAAGTCGGGTTATAGTTTTTAAACTTTTATTCCATGACATGTGAAAACAGCTTAATTATAAACCCGCAATACATTTTGATTCTGATCTATACAACTTTTTATGAAACAAATGCAACATGTTTTATTTTAATACTTTAGAGTTTCGATAACTCTTGGGCGTCTCATTCATAGTTATATTCATACATATTCACAGTCCAGCCTGCCAGTCAACAGTAAAAAATGGGCCTTGGAAATGTGAATATAATTTAAATTTTTTCCTCCAGGTGCATTTCATGGTTGTGGCATTGGATTTGCAGGCTGAACTGTCAGTGTTCAGAAGGGCCTCTTATGTAGTAATAAAGCTACCTAAGAGGCCAAGTAGCCAGTAATCAAAAGTATTACCTGAGCACTGCCCAACTCAATATAAAATCCATGAGTCTTGATGTTATCCTTCTTGTCTATGTCCTGGCCGCTGACATCCTCACAACTGAAATTATATAAAATAAATAATGTTATTATCAGACGACTTTGGGACCTTGTTAGTAAAAACTTATACAATATAGTTCAAACAAATAATTGTGACATGTGTAACAACACATTACAATAAATTGATATCTATATATCACAAGCTATAGACTTAAATAAATAAACTATCTTGTGACGTCATCGCATCGAGAATTAGAAACAAGAAGGTATAATCTCGGAAATATTTTATTTATAATATTTTTTTCAGATATATTATTTTCAACAGGGTTTATGGAGAGCTAAAACTAAAATTAGCGAGCATTCTCCATTCATACCTTGGAAAGCGCTCTACAATATTGTCACACCACGTCATAAACCCAAGAGTGACCATAACAGCAGCAGAGATAGCCAGCCCGCACAGCGTGATGCATGCCACAGCCTCAATGAATGCCGACAGGAAAGAGCTATCTATTCCCTGGTACATGAACATTGACATCCTGAAATATAAAAATATTAAATACAGTGTTGTATAAACTTAAAGACTAGAGTAATTGAAAAAAAAAGAAAGCAGTTGCAAAATATATATTTTGCAACAAACAGAAAAAAAGTACAGAAACAATGTTTTTCATGCTACCCTGGCTTATATTATACAAAATTTTTAAAATTACTGTAGTCTTTTAAAGTCTATACGACAATTTCAAAATTATCATATTTTTATTTCTGCTAACTTTATTTCACATGCAAATATAATCTTTTTTACTTTAGTATAAAGGCAATAATATGCCAAACATGCAAGCCATTAAATCAATACATTAAAAAAATTGCTATAGTTATCATTTCTTAAATGTGCACAGTGCGCTCAATTTTATAAAACCACATATTGCGTGTTTTCTATGCCGGTTCTTCTCAGCACGCTAGGGTTAACCAGTGGTAGCCATTTTGTTGACTTTCCGAAAATAGCTTAGTAAGTTTCATTTGGAAATTAAATACATTATATTTCAATTTTGATTGAACCAAAATAATTCTGATACCTTTATATTCAATAGGTCTATTGCGACTGACCTGTATATCTGAACACAGGACACCATGAACATCACAACACCGACTACAATGACGTAGTTGCAGTAGGCGCGAGAGGCCCAAGTCACCAGCAGCTGGCCATCCTCCTCCTGCCAGACACCCTTCGAAAATAGTGAGCAATGGCCGCTGTGGATTACAATTTTATGTGTTATGTTTGCATTATCAAGGTAATGTACCTCATCGCCATCACATCTGGCATGATACTATGATACTCATATATAGTATTAAATTAATTGATACTTACTTGAATTCATCTTGATGCATACTCATTGGTACTATTATACACAGTGAGAATATAAGGCCGATTACATAGGCAGCAATTTGACTTAGTAGTAGAACGTTAGTTAGTGCCATTTTAAAGCTTTTTAAAGACTTGCGCTTATTGTGACGATATATTAAGTTCTAAGTAAACACCCTACCGATAATTCTGGTTTTCCAACAAATTACAAAACAACCAGTAGGTATGTAGTATCGTAATCTTTTATGGAAGTGAAACAATAAATCACAAATTTAGTAATTGTTAACAATGTTTTATTTGCTTCAAAAATAATAAAATGAACTGCGTTTTTATAAGTTTTCTAATTTGTTTTGTGTTTATTTTTGGCACTTTCTAACTGACAGCTCTACTTTTTTTTAGCATATGATTGACACTCAGAACAAAGATCATATGGAACTGTACTAATAGTTCAATTTCACACGGCAATAATAGTAGACTACCTGTCTCTTTCTTACAACAAGCGTTTTAAGTAAGAAATAAGTATCTACACTCTTTTTATCAACGCCCCCTTTATTGGCTGTGATATACTTCTGCTGCCACCGACGCCATTTTACATGTCACTTTGTTTACATGTCAAACGTTGTTATTGTGAGATTTTTAGGGTTTTTGAGTGATTTTCGATTTAATTACTGCGCAAAACTGTAAAATAATTCTGAATTCATTATATTCGGTAACACGAAGTCCTTATGTAGTAAGTTGTGGCCTATGCAAAATCACCGGTAAGTAGCTAACATTTATTTAAATTGTTGTATATTGTTTAGTTTATTTGATAGGTATATAGTGTTTAAAAATCAATTTCTTTGAGTTAGCTCAGTTGTGGGGTATAAAATCCGCAATATTCTTAAAAAAAAAGAAAGTGGGCAACCCTAATCCGCCATGTTTGTATTCAGTTTTGTTTATTTAGGTATGCAGGCAAAGTACATGCTTATGCCAGTTCCATAAGATTCTTTATTCTGAGGATTGACATTTAGCTGACGATTATCTTTGATTTACGATGAACGTACACGGTTTTTAATTTAAAATTTAAGCAGAAAACCAGCGATTATATTTTTTAGTTATCTTTAACATCTGATACGAGTTTATACTCGTTAAACGCGTTAAACCTTAGAATATATTTTATGCATGAATATGTGTTGACAAAAGGTACAACTTAGGGCGAGGAATAACCGCTACTAGCGCCACTCTTTTTAAAATAAATTTTACAATGACACAATGATACAGAGCTTATAAAAAAAAGTAATCGGTTAAAACTCTAAATAAGTAGTTAAACTAATTTATTGGCATTTAATTACAGCTCTTAATCCTATACTGTATTTACTTTCATAAGTAATAACTAAAACGGCCACTTTTGGCGGTTTTTATGAGAATAAAATATACACTATAAGATTTAGAGCTGTAATTAAATGCTAATAAATTAGTATAACTATTTACTTAGAGTTTTAACCCATTACTTTTTTTTAATAAGATCTTTGTGTCGTTGTAAAATTTATTTTTAAAAGAGTGGCGCCAGTAGCGGTTATAGCTCGCCAATGCGTGCTATTTTGTGTTCTCTACAAATTTCCCACGGAAATTTCAGTCAAGCGTCTACCTGTAAGTCCTGTAACCATAATATTAATATATATATACATATATATATATATATATATATAATATATATATATATATATTTTGTTTTATAACATTGTTATCTAATATATATTTTTTTAAAAGAACAATTTTCCCATCTTTTTGCTAAAAGGTGGCCCCGAGCGAGTTTCTTACGCCGGTTCTTCTCGCCGGGTTAGTCCCCGAACCGGTGGTAGGTCATCATGTAGGACAATTCTAAGTGTTAGTAACTAACCTATTTGGAAATAAAAGATTTTTATTTCATTTCATTTCATTTTCATTAATATACAAATAGATCACAGAATGATTTATTTGTATTTTGACTAGATTTTGGACTTGGCGATGTATGTATAAAAACGGTGATGGCAAATAAGCTATAACAGCATAAAAAAAAATTGTCAATGTCTTGACATCTATGGTCTTGACATTGACAGCAAATTGACAGCAAAAAGTTCATTGATGTTTGATGATGTGTTTCAATTTTAGTTGCAAAATGATCAAATTTACCTTTAATTAACTCATTTTAACATGTATAAGTTGTTCTATTTAAGTTAATTTCATTTTGAAAGGCAACATGAATTTTAATGCATCGAGGAACGGTAATGTTTTGAAATGTGATATTCTTACTGTTGGCTACGTTTTGTGTGTAGTGTTTTAAATAGCAAGCTCATGTTATGGAACAGTCGTGAAGCTCATGTTCGTTAATTACAGTGGGGCAGGGTGGAGGGCCGCGCAAGGCGAAGCGCGTGAGTGATGTGTCGGCTATGGGCTCACCGGCCCCGGCCTACAACCCGGCGGCGCCGCAGTACAACCCGGGCTACCCTGGCATGGGTCCGCCGCCCGCCTACACGTCCAACAACCAGTACCAACAGGGAATCCAACTGGAACCTGGACAGGAATTCGGATCTGCAGACCCCACTGCCAGTAGGTTTTTGATATATATATATAAATAAAATTAAAGACAAAGTAAATGAAATACTGTGTGTATAATGAATTATTTGTTAGTGTGCTGCAACTTAAATATGTATATAATTTATGAGCTGGTTTGGGAAGCTTTATTTAGATACTAATTGATATATATGAATTATTACAAACTTTATTGAAGTTGTTTTAGTTATATTTCTGTACTTCTCAAGTACTGATTAGTGTTTTCCGTGAATGTGCCCAATATTTAGCTGACTACTAACATACAATATTAAGTAATCTGTTATCTGGAACTTATAACTTTAGAAAATTTAAATAATATTCCGTGCAGTTAGTTTTACCTTATGTTTTTTATACATTACTGTGACATTACCAAATGAATATTATTTATTTGAATAGTAAATGAAGCAATTATTTATTTTTAAAACTTTACAAGGTACAGTGCAGTTACTGTTATTACTTTATTGTTTGTCAACATTTGGATGAAAATAAAGTTTACAATATTCACACATTGTCATTTCAAGTTGAAAATATTGAATAGATATGATGGTATTATTTCAGACTTTGGCTACATGGGAGGATACAATCAAGTGCCAATGGCCTCCCCTGGCCAGCTGGGCTCAATGCTACAGCAACCAATTGTTCAGGTGACCAAGACTATATTTAAAAAGCAACAAGTGACAAAATTGTGGTTTTAAAATTCTCTTTCTTTAATCTAATATGTTATTTGTATTTTTATTGTTAACTTTCAAAAAGTTGTTACATAAATCTGTAACATAATAAAAAGATTTATTTATTTTGTGGGTATTTCCACAAAATCAAACCCAAGTGAAAGCCACAAAAGGAAATCTCAGATCAATCACCAATAGAGATGGCAAGCTTGTATAGCACCAAACATATGCCACAATTTTATAAATTAAAAGTGTTTCCCTGGCCAAGTGTCTCTCTCTCTTATAACTAAATAACAAAATGTTCTGCACAGGACATGGCACTGCAGTACGGCAACCAGCTGGCGGAGCAGGGCAAGGCGGCGGTGCAGCAGCAGCTCGGGCGACTGGTACCCGTCACCCGCCTGCGCTACTACTTCGCTGTGGACACGCGCTATGTGCTGCGGAAACTGATGCTCATACTGTTCCCCTTCACTCATAAGGTACAATTTGCCGTCATCATTGTTTCTTGAACTTTTCTTTGTCACTTGTATCAGGGCCAAGTTAATATTTTTCAGCATTCTCTACTTGCCAATATTTGCGAATTGAGGTATGGAAACAATGTTATAAATAACTAGCTGACCCGTGCCCACTTTGTTGAGTATAGAAACCGTTTGAACCTTCCCGGAACTTCCACGAATATTTAAAGACTAAAAATAGCGGAATCGGTTCAGCCGTTCTCGAGTTTTAGCGAGACTAACAATATATATAAGATATATGATGACTCCTCGTTGTTGCTTCAGCAATGACAACTACTGCTGGACATAAAACTATTTCAAAGGAGGTTGTTGCCAATACATGCCACATTGCCAGGTGGGTTTGGCGATCGGAGTTTTAAACCATGTAAACCTTCCCGGGACTTCCACGAATATTTCGAGACCAAAAATAGCCGAATCAGTTCAGTTTTAGCGAGACTAACGAACAGCAATTGATTTTTATATAGCCGATGTTACTCAGTGATAATGTAGCTTTCGAATGAAAAAAGAATTATTAAAATCGGTCCAGTACTTTTTTTGTTAAATCCTTACATACAAAAATACAAATCTTTCCTCTTTATAATATTAGTGTAGATTCCCTCTGCCTATTACGACACCCACGAGAAAGATGGTTGATGGGGGGAGGTGCTATTCTAAGTCCGACATCATAAAATGATGGAAAATGTGGTGTTTCAGGAGTGGATGGTGAAGTACGACCAGGACAGCCCGGTGCAGCCGCGCTACGACCTCAACGCCCCGGACCTCTACATCCCCTGCATGGGCTACGTCACTTACGTGCTGCTCGCCGGGTTCATGCTGGGTAAGTCCTGAGCTACGAGTATCATGCATTCATTGCCCGAGTTATCGTCTAGCCCAGCTATAGTCAAACTGCAGCCTGCGGGCCGCATGTGGCCTTAATTATTTTTGCTTGAGGCCCGCGAGGCCGCGACATCATGACTAAAACGTGTTTGTGGCCCGTATAAAAAAATTGAGTACCGCTGGTCTAACCTAACCTAAATTGTATTCTCCATCTCTCTCTTTTCTCTCTCTAGAGAGAGTCTGCTTCTTCGTTATTTATCGAGCGTGAATTTAATGTACAATAGTGCTAATTACATTTGTTGCATAAATAAATAATAATAATAATATATAATAATATCCAATAGTTCTTCAAAATAGGAGTAAGTACTCAGAAGAAAATACCACAACCATAACACTTGTATTTGCAGGTCTGCAGCACCGCTTCTCGCCGGAGCAGATCAGTATGGCGGCGTCGGGCGCGCTGGCGTACATCATATGCGAGATGGCGGTGTACCTCGTCACGCTGTACGTGACGGGCGCGGGCGCGGCGCTGCGCACGCTGGACCTGCTGGCGCTGGCCGGCCTCAAGTACTCCACCATGATCGGCGCGCTGCTGGGCGGCCTGGCGCTGGGCCCGCCCGGCTACTACGCCGCGCTCGCCTACCTCAGCCTCGCGCTCTCCTACTTTCTGGTCAGTGCAAGCCGTATATTATATACTGTTGACTTTGTTCCTCTAGAGGTAATAAGTTTATGGTGCAAACAGGCTAACAGTTGCTTCGCAGACAGAAATAAGTGTAAAAATATTATGTACTAAATTGTCGAGCAGTGAACTTATGATGACGATTGATGAGCAATAGCTAAAAACACTCCATCACGTCAATGATGAAATGTTGATCAAAACTGGTTTGTCTGTTATAGAACATAGTTTTAGTGTCTACTTGATTTTGGCTCTAACATTTGTCCCAACACTTGTATGTTTTGATTATCAATTCAATTATGTTAGCCCAGTTGGAATTTTTGGGGTTTTTTCTCGATGGGGAGATTCCCACATCCATATTCGAATTAATGCCTACACTCTAATGCTACTAATTTATAACTCGCCCATTTAGTCTCAACTCACATCGGCAGAGTGACGAAGCGGATCGGTTTTTCCTATTTTTACCCTTAAGGCCTCGGTCTCGAATTTAGCGGGCAGCGGGGCGGGAGCGGCGGCGGCGCGGGTGCGGTACTCGCTACCCGCTCCCGCACCGCTGTTTTCGAGAACCGGTCCATTTGATTATACGCAAAAGATCCTGCCGCTCCCGTGCCGCCGCCGCTCCCGCCCCGCTACCCGCAAAATTCGAGGCCGAGGCCTAACATATTCATAAGACCACTTAGTTACAAATGAAGTGTGGACTATGGACTACGGAGCGAGCAGCATGTCTTCGCCCGATATGAATTTCCTAGTGAATTTATACACAATATGAACCTCATTGTGCATAATAATACTAAATGACCGACCTAACTTCCACCGACATACTTTACGAGATATTTAGCTTACAATCTTTATATAATTGCTAAATGTTTATTTTTGCATAAAAATAATGAACCTCCTTATAATTTTCAGGTGAAGACGCTTCGGCTGCAGCTGCTGGCGGGCGCGCAGGGCTCGGACAAGCCGGCGTACGGCTACGACCAGAGTTACCCCGCCAACCCCTACGCCGGCGGCGGCTGGCAGGGGGGTGGCGGCACCAAGCGGCGCGTGTACTTCCTGCTGTTCGTGGCGGTGACGCAGCCGCTGCTGTCCTGGTGGCTGACGTACCACCTGGTGCCGGCCGCCACGCCGCTCGCGCCGCCGCCGCCGCCCGCGCGATAGCACACCACGCCCATGGCGCATGGGCTCCTCTCAATATTTGTATCGCTGTGTGTGCCAACCCGTATGCCTCGCAATAAATTTACAAAGTAAAGTGTATTGTTGTTGCATTTAAAATTAGTTTTTATTGCAAATCTTTGAGAATGAAATTGTTGGTCGGCCGCAGCTGTCATACAAATGTTGACTGCATATTTTAGTCATTTATTAAACTAAATCTCTGGCTACTTGTAGGATAAATAAAAATGAATAGGCTAAAATATGTGATGCAGTTTTTACAACCTGTAGTCGAAAACTTTAGAACGGCTTGTAAGAAATATATTAACAAATTGATTCCTTTATATAAATGAACCCTGTGTTAATATTGTTTGTGAACAGAATATTTGTTTCTAGACAGCAAGCATTTATCTGATATTTCCCTTATAAGTTTTTGGCATTTGAAGTTGCATAACATGAAATACATTTTCCATGCGAAAAAAACGTGTAAATATACAAAAATCATAATCACAAGTTTTGCAGTTCAAGTTTCACGGTCGATCGGTATGTTAACAATAATAATAATAATCGACGATAATACATCAGTCACACACGGTACGTTACGGTATTTGTACCTACTGAGTACCGATAGCGCGTAACATTGTGTTTTGTACTCGTATAACAATATATTTTGTACTCGTTGTAAATAAAAACCTAATCCGCAATTATTGTTATATTTCTTTTTTCACGACACAATCCTCACCCAATGTCCAGACTCGAGACACCCCGTAATATGAAAATTACAATTTCTAATTGTGAGCGAGTCGTTATTAGTGTGTCAGAATTACAATTACAGTTTTGAATCCTTGAAATTTTAATTTTTATCCCAATTTCCGTACAAAGAAGAGGGCTGACTGAGAATCTATCATTATCTTCTACTAGTTGCAAATTGCAGTCCTTTATAGCAGAATCCATAATGCGTAACAGTAGCCCATTCATGTCCTGATTATCAAAACCAAAAGTGATTAATAAAAAATGACCCACTTTAGTTCTCTGTAGTGCAAAGTCCGCACCGGGTCTGCATCTGCGCTGTCGGTGTTTTATCGGCGCAGCTGCGAGTGCGAGCGAGATGGAACCTCAAACTACCTTGACCTACATTCGTGTATAATATTATACAAATTCCGATATCTTCCCGCCAATATTTGATTTTCAATTGGGTAACATTTCGTAACAATCTTTTTATAAAATAAGGTAATATTATGTTCGTAATGTTATCCTCCGTGGCAAACGTAAATCGCATACGTTACGGTAAGAAATTTGGGAGTAAAGATTCGTATTTATACTTTCTATTGAGTTTTGAGACCATTAAAATCAAAATGTATATCTTTTGTATAATACCTATTACATGTAACCTTTTGATTTAGAATCAGTCTATAAGATGAAACACTTTTTTTATTACTTGATTGTAGTTAAAATATAATGCTATTTTTCTAAAACATTTTTGTAGTAATTTACAAAAGGCGCCATAATATCTTATCGTGAGAAGTTAGCAGCGAGTGCTGATTGGTGAAAAGTTTTATGACATAATCTGACCCACTAGTGATGTGCAACATGAAATAAGTAGACTTAATAAAAATAAAATTATTTATGAATAATATGACCGATAAATGGGCGTACATATTACGTTTGGCTTTTCAGTTACCGTACGAGGTAATTGATGTTGTGTAGTTAGATGAAGATTCAGAATATTTTTGTTATTTAACTCATTGATGCAAGTCTACACTCAACATGAATATGATTTTTCTTATTAGATTAACCATTAGACACGCTCTAAGTCAATATGGATAGTTGGTCCTATTCATCTTCAATATAATTTTAACCATAATTGTGGCGTGATTTATGTTTGAAAGTAAGAATTTACCAAATTAAGAACAATTTAGGTAAAAACTTGAAATTAATGTATTCATATTAATTGGTTAAATATTGATTACTTACTTAGCGTGAGATTTTGCTACCATTCATGTTTGCAACACTGTTTTGGTGATATTGTAGGTATAATATTATATTATGCTTAATTTTATTTTAAACTATACAAATAAATGAAAAATATTATGTTAAATTCGCAATAATAAAGTACATCACTTTTCTTATCAGCTGGTAACTGTCAATGTCCAAACTTCAAAGCAATGCTACCAACAGAAGAAGTGCAAATAAAAAGTGTACATATATTTTAACTTAAAAACTGTCTAGTATCTAGCAAATAGTTTATTTTCACTTACTTATTTGTTCTCGAGTGTTGATTTAATTAAATGTACATATTTCCCACGTTTATTTCATAAAATTCATTCAATAAATACACGAAACGGATCTGTAAGCAACTTCACGTTATCTATTTGCAAAACAGCCGCAGAGCAGTACCGACAACGGACAAACGTGCACTTATAATTTAGACGTAATAGCTATAGTGTCATTCCTCATACAATATTTTATTATTTTGCCATTTAAATTTTTATTCCTCCTGTGTTTTTGTTGTTTAAGTGTTAAGTGAATTTATCGGTAGTTATATAATGTATAGTGTCGTAATTTTGTATACAAATTGAAGCAATTACGTAATGGGAATTATGCTAGAGAGGTTTTTCGTATTGCCCTAAAATCCAACATGGCCGCTGACACAGGAATGGATACTTGTCCCAGTCCGGATCCGGAAATTTCGGATTCCAGAAAACGTCCACTCGACGGTGACTCGGAAAATGGGGACATCAAGAGGTCTCACTTCAGCTCGGGTGAGTACTCTTAATTTTTACGGCGGATTCGTAATTGATTACGTATTTGGCAAGCGATATTAACATTGACACAGTGAGGTGACCCTGCTATCAATTAAATATACCTACGTACTACCGTACATGCTAGATTCTCTATCAGTTAACACTGCGACACAATAATGAGTATCAACACTGCAGTTTGTGACTGGAATTATTGATAAAATGTTAAAAATGGATCGATAACAGCTAGATTGTTTCGATTATAGTGTTTTGAAGCTCGAGCGTTGTAAAACGCGTACGTTTTGTCTCACTAAGGTCGTAGCTGATAACGATAATGCGCCCGCCGCCAAGATAAATGAATAGCTCATGTTAATTAAAATGAATGCAGTGTTTAAAGTGAGTCGTTGTTTTTTAGTTCAAGATTTGGTGACGGCCTTGCCCATGGCTAACGGCCATGCCAATCCGTCTCATTTTGGTGAGTCGTCATAATTATCGTTCCTCATCGGCTTTGTGGTTTTGGTGCCGCGCATGTTAAGGCGCGCACACACCTTCGCTCGTCCACTCTGTCAGCCGCCACCGCCGCCACTCCGACCAGTTTGTGATCACCCGAAACGGCCATCCTTATTTAATTACTAAACTGGTCGGATGCGAAGTTACCCCAGAAATTAACCCGCCATCCATAATTTGAACACAATAATATGTCCGGGGTAACGGTGTGCTGCTGGCGAGGCAGGAGCGGTGTAGACAGGAGACATTAGCGCCATTCTCATTGCACAGTAAACATTGCCTTGATGTCGTGAGCCTGTACCTAGCCTCACCGTCCACTCATGCCTTAGTCGTCGCATTGTTGAAGTGATCATCTAAATGTATAAGTCTCTCTGCATTACTTCTACTTCTAGGTTCACTGGCAATCTCTTCTTGAAATTTTGTTTCATATCTGATCGCTTTATTTGCTTTCTTTATTTGGACAACATCAAAACTAACCCGATTACAATAACAACACTAGAGTAATCCATATCTGCGATAATTTTATGTAATGAAGTCACACCGTGTAGGCTCTAGATTGGCACTATTATAATTTTGTTTTTATACTAAGCTAGCATTCTCATTAAATTAAGTTACCTGAATCAACTAAATTAAGAATTTCTATAAATTGTTAAGTGTACAAATTATGGTCGTTGGATTCATAGTTTGAAGTCTAGCTACCATCGTAAAGAATAATAATATGTCAGTAGTTGTTTTTGTTTATCCATTCTAATGTATGAAGATATGCGAAGGTTGTCTACATAGTTTGCTGGAACTTTAAGAATTGTATTAATTTGTTAGCTCCTAAGGTTCAGATTTGAATGGTCTTTTTTGTATAAATTCAAGGTTGATAGGTGCCTTTTTGAATCACTAAAAATGAATAGAAAATGTGTTGATGCAATGTCCTGTTACAATATTTTTTCAAATAAAGGTTGTTTTCTTTATTGGTTTTTTTCTTTCAAAATTTTTTGCATTAAATCATGTTTATATAAACTCCCATTCATCACAGTACAGGTAGACTCGAACAGCTTCCAGTAGAAATATCTTTAAGCTTTATAGCCTTTCTCTTGTCTGTCATAGAATTGTTTAGATGTACATACCAATATTTCAACAGCTGATATACCTATTTCGAGTTTCTATTATGATATTCATACTAAAATATTACAAACTGGCCAAGCGCTAATCGGAGTCAAACAGTACAAAAATAACGTTTGTACCCCGAGAGCCCCGTTTAAATATTAATTTAATTGCCATTATAGGCTACAGAAATATCGTCAGAAAATTTTCTACTGTCTAGCTATCACACTTCATGAGATGCAGCCCGACCTGTGCTGGTGACAGACGGACGCACAAACGTACAGTAGAGTGTAAGTGATAGGTTACCAGAACGCTAAAATCGAATCAACGTAAGCCATATTATAATAATAATGAACTAGTATAATAGACTCGAGGTCATCTGCCATCAATAGATGTTTCAACATGAACATTGCTTCAATAGTAAATTAATTCTTGTTGAAATAGCTAACACTTTAACTTTTAAATATGCTGGGTATGTTCGAAGCTGCAGATATTAGAGTCCGTCAGCTACTTTCATACGAAGCATTCGGTCCCCCCTTCGAATATACATTGGAATACATTGGAATTGGTTGGCCAGTGGGCTCTGCCTAATGTTGCCGAGCTGGATCGACCCAAAAGCTTCGACGATAGCAATAACCCTATAATATTGTATGTCACCGAAAAATTTGAAGCACATTCAGTTTATAATCTCTCTAGCGATATTGTGAAGTGGAACATACCACTCGCTTACTATTTTACGCATTATTTTCGGTACTTTATAAACAACCGAAGTGAAATTTTGTTTACAATCTCGCTAGCTACATTATAAACTAAGGATGCTTACAATTATACGGTGACATAAATATGTTATGTCATAATACTTGACTTCAACAACCGCGAGAGAGTCGACGGGGTGTCAAAACGTCGCTTTCCTTCTCAACCTCGTATCTTAAAAGCGACTTTCGTAGAGTCAAAAACTGAATAATTTTAGATTTTATTATGACATGGAGTTTGGATGTATACTGTACATAACTGAACCCCATTTAAAACAAAACCCACGTCATAATAAAATCTAAAACCATTACGTTTTTTGACTCTACTGAAAAGTTGTAGTTGTAGAAACGAAGAACCATGTCGCGCTTTGACAGTTTCTCGACTCGCGCGTCTGTAACCACGTGGACTGTGCCGTTCTGCCGACGCCACCGAGGAGATGCTGAATACCATTCGACTGCTTTGAATAAATGGTTTAACATAGTGCCAGTCAAAAATATTCAATAGCTTGCTTAAATATTTGTCACCTAATTAAGAATACTTTAAACCTAGTCTGGTGAAAGCGGTATCCGTGCAAACCAGTTAGATCAAACAGGATTATCAGTAGACAAGAATATGATTCGAAAGAATCGATCACCATCGCTCCCTTTCTTTAGGTTAACAGAAACGAATTAAGAAGATATATTGTGTTACATATTATATTATAAGGTCTGTAAGCTAAAGGTGACCAAGGCAGTCAATAGCCGCAAAAGCCCGAGCCAGGCAGAAATCGTTCACGGAAATTTAAGTATGTAAAGTCATCTTATTTCCGGAAAAAAACTTTATTATGTTTATCAGCGATGGTTATGAAAAATTTACATTTAATGGGTTCCATCTGCGACGACAACTCCGCAAGTGTCTGCTGATGATTATCCACTTAACAAATGTAATTAAAAGTTACCAAGTTACATTCGTCTATGTACACTAAAATGTTAAAGTAAGGTATAATAAAATATGATAATTTTGGGTCGGTATTCGGTGAGCTGCCGGAGCGGTAAGGGTCGTGATTAGTTGACGATACATTTCGCCTGACCCACATTTAGAGCCCGGAACCCTGTTTAACTTTATATTAATCTTTTATAAACGAACGCCAAATATATTTTTGAACTGGCTTCAAAACGCAATGAATATGAGGGCTCGTTTAAAATAATATTTAGTTAACAAATATAATCGATATTGGTCCTTCGGTGGATTATATTCTGATTCTAATAAATATAGCAGCTCAAGAATGAGTCGCTCAAGATTTATATATTTTCATTTCAATGAATAGTTGGTTGCAGACTGCAGTAGAGTGGTTTTTCTTTATGCTCCATAAAATTGCTTCGAAAAAGCTATATCTAACGTCCGACTCGGAGTTATTTAGTGTCTGTTCAGCGCTCTCTGTCACAATTTCCTCTATCCAGCCACACTCATATCCGGCTGGCGCTGGCGGCAAGGGAGCCCGGAGACGGGCGGGCGCTATGGAGCTAGATCCTCGATGACTTAAGGGCCAGCGCTCACTTGAGCTACGACACACTGTACAGACACATTTTTTAAGATCTCTTGTAGTATTCATTTCATAAAAGAAGTCTCCTAGACGCCCTATTTTTGCAGAACTTCTTTCATGGAATGGACTCTACTTAAATTTAGACAATAAATATATTTGAATATTAATTTTACAGTTAGTTTTATGATAGTATATTCGTTTACAAATTATTCGGTCACTTGAAACAATTCCCAATTGATAAAACTGAGTTAAAAAAACGTTTTGTTTTAGTCTCAAGACAAGGCAAGTGTCGCGTGGAAAAGCCTGTCTTAAGACTGTCGTATCTCACGTGAGTGCTCGCCCTTAGCTGTAGTCTGTCAGTATTTACAAAGCTTGCAAAATCTATTAAGGGCGGTAATCGATCACTCGGTAGACGCTGCAAAATAGTATCCATCTTAAGCGCTATTGTTTTTTCGTTTTTTCTTTAGCAAATATAAACCTTTAAAAATCGGATATATTAATTAAATGTTGTCAAATTTTTAGGAGTAGGAGTAGAATTACATAATGCGGCCCTAAATATTTCAAATATCTAATTACAAGCTGTCAGCAAAAAACGGATTCAGTACCAGAGACTTGTGGTCTACTTAAAACCTTTTCACAATGCACACAGTGCGGAAAAAGTGGAGAATCTACGAATGGTTAGGTCAGTAATACTTTAAACCGTCCTTTATATTTTAGCATTACCTTCCTTTGGAATTAATTTAGAGTTCTTTAGAGCATGCGATGTAGAGCTAAAAAGACTTCCAAAGATAAAATTATTAGTCTTGACTCTTGAGGTCAGGTATATTAAAGGTAACCGCAACCTAGAGTCGCACTTTACATGAAGTTCTATGCAACACCTACCGGCGCCGCTGTCGCCGCACTACCGCATAATAGCCGCGCACGGTGCGGCTAGATCTGCGTTTAAATTAAACTAACTTACTACAAGTTGTCGCATAAAGAGGCTACAATAATTAAAACTCAAGATCTATAAATTCGGGGTGATATATGATATTGCTTAGGGTAACAGGGTTACAAGGATTAACAGGCATAATGTAGATGAATAATAATCAAATTCATCGACTCCATAGTAAGTCATTCGAGTGGCAGCGCGTAGGAAATTATTTATGTTGAAGATTGAGTTATCTGATAGCGCAAGTGGTAAATACGTGATATTATAAAGTAATTTGTTCTTATCTAAACACTAGAGCCGTAGCGGTATCAGAGATAATAGAATGGTATAAAGTAAATAATTATGTACCAGGTACACGATTCAACTACGCATGCTTTATATTTCCTAGTCCTCGTTTCAGCTTGGAGAGGCGTTCTGCAGGGCCTCCCTCATAGATTCCCCACCCTATGCTACCTTTCTCAGGTATGCCTACCTGGTAGGAGGACGTCATACCCTTCGACATCTAGATCGTCGGGTCCACTCGGGACTTTATTGAACTCTATCACATAGCACAAATACTAATTTCAATAAATATGGGGCCGTAGCCCAATAGGCCATCGGTGCAACGGGCATAGTGTCCTACCTAGTAAAATTCTTTCCAACTTTTGCTGTTAATGTTTCACGTTGGAACTGTTGAAAGTTTTGTGCTGCAAAGTAGGCAAAATTTGTAAGGAAAAACACAATTAGTTAGATATCAATCCTCGCTTGAAACGCCTCCGTGGTGCAGTAGTCCAGAGCTTGACTCTCTCGACTCGGGGGTGGTAGATTCGATCTCCACGTTGGAACAACAACAAAAAATCTTTTAAATCTGGTTAGGACAATGCAGGCTCCCCTGATTCTCTTACAAGAAAGATGATCCACGAGTTGGATGAGCATGTAAAATACGGTCCTGGGCATGATCTCCTAAAAGAAACGTCTTTCAAAGATTCCGTCAGTGTTTGAAGATGATCTAGTAAGTAGTAACTGGTTAATGTAACAAGAGTGTCGAGCCTCGACCCCGGCCGGCTTTTCCGGGTCAGCTCTAGGCCAGTCTCCGGGCCGGCGGGGCGGGCAGGCTCGACTTGAATGCTCAGAATCTCGGTTAGTGGGTTAAAATTATTTTTATTTGTAAGTAATGCTCCTTATATGACTTGAGGCTAGAATAACGCTTCGTTGGTTTCGCTGCGAATGCGGTGGTCGTTGAATAAAATAAATTGCATTATGATTTGTATGGTTTTTCAAATGTGTACGCAATTAAACCTGTCGAAATAAAGAAAATACTTAATTGGTTTTTATAACAGTTTTTAAGTTAGGAATAATTTGTGTCGATAGTGGATGAAATAATATGATTTCTAGTATTTAGCTTTAAACATGAACTTAAGATATTAAGGAAGGAAAACTAAAAAGGTCGAATATGGAATATAATATCAACTTTTGTTGAACACGACGTTCCTCGTGTAGAGTCTGTGCCGTAACGTGTGTTAGTACAGTTAGATTTGAATTCTACTCGTGCTGCTCTCACTTTCGATTTTATGGCGACGCGACGTTACACAATCGAGCCGCTAGATCGACATTTTTGGCAAGCATATCTCGATATATGAGTTTGCAACTTTTCCTATAACTTAATTTGGCAGGCGAGGCGGGTAAACTCCTAGATTTTGCAGCGGCAGAGTATTTGTGCTAGGGTTCAATAAATATGGATTGTTGTTCATGTTGATCGTGTGACTTAATCGATTAGATCACCAGCTCGCCGACAAAGTGATTGTGTTTAACATTAGCACATTATGTATTTAGTAGGTATTTACATCGGGAACCGACTATACAATACCAGTATCAGCCAAGTGTATCGGCGTAACATTTTAAACTAGGTATCCGCGGTGTCGTTTGTTTAAAAAGATAATATTCGCCCATCGAATACTGTTTCAAATAGATCCAATCGTTCGATCTCTAATAAATTCCCGTCCTTTAAAACACGAATGGAATGGATTAGTTACTGCATATTTACGTCGAGGACTGGGCAATATCAGCGTAATATTTTAAATCTTACGATGTCCGGGCCACGTCCGGCCGGTCCATTATTTATTGGCGAGGTAGCCGCCGCCGCCCGCCCGCAGCCGGGATAGGAGGGGCAATATTTCTGCAGACTGTCCCGCAGCCGCTGCGACACTATATCATAATATTATCTGATAACGTTCCAATTTGCATGCTAAAGAGATTTCGACGTTATATATTTGGCGATGGTAAAAGTTATTATTTGTACAAATTACCTAGTTTTTACAAGCTGTAGGTTATAGGTGTAGGTGTTACGGATAGATAGATTGCTGTAACGAGTCTTTCGATGTAATCAACATTATCAATGACAAAACTATAGAGGCTATACGCGCAATCCACTATCAAATTGTCTATAAATTAGATACCTATGGTACTATCGGTTAAAATTTTAAGAATAACGTTTGTTTGTTGTCTTAAGCCGATTTCTATAAGGGAACAGACGTGTTATGTATGTCACGCCTCGCCTTGTAATAATATGGGAAAATAGATGCATCACAACTTGCAACAATGCCAGTCGTTCAGTCACACTCGGTTGCTGACCACTAGGTACAGTTTACACTTGATTACGTTTCAAATTTCCGTCGAACGCCTTTGCAGCTCGCCCGCGTCACACGGGTGTAGGCGCTGCAGCAGCACCCGGCGGTCTCGGGCGATGCAAGACATTTAATACATTTTGTTCATTATAGGCAATGAAGTTTGAGAGCAACGTTGGTGTAATATTCAGAAGCTTGCATGTAATCCACGAAACCCTCAAGGGAAAAGTATCGGTGACAGGCTCCGCCTATTACCGATACTCCAATGTATATCTGTCTGTCCGTCTGGCACCAGGCTGTAACCGTGATGGCTAGACAGTCATCCGAATCCGACTCGCTCTTGATCGATTTTTAAATCAAACGCCTTATCTGAGTTCTAGGTGGATCTTTGAATCCACCTCTGGAAATATTCTTGACAATAAAACGTTAAAACAACCCTCGTAGAGCTCTAGTAGAGCAGCCTCTTATCGTGTTAAATCATTTTAAATATACATAGGTATATTGTATTGTGATGCACCGCGTACGTAGAGGATTTGATTTAAATGTTAAGTAGGAAGTAGATCGGTTAGCTACGGCTTCGTGACCTTCGGCCGAGGCCGGCGGCGGCGCGACGTGAGTACTTAGGCACCTCGTGTACTGTGCAGCAGCTAATACTCGTAGCTATCGCCCAGTACCAGCACCCACTATGTATAACACTAAACACCGCACACAACAGCGCGCCCGCGTGACGTAGCGCCATAACTTATCAGCTCGGACCTTCGCACTCGAACATTTTCTCATTACGTTATACGTGTAATTAATTGAAATTTATTC
Source organism: Celastrina argiolus (assembly GCA_905187575.2). Lineage (NCBI taxonomy): Eukaryota > Metazoa > Arthropoda > Insecta > Lepidoptera > Lycaenidae > Celastrina > Celastrina argiolus. The sequence continues at coordinate 23,897,008 of LR994580.1, read as the reverse complement.
CTGTACATTGTACGTTCGGTGCGACGTTTCGCTTCACACAGGAATTATGTAGTTTTATTTATGGTCACATGGACGTTGAACATAATTTAATTATGTAAGACTGCGGTGTCACCGAGGCTAGCGAGAACATCGCGTTTAAATTAAGAAAATTAAAATTTACGACAAAACAGTGAGCCGGTGGCTCGGATGGCCTTGTGTGACCTTGGCGCCTCGTTTCCGAGATCGTCTTTGTAAAATCGTTTCGGAGTCGAATGGAACGGTGGATTCAATTGCTGTTTGTACTCTGTGTCATCGTGATTCGTGCATCGGCCAAACGCACGGGCCGCCGCGGTATCGCGATTCGTGGCCCAGTTTCGCAAGCGGCCGTGCGGCGTGCGAGCCACCGCTAGTAAATATTAAAAATATCTGGGCCATAAAATCAGTTGGACTAGTTTTAAATAACGCGAGTCTTTTCATAATGGCCACATTTGCTTTAATATAGACGAACGGGCTGAATGCGCTCTCTGTTAGTTATAAATATAAAAATTGTTATTGTACCTACCAGTAGCGGCGATGAATTATTGTAGAGGAAAACTCATTAAGGATCAAAAGCATTATAAACTTTTTTGCAACGAGGAAATTAGGTGATTGAAATGGCTGTTATCAACGGTCTCCGCCCCTGCGCTTTCAAAAAGAATAGATTGTTTAGACAGGTTTCCAACTGTGAGGTTAACATATTTGTACATTTTTTACAAAAATGTCCTATACAAGGTGTAAAATAAATGAGTGAAAATACTTTAGGGCGTGAACATGCCTCCTATGTAGAAGAGTATATTGTGAAAGTAAGACTTACTTTTGACTTTCATGATTCTATGAGAAATGCTTCATGTTTTCATGTTTGCCCATACGTTACACATTATAAGCAATTTCAGCGCTGGTAAACTCTATATACAGGACCCATATATACCCTAAAGTATTGCCACTCTTTAATATTACGGTATATATAGTATAACAGAGAATATTATATTATGTCAGTTCCATTTGCTGCCACTGTGCACGGATATAAACTTGATTTTTACATTTAGAATCTCTGGTGGACAACTCGGGTGTGGGCTGTGGAGTATCGCAGGCTTTTACTGGGGTCGCCGTCGGCCGCAGCCCGCAGAGCACTTTAGACTGCGCCGATACTGCGCCACTTGATAAAATGCTGTCTCCGAAGTCCGAACTCTGAAAACTCGATTATTCTTTTCAGTCCTGACCGAATGTGACCGACCTAAATGTAAACAAAGCGCATTATGGGTGGCTTATGGCTGTAATGCTTTAATGTCACTTATTCGCCGCTCTATTAAGAAAAACAATAAAAGAATAAATTAAAGTTTAAAAAAACTAAAAAAACACGCTTATTTGCATTATCATTGGTCCTTGATACGTATGCAAAATGCAAATGAATCGGACTTAAAAATTTGTGAAAATTATGTTTCTGTTTCTGTAACATAGATACATAGGTATACTAACTAAGCCAAATTCAACTCCTTAACTAAGAAGAAGATACGAAACGAAATTAGTAATTAGTATTTTCCAATAGTGGCGCTATATGGCGGTTTCCGGAATATGCCTGGAAATCGAAGAAAACAAAAATAGCCAGTCGAATTGCCAGTATTAGTATACTGGCAGTATTAGGGTGATACCATTTTCTAGTACTAGGTGGTGTCTCTGTTATATATCTACTTTGTGGTTTTACGTATCTGCTGTAAAATGTTGATACATAATATCTATTGAGTACATTGAATGGGGACTCGGTCCTCTCAAAGTCACAGCACTGACTTAAGGTGAAAAATTGAAGACTTAGGGCCGATTTTTCAATCGTCAGATAACTTTTATATACTAAACATGTGACTTTGACATTTGTTCCATACAAAATCTGCCAAAGTCACATATTTATTCCTTAGAAGATATAAGTTATCTGACGATTGAAAAATCGGCCCTAAACTTTAATTGTTATTTGAAAGTTTTTAGTAAAGCTTAAAACATTACTCATTCCCACCTAGCTACCAATTTGTCGGAACATAAAAGCGCAATCTACACGAATTCTTGGAATTCATTACATTCCAATCCGTGATCTATTTTCCGCAAGTCATTAGATATGTTTTCAATGCTAATGACCACATTTGTAAATGGTAACTGTTTAAAAAAAGTGATTTTATTGATTTGCGAGTTGCGACCGCATTGGAATGTATAAATAAAATGTTGGTTCTTAATGTATTCAAATTCATTGACACACTTGAAGTAATTTGTAATGTAGTAATCGTGTTGTTTGGGGCTCAGACAATATAAAAAGTGAGGACAGATTTCTGTGAATCAATCTTAGGCCCGTATTAATAAAACCAAGGCTCGGTCTCGAGAGTTGCGATTGCAACCTACATACCTTTATTGTTTTCTTTTGGAAATGTAAAAATTAAGATAGTAAATATATAATGGACTAGCTGACCTACTGGCCACTTCGTTGAGCATGGAAACCGTGTAAACCTTCCCGGGACTTCCACGAATATTTCAAGACCAAAAATAGCCGAATCAGTTCAGCTGGTCTCGAGTTTTAGCGAGACTAACGAACAGCATTTTTTATATAGCCTCAGTGATAATGTAGCTGTCTAATGAAAAAAGAATTATTAAAATCGGTCCAGTACTTTTTGAATTAAGTCGTTACACACAAAAATACAAATTTTCCTCTTTATAATAATAGTGTAGATTAGGTACATACTTATTTTAATATTTTCCTATAAACTTTATTATGAATTACAAATAATACAAATTTCAAAAAGAAAAAAAAAGTTTGTAACTTAACCAAAGTTTTCATTTTTAAGGTGAAATAAAACGTCGTTTTATTTGTCAAATAGGTTCTCAAGTAGAAGTTGCGATTCCAATTCTTGAGTCCTCAAATTGATTCTATAAATTCGTAACAAAAACAATGTTTTATTAATACAGGCCAGTATCTCAGACTGAAATTAGAATTATTAAATAACATTATAGGTGAGATTTCTTATCGTATTGTATCTCGAAACAATGAAAATATTTTGTCTCGGCACCAAAATTATTGATTTGTTTCCGTTTTCTCCAAAAGGACCGAGGCGAGGGTCCCCGCGTGGAATCGGGTCAATTGCGGCGGTTCAAGAATTTTATTTTAGCGCCATAAAATTGTTTAAACGAGGGTTTTGTTTTAAATGTTATTGTACATTGTGCGGCGCTGACCCGAGGAGCGAACCTTTCGGCGTAATGGCTCCTCGACGGCGATCGCCGCACGCGGCACGACCAAATCAGGAACGGTGAAAAAATAACACTCCCCCACCCCCCACCTCCGGTGCTCGTACTTGCGAAGTATTTTACATTCTGTAACAAAATTAAGCGTTCTCTTTGTACGTGTGGAAGTTGCGGGTGGCTCTCGGCGAGTGTTCGGAATTGTTTCGCCAAAACTCTCCAACTTTGGGTTACAATTCTACGAAGCTTTCACAGTAATTTATGGTCGGTTTTTGTAAATGTTTTAAATTATTACTTTGCCCGAAGTCTGAACACTAACATTCCCGTATACAAGGCGATCGAGAGCCGAAAACTTCGGTTTCTTTGATTACAATTTGGTGCTCTAGTTTCTCCCAATCGTCGGGGTCGGCCAAAACATCAGACATCCGAGGATTGATTTGTAAACAAGAGTAATTCTATTAGTTTCGCTACAGTAACGCATTCGGTATTGATAATTAATATTCGCCAAAAAACTTGAAATTACGACAATCGTGGAGTAATCGCGTGCGTGCCGCGTCATCGCCACGGTCTGTTTGATACCGCGATAATGTGTGACCTAATTGATTTATGTAATTCATACTAGCTCCCCCCTCCAGCCCCCTGCCCGCGGTCAGCAATCGACGTGTGCAGTCAAGCGTTGGACATAATATTTGGCAGCCGTCGGTGGGTACTCCGTAGTTCTACCGTTTATGGGTCGTTAACTGGAAAGTGACAGAACATTCAATATAAATTTTATGGTTCTATAATGTTATCGTCCCTTTCATTACCTTACCTCTTTGATGTTCTAATTTGAATTTTTAACCTATCTGTTTTCTGCCATATTTTGGATGTTAAGAAAGTAGCTCTTAATCAAGAAAAATGATTTTTCATGTATACTACTAATCCTTGCTGTGAACAACTGCACAGATTAAAGAGCACATTAAATATAGGTTACCTAAGCCGACGTAGATCCTTTAAGCAGTTGCAATTCTCAGCATTTCTGACCAAACTCCTAAAGGATTACGACGTGAACTAAACCTGATACCCTGTATATTCCATTCTCTCTGTGTTATTTTTCTGTGGTTGTGGGCATAAATGCTCACTAAGCGTATGTCCCTTCAATAAGTAAATTTTGTGATAGTACTACGTAATGAATTTTCCTTTTCAGTTTGCCTAAAACAGAAAATTCGGTAATTACTTCTGGTACTTAGATCTTTCGTAAGCTATATAATAATATAATATAATATCTATGGACGCTTCTCATGTAGTATTATCATTTGTATACTAAACTCTTATCGAGTTTGTTTTGTTATCTCGCAGTCCGAAATTATTTCGGGACATCGGATGGCCATTCTCGTTAGTCGTATTTATTATGAGCATGACGTTAAAATATGAAAATTCTCAAATCTTAAGATAATTGCGATTTCGTGATAATTTCGATTTTATTGGATTTTAGTGTATTTCGATGGTTTAAAGATTTAAATTAGATTTAAAGCAGTACAGCTACTAGAAGACTAACTTTGGCTATAAACGTTATTTGCAGTAATCCCAACTTTAATCTCTCAGTTATTATCATTCAATGTGATTCTAGCGAAGCATTCATTTATTTGACTTGTACATGCATGTACATGCATTTAGGCATAGGCAATTTATTGTAGAAATTATAATAATAGACTAGTCAAATACCAGAACACATTGTGAGTTGTGAGAAGGCTATTAGGCTAACTGACTACTGAGCAAAATTAAAACTGCCGGTCCCATACTTCCTTTGAGGTATACTGATAAATCATCAAATAATAAATAAACTATTATTGAATGATAGTCGTGATGTTTTAAAACATGAGCGGACATTTTTGTTGTTTTATTCGCCAAACATAGCAAATTAACAAATAGCCGATGCTATTACCTCATTTTTTGGCATTTTTGTGCCACTGACATTTAATTATTGCGCGAGAGAATTTCGTAATAATTTTGTGGAAATCATTAGATATTAATTTCTTACTACATATTATGTACATTTTTATCTAACATTTTAGAATATAGACAATCCCGGCGGGATTTAGATGATAATGTTCAGAATCCCTTTTTTTGACTAACATAGGTTGAGTATAAATGAGGTTTTTGATAACATCAGGACTATTGTTTGAACATCAAAATATTCGGATTCCTCGCTAGACCTGTGGTCGACCGCGGGACATCGGCACCAGGGTAGGGACTAGCGAGAGAGCCTGTCGGGTGCCCGGGGTGCCCGGGTGACGGGTGACGGGTGGCGCGGGCGGTGACGGTCGAGTCGACGGGTTAGCTCGCGGCGCGCTCGTGGCGTGCGGCCAGCGCAGGACTGCAATGCGGCGGCCGGCGCGGGCGGACTGATCGCTGACATCCCGCAAGTCGCAACTGAGGCCAAACTCATTACTTTAATACACGACCAATGTTAAACGGCAGCTATATTATATAGAGCATTTATTTAAACACAAATAAAAATACAACATTGTTTTAAAAGTTAAAACATTACAAATAATTTTAATCATAAACCGCCCCTCAATGTAGGTGCTGCCTGTACTTTAGGGGAAGTTTGAAGATTACAATTAAATGAATGCGACCAACGAAACCTCCTTTGACTTTTGAGGGATGGGCCAAGCGGTTGTGATACGTCGGCGTTTCGCGTGTAGTTAGGTATTGGTTTTTCTTGTCTTTGAGTGATCTATTCCGAGGATGATTAGTTTCAAATTTAAATCAAAAAACATACGTAAACGAAACTTCTGCAAACCATATACATAGGTGTAAATTCTTTTGGTTTTAATGGAATCTATTACTAAGTATCTGTGTTAGATAGAGATAATTTACCATTATATCAAAGTTGAGTTATTAGTATTAGAGTAATACCTACGGGCTGCGTTACAGACGTGTGACGGACAACGCTGCCGGTCTCGCCGCTCGTCGCTACAGTAACTCCAGAGCCCGTCCACCAATTAAATATTTATGCAATTAATTAACGGAGCTCTTGTGCATAATGGTCCTATTCATTATTTGGAGAGTAATCATCGTTAGAAACTAAAGCTCTCCTAGAGTCGACATTTTGAAGCATATCATTTGTTACTTTTAAAAGTGTGTTTGTGGTTTTGCCAAAGAAAATGTTTAGAATGAGTGGAGCAAAGTCTAAAAGCCTTATTAATGAATAAGATAGCCCTGTGGTCGAGGTTCGACCATAGTAATTAATATCCGATGATTTGCTTATACAGACTATGCTAGAAACCATAATTTTGATATAAAAAAAGTTAATAAATAATAATGAGTCGTGACTCATGACAAATTGACAAATATCAGCGTTGATTAACTCACGGCAGTTAAAATCTGAGGTGGTGTGTTGTTGTTATTTATGTGGATAATTTAATTCTGACCATTGGCTTCAGCACCTTCCTCCTCCACATAATCATTAACTGTGTCAAATTTCTGACGAGTAGGATCATTAAATTTCGTAAGCCATGGTAAAAGAGTTTTCTCTAAATTTTTGCCTTGTCAACTTCAGATAACGGCTACAAAATAACAACTGCCTTATTCGACGCGATGTTCCGAGTATTTTATTTTAAGTTTCATAAAATGAGTCACACGGCCCCGCGCCGGTCCAACGTAATGTTAACAGCTTTCGACAGCGCGCGGAACTGCTGAATATCTGGAAAGAAACCTTCCCCCCTCCTCCCCATCATTTTGCTAGCAAATTGTTTTATGACTGTTTCTACATGAGGATTTGGCTGTACTGACTGTGACTTCCATCTGTTACCGTCAGTGCCTTCAATCGCATTGCAATTTCCGCGGATTGTACGGATTTTACCAGCGCTCTGGCACAAACTCCATACAAATCCTGTGCAGCGGCAGCATTAGCTGCGGTGCGAGATTATCTCGTATTCAGATAAATCATTAGTCAATAGTTATTGCCACGCATATTCTGGATATGATTCATAGTTGGGATGTACTGACTCATTGCATATATACATTTAAAAATATAATGTCAGAATTTGTGATTGTGCATGACCGCATCGCATCCTTATTGATCAATTATTATAGATCCTCTATATTACCTATTATATTACATCGTTATAGGTAATAGGTAAGAATTAGAAGAGCTGTTTTCATTAGGTAGGTAATTTATCCATCACATGAACATGTTAAGGTACTGATGTAAGGGGATTTCCCCTTTAAAATATTTAAACTTTGATTAGTTATAGTGTCCTTCGTCTTTTTCTGCCAATTAACTTCAACGTATCAGACAAAGTAAGAAACATTGAATAAAATAATACACATCTGATTAGCTCTTAGCAATTTGTTACCGCTACAGTAGCCTATTAGGTACTGAATTTTACATAAAAATATCTAATCAGCAACAAATTTATCTTAATCGTAAAGGTAGGTAGGTTGGTCCTGCATGTGAATTATACATGGCATGTAAATCGGCATGTTTATAGTATTTCAATTTGTAAAAGGTAAAAGGCAAACTAAACAAAGTAAGTGCGCTGTACTGTAGTCACTTTTCTGTATTAATCCATCACGCCTGCGCCCCTCAGCACCGTCCTCGGCATCAAAGTCAAGTGTGGAGTGTGGAGTGAACTATATCTGTACTGTTCATCGGTCGAGGGCTCTCGGGCTTTGTGGGCAACCCCCTATAGACAATGAAGGATGTATAGTACGTAATGGACGCGATATTCGAGGTTAAGACGAGAGCATGGTTCAATACTTAAACTTTAATCTATTAAATTTACTCTTAACGTTAGGCCGATAATGTCATTGACCGGTACCTACGATATAGCAGGTGTCGGACTTGGATTGACAGAGAGATCCATCACGATTTACGACTTCATGAATGAAATATTGTATTCGAGGTCATGGTCAAACATCTTCGTTTGAGTTGCATTATTGGAATAAATGTCTAACTATGTTTTAAAAACTCTGCAAAGAAAACCATTTTATGGACCAAAATACTGTCAGTCGACTCGCATTAAGCAGTTTATGAACCGTAATCTCGAGGAATGTCAGTCGATCGTCGACAATAAACGACGTTGAAACGCTCGTGAATTGATTGTTGTCGATTGTTGGGTGCTCCGTGCATCGGTTATACAACATGCAATAACAAGTAAACAGCTCCATCGTGCTCCGGCCGAACGTTACGAGCCATAAAGAGAACACGCCCGGACTGGTACGGCTAGCAGACGAGGTATAGTCTATTCGGGTTAACTTTGCATCATCACTGCAATTTATGTCTAAATAGTTCGAAAACATATTATAGGTATTGAAAAAATTAACCAATGAGGGTAAGCAATTTAATATTTGCAGTAATGCTCACTGAAAACTCTACGCGAATGTCTATTACAGGTAGATAATTTGTTACGTTAGTCATATTGTCAATTAGGGTAAGATGGTCCACGATTCTATGTTTGGATTGCTTGTCAGAGCCACACAAACTCCGCTTGACCTGAAAATTGCAAATCATGAAAAGCATGACCCTTTTGCCCCAATAAACTTTATGAACAATTTTGGATCTCAGTTATCGAAGATAGCGCGAATATTTAGAACTAACTATAAGGATTAAGGAAAAATGTTGAATGACAATCACCGTTTTAAGCTTTTATATAAGAAGCGCAACAGTGACTTGACTATGTCCCTACATAATGAAATTAAAAAGAAATAAGTCCATAGTCCTTTGTAACTCATGCGTTCAAGTGTGCAGATCCTACCGTCACACGTCAACTAGCGTGCAAAGTGATTCATATAAGTCGTGCAAACGTGTTGTAAGATTTTCCTTTAAAATAACTGCATAAAATACTGTCCTTGGTAGATTACTTATGGTAGACTTCGAGATACATAATTTATCTTCCAATTTCCTTGCTGCCAGGAAGCGTGTGGCAGGAGGACGTCACAGATAGGGCGTTTTTCATAAGACTTATAGGTCTAGAATAGTATACTGTCTATGAAATAAAATGGGCCTTATCCGCTTGATCAAAGAAACGAACGAAAAAAAAAAGGAATATTTAAAAGACCGTTAAAAAGAGAACCTGTTGAAATTAAAAATGAAGATAATGCTCATCTTCAAAGAAAATAATGGAGCCGAGACTTTTGAAGAACGAGTCCATTTATATCATAACGTCGGAGGAACAATAGTGTCAGTCAGTCCCGGGTGAGGGGGGGGGGGGGGGGTTGCGGCAGTCAGGTGGACAGCGGGGTCGGATGCGACTCAATTGAAGTAGGCGGCGGCCTTGGGCTCCACGCGTTGGCCCATTTACGGTCGCCGGTCGTCCCGCTAGTTGCGTCTATTCTAGTTTGTTGCTACTTACAAATGAGCAAAACTGGAAAATTAGGTTTTAATAGACTGGTAATCGCGACTCGACGTCATTGATAGAATTGACGAAGGAACAGTTCTAACCCGATTGGTTTTTTCCTGGCATTATCGAAATGGTAACGCTAAATCTAAAATCCTTAAAATGTACTCGCTGAAATAAATCGTACCGTTCCGAAATGGCCTGATTACTTGAACTAAAATCTATGTTTTTATTTTCCATAAAATATATTTTGTACCAACCTCTCTCCCTCCCAGATTATTAGTGTAAAGGTTATCTGCAAAGCCATTGCTGTGTTATAATGCGGCGATATAATCTGGGGCCGTTTATTTATAACATACTTTAGCGTTATCGATTGTTTCAATAGGTATTCTCTATGCCGGGCTCCGCCTGCTCCAAGGTTCCGCGGCACAAAGCGAGGCGTCATCAATCACTTTATATTGTACAATCTTTGTCCTGGCGACGCGTTCTTAACGAGCATGATTGTTTTGTTGTTTATGCTAATTATTTCCTTCTTGGGTTGTTTGCACACTTCTTTTACATCTAAGGTGATGTTGTTGTCCTAGAGTCTAAAGTAGTGGACTGTTACTATAGCGATGTGTAGGTCTACTATTTTGTTTTGAGAATAATATTATATACTCACAAGGCGGAAATCGCATTATTCAAATAATACAAAAATAATAAACTAAAAATCGTCAAATTAAATCACGACTCACACTTAACCTCACTTCTTAAATTGATGACCTCCGGCTGGCGTGATGGCGTCGGACATCATGTTTTGTTTCTCCATTGTGATAATAGAACAGAGATAAGTAACTCCGAGCGCTATATAGCGAGATATGAAGTTAAGTGTGAGTGGTGTGCAAATCCGTGCCCAGGCTATTCATATAACACATGCACCGGAGTGGTCTACAAACACAGTAACGTGCACTTCACACTGAACTACGGCTATTTGCGGCCGACGCGCGGCGTACTACGGCCCGCGAGCCGTGACGTCACATCTGCTCGCAAGTCGCAGTAACTCTCTATCTGTATCTATATCATCCCGTGTCCACACTTTTTTAAAGGTGATTAGAGAAAAGCTCTCTTGCGTAATACTAACCTTGTTTCACTAAGATCATTTGCTATTTTCTGCAACCATTTCTCTAGTCACCTGGCGCTTTAATCTTCTGTTATTTCGGTGCATTATGTACGTTGTACTTACTCGTTTTAATAAACCTTGAACGTGACTGTCCTTATCCATGCCAGTTGCTAGAATATTGATCTGAATATCGTAGACGTTAGTACGGACCACTTGCGCCAGTCGGTTAGTAATAAACCCAGAGTTAGACCCTAAAATAAAGGATAATTTAAACTATCTCTGGGTTTATTAAAAAACTCAGACTCGCAAGTAGACCCAAAAATGTTTATGCACCCAAATATTAGTCAAAGCGCTTAAGGATTACAGGTGGTATGTTCTAAAAGAGGTGTTAATGTTCCAGCCGTGGAGCCGACGTACCACTTCAAGGTTCTGGTGCCGTCCATGGTGGCGGGCGCCATCATCGGCAAGGGGGGCGAGACCATCGCGCAGCTACAGAAGGACACCGGCGCCAGGGTCAAGATGTCCAAGTCACACGATTTCTATCCTGGTGAGTTTTATGCCTTTTATAACGGACGCTTTTCGAAGAAGGAATATTATATTTTCCGAGCGTTTATACCTCATATGCCCTAGTATGTCAATAAAAAGCCAGGGTAGTATGAGTAATATAGTTACTACTAGTCTAGAAAGTAGAATCTACCCGTAAAGTTTCACCGACGACTCGCCGGATTGCAGCTCAAATAAAACAGGAAACCGTTTTTATTGCTGTGGAGCCGTAGCGGATAACTGAAAACCGGCAAATAGCGATACCATCAAACACTGCGCATTAAAGCTCCACGGCGAGAGAGTAATTTCAATATTCCTTTCACGACATAACGCAAAGGAGGCCCGGGCTTTGTCGCGTCGCTTTCAGACGTTAAGCCAGCTAAGTAGGCCTCGAACAATGCGGCCCGTCAACTGGGTCACACCACTCCTTGATATATTACACCCCGGCACCCGGCGCCCGGCTGGCTCTAATCCACACGTTAATTATACCGTTTGACTTACTCCGGTATAGCACCCAGAGGAAAAGTTGCGGTTCCCGGTGAACTGTGGGCTAATGTGTTTCTAATCCATCAATGCCATGAACCATTGAGTCGAAGTAATAAAATGCAAACGTTAGGATCTGCTTAAAATGCAGGAACTACTCCATTCGAAAAAAATCCTCGGAGAAAGCTCTGCTAGTATTAAGCCTCTACACTATTCGCGGAGTTCCTCGGCGAAGTACTCGTGATACTTTGGCAACAGTCCGAAGTGCGATACTACACTACTCGCTGAGTTCCTCGGCGAAGTGCTCGAAATACTTTGGCAACAGTTCGAAGTGCGACACTACACTACTCGTGCAACTTCGGGCCCTTTGACTCGGTACCAAAAACCGACAACAAATGGAAGTCACCCGAGGCGAAGTAAAGTTTGACGAGGTAAGCCAAAGTGCATCTCTACACTATCCTATTCGTCTAACTTCGTTCAACTTCGCGAGTAGTGTGGAGCCGGGGTAATAGTTGCATTTCCAATACACGGTTGGTTCAAACCGTGTATTGGAAATGTGTCATCCATGACAGACGCGTGTAATTGTTCGCGGGACCGAGTGCTGGAGCACGATTCTCGGGTAGTGGAAAAATGTTCGAATATTAGTATATCCCGCTCGCACGCGCGCTAAATCTCATTTGCATGAGCGGGACAGACCGATAGTAAAAACTAAGTTCGAGGACTGAGAATTAGGGCCCTGGTCGTGAATGTGCTAAATGATAACGATGGAGCGGGACGCGGCGTCAGCTCCGCGCGCACTTATTGATGCTCCCGTCGCGTCGCCCTGGAGCACGATTCTCGGGCAGTGGAAAAAAGTTCGTATATTAGTATATCCCGCTCGCTCGCGCGCTAAATCTCATTTGCATGAGCGGGACAGACCAATAGTAAAAACTAAGTTCGAGGACTGAGAATTGCCGCCCTGGTCCCTGACACGGCACATACACACTGAGGAGTAACTTTTATCAACGATATTATGTTTGTGTGATGTATTAGTAATATTATATTATGTCATTCATATTAAATGCGAATACAGGTGTCCCAGAATGTATGGTCTAGCCGAGGTCGAGATAGAGTTCCTTGAGGTATTCCCTGTGATCCACAAGTATGGTCTACGATTAGCTAGAGTTTTAGAGATATGATAGCTTTTCTGAAATAATTGACCTGGAAAATTAAAAACGATTCGAAAATCTTAGACTTCACAGATGCACTTGTAACTCTTGTAAGTTGTAACTGTTTAAAATGTACTTTTGTGTTAAAATTATCAGCATCCTAACCTTAACGAAAATTATGAAAATCATACCTTAAAGTGACTATTAAGTAGGATGGATTATGACTTTTTATTATGGCAACAAGCTGGCATAATCAAAGTTTTCATAAATTAATAAACACTCATATTTCGTACACTAGAATATATTGCTGTACTATGTACTAACTAGAGATATTGGTGGATAGCACTAGGGATGCTAACTCTAGATCTAAGCTTTATCGCACTTTTTACGACACACCGACATGCTTGCACGTACTTCTCAAAATAGGGTGAGATAGAGCAAATCTGAATACATTTCTAGTCCATGCGAGTACACAGCCTACACGTCCTGTTTTCTGTGTACGGCCAAAAAGAGAACATAATATGCTTAAAGTGGATTACGAGCAAATGGCACGCATTTGCTAGATATGCCCTATTACTCATGCTGCTTGTAATGTGTTTACATCCCACGCGGATTAACTTGATTAATATTAAGCATTCAAGCTCAAATTACCATACACATAGCAATATAGGTACACTGTACACTTTCTTATAAGCGCATAATATTGCAGGTAGGTTATCTAACCTACCTGCAATATCATACACAGACACCTTGAAAGGGTCACGTAGTTTGTGAACTGTACGGACTCGCTCAAGGATATCTAAATAATAAAGTAAAGTAATAAAATAACTGTTGAAAAGCGTGGAGCTGTGCATTATGTTAAGGTCGCGATGTCATCTCTATAAATAAACTAAATGATAAAGTTTAATACGACACAGGTTGTAGCGATACTCACATCGACCGGCCCGCAGCCTTGACGCACCTACATGCAAACAAAAACTAATTTACAACAAATACGTCCGTGGCGTCAACACTGTACTGTAACTTTATTTGCCAATGTCGTGTACTCAATCTATCATTAACGTAATAATTATGTAATCAAGTCATTAGGTTACAAAAATTTATGTTTTAATTCTTATGATGGCAGTGAAGCGATTAACTAATTGTCTGACAAGAAACGTGTCCCGCAATGCGACGAATGGACCTAATTTAGTTGCGCGTCTCGCCTGCCGCCTGCCGTTTGTCGGTCATGCTTTAATTCCATTTAATCCCAGGTTTATAGCGATGGGTCCTCAGGATACCCTAACACTACCTCATTTTGAGAGATCTCTTCTAATGTACCGCTAAAATCTGTCGTATAGTCAAATAACAAATAAAAAATAAATAATATCGACATCATTGTTCCTGCATTATCTAGACTCTAGATGCTTAGAGTCAAATTAACGACTCGTTTGTAGCCAACCAACTGGATTGAGGCGGAATAGATTACAAGGCCAACGCTATTAATAAATGTTTATATGCCATATAAAACATTGCGCGAGAAACCTTGACCTGAATATTCGTCAGAACTGCTGAGATGTTAGAAACCGAGAGTTACAGGCTCGCTAGCCTGACCTACGGCCTGTGACGGCTGACGAGTGACAAGACACTCGATGCCTCGCTAAACTGACACAAACTATCTAAACGCTGGCAAGTGCTGCGTATGTTGGAATATATAACGCATGTTTCAAGTCCATGAAACTGTGGCAGCACCAGTCTTAAAGTTTTAAAATATTTACGTAAATTTTGAGGTATAAATGAAAATAAATGCTGCAAAAATATTGAAAAATAAATTTAGTTCCATTTACGATCCAAAATGTGTATTTGAAAGATACAATTTCAAAGATAACAATATTATAATGAAGTAACAAATAAATAATAGCCTTGTGAAAGTAATACTGGTACTCCGTACTGCAAGACATAATATGAACTTAGTTGACCACGGTCTACTGCCCACGAGGCTCAGAAAGATCAGCGCACTAGTAGCGCGCGAATAAATTTGACGCTTGATTATTCGGTGTTTGAGGCAAATATTATGCAGTAAACTGTAACAGATCCACATGCGACCGTATACGTTGTACCGTTGTATGGAAATCGTTATGAACCGCTTTCCTATTACACAATAATAATAAAAAAAAAAAAAAAAATTGAACAGAAGCACATGCATACAATCTTAAGTCTATCACTGGTCTCCACACTAGGATTCCCTGTGTCGTGGAGGCCAGTCTCTTTCATATCTAGAAATACATTGGCACTAAGAGGAAAGAAAAAAAATAGTAATAACAAGTAGGTACAGTGAGGATTACATTCAAAACCTTATTCAATAAAATCACAAAAACAAAATCCAGTTAGATACACTAATATTATAATATTGGAGACATTATACCGTGACATTCAAATTACAAAGATATTGTGTAAGTGTGTGTGTGTGTGTGCGTGAGTGTGTGTGTGTGTGTGATAGTGTGGACCCTAGCCCTACGACGAATGTCTTGGGTTCAGTAAGCTAGGTATTGCTAAGGTCGTGTGTACAAGCAGAGAAACACAGATTAATAAACCATCCATAATTAGTTCCATATTAACATTGATATTGTGGCATATGAAAGTTTACGAATGCGAGAGATATTTTGTTTGTGTGTGATAGTGTGGACCCTAGCCCTACGACGAATGTCTTGGGTTCAGTAAGCTAGGTACTGCAAAGGTCGTGTGTATATACAAGGAAACACAGATTAATAAACCATCCTTAGTTCGATATTAACATGGATATTGTGGCATATGAAAGTTTACGAATGCGAGAGATATTTTGTATGTGTGTGTGTGATAGTGTGGACCCTAGCCCTACGACGAATGTCTTGGGTTCAGTAAGCTAGGTACTGCTAAGGTCATGTGTATATACAAAGAAACACAGATTAATAAACCATCCATAATTAGTTCGATATTAACATGGATAATGTGGCATATGAAAATTTACGAAAGCGAGAGATATTTTGTGTGTGTGAGTGTGTGATAGTGTGGACCCTAGCCCTACGACGATGTCTTGGGTTCAGTAAGCTAGGTACTGCTAAGGTCGTGTGTGGTAATATGTGTGGATCTGTGTATTTAAGTGTCATTAAAATCCTAGATGCAATAGATTTTCTGTGTCATCAAAGTCTAGTTTTTTAAGATAACTTTGGATCAGTGATTTGCAATTTGATCTCTTGTTAGGAAGTAAATTTAATTTGTCATTAAGATTTTTATATATGAAAGGCCCCATGTAGTAAAAGCACCTCTTGCCGAAATCAAGTCTAATTTTTGGTATATGCCAGCTAGGTTTCCTTTGTGAATGAGATCTTGCTAGCACTTTGTCTAGAGCTTTCTTGTGAAATTTGAGGGCCACATTCAAAACGTATAACTGTCGAACTCGCAGCATTTCCGTATCTCGGTATAAAGAAATGGTTGGATACCGTGTTGGCTTTCTGTATGCTACTTTAAGTATAGCCCTTTGTGCTCGTTCTAATTTAATGAGATGTACTTTTAGTGCAATCCCCGATGCAGAAATACAATAAGCTATCAATTTTTAATATCTTTGGTTCTGCAATCTGGCCCATATTCCGAAAAATGTGCATTAACTTTCTTGTTCGCCCGCTTACATAATCTATTTGCTTTGACCATGTAAGATTTTGGTCAATGAATATTCCTAGATATTTTATACAAGTAACTGTTTCAAATTTTGCTGCAATACAAGAACATTCAGAGATATTTTCAATGTGACAAGTGTGCAATTTCAAAGATAAGTGAGCTAGGCAAGAGTTTCTTTTGTTAACGCTAAAATTAATTATTTTGGTTTTGTCTACATTGAGTGTCAAGAGATTATAGCTCAGCCACTGTGCAACCTCATTAATACCAGTTTCAGCAGCCAGGTATACAGAATCCCACGTCTTTTAATAAAAGATACACAACAATGAGCTAAGCGATATGACGTTTTGGGTTTTACGGGCGTCGAAAACGAAACTGAGATATTCGTCAGCAATCAACATACGAGCGATGAACAACCCACCCACGAGTCATTTCACCGGTGAAGTGGATTCCCCGGGGAACTCAACAAAAGAAATGTCGTTTATAAATTGTAACAAAGCGGACATGTTTTGCTAAGCTATATGTCGGCTTTCACGTTAAATGTTACTGCTATTTTATTAAAATTTCAGGTAAAGAGTCCCCAAGCGCTAAAACTTGCATAACGCTAGCTCCAAACGCTGCGATTACTGCAATTTAATTAAACAAGTCCTCCGCGCAAATGGGACCGGCTCGGGTGCTCCGGGTGCTCGGCGCTCGCCCCGGCGCTACTGCATGTCCCCTCCTTTATCACACCCACCGACTAAACTATCTAATAGAACAACTTATGTGTGCTTATGTCTTCAAAGGCCTCGGGGAAAACACAAAGTTCCTTTGAAGAAAAATTGCCGCTTACGTTTCTTATAAGATAAACTATTATTTATGATTCACACATGAATAACACCCGCCTCCCTCAAGAGTCTTATGTATGCATTGTGTGTTACCGTATATTGTTTTACACCATCCTCAATGTCCCACTTCTAATACGTTGCCCGATGTCTCTACCCATGAGTGTCGGTATATATTCTGAATTTAAAAGGAAACTTTCTAAAGGGCTCTACAATGAGGTTCTTGAGTACATAAGAAATAAAGTAACCTTTTTTTGGAAAGTCAACAAAAATGGCCACCACCGGTTCAACCCTAGCCCGCGGAGAAGAACCGGTGCAGCGGTGTAAAGAAACTCGCACGGGGCCAATCAGAGTTTACCATTAAATGTGGATTTTATGTGAAAAGTTCCCTGCGAGCTAGTCTGATGTTTTTTTTACTTTTATAATGCTTCAAAGTGCATAATGCAGTTAAGCCATTTATTACATGGAGCATGATGATATTATGTCTGTTTGACCTCGCTGAAATAGGTATTAAAGGTATCCTATTATCGCTAACCGCCGGCAACGTCGGCGTTAGCCAGGCCCGGGCGTGACATCAGCGGTGAGTCACGCAGCACGCTCGATTACCGAACCTCCGGCCTTGCGACCGTCAACCTGTTCCCGGCCGGTGCGGAGTCGCCGGCTCCGACCGCGGTCCGCGACACTTTCACTGATGCCCGCGTTCCACCGCGTATGGATATCGTAATGGTTCACTGTTTATGGCGCTCTGTCTGTTCTCTGTTCTGGTTCAGATCTTAGTTCTAACGTAAACGTTGTGTCCAAAGTGTTTCTTTTTCTCTTTTGTTAACTAAATTGGTACACCGCTATTGTCTTTTTGTTTACCTACAATACAATTTACTATCATAATAACGTTATGATTCGACACTTTCATCCCACGCATCATACACAAAATTATAATGTTATTCAAAGCCCGCGAAATCTAACAAGCTTAATGGCAAATACTGTATGTGTTTATAATATTATCACGAGGACGGAGGGCGACTGCGGCACGACGTTATCACTGAGCCCCCCAAGCTCGGCCGTCGCGGCGTGTCGGCTGCGGACTTGGCGCAAGTTAAACGAAAGCCCAGATAAGATAAGCCAAGTGCCAGGCAGACGCTACGTCTACCTGTGTCATGTGCCCACAGTGTTGAGCATTGTGTTTGATGTACCGTGTTGTGTGCTACAGTTTCGAGTCTGGCTCCTAACTCGGAGACCTTGGGTCCGATCCGCGGGAAACATTGGTTTTCAGAATATTAACTTTTGGACTCGTTACGCAGAAATAAGAATTGGGAGTTTTAAGACATTTAAGTATTGAGCAATTAAATAAAATTATCTATCTCTATCTCGGAAAACGATATTGTACGCAAGTTGGTGAAAGGGTAAACAACGTGACGTCTCAATCCTTGCTTGTTGCTCCCATCTCGTTCGCACATTATATTTAATAATTTTATATCTTCATTATTTTTTATTTACATTATTTGTTTACCAGGGGGCTATAAAAACATCAATAAAAAACATTCAAAAGACTAATTAAAATTATTGTATTCAAGTTTAAAAAGTCCAACTGCCTTATGAGAGTTAAGGTTTAGTATCAAAAAGGTTCCTCCGTAGTTATGTACGTCCTGTGTTAGGTGTGGTTGGTAGATGATAGGTTAGTACTTAGTAGGCCATAATAGAATATCTCCCACACCAATTTCGATTTCGTTGAAACCAAGCCCCATTGCCAAGTGCCAGTGTAGTTACTGAAATAACGACGCTAGCATAAGATTAATATTTGCTACCGACTGTATAATGTATATCATAGGAATAGCACTAAAGACAAGGACGATGTGTATCACATGGATATAGCTGATAATGCTTTCAACGAAATCATATTGTCGGGGAACACGAGGCAACACAAATTCTATAATTCATAAAGAAAAGAAAATTGTTAATGGCTCCACCCACGCGAATTGTGTAAATATTGTTTCTGAGGCTTTTAGGTTTACTTCGATGTAAAAGGAAAACGATTTTACCTGTTTTTATTGTTCGCCGAGTTCTATTACTGTCGACGCGACGCGAGGAATCCGTAGAAACAACTCCGAGCTAAATATGATATGAATTTGTACGTATTCGCAAGAAACTGCCGAAGGGGAGCCGTTTTCCTCCTCAATACGCTATCGATCTTGGAGTCTCCTCGGCAACGCCAGCAAATAGGCGACAACGCGGCACTTTTGTCTATTGAGTATCTTTCAACATTATGCCGACGAGCCGATATTTATTTATACGCAAATAGTTATGGACGGTGCTCGATAAAATAGAATAGATCTCGCCTAAAATAAAACGTCAATATAGAGCCCATTTCGCAGCGAAAGCAAAGGACCCAATTTAAAAAAGGCTATTGCTGTGGGGGAACTCCGTTGCTATTGATAAGGTCTTTAAGGTACAAAAAAAATGTGTGAGAGCCATTTGTGGAGCTTTGTCGCTGGATAGTTGTAAAACGTTATTTCAGAAACTTAATATATTACCTATAGTATGTTTGTACATAAGAGATATTTGTGTTTTTGTAAAGGAGCATTCGAATTATTTTTTAAATAATGCAGCTGTCGTTAACAGAAGTGCCACGTCTAGATACAAACATAAGTTGTACATACCTCAGTGTCGTTATGATCTTTACAAAAGAAATGTGTATTTTAATGCTATTAATATATATAATAAATTACCAGATCGTTTCAAAGATCTAACTGTTAATTATTTTAAAAGGCAAATCTCAGAATGGTTGTCCAAGAATTGTTTTTATACATTAAATGAATATATAACATTAAAAACTAATAATAATTATTAAATTGACATAAAATACTAATAATTTGTAATTCTATAATATTGACATTAATAATAAATAACAATAAATATTATATTATTAAATTATGTAAAATAATGATTAAGTATGTTCTCTTCATTTTATATTGCATGCCATTGTAATGGCGGAATGTCTGATCTTTATGTAACTAACTGTAACACCTTGTAATGTACGATATTCTTGCAATAAATGATTATGATTTATGATGATTATGAAAGTAATTTGGACACGTTTATTTATTATTCAGCTCGGCCGCTTGCCCCTAAAACGCCCTTTGTTCCGAACGGAGGAGTAATCGAGTTTAAAAGGCCTAAGACCAGTAGTATTATATTAGCTAACCGTGAACGCGTGTACAGGTGTACACATAATAGATATTTGTGCTTACGACTCTGAATTAGGCGTGACTCCTTGACCTAAAAATAACAAAACATTCGTCTTGAGTGTCTTGACACAGTGACAGTGAACGTGTCGTGCACCTTGCTGCGTCGACACACTGGCGGTTTTGCAGCGCCCGCCGCCCGCGGGTCCTAGGCGTTACGTAACGAGCCGTCGCAATCGGCCGGCGTCACGTAGAAAGGAATGCTCAACGACAGGACCGTTCGACGCAGCCTCACACCTACGAGCTCTACACAATTTGACGCCGGAGCCCCAGGACGTAATTTGCTAACGACGCCCGTTCCGGCCAAACAAAGCCCCCCCAGGGTCTAAATTGCTAACGAGTAGCATCCCTAAACCTTGATTATTTTAAGTCTGTGTCCGTCTGCCTGTTTTTATTCGTTCGTTTACTTCCGAAATACACATTCCACACCCTCTCGGATGATTAATTCATCGTACACCCCAAAGGAAAACATGTATATTCCATTTCTGGGTGCGTACCGTACGCAATACGCATGTTGAATAGAAATGAGAACACTAACGCGATTCACTAGAGCTACCGCCTACCGGTGTACATTTTTGGCGTACCCAACAAATACTTAACATTTACTCGTACGTACTGACTAGGTAACGATAGCGTTGACCAGGTCAATGGCAAAGAGTTGGGGTGTGGTTTCTAATGATGACTACACGCAACCATTGACTGCACGAACTGCACGACGGGCCCGTTTACACTGAGCGGTGATTCAATACTCTACGTGTTGTGAATGCTCCCCTATTGATTTTCCCAGGAGAGGAACAAACAAAGCAATAACTTCCTCGTCGTAAACAGTCGCGCGCTCACGTTGTCGCACGCCGCAGGCAATGGTGTGGCGCGTGCATAATTGGATGCCGTCGCTAATCCCGCGGCCTTGGCGATGCAGCGCGCACGTGCAACCAGAATAAACACACACAGAAGACAAACTACATTCCGCGCTCGAACTACGCGTAGACGTCCCTTGCCGCACTTCAGCCGCGGTGGAAATGCAGCGTTTCGAAATATATAGAGCTTGCCATCTGTGTCTATTTATTCTGTGCGTGCAGCACCGCGCCCCGCGCTCTCCGCACGAACAAAGACAGTATTTTTAGATACGAAATCAGATGATTGATGAAATCCCTTCTTATTTTGGAACGGCTTTTCTCGCTCTATATATTTTTGGCGCTCGGCTAGTGCCACTATTTTCTAACGAAGTACAACTTATTCCTCACTATACCTGTTCGTGGCCCACACGCCGTTATGTTTTCTAACTGATAGGGGACACTTCGTTTTAAAGTATCACAGTAAATTACAGACACTGTTGCAGTCGTGCGATAACTCTACAGACTACACGGACCGTTTCATCATGTCGTGCACTTTAACAGACGTTAGCAGATACGTTACAGGCCATTAATCCGGTCTAGATGTAATGCGATTATAATATCACGTTAATATCCACCGGCTGCCAAATTGTATGATATACAATTACCTTGGACCGCCGTTTTGCACAATCTCCACAGTGTACAGACTACACGTAACGCGAACGCAAATAGTCGTAACAAGATCACAACGGAGTAATCCTCTACATTGTACATAATCGCAGCGTTGCCGATTAGCAACAGAATACTACTGCTGACTGCTGACGATAATACTACACAATACACATACACATACGACGTGCGTCTCTATCGCCTCCAGCCTCGATTACGTCTTGCACAGTAGTCTGAGCTGCAGTTACACTCGATTTGCATTGTTTATTATTTACTACGAGTATCTACGACTACGAGTGTTGAAACTTATTTATCTACAGTATTTATTTTGCTTTGTTTATTGGGCATTTGAAGGATGAGACCCTAGTCATTTACGCAATTGCAATTTATTGTGTAAATATTAGGCAATCATTAATTTTACTGACTATCTCGCAAATCTTTGTTTAAAAGCTACATTCGCAGTTTAGTCAAACTTGGTGTGCAATCGGCACAGACTACAGTGTTGCGAAACATACAGATTACAGACGTGTCCCCTGTGTAATTGATGGCAGGTCTAATGACAAATGATTGTGTTCATCAGTATCGGCCGTGAGCGCGCTCACCTACATGCGCACGATTAGCAAAATATTCGACAGCCACACGCCCACTGCCCACGTCGCGTTCAGGGATGGCGCTTTTAGCTAAGCTTGAAAGATTTTACCGGTAGCGTTCATCCCTTGTGGGTTCTGAGGCCTTCTTGCTACAAATGTATCAAACGATCGTATTGAGTTACAGATTTTTTCAGTCATTGCTTTCCGTGTTATCATAATTATCATCTCGTAAAGCAGTTGAGAGTATACCTTAAAAGATTGATACTGAAGCATTATTAAGCAATATAATTTTAAACTTGATCTTCTTTCAAATGAATATCAATTTGACCTAGTTTCTATCGGCGAGAGGTAGCCCTAACTTCTAATGTTTTGGCCCAGCACTAATGACGTTGGAGTATGACCAACGGTAATGACCCAATTGCGGGCGAATATGATCGCTAACGCGGCGCGGGCGCGGGTGTCCAAGGTCAAGGGAGTTGACGCGTTGCATAAGACCGGTCCGACCGGCTCCGAGATCATACATCAGGTATGGAATGTGCGCGAACTCCGCACGCACGAGGAAAACACTGCGGCTTGAAGTTGGCAGACAAAATTTCCTTTCAAATCTAATGTAAGGGTCGAGCCAGCAGATTACTGAAAAATTACCGCCACAGAATTCCTTAACATCTTTAATTTGCTCATCGGCTATGGAGTTGTCAGGCTGGCGGCTATATATAGATCTTTAAAGAGTTTTATAAACAGTCGTCTGTAACAAATAGCGATTCTGCGTGATATAATTTACAATTCTACACATTTCTGCTTTAATCCAAAGTAAAGTAGCGACAACAATAATTATACACCTGTTGACATTATATGGCCGGTGTCCGAGAGACCGAGACGCATGACCATAATACGTGATGTGAATTACGTGCTCCACAAATACCTATCTACTACCTATTAAAACCGGATTGTCGTGTCGTAACTCGTAGCTTATCGATTGACTTCACGCCGAGTGATATTCATCACTAGAACTCGTTATGGAGAGTTTAAAATTTTAGGGCGGCTCTGTCAAGGCGAGCGTGGATTTGAACAACTTTTTGAGGCATCGACGTAATGACTCTCGAGGAACGTAATCGACCCCTCGTGGTCTACTCAAAAGGAATGGATCTGCTGGGTAAACACACTTGCGGGCTGCCCTCGACTCAACTATAAATCCTCGTACACAGAATTTATAACATGAGATTAAACGTGTACCGTGCTACGTGTACCGCTGAACACTCCTACAGATGGTGTGGTGTGAAATATGACTCTCGTGCACCCACCGAGCCGCACACGTTTTAATATCTCCGCTCCACCCACCGCAACTGTCGGTCTATACAATGCAATATCATAATTCAGCAGATATTAAAAGTTAGCCTGACAGGGGTTATCGATTGTTACTGTCAGCTTCGTAAACTGTGTTCCAAATTCAAAGCTTACGCAAGTAATGTGTGTTTGGTTTTAATAGGTATCGGTTAGCAATAAGAATCCTCATACATTTTATGAGGGACAACTAATAACAAAGAAAATTAATTAATGTTGTCTCGTTGTAAGAATATCCCGTAGATAATGTTTAAACTTCTCGTCCATTGTTTGTGAACGGCGATGGATGTCGAACGATCGCGTTAATTGTGCATAAACGCTGCAGTAATTATGTATGCAGAAGGCTAGAGCCGGCTGGAGCGCGATACGTCGGAGTCCACACAGCTAAATATTAACGTTCGCGTTCCAGTCGGAATAGGGTCACGAAGTGTTTTTAGTAAACAATAGTGAGGAACTCATTCCCCTGGGCTAGCCGGCTGCCGAGATAATAATGCCGTCGTTTGGACGTCTCCATTCAGCGCGCCGTAATGGCACTGTGAAGTTAATGAGTTTTTAATAACTACCCTCCACGATGGGGCTCGTTTTGTCGTCCAAATTTATGTCTTTTATTTCGGCAAACAATTGACGCAAGCGCCCGAATTAAAAATCAGAACGGCTGCGGTGTTATTAGGCGTACGCAGCGTGGTACCGGGGAACACATAATGTTATGGTTGTACGGCCTGGGAGCGTGTATGTAAGTACATTAATTGATTGTAATATGCAGGCGTAATAGGCTATTAGTGTAAAGGCCTCATTTTCCTGTACGCGGCGGTTCTCCTATCGCTTTCAAAATCAATGGCTTTCGCACCTAAAAACATCTGCAATATTACGTAATGACTATCGCCGTTTAGGTTTTCGATAGGGTGCTTCAATGCGATGAGTTCTGATGAGGCACTTCTCCGTATTTCTTGTTTACTTTGTCTTACGTCAACGTTCGTCGTTAAACTCCTGGGAAGTACTGCCGCTGACAGTTCTCGAAAAGAATAGGTTTATTTGTAAATGATCTAAGCTCGGGTGATGCAAGTAAGGCACACGTACAAAATTTGCGGCACCGGTGGCGTAAGGCGAGGTCGGCTGCGGTAAGCGGTTAGCTCATTCCAGTAACCCGGCGCATGGCAGCTCAGCCTCCAAGTTCCGACACAATGTGATCACTCAATCGACCCCGTAGGCTGTATCTACCTATACTTTAAAGCAACGAGATACCACGAGCTTTTCGAATTATGTATAGGTAAGCTGGCACAAGCTTATTGAGGAGAGGTGATTGCGCTGTGTCTACTCGATACGATTCTACCACAATTATTGAACAACTAAATGCATATAATATTACATATTACAGAAAATGATATCATTATAATAATAATAATAATAACTACGTGAGATTATTATTATTTTAGTACATAATATATGTGTAAAACTAAAATTCGCCTCTACTTGTCCGAAGGCTTAACCCCCGTTCCGCTCGGCTTCACGGCCAGCCTACCGTGTAATTATTTTACTCGTAAAATTAAAACTTTATACAAAGGGCATCATTACATTGTATTAACTTAATATCGCCATCGTCGGGTATCTTTGTGTTGGTCTTTTGTTTCAATGGCAGTGTTGATTAAAGTCGAATTGAACATAATAGTACTCGGATAAATGCCCCATCTGATAGAAATCTTGCATACTATTGTGCAGATTGTGGGTACTACACATCTTGCATACTATTGTGCAGATTGTGGGTACTACACATCTTGCATACTATTGTGCAGATTGTGGGTACTACACATCTTGCATACTATTGTGCAGATTGTGGGTACTACACATCTTGCATACTATTGTGCAGATTGTGGGTACTACACATCTTGCATACTATTGTGCAGATTGTGGGTACTACACATCTTGCATACTATTGTGCAGATTGTGGGTACTACACATCTTGCATACTATTGTGCAGATTGTGGGTACTACACATCTTGCATACTATTGTGCAGATTGTGGGTACTACACATCTTGCATACTATTGTGCAGATTGTGGGTACTACACATCTTGCATACTATTGTGCAGATTGTGGGTACTACACATCTTGCATACTATTGTGCAGATTGTGGGTACTACACATCTTGCATACTATTGTGCAGATTGTGGGTACTACACATCTTGCATACTATTGTGCAGATTGTGGGTACTACACATCTTGCATACTATTGTGCAGATTGTGGGTACTACACATCTTGCATACTATTGTGCAGATTGTGGGTACTACACATCTTGCATACTATTGTGCAGATTGTGGGTACTACACATCTTGCATACTATTGTGCAGATTGTGGGTACTACACATCTTGCATACTATTGTGCAGATTGTGGGTACTACACATCTTGCATACTATTGTGCAGATTGTGGGTACTACACATCTTGCATACTATTGTGCAGATTGTGGGTACTACACATCTTGCATACTATTGTGCAGATTGTGGGTACTACACATCTTGCATACTATTGTGCAGATTGTGGGTACTACACATCTTGCATACTATTGTGCAGATTGTGGGTACTACACATCTTGCATACTATTGTGCAGATTGTGGGTACTACACATCTTGCATACTATTGTGCAGATTGTGGGTACTACACATCTTGCATACTATTGTGCAGATTGTGGGTACTACACATCTTGCATACTATTGTGCAGATTGTGGGTACTACACATCTTGCATACTATTGTGCAGATTGTGGGTACTACACATCTTGCATACTATTGTGCAGATTGTGGGTACTACACATCTTGCATACTATTGTGCAGATTGTGGGTACTACACATCTTGCATACTATTGTGCAGATTGTGGGTACTACACATCTTGCATACTATTGTGCAGATTGTGGGTACTACACATCTTGCATACTATTGTGCAGATTGTGGGTACTACACATCTTGCATGACGCTAAGCAAATGCAGATTATCATTTTTTACCAGCGTTTGTTCAGATAATTGCGATAATAATGAGGTCATATCTATTCCAGGCACGACGGAGCGGGCTTGCCTGATAACGGGGTCGGTGGAGGGCATCATGGTGGTGCTGGACTTCATCATGGAAAAGATCAAGGAGAAGCCCGAGCTGGTCAAACCCTTCCCCGAGGGAGTGGACGCCAAAATGCCCCAGGACAGAGACAAACAGGTATTGTCATGGCAGGCACTATATTTATTAATGTCATGTCGAGTACAAAAATTACACGACTAGGTAAGAAGAAACTACAAAAAGAAAATGATTTTCTTTTATTTTCTTTTATATTACTTATAAAGTAATTTCTCGGAATGTCAACACAAAGAACTACCACCGGTTCAACTCTACAAAAGAAACTATATATGTATATACTTATACAACAACAGTTTAACTGGTAGCGCGGTAGCGAAATAAAAAATACTATGTCCGTAAGCCATTGTAAAGTTTTTTAACGCATGCCAAAGTTAACCTAAAATGTTACTTTGTTATGCTAAATGGCGTTGGTTGTCCGATACCCGGCCCCAAGCGGCGGGCGCTATCAGCGCCGATAAGGACGCGCGATACCCGATACAACGCCCACCGTCACCGATATAGGGCTCTGCTTCATGTCACTTAGTGTATACGCCCCTACCGCCATGCAAGATGTAATCGCCTGCATGTTCCCCACGACCACGACGCATCAGATAGCACAGTACCGCTGGCGGTGTACCATATATTTATATGCGAGTCGTCAGTACTTTAATTGTGTGTACGTGCGCTCGTTGAATATGCATGGCGTCTCCACGGACGTGCCGACGCCGTGACCCCGCCGAAACGAACTGAGTAAACACGACACCTGCTTGTAGCAAAGTAAATAAGGTTGATAAAAGTTATAGGTTGAATTAAATTGGACTATATGTATAATACAGGGAATACAGCTGAGATCCTGAAGACATATTATAGGACACCTCAGTGTTGGCCAAGAGCTATCCCCCTAAGTTCACTAACATTAGTACCTATGTAGCCTATTATGGTTCTTGCAATACAAGACCTTCTACAAAAGTACCGCAACGACGCATGACGTGACAATTATTGCATAGTATTATAAAATTGATTCGTACATGCACAGAAATACAATATGTACTCACATCCGATAAGTTCTGACGTCATTATCATTTTAGGTATGTCCTCCGCTACTGGCTATCTCCAGCCTCCCCCAAAGTACCTAATTCATGGGGGGTAGTTGACTGTACTCGCCACGCTTGGCAGACGGGTTGCCGAGCGCAGTTTTAAGATTTGTGTTGTATTCCCTGTCGTCTTTAAGACATGGGATGATTGGTAATATTCATTTCCGACGTAGGGTGCAGGAGGAACATAATATGCTCCGTTGACCATGTCTAATGGAGCCTTACGGTTTTCAGGTGAAGATCCTAGTGCCGAACTCCACGGCGGGCATGATCATCGGCAAAGGCGGCAACTACATCAAACAGATCAAGGAGCAGAGCGGCAGCTACGTGCAGATCTCACAGAAGGCCAAGGAGCTCTCGTTGCAGGAGCGGTGCATCACCGTCGTCGGTGAGTGACAGTCGTCGGAGCGGTAGATAATACCGATACTGTACTTTTATCCGGTATATTGGGAACGGATTGTAGTTGTACACCGTTAGAGCCCCGGTATTTGGTGCACCAATTTTAAGCCTTTTGCCAACTAATAAGGTTTGAAAGTGGCTCACTGGATCCGTAGCCGCTTTAAGCAAATGGGACTCGGCAGCGGTGAAGGCCGGTTCTCCTTCAGAGGGAATCCCTATGATAGGTGGGAGTTTGGCTGAGGATCTTCAAAAGGAAAAGGGTAAAGGGCAAGCCGATAGGAAAGGAGTTGTAACAACTCCACGCCACTGTTAGTTTTAGTTTACCTTGTAAGAAGAAGAGGATAGTATGCAAATGGTTGGCAGTTTTCCAACCAAGCAGAACGGTTGACCTATACTCTGATATGCAATTAATGACCCGCACTTAGTTCTTATTTGCCACACTTAGATGCAACTGTCTTATTTTATTCTTTTGATTCTAGGCGAAAAGGAGAACAATAAGAAGGCGTGCCTGATGATCCTGCAGAAAGTGGTGGACGACCCGCAGTCGGGGTCGTGCCCCAACGTGTCGTACGCGGACGTCGCCGGCCCTGTCGCCAACTACAACCCCACCGGCTCGCCCTACGCCGTCGCCTCGGAGGTGACAGAGGTGACCCCTAAACACGCTCCTACCGCCCTTACCGCTCTTACCGCGCGCCGTACTGGCTCATGTGGTCCAAATTTACTGCCTTTGTCGCTCTGGCTCAGGCTCTGAGATGTGATCCAAATTTACCGCCATTGGGTTCTGAAAGTAGTCCAAATTTACCGCCATTAGGTTCTGAATGTAGCCCAAACTAACCGGCATTAAGCGCAGGCTTGATGCGATCCAAATTTAATGTTTCGAAATTGTGTGCATAATACATACTAGTGCTAGCCTAAGTTGTACAAAATTTTAAATATATGTATATTATTGCTCGTAAAATCGGCTGCTATTGGTGTCATTAAATATTTATTACGCATTGGTGTTCTACAATCTTACTCAATTTCCATAATAATTTCAAGTGTACATATATTGATAGCGCGGCGTTATACCGCGACAAAGGCCGTTGTATACTTGAGTGAATTAATCTGGAAATTGAGTTTTATTAGAAAGAAATAACTTTTAGCTGCTCAAGTGGTCGCCATCAGGCTAACAGCTTATTAGCTGGCGGGCGGCCAGGCCGCGCCGAGCGCCGCGCCGCAGCGGGCGGGGAGCCGCGAGCGTGTTTAAGTGTCCACTCGCACGCCACCCGCACCACCCGCCACTACACACCACTACACACCACTACACATCACTACACATCACCTCATACTTATAAACACATACAGACTTATATGTGTATTTTTCCTGTATTTAACACGCCTACCGCCGACATCGCGTCATCATCATCCCTTGTTCCGTTTCACTTTTTATACTAACACCTTTTACATATTAAACTTGCATGGCAAATTCATTTCAGTTTTACTGTTTGAAAATATCATAATCATCACATGATGCTTAGTTTTATTTTAAAACTTATTTAATTTAATTTAAATATTTTTTATTTAAAAATGGCACTATTTTGTTTATATGCTGTAAGATTATGACATCACACACATACATCAATAAATAATATTAATATTCATCTTATCAGTTGAAGCAAGTGCAACCAAACTGATATGAATAAATGTGGATAGGGCTGGAGTCCAGTCGGGTGTCCCCATTCGACGCATATAAAATCACACACAATGAGGTGGCGAATGAGGGGTGAAGCCACGCTGACAATGCTTTTTTGTTGCATAGTGCACACACTATGCAACCTTTTAAAACTTAACAACCTCACAAGGTTGTTAAGTTTGTAACATATTGCATGTGAATGAAATGTAAGGATTTTAGTCGACTTATTATAAAAAATATGCAGAACATTCATCATCATATTTAACATAAGACCTGTGTCACGTGTGTGACCTTAGCTACACAAACGGGAGGCAACTCTTAACCTATCACTCTCTATGTTCCAGAGCCACGCGCTGGGCGCGGGCGTGGGCAGCGTGGGCGTGGGCGGGGTGGGCGTGGGCAGCGTGCTGATGAACGGCTCGGGGCTGGGCGCGCTGGCGCTGTCGCTGTCGCTGGCGCCGCCCGGCACGCCGCCCTCGCAGCCGCTGACGCAGCACACGCTCGACCACATCAAGGTAACCACATTCGAGGCGCTTCTATTGTAAGCCATAATACAAGCTACTCCGGCGGCCGACTACTGGCAGACTGCTAAGAAATATACCATGTCCAGATAATGAACGGCACCACTTTTGCCCCGTCCAAAATTGATTAGAGTCGCCTTGCGGCTCATGTCGTGACGCGACCTTGAACTTTCAGTTTCATCACTCAAGATGTTTTGGTTGTAAATTATATTACTTATTACATACATTATTTATTCATACATGTAATAATTTGGAAAGAACATTTAATATCACTTATGTAAGTTTCTTACGCCGGTTCTTCTCGCCGGGCTAGTTTCCGAACCGGTGCCGGTAGTAGGCATCCTGTAGGATAATTCTATATGTGTGTGAAATAAAAAGTTTTGAATATTTGTATTGCTAGGATTTCTTGAATCGTGGCGTGTCCGCGACGAATATCGTTGACTCTAGTTTACAACGCTTCCGATGTTCAACAGTAAATATAACAGTATACTGAGACGACCGTCGCTCGTGTTTCAGGCGGCGCTGCGGCAAGCCGGGCACTCGGAGGGCGGGCTCAGCGAGATCGGCGCGGCGCTGGCGCTGCTGGTGAAGCACGGCGTGCTGGGGCTGGCGCTGCCCACCGCCATGCCCGCCGCGCCGCTCCCGCCCGCCTACTTCCCCCTGCCCGCGCAGGACTCGCAGGTGTTCGGCCCGCTGGCGCAGGTGCAGCTGGGTGAGTAGCCGCCGGCGCCCACATGATATACTAAATACTATGAACCCGTACTATACAATGTGACCTCTATTTTCGTACGGATCCTATACTAAACGTTTACAAAAACAATTAATATGGATATTATATTTTAAAAATATTTATAAAACTGTTCCTTTTGTACTTACATGCTTTCGTCTGTCAAGGAGAGCATCTATTTCATTTTTGTCCCTATATCGTCTAAACGTTGAGTGATAGTATAGATATTGCCATTAAGTTCTCCTACGTACAAAATTCGCATGATGTTTAATAAGAACAATGGCCACATTAACTAAACTGTGCTATAACAACCTACAAAGTACCTACAAAGTAGGTGATAAAAACATAATTACCGTGCACACATTAATATGGAACACAACACAATGACATATTATTAATGTTACAATTTCAGCTTTTTGTTTACGTTTGTATTGCATATGATCTGTACAGAATACAAGTTACGTGACCAGGAATATGAACAACGCCGTGCTGACCAATATTCACGAAACTAAATTAAAATGTCATTAATCTCTTGGACATTGAACCACAGTGCAAGTTTTTTACATTCCTGGTCAGAAGTCAGACTTTACTGCAAGTGTGAGTTGTTCATTAATATAACTGGCTAAAACAAGACATGGACTGATTGCGTACCTTCGGTGGCTTTCCAGATTCTGAATATCGACTGTCACTTTGACGTTTGAATTTTTTTGACACGATAAAAAAATTAAAATGTCATAATTTTGACATTTGAACTTTTAAAATCATGTTTTTAAAAACATTGAACGTAAAAATGACCGTCAGTGTCCATCGAAGAAAGGCCACCAAAGTTAGGTAATCAGGGGCCCGGTTCTACATACAGATGAAGGCAAACGTTTTAGGGGTATAATATTAATTAAAAACTGACACTTGAAGTACTCATGGTAGGGGAGGCCACGATAGACAGAAATCTTGGTCTCCCCTACTATTGTAAGAAGTACTTATTCGTGTTAAGTTTACATTGAGTTATCAGTGCAAATGTCAAACGTAGCTGAGGCCGTGTACGTTTTGCCAAAATGAGATAAAAGCATTTTGTCAGTACGGAAGCGACATCGGTCATTTTGATATTACACTGACGACCCACTGCATACTTAACGCGAGATACTATAATAACTTTATAAATAACTGTGATATTATACTTAGATATTGTTACAAATGTAATTTGTAATTTTAACTAAGCTCATGTAGTCACGATACATAGGAACGGGAAAATTTTCAAAGAAACGTAAACGATAAATCGAGCCACATGTCGTTTACATTTCTTTGTAAATTTGCCACGTATACATGTTGAAGCTCGTGACGGTGTCTACTAGTGTCACTACACGTCGGTAGCACCTCGTGTCCATTCATCATCATCACACATCTAGTGTAACAGACAGTAATAGACATTCATAGTTTACGATAGGATATATAGAATAGTTCGACGTCGCGCGGGGGCTGGATACCGTAAGGCTCGCAGCACACTCCTCTATTGTCTATGGACGGCGACCCGTCAGCTCATTAGTAGACTATTTCCTAAAAAAAACTTGTTGTTGGCGTAGTGTTCTAAAATAGTTTGTAAAAGAGGCATGTGTGAAACCTCGCCCTTATTTAAAAATACCTACTTCGGCGACACACGTGATGGGGTATAAAAATATCCACTTCATATTATGTATGTGGAGCCCTGAGCCTAAAATTATCGATGACTCAAAAATAATAAACTATACAGTGTGTATTTCAAAAATATAAAAACTGCCAACGGAACTTTTTCGCTACTTATGATACTTAAATTCGGATCCTAGCAACAAGCCATACTGGCGTAGCGGTACAGTCTCAAGGACGAAGACGAAAATTCCCAAGATCAAATCCACGATATTTTCACTTTTTATATTGTTGATTTCTAAACCACACAAAAAGGCATTTAAAAGGCACGTTAATAATAAAAGTGGTGGAAGGTATCAAATCGTCCTGTGCCATAAACTTCAAATCTTCAATTATTGTAAAAGTAAAGCGCAACGCCATCTAGCGTAGACAGTATACATACGTTCATGTTGTTTACAAATTGGATACTGTATTAACTACGAGAGGACGCTACGTGCAAAAATAGCTATGGACGAAATAAAAAACATATTAGAAAAAATGCGACAAGAAATAAGACAGTCAAAAACTGAAATGCTGGAGATGAAGGAGGATATAAAAACAACTATCATCAATAACTTGAATGAAAAATTTACAAACCTTGAGACCAAACAAAGCCAACTCGAAACAAAAATACAGCAACAAGATACGGCGATAAATAACTTCGACAGATATATAAGACGCAAAAATCTGATTTTGTTTGGTGTGAAAGAAAAAGAAAAATCATACCTGGAGCTAGAAGAAACGACAATAGAAATATTAAATACATACTTTAACTCACAATATAATAAGTACAGTATAGAAGAGGTGAGGAGACTTGGTAAAAACAAAGACGTGACTAGACCAATCAAAATAACCTTCAGTACAGTTGGATTAAAGATAAATATCCTTAAGAATAGAAACCTTCTACAAAACACTCCATATTACGTGAAAGAAGACTATCCAGTAGAGATTCTTAATAAGCGAAGAGAGCTACAAGCAGAACTTAAAACAGTACGCCAATCAGGCCAAAAAGCGTATATTAGATATGACAAAATAATTATAATAAAAGAAAAAGAACAACATGCTACTCACCGTAGCCACACAAACAAAAGAAACTTGTCAGAATCGCCGGAGGTGACACATACAGAAGATAAAATAGAAAATCAAGAGAAAAAACAATATAATAAAAAGAACAAACTGTCAAACATGAAAGACTTTATTATACAAAAACCAAAACCTAAATACAACTCCGCTGCCAACTACAAAGATCAGACTGATACATTTACACATAATAAAGCAAAATAACAATTACAAGCGCCTCCTCCCACCAGAAATCTCCCACTACGGCTGGTCACCGCGGGAGAGCTAGACCAAAACCCTCCAGAAAAACCTACCAGTACCAAACAAAAAGAAAAAAATAATTTATTTCACGTAGGTGCATACAACGTTAGGACTTTATCAACCAGCTACCGTCTATTAGAGCTAATGAATTCTTTAGAAAATATAGAATACGACATAATCGGTCTTTCAGAAGTCCGACGTGTCGGCACATCAATACAAGAGCATGAAAACTTCATATTTTGTTTTACTGGGGAGACACCTGGATTATATGGTGTGGGTTTTATCGTAAAAAAATACCTAAAAAGAAATATTGTGTGCTTCACCGGAATATCGGAACGAATTGCTCTCCTGAAACTTAATATAAATGGATACAAATTAGACATTCTCCAAGTCTATGCGCCTACAGAAAACTCAAGTGATGATGAGGTGGCCTACTTCTACAGCACTATCAGCGAAATATTAAAAAGCTGTGTAAAGAACGTGATAGTCATGGGAGACTTTAACTCAAAAATAGGGCAACCACGACCTGAGGAACGTCTGGTAATGAAAAAATACGGCTACGGGGTAAGAAATAATAGAGGTGAACGCCTGATAGACTTCGCATATGAACACAAGTTGAGTATAATGAATACCTTTTTTAAGAAACCCAAAAACCAGAGATGGACGTGGAAATCCCCAGATGGTGTCACAAAAAATGAAATCGATTACATATTGACAAACATTGAAAAAACAGTGATAAATGTGCAAGTTTTAAATATAAACTTTCCGACCGATCATAGACTAATTAAAGCATCTCTTGAATTACGTAATATAAAGAAAAGCCGAATAAAATACAAACAATGTTTGAAGAATCCACTAAAGACCCTTTCAGAGAAAGTAGCATACAAATCATCTCTAGAAAAATGCGAAGACCAACTACAATTTCAAGAGGATGCTACCATACAAGCTAGCTATGACAAAATCATTCAAGGCATAGAAAAATGTCTATATAATCCCGACCAACACGCCTCAAACCCAGGAGTGTTATCGGCATACACCAGGAGTCTTATGGATCGGAGAAAACAACTACATGAAACTAAACCTAAAACACGGACACAAAAAAACCAGCTAAAAGCGCTATACAAACTTATAAGCAAGAACATAAAAAGAGATTATATGCTTCATCGATCTAACACGTTAGAAAAACATATAAATACTACTTGTAGCGTTAAAAGAGCATATAAGGAGCTTAATACACACAAAATATGGATAAAGGAACTAAAAGAATCAGATAAAATTTTATGTGATAGGTCCGACATTATCCATACTGCCACAGAGTTCTACAAAAAACTATATGCCTCCCAAGAACAAAACAATATGGCCAAAATGGATAATATCGACCTACAACAAACAACAGAAGTTGTCTCTGATGTAGAAACAATAGACGAGCTTGAAGTTGTCAAAGCAATAAAAAGATTGAAGTTTAATAAATGTCCCGGCCCAGATGGAATTAGTAACGAAGCAATAAAAGAAGGTTGTAATTACCTTACAGGCCCTTTGACGCGTCTCTTCAATTCTATAATAGAATCAGGTATCACACCCTTTCAATGGTCAGAGTCGTACATGATCCTGTTGTACAAAAAAGGCGATCCAAAGAATATAAGCAACTACCGGCCCATCAGTCTGCTGTCATCATTTTACAAACTTTTTTCATCAATAATCGAAAAAAGAATTAGTAAGAGTATAGAAAAACACCAACCAATAGAACAAGCCGGATTTAGGCGTGGATATTCTACGATAGATCATATCTACTCAATCGAACAAATAATTGAAAAATACAGCGAGTACCAAAGACCACTTTATGTTGCATTCATCGACTACCAGAAAGCCTTTGACACGATCTTGCATTCTTCTATATGGACAGCTCTAAGCTCACAGCACGTAGAACACAAATATATAGAAGTAATTAAGTATATATATAACAACTGCACTAGTAGAGTAAAGCTTGATTCGACTGGTCCGCCTATAAAAATAAAAAGAGGTGTAAGACAGGGTGACCCATTGTCACCGAGAATTTTCATAGCGGTACTAGAGATGGCCATCAGTAAGGTCAATTGGAACAGAACGGGATTAAACATTAATGGGAAGTTTATCAGCCATTTAAGGTTTGCCGACGACATTGTGCTTGTATCCGAAAACGCAAAAGAACTAGAGACAATGATACTTTCCCTAAATACTGTGAGCTATGAAGTGGGTTTACAAATGAATTTAAATAAAACAAAAATCATGACTAATAGCAAAAAATATCCCTTGTACCTGGATCAAAATCAATTAGAATATGTGGAGAGCTATGTATACTTAGGAAAACAAATTTCCTTCAGCAAGCAAAGCAACGAATTAGAAGTGGAAAGAAGAATCTCAGGCGCATGGCAAAAATTCTGGAGCTTGAAGGAAATTTTAAAAGGAAATATGCCTTTACATGTTAAGCAAAAAGTTATGGACACCTGCTTGCTCCCCTCTATCACCTACGGGTGCCAGACATGGAAATACACGTTGACAGTAAAAAACAAAATTAGAACATGTCAGCGGAGTATGGAAAGAAGCATCATAAATGTGAAAAAAATACAAAAAATCCCACATAAGAATATACGGAAAAAGACTAATATTATAGATGCCCTTCAATTCTCACAAACTCTAAAATGGCGTTGGGCAGGACATGTAGCCAGGATGGAGGACGATCGTTGGACTTCTAGACTCACGTCATGGCAGGGTCCTGTCGGTATCAGAAAGAGAGGGAGACCAAAAACTCGATGGGAAGAAGACATACTGAGAATAGCGGGAAAAAGCTGGAAAACGATAGCCAAAGATAGGGAAAAGTGGAAAAATCTGGAGGAGGCCTTCACCCTCACATAAGAGGGGTTCTTGCATGCCAATAATATAATAATAATTATAAGGTTAAAATAAAAGTAATAATAACAATATAATGTAATAATAAATAGTAATACCAATATAATGTAATAATGAATAATAATCTAAAAGTAATTATAAATAAATCGATAATAATTATCATTAATAATAATAAATTCATTAATTTTATAATATTATATTAATGCATGAATTGTAATATAAGTACTAATATTTTATTGTAATGAATTTACGCAAGAAATAAAAGGCTTTTTTATTTTATTTTATTTATTTTATTTATTTTTATACAGTGTGTAAAAAGAACAATCACTATAACTTTGAGATACGATTATACTATACTACCTTTCCTCATTGTGGGTAACTATTTAGTAATCTGTGATTGTGGTAATGTATTTTTTTTGTCAAAAACTATAAAAAAATCTTTTTACCATTTCTTATTTTTTTGTCGCATGATTTACGAAAAAGAAAAAAAATACATTTTTAGAATGAGAAAAGGTAGTATAATCATATCCTAAAGTTATAGGGACTGTTCTTTTTACACCCGTTATAAAATCTATGACTGCACTAAATTTCCAAATTGATATTCATCATCTTTGAAGTTAGCAAGGAGGACAGACAGACGGACAGAGAAACTACCATCCTTGTAGTACTACGGATACCTCAAAAGTAGTTTTGAATTGAATTTCATCGTCATCAGTCAGTCGCTACTCGCTAGTATCCAGGCTCCGCCGTGACGCTGTAGTCCGCATGTTCATTCTACTTCTACTGCCGTATTGCTGATTATTGTTTAACCCGATTGGCTTTTTATACATTTACTTTAATTTTCAAAATTGAGAACATTTGCTTCATATCTGTCGGCAATACATTAACACCGTGTAGTGAGCAACATTGAACTGGCGTCTGTTGGCCGCGACACTGGCTCTGCAACTTAATATCAAAACATAAAAATATTTAAAATACACAAAAAATTGGCCATATAGGTACTAGTGAATTTTTATTACATGCCACTAAGATTAAGATTCCCATTGATAACTAAAAATATTGACTGAATGTTGCAAAAAGCGATAATTTGACTATAGTATAGTATAAATTAAAAAATAACACTATAAATATTGATTAGACATTATATTAAAATCTTTTTCTGTTGTAATAACATAAAATATATTGTAATTATTATAACTGACATAATTCATATTTAGATACTATTTCCAAAAACAGTACTCAACAAAATAGTGTACTGTGTGTAGATGTCGCTTTCTGCGATAAGAAACTCGTCAGTATTTCTTCAGGGCGGGTGTCCGGCCCACTCTCGGACCAGTTCAATCATTGTCTACTGCACACCTGGAAAGAGCAAGTCTTTAGTATTTAGAAACTCATTAGCTGTAAAGTAGTCCCAGTTACTTTTGTTTTTACATTTGCACCAGCCATCTACTACATCTAGTTGCGCCCGGCGCTCCGGGCCGAGGGCGGGCCGCGGCCGCGCGCGCCGATTTGCTCTTTTCACCCGTGTGTTTCTTCCTTCGACCGCACCACAGCGCTACCGACCCTCGGCGGTCCAACCGACGCCATCACCACATGGGTTTTGCTGGTGTACGATTTTTTGTTGCGATTTTCTTCTAATTGGCTTCCACCTCATCCTATCGTAGCTCGTGTAGCTCTAGAGTAGGTCAAAATTTCACCATCATCCCTCGCGGGCCGCGGCGCCGGGCGCCCGGCCCGCCGGCCGCCGTGCGGCGACGCCAGCGCTTGCAAAATCAGAACGAACCCTCGCGGGCTAAATTTAAAATCGGGACACATCGCGACGTGCATTAGCATCACCCGGGGCGCTGGGTGCGGGCGCGGAGGTGGGGGGTGGCGAGAGCTAACGTGTGTTCCCGCGACAGCGCGAAACGTTCTAATGTAAGCGGCTGGTCGGCTGCGCGGAGGCTCGGCACTGGTGACGTTGGCAGGCGGCGCGCGCGGCGGCTCGTTAGAGCGTTTCGCGGAGGTTGCATTCGAGGCGCTTCGGCCCGCAGCCGTGGCGCCCATCTCGCTGTCGGGCGGCGTGGGCGGCGTGCCCTTCCCGTCCGCCGCCGGGCTGCTGCCGCTGTCCAAGAGCCCCACGCCCGCCGACGCCGGCGCCAAGGACTCCAAGAACGTCGAGATCCCCGAGGTCATCGTCGGAGCTATCCTCGGTGCGTACACCACTACTACCAGTACTTAAATATAATAACTTCCTACCTTGACGCACTGACGGCAGGGCCACCTACCGAGTCCAATTAAACAGCATAAGGAGCAGTGCAGTGGTCTTTGAGTTTATCGCGAACAGACAGAGAAACATAAGCAGCGGATGACTCTGTTTTATATTGTGTTATGGAAATATAGATAGTATGTTTTTTTTTGTATCAAAATATCAATACTTGGAAGTATATCGCAATACAGGCGATATCTCGAGCTAATCGTGCCCGATGGGGTTGCAGGTCCCGGCGGGCGCAGCCTGGTGGAGATCCAGCAGATGTCGGGCGCGAACATCCAGATCTCGAAGAAGGGTACGTTCGCGCCGGGCACGCGCAACCGCATCGTCACCATCAGCGGCACCAACACCGCCATCGGCAGCGCGCACTACCTCATCGAGCAGAAGATCCAGGAGGAGGAGCTCAAGCGCACGCGCCACACCGCGCTGTCCGGCCTGCTGCAGTAGCGCCCGCCAGCAGCAGCGCCCGCCAGCAGCGGCGCCCGCCAGCAGCGGCGCCCGCCAGCAGCAGCTAGTCACGCCGCAGCCGCCAGTTACCTGATAGTTAGTCGCCGGGCCCCGCCACTCGGGGCCAGCCTCACCAAAGTCGGTGTATCATATTAATATTATTATTTTATATTTTATTTTTTGACATAAACTAGTACGATGTGCAATGCAATATGATGTAATTTAGTTTTATGATTTGTTGTTGTTCTGTGGACTCGTACGCGCCGCGGCGTCGGTCGTGTGTAACGGACCCGTCCGGGCCGCGGCGCGTACGTCGGTCGTCGTATCGTGGACTCGTCCGGGCTGCGGCGCGTACGTCGGCCGTCGTATCGCGGACCCGTACGAGCTGCGGCACGTACGTCGGTCGTTTTCATTCCTCGTTTCTCGCGGTCAAAGATCTTTATTTTTTATACGTTTATATAGTATTCGTTTGTGTTCTCGCCGGGCGAGTGTTCGTAGTCGTTTGTCGGTCTAAATTTATGTCTCAATCGAGTACAATTTTAAATAATAATAATAGAGAGATTCGTGTCCATAATAGAGTATATTTAAAGGTTTTAACTCAGAGTTATATATATTACGAGAGGACAATATTATAAAGTTTTATTTACAGTTACGATTAAAAGTTTAGGGCGCCCGGGGCGACCGGCTCCGGGCGTCCGTCGCGCCGCCCGGCCGGCGGCCCCGGGCCCGCCCCGGCGGCGGCGCGCGCGGTAAAATGCTGTGATTGTGTTGACACTGTCGAGGTACTTCGTACGCGCGGTAGTTTCAGTTCGCTTACCTCAGGAGTGCCATCGTACGCCGCGCTGTCCGCAGCGTCGAGTACAAACTTAATATCCGTGATAAATATATAATACTATACGAAACGGCTCAAACGAGGGACGCGTAGGTGTAGGAGAAGGAATTGACTCGCGTCCGACTGTCCGACGTCCCGCGAGCCGTTGCCGGTCTATTATACGTGTTATGTAGGTACATTGCGGTAGTTTCATTGAAGTAGTTAGATCTAGGCTATATTCAATCTTATTATGTAGGTACACTTCGACATCGCGTCTCCTCTCTCGTGCGCCAGGGGGTGTGTGGGGTGTGCTCGGATATCGTCCTGTGTCAATTATGCGGCCCGCGCGCCGCCGGTCAACGAGGTAGTGAACACGTCAATTATATACACGCAGTATACGGGCGCGCCCCGGCGGAGCCCGGCGTCGCCCCGCGGCCGCCGCCGAGGTCGCGCAGTAGTCAGTCCAGTGGCGCCTCCCGCGGCGGTCCGCCGTCCGCGAGCCGGAGCTCTCGTCTGTCACCTGTATCTTATCTATATCTTTCTCCGTCTCCTCCTTTTCCTTTCCTCGCTAGTTCGGCCGTCGGCGGCGAGCCGGCCCCCGGCCCCGCCCGCCCGCGGGGGACGGCTCGGAGTCCTGCGGCGTCGAATCTGTAGGTAGTCAAGTCGAGTGGCGTTCGGGAACGCGTAGGTAGCGACGATTTCCGGACGCCGGATTAATGTTAACGTTGTTATAACTGATGTTGTTACAATATTGAGAGTATAGTGTCGTGGCGAACCCGGCCCGGGCGGAGGCCCGCCGCGGCCGGGCTTCTGTGATAGGCGAGCCCGCTCCGGCCGCGCTCCGCCGCTCGCCGTCGGAAGGTTTCGATGTCGTAGGCTAAGGTAGCTAGTTGTCACGCGCCGGGCCCGGCCGCCCGGCCCCCGGCGCGCCTCACCCTCCTTCTAATTTTAATAGCTAAATGTTGTTAAATTTGTTGATAGAGTGGTTTATCGTAATTACTATTTAGGTAGCGTAGTCCGAGGAGGTCCGGAAGGCTGTGCGTTAGGAACTCAACACCGGCCGGCGCCGCTCGCCCGCCGCCCCGCATCTGTATATATTCGCTCGACATTCGTTTCATTCGTCTCTCCTCGCTCATCGTCATCAATTTATTAAGACTGAGGAATCAACTCGCGCATATCGACATCGCCGGCGCCCGCGCCAGGGGTCGCCGTAATATATCGTTTCGTCATCGGGAGTCTCGCTCGGTTCATGCGGCGCGGCCGCGCGCGGCGGCGGCGAGGCGCGCGCCCGCCGACCCCGTGCGAATCGCTTGGATTACTTTTATTATTGTTATGCATAATACGATTGACTTTGTAAATTATATTTTATCTCCTTGTTGTTGTTGTGACTTGTGGTGTGCGCGTGGGGCGGGGCGGGGCGGGGTGGGCGGTTCGCACGCGCGGGGTCGGCGGGGTCGGCGGGCGCGGCGCTCGCGGCCGGCCGGCTTCGTGGTCACCTTTACACATGTTGAGATTGATAATATGTTAAACTAATTCTATTGAATTATAATTGTTGCATATGTAAGTGTAACGTGATGCGTTATATGATGTGTTATATATTATATTCGTTGCCGCGACTGTTCCGACCGGGAACGTCAAATATTTTAATTATTGATTATTTTATTATTTTGTTAAACGGGTCTGCAAGAGTTATAATATAATTATTGAACGATAGTAGTATGCAATGTTTTGAATTCGCTATATTTTAGTCAAAGTTTATTATTTAGTTGTATCGAGATGGTTTTCTGATTTACTGTTGTTTTGCAATGTTGTACGATAGGAGGTCGAGGAGTAACGTGTTAGTGTTAAAGCTCGAAAACCAATTAAAGGGTACCTTGAACATTGTCTATAATTATATTAACATTAAATAAATGCAAAATAAATCCCCATGTGTTTCATTTCACCACCGCGTCGCGTCGCACACGATGCGGCGTACGCCTGTGCGAGTGGCGCCACTGTCGCCAAACTGGCAATTTTATTTTATTTATATATAATATGTAACACTACTATATACTGTAAAGAAATGTAGATAGGTATGATGTAAAGCTGAAACTAGCGGATATTTATTGTATAAAGTTTATTGAGATACATAATTTGAGATTCATATAAAAGTACACATTTTGGACGGATTACAAACGTTACAAAAATATCAAAACATGAGTAAAAAATGGAATGTAAAATGCACAGTCCTGGAAAATAATTATTTAATAATTAAGTACATATAATAAAAAAACTTGAAATCTCATCAATATTCAAGAAGCTTAATATTTATACAAATTCTTGTATATTTACGATTTCACAAATAATTAATACATTCGCATGATTTTATTACTCATTGTTTTGTGATCTACAATATAACAATGATTACCAAAACTAAAAAATGTCATGACTGAGATTAATGTTACCTACATCTAGATTTTCTTAACAAAATGACAAAAATAATTATACATATTTTATATTATTGGAACACAGCTTTTCCTACACGAACTACAACTTTT
Organism: Celastrina argiolus; assembly: GCA_905187575.2. Classification (NCBI taxonomy): domain Eukaryota; kingdom Metazoa; phylum Arthropoda; class Insecta; order Lepidoptera; family Lycaenidae; genus Celastrina; species Celastrina argiolus. Next base: position 23,853,633 of record LR994580.1, on the reverse strand, counting down.
GGTGACTATAAAGGCAAACATTTTGTAGCTACAAATTGTTGTATGAAATGTAGTATATAAACTACAAATAATAAATACTCAAGTAAGACTAAACTGTTAAAAATATCTAAAATAATATGATATAGCTAAGGGATTTCAGTGGCTCAAGGTATGTAAGTCGGCACATGACTTGGAGATATTTACCAGTAAACATAATTATAAGAAAGGTAAGTATATTGCACAGTAAAACCGTTTTGCTAATCACCTTAGGCAATCAACTTTTTTTTTCCAGAAATTACAGAGGGTGTATGAAAAACGAAGATTGCTGAAAGATTGAGCATGCGGTCGCACTGTACGTGCCTACATATTACATCATTTCTCATTTTCCTTAAATTCTAGCGTTTTCTATAACTGGAAGGTAACAACATAACTTACATGACAGATGGAAATAAATACAGAATATGAACTTATATGTAGAGATTCCCAAATCACACAGAGAAACCAAATGTTAGCATTCAATTGTTGGAATATTATTAACTAACATTATTTTATTAGGCCTAATATAAAAGAAAAAAGATAAAACAAATGATTTGCATATCTGTTAGTAATTACAAATTACGATTAATAAGCATGAGGTCTTTTCGTATATTCTATTAAATGTTGAATATTATACCTACTACTTGTGTGCGCAAGTTTAAAAATATATTTTTACTGTGCATAGAAGTTTACACACACAACCAATATATTAGTACATTATGAAGGCAGTTTTGTCATCTTTGGGTTAATTATAAAGCTCGGGTAGACAGGGATTTTTTTACATCTATTTACAGATATCTAAATTAATACTAAGGTCACTGCAGTTCAGTATATAGTGAGACTTGCTCGAGGAAATTGTAATTTACATTATGTTCACTACAATTTATTTACAGTGCGACCAAGTTTTTAATGACCTTTGAGTATCAATGATTTTCATCCATCATTACCACAGCAATACTGATGATTGACGAGGGCCATTAAGAAATTAGTTTTAATGTACATTTTTATTATGAGATGACTTCATACTGTGGTATGTGAGGTTCATAGTTAAAATCATTGTAAAAAGTAAAGCTTAAACATCTAGTTCCGGGCCCATTGATGATTGGTGCCAGTTCATTAAGAAGTGAGGAGAAAGTGGGTCTCTCGTCGGGATCTACTTGCCAGCACTGCAGGCACAACTGGAACAGTTCATCTCCCACATAAGAAGGCTGAGATGGTCTCATCCCCCTCAGTACTCTTGCGGCAACATCTTTACTGACAGTGCTAGCATAGGGAGTGGCACCCAATGTTAGGGCTTCCCAAACTAAAACGCCATAGGACCACACATCAGCTTTGGTGTGGAACCTTGTCTGCCGGAGCATCTCATGGGAAGTCCACCTTGTGTAATCTGGTGTCTCATGTAGTGGTCTTAAGTGGGAGAGGCCAAATCCTGCTAGTTTTGCAATGCCGCCATCTGCAATCATTATGTTACGACAGCTCAAGTTCTTGTGGCCAATCCTTTTACTGTGCAGGTACTCCATACCGCACGCAATGTCTGCACATATCTGAAGGACTTTGGTTTCTGTCAACAAACTGAATTTATTATTTTGCACATCCCTGTGTCTGCTCTGCAATAACATTTCTTTTAGACTAATCTTACTGTCCTGCAGCACAACAAAGAGGGTAGTATTAGTTTCACAAATTCCTATTAATGAAATAACATTTTCATGTTCGGAAGACTTAATGAGTGTGTCCAACTCCTGAAGCATTAGTTTTTTATCTGCCTTCTCTAGTTCTCTGTCAGCTATGACCTGCACTAGCCCATAGGTATGCCCGCTGTGCTGCTGCACTTTACCTCTTGTGAATTTTCCGTAGCTTCCCAATCCTACCACACACGAAATATCTATATCTATCAGGTTTCTAGGGATGTTCCACAGTTTCCTTTTTAAATTACCATAGTAATCAATCCTTTCATCTTCATCTTGTAAAAAACCAGAGTTTTCAATTTCCAGGCACGGTTCACTCAAGCTCAAAGGCATTGACTGAGAACCTCTCTGAAGGCGAGCTACCGTGATCCTTTTTCTTAGAATGATAAGCAGGCCAATGCCGATCAGCAACAAAACAACTCCAATACCTATACCTGATGCCAGAGCTACCACCATAGGTGAAGCTTCATCAGGCTCCGACACATTCAATATAACCTTTTTACTAGCATCAGCATACCTTATTTTTCTCACATGGTTTTTTTCACTGACAACACCTAAAAACACTTCTATATCATTGGTAAGAGGCAGGGGACTATTGATGAATCCATTATAAGTGATGTTATCTCCAATAATAAAGTCACTCTGAATATCACCAGGATCTAATTCAGCTGTGATATAATATGGAAAGTTTCTCTCTTTTGCATATGTGTAATTTCCTAGATTTTCCACAATGAAGCCCTGTTGGTACAGCTCCACCGACACAACTATGCGGTACATGCTGACAGGGCCATTAGTATTTTGTGCCTGTGGGATGTGGACAACCATTTTGTCCCCGTGCCTCTGCTTGATTTCTATATCGGGAGGAGTCGGGGTGGGTGAGCCTATGACTGTCTCTGCTGTCTTTGTGATGTTCGGTCCCTCTTCTTCATAATTGATTGCCGCTACACTTATCGAGTATTTGGAGCCAGGTTGGAGGTTCGGTAATTCGATTTGAAATGTTACGTTGCTGACTACCCATTCCAGAGGAAGTAGTGTGAAATCTGCGAATGTTTCCACCACTGTCGCTCTGACCACGTAGCCGGTGATGCGAGTGAAGGCCTGCGGGGAAGCCCACCGCGCCCGCAGCGCCGTCTCCGTCACGTTGGTCACGTAGAGCGACACGGGCGGGCCGGGAGCAGTCACCTCGGTGTCGTAGACGCTCGCGACGTTGTCGCCGCCGCACTTCTGAGATTCATTCTTCGGACAAGGCGTACTACAGGCATCTAAGTCCAATTTAAATTGCCCCGGCACGTTGGCACAGAAACACGAAGACTCGTTGGCGACGAGAGCGTATTTGTAGTAAACTTCCTCACATGAAGTTAGGCATACGTCGACTGACTGACCGGTGTGTATATTTAACACGTCGTCCTTTAGCCTATAACAGCCGATGTAGTCTCCACGATCCATAGAAACACATCCCAAGAAAGTAAGCGCTGCGGCAGTGACCAGAAAGCACGTCTGTTCCATTGTTTGTTCTGTTCTCGTGTCAACGGCAAACGCAGATTGAGTCATCCAATGCGAAAAAAGTTAGCACCCATTAGTGTATTGCAAATCATAATTATGACGCGTTTGTAACCGAATCATCAATTAAGACGAAAGCTGCATTTATGTAAAAACTAAAAAATACCTATTTATTGATAAAATTCTTTATACTTGCTGCTTGGTTACACTTTTTTTTATTATTATTCTTTTCCTTCTACTTAAGTAGTTGCCGACAGAAAATGTTCATTTTTGACATTTGGTTTGTTAGGCGCAAAGTATACGGCCATTGAAAATTTAGTTTTGTAAACAGTCTCATAACAATCAAAGCGAAAAGTCAGCTTCGGAGATTTTCATCGTGAAATGCAAAAACTGTGTTGCTATTGAATAAATAGGATTTCGAATGGTCTTCTAGTCTTCTACTGTCTACGCAGCCTACAAAATGCTTTTTTTACATACGTTTCTTTTCATGACCATCGACTATCGCATATATAAAAAAAAATAACTGACGTTTCTGAGTTTGACATTCGAATTTGAATTGGATGTCGTTAATTTTTACAACGGTTGAGAATTTTTGTAAACAATTATTAACAAAACCAAAAATTTAAATTACGATTTTTAATTCTAAATTTATATTATATTAAACTATGTCTACACGTTCCGGGAAACGTAAGTAATCTTTTTGTTTTGCAAGATAGTTTGTGTTTTGCAAGTATTATTTTCACAGTTGCTTAATAAATAAACAAAATGAGTATTAATCATATTGGACTATTTTAGGCATTCATAATTCTCCGCATGCTGAAAATAATGGCGATTATGAGATTTTGCGCAATGGTATTAAAACACGAAACAAGCGCGTGAAAAATGATTGTGTTGATGAACAACAGACAGAGAAGAAGCGAAAAAAGCATTACGTGAAATATCCTTCGGAAGAAATTATCGAAGAAAGTGAAAGCAATGGGAAAAGTAATCAGACACTACGGAAATCGAGAAGAAACACACTTAAAGAACGCAACGTAAACAATACCACAGCTGAAGACAGCGAGGTGAGGCAATCTTTGAAAACTACGCGCAGAACTAAGAGATACGATGACCCCGATGCTGCGTCGCAAGCAGGGGAGGATGGTAGCGAAAAAAAGAATAAGAAAAAGAGTAAAAAGAAAAAGATGGCCCTGGTAGTTAATCAAAATACAGAACACACAGGTCATGATGAAATTATTGCGCCGTCTAAAAAGAAATCTAACAAAAAGAAAAATAAAAAGAAATCCAGCTCTATTATAGTTGAAGAAGTTGTGGAACTCCCTAAAGTTTTAAACACAAGTGAAGCATCAGTAGATTCTTTTCACAGCGCTGCGGGCAGCCCAAAACATGAAGACAATTGTGTAGAGCTTAATGTGAGTAGAAACAAATCCACACCAAAACAAAGGAAATATTCTAATCAAATACAATCAAGTCCTCTTGCACTTAACAACTCTCCAACAAAACACAAGTTTAATAATTCTTTAAACAACAATGTATCATGTGAACAGCAAAATGGTTATGGTTCAAGTGATGAACAACCAGAGACTCTGAGATTGAGAAAACGCAAATCTATCACTAATATTGAAAATGAAGCTGTACAAAATAAAGAGTCAGCAGAAGATTGCAAATCAAATAATATGAAGAAAAAGAAAAAAAAACTGTTGAAATCATCTTTTGAGAAGAATGATCTTTGTCCTAATTTGTGTGACGAAAAAGTAATGAACAATAAAAGTAAGACTAGCAGTACATTTGGTAAATCAGATCAATCATATACTATGTTAATTGATAATGAGAATAAAACTAACACTACTATTGATAAGAAAGATACACATAACAATACATTTGACAAGGAGGATAAACTTAATGGAACATTTGACAAGAAAAATAAGGCTAACACTACATTTGATAAGAATACTTTAAATAAGGATGGTCTCATAGTTCTAACTGACATGACATTTAATAAAGAGGATAAAGCAAACACTACATTTGATAAAGATGATAAACTTAATTGTACATTTGACAAGAACAATAAGATTAACAGTACCTTTAAGAAGGAAAACAGAAATAATATGACATTTGATAAAGATAATGAAGCTAACAGTACATTTGATAAAGAGCATAGCCATAAAGCTAATACTACATTTGATAAGAAAGATAAATCTAATAATACATTTGATAAGGGGAATAGAACTAATACAACAATTATTAAAGAGGATAAAGCCAACAGCACATTTGACAAGGAAGACAAAAGTAACACAACATTTAATAAAGAGGATAAAGCCAACAGCACATTTGACAAGGAAGATAAAAATAACACAACTTTTAATAAAGAGGATAAAGCCAACAGCACATTTGACAAGGACGATAAAAATAACACAACATTTAATAAAGAGGATAAAGCCAGCACATTTGACAAGGACGATAAAAATAACACAACATTTAATAAAGAGGATAAAGCCAACAGCACATTTGACAAGGACGATAAAAATAACACAACATTTAATAAAGAGGATAAAGCCAGCACATTTGACAAGGACGATAAAAATAACACAACATTTAATAAAGAGGATAAAGCCAACAGCACATTTGACAAGGACGATAAAAATAACACAACTTTTAATAAAGAGGATAAAGCCAACAGCACATTTGACAAAGAAGATACAACCAACACTACATTTAATAAAGAAGATAAAGGTAACAGCACATTTGACAAGGAAGATATAACTAACACTACATTTAATAAAGAAGATAAAGGTAACAGTACATTTGACAAATCATGTAGTACATCAGGATCAGCTAAAGAAGCAAATAAAAAAAGAGAAACAATTAATAAAATATTGCATTTGGACTCAGAAATGTCACGAAACCACAAAAACTTGGTAGTTAAGAAGAGGAATAGCATTAGAACTGACAAAACTAAATTGGACATAAAAAGTAGTGATGTTGTTAACAAAACGAATGAAACCAATGTATCTTTAGACAACAACTCTAATGATTCTATACTAACTTCAGACACATCTAAGTCATCTCATATAAGTGTAACTAGTGATGAATCTCAGTCGGAAAATATTTTAAATGATACCCCCTTGTTAGTTGAAAGCAGTTTGGACGAGGAAAACATTTCCCAAAGGAGCAGCAGTCCTACACAGTGTGATGTGAGCACTACAAAACCATCTACTCCGTTAAAGCGCGAGGGTACCTTTACAAAGGAAAGTCCAGAGGTCAGATCCAAAACCAGACAAAGTGTAGATAAAACTCCCACAAGAAGAAAATCTCTCCCCTCACCGGGTTGCACTCCGTTCCCTCTTGCGAAGTCCTTGTCCAAGGACAAGAAAATTTTGAACATTACCCGCTCAATTGAAAAATCAAGAAGATCATCAATAGCGGAAATGGTTCCGAGGGCCACTAAAGTTATGTTCTGTAGTCCTTCCGACAACCCCACAGTGGTGTCCCAAATGAAAGGAAAAGTAATTAAATCAAGCCTTAAAGGATCAAATAAAAGCTTTATTTTTGAAGATAATAGTGAGTATATTACAATTATTGTTAATTATATACTAGATGTTGATGAAAAGGTAATCCCGCAGGAACCTTGCGTTTTCGGAGGTGAAAAGAAGCCTATTTCTTTTCCCATTGTCTACTATCTTAATCTAAATTCTGTGCTAAATTAAATAGGTTCTTTGGAAACCTATTCAATTTAAATAAATGAAAAGTAAAACAAATATTTTTGCATTACAATATTCAGTACACATTAAATAATAAATAATAAAGTTTATTGTTGCCAAAGTTGATTGTACAATGATGTAGATACAAGTAATATTTCTCATTTATAAGATTCAATAGATCTACCTGTATCAAATTGAGTTTTAAACACAACATTTTAATAACTTACAGCCTACTTATTCAATATTCAGACGTATACAGTATAAGTAATGTATAGTTTCATTTAAATATTTTTGATGTGTTTTGCATATAGTGAGTTGTTTGTGTGGAATTTCATATTTTTTTGGTTGCTTGCTTTATGAAAACCTTGTACATATTTCAGGTTGTTCGTCGCCGGCGCGTGTGGCGGGTCGCAAGCGCTCTCAGACCGCAGACCGCGCGGCCGGGCCGGAGCCGCACGCCAAGCGTTCCCGCCTGGCGGAGCCCCCCGCCCCCGCGGCCGTCGCGCCCTCGCCCCGCCCGCCGCGCCTGCGTACTAGGACTCTAAGTGCTTCTGGTAAATATGATTTAAGTACAGCATAATATCCTAAGAGAGAGAGCGCCTCCGTGGTGGCCCCGAGCTTCGCTCTCGACCTCCGGTCGAGGGTTCGTTTTCCTCGTTTAAACAACAAAAAATGTTGTTTTCAAGTTGAGTTAGGACAGTGCAGACCGATCAGCCGATTGTCTGACAAGAAAGATGATCCATGCATCGGATGGGCAAGTAAAAAGTCAGTCCTGATTCAGGAGTCGCCTGTTCTCTCGCCAGTCGTCTCGGTTTACCGTCCCAGTGGGTAATGAGAGTAAAAGGAAGAGAGAGTGTCTTTGTGTATTGCGCACACTAAAATAACTCCTGTGTAGCTGGCCTGGTTTCAATGAAATCGGCTACCGACACCGAAATCGGTGAGGGGAGCTATTATTATTAATATCCTAAGAGTTTAAATTAACTAATTTCTAACGGACTGTATTGGGGGAGGACTGCATAGATCTGTTGCACAGTGCTTAGGGCGTGTTTCGCCAAGCAATGTTAAAGTTAACGCCATGTTAAAATACCATGCCATCTCATTCATTGACAGGAAATACGACAGGGATACAATGATATTTAACATGGCGTTAACTTTAACATTGCTTGGTGAAACACGCTCTTAAGGTCTTAATGGCTGATCAGATCAAATCGTCGATCATCGATAGCTGATCGTCGATTTGATCCGACACCGGGAGTTAGTAATGCAAATTGTAATTTACTTTATCAATCCCATTCAAAACAGCCATTCGTAATATTAAGAAAATAGGATTAAAAACTAAATTAAAAATAAACCCCGACTTAACATGTAACATTCCTACCACACCTAACAAATGGCCTATTGACCCTGAAGACCTAAACCGATTTCCACCAAATAGCTGAGAACACTCTCGTCTCCTTTCAAACAAAAAAAAAACATGAAAGTCGGATCATCCGTTTGGGAGCTACGATGCCACAGACAGACACATACACATTTAATTCGGGTGTTAAAAACAATATGTTGTATGATTTCAGCAAAGCTTCCAGAGGTGATCTCTACGGCGGGTGCGGCGGGGAGGGCGGACAGTCCGACGAAGGAGCGCCTGCGCACGCGGCTGCCCAACTTCGCGGCGCTGCACGCGCGGCAGTTCGCGCGCATGGAGTCGCTGGACGAGTGCCAGCGCCGCCGCGCCCAGCGCGCGCGCCTGCTGCTCACGCCCACCGGACCGGTCGCCGTCGACCGCGTCAGCCCCAAGGGTATATTATATGGAACCATCATTTTGACGACCTCCGTAGCGCAGTGGTTGAGCGTGTTGGTGCTCGAACGAGACGTCGCGGGTCCGAATCCCGCCGAGGGAACAAAAACATTTTTCGGGTCATGGATGTGTATTAAATTTTTGTATAATATAATAAAAGTATTAAATATATTTCCGTTGTCTGGTACCTGTAACACAAGTTATATGGATACTGAGCACGGGGCCATTGACGTGGTGTGAAGCGTCCATAGTGCATAGTCCATCATGATACCACTGGCTTTGTTCAGACCAGATTTAATAAAAAAGAGAAATAGAACTCAATCCTACCAATTTAAATGTCACTTTTTTGCCATGAAAAGTTCATGTCGTATAATGTTAAGTTCGTTCTTTAATGGAAACTACATACTTGTGGACAATGACGACATACTGGTATAGAATAAGTATGTGGAGCGATGACATCTTTACATTATCTCATACCAGTAGACAGTAGTGCCCGTGTAGAGTGAGTCAGCCGGGCTGTCCGCTATCGGGTGCTTAATATTTCCAATAGATTTGATAAACAAGACTGACCAGTAACACATATTGATAGGTCTAGTTTTATCTGATAAATAACAAACACATGATTAAGTGAAGTAATCCGTAAGTGCTTGCGACGCGTTGCTTCATGCTTAGAGGATTGTACACATGTAATTTAAAATCAGAAGATATTGTATTATATATTGTATTGATGTTGAAACGGAGTGACAATCATCGATCTATCGTATAAATGTCAGGTCAGACTACAGAGTAAGGCTGCGGGGGGAGAGGAGCTTAGCGATGCCCAAATTGACCAATCACTATGCTCGTGCTGTTTCCATGGAAACGGAGCGGAGAGCGGAGCCCGCGTCAGTGGAAACGCAGCCTTAATACTGAGAAGAAGCTTTGTAATAAATTTTCTATATAAAGTAATTCGTGATATTTAGCGAGGTGAGGGGGTCTGACTGCGCCCACTACTACACTGAAAACGAAGATACATTTTTGTCGACTTTACTTAAATAGTTTAGCTATTTGTCACTAGATGTCACTTAATAAAAACATAGTACAATGGAGTATAATTAGAATGCCTATGACGAAAGTAAATTTCATATGGTTGCCCAATATTTTATCCTATATTTTACACACACAAAAAATCCTTAAAATTAACAAACAGGCGCACATAAAGTACAGTACGGACGCTGACGGTACACTCACTAAAGCCACGCCCACTGTGATGACGTCCACAACGAGTGGAAATCGCAGTGCGCTTTGAGTGAAACGTTGCCAACTTTTATGAACGTATGTGGACTTACACATCTTTTTCGTTACAGAAAACCAACCTCCCAAACTGTCTGAATCGACTGTCAGGAAGACCGAGACCCCGACTAAGGGCAAGCCCACGCCGCTGACGGCCGGCTCGGGCTACTCGCGCTTCGGGTTCAAGATGCAAACCGACGCGGGCGGCAATCCCTTCAGTTTCACGGCATCTAAGGCGCGTGCGGGGGCCGAGGTACGGGCGGTAGCGGGGGCGGGGGCGGCGCTCAAGCGACAGGCCACCATGCCGTCGCTGGCGGGCACCACGCGCAAGCAGCTCGCGCGGCAGACCGTCATGAGGGAGAAGTCCTTCACGGGGAAGCGAGACGACGACAGGCAGGAGAGCAGGACGGTGATAAAGGGCGTGCGCACCAACCGCCGCTTCGAGCTGCAGATGAAGATGAGGAATGTTAATGCGTAGATGTAATTGTTATTTTATATACACTTTAATCATGTTTGTTATCTACGACTGAGGCACTGTATAACTTCTTAATGTCCCTCGGCAGTATTTACATTGCCATGACAATGTATGGAGGAGGAAGGAACGTGGATGTACAGAATTAGGTCACTTATGTTAGCGGGATTTGTTATGTATTGCCAGCGACGATTTATCCTTATTACGCATTACGTAGGGCAGTGACTATCAAGTGCAACTGGCTCCGCCGGGACGGAGGCCCAGGGATGTGATCAATATAGACGTTACCCGGTTTACGACGTTTTACACCCGCCGCCCTCGCACTTACGCTACAAGTGGCAGATAACTAGCGTCTGTTGCAACACCATTTATGTATAGTGTGAGATATTAATATAGAAACAGTATTAACTACTTATTGTTGTTTTATTTGATTAGATATTATATACTAGGTATACCTAAAATTAGTGATACATAATACTAGGGTGTGTATTATGTGCCTTCTATGTAGAGTACACTGTGAAAATACCATCGCTGAAAGACTTACTTCTGACTTTCATGTTTCTATGAGAAATGCCCCAACATCATAAATTTGCCCATACAATAATTTAAAAAATTTAACTTTTCAGCACTGTTACTTTCACAATAAAACCCTAAAGTCACTCATTATCTTTACAGCCTGTATATTGCAGTCGGTACGAGTACCTGACTAGTCCGTAACATTTTTATATGGATACTCACCAAGGGTTTTACGTGGCGTGGATAATGGATTTACCATGTCTGCTTTGGATTTGTCCAATCCGTGAAGTCCCCTAGACCAGTGGTTCCCGATCATTGTTTTGCCATGACCCGGTCATTTTCACACTGTCTTGTCGTGCCCCATCTAATTCAAGCTGATTTCATTAGATTACATTTTTTTTTTAATAATTATTAATTAAATTAAATAACACACATTTATTAATAGCAATAATTATAATTTTAAAACTTTACGAAACATATTATCTGATTGGAACTATCGGATATGTCTGTACTTCCATCGACTTGTGAGGAAAAATAGTTACATTATTAAGATGGCTTACGACAGTTTTTTCAAAGTTGAATGTTCATTATATAGGTAGGTATAATTTTTAAACAAGGCGGTAATGTTGTGACCGGGTATTTTAGTTTGATGTCCCGGTACCGGGTCGCGACCCGGCAATTGGGAAACGCTGCCCTAGACGCGTCACGCGGCGCTCTGATCGCGCTCTGAAATGTTCAATCAACCTGTCCTAATAGTATTTCTTTAATCTTTTGATTCTTTAATAATTTCTAATTAACAACAAACGTTTAACAACAGAGACAAGATGTTAATTTACTGCGATAGGGTGTTTTTATTTACGGGTTTTTCCTACAAATAGTAAAAAGCAGACCTCCAATATATTATCTAGATAAGATTTAGTTTCACTAATTGCCGCGGGATTTGTTTCAAGTAATGGACGCTGCATAATATTTTAATCAAGAAACTTTTAGCATTCAAATACCGGCCGCCTTTTTTTTCCATCTTCGAAAACATTATATTTTCGCGGCCCACACAATGTAGCTCAGAATTAAAATACAATGAGTTTTCGTCAAAGCCTTCGCAAACAAAGAAATACAGCTCCTACTGTCGTACTACACATTATATGCGGATGTTTGTATACCGACAGGGTTTATGTACCGAGCAAGTAGCGGGTAGACTGGTACTTACAGGTTTAAAGTAGAGTGCAAGAAAATCCGGTCAAGTGCGAGTCGGACGCGCTGCGGTTCTGTACAAAACGCAAAAAGCGTTTGTTGTATCCCATAAGGAAGCCTAAACGCTAAAACTTTCAAAGTAGACATTTCAGTTTTGCTCCCTGCAGCAAAGTGATTCATATTTTCTTTTGCAGGGAGCCCGATTTAATAATAAACTTTGCGAATAGTCTCACGGTGACATGTGCGCTCTTCACCTCGATATATATTTAGTATTGCCCATGCTGAGCACATCTCCGATAGTTTATTTTTAGACGTTTGTAGGAAATTCTCCTATCTCCATTCATGAATCATGAGCCAAAGTTGTGCGAACGTGTTTCTAAATTGTTCATAGTTTTGTAGCTATTTTTACTGTGTTATTATATAGGTATTTATATATGTCCAACTTATTATATGTCCCAGTAGTGGTAGGTAATAGGTAATGATTACCCAATAATGATGGGAAATCGGTATCTTTTAACCGACTTGAAAAAAAGATGGTTCTCAATTAGTTCGTTTTTTTTATTAGTAAGTATACCGGTCTAAACGTACTGACAGCGCAGCGCAGGTGGCCACCTACCGGTAGGCTGATTATGTATCTTGCAACGGCAATTCGACAGGCGTAATTTGTACAATTGTTTACATTATCGCTGTCAAACGTATACACGCGATATTGTACAATTCACGCCTGTCGAATTGCTGGTGCGAGATACATAATCAGCCTGCGGGTCTAATTAATACACTAAAACATAAGGAGAACCAATCCATTGATGAAATCAGCATGAAGATCGGTGCAGGTTTTAAGTTTATCGGGGACAGACAGACAGAAATATTTTAATACAACTGCTAAAATTATCTACCTATATTAATCTAACTAAAAATTATATATTGTAAACCACAAATAATTTAGATTGCCCTGCGTTGTTCGCCGGACCGTGGATTACAATTATAGCGTTTGTGACTTCAATATCATAATATTTATTGTTCTCACAGGAAATATTAGCCGAATATAATTATTTGTGGTTTGATTATTGTAACAATAGGCACTTAAGTAATATAATGACTAAACCTTTATTGCAGTACTGGTGAGTGGTGACTACTACTAGTTTGCTTTAAATTTAAGCTAGTGTCGGTATCTACGGGTATGTTCTCGTAGGTAGGTACATAAGATTCAATCTGGAGGCTTCCCTGACATAGCTCTACAAAAGTTTCCAGGGCTAATGGGAAGCAAAATACCCTGTTGGCTGTTACATTTAATAATATTAAGTGTAAGTAGGTACTAAGTGTAAAGTGGAATTGCATAGAAATATATGTTGTAGATAAAATACTTCTCTTTACTCTTTACTTGCTGCTAGCTAGCTATTAAGCTATTTCCTAAATTTTATGCAAACTATTTCCGGTGGATTGTTTAGGCTGTTGCCTGTTGCTACCCAGACTTGGGGTCTCGAGATAGGCTCGTAGCCCAATAACGCGTCTCAGCTGGCGTAAGTTCACTAATCACTTGTACCAGTCTGGGTTAAACTATAACACCAAAGTTATTGGCCTCACAATAAAGGAGAATAATTACAAGCTAACTCCGGGTTAAGTATAAAGTAATCCATACTGCCGCAACCTCTTTGCGGCAGTATTAAAGAGATTTAGGGGTTTGAGTTAACTACTTCTAAATTGATTCCTTGCAGGATTAGAATATCAAACAAGCAGACAGCTCAATGGTAAGCGACTATTGCCGCCAGTGGACGCATGATGATGGTCTTCCGAACTCATCGCGGTCAAATATCGATGTAACGCCTAGGGTCATGCAGTATTATCTAATGCAGACATAATAGCTACTTAGCTATAACATAGCGTAGCGGCTACGGCACCGTCTAATGTCTATCCGCATCGATCGAATTCGAGTTCAGTGGCCGAAATATAAGTTTATGAACGTCGTAACTTATATGTAATATGTTCTCGTAAGTGTGGGGACATTTGACACGTACGGTTGTATCGCGATATCACGGTCAGGTTATGCAGACCGTTTTCTTTGTTCTAACACGTTACTTGAGCTACTGCGGTCTACTGTAGGTACCAAAGCTGCTGGTGTAAAAACAGACTACGTGTCGTTCTGTTATGAAGGCCACTGGCCTATGTTTTGAACGTACAATTCACCTTACATAGGAGCAACTGTTAGTTTATTTGGATTTAATAGACTTAGCAACAGAGACAATAGCGAATAGAGTGCGCTTTCAGCCGAGAAATTAGATCACTTGACGACGCGGCGCCAGCGTAGGTGGAGATGTTCGGATAAATTAATAGAAAGTGGCACAAGTATAAAATATACTTCAATCCTTCATCGCAATTCATGTGCGTAAAATACTCAATTGAACACAATAAGCTAATTTAGAAAACGTTTTATGATTTAACCCACTTAGCGCACAAGTTAAAAGTGGTTTTTCATGGTTATGAGTCATATTCAATTTCTAAATGCATTATATTCTGATATACAAGTCTGCTGCAGAGCTCTAAATATGATACTGAATGCAACGAGCGGTGGTACACGTGCAGGAACGTGACCATAATTACAGTCAGTTACTTCACCTCCGAGAGGACGATGGACCTCTGTGCCGCCGACTTAAGGTTCATGTATGATAAACTCGGGTAAAAGAACTATGAGTATACCTACTGCAGTATTAGTTGACGGGTGATGATGCATTACTGTCCTCTATGAGGCGACTGGCGGCCATAGTTTTAAAGCGATAAGCTGAAGCGAATCGATTTTCCGTTGTCTGTGCCAAGGTTACCGCAGGGTGCAGACGCCGCGCCGCCGCCGCCGCCGCCGCCCCGCTCGCCGAGCGTCGACTGCCCGCCAATAAGCTGTAACGATACAAACTAACACTACAGTTTACACCTACTTACCTTACACAATCACCAGTCACCGCTATTTGTCTAACCCTGGGACTTAGATACGGAAACGGCTTGTTAGGTCCAGAGGCTCAGTGAGCAGTGGCCGTAGTGCGAGTAGCCTCTTGTCACGAGTTCGAGTCCCACGAGTGTTAAGGGTTATAACTTTCTGAGCGACGATAATAGCACGATTTCACTAGGTATTATTATATATCTGCAGAAATGACGTAACGCGCAACAAGTACACGCCACACGCCAAGCCTAAATCATGTCGGCGAGGGACGCGGCCCGTGGGCGGTGGGTGTTGGTAAACAAATGTTATGACTCACTGTCACCGCGGGCCTGGCAGCCCCAGGGGATCAAGTTCTTTGCCAAATATTGATCCACCGATCACCGACTAGCCAAACTACCACAAGGGTGGTTGAGACGACATGGACAGATGCAGTGTCTTGTGGCCACACACTGCTAAATAGAAACCGTTCGGTTTCAATGTACCTAATAAAAACAAATGAATAGTGCGCTAATTGCTATCAATTTAAATAATAAAATTACATAATTAAATATCTACGTACCTAAGTACTTACTCAAAGATACAAAAATATACGTATATTATGATGCTAATTTTGTCGCATATCATATTTCGTTTACGTTTAGAATGTTTAGATTAGGTATCTCCAAATTCTCCATTTTATTCGAATGAACTATGGATATAGCAGGTGCTCCGAGAGTCCAACTCGCCACATAACTACACGATGTGTGGGATATGATAAGCGAGTAACGTAGATTCACCGGTAGCCGCAATACGTAGGTAAGTAATCAAAAATATAATAACGACTCGTCAGCCAACACTAGCTGTACAAATATATTGAATTACAACTTTAATATTTTAAAGATTTACAGTCGTAGCGACTGCCAACGCGTGGACTCTCCGTGTACGAAGACATACCGAGTAAAGCACGCTTCCTCCGACACAATCGAGATCAGTTCGATCTCGACGTATTTTAGTGTTTTATTTGGTGGATTACTTTGAAAATAACCAGGATAAGGAAAATCGTTAGATCGTAACTTTTTGTAGGTTCTCCCGACCATATCAATTGTCAGGGAAGTCAATTATTTGGAGCAATTATTTAATTGTTATTACTTATTACGTATAACATAAGTAAATACCTACTTGAAGTTTACGTGGCCGATGAATCATATTTACTTATACATGAGTCGCCAATCGCCATTTACACACACGAACACATTACTTACCTACAAATTGCAACTATACAAACAACAGTAATTAATAAGCACAACTTGACGCTCTTATCAGTCTTATCTCTGCTAGGAATTTAAGTAGGAACTAGCTGTGCCCGCGACTTCGTACGCGTGGAACAGTGATTTAGGGCACTTTAGTATTTTTAAATATATTTTTAGTTTATTGGCGCAACCGCTGAGAACTTTCGCTAATAGGTACTTCTCAGTGCATCCCAGTGTTGATCCCGATCCAGCAAGTCACGTACCCGGCAAGCCTCTTGGTATGCAGGGTATAATAATAATATATTACTATCCTTTAGGAGCTCGGCAAAAGAAGTAGGCCTTCGAACAATATGTAGAAGTCAGCAAAGGTATTCGAAGTTAGGATAATATTATTCGAATGCACCGTATAGACCCAGATAATTTTTCACGTTAATTTAGTTAAGTATTTAACTTCGTGTCCGTCTGTCTGTCTGGGTGTCAAAACTTTAACACGTGTAGGTATCAAGCTAAAAATCATATTAAAAACTCAGCTCAGCTACTGTCCCTTCTGGCTGTGAAAAGAAACAGGCATCTTGGCCACATCTACCCAAAGATTCAGCCGTTTATATCGCTAATTTTCGCAATTTTCGACACGCCAAAGGGAACCAAAACCTAAAGGGTACTTCCCGGGAATAGAAATTTGATATTAAGCAACATCTTAATGCACTATTAAAATGTTGCTTCATATCAAATTTAAACGACATAGGATAAATTGCGAAACAAAAAAAATATTTTCAATTTTTTCAACTTATTACCGTTTTTGTCATTAATGTTTTGAAGTATTATTAAATTTAAACTTATATCACTTATATTGCAATTACTAAGGTCTTTAAAACGGAACTCTCGGTTAGACATGGGCGCAGCGGCACGCCCCGCCGAGGATCCAGCAGGCTTACTCTCGACACAACTGAGAATCGAATCAGTTCGATCTTAACGGTTTTTGGTGTTTTATTTGGTAGATTACTTTGAAATTAATTAGGATAAAGAAAACCGTTAGAACGTAACTTTTTGTACACCAGACCATATCAATCGACAGAGAATAAAAATAAACAAACGTCAATTGCTTCGGGAGTATGCGGCACGATCGAATCTGAATTAAAATCGAATCAGTTTGGAGAGTTAAGCCCCAGCTCGGCGCGCCGCCCCGATCGGCTTTAGTAGCGTTTTTTATAACCTACCCTAAGTATCTTATCTTAATATATATATTTCTTGTGTGCGTGTGTATGTGACTGAACTCCTCCTAAACGAGTGGACCAATTTTGATGAAATTTTTTGTGTGTTCGTGGAGATTCGAGAATGGTTTAGATTTACAATTGGAACCGATAGGTGGCGCTGCAGTCTGTATGTCAAGCAATTAATTAATAAGGCAATACGAAGTTTGGCGGGACAGCTAGTAATAATATAAATAAATGAAATTTTGTTTTAAACAAAATATAAAATAAAAAAAGAATAAATTTGAATGTTTGAAGCAGCGCGGTTCCCGCCGCGCTTCATACAAACGTCCAGTATTTTTTTATTGTCATATATCTTCAAATCAAAGCGACATCTATACGCCATACGCCGTACTTTTAACACGATCATTACCGGGGGCACAGTTAGCGGCTGTGCGTGGTTAAATTCATACTACCGGTACTGCCTGTTAGCACATTTTAATAGTATTTTTTACCCAGCAGTGGGGTGGAGTTCCTTTGGTTGACCTTCGCCAAAATTCCTACCTAACAGCATCTGATACCTACACTACACCCCGACTCGGATGTAAGACATCACGCATCAGCCTGTATCGCGCGGCGCCGCGATGCGGCGGTCGAATCACGGCGAAACGATTTTAATTTTGCTATATTATCTCCTAAACTATTAATTATACTTGCTAGGTATAAAGGGCAAATATAGTCTTCATGAAATGCTTAAGCCAACTAACGTATTAAAAATGATAAGGATTAATACCGTGATGGTATAAATAGTTTACCAAAAACCGCTTAATTGCCCGTTTTTTTAGATTATCGCGAAAGGCTTTCTTTTAATAATACAGTTAATTAAGTTGATTTATACAATAAATGATAATTTATTTCAATTTGTGAAGCAAGTTCAAAAATACAATTTTTATATTATTATGACACTGTGGAAACACTCTTCTCAGAAAAAAAATATCTGTTAGTTAGGTACTTATTTCAAGTTCTAATCTACTTTAGTGCCACATTCTATTGCTTCGCGTCACTGTGTAAGCGATCCCCCCGCGCCCCCCGCATGAACCGTTCGTCCGCAGCCCGCGCGCGCGAAATTCCTCCGACTTGCTTCCAATTTATCGTCACTGCTCGGCTCCTATATATCGTAGCGTTATGTTATATAGCCTATAACCTGCCCAGGAATATGGGCTACAATCGTACCAAGTTTGGTTAAAATCCCTTCAGTAGTTTTTGTTCCTATCACGCACATACAGACAGACAGACAGACAGACAGACAGACAAAAATTTTACTAATTGCATTTTTGGCATCAGTATCGATCGCCAATCATCCTCCAATATGTATTTTGAAAAAATATTCAATGTACAGAATTGACCTCTCTACAGTTTTATTATAAGTATAGATATTGACTGAAATAAATAGCCCGATACTTATATATATATAAGTAAGTAGAATATATAGGTATATAATAATATAATGAAACGATACAGTTAGGCGTAGTTAAGCCAACCTCAGGGCGGCGATTCTCAGGCCTCGAACATAGTTCCGAATATTAGTATATCCCGCTCGCACGCGCGGTAAGTCTCATTTGCATGAGCGGGACAGACCGATAGTAAAAACTAAGTTCGAGGCCTGAGAATTAGGGCCCAGTTCAGTGTGCTAGCGTCACGCGCGTTGTGTTGGTACTTGGTACCGGAGAGCAGCTAAAGGACTAAAAGAGGGTATTGTTTGTTAAAGCACCGCACTTGAAGATCCAAACAATGCGTGTCACATGCAATCTAGTGCTAAATTGCTGTTCAATTCATAAGTACATAATACAAAGTTGTAGTTTACAACTTAAACATTTTTCTCTGAAGTCATAGTATGACACCATTGTTCCCGTTAGTTGCAATGCGGAAAAAATATTTCAATATTTTAAAGGAAAATGTTCAAACAATATCAAATGGGTTTGCTTAACTTAAATATTTCCTTAAAATATAGGTATCCAAATTATTTTCTTTACAAGCTAAACTGAAGCTTTGCTCGGAAAGTCAACATAAGGGTTTCCCCGGGGTCAACCCTACGTCCCTAACCCGTCGAGAAGGAGCGGCGTAAGAAACTAAGCCAGGCTACCAGGAGTACCAACCACTTGTACCAGGTTTCTATAATAAATTGTATGTCGGAATGTTACACAACATCTTCTTTTTCTCTCATACATAATTATCAGTAATTAGTTTTATATTTGCTGTGAGGCTTCGATAGCGCGGCTACGGGTAGGTACTGCCTAAATATTCCACAGTTGTTTGATAACAATTATTGTGCTGTAGATATCTACGTCTGATGTACCTACTCACTAGATAGTAGATAATACATTCGATAAAAAACCCGTTACATGCTACTATCTCACGTGTAAAAACGTGACTCTGTGTAATGTAAAAAAAATAATTTATACAACTATCTAATATTAACACAAATATTATGTTTAGTTTATCAATCTACAGCTACTGTGCCTATTGTTGCAAGTTAATGGATTGGAGTCGCAGATCAAATTAAAATAATGTCCATGCTTCCCTCATATGAAAGCGACCATTGTATAAAATCAGTTCATTCGCAGCTCGAAGGCTTCCCAGCACAAAGGGAAGTTTACTCGACAGCATGATGACATGCTCAGATAATGTCGTTTAAATATTTATCTATTACAAGGTAATAGGTTTAATATTAAACACTCTCACCGATACACCTATAACTACTAATAATAACACCATAATATTCTAGCACAATGTAAGTCGCCACATAAACTGGGTCACGGACTCTCGGGAAGAAATTGTCGTTTACTTATTTCACTTAAGTGGTTGACGTCAGATATTCGCCCACATCATAAATGTAATGAAATAGAAAGTGCTGCAAATATTTACGACAAAATTTCTTACTCAAATGATGGCTAACGCATGCGTGTTGTGTGGGTAGATTTAACAAAGGTTAAAAATGGTGAGTCTCTGGCTAGATAGATATTTCTTGCTCAACCCGGCACCACACCGGTACCAAGGTCTAATCTACCGAAAACCATTAAAACTCTTCCGGGATAAGAATTATTCAAAATTCGTAAGAAATTACCGTCCACGTGATTACTACTAGGTATACGTACCTTGGATAAATTATTGGTCTTTGATAGTACTAACTTATTAATAAATATGATAATCAGTTCTTTGTGTAGGTCATAATTTCATTAGCTCGATAGATGATATTTTAAAACAACCGGTTTATGTGTAATTCTAATCAGCCATTAGACATGCGCTCAACATAAAGGTCAAAGTCAAGTTATTAGATTATAAACCTAGAACATCGGATGCACAATCTTTTGTTACGTGGCCAACAACTTCAGAGAGCATTACAAATAGGAACAAAGTATATTCCTTTATATAAGACCAAGGAACTACCCAAACAGGAGATTTGGGCAACTCCAGGCATCACATTACTAGCAGTCACAACTTTTACCTGTTAGGAACTGCCTATTAGTCAGTGTGTAAAATAGAGGTCACCTTCGCTAGTCACTAGTCAGCTGTCGGTCCGCTGAGGCTCGACGCGGACGAGCATTTGCCTTCTATAATTCTCCGCGTTATATTTAATGAACGCTACGTTTCCTCGTTCAGTCGTTACACGTTAAGGCGATAGGCGACCACTTCCACACATACTTGGGCGACTAAGTTATGCATCAAGGTGAAGGCCGGTCGCAGGGGCACGAAGCGCGCTGCCGGAACGGTACAGGTTTGATACAGTTCTTAACCTTAACGCCAGCCTTTAACGTTACGTCATCGGTTACGGACATGGTACAACACATACGCTGCTCAATCTGCCTAATATACGGGCTGTTATATTAATTAGTGATCATACTTTAGGGTGGGTATACATATAGGTGGCTGGACTGGAAGTACCAGGCTGAAGGTGGTAATTTTTTTTTTAATTAATGTATAGGCAAATTTATGATGTTGGGGCATTTCTCATAGAAACGTGAAACCCACCAAAAACATTTTCATGTAAAAATGTTGTCAAGACGAGCCTACACAGCTTACCCTGTGAAAAAGTTATCAGTTATCGTATAAAGCCAAGCTCTACACTACACATTAATCAAAATCTATCAAAAAGTGGTTAGATCTCATGTAGAACCAAAATTCTTGGTCTATGCGCCCTTACTTCACCAGGCTTAACTTCACTTACGCTACATTGCAGTTAAAACGTGATGCTTGGCCGTTTTATTTCGCACACGATTAATGAATTCGTATGAAATGTTCGGAACGGTAGCAAAACGGTCAAGTATCACGTTTTAACTGCAATATAGCGTAAGTAAAGTTAAGCCTGGTGAAGTAAGGGCGCATAGACCAAGAATTTTGGTTCTACATGAGATCTAACCACTTTTTGATAGATTTTGATTAATGTGTAGTGTAGAGCTTGGCTTTATACGATATCTGATAACTTTTTCACAGGGTAAGCTGTGTAGGCTCGTCTTGACAACATTTTTACATGAAAATGTTTTTGGTGGGATTTCATTTATTTTTGTAAGCTGGTTAATGAACTTTTTTTTAATTTAAAGATAACCTATTTTGACCCCAGGCCTTTACTTACGGAAAATAGAACAGTCAGCGCCTTAGCCTAGTGACGCCTAGTGACGTCGACTGATGTCACCGTCAATATTATACCGTGTATAAACTTTCACCGCAATTTTAGGAGGTAGAGGCGGATTTTCAAATAAATGTCTCGTCCATATTTTTTTATTTGTTATATTATTATATTATAATTAAATATAAATATAAATATAAATTATAAAATATACATTATTTTATTGCTGGAGTGAAACTTCTTATTTGGATATCCTAGGATGCCACTAGTATAAATTCAACACTAATAAACATTCGAGAATTTGAGAATTACTTATATATACGAGGGAAATTGCCTTTAATAAAGCATGTTGATACTTATTATAATAATACAGTAAGTCTATAACAATATCGTATGTAGACGACGGTCATCCGCCATCTGTTGGTCACTAGAGGTACTAATTCTTGTACGGCTCTTATAAACTTATGATAAGTGCATACATCTAAGTGCAACTTAGCATTTTTGAAGGAAAAAAAATGTACTTATTTTTATTTTTGAAAAATTGCTTTAAGGTTTTCTTTTGATTATGGGCATCTTTAAACGTCATGACGTGACGTGTTAAAAATCATATTATTATTATGTTAATAGTCATAAGATTAAACACTAAAATTATTTATACATTGATCGTGTAATATTTTCGTTTGTTGTTATCATTATAACCTTACCGTCTGTTAAATGTGTTGATAAATGTGTGTTTAGATGTTTCACAGTTCCAAACATAGATTGCGCTGTTAGCTATCTAGATCGCGCTATCGAAGTGTCGAACGGTTTTTACATAAGATTCCCTCTAAACACAATATTAACTATAACACTACACAAGCGGAAGCTTATGCCAGACCGATTCCGTGAAGTGTGAAGTGATCGACGTATTATTTTGTTTATATATACATAATATACACTGACAACAAATCACTACTCTTGCTGCCTGTTAAATGTTAATTCTTACCTAATTTTTACTTACCAAATAAATAATACCTCATTTTAAATAAGTGGATAAAAAACTAATTTTCTCATAGATATATTTTTCATTTACAAAAAGTCGGTCACCGATTAATAATCGGAATAAAATAGAACATACTGATTGCAGTAGTGCAACGCACTCAAATAAATAAAGTCGGATAGAAATAATATGGAGCAAAAATCTGACCGATTATCGGTCCTACAAAAAGTAGGTCTTATTTTTTTATGTACTTGTATAATATTGTATAATATAATATTTCTTTTATGTATTAAATTTCATATCCGTATAATAAACATATTACCTAAATATCCATTTTGTACCGTCCACCATATTGGATTCAAAATGGCGGCATTTATATTTTAATAATTTTTTTGTTGGTTTTGTAGCAATAACAGCTTACATAAATAATATCAGCTTACTAGGACGTCAGGAAGTACCTTATGAATTTTGATGATCTATAAATGAGTCAGTGACGAAATCTGGGGTTTTTAGACATTGATAAAATCTAAAGTATAATAGCTACAACATTCAAACTTTGTATGTTTCATGTTTTTACTGGTGTCATTATATGTTGAAATTTTCAACTATGTAGCATCATCCAAAGCAAAGTTATGAGAGTTCAAAAAAACGACGAAACCTTTCGAGAAAAGGTAGGTAGTGCCCTTGCGCTTCGCTTGGCTCGTCTCACTCCCGTGCCCCCAGAGGTAGTGCCCTTGCGCTTCGCTTGGCTCGTCTCACTCCCGTGCCCCCAGATTCAAAAGTAAGTCTTTCAGCGCTGGTACTTTCACAGTAAACTCTACATAACGACGACCTATTTATGTTATGACGACCTCCGTAGCGCAGTGGTTCAGCGCGTTGGTGCTAAACCGAGAGGTCGCGGGTTCGAATCCCGCCGAGGGAACAAAAAGTTTTCAATGTTCCTGGGTCATGGATGTGTATTAAATTTGTGTATTAATAAAATAAAAAATCTTAAATATACGTATAGTATAAAAGTATTAAATATATATTTCCGTTGTCTGGTACCTGTAACACAAGTTCTTCGGATACTTAGCACAGGGCCAGATTGACGTGGTGTGAAGCGTCTATAGATATTATATATTATATTAAACAGGCACATAGACACCCTAAAGTATTATCACTAATTTATTTTACACCTTGTATACATTATACATCCTTTGGTAAAATGGGACATGTAAAGCTTCCTAAGCAATCTTATTCTTATAATAATTAAATACATAAATAGATGAAGGTTATATGTCGCAAAATTCTGATTTCGAGATAAAAAAGTTCAAACTGTCACTTCATTAAGTACATTAACCGTTAAAAATAACCGTTTTAGAATCAATCTCCTTAATACGATACGACAAATCCTAATTTATATACATATAATAGTATATTTTATTACTCATGCGGGAGTAATAAAATATACTATTGTGCAACTAGTGCGATAAGTTGTCGATTGCTCACGAGAGCGAAGATGAAGGCACGAGCGAAGCGAGTGCGTTCATTCGCTCGAGTGAGCAATCGACAATATCGCACGGGCTGCACATACTATTTTTTATTACAAATGCGGGATAAGTGGTTTAAGTGGTATCTTGGCGCTCGCTGTTGCGGTTGAAAATGGGCTGTTTGCCCATTTTGGAATTTGAGTGCGAAAAGTTTACTTGGCGCACGCATTGTGACACACCTTCGTCCATCCATGTCTTCAATTATACATTAATAAAATAGATTTCGGCACATATAAATTATAACGTGTTGTTACATTTTACTTTTGACAAGTTTGGTTAATATTTTTTTTAACGACGAAGGATGTTCCCAATAAAAAGTCAAACTCGTTTCATATATTATTTACATTTAATGTTATATTCTTCTGGTGAGCAATACAGATAAATGTTGGTTTTCACTTCTTTGCGATTTCTTACTATTACTAGTTTGAAATGTTGTAAAAATTATGGATTTTTGAACAATTTTGTAGCTTCCATCTGTTTCCAACAGGGTGAGAAGTGTGGTACTAATATTTACATTTAATTTACCTTTGTTGTAATTCTACTTCAATAATAGAACTCTTTAAGTATTTCTGCTACACAATCGTCTCTACATTCAAGGATAACTTAACCATTTATTTTCAAACTGATAAAAGGTTCATTACGACCAAATTCCCACAGACCTTAAAATAACAAGGACATCACATTACATGAAAAATAGAGCAAACCTCCAGCTATCGTATTACTTGTCCTTGTCACAAAACAATGAAGCCAGTTGTTGCTGTGTAATTTGTATGAACACTCAATTTCATATACCATCATAAAACTATGTGTACCTATGTAATTTAAGGTCTCTGAAATGAACAACTTTAATATGTATCACTTAAGATTTGTACTACTCATTCAAATAAAAACAAAATGAAAAATATTTAATTCCTACTTGTTTTCAGGCCATTCTTTGACCTCAAATAAATTTGAACTTTATACTGGTCATTATTACCATAATAAGTAATGTTAAGTACTAGTACACTTTCGAAAACATTATTAAAATCAGATAAAGCATTATTAAATTCCCTATTCTAAATTTACTGAGCAATATAATTACTGCATTTCCTGCAAAAAATTGGTCAGAAAACCCAGAATAAGGATAAAAATAATACATTTTAAATAATTATAACATCTCTTTACCTCACTTCAATTATTATTTTTCAAAAGAATATTAGTACACATTTAGAATAAATTTACCCCTCGAAAACAACAGAGATACATTTTAAATAACAATTAAGTAAAATTAACAAGTTTGCATAACAGTAGCAGCCATTTTAAACCATTCAGGCATGGTTGATTACACTTAGACAATTTAAGATTAAGGTAAAAGACTTATGTTACGATTAGGAGTAAAAATAATATTTTATTGAAGACTTAGAAGTGTAACAATACTGATAACAGAACTCCAGTCTACGTCCAACGGCTACATTAAGTAAGAACTGGCAAGCTTCCCGCCTCTGGCACATGTTCATTGTTTGCATTACATACAAACACTGTGTGACCCACCGCCTGCCTTCACAACCTTATTCAGTTGGCAACCTTTTGATCCTATCCATGCTAACATTAACTGTTACTTTAAGAGAACAAAGAGCTATTAAATTAATTTAGAAAATATTTAATTTTAATAAACTTAATACCAATATGATGATGACAGTGACTATATGAGAATACTATTAATAACTAATTTTCTGAGGAACTTTTGTTAGAAAGCTATAAAATGAGAGGCCTACAGTTGGTAAGATCATTTTGATTTCCTAAGATATATAAATATTATGTTACATTGTAAAAAATATAGCTTTTTTATTGTTAATGGAAAAAATAGATTTTCTACATGTAGGTAATTCTTCAACAATTATTCTAAAGTTATTATATACTCTAAATGCCTATTCAGGATATATAAATTTTATAATTGATCAATTTGACAAACAGTGCACAGCTCTCACATGCAAGTTTTAGTAATCTAAATATTCACACAGCTATGTTAGGTAAGCATAGTGTGATGTTATGCTTGAACCACAAAATATTGAACTTAAAAAGACCTTATTTCATTTAAATATGTATTATATATGTACACGCTTTATACAGCCAAATTATTACAAAAATAGGTATAAAGTTTAAAAAACATGAAGTATTCATTTATGCAAACAAAACAGATTTAGCAGGAATGTTTTTAATGAAGTCATGACTCACTTTCCACTGAGTTCGCTTTGGTACCTTCATAAATGCAATCTTCTTGACGCCTGGTGGCGCCCACGTCCCTGAAGTTTACACGCTAGCCGCTCGGCCGGCCTTGGCCGCTAGCTAGAGAGCGGCAGACTCGGGAGCCATCAACGGAGACAGGGGGCCGGCGACGCGGCGGCCATGCTCCAGCTCGAATCGTAAATCGGGGGAAGACTTCCTAGCACCCACTGTATTGTCTTCGGGCAGAAATGATGCTACAAGTAATGCACAGATGACAAGCAGGGCACCGAGAACAAAAGGAGGCCCTGGTACCATTCTGACATATGTTTCATCTTCTGGTTTATCGCCATCATGTACAGTGTGGTCCTCATTCAAGTTTACATGAAATAGATAGAAAATAACTCCAAACATGGCAGGCCCGAGCCCATTACACAAGCCCCGGACTCCAGTCACCATACCTTGAACCACACCTTGTCTATCGGCTCGGCTGTTCACTGATACATAGGCACTTATTGCAGGGTAAGTCAGGGAACCCAGGGCGGCCAGCACTCCCGCCGCCCACATCATCCATGTGCGACTGCCAAAGCCGTACCACATGAGCTGCATCATCTCAAACAGCAAGCCCACCATAATTGTGTGTTTAGCACCGAGATACCTCATCAAAAATCCGAGCACAACTTGCACTGCAATACTGAGAATACCCACAATCGCAATAAATATTGCCACTTGCACCACACCAAAACCCATCACTAGCTTAAGATACACAAATATACACGAGTACTGTCCAGCTTCAGGCAAGTAGGACAGGAACACGGCAACACACAACATTAGCACAGTTCTCTCAGCTCCCACCTTCTTGAGTGCGGCGAAGGGATCCGCCTGCTCCCAGCTTATGGACGCACCCCAGCCGCTGGGGCGCACCTTCTCCGGCAGGCTCTCCGGGACCGCGACCATTATGAAGAACACGTCAAGCACCGCGACCGCCGTGGCGGCGGCAACAACGAGCGCCTCGCCGTACAGGTCCATCAGATAGGCGCCCAGGGCGGGCGAAATCACCATGCTGGCCGCGAATGTCGCCGACACCAGCCCGTAGGCGCGCGACCGCTCCGCCTCCGTCGTCACGTCGGCCACGTACGCGAAAACGATGGAGAACGTCACCGCGAACACGCCACTAATGCTTATCATCGCGAAGAACCACCATGTGTTGATCGTCATCAGGGGTATGGGCGCGCACGTAAAGAACACGGTCACCAACAGGAAGAATTTCCTTCCCCACACGTCGGAGAGTGCTCCGATCAGCGGAGCGGAGAGAAACGAAAAGATTCCTTTGATTCCCATGATCAATCCGTTCATGAGAAATGTGTGATCCGGAAATGTTGCGTTCAGCACGGAGATTATTGGCATCGTGAGCAAACCCCACGCGAAAAACTCCAAAAAGATTACCACCAGAGCGTGGAAAACGGAAGGCTCACCGATGCCCGACATTGTCATAATCCCGTCTTTCATAACAGTTTTTCTATTTCGTATTACCATTTCTACTTCAGATTTTGTTGTCTTTGTAGGCGTCATTTAAGTTCACGACCGATTATATCCTAAAACACTACTTATTTAGCAACATATTGAATATTTTTATCACTTTATTGAAGAAATCTTTGTGAAAACGAGCAAGTACAAGTAACGTCAAAAAATTACTGAAAAATGAGACAGAAAAACAACTCAATAAATTTGTGTTGCTAATTGAAAAAAAAAATTAGTATTTTTTTTTGTATTAAATTTTTGTATTTAAGGCATACATTTTTTGTGATTTATTTATTTATAAATATCTACATTTTATTGTTTATTAAATTAGTTAACACTCAACGATGAAGAAAGAAACAAAAACTAAAGGCCACATCATACCACAGCCTGAAGTTCTGGATGCTTTAGGGCCTGTTCCAGGAGACGCTCTGAACGTTCAGATCATTCATAACGCTGACATTGACAGCTGACAGTGCCTGTGAAAACAGTTCAAAACGATCCTAAACAGTGCTAAAGAAAATAGTAAACGAAAATAACTTTTTTTTTCGTTCAGATTTGCGTTTCTTTAGCACTGTTTAGGATCGTTTTGAACTGTTTTCACAGGCACTGTCAGCTGTCAATGTCAGCGTTATGAATGATCTGAACCAAATAATTACTCTAATCTATGATCTGAACGTTCAGAGCGTCTCCTGGAACACAGGGTTAGAAAAACTCTTAAGACCATAGAGTATAGAGCTATTGACATTTGTCTCACATTTGTATTATTGTCTTACGTCAAATTTGTCTAAATATTTCAACAAAAAGAGGCGTTTCAACTCGATTCAAGTTTTCAATAAATTTATTATTTTCGGAATAGCAGACTTACTTACAAACGATATAAAATGGTAAATAATGATATATTGTATTCGAGCTGCCTCTCATGCAGATTATACTTATTGCCTTTTTCTTCCAGATTCGCTTCATTCTAATACAGAATAGAGCTGGGAAAACAAGACTAGCAAAATGGTATATGAACTTTGATGATGACGAGAAACAAAAGCTGATCGAGGAGGTCCACGCAGTCGTTACAGTACGGGACGCTAAACACACCAACTTTGTCGAGGTACATATTATCCAGTTCTTGTAATTTGATTTCTAACTGCACCGAACTTTCTTCATTTGTAAGTGATTTTTTTATTTGTGATTCTTTTTTTAGTTCCGCAACTTTAAGATAGTATACAGAAGATACGCCGGGCTCTACTTCTGCATATGCGTGGACGTGAATGACAACAACTTGTGCTACTTAGAGGCTATCCACAACTTCGTTGAGGTGCTCAACGAATATTTCCACAATGTCTGCGAGCTGGATCTCGTCTTTAACTTTTATAAGGTAATGAAGACGATTTCACCTATTTAGCTAACACAGGGTTGTAACTGAAAGGACTACCCAAGACACCCACACTACCTGATTTGCACATACTTATTCTGCTGTGAACCTATACCTATTTAAGGGCAATTTCACCAATGCTATTAAGCTGGCATAGTATAAGTTAAACTTGCTTTAAAACTTATGTGTAAATGTATTTTACATCTATACAATTTGAACTCAGCTTTCGTAAGCTAAGCTTTGCTTAAAACATGGTGATGTCAGTTTGACATAAAACGAGAATCATAAGTGTGCTTAGTGAGAGCTGAGTTTAATAAAGCCGAGTGATTCGCTGTGAATGGTGAAACTGCCCCTTAGAATCATGAGCTATGAGAACTTATTTAAACAAACATGTTAATGTTAATATTATATAATCTCCATGTGCAGGTGTACACCGTGGTGGATGAAATGTTCCTAGCGGGAGAGATCCGGGAGACATCACAGACTAAAGTACTGAAGCAGCTTCTCATGCTGAACTCACTAGAATAATCTAAGGAATGTAATCTCATAAGTGGTGTTTGTATGTATATTGTCCTGCTAGGAACTTGTAGTAAATTATTTACCTTCTCATAGTGTAGTTATTGCATATTGTGTAAATGAAATGAACTCTAACACAAGTAACAACATGTTTAAATACAATAGGTTTTCATCTATTTAACTTCCTATTTTAGTGTTATTTAAAAAACTGATTCAAAAGAGCCTTTGAAAAACAATAATAATTACAAAAATAGCATTTTAAACCATTATCATTTTAAAATGTATGAAAGAGCAAGCCTATTTATGACTATTGAACATGGCTCAAGCTTTAAACCATTTAGTTATATTTATAAGAAGCATGTTATTTATCAAGTAAATATTGCATACTTTTATTATATTTATGTTTAAAAGATATTGTTAAATATAAATACTTTTTATTTTAATATAAAAATGTGTGATGATTGGAGAATATTCTTTATCATATTATTGAATTGTTTTGTAAAATAACGAAACATGTCATAGGTATCATTGCTATATTTTTTCTAGTTCATTCCACTGATTTGTTTAAACAGATTGTTAAAACAGAATTATAATAATGAAATTATCAAGTCTTAGATTACTCATTGTAAGACTCCCAAGTCCCAACTAATTATGTTTTTATTTACAATGAGGGTGTGAAAGTAACTGGACTGTGTAAAATGACATCAAGTAGTTTTTGCACAAAATATACCAACAGTGTTTATAGTATTGTATGTAACATAATTAAAAAGTATATTGTTGATATCTGATAATAAATATTATTAATTCTAAGAAGCAGTGCATATTTTCTATTCCCAGATTAATAATTATCTATATTCTATACTAATAACATAGCAGAAAGGAGACAATACCGTATATTTGTTTGTTTACATTTTGAATATGCTCAGACTCTAGTGAACCAGTTTTCATTAAAAGGAAAAACAAGGGCTAGTCTTGATTCCGAACTCTTGAAAAAGTGGCAACCATAATATAAATATTTAGTTTATACTTACCTAATAAGGCTTCTGAAAGATCATATCGTTGATCAGCTAACATTAGAGTTAACAAGCCATTCTGAACATCACTCGCAACAACTTCGCTCACTCGCTGCGTTCACGATTCAGAACACATTCTGAATGGCTCGTTAACTAAAATGTTAGCTGGCCGACGATTTGATCAGCCATTCTGATACCGGGGGTAAGTAAGTAAAAAATTCGTTAAAAGGCTACACGTTTTCAGGGTCACGTCCCAAAAAACGTTTAAAACTTTTCAAACAATAACTTCAAGAAAGTAGTCAAATAATGTTTGTGTAGAAAAATCTTATTATACAGCAAATCATTTTATGATAATTTATTTGTACAGTCATCTGTACATCTCGGGAATAAAGTAGCACTCTGCAAGGCTTTCGCCCGGTTTCTGAAAGGCTGATCAAATCAGCTAATCTGAACGCTCATTGGTGAAAACAGTGACTGCGAAGTGATGTTCACTAATCAGCGTTCAGATTAGGTGATTTGATCAATTGATCAATTTGATCAGCCTTTTGGAGACCGGCCTCTACATACTGTAATAGTATATTGTGCAACTAGTGCGATAAGTTGTCGATTGCTCACGAGAGCGAAGATAAAGGCACGAGCGAAGCGAGTGCGTTCATTCGCTCGAGTGAGCAATCGACAATATCGCACGGGCTGCACATACTATTTTTTATTACAAATGCGGGATAAGTGGTATAAGTGGTATCTTGGCGCTCGCTGTTGCGGTTGAAAATGGGCTATTTGCCCATTTTGGAATTTGAGTGCGAAAAGTTTACTTGGCGCACGCATTTTAGATTGGGCAAACGGCTCGTTTTCAACCGCAACAGCGGGCGCCAAGATGCTACTTATCCCGCATGAGTAATAAAAAAATTATTGTACTTTTGTTATTTAGTTGTTGTTAAAACTAGAAACATGTCATTTGTAAATTAAAGACATGAATGGATGAAGGTATGCAGCATTATTAAGATAAAAAAAATGAGTTTAAACTGTCACTTAAACATTTTAGAATAAGTCGTAATCTAAAGATTAGTCTCTAGAATCAATGTGCTTAATACGTTACAAAATATAACGCCATGTTATCCCTCTCGTATTTCCTGTCAATGAATGAGATTGGTATTTTCTTGGTGGGAGAACTGGTATTTTAACATGGCGTTAACTTTAACATTGCTTGGTGTAACACGGCCTAAATGTTTAAGTGACTGTTTAAACTCAATTTTTTTGGGTAATTTTTTTTGCGTCATCCTCCTTGATCGATTCATGTCTTTAATTTTATTTGATAAGATTAGATTTTTTCATCTTTTTGGTAAAAGTTGGCCTTGAAAAGGGATCACATACACACGACGTTCAGAAAACATTTTTGTAAAAGTTATCTGAATAAGGCGTTTTGATTTGATTTCATTAAATAGTTCACAAAATACTATTTGCTTTAGATAGTTGTTAAGAAAGCAACTTAAAGAGGTTTTAACAAAAGTTAACATATCAACATAAAACTTTATTCAGACTAGATTTATATCTACAGTCAGCGCACTATCATCATCAGGACGCCGCCAACTTCACGCCGATTTCGGCCAGCCTGTACTCCAGTTCTCTGACGAGGTAGGGCGTGCGCTCGTGCGCGGGGGCGCGAGCCCAATCGCCGACGTTGAGCGCGATGGGGGCGAAGCCCTGGCACTCCAGCACGTCCAGCACGAGGCGGAACACGCCCCGCAGCCGGCTGCTGTTCATGGAGTAGCAGCCCTGGTTGAACTTCATTATACACACCCTGAAAGTAAAAGTCACTCGTAAGAAAGTGTGGTGCTTAAGCGAGTATATACTTGACGACCTCCGCAGCGCAGTGGTTGAGCGCGTTGGTGCGTGGGCTGCGGCCTGGCCGAGCGTACCACCCCGCTCGTTCTGAGATCACCCTTTGGGGCTTTCACTATTCACAAAAACGCATCATAAAATAGGAAACTTCTCAAATCTTCAACAGCTCGGTGAAATAAAATACGGGTAAATTAGGTACATACACAATTGCATCCTTGGGAATATTCAGTTGTGCAATAGGAACTTTGGTAGTTTTCCTGTCCGACGGGAACTCCACCAGGGAGCCGTTATGGACGCACACGATCATATCTGTAAACAAAAATATCAAATAAATGTCACATGGATGGATAAGATTTTTCAAATTGTGTAAGTACTTCTCAAGTAATAACAATAGCACCGAAACGAAGCGCCACTCTCAGATTAAGACATGAAAATGCGGGATTGACCGGTTTATTACTTGTTACTAAAAATGAGAGAATGCAAAACGAAATATTAAAATATGTACCAGCTTGTCCCGCTGTGTAAGGAAAACTGAAAATAAGCCACAGTCTGACATTAACAAGAATTAAGAGCTGTATACCCATCCACATAATACCCACCTATTATAATAAGAATGTATATTATGGTTCCGTTTGACGTCCAAAGTCCTTTATCGATTCTTTATAGAGAGTACATCGTTTGCTACCGATTACAGCCCATAGATGTCGTACCGTACCGTTACCGCTCCCAGCGCCACCTTGCGTTAAATCTGTGAACTAAGTGAAAGCCACAAGCCGCCATCTTTGATATATCTATCATTGTTGCGTCGTTTTTGCAACCATGCAGTCGCTAAAAACTTACTTATTTAAGTTATAAATTTAACTTAACTTTTAATTCTAAAATCTATTTAAAACAAATTTTTGAGTTTTATAAATTCGTAAAACCGTTACTGATCGTCAATAGAGTTCATTATACAGTTTTTTACCGCGTATCGGGTAGACGTAAATCACGCGATCGGTATATCGCGGTGAAAAGTTCGTCGTTTTGAACTCGTTATTGGCGGTTACTGTAGAAGATGGAGCAGAAAATCTCTTCGCCGTTTGAAATTAGGATCGAAGCAGAGGTTTGCAGCCGCATTTGGTGAGTGACATGATAATTTTTCACGATTATTCGGCGGGTACTAATGATCTATTTCTTGAGATCGTGCCTAATTCGGTGACCTGTTTATCATAGCGTGATATCCGAATAGTATAAAAGTAATTTATTAATACAAATATTTCATTACTAAATCGAATTTTCCATCCGTTACATCATTTACGTTTACTTCGCGGAGGGTAGTAAAATATTTTTTGCGAAGTTGTTCAGCTCTTTTCTATTGCTAATTGAGCCAGTACGTACAGTTCTGCAGATATTTAGTTTAAAATACATTATACTTATAACATTTCTGATCGAAATATATCGATGTTTACACTTGTAACATTTGTGATCAAAATAGATCGATGTTTACACTGATAACATTTCTGATCCAAATAGATCGATGTTTACACTCATAACATTTCCGATTCACATAGATCGATGTTTTCACTCATAACATTTCTGAACGAAATAGATCGATGTTTACACTTGTAACGTTGTGATCCAAATAGATCGATGTTTACACTCATAACATTTTCGATCCAAATAGATCGATGTTTTCACTCATAGCATTTCTGAACGAAATAAATCGATGTTTGCACTGGAAGTACCTACAACTTTTTCAGACCTTCTATAGGTACGTTAAACGTCTTAACTGTTCGGTTCTAACAGTAGACGGCTGAAAATATTTTAATAAACATACCCTAAGCCTATATAATATAGCTTAGAAAATTCATGTTTATGCAGACGCAGATATCTAATGCTTGACAAGCCAAGATAAAAAGTAGGCGGACTGGATAACATACATTCATAATCAAAGTTACGAACGCACAAGTTCTCTGGAACCATCATTAATAAATAAATCGTGGGTATTCGAACAAAAATTAAACTGGCGATCCAAGACTTTGCGAGGCATCCTCACTCCTTAAAAAAGAAGGGGAGGGGGGGGGAAATAATATATTATATAATATGACCACATAATATATAAGAGATCAAAACTTTACTGATTTTAATATAACTTTAATAGAATGATTTCAAACTGAGACAAGTGATCGAATAAAATGTACAGTCGGTAACCTCACATAAATTATCATTTTTAAAAAGAGGTATTGTTATGAATTTAAACTATGTACAGTTGACGCCATCATGAATATTATCAATAAAGTGGTAGAAATCCATTGTACAGTCGACGCCCTCGCGATATTAATCAAAGTCATTAGATTTGCAAATCTCGTTCATTTTGTAGTTGTGGCTAAAATACTATTACCATTAAATATATAACACAGACTGTTGGTATGCTTGCTATATAAATATCGATCGAGATGATGAAATACATGGCCTTCTAGTACAGTACATCGAACCAAGAATCAGGCTTCAACAATTCTAAAGGTTCTAAACTTTGGCTGGTTTTGAACTATAAATGTCAGCTTACCGAGGACATTAAAATTTATATATATATTTATATAATACCAACTGCAGTAGTTCAGGCTATAAATTAGCATCGTAACCTAAATCTCCCGCGCGGGGAAAGGTCGTATCACCTCGCAGTCAAACTGCAAAGTCAATATTTATGGTATACAATACGCTATACAAATTCCCTGTCGAAAGTCAATAAGTACAGTACAAATTCATTACAATATATTGACTAAAAGCTGACAGTTCAAGCAGGTCTTCTACCTCTTGGGATTTTGGGCCATAATATCAGCTTCGAAACTAAAAAATTAGCTTCCTAACCTTCATCCCGCTGGGACAGGTCGTATAGCCGCGCACTTACACTGCAAGAGTAATATTTAAGGGACACAAAACCTATACAAATTCCCTGTCGAAAGTTAATAAGGACAGTACAAGTTCATTACAATACATTGACTAATAGCTGATTGTTCAAGCAGGTCTTACTCCTCTTGTGACTATAATATCAGTGTCGAAACTATTTACCTCCGGGTATAGCAGTATTGCTGTTGGCTGAAACGCCAGACATTTGCGCCTATTTACTTTTCGTATACCAGGTCCTATGAAAATCGGGGCAGTGGTCTGTTTGTCGCACAAACGGATTCAGCTTTACAGAGTATAATATTAATATTATAAGTTTTATAATGGCACACATCATAATACAGATTTCTTAACGATGATATAAAGTCAAGAGCAGGCATACATCCTAATACAAATTTCCTATCAATTATATAAATCTAAGATGTTTATAATGGCATAGGTACATTCTAATACAAATATCCTGTTGATGATATAAAGTGGAGATGTTTATAATAGCACATATTCAAATACAAGGATTGATGATACACAAACAATATGTTTATAATAGCACACGTTCTAATACTAATACAGGGATTGATGATACACAAACAAGATGTTTATATGAGGGCACACATCCTAATATAAGGTGTCTATTGATGGTATACATTCATGAGCTTTATATTGGCATACATTCTAAGACTAGGTTCATTTCGATGATACGAAGACAAAAGTTTTATAACGCAGATACAGACGCACATCCAAATATGTTGTATTTATTGAAAACCAAGATATTGCAGACGTACTAGAACTCATGGTCTCTTGTCTGTAGTCGACTTTGGGTCAAAATCAGTCCTAGACTTAAGGATCGAAAGCTCGCACATTACAGCTTCAAAGGCTACATAAAGCTCGGGACACTCACCATGACACTTTAATAAAGTTTTATTGAAGAAATAGATACTGTATATGTGCTAGAGTTTATGGAGTTTCCTGTGCAGCTGGCGGTTGGTCCCTCATGCAGGTCTCGCCTCATAGGGTTTATCAACTTTGCAACCTTCATCACCCCAATCGGGAAGGTTGCTTGCCTAACGCTGGCACGCTACAGCTTCGGTAAAAGTGTATGGAACACTAATCGCAACTACGAAGTTCCTGTCAAATGTAAGACACTGAAGACGTGATGCAGCTTATGGACATCTGTTCCCTAATTGCCGGTCGGTCACCTAGCAAGATCTTTGCGACGATTTCCACAGTCCTGGAAAGGGTCAAAGGCGACATAGTCGGTAATATTATAACTTATTTATCTTTAATTCTCAGGAGTAAGTCTAGATTTGCAGAGATGTTCTATTACACTAGTACATAGCGTATAGTACTTGTACCATCCAGGTAATATATTTATTCATAGAACCAAAAGTGTCACACGATGGCATCGAATAGTATC
The DNA here is from genome assembly GCA_905187575.2 of Celastrina argiolus. NCBI lineage: Eukaryota > Metazoa > Arthropoda > Insecta > Lepidoptera > Lycaenidae > Celastrina > Celastrina argiolus. The sequence goes on along the minus strand of LR994580.1, from coordinate 23,816,255 downwards.
TAACTTTTTAACTTTGCAAGACGTTTTTAATTGCATTCAACCCTTACTAGTAGCGGAGTCGATGGTGCTAAAATTTAGTGATACCCCAGTTGCTTGGAATGTAAACTAATCCCCACTGGCTGTGCAATATTTGTATCTTTGTGAACGCCTCAGGTACTTTTACAGTTTTCCTCTCAAAATACGTATTATGTCATAAAGCTATATGTATATATATTGTTACGCTACGCCTGGAAACTTACATCAGCAGTAATTATTGTGATGTCGGATTACGTGAACCAAAATATATTCTTAAATAAAGAATTAAATACTCGACCAGTCTATTGACACACAGTACTTGAAAGGTGTTATTGTGATTCTTTTATTACTTTAAAACTTTATCACATTGTTGCATTTTTCACAAGCCACCAGAAGATAACAAACACGTCTCTCATAAAGGACTTTGGACGTCAAACGGAACCATAATATATACATTTTACCTTCCAATAAAATGTGTATTATGTTCCTTAACGTCCAAAGTCCTAGTAAGGGCTTCCTGGTGTCCATCCTCATCATTATGAGACACTTACAATGATCTGATATATCAAAGATGGCGGCTTGTGGCTTTCACTTAGTTCACAGATTTAACGGAAGGTGGCGCTGGGAGCGGTAACGGTACGGTACGACATCTATGGGCTGTAATCGGTAGCAAGCGATGTACTCTCATAAAGGACTTTGGACGTTAAGGAACATAATACACATTTTATTGGAAGGTAAAATGTATATATTAATGTTTAGTTAAGTTTATCTTTTGTCCATACCTTGTGATGTAGTGTAATGTAAAAATTATTATTAATAGAAATCTACACCTACCGGCAAGTATCCCATTGTCTAGCAGCACGTTGGTCGCGACGAGGTCTGACGAGGGCAGACCGCGCGACAGGTGCTCCGCCAGCGCCTCGGTGGCCGCGTGCGCGTGGTACTGGCCCTTCGCCCTCTCGACGATATCCTCCGAGAGCTCGTACCGCCTGTCGTGAAACGTGTTCACGGCCTCGACCAGCGTCAGCAGCTGGAGGTAGTCCAACACGTTGTTCTCCCGAGATAGGTACTCCTGAAGAAACTCTTCCGAGAACACCTTCTGCAGTACCCGGTCTATGTAGCAGTTCAGCGAGGCCAGTTCCAGGCATATCTTTGTCCAGGGCAGCCCCGCTTTGGTCGCGTCGAAGATGGGGTTCGCTGACATCTGCGCTTTGAGAGGCTTCCAGTGCTCGGACTCCGGCACGTAGTTGTTGTTGGACAGGAAGTTGATGAACGCGAAGAGCATGTTCGGTCGCGCCCGCGCCAGCGTCCCCGCTGCGCCCGCCACGCGACACAGGTGCGCGGCGAGACCCAGGTGCGTGTGCGCCTGCAAGAGACAAATCCATGTGTGATGTGTCCAACGATGTTTAACATAGGAAAGTCTATTATATTACAGCCCATTTCCAAATAATAATTACAAGAAACATTTTGATGTGCAAAGTTGAAACACTCACAACTCTAGACAAAATCCTGGCGACGAGCAAGCTACGATCGAAATCCAATCTCTTCTGAATCACAAAGTCAGCCGCCGCGTCCAGGAATTGTTCTTGGTAATATTCCGGATGTTTCTCTAGAATCCTCGGTTTAAACTTGGCGAGGGTTCGGAGTACGTCCTCGTAGGACAGCTCGTCGACGTGCCGCACCATGATCTCGCAGCTCATATCCAGCAGCTGTTTCCTGGTGGGGTACACTTCTGCGGTGCAATTGATTTGGCACAGAGCCCAGACGATGGATTTGGCCATGGACGCCGAGATGTCTCTGTCGTGGAGCAGGAGGCCAGTGACAATATTGTTGATGCATCGATCGGGCAGCTCGTGGCGGCACGCGAAGACGAGCATCTCCCTCAGCTGGGGAAGGTCTTGAGGGTCCAGCTCCAGTGGTAGCTGTATCTGAAACACTAACGGTAGGGCCAGCTGCAGTGCGTCCACCAGGTGGCTCCTGCCGTTGAACTGCGACAGCAGAAAGTCCAGGAACATAATCTGCTGGGTGTTAATTTGGTTGATGTGACATCTGACCATCTGCAGAAGAGTCTGCACGATGAGGGAGTCCACCGGCACATTGAGGAACGACAGGACTTTGAGAGCTTCGATGATGTCACCCGTCTCCAGCTCCCGGGCTCGCTTATTTAAATTTTGACAAAGTATACCAAATGCAGGGTCCTTTACTATAATGTCTGGTGCAACTTGACTTCTGCAACCAAATAGATGATTTCGTATTTCTTAGAAAGTTAATATGGGAACCAGCTATGTTTAGGATAGGGGGCAGGAGGAGCTTTAGAGTAGTACTCTTGGTCCGGTGACCAAAGGTGTGGAAGGTGCTTTTGGTTTTAGTCACATATAGTCGCTTTACTTTCACGACCTCGTTTTTTGTTTTAAACAAAGTTCAGTTATGTACAGTATACATTCAAAATCCATGTCCTAATAAAATCTAAAATTAAGTATTAAGTTTTTTGACTTGACTGAAAAGTTGTAGATTAATAGATACAAGGTTAAGAAACTAAAGCGACAAGATTCAATATCTTTCATTAAAAAATTACATCACAATATCACTAAGGTCTGGGTCCCCGTATACATTGCACAATCTACAATTTTGTTCTCTTCCCTCACCTTTATTATATTACATACAATTTAAAAACCATTTATTCTAATTGTAGGAAAATAAAAATGACTTACTTATTAGCCTTATGTATTTGAAATATACATGACAGAGCATGCACCAAGTGCCTGTGAGTCATGATGGGCAAATGTGTCTGGACCAGGGCTAACACATCACCAACTTTTGTAGCAGTCTTTATATTTGCGGTCAGGGGGTCTGGTTGCTTTGCTATATCTGGCACTGTATTAATTGAAAGTATTACATAAATTTATTGAATTTAAAAAAATCATATTATAATGTATTATAGAACCTCAAAAAGTGTAAAATCAAAAGAGGAGTATTGATAACATATACTTTGCGTATATTTATTAGACAATCCTTAATTAAGTGAGTAACTGAAAACAACAAGAAGCTTCAAATCATTTTGAATTGCCAAAGAGAAGAAGTAAATATTGGCAACCTCTGTGGTGTGGTGGATGAGTGTGTTGGTACTCAAGATAGAGGTTGCAGATTTGAATCAAAGAAACAAAAAAAACTTCTTTTTAATGTTCCTGGCTCATGGTCAATATAAATATGTGGGTAAAATGTGTGTGTGTGTGTGTAAGTTGTAATAAAAATCTAAAATAAAAGTTACCATTAGTGGACAGCCTTGTCGCTAGTGCCAGACGCAGGGTATGATTAAACTTTGTACATCCCAGTGGAATACGCAAAAACTTTACCAGTTGTATAGACATGGTGATTGTACTTCTATTGACGAAACTTTATACAAGTTAGGATTTTTATCATAGCTGAAAAACAGATAAAGTAAGCATTAAATTTTAAACTGAAATAAAAATAGGCTATTTAATATTACATATAACAAATGGATAATAAATATTATTACATAAATTTAATACATACTTGCCCAATAATCTTCGTTTAATTATTTATAGATTGTATATTCATTTGAATTTTGAAATGTTTCAATAGCGTAATTACATTTTTTAGTTAAGATTTCCTTAATTATGTAATTTTTCATTTAAAATGCATATAAATATTATTCAATGTGCGTTTTATTTAAAATCACGCAATATCAAAATATTAAGCTTAACATTTAAACATAGTTTTATAAAAAATTCATATTTTTCCATTCCATTCCAAAATTTTCCCCATGTTTTTAATTTCTTGAGTCTCTTCCTCCTCTTCCACTTTTGACAGTTTAATGTTTTTTTTCTGTTTCTCCTTGTTATATTATTATTACCAGCGCCCTGGCCGCTGATTACGCAACTTCTGTGGCTTTCACGAAGAATCCTTCATAAAAGTTCACGACCGTGGACATCAACTGACATTGTGACGTTAAATCTTTTTAAAACACTTATAATATTTTGATAAAATCATTGAAAAAATCATATTAAACACTTGACCGTTAGTTAAAGTTTACATCCTTGAGAGTGGCAACACCTAGTTTCCATCATATCTTTTGTCCTTTTCTTTCCTTTTTAACCTTTACCTCTATCTATCTCGCTCGCTCATTCCCCACCAGGTAGTGTCGAGCTGAAAATTAAGCTCTGACACCTGCCTCATTGGCGTTAAATTTTCCATCAACAGCGGTTCACTTTCGATACTATAGTCATTATCGAAGTGCTGCCGCAGGATACCCGGTGAGTTCTTATAATTATAACTTTATTGAACCTCTGAAACTCATGGAAAGATTCTAAGCTCTAACGGTTTTTACCGTTTGCATACTATTCATAGAATTTTATATTCTTAAATATCCAAGAAATAAGGAATCTTTCTTTGTTTCAGAGAATGTTATTATTAATTAACTTATTTTATGTTGTGTCCTTTGTAGTGTCAGGAGTTACTTATTGCAAAGTGAATTAATATATTTCTGTGGATAATTTAGTACTTTTGTCGGTATCATGTGGGTACCTACACAATATTTTGTGTCGTAAGAAAACGTGCTAACGTTTGTAATAGATTTGGTAAAGATAAAAATAACTTTTGCGTTGCAAATTTACAATCGTACTACCCACATTTCATTGATAATTCTTTATATAAAATTTAAATGTTCACTTTGTCGCACACTATTTCTCCTTCCTTTTAGATAATTATAATGGATAATACAAATGCAAAAACGTCCACCGTTCACCACGTTGAACACACCGGTTCTCGTCCGATCACCGAAGTTAAGCAACGTCGGGCGCGGTCACCCATCCAAGTACTAACTTGGATGGGTGACCGCCTGGGAATGTTCGCGTGATGTTGGCTTTTTGTTGGTTGCCAATCTACGGCAGGGCCCTCTGGTTTGCAAATCGAACGTTCGCATCGTACTTCCCTAAAAAAGGGGGGGTGGGGCAAACATAATCGCAAATATGACCTGTTATAGAAGTTATCGAACGAAGTAACCGAACTTCGCAGACATTTATGAAGGCGAACCTTCTTGTATAAATCATCAAGGATCTCAGGATTTTTCTACCATTCCTAATGATTTAACTTTTTTAAAAATGAGGGTTATGATCAAATTTCTTTATTAAATATTAATGATTATGAGGTTCTAAATAATTGTGATCTATCTGACAATAATACTAATAATGAGATTAGTACGAATTCTAATTTTGAATTACACTGTGGTTGAAGGATCAAATCCCGCTATATGATAGATTGACTTTTTAGTTAAATTAAAGGAACCATCTAAGGGCCCAGAAAATTATTATTTTGAAATGCTAAAAAAAAAAAAAAAAAAAAAATCCTACATTTCAATAAGAATGAGTAGTTTGATGTCAGTTATGCTGACTTTCAAAATCTTTATAATAATTATTCCCCGGGTTTTACCCAGTTGGAAATTAATGACGAAGTTATGGCTTATGATGGTCAGCGTCGCTTTGCTTACAGTGACAAATGTTTTGGTGCTCTTTAATTCTGTATTTTAAAACAAAAAGAACTGTTGCAAGATAGCATAATATATAAACTTATATCCTGGGCGCGAGATAGTTGTAATACTGTAAACGCTAACGAGTTACATAAAAAAGTTGTTGAGCTATTTAAACAACTGACATTAGTCTTAGAGAAAACAGATGGTGTAAGAAAATGTTTTATACCACTTATTTGCCTCGCAGGCATTAAACAAAAATAATTATCACCCCTCGCAGGGGTTTGATAATAATCATAGAACACACTCTCAGAGTACGTTCCAAAGACAGCCCCCGCAGGGCTCGTCGTATACCCAACCCACGCAGGGTTACTTTTATACCAGACCCACGCAGGGTACATTTGGCACCAATAGGCCTGAAAATAATAATAGCACACGAGGGTCCTTTCGACCCCGTGAAGTTTCACAAAACAGACACGATCCTGGTACAGGAATTAGGAGACGTGGTCCCCAGGATTCACAATCGGGGAATAGGCGACGTCGATTCTGACCACTTCGAGGCGGGCCAATTAATTTTTTTTTGCATACCGGTTGAGATATCTAGGTGCACATCGCACACTTTTAAAAGATATCCGAGGGTACCGCATACCCTTTCAAGCGAGACTTCCTCTCTTATTTCTCAAAAATCAAGGACGTTTGACGACTCTAGAGTCAGAACCCATGTCCGACAGTATATCACAAATGATTCGGAAAAGGGAGTTCTGGAGGAGGCTCCTCTTTTTTGGAGCTTTATCTCGACTATGTTTTTAGTCCCTAAAGGAGACGGCACAAACCGATCCAATTTTCAACCTGAAAAATCTAAACTGGTATGTCGCAAATCAGCTATTCAAACTAGTTTATGTTTCGGGTGCCAGGGTTTCTCCAATGAAACGACTGGTTGTGATAAAAATAATTATAATAATAATATATTGTATAACGGGGCCTCTGCGTGTGGCTTCGGCCCCACGCATGCCTTCCAAAGGTCCGGGATTTAATTTCCCGTGAGCAAGGAAGCTATAGCTATAGCTTTTTTAATTATTATTATTATATCTGTATACACAGACATAATAATAATAATTATCACCCTTCGCAGGGGTTTGATAATAATCATAGAATACACTCTTAGAGTACGGTCCAAAGATAGCCCCCGCAGGGCTCGTCGTATACTCAACCCACGCAGGGTTACTTTCATACCAGACCCACGTAGGGCACATTTGGCACCAATAGCTTGGAAACAATAGCACACGAGGGTCCTTTCGACCCCGTGGACATTGGTCCACGGGGTCCATTGGGACCAATTTTCAACCTGCAAAGTCTTAACTGGTTTGTCGCAACTCAGCCATTCAAACTAGTTAATGTTTCGGGTGCCAGGGTTGAAATATTTATTTGCATATTGACATTTGACAAAATACAAAGTCTACCCTTACGGGTGTACATACAGTGCGTTTAAAACTAAATATAATATAAAGTTTCTCCAACAAAACGACTGGTTCTGCTAAGTAGACCTTTCGCAAGCACACTTCAATGTGACCATCTGACACAGTCACAGACGTTTTCTTCGGCTAGTGTACAAAGGGAAATTACTGCAAATGGCTTGTCTGCCGTTCGGCCTCAGTACAACTCCGAATATCTTCGCAACACTTTCGAATTGAGTGGCCCAAACTTTAACGGACGAAGGCATCAGAGTCCTTTAGAGTATAATTTGGACAATTTTTAGTAGTACACCAAGAGTACCAGACACTCACATGTGCAGGTCGTCCTTGCACGTCTAAAAGTTTTTGGGGTGGCAGATAAATTATCAAGTCAGTGACTAATTCCCAAAAGAAATTAGTGTTCCTCGATACCCTTTGGGTCACGTGGTTAAACAAAAATATGCTCTCCAACGGGAAAATAGTTTACTTACGCTTACGTCTCGAGAAAGTTCTACGAGATGTAACTAAAAATCTTTAGAGCTTAATAGACATATTGAATTTTGCGAGCTTCGCAGTTCCATAAGGCAGATTACACTTTCGAGAAACCTTGTCTTACCTCAACCAAAGTCCTATGATTGATGTTGTGATATTGCCAACGGAGTTACAAAAGGAGATGAGGTGGTGGTTAGAAAATTGTCATGAGGAATCGATGATTCATTTTCCAACAGCGGAACATTTTCTAACGGTAGACGCATCAGACGTTCCGTGGGGAGCTCTGCTGAAAAAAAAAAAAAAAAAAAAAAAAACACTTGATTTAGGTAGAAGCCCAACATATTCCGGGCAAATACAACGGTCATGCAGACCATCTTTCTCGTCATCAGCGTCCACCCGAGTGGCATCTGCTTCCCCAGGCTATAGAGAAAATATTTCCAAGGTTCGGTGTTCCTCTGATAGATTTGTTCGCGTCGGAACAGGTAAATGTGGTCATGAATTAGGTATTTGTCACTAGAACAGAAGGACTATGATAGCAACGTTTCACGTTGCCTTCTCACAGGTATGGTACTTTCCCACAGCACGGGTGTTCCCACCACCGTGCATTATTCCGAAAGTCCTGAAACACCAGAACCTTGCACGAGGAATCTATCTCCTCGTAGACCCCTTGAGACAAGCTCAAGAACGCTCGTTCCCAATGGCACTGAAGGCACGAGCAGTATAGCACCACGCTTCATAGTCAAGGATCTCTATCACTGTTGATATTTTGCAGATTTACATATTGTAGAGGGACTGGCTTATAACACGATTAATCTTCGTAAGTCGGTGGTAGCCACTTTAACTAACCCTGATAATGCCAGTAATTTGAGTTCAGACGTGTAAGTATGTCATGTCTTAAAAGCTATAGCTTTACAAAACCTGTAAGGAAAAGTATTTGGGGTCTTGATATTTTAATTACATACTTGCGCATTATAACTGTGAACGAGGCTAGTATATTTGCTACTTCTCGACATACAGCAACTCCTATAATACTTTGCTCTGCCCGCAGGGTCCATGAACTTTATTAACCACAGATACAAAACATTATGTTGAATAAGCCAATTCTTTGGTTTTATGGCCTGTTTTTGTACCTAAAACCGACACTGCCACGTACAGGCAGTCTGGATGGGGTTTTATTGCAATAATGAGAATAAAAAACCTTGATCCAGTATTTTGGGTAAAGCTGGAGCACGCCAAAGGCGGCCTCTCCATACTCTTATCAGTTCACTACTGTCTAAACTAACTGTCCACTAGACTGTATCCTGTCGGGGGGAAACTTGAGGTCAAAAACGACATTTAAACGTTTTTACCGTATATCTGATGTTAATAATAGCGGTTTTATACGCTTGTTTAACCCTGCTTAATTATACTGTTATAAAGTTTCAATTTCACAATGACCTTTGCATTAGGTTAGCTATAATTAAGCTACATACCTATTGCCTTCAACTTATGAACTATATTGAATTACTTTAATAATTGTAAAAATTGTCTAATCATATTTTGTGAAATCAAGATATTTGTTTACTGTAACTAATAATTCCATAAATATTTTATTATGAAAGTAACCAAGTTTGGTTTGTACATTATAACAATTATAATCTCTTTATATTTAAGTTCAAAAATTATATTAATATTAGTAACACTACTGCACTGATATTTATTTTTTATTTCATTTTATTTGTACAGTAACTTATGCCTATGATGGGTACATTTTATGATGTTGTAATAAATGAGTTACAATTAAATGATAGTATTATACAAATTGTATTATATTCTCGCTCAATACGTTAATATTGATAATCTAAAATGCCAGTTGTTTCATCACAGCATTCTATTTTAATTTATACTGAATATTCTTAAACTTTCAGTTTGTATGCATTACATTATAATGTCAAAATCACATTGGCGTCCTTATACAGATTTAATTTACCCACCAGGCGATAACAAACACGTCTCAAGGTTGTAAACTTTAACTAACGGTCAAGTGTTTAATAGAAGTGTTTTACCTGAAATAAAACACATATTAAATACTTACCTTAGTTAAAGTTTACAAATTTAAATTCTGCCTGGCAGTTCCTCTCGGCTCAATGAGGCAGGTGTCAGAGCTTAATTTTCAGCTCGACACTACCTGGTGGGGAATGAGCGAGCGAGATAGATAGAGGTAAAGGTTAAAAAGGAAAGAAAAGGACAAAAGATATGATGGAAACTAGGTGTTGCCACTCTCAAGGTTGTAAACTTTAACTAAGGTAAGTATTTAATATGTGTTTTATTTCAGGTAAAACACTTCTATTAAATCGTGTTTTAAAAAGATTAAAAAAAATATTGCTTTAACTCATTTAAGAAGAATACACTTCATATAGATGAAAAGTAGTTAAAGCCATAGGGCTTTAACTACTTTAAGGTTTAATAATAAGAATGGAAAATAGTATTTGTACTTAGTTTGTGTTCTTTATCGTTTCTCGAACCGACCACCAGGCATCATCATCTTACTCTTATAATATGGGCATCCTATAGAAACGACATTCTGAAAACGTTTTTGTAAAATTTATTCAGAATAAATAAAATGGCTTTTGAGTTTATTAAAAAAAAAGTTAACGTCACAACGATCGTTTTTGACATTGACATTGTCAAAGAAAATACAAGTTGTTTTTTATAATCTCCGAAATTGTTATTATTTGTTGTGTTGAATTAAGCGATAATATTTATAAGATATGTCTACAAAAATGAACAAAGAGTGCATTATTGACATGAGGCCCGATCGTGAAATTCGCAAAACGATTATATCTCCGGGCGATTATAATTTAGTTCCCTACGAAGACGCTCGATGCAAGATAAGGTTGAAAAATGTAAAATGTATAAACGGAGCGGGCACCGTCGATTTCGCATCAGACAGCCGCATATTTGGTTCATCCTTCGATGGAAACGTGATAATCGGGGAGAGCGATTGTTTCATCGACAGAGACATGGAGCTGATACTACAGCAGATGTGTTGCGGAGAAATATGTAGCGCGCGCATGACCTACAAGAACAGCATAGGGACGCTGATGAAGGACATGTCGTGCGTGATCGAACTGGTGGACGTGACGGAGGAGCAGCTGGTGAGCGACTGGAGCTGGGCGCGTCTGTTCGAGTCCGCCATGCACCACAAGGAGCGCGGGGTGCTGCTCGTGAAGGACAAGCGAATTGTGGACGGGTTCCGCCGGTTTAGCAAGTCTCTCAAAATGGTCGTCGCCATTGAGCCAATCAATAAACAGACAATTGATGAAGAAAGAATTAAAGAAATAAAAGATTTAAAGGTGACTAGAGTAGTTACAATATTTGATTCTTTCACTTGTTGCTTTGAGGCCAACTTATGCCAGTCTGGCATGAGAATTACACCCAGAATGAATAAAAGGCTAACTCAAAAGTGTTTTAGCAAACCCAGACTAGCCTATAAAATAAGCTTAATTTTTTATGTACCTGTTACTTATTGTCATTTTCTTTTCAGTTAAAACTGTACAACAACTTAGCTCACTGTCAGTTACAATTCCAAGAGTATGGTGCAGCTTTAGAACTGTGCAGTAGGGCCATATCGCAAGACCCAGATAACCTTAAGGCACTATACAGAAGGAGTATTGCATACAGCGGCCTCCACATGTACGAGGAGGCCTGGGGCGACATACAGCATGCGCTAGCAATAGACCCCAACGACAAGGCCTCGCAGTTGAAAGCCAACGAGATCAGGCCTAAAGTGGAGCGAGTGAACAAAGAGTATGCAACTGTAATAAAAAAGATGTTTAGTTAAAGGGGTTTTTGTGATACGGAGTTTATTTTTATTTTGGCACATACACAATTTTTTATTATTTTTATTAGTAATTTAATTTATCCTAAATGTAAACAAACCCGTCTATAACACAACCATTGCCAAGTCAGTGATGCCAATTGATTATTCCTTTACCATGATTATTGTTTGCGGCTATGGGTCCATAGACATTAGACTATATTCTACACTTGGTAGTGTCTAAATTGCATATTTTTACTTTGAAAGTGTTTAATTTGATGTTTATTTATTATGTTAATTATTACTTAATTGTTATAAATATATTGTATAATGAAGTATGATCCTTTAATATTCCGGTGAAAGTATGATAAGTGTGCACAATAAGTGAAAAAGTAAAAATTTTGGTATTTTTTGTTTGTTTACATTTAGGTTAAATTTAAAAGGGACATGCTATAACTACGTATACATGGGTATAACAAGTGGATCAACCAAATGTTGTACCAAAACTCTTCACTCTCCCAACTATAAAATAACTTATTACATGTTAACTCAATGGAATAGACAAATAATAATTATTATAATATATTCTAGTCAATAAGTTAAGTTAATATTTGAATGGTTCAAGTGATGGCACCACTTTGAGTAAATAAATTTATGAAAGTGGAAATATATCAAGTTAATGATAAATGAAATGTAAAATTAGCATAAAGTCTGTAATGACACACTCCAGTGACTAGTTTTAAACCATATTATGTAGCTTGACAAATCTCGACGTGAGATGCATAAGGTCGGATGTTTGTATCCGACCAGAGAGAGACATCCGACCTTATGCATCTCACGTCGAGAAATGATGTATCTAGATATACATAATATAACTATAAATTAAAATAGAATAGATGTGCAGAAAAAAATCTATATTAAAATACGAACAAAAAGCAATAATATAATTTACTTCCTTTAACAGTGAAGATGTGTTAGAATAATGCTAACCACTCCTATCTTTTATTTGTATGTATTGTATGAGTTAGTTGTATTTGAACATAACTTTGGCTAATTAGAGTTTGTTGATACCAACTGTTAGTTTGGAGACAGGGTGTTCAAAGTCACAACACAAAGCACAAAATAGTTAGTTGATAAGTCTTCCGCGATAGAACACATGACTAGAAAAACACTGTTGCCAGCTTAAAACGTAAAGTACATAGTAGTAAAATTTGATCATAATTAAAATATTTTTTATGAAATTGTCTTTAATTAGGGGTACAGCAAACAAGGTGCACTTGTTACGTGCTGTAAAACAGGTAGGTACTGTATATTTTCGACTGCTCTTCTAAATAGTAATAATACACTAAATAGTTGCATGATCATGAATGATGACTATGTCGAAACCGGTCGTGTATTTCAACAAATAATTGTAAATTATCTAATAAATAAAGTGGAAACAACTGCAAGTATTAAGTGTATTATTAATGTATAACATGAATTTCCATCAAGAACCTACAGTACATTCAATAACATATGCTCTTCTAAATGTTATAACTACCGCCAGCCGTTTCTCGTACCGGTTGCGAAGGCTGATTCTGCAAAGAAAAGCTCCAGCGTGTATAATTATAGCATAGACTAATATACATGATGGTTGAAATTTGTGATTAGGCTCTTCAAAAGGTAACGGGTAAGTGAAGCCGACAGGAATCGAGTTGTAATCCATTATTACAACTCGATTCCTGTCGGCTGGAGCCTATGGAACATATGGGTTGGAGATGGAGCTCTTCAAAAGGTAAGTAGTAAGTGAAGCCGATAGGAATTAGGATACTGACGTCATTGCCTCATTCTATTCTAGTAATTACTGACCGCTACTGCAGGGTTAAGACTGCTCTCCAGCAATTTCGGAAGCTACTCAATTTTAAGACCACCACCGCACCGCATCTGCGAGTCGTCGTGAAGTCGTTATTTTAACGCATTTAAATCGAAATGGCTTTCTTTTTTAATGTCGGTTAAAAAGTAGTATTCAGATCTCTGCCGCGACCTAAGTTAACAGTTTGAAAATGAAAACATTCAGAGATCTCAGTGGAGTAAGCATTTCACATAGAATAATAAGTGCTATTACATTTCAAGATAAGATTGTCCAGTCGAACTTATGTCGAGCGACACGGGGTTGTAGATTTCGTAGCATTCAATAGACGAGACGAGACGACGGCGATGACGTAGTAGGGTTCATCAAGCCCTATGATGTCACCTGCGCGGCGGGCGTGGGAGCCGACTCGGTGACATCATAATGTGCCGACCTTCAGTGCCCAGCCGACTGTCTCGGGGCGCGCACGGCCGTAGAATCGAAGCATTCTCGTGTAAAAGTGCAAAACTTTCACTCTCAACCGTATATCGTGTGGCATAAACTACCAGTGTTTTTGTGAAGTATTCGTTTTAAACGAGTGACTTCAATATCTAGTTTGCGTTGTTATTTTTAGTGATTGAGTCAGATGCGTCTGAAGGACGATATCCTTACGAAGATTTTACGCACCTTATAAATAACATTGTTGACAAACATCACACCTCGCTCTTATATCGGTAAGTTTACAATTATTTAATGCGTTTTTATACTTTTGATAAAAGACAACGTCCAGTAAGTACATAGTTAAACTATTTGCATATTGCTCTTTTGTTCTATGTAAATGACCACTATGCAGTAGGTAAAGTTTTTATAAATTAAAATACCTTAATGCTTAACATAAAATTGTAACGCAACGTATTTTGCAGTTAATTTTATAAAAGTGCTCGATAAATGAAGCAAAAGCGTTGTTAAAATGTGTTTATCTTTATTTGTATTTAAAGGGTTGAAAAATAATCAATTTTACAGACAATGGAGAGATTGGAGTCAGGTCGAGGTATTCGGGTGGTGACCCCAGGGGAGGACCACACCTTCGAGCTGGACGAGGCGGCGCTGGAGGAGCTGCTGCTGCGCGAGGACGTGCGCGAGCGCACCGCCGTCGTGGTCTCCGTCGCCGGCGCCTTCCGCAAGGGCAAGTCCTTCCTGCTCGACTTCTTCCTGCGGTACATGCACCACAAGGTAGGTTCATTTAGATGGAACATAATCTAAATAGTTAGAATCAGAGGTGAGGAAATCCGTGGCATAACCAAAGTAACCGACATAGCCCAGCGCAATAGGAAGTTGAAGCTGGGCATCAATAACCTCGACTAAATATTTGATATCTACTCGCATTCTATTTTAAATGCAAATTATTTACTATAATTATGACCTTTTAACTATTTCAGTATGTGATAAACGGCACTGGCGAATGGATGGGGTCGGAGGACGAGCCGCTGCGGGGCTTCAGCTGGCGCGGCGGCTCCGAGCGCGACACCACCGGCCTGCTGCTGTGGTCACAACCCTTCAAGGCCACACTGGACAGCGGGGAAAAGGTTGGGAATTGAAGTTACTTTCAATTTTTAATTCTGTTCTGTCATATTTTAGGCAAAATAAGGCCCTATTTCCTATGACATTAAGACGCCTCGTACATATTGCAGACCGTATAGTATATATCTATCTATTTTAACGTTTTAGGTGGTGATCTTCCTCATGGACACCCAGGGCACATTCGACAGCGAGTCGACGGTGCGCGACAACGCGACTGTGTTCGCGCTGTCCACCATGCTGTCCAGCGTGCAGATCTACAACTTGTCACAGAATATAGAGGAGGACGACTTGCAGCACTTACAAGTAATTGCTCTTCATTATTCTTTCTAGACATTGATTCAATACTCTCTGTAAGTGTTCCACACTCCATTCTTGTCTGTTGGCCGCTTTCTTATCCATGTGGAATGTGGATCCTGTTGAAGCTGTTTTATTTGAAAATGAAAATTTACATCGTCCTCTTACCTTTGTTATCTTCTTTCTACTTTTTCTAAGCTTGTATCATTAACTTGGGGAGATATGTAAGTGTTAGCGCCGACGTGATCTCCGGACTCTATCTAATATCCTACTTCAGCTGTTCACGGACTACGGGCGACTGGCGCAGCAGAGCAGCGGCGGCAAGCCGTTCCAGCGCCTCCAGCTGCTGGTGCGGGACTGGAGCTTCCCCTACGAGCACGCTTATGGCGCAGACGGCGGCGCCAACCTGCTCGCTAAGAGACTCACGGTATGACAATCAAACTTTACTCTACTTACGAAAACCTAACAGAAGAGTAAAATTGGCTATGAATCATGCGTGATGCGGCGTGCATAAATACTATTTTTCTTTCTTTCTTTCTTTAAATAATAAAAGGCCCTCTATATTTTTAATGTATGTGTGAATTTGTCTTGTTGTGACCCTCTTGTTGGACTTGTAGTTAGAAATAGTATATTTTTTATATAAATAAATTAAATAAAAAAACCTGTCTGACATACGCCCGTGTCTCAGATCCACGAAGGCCAGCACCAGGAGCTGCAGTCGCTGCGGCGGCACATCGCCAGCTGCTTCGAGCAGCTCGCCTGCTTCCTGCTGCCGCACCCCGGCCTCGGCGTCGCCACCAACCCGCACTTCGACGGCAGCTTGAAAGGTCCGTGAAAATCTGACTACAACCTTTTCTTTAACAAAATTACTACTTAATTTAAGGAGTGGTGTGATTAGATTGTTTATTACCTATATATATAGGTAATATACAGACTGTAAGAAAAAATAAATGAGTGATATTTCATAAGAATCCGTATATATCGCCAGTAAAATATTTTTCATTACCCGTTTTGTGGTATGACGTCACGTGACCTTATTTTATTATGAGGTTTTATTAAAAGAAGAGCGCCCGCATTGCGATCATGTCACTGGCAGCGTACGGCAACGCGATGATATCCGTACGTTGCGAGATGTTAAGAAGTCAATCTGTGTTGTGACTGTGAAATGTCAGTTTTGTATAAACTACTTAGATTATCAATCATATAAATTAAGATAAATTGACGAACTCGAAATGGCCCTAATTTTGGAGGCTAATTAACATCGTTTAATAACAGAAATAAGCCCGGAGTTCAAGCAGTCGCTGCAGCAGCTAGTGCCGTTGCTGCTGGCGCCGGAGAACCTGGCGGCCAAGAAGATTGGCGGTCAGACGCTACGGGCGAAGGACCTGCTGCTGTACTTCAGGTCCTACATGAACATCTTCAACGGCACCGACTTGCCCGAGCCCAAGTCTATCTTGGAGGTACTCGCATAAGTATTTACTTGTTGGTTGATCCGTCGTCTTCCTGCAGTGACATAGCGTTGGAGCGAGACGCATAGTATAGTGCGTCTCTGTCTAACTTTGAGAGGGTTAGAGGATAGTGGCTTAGAGTGGGTGCGGTTGCAGCTGCAAGTTATAATATTAATATTCCAGGCGACGGCGGAGGCCAACAACTTGTCGGCAGTGGCGGGCGCGCGCGAGGTGTACGAGGCGCTGATGGAGGAGGCGTGCGGCGGGACGAAGCCCTACCTGCCGCCCGCGCGCCTGCGGGACGAGCATCAGCGCGCCAGGGACAAGGCACTGCACGCCTTCCACTCCAAGAAGAAGATGGGCGGCGACGACCTCGAGCAGACCTACTGTGAAAAACTGGAGAAGGTACGAGGGATATACCCGTATAAGAAATAATTTCTGTGTCCCATAATTATAATATGATTATTATAAGACTAATAATGAAGATTTATTGATAATGAATAAGCTTGTTTTTTTCAACTGTCAAAAAGGATGACGTCGAATTATTCACTTTGTTAGACGCGCCTATTGCTAAATCGTCTATGTCTAGAGATCCCGTATTTATCACTAAATAAACATATAGTATTGCAAATCGAACGTATCTACAGCAACTTGCGACATGTTGTGCACACGATACGCGGAGGATTAGATTGCGATTGAGAGTCAATATGTTGTGTGCAGGAGCTGGAGGAGCAGCACGAGCAGTACCGCGCGCGCAACGAGGACAAGCGGCTGGCGCGGCGGCTGGGCACGGCGCTGGTGCTGGCGGGTGCGGCGCTGGCGGCGTACGCGGCGGGCGCGGCGGCGGGCGCGCTCGGCCTGGCGACGCTGGTGACGGTCGCCAACGCGCTGTTTGCCGCCGCTGTGCTCATGCTGCTCGTCTGGTTCTACTCGCGGTCAGTTTTAAAAAAATTCTCGATCTTAAAGTAGCCCCAAGCGAGATCAAATCACCTTGCGAGCGGTGGGTGTGGCACAGAATCTGATTCGCACGTTCGCATCAAAGTCGGGTAGATGGGAAGGCTACCTTTAATGGTTTTCTCTGCGCGTGCGACGGCTGCCTCGCCTCACGGACCGCTGCTCTATGAGATGGCATGAAAGACGACTTGACGCAGCGAAGGCCCTTAAATCTTTTAAAATAATAGCAACCTTAAAAAGCTTATATTGCATTAAATCTTTTTAGATCCAGTGTATTTTGTAAATGTATATTGTATATCCTTATAATATATAAATAACATAAGGATAAATATAATAAACGCAAAAGTTTCCACGTGTGTTCCCGATAGATTTTAATTTGCGTTAACGTCAACTTAAATATATGGAATTACAAGGAAGTTAATGAAATCATTTTGTTATTTCAGAGCGACTGGAAATTTCGCAGAATTGGCTATGAAGCTTGACGAGATAGCGGATCAAGTAAGTTTCTTCAATTAGTTTCTGTTTAGTGCCACAGCATATGTGTTATTGTTATCAGGATCCAATTACACGTTTTATAATAAACACTTCTAGTTAATCGTATTTGGCTTTATTCATACGTAGCTAATTTAATATACAGTATCTTATACATAACTAGGTACCTACCTATACAGATCTTAACTCTAGGGGCCTCCCTAGGGGACTAATATTAAATCTATCTTAGGCTTCAATGTCAGACGTCATCTTGACATCTTATTGTTTTTTTAATCATAATACATAATGACATAGCATTATGTAACAGTTTCAACTAACATTCCAGCTGCGGAGAGGGCTTGTATAATAGCTTAACAGATAAGATCACATAATTGGGGTCACCACACGGAAATAACAATATAGTGAACAACACTACAAATATGATTTTATACATCACAATTTTGGGCACACACCTTCGTAGGTATTAACTATCTAGAGTTGTTTTTTGTGGAACTCGGACTTCTGGCAGTATACTAGTTATATGTACTCCGTGAATCTGCTACGACCCGTCCTAATGTGCGCAGTTCGTATTTTGGGCTGTGTTGCTCGGTGGTCCGACATAATGTGGGCGTATGTAACTTATAAAAATAATCTATCTTAACCCGATGTCAATAGGTGATGCAGCAGGGTCTACAGCTGGCGGGGCGACAGGCGGTGTCGGCGGTGCTGGCCGCCACCGCCGACGACAAGAAACACACCTAGTGCTCGCGGAGGGTCCGCTGTATATACTTGCTACTACTATAAACCAGGAGCACGATTCTCGGGCAGTGGAAAAACTTTCGAATATTAGTATATCCCGCTCGCACGCGCGGTAAATCTCATTTGCATGAGCGGGACAGACCGATAGTAAAAACTTACTTCGAGGCCTGAGAATCGCCGTCCTGTTATTGTATTATACCTGTTACTACGTGTATATTTCCCTTATAATTGCCACCAGTGTAAATGTCACATTTATGTGCCGTTGTATTTACAATGTCACATAAATTTAGTCGAAATGAATAGCATATTTTTGTTTACGTTGTTTTTAATTTGGATCTAAATGGAATAATTGTTGTATATTTGGCAACTGGAACCTCAACAAATGTAAATATAGATGACGATTGTTATAATAACCTGTAGTTTCTTGAACATACTCGTACATTTAATGGTATTCCGTGGTACAAACTAAAATTAGTTATACCTAGTGTCTGGTGCCTTATTAAATAAATATTTTATTTATACCTCTGTCTTAAATGGAAAATGTAATGTGTGCCTACCTGATGCACTAGTCAAACATTGGGCACAAATGTTGTTACTCGCCAGTGATATCCAACATGAATAACATGTCAGCGCATGTTTTTGTTATGGCAACATTTAATTGCTGTTTTGTATGGTATATTGCATACTGACTCATACATGTAAACTGTGCAGTAATACTTGGTGTTTATACATTTAAAAATATTGTGTATTGTGTATATAACAGAAAATTTAGATTTTAAAGTGGATATTGTATTGCTTTTTTATAAGATTTAATATTTTGTATATTTCATAAATATTTTTATAATAAAATAAAGCTAATAATTACATAATCAGTTTTAATTTTAAGGCCTACTTTATCAATAAACTGAACACTAAATTCTTATAGAACTTTCTTAATATTTTTAAAATTAGTAACTATCTACTACGAATTGGGGGTTAAAAATGAAACAGTCAAAACAAATAAAATAAAAAAGTCAGTGCTCTGCAATTCGGCTTTACTTTCAATCTCTTTAAACCATAAAAAGTATTTTTAATTACAATTATAAATTATAAAAACAAAATGTGGAAAGAGAATAACTATTAACTATGTTAAAAACAATTATTACAATGCCGCTTTTCAGAAACAACGAAATTAGACTCTGAAAAACTTACAACAAATATAACGGTCACATGATAATAAAAACACTTTCAAATTGGCACATAGAGGACTTACAGTCATGGATATGTATACATTATTTACAACTGCTGACACTCCGCTGAGACTGGGCTCCGTGTACCGCCGACGGGCCGCGCGGCGCCGTATGTCGAACAGTTTCGAAACTAGATTTATACCAAATTCTTAAAGCCTTTTTAATACAAAACAATGTATTATAATTATTGTCTATACATTATTTTAATTAAAGACTCTAATGACCGAACACTCCAAACCCTATGACTATTAAATATTTATAGTGTATAGCAGTGCAATAGCAAAGGAGCACATTAAGTTCTAAAAATTGTACTATACTAAAAAGTATAAAATATCGCTTATCATAAGTGTCTCACGATCTAAAAAACTAGTGAAGAATAAAAATTTATCTATTATTGTGAATATTTGTCTAAAACATACTTGTCTTTAAAAACTTTACAATTGGACTAATGAGTAGGCGTCCACGAGTAGCCCAGTCTCGATAAATTACAATGCTCAATACATGAAGGCATACAAAAGAGGATTTAAGTACATTACAAATTTCGTGCTACGCAACAAGTGATGATAATTCCAATAAATTTGTCATTAAATCTGAAGGAATTATTTGTAAAACTATTGTTTGTGCATTACCCGGGTAGTGGTACAGAGAATGGACAGTTTACATAATTGTGAATTATTTGTGGCAATGAGGGTTGTTTAAATTTTACACGCATGAAGCGTCGTCTGGTGACAGAAGTGGTATCAAAAACTGTCAATAAGAATTTTGGATTCTTTTTATGTCACCAGGCGGCGCTTGACAGCACGACGGTCCATGACGTGTGAAACAACTGTTGGATGTCAAGAATTTAGAAACCCTCATTACCACAAAAACAGTCATTTGAAAAATGTAATTGTTTTACACTGAAATGAATATGGATTCAAGTAGAATCAAACGAGATTCTATCAGAGACATCTTCGATATATTAGATTATAATTTCTTACTTTGTACCTTGTTAATATTGTGGTAAAGCTCTTTGTAAATGCAATTTTATACGCTGCTAGGTTTTAAGTTACATATTCTGTATAATTCTTACTTTTCAACAGAAAAAATAACACTTCATCAAGTGTAGTGTACATAACTGTCCATTGTCGTGTTAGCTCGGAGTTAGGACAAAAGGATTTATAGTTATAAATATATTAAAATTTGTAATATGTGTATGTTACATTTGTCACTCTCATGATTTAATTAATACCTAAAATAAAAAAATATTAGTCTAATGTTATTGCTTTATTAATCTACTTATGTTTATAATGTGAAAAACATTAAGATCGACTGTCCCGAGTGAGACATCCAACTCGAGATTAACAAAGCAATGAACAAACATCACTATGATATATTAACAATAAATTTATCTATGACTGTACACCCACCTCCACCGGTCCACGCCGCTCCCATAAAATTTGACAAAACTAACCATCTATTT
The DNA here is from genome assembly GCA_905187575.2 of Celastrina argiolus. Taxonomy (NCBI): domain Eukaryota; kingdom Metazoa; phylum Arthropoda; class Insecta; order Lepidoptera; family Lycaenidae; genus Celastrina; species Celastrina argiolus. The sequence continues at coordinate 23,794,987 of LR994580.1, read as the reverse complement.
AAAAACACGTATAAATCTCCCGTCGGGCTACATTCACTAGATTACTGTTCGCTCCACGCGCACACACACGCGCACTCCGTCTCACTCCGGCTAATTATTGCTCGACGTTTGCACTGAAACCTTTGACCGCAAACTGGACGTCTTTAAAATTTACACATTGAGCATCACTTTTCGAAACTTAATTCCGCAAGTGTCGTAGTCGATCCCCATTTCGATCTCGACTCGACGGAAGCCGCGGGCTCGCTTCCGGCTCGAGGGGGGCCGGCGACTCTCCTACTGGTATTCATAAGTTTAATCGCCTATGTCGCATAGGGTCATCAATAGTGGACTATCCAAAATAATTTAAAACCTACGTCACAACCCTTTACGTTTGGCAAGTCGTGACCTCCGCCGCGGCCGCCGCCGGGCGGGCGCCGGTGCCGGGTGTCGCGGGCGGGGGGGCGCGCGGGCGGCGGGCGGCGGGCGGCATCACGAGCTCTTGTGCTTGCCGTTGGCGCGCAGGTCGCCGGCGGAGGGCGAGGGGCCCAGCGTGCGCTCCGCCGCCGCCGCCGCCGCGTGCTCCATGCCCTTCTCCAAGCCCGCCTGGTACACCGGCTTCATCACCTGCAATATTACATTGTTACTTTAGTATAATTCTACGTTTAATTACGTTCAGCTGGATAGTTCTTGTAACGTGTTGTATACTAACATTATCCCACAGCCAGTTGGCCATGTCATCGATGGAGACGCCGAACTCTCTCATCTCGCCGCTGTACCTGAAATCAAAACCAAAATGTTGTTAATAAATTTTAATTCTTCACGCAAATTAAATCTGATTTAACTTAACTCACCTTTCAATAAATTATAAATGATTTGGGGAGCTAGAGTCGACTTAAGTGATCTTGGAAATTGGACCAATCACAATACATTTGACGTTTATGAGAACACCATTCTACGGTTCTAATATATCGAGACTGCATCGAAATTGTACTATTGTTAGATTTAATTAGCAAAATCGGACAAATGAGTTTAGATTAGAATTAAAAACATTCCTCGGGGATATTAGTCATTTCTTAGTTCATCGGTTGCCGCGCAAGGTAGTCTTATCATACTCAATCTCACCGTATATACGCCCAGAGAGCCAGCGTGAGCAGCGAGATGCCCATGACGAGGTTGCAGAGGTTGGCGATGGGGTAGAGCCCCACGAGCCCGAACACGCCGCTCAGCACGTAGAAGAACAGCGCGATGGCGAAGAACACGGACGGCGTGCGCGCCGCCTTGAATATGTTCTTGCTCTCGTTGTGCGCCTTGAACTGCTGGAACTGCTCTTCCAAGTCCTGTAAAATAAACCAACAACTTTCTTTATTAGTTTGAAACGGATTTAAACAAAATTACATTTGAAAATGTTTGGTTGTCTCATTTGGTTATCGTTTTTAGTCATGGTAATACAATTTATAAGGTTTATTTTAGAAGGTTTTTTTATATTAGGCAACTTATTCAAAAAGTCGTTTCGGTAAACTCTGCATGCCTTTAAATGCCTATTTAAGGATAACTCATACTGTTAGTGTGGAAGTGAAAAATTCGCACTTAATACTGGTGATACTTCAATTTGTCGTCGTGATAAATACGTATATCTATGCAAAGTTTTATTTTTCTGGGGTTGTAGGGTATTTTTGGGGCTATATCCCAAAAAAATACTATCAAACACTTTTCAAAAATATTTCCCTTGGCCGCCAGTGAGACATATAAAAATATCGACCATGACGTTAAATGTATTAAGTAGGTCGGCAATATTACCAGGAGCAGCTGGTCGCAATAAGATTTGCTGAAGTCGTCGCCGCCCATCTTGCGCTTGGAGTGGAAGGCGTGCAGCGCCTTGTCCCGGGCGCGCGCGTGTTCGGCGTCCAGCAGGCCGGTCTGCAGGTAGGGCCGCGCGCCGCCGCACACCTCCTCCATCAGCGCCGTGTACGTGTCGCGCGCCGCCGCCACCGCCGTCAGGTTGTTGGCCTCCGCCGTCGCCACCAGCATGCTCTTGGGCTCCGGCAGCTCGTTGCCGCGGTAGATGCCCATGTACGCGCGGAAGTAGGGCAGCAGCTCCTTCACGCGCACTCGCTGCCCGTTGATCAGCTTCGGCACGAGGTTCTGCGGCGCCAGCAGCATGGGCACGAGCTGCTGCAGCGCGCGCTTGAACTCGCCCTCGATGTCGACGAGGCGGCCGTCGAAGTCGGGGCTGGTGGCGACCTTGAGGCCGGGGTGCGGCATGAGGAAGCACGCGGTCTCGGCGAAGCACGACGTAATGTGTTTGCGCAGCGACTGCAGCTCCGGGTGCTGCTTGTCCGACACCTGCAATCGTTTATTGATTTTCGCTTAAATAAACGTTCAGTCAGTCACAAGAATATGTATAGCGACATGATCTTAATATCAACGATGAAGAAGATTGTGTAATGTTATAGTAACGTTTTCAGCAACAGACGGCGCGGCGTCAGTAGTCAGTATACCTTCAGGCGGCGCTGCAGGATGGTGCGGCCGCCGTCGGCGCCGTAGGGGGCCTCGTAGGGGAAGCTCCAGTCCCGCACGACGAACTGCAGGCGCTGGAACGGCGTGCGCCCGCCGTCCTCCAGCGCCAGGCGCCCGTACTCTGTGAACAGCTGTCCGTACACGTTAACCATCAGTGCCACCAGTGTCCAGAGGCGAGGTCTTGATGGAGTACAACCCTTCGCTACAGCAGGTTTAATACTCGTTTATATTATGATACGAAAACAACTTTGATAAAAAGTACCTATGCATACAGAGCCTAAATTATTACCATTTCAAATTTTCACAAAAATCCGTAAATGGTTTTTGCGTCCCAAGCATCGGTATATCCATAGAAGCATTCATTTGTATGAAATGTCTTTGGAATGTGCGAAGATACGAGGGAGGCATACGTCTATTTATTATGACCCATATTTAGTACATGCTATTAATATCTTATTATGCTCATCTGCATCTATGAGCCGATTATTTATATAAAAATAATAATTAGGGTAGTTTAGTCACCGGGCATGTCATTTTGCACTCGGCACTATTTCCTAGTTTGTAATGTTTGTTCGCGTATTAATTCAAACTGTTTACTACAAATCATATTGGCGAAATCCCTCATCACCTGCAGGTGCTGCAGATCGTCCTCCTGTATGTTCTGCGACAGGTTGTAGATCTGCACGCTGGACAGCATGGTGGACAGCGCGAACACCGTGGCGCAGTCCCGCACCGTCGACTCGCTGTCGAACGCGCCCTGCGTGTCCAGCAGGATGATGGCCACCTGCGAACATCAGGGTGCACCTTTTTTATGTCTGCTCGGATTTCCATTACGCTGACCTGACGCTGAGTAACGGATTATATTTTTAATTAATTAGTAAGAAACATGCAGTGAAATAAAATAGATACTTGTTGCTTTAAAGTTTACAGTATAACACGATTTACCTACAAATGAACAGAATGTGAATATTATTATTAGGGTTGAACCCTAGGTAGTAGTTTGTTTATCTTGTTGACTTTCCGAAAATAGCTTGTTATGTTTTATTTGGAAATAAAACGTTTTTAATTTTTTATTTATATATTCTTCATTCATTCGGTTCATTCATATTTTAGGGTACGGCTGACAAAGGAGGTCTACGTTGGAAGAAAATTCGCAATAGTATAGGCCGTTGCCCGTCAAATAAGTGTTGATGCCTACAACATGTACACAGTATACATATTGTTAAGATGTGTGCTGTCGATGATCCGACATATATCCCTACATCCCGTAATAGACACATACCTTCTCCCCGTCCTCGAGCGTGGCCTTGAAGATCTCCGACCACATGAGGATGCCGGTGGTGTCGCGCTCGGAGCCGCCGCGCCAACTGAACCCCGACAGCGGCTCGTCCTCCGACCCCAGCCAGTCGCTGCCGCCGCCCGACCCGTACTGTCACACAACACCGTTAGCTATGTCTACGACCTGGGAGAACTCCCGGGTCAAAGTGAGGGGTGTTACAAGTTCGACATGGTAAAAGCGTCAGTGACGGGACCTATGACTACACCACATCCATCGGCGTTACTTACACCTTATCTTTACATGCTCACGTCTAAAATCTTACCTACATATCTGTATATGCCTGGCCATCACTCTGAAGAAGAACTACCCTTCGCCACTGGTACATAAATATCTGAATGTTTGTCTGTGGCATCGTAGGTTAATGCAAACCAAAGTCTACGATGAAACATTATGATGCGGTTTTTATGTTTGTAGGCTGGCGTGATTGAGTTATGACTCATTATCATCATCAGCTCGATTACTTATTGCAGGGAGAGGCTACTTAATTTTTCTTTCGCCAACTAATAGGTATTGCCTAACCGAGTTCGACTGACCTTGTGGTGCATGTACCGCAGGAAGAAGTCGAGCAGGAAGGACTTGCCCTTGCGGAAGGCGCCGGCGACGGAGACCACGACGGCGGTGCGCTCGCGCACGTCCTCGCGCAGCAGCAGCTCCTCCAGCGCCGCCTCGTCCAGCTCGAAGGTGTGGTCGGGGCCGGTGGTCACCACCTGGACGCCGCGCCCCGCCGCCCGCCCGCCGCGCCCGCCCGCCGCCGCCGGCCGCTCCGTCACTGTGGCGACAATCGAGGCTATAGTATGGCTGTCAGGCTTTTATTGTATACATATTATATTTCATGATGGCACCGGATATCCAGAAAATAAGTTGACTACAAGTTACAACGCCTTACATACTAATATTGTCATTTCAAATGCAAATTTTGATTTTACCATATTATAAACGTAGACGCCTCCGTGGTCTAGTGGTTCTGAGCTTGGCTCTTGACTCGGAGGTCGCGGGTTCGAATCCCGCCGAGGAAAAAAAGTTTTCAATGTTCCTGGGTCATGGATGTGCATTAAATTTGTGTATTAAAATAATAAAAATCTTAAATATGTGTATAGTATTAAAGTATTAAATATATTTCCGTTGTCTGGTACCTGTAACACAAGTTCTTCGGATACTTAGCATGGGGCCAGATTGACGTGGTGGGAAGCGTCCATAGATATTATTATTCTTATAGGCGGCCACGGCCACGGGTAAAGTTTAGTTTGCCGGCATAATAATATCGTATATTATACCTCCCCGTGGTCTAGGTATTTTATGTCCGTACCCAAACTGTATCGAAATAAGATAGATATGTATGCAGTACTTTCGGAGCATATTCGACGCAAACGAATGATCAAAATATCTATCCTCTATATAATGTTAGCGTATATAAAATGGTCTCTATACTTCTTCATTCTTCCAAAACCAAAAATAGCCGTTAATGGACTACGATCTAATTTCGGTCGGTGGCCAGCCGACCGGCGACCACTATGTAACAAGTAGTGGTCATAAATCCAGTATGTGGGTGAAGCACTAGGCACTAGAGAGCATTGGTGTATTTGTGCGGAAATAGATCCGAAGGCCGAGCGTTGCGTGCTAGCTCTAGAGCCGCGTGTGGCGGCGCGGCAGCGCGCGGCGTGCGTAGATTGTAGAGTTCATTCCGGGAAAGAAGACTGTCTGAAAGCCGGAATAGGTCCCACTTTTGAGCCTTATTGTGATACGATAAAAGCGAAATGTGGAGACTGTCGGGCCGGGCCGTAGGAAGGTCACAAATAGTAGTGCAACATTTCTTGTAACGTCTGACATGAGTTCATGACACTCGGCACCGTGGAACTGTGGTTGTCTACACAATTAAATAGTAAAGTGCATACATAAAGATATACTGATTCTCCGCCCAATACCTATCCTGCGGCACACCTCGCAAGTACTATTCTATTCCTTTGAATTCTTTTGTATCAATTATAGCTTTTAGTTACAGGAGGATAAGTTTTTGAAACAGGGCGTTCTTGACAGACTGTATGGCCTAAATAACAGACCTCATCAATCTGTAATTATGTTTATTCTTCCGTAAAAAGAAGCCATCTCCGCGGGTGCAGATCAATTTTACATTTAAACAAAGGGACAAAAGTAACACATAATTATTTCAATTTAAATATCACAACACAATGACACATTACTGTGTTCGAATTCCTTTTGTGTGTGTTTATATTAAATTGGATTGGAACAACGTATAATTAGTTTACACTTAACGATGTCGACCTTACGGTCAGACGTCCGGATTGAATCACTCTAACATTGAGTGCAACAAGGAAAACATATATTACCTAATACCTATGTATAATAATATGTTATATTCTTTTGGTCAGAGAAGCAGTGGACAGCAGTAGCGAAGGCTGGTTTTCCTTCAGAGGGAAGCCAAAGATACAACAAGTTGGGATTTGTATAAGGGTCTTCGGAAGGTAAGAGGTAAGTAAATGAAGCAGATGGGAGTAGAGTTATAGGAACCTGAAACGCCACTGGTGGTACTCACTCACGAGGCATGAGCGAAGCCACGTCTGACCTTCTATTCAATATGCAAAATCCAAACAGGATTTGCGGAGACTTCAGAGCCAAATATTAAAGACAGAGCTTTGTTAACCAAAACCTAACGAATTCTTTGCTCTTCTAATTACTATCTATGTGTGAGTAGATAAAATGTGTTATAGTAAAAAAATGTCTATAATAATATGTAGAAGCTAGTGACGCCGGTGAACGTATGTTTCGCAACTCCCTGCGTTGTACTTGGTCTGAGACGGACACATCGATACGTAAGCTAAGCTTAGACAGACTTTCTCAAAGTACTTTGAGCTTAACAAGCTCAAAGTAATTAAGGAGTGCTTATAGAGCGTTTTTCTAACATCTAATTAATCGCATCCTCAATATTACTTTCTAAAGTTAAACAAAATAAGATATTTTGCTTTCACTGCCTTGAAGTGCGGAAACGTACAGTCGGAGAGATCTTATCAAACCAGCCAATATCGCTTATCACCTACGAGATGAAATCACGCTTATCGAGTTGCGTCAAACCCAGCTAGCACTGCACAGTACACCAGTACTACGAGATCATACAGACACTAAGGCCCGTATTAATAAAGAAGTCTCAAACCCGACCTCACTTAAGAACCTGTTTGGCAGATAAAAAATAAAAAAAAAGTTCTCAAGTAAGGTTGGGATAGAGACTTTTTTATTAATACGGGCCGTAGACTGTTTTAATACCTCTAGGCCAAGCAGGAACATTTGAAAGCTACGTAGAGTAATGTAAACGAATAATAATTGTATGAAAAGCATTACAGCGCCAATACAATTGACAATCGATTACTTTGCTTTACGGAACTTTCAAATGTAGGTACCTCGGGCTACGGATGCATGATACATTATGCTGGGGCTAGATGAATTCAGAAGGGAAAATTCGCTGAAAACAGGCACTGAAAATAAAATTCAGTAGGTCCCCTCTTGAATATCGGTAACGATCTTATGGAACTAAATTAAAGCCGAGTCATTTGAGCTATGACGTCCACAACTGGACATGAGCGTCGACGATAAAGTATTTTATGGGGGGGTCGTTGCTATACTCGCCACGCCTGCCAGGTGGGTTGGCTAGATTTCAGATAGTTAGAATGTCCGCAGAAACGCTGCAGCCCATTTCCGGATATATATATTCCATCTGTCGTCTTTTACGGGAAAGATGGTCGATAGGGAGGTTCTATTCTTTCTCCGGCATACCCAACATCCGCGGGAAAGATAGTTGATAGGAACGTGCTTGCTTTCTACGGGACCCCACGGATAGAATCAGAATAACGCCACAGATTTAATTTAGTTCCATAAAAGCGACACTCAATTTCAAATCAACTGGCGCTGGCATCGTAATCAAGAGTAATGAACTGTCAAATACCAATGACGATTTATTGAAGAGTATACTGTTCTCGGGGTAATACTCTCGACACTCGTGTGTTCGATTTTTACTCTATCTATGGCCCCCGGACCATATAGATTATAGAACTACAATGTCCGGGCGGGGAGATTCCGGCCGATATTGTCGCAGCCATCAACGATTCGAACACATAATGAAGGTTACACAGGAAGGCGTTCAAAATGAGGCTAATAAGTAATAACAAACAATTTAGAAAAGGTAAAGGACAGATACAGGAAGCGATGTGGCTATTAACAAACACATAGAAAAGTTAAATGACAAATATAATAAGACGAAAAACATTATCAACAACAGGACGACTGTAGTGTAAGTGCCGAATTCTGAAACGGAAATAGAAGGATATTCAAAGGCCGTCAGTCACTGCTTCGCAGAAGACAACGATCTGAGTGCTATTTAATTTAATTATCGTTTCAGTATTCGGCCATAGGGCTCCAAGTGCATACAAAATACTGAAGAGAGGTTGCAGAGAGCAGGAATTATAGACAGAATTATAGAGCAAGAGAGGTGTTATAGACAGACACAAGTGTGGGAGAACAGGGATCGAAGACAGTGTCTCCACAAGAGTGGTCAAGCGGGAACTGGCAACTTACTGGGCAGGTCTGCCAGCTGCAGCTTCAGTCTACCCACCACCTGGTTGACTGAAACAATTACAAGCTGTTTATTTCGTCTGGGACTAGGAGCTAAGACTTTCATCTCGAGCTTCTGTACGATATCGGCAGAGTTCTGTTCGACTAGTTTCTATACATTTTCCATAACACTATGACGCCTCAAATTATATAACCACAAAGGAAGTGACCGCAGCGACTGCTGACGAGATTGAAGTCCATGTTTGCACGTAAATATATATGAGTGCGCGCGATTCTTCAGCGATGTTGATATAATATAGAGCGGCAACTTGTACGAAAAAATGTGAATGTATTATATTATAATAATCAAAATATAATATTACTACAAATAACAACTCGTGTTGAAATCGGAACTAAAAATCATGCTACTATTTTTTATTAACACCAATTATAAAATGTTTTTTTTGTTTCTAAAACCGTCGAGGACGCGGCACTCGCTCGTACAGTCATACACACAACACCACCCAATACAATACGCGTGCAATTGTACATACATAATACATTAATCATTATGAACAACAAAAAGTAAACGTTTATTTTTAGGTTACATAAACATTTTAATTTTTTTCAATGAATAATTTGCGTCAGTATTTAAAATAGGGTGTTTTATGTTTATATTATTGTTCCAATGCGAAACATATTAGTTGAGTAACAACAGAGTGCGCGTCAATTGAAATCCCACCAAAAACATTTTCATGTAAAAATGTTGCCAAGACGAGTCTTACTACTTAGCTTACTAATTAGCTTACCCTGTGAAAAAGTTATCAGATATCGTATAAAGCCAAGCTCTAAAGACTACACGCCCTAAATCTACAAGCACCTTAATCAAAATCTATCAAAAAGTGGTCAAATCTCATGTAGAACCAAAGTTCTTGATCTATGCGCCCTTACTTTACTAGACTTAGCTTCGCTTAACAATATTTCAGTTAAAACGTGATGCTTGGCCGTTTTATTTCACACACGATAAATGAATGCCTATGAAATCTTTGTAACGGTAGCAAAGATAAAGACTATCGGAGCCAAGGCTTTTGGCCAACATGGCTGCCATAGTTATGTCTAAATTGAAAAAATATGAGATTGACATAACGCTCGCAAAAATAATAGAGCACACTAATAAATACAGTCACTACCGTACATTTTTTTCTAACTTCGTCATCGTAATTAGCGATGACTGGACGCGGGCTTCGTTTATCTCAACGGCGAGACCGTGTGAGCCAGACGTGTACAGTGTGTTGGTGTATATTGCCAAACCTGTCGGCAAACCATCCAATACATACGTCATATGCTTGCAAAAAAACTAACTTCTAGGGAAATAAACAATGTAAATAACATCCCAGAACTGGACTTCGATTTGTTCAATACATCAGAACTTGTTTAAAAAAAAGGCTGACTCGGCACTGGTCCGATGCGATTCTTTAACTATCCATAACCTTGAAATATGTTATTTTGTTAAGTTTTAAGCTTTGGTTATTTAAACAGTTTTCTATATGTGGAAACATGCAAATTGTGTCCTGTTATACGTCTTTTAATGTAGTTTTAATCACTTTTCAACCGACTTCCAAAAAACATACAGACGAATTGAGAACCTCCTCCTTTTTTTGGAAGTCGGTTAAAAAGGAGGAGGTTTCTCAATTCGACCGTATATATGTTTTTTTTTAATTTTTTTTATGTTTGTTCGCGGATAACTTCGTCGTTTATGAACCGATTTTAAATATTTTGTTTGTGTTGTGTAGGGTATAATTCAAATTTGGTCCCATTGTCACCAAAATGGTGACCTGATGGTGGGATCCGTGAGGAATCGAGGGAACTCCTCAAAATTTATATGGAAACATATATCGATTTAGATTTTTTCTGAAGTAGTCTAAGCATATGTTACCAAACATTAAGGTTTTGCACCATATCTTGGACCTAAAAGTACTGAACAGAACTTCTGAGTCCTTAGCGATACATGTTTGATGATTTCAGCGTTGTTTAAAGGAATGCAAGCATATGCCACTACGTCAATTACAGTCGAACTTGGTCTCATAGTTATCAAAGTGGAGACCTGATGATAGCGAGGATTTGAGGGAACTCAAACTTTGAAGTCGTTTTTTTTTTGTTTAAAATTATTGTGTTTCGAATACAATAAAAGAATTATGCTACAACTATGGGACCATCCATAAATGACGTCACTTGAATTTCATGTATTTCGACCCCTCCCCCGTCCTTGTCACATATTTTGTAAGACTTCCTTCCTAGTGTGACGTCACATATTTTTTAAATTTACATCTAGAAATTATATTTTTGCACTTCCATTGATAAGAAGAAAACCGTAGTCGTTATTCAAATGCGTCACGATCTCTCACTCCAACCCTCTTGTCACATAACGTCACACTTCGTCAACTCCCTCTCTTCCTAAAAGTTTGACGTAATTTATGGATGATCTCTGACGCTCGCGTCAATAACAAAGTCAGATAAAATGAATGTATTAATACCGCTCCATTATATTCGGCGAACCGCGCGCATACGATATTGCAAATCTGTTCGGTAGAGCAGATAAGAGCGGGCGATGAAAAGAAAGTCCACACGTACGACGTATCGGCGTTCGACAGTCGAACGCTTAGTCTTATCACATGTACGTATTAGCATGTGCCACTTACCACAGCACACTTTCCACGGATTACCGCGTAACTCCCACTTGCGCCAAATAACTCTGAGATGTTTATCTGAAGTTTGCGTCAGAATAGGGCTCTGGTATATATGTCGAGTGAACAGCATTACTGATGGAATGGGAATATATTATGGACACTTCACAACGCTCTCACGGACAAGTCGATCCCCGAGGGTCCGTTAAAGTGTTGTTTAGTAAAACATTTCTAAAAATACATGACGTGATTAATGTCCCTCTTTCCCTTATTGTAGGTCCTCACACGAATCTTCAGAGGTACCTACGTCAAAACTACTGAAGAGATTCCGCGAATGTCGCAAATCACGAAAATGTATGGAAATAAATAAACGTTATCTAGATTAATTCTAGATTTATTAAACTTTTTGCAGGAATAACCAGTAAGTTTTTGTAAACCCAGTCTTTCTCTAATAAGTTTTTCGTTCAAATTAGATATCTAGATTCTGAAAATACTACTTAAAAACTAAACTAAGTTAGTTTCAAATTTGAGACACAAAGTTTTTTGGTAACGCGCCAGCCGCCAAGGCAAAATATCAATTCAAGTACAACACTGACAATTTGTAATAATTAGCAGTGAAATGAATATGGACTGGTTCGACAACTAACGCTTGCCAAATTAAAATCAGAAGTTGGAGGTCACAGCGCAGACATAATGTACCAAACCGGTCGCCGGCGTGCACCCGACACCTCACACAGGCTTCTACTATACAACCACAATGGTTTGGAAGTTGGAACTAGTTACGAACTACTAACTACTAATTAGTATTTAGTATCACGTACTTTTGTACAGATATAGACACAAACAGTAGGTCAATCAATCAATTTGTTTGCTCTTAAAGTGGTACAATAGATGTTTATATAAATTAATTTCCAGGCATAGCACTTTTAAGTATACAACAGCATGCAAATACTTATAATTTAATATACATGCTCAGCTTCTAAATATACCTCTCTGCAACAAAGAATTCGTTTAATGGAGTGCGAGAATTTATATATTGTGCTATTATACATACTAAATCTCAAGTAATTAAAATGTCTCATTTGTATCGTAAACGACAAGAGCTTTATTTAGAAACTGCTAGCTGTAGAGTGCTAAGTACTTATTAAACTACTGAATTATAACTTTGGGGAGGCTTATGTCCAATAGTGGACGTCAGTGGGAAATGATGATTATAACATCAAACGATATTTGCTTGTATTCAATTTTGTGACAAGTAGGTACTGTAGACAAGGAACCTTGGCACCGGCGGAACCCCTTGGCATGAATACTCTACCACAAATTCGCACAGACCCGTTAAACTATATCGTTAAGTTTATGAGCAGCATAGGGCTGGGGCGACTTCAGTCACAAGAGATCCAATTGGGTCACAGGAGTCATGAATACGCCCAGCCTTCAATAAAACAACTGTAGAAAGTTCACCACATCTGCTAGTGGCGACTGGCAAGTTTCCACAGCCTGTGATCTCGGAAATCACAACACAATAATAATCTCGGGTTTCTCGGGTGCTAGATACACTATTGGGTATTCGTTCCAAATTCAAATATCGCAGACCGTTATCATATCTAACATACCGCGGACGAATCGAGAGCAGCGGGTCATTATGTAAAGCGCTAAAAATGTTTGGAAAGTCGCTAAATACACCTGTTCGATATAACAAGGTGGCGTCTGCTGGCGGAGCTCCAGGTGCGGTTATTGACACCCGCTGGGCTGCCGCCAACGCGCCGGGAGATAAATCCTGCCGCGATTCTCATAAACTTGCATCACTTGCACGGAAAACGTAGGAACTGAGGCATCTGCGTATCGTTATGCAACTCAATTCACTATTTATTGGCATTCATTGGCCGCTCATTCTTAAATTACGCCACTTGTTTGTTACGTGTACATACAATTTTTGCATACATTTAGTTGACTCATATAAAACTTTTGTTTGTGATCTAATGGCATCTACTGATTTGTATGTTTTGTTTAAAGTAATATTATATACTTCAAGTTTTAGTGATCTGTTCTTAATTTTTGTTATTTAAAATTTTACGAAACTGTAAACATTTTATACATAAATAACAAGACGATTGTTATCAAATAAAAACAAGCAACCTAATCGAAGCCTATTTAGTTCACTCTATGTCTGTACACAGTGCCATAACCAAAGAGTAAAAATTATGCAGACTGTGGTCTGTTTGCATGTCTGCCACTAGGCATCATGAAATCAGCTAGATAGTTTAACATTTCCGCACATGTATTTATGTTTCCACTATAACAACAAATACTAAATATAGAATAAATGAAATACTTAAGTAGACCTCCTATACAACAAACATACATTTGCCGTTTTGTACTGAACCCTCTTTTCAGTTTTACTTATGTCTTGTAGCACGCAATTCTGCTGATAGTTCTAGGTAAATTTTCAATGCAAGAGGATCAACTTTACGTGAACACATGCCTCATGAACAATGAACATACAGCATTATTGTGTGTCATCATTATCTATTATATTAGAACAAATTGCCTGCCACAGACATGTTTTGGACTGTTTGAATGAGGCTTTGATTATTTACTCAATTTTGACATTGTGCTAAGATAATTTTAAGGAAGTATTGTAACAAGTTTAAGAACTATGCATAAAAGTTTAGTGATATTCTTTTAATTGCATTTATTACCATCCTATTACCTAACATGCAAAACCAAACAACAGAGAAATGAAAACATTTAATGACAATGCAAGTTTTGTTATTTGTTGTATTAATGCAGTCGACATGCAGCTTAGTGAACCACTACTTTATAAATATACATCTAAGACTACTTCTATCATACTTGTTATCTTTGCTTAGTTTTGATTCTAAGTCCCGATTTCACTAATGCTTGTTAGTGTTAACGGCTTGTTCTTAAATATACTAATTCATGGACAGGAAATACTAGAGGGATAACATGATATTTAATGAAGGATTAACTTTAACACATGCGGGTGAAATTGGCACTAAATCAGAAAACTTTCAGATAAGAACCACTACCAAGGACTACCAAGACACAGGCTTCTGCCTAGTGTGTTGTCCAGTGCAAAATGTAATGCATCACATGACTGCAAACAAAACTGGACTAGGTTAATTATAAAAACAACATGGAATTATTTTATATGTAAATGAATCTGTGAAATTGTTGATGTACATGGTAAGTTATGGTTTCAGATATATATCTTTCTATTTATTTAGAAGTTTAACTACATGAATTTTGCAACATATAACATGTGTTTAACTACTTCAATAACAATGAATAATTATTATTATCCAAGACTTTGTTGAGTCATGACCTGACCTTCTATTTTGATGCAACCGGTGTCTAACTAAGCTTCAATATGAGACACTCATAACACACTATCTATACAAAAGCCTTTATGTACGTACTTAGAAAGTTCTCCTGAAAAAGCTAACAGAACTAAAAGCACACTAGTAAGCTCTGCTATGTGTACAAATATTTACAAATGTGATCACAAGATATAAACTGCCAATTGTAGCACTGATGTTTGAATACATTATTCATAAGTTGGTGAATATTAAAGTGAGTTATGCAAGTCCACATCACCACGAGGGCACTTACAGTCTGGTATTGATTACATATTATTTGAACATCTACATTGGCATATCAACTGAATTCATTAATTGGATCATGCAGGGCAGTCTGTAATAAGCTTTAAACATATTGGAAATGCATTATGTGCTGAGCATAATAAATTAAGATATTAAAATAACAAATTTAAAAATATATAAAGTTTTGAATAAAAATTACTAACAGAAACACTATAAATTAAACATATTTGATGTATTACAATGTTTTAATTTAAAAGTATTAAGTAAATTCCTGATAAGAGTAACCGTTTTTAAACATTATAATATTATAATACAAACATAGCATGATAAACAAAAGGCCTACATTTATAATGTAATGTTTAATAATATACATAAGCATGTATTTTTTTAGCCTCTAACATGCCCATATACTTTCGATTATGAACACTTCTCTCAGTAGAGTTTAAAGTAGAGCCTAGACCGATATAATGTGTGAGCACGCAACAAAACATCGCTGATAGTTCAATGTGCGAATATAAATCGTCACAGCATCGTAACAAAAACAAAATTACCTGATGAGAGTGTCCTGTCAGATCCCCCGGTCATTGTGACAGCCTTCACACCGAATCGGCACTTATAGCGTAATGCAGTTATAAATCTCTGTTCCTTTAGTATCAGCACCAAAATCCGAGCAGCAATTAGAAAAAGATCTCGTTTCAATGTCACAAGTTACATGAGGGGTAGAACGGTACGAAGAATCGGTCGAAAACACACACTGGCAAGTCACTGGGATATAACTAAAATATTTTAGCAATTTTTACCTTTTCCCTCATGGAAATTTGTTTCTCGATGTTTATGATCTCCGACATCAGCCATGGCCAATTTATTTATTTCACGAACTGACATATCTGAACATAGCGACATGCAATTTTTCCAACTCGACGCAAATTGACAAATGACAAGTGACAAACAACTTTGCACAAAAAGTCGTGTCATTGTCATGTCACAGTCAAAATATACAGATAAAATATATGTTTTTTTTATTTAAAATAAGCAATCCCATTAGACCTAAACCATAACAATTTAAAAAACGGGACGATTTCGTGCATTGCATGTGATAAAACAAAAAAAGGTGTGTGCGATTCACACACGATAGAAGTGAAAAATCAGTAAATCGACAAAAGAATGAGATGAATATATATAACAAGGAAAACGGCATTATACATACACACCGACATCTGCTCTCTCGCTCTGGCTCACTAATTACAGGCGACTATGCTTAGAAGATGGGAGTGGGGGACGCTACGAAGTATGGCACAAAGAGGAGAGACCGATATATAAAGTATTATGTATATTTCTGTCTCATTCTTTTGTATTTGTGTCTCTTACCCGTCGTTTTTTCCGTTGCATCCGGTTTGAAATCACAACGATTCTAAAGAAGTTTCACTTCAAAAACATATGATAAAGTAATAAATATGAAATAATAGGTAGACCGTATAATAAAATAGGTACCCACTCGCATGATTTTACGGTATCATAGTCGTACACCACCAAGCCACTAGTGGCAAAAATCTTGCATGAGTCATAATTTTTTTTATTGTCAAATTTGAAATGTCGGTGTCAAATTTCCTCGAATAAAATCCGAGTCGAAAACTCAGTTTTATTTAAATCAGACTTCTTTAATTTTAAACATAATTATTAATTGTTTGTTAATACGCTTTCAGAAAGGCCATTTGTATAGATCAAGAAAATGCAGGTACCTATTTGTATCTCTACTATTAGTGCATAAACTTTGTTTTGTATAAAGTTGGCTAACTGTACTTTATTACTCTTAGAATCCAAATGAAGATACAGAATGGAACGATGTTTTACGTGCGAAGGGTATCATTCCTCCCAAAGAGAAGGAAGTTTCGGAACAGGATATAGTTAATATGATTGAAGATACCATTCAAAAGAAGCAGACTGAAAGTATGTTATAGGTTATAAACAGATGGTTTCAAAGAAGTTTGGTTGTAGAATAATCTAATTTCTATTGGTCTGCAAAGTATATAGTAAAATTGCTATAACTGCAATGCTATAATCTCGATATTAAATCTATAAAAAATTACTTAGTAAATATTCTAAAATATTGAACAAATATTATTTTAATTACAGAAGACCAAAAACTCTCTGAACTAGATTTAGACGGCCTTGATGAATTAGAAGACTCGGAAGATGAGGCAGTCATAGAGCAGTACAGACAAAAGCGTATTGCTGAATTAAAAAGATTAGCAGAGAAGCCAAAATTTGGTGACATCAGAGAGGTCTCAGGCCAGGATTATGTTCAGGAGGTGAATAAAGCAGGCGAAGGCATCTGGGTGGTCATACACTTGTATAAGCAAGGGTAAGTAAAATATATTTTTACATTTAAATAATTTTAATAAGAATAGAATTTCAATTTTTTAACCAAAAAGAAGACAGTAATGTGGCAATATAAGTATCTAATAATATTCTCTTTTCTTTTAACATTTAAAACTTATAGTATTAATTCCTTGCACTATTAAAACTAAACTTTTGAAACATAATATTATTACAGTATCCAACAATGTGCACTAATAAACCAACACATGAGACAGCTGGCGGCCAAGTATCCATACACAAAGTTCTTGAAGGCTGTGGCGCAGACCTGCATTCCCAACTTCCCAGAGAGGAACCTGCCGAGCTTGTTCATTTACTTCGAGGGGGACATGAAGAAGCAATATGTAGGGCCACATGAATTGAGAGGAACTGCACTCACTTGTGATGGTCAGTATATTATAATAAAGTGTGCCAAAATTTTGTTTGGAATATACATTATACATTGTCATTTCTAGGTATAGGACTAGGTACTATATTCTTCTGTCACATCTATGGAAATGTTATGTGCCAAGGGTCATTAGTGTGGTTTTATAGTGAAGCTTATCGCCAGCGCGATCAGTAAGCACGGCCAGTAAGCGCGCGGATGACCCGCTTGAAACTATAAAACGAGTTCAGAGTCGCGCGGTTTGCTGCGTCGTACAGTCGTGATCGGTTTACATATGGAAAAAAAGGTTCATAAGCGCGGCCGAAACGCCGTCAGCGCGGCCATCCGCGCGTGTTGGTTAAACTATGTAACAATTCAAGAGACGCAAAGCTCGTGGCCCGCGACGCTTACCAACCGCGCTGGCAAAAGCGTCACTGTAAAACCACACTTAAAAATACTATGCTTTTTTATTTAAGATTTTTAAGATATTAATTGTTAATTGATATTTTGAATTTTACATCATTACATACAATTACAGAATGCCATTTTTTCGTTACAGAGTTGGAATATATTCTTGGACAGGTTGGTGCAGTGGACACCAAGATCAAGGAGGACCCCAAACCGAGGATAAAGGACAAACTGTTTACTGATCTGGGGTCTAACGACTGGTGATGACAGTATTGTGTAAGGACTATGGGGTTAAAGAATGCTAGTTACGTATTATTTATTTATTAGAGTTTATTTACTCAAAGCTTTTAACTAACTGAATTACAATGAATTTGTATTAATATTTACAAATTTTTATTAATAAATAATTTTTATACTCATGTCTTATTTTATTAGAAAATATTTGTTACACACAAACAACTTACAAACAAAATGTTGTGCTGTTTAACTTTTTCCTGTTTTCGATATTTTTTCCTGTACTTACTTTTATAAAAGTACTTTCGAATCAAAGTTGTGCAGAATAATAATGAAATCAAACAACCAATTAAAGATTCTTAGAAATATATTTACATTTTACATACAACAAATTATGCAGTACACTGTTTCCTCGTTCTGCAACTAATTGTTGCAAATACATTGCGACACTGGCACGATTTACCCAACAATCTGCGGTCTGCCACATAAAGCCTGTCTAGTGAATATACTAAAATTGTACTGACGGAGCTTAGTTTTTTATTGTAGCAACACTACAAAATACTGGGATACGATTGATTAAGTATCACTTTCAACAACGTCTGTTAATTGTTCTTCGTGTGAAATGAAAGATAATGCACTGTATTTAGTCTAATAATTAATTAATACTAACAAGAGCTAGTGAAATTGATGTCATCTCAGTTTCACCGTCATCACAATCATTTATATTCTGTAGCTCGGCCAAATTTTCGGTAAGATTTCTATCGGGCAATAACTCAAATCTGTGCCAAAATGTGATTAAGAGGCAACACTAAGAAATTTTTTCCATACAAAAATAGGGGTCTAGGGGATTTCTATTTCCTCCCTGTACAGTAACAATTTTTTTCCTGAATATTTATGGATATTGTTTGTACGTCCCTATTTTTTCCTTTTTTTAATAAATTAATTATTTAAAGAGATATGGACATTTAAAAACCCAAAAAAATGGCCAGACTCTCCACTCTGTTTAAATATCTAGGAAACAGATTTGACTACAATAAACAACAAAATCAAAAAATAGGAACCTAGCTCAATTCTTTTTTTAGCTAATACAGAAAAAAATATTTAAATCGGTTGCAGTTGTCTCTATCGCGCTAGTGCTGGCTAGCTAAGGCACAGCGAGACAGCAATAGATTTTATAAATACCTATTTTGTATTTCTCTCAACCGTGGTGTTTCCTCTTAATCCCATACATCGCTGCTGTCAATCCGTATTCGATAGTATTGACTTCATTCTTTCTGGACTCTGACGTTGGAAATTCCTATTGAGTATTGCCCGCCGCATATGCCAAAAGAAGAGGAATATAAATTTGGTTGCCGTTCTCGGAAATAATAAGGAGGTTACCGAATTCGTTCGGATTCGGCAAATGAGAATTGGGAGGTTTGGGAGTTAGTCTTTAGCCGAATACAGTGCGTGCCTAGCAGCCGCGGTGGTGGTTGAGCGTGGTGAGCGCGCGCGCGAGCGGCAGGTCGGCCGGCAGGCGGTCGGCGGCGGCGAGCTCGAACACGCGCAGCAGCAGCGGCGCCGCGTGCTCGGGCAGCGCCGCCGCCAGCTCCGCCAGCCGCTCCAGCGCGCCGCCGCACACGCCGCCCTCGCCGCTCTCCAGGCACTCCAGTATTGCGCGCAGCGCTGGGGACATTAGTTATATAAATTCATTTACATTGTCAATGTTAAACTATAATAATCTATGGTAAAAAAAAGTTATAATCTATTGTCTGCTTTAGTTCATGGCAGACTTAACCTTAAGAAGCGCGTCTCTAATAACTCTCGGTTTTAGGGCCCTCCCCTCGGAGACTTTTCGTAGCGATTTTGACGACGCTTTGGGTCCTTAGGTCCTTATATTTATTTATAAAACCTTTGCATACTGATATCTTTAAAAGATAAGGCTACAGTAACACTGCAATATTTACAAAATAATTCTTGGTGTTTGAGAAATATAAACGATCGATATCACCGGGTGTGCATTTTAGATTGGAAAAAAAATTAGAACAGAGTATAGTTTAAATTTAGTTTACCTGGATACGTGTCGGGCACGGCCGGCAACAGCTTGACGAGCAGCGAGATCGCGGCGGACCGCAGCGGCGGGTAGGCGTGCGCGGTCAGCGGCGCCGTCGCCCGCAGCAGCGCCGCCGCCGCCGCCGCGCCGCCCCACGCGCCGCCGCGCCGCACGCCCCACGCCTCCACCTCCTGAGACAAGTTTCGTGATCATTCTTGTGCCACTGGATTACAACTATTACTACTTCGTAAACAATATGTTCTATTTAAAATAGAATAATTAAAAAATAATACAATGATACATTTTTGTTTATTAGGCGGTGATATTATGTATGAAAAGAGAGAAAGCCCGTTTTCTAATATGACCACTTGTTCATCGTCTCGTCCGTTGACAAGCTATCAATATAGCTTAATAAAAAATGTTTAGAACCAAATCGTCGTCTATAAAAACAGCAATTCGTTTTATACACTTCCACGAAGTATTTACGGTGTGACTAGTGAGACACGAGCAATAGTTGAAGACATGATATTTGGCTATTATATGAGATGAAAAAAAATGGTATAAATAAATCACTGAGTAAATGTATTTTAAACTTGAATAATTCTTTACCCAACGCATGGACACCGCGCGTAGGTTCGCGGCCGTACTACCTACGTAGATGTCGCGCGCCGCCGCGCCGGCTGCACAGGTATGCCTACTTGCCTAGCCGCGTAATTTTCATACTCATTACTACATCCATGATTCATTATTTAAAGGAAAATTTGGTAAAAATTTAGTACCGAATAAGTATTCCACATGTCTCACCAGTCAGGTTGTATAAGTAATATTAAAAAAAACTTTCTTTAGGTATGTCATTACATGTCATTCACTCGTATAGTTCGTGTAAACAAAGTGTAAAATAAATAAAGAAGAATAAAGAATAATTGTATACTCATATATATACAGCTTCTGTTAACAATAATAAGAACTAACAAACAGTAAATAAATATAAGATTATAACAGATATATATATATATATTTCGGAACGTAGGTATTTTTGTGGGCGTTACTTTATAGGATCGAAATAATAACACCAAGCTGAACGTGTTTATATTATGAACAATCAAACCTATTGCTACAAGTACTTAATGCAAAGCAGACATTGAACGTAAGCGAATTTAGTCAACTCCATTTTTCTCAAGCCCCGCCATCCATCGCGCGCCACCCTGAACAGTCCTCTCTGTCATCGGTGACACACGTCTTCTCCTTCCTCTTTTGTAAGCGGCAACAGGCCTCTTGGGAAATATGACTAAACTTGCTAGGCTTTCTTTTTTTTTTTCTTTGCAAGCCTTACGTTTCAACTCCGACACGGCCATTCTGACTAGTCACACGTCCTCGTGTGTTGCTCCTGTAAAAGAAAAAAAACCAGCTGCCATATCACAAGCCTTTTGCTCGGCCTAACCTGACTCTACAATTTTAGGCCAATTTGCTAGTTTAATCTCTAATAGTAATCTCAACAGATACTTTAACTTCTTTAATGCACAACAATAAACTACGCAAAGTCTCAGGTAATGCCTATATGACCAGGCCTCTTTAGTCGAAATACGTTAGCCGCGTAACACGACGTGTTCTCCCCACGGCTAACACGTGTGCATCACTCATTGAATACACATCATGTGGTCTGTGTAGACCCCAACCTTCCAGCATCACACGCCCGCTGCGCTCCACGTCCTACTTGAGTTGCCCCAAGAGGTACCGACTTTTAATGGTTGCTGCTGCGAAATGATGCTTGGTAGGTCAAATACTGTCATCAGAATTTGACTTCTATGACACGGCTCCATCGCCGACATACGTCAACCGCTTAACACATTTGTGTTAACCGCGGCTGGCTACCCGTGTGCACATGCACAGCGTATGGTCTGTGAAGACCCCGACTCCGCCAGTATCACACTACAGTCAGTAGATAAACAATTACGCTCACCAAATAATTTTGGTTTCGAATGTGATACTTCAACGAAGTACAGACGACAGTCGTCTAGCCGCCGCGCCACCGCGCTGCGCTGCATCGCTCGCCGCGCTCCGTCGCGTCGTGTCGCGTCGCTAGCGTTGCTCGAAGCTCGATCCACTGTACACAAAATGAAACAGCACAAAAAAATGTTCAGACTATCTAAAATTAAGTTCTTTTAGGGATTTATTTACTAAGACTTCGCTGTGCCTGTCTGTCTTTAATCAGGCTGTATCTCAAGAACAAAACTATCGCGGTTTAAATATCAGCAACAACAATGAGATTAAAATGTTAGATTTCACTATGCAGTGAAATTAATTTAATTTCCTTTCAATGATCTAACTGATTGAATGAAAATAAGCTATTACTTTAGTGTCACACAATAACAAGTGATCAGATTGCACTGTCCTCACTAAACTTGACAAAAATAAACATTTTTAGTTGTACTGTCGCGGGAATCGAACCCACAAAGTCGAGTACTAGGTTCTAAACCACTGGACCCCAGAGTAATTCATAATAATAATAATAGCTCCCTTCACCGATTTCGGTGTCGGTAGTAAATTTCATTCAAACCAGGCCAGCTACGCAAGAGTTATTTTATAGTGTCCAAGTGTGTGCGCAATACACAGAAGGACTCTCTTCCCTTCACTCTCACAACCCAGCGGAACGGTAAGTCGACACGTCTGGCTAGAGAATAGGCACAGGACCGACCTTTTACATGCCCATCTGACGCATAGATCATCTTTCTTGTCAGACAGTCAGGTGATCAGTCTGCATTGTCCTAACCAATCCTAAAAACAACCTTTTTTTGTTTCAACGTGGGAATCGAACCCACGAATCCGGGTCGAGAGCTAAGCTCTGAACCACTAGACCACGGAGGCGATTCATTCGTCATTCATAATACCTGAAGACTCGCTAGTGCGTTTACAACCTTTTACAAAATCACCAAGTTGGTCGAAGCTAACTGAAGTCACTCAATGAACTTTCTAATCTTCCACCGCATCAGTGGACTGCCACGGCCTCTGAGACTCTTGGACCGTTGAGTGTGTGATGCCTTGTTCACCATTAGTTCCAGCTTACATACAGTAACTTCTGAAACATGAAATTAAAATGTGTTAATTCCATAAAACTCATATCACAAACAATATTATCCTGTTGGACGAATTTTAAACTATTCCATATCGCATAATGTTCTAAAAAGTAAAAGTCTGTTAAATCTGTAGGTAATATGTATTCCAAATTTACTTTAACAGATATTTTTATGGCCAGCTTAGGAATAAATAACAATGTACAAGACATTATTTAAAGATACTCTTTTTTTTTTTCTTTGTTTTAAACTCACCAATGAAAATTACATTTAAGTGTGTAGTTTCAAACTACCTACTTATGTTAACCCTCAAGACCCCATGATCAATTTATTGATTTATTGACTACTCTTAAGATTTGTTGTAACTAGAGATTTGTCAAGCCCTCAGCACTTGACTTTAAAACGGACTTCACGTAAAGACTAAGGGATAACACATTAATTGCATCCCAAGATTAATTATGACCAAAGCTTTGTTTATTTAACACACATGTCTTGTCGTATTTTGTTTCAACTATTGTAAAGGCTCCCGATGGGGACATTCGATCGTGGCATGAATTTCTGCTTGGTTGTGTCCCGACAGAAGATAACTTGTAAAAGCTCTGCATGTTAACCCTAATTAAGTTTTAAACTTTAATAAGTTGCAACTTTAAATAATTTTTTAATTCTTTTTGAATAGTCTTTCTCGCTCCTACAAACTTGTCTACCTACTTACTATCATGTAAACAATATTTACAAAGATCATGTCAATGTTATTGTATAAGCCTGTTTGTTTACAACTTGTGCTCACCTGCATAAGACCTTTACTTGTTGTGTAATAATAATTATTATCATTAAAATCAAACTTTGATTTCTTCTTTATTAACTGTGTTGATTTCACTCTATTAATAAGAATATAGCTAGTATAATAACAAGTTTAAAACTCACATAATTTAAGTATCAAAATACTGTAAAATCTTTTAGTTTGAATCTCTTTTCTGTTACTAATACTGTGATTATAAAACCAGACTAATTCTGAACTTTACAATGAAATAAGTAATGATACTCATACTACCAGTTCACATCTTTGCGAAGCAAGTAGAATAGTCCATAAGATACACAATGCTCATCTGCGTTGGTTGGTTACCCAGCAAAGCTCATTCTATGCATCGGGCAAGCATGCAAGCTATGCAAGGCTATGCATCGTCCAGTCCAGCATTATCCCAATGTATTGTCCATCTACAAATAAAACAAAACAGCAATACAAACGAACACTAAACTTTAAAGTTTATTTAGATTTTTGGGCAAGCAATTTCATGGAAACTTTGAAATTGTATTTACTTTGAAGGCTTCCAAATTATAACGAGGAATAAAAAGATTGCTACCACCTGTTACCAAAGCCATCAAGCTTATAACCAAGACCTGTCGTTGACTAGCCAATATCGTGGTTCTATTGTAAATCGTCACGTTCCCATTGTCAATCGTCACATTCAGATTGTAAATCGTCACATTCCCATTGTCAGCACGTTACCATCGTCAGCAGCGCTGTAATCCCATCAATCGTCTTTCTGCTATGCATATACCATGCTGCCTTTGGTAGTGGAGGCTCCGTAATATAATCTGTTCCGTCTCAACGTGATCTGAATGTCCGCAAGGCCATATCCAATCCAACAATTTGTAGGTACCCTGTAACCATCTATCTTGATTTTGCGGGTATATCCCACTCTGATTTCGGAACGTAGGTATTTTTGTGGGCGTTACTTTATAGGATCGAAATAATAACACCAAGCTGAACGTGTTTATATTATGAACAATCAAACCTATTGCTACAAGTACTTAATGCAAAGCAGACATTGAACGTAAGCGAATTTAGTCAACTCCATTTTTCTCAAGCCCCGCCATCCATCGCGCGCCACCCTGAACAGTCCTCTCTGTCATCGGTGACACACGTCTTCTCCTTCCTCTTTTGTAAGCGGCAACAGGCCTCTTGGGAAATATGACTAAACTTGCTAGGCTTTCTTTTTTTTTTTTCTTTGCAAGCCTTACGTTTCAACTCCGACATATACATATAGTTTTTTAATTATAAAATCAGCAACATTTTTTATGTTGTTTTAAACATATTATATCAAAACTTCAATCTTCTCACTGTAAAAGTAGCAACGCGTATTCGGAACTATAAAATGGTGCTCGTTTGTTTAGTATAAACTAGTTACTAGTTTATCGAGGTTCCTACCTGTATATGCCACAGCAGTTCCATCGGCGGTGCGGTGCGGCGCCGCAGCGCGTGCAGGGCGTGCGGCGGCGGCGCCGTGGACGCGCTCTCGCCGCCGCCGCCGCCGGTGGCCGCGCTCAGCGCCGGGGACGACCTGTGATATGGCACATCAATCATGCATATTCGACTAAATTAAAAAATTGCTTTTACACAGATGGCGTTGATTCCTTTGCTTCTTAACTTTAACTTTTATCTATCCAACATTTTTGTAGTGGTGTGGTGTAAGTAATGTGTGTAACTATACTCGGCTTAGAATAAAAAACGTGAACAAAAAGGACACATAATGATAAAAAATTATTTATAATGTCACATAATCAACATGCGATCAAGACAAACAGTGGCACATTAATTCAGTAGAATTTAATTATGTTGTACCAGTAGGGTCCGTCTTGAATATAATTTCAATGTATATGTGTCGACATTGCATTGGAATTTGACAGTTATTTATTCTTTAGCTCAGCGCTAGCGGCAAGTTGGTTTTTGAGTGTCAATTGTTCCATAATATATCAAATCCGATCCCGAAGTCGTGCCGTCCTCGCCTGGGCACGCGGCGACTCGGGCACCCACCGCTCGTCACCCTGCTTCTAAACCTCAACGCGCGAGCACACGGGCATTACTTTGTAACCTTATAATTAAATAATATAGTTTATGTTTATACCGTCCATTTTGTCTCATTTATATCCAAGCAGTCAGTTTCACTTCATCAGTAGGCCCACCGATAAGAGTGCCGTATGTGTGTACTTACGCGATGATATCCCGGTACGCAGCCAGCAGCGCGGCGGCGCGGGGCGGGCGCGCGGCGCGGTAGCGGCGCAGCAGCGCCCCCACGCGGTGCGCCAGCTGCCCGCCGCCGCCGCCGCCGCCGCCCGTCTGCTGCCCCACCAGCTCCAGGAAACACTCCAGGATCTTGTGCACCTCCTCACTGTTACAAACAATCTAATAAAAATCCGATACTCAAGCTTTTTGGTGTATTTCAAAACAGGAGAACGTTTGAGTGTTAGATATCTTGATTCTCCTTGAAATTATAACTATTTCGATGTTTCGATCTGTGTAAATTGTGTTAACGTATGGTAATTGCTGCCAGAGCCATGCGTAATGACCTCTCACAGGCAGTCATTAAGTAACTGGTAGCGGGACTCGATACCTATGCGAACTTTCAATGGAAATAAAATTATAAGTAGTGGGTATTTTACATTAAAACAAAATTGCTATATACAAAAAGGGTGTGGCTGTATTTTGGACATAGCCGTTTGTGAAAACAGCCCTCGTAATAAATTCTTAAGACTCTTTTTTAATTTTGGATGGGGATGATAGATATGTACGCAACACTAAACTGTACTTTGACTGTACTGTTACTAGACAAAATTTATTTTAAAATACCGCGATCATCTTCACGTAGTATGGACACCTTTTATATACCTCCCTATCGTACAAACTATGCGAAAAATACCTTCCTCAGGCGATCATGTACTTACTACAATAGTTATCTAAACAGTGTCGATATATTTTCTAATAATTTGATAAAGTACGGGACGGCACTGAGTGTTGTACTGTTTGATGTCTGAAAGTGATTGGAAAATATATTATATACTTACCGCAAATTGCATCATTAGGTTTTATTTTTTACTTTTTGAAAGTAAACCTTGTGAAAATTAAGGTTGATTATGATATATATTAATTTAAATTCTTAAATTTTCTTTAAATTTAGAAGTTTTTGAACTGAATCTATATATATAAAAGAAAGTCGTGTTTGTTACAACACTTATAACTCGAGAACGGGTGAACCAATTTTCATGGTTTTTGATTCGTTGGATTTGTCTCCTCCCCGAATAGCAGAATACATATTAAAAATAGTGAAAACTTGATGTGTAATGAATAATTAATCATATAAATAAATGCTCATATTTTGTTCATCAAATGTCAAACATTTGTTGTCAAATGATGTAACAACTATGCGTTCAGAAATCTATTAATGTATGCGTATTGAAGTGTCAGTTTGTAACTTTCAATTAGCAACGTTTTTCCAAATGCATATGACATTTTAAACGATATTTTCTTCTTTTTTTTGGCATTGGCAACGATATCTAGGTACTGAAAACGAAAATGCAATTTAAAAAAATGTCTGTCTGTCAGCGTGTCTCTTTGCTCCGGCTAATCTCTGGAACGGCTGGAGCGATTTTAACGAGACTTTCACTGGTAGATAGCTAAAGTTACAAGGATTAATTTAGGCTACTTTTCATCATCATCATCATCATCGTCATCTAACTAATGATCACCGAATCGGCTGGACCGACTGTGACGGGAGCATTCACCGGGCGTTAGCTTATGTTAGTAGGAGTAATCTATACATCTATATGTATAAAAGTAAGTCGTGTTAGTTAAATTATTGATATCTCAAGAACGACTTTATCGATATGGCTGAAAACTGGTGAGGAAGTAGCTTAGAGCAAGTAGACGGACATAGGATACTATTTATTCCATTTGACAGCGTTTCCGTGAACGTTGCGGGTTCTGCGTTAGGGTTTCGCGTTGTGGGTTCCGCGTTGCGGGTTCCGGATTCCGCGTTGCGGGTTTCGGGTTCCCATGCTGCTGGTTCCGCGTTGCGGGTTCCGGGTTCCCGTGTTGCGCGTTCCGGGTTCTGCGTTCCGAGTTCCGCGTTGCGGGTTTCGGGTTCCCATGTTGCGGGTTCCGCGTTGCGGGTTCCGGGTTCCCGCGTTGCGGGTTCCGGATTCCCGCGTTGCGGGTTCGGCGTTACGGGTTCCGCGTTCCGGGTTCCGCGTTGCGGGTTTCGGGTTCCCTGTTGCGGGTTCCGCGTTGCGGGTTCCGGGTTCCGGGTTCCCGCGTTGCGGGTTCCGGGATCCGGGTTCCCGCGTTGCGGGTTCCGGGTTCCTGCGTTGCGGGTTCCGAGTTCCCGCGTTGCGGGTTTCGGGTTCTCTGTTGCGGGTTCCGCGTTGCGGGTTCCGGGTTCCCGCGTTCCGCGTTCCGGGTTCCGCGTTCCGGGTTCCGCGTTGCGGTTTTCGGGTTCCCTGTTGCGGGTTCCGCGTTGCGGGTTCCGGGTTCCCGCGTTGCGGGTTCCGGGTTCCCGCGTTGCGGGTTCCGGGATCCGGGTTCCCGCGTTGCGGGTTCCGGGTTCCTGCGTTGCGGGTTCCGAGTTCCCGCGTTGCGGGTTTCGGGTTCTCTGTTGCGGGTTCCGCGTTGCGGGTTCCGGGTTCCCGCGTTGCGGGTTCCAGGTTCCCGCGTTGCGGGTTCCGGGTTCCCGCGTTGCGGGTTCCGGGTTCCCGCGTGGCGTGTTCCGGGTTCCCGCGTTGCGGGTTCCGGGTTCCCGCGTTGCGGGTTCCAGGTTCCCGCGTTGCGGGTTCCGGGTTCCCGCGTTGCGGGTTCCGGGTTCCCGCGTGGCGTGTTCCGGGTTCCCGCGTTGCGGGTTCCGGGTTCCCGCGTTGCGGGTTCCGGGTTCCCGCGTGGCGTGTTCCGGGTTCCCGCGTTGCGGGTTCCGGGTTCCCGCGTTGCGGGTTCCGGGTTCCCGCGTTTCGGGTTTCGGGTTCCCATGCTGCGGGTTCCGGGTTCCCGCGTTTCGGGTTTTTTTAGTTGAATTTTATCATATACTCTTTTTATGCTCAACGAAGTGGGCAAGGGTCAGCTAGTGTTAATATAATACATTGTAAGTTAATGGTACTTTAGGTCTAGTTATTGTTATAAAAGTTATAAATATTTGTAAATGACTGTTTGTTACCTAAATAAATAAATAATAAAAAAAAAAACCGATTCATTTTACATCCAAAATTTTTTCTCGTCAAAATGTACACAAAACAATAAATAAAATATATGATATTTGACATACATAGTAACCTACCTACTAATTAGGTATCGGTATTACCTGGCGTGCGGCGAGAACAAGTCCGGGTCGGGCAGCACCTCGACGGCGGCCAGCAGCTGCGCGTGCCGCTGCCGCAGCCCCCGCAGCAGCGCGCCCGCCAGCGGCAGCGCGCGCGCCCCCGCGCCCCACTGCCGCGCCCACAGCGCCCGCGTCGCCGCCTCCAGCCGCACGGCCCTGACCACCGGTCGCCATTACATTGAGGGTTTATGTAGATGGATATCATCATATTTCTTGTAAACCCAGTCAAATTATATTATAGCGACTATTATACTATTTAGCCTGTATACTGTATAGTCGAAGTCAATAACTAAACAAATAAAAAAAAAAAGTAACACACGCAAGCACGCACGCACTTATAGGGAGAGAGAGAGTGAGACAGACAGACACGTCCAACTTATAAGAGTCCTCTGTTTTCGTCGGGGGTTATAAAATGTAAGCCAACATTCATTGTCTGATTTAAAAAATTGCTGGAACGATGCTTCAACCAAAGTTTTCGATTTATGAAAGCGACTACATACAGCGGTTTTGGCATTTTAATTTAGCAGAATTTTTATTTTGAGAGGTGTTGTAATTGTACATTACTTCTGTGAGTTCTCCTTCGAGTGCGGCGCGGGCGCGGCGAGCGCGG
The DNA here is from genome assembly GCA_905187575.2 of Celastrina argiolus. Classification (NCBI taxonomy): domain Eukaryota; kingdom Metazoa; phylum Arthropoda; class Insecta; order Lepidoptera; family Lycaenidae; genus Celastrina; species Celastrina argiolus. The sequence continues at coordinate 23,765,053 of LR994580.1, read as the reverse complement.
TGAGCAGCGCGTGGCTGACGCGGTCGGTGGCGCTGGTGGAGCGCGCCGCCGCCGCGCCCGCCGCGCCGCCCGCCGCCGCCTCCAGCGCGCCGCGCGCCGTGTCGCCCGCGCGCGCGCCGCTCTCGCGCAGCAGCTGCAGCACGCGCGGCACCTGCGGGCGACACGAGTAGTTAGTGACCGCCGTGTTACTTCATAAATGGTACTCATTCAATTTGCTATATACGGACCTCTCCTTAATGTGTTGAAGAATATTTTACTTGATTTTAATAGTATGAAAACTTATAGCTTGTTAATAAAAGTGAAATACTATGCTATAATATGTATATTACTATCTATGTAATATAGTATTAGAATAGTAATATATCATAGCATCTAGTATGTAATCAACTTTACATCTTATAATATCGTGTGTCCCCCAAACAAGGCGGACCACCCAGTAGCGTAAGGTTCTTAGCCAATGTATTTCAGCCAGTATTATTATTAAAGATGGATTGGAAGACAGTAGAAGATTTACTTTAACATCCCAAAAGTACAACATTTCAGAATAACAATTACTTGGATTCGAAATTAGAGCTAATTACAAATTGTCAAATTTTCTCATATGAATGATAAGAATAGGAAAAAGCGCGTAAGCACACTACTTGTTTCATCAGGTTACTTAAAACATCCTATTTTTATACAGCATCTGTCTTGTCGTTTACCCTAATGTAACACCAGTACATGGCGACTACCTTGAGGTAGAGCAGCAGCAGCAGCAGCGGGTGCGCCTTCTGCGCGGCGAGCGCGGCGGTGAGCAGCGCGGCGGGCGCGGGGCAGCAGCGCAGCAGCAGCGGCAGCCGCGCCTCCACGCGCCGCCGCGCCGCCTCCGCGCCGTCCCCGCGCTCTGCCGCCGCCGCCTCCGAGCTGATGTACTGCACCAGCACCTCCAGCTGCATACAAATACAATATAGTGAACGGGCGCGATAGAAGTGATACTTGAAAAATATGCTAATTACTAATTGAAAGGCTACCTTTACGTTTTATAGTAATAGTTAAAAAAAAAAGCAATTATTTGGACATTATATCATTAGACGCACTACGCATAAACCCTACTCGTGGACGCTCATTTTAATTTGACTTATTTAGACTAAAGTAACTTTTAAATTTATCTCTTGTGTACTATCGTACATTGCCATGCCTCTCGGTGGGCCGATTTCTCGAGGGTAATCAAATCTTTAATCAACCAACATGGCGTTCAAATTAACAACTCGTAATGAACGCTGATTGGCGAGAAAGAGAAGGATAGATACAATATAATTACACCACGCACGCCCACGCAAGGCTAGTTAAAATATCACAGATAAGCTTAATTCTAATCGTCAACTAATCGATTTGCCTTTTAATAGATTAAATTTATCTGTGGAAATTCAGAAACCGGCTGTGTTTCGCATTTCAAAGGGTTTCAAGACATACACATCGATGTCATTGTCTGGATTTCGATAAATTGTCTATGAGACGGAGAAATAATAGATGTTATATAGCGACACATTCCACGATGTTGTGACGTCATCTGACCTGGTGGTGCGTGAGGCGCAGCAGGTCGTCGGGCTGCTGGTGCTTGGGCGTGGCGCGGTCTCGGCCCTGCCACACGCGCGGGCTGCCCACCAGCGTCTCCGCGAACCGCAGCACCGCCGGCGCCGACCAGCCCCTGCACCATGTATTTACATTTATAAACTAATCGACACACAGATACACTGTTAGCTTTTAACGCCTATGTGCAAAATATAATGAAAACATCATTTCATCTATATATATATATTAAATCTCGCATATCGTCGCTTTACCTTCACGATCTCGTAGTTCTCGTACTATAAAACTACAACTTTTCAGTAGAGTCAAAAAACTTAATAATTTTAGATTTTATTATGACATGGATTTTGGATGTATACTGTACATAACTGAACCCCATTTAAAACAAAATCCATGTCATAATAAAATCTAAAATTATTGAAGCGACGATATCTAAATATAGATGCATCTCTCTGGAATCTCTTGAATAGTATTTAAACAGAAGTATGTTACCCTTTAGGCTGCAGCAGCGTGCGCAGGCAGGCGTCGAGCGTGCGCCAGGACGCGCGGTGCGCCAGCAGCGTCACCAGCAGCGGCCGCCACGCGCCGCCGCCCGCCACGAACATCAGCCGCACCTGCGCCTCCTGTGCGTACGCCGATATTGTTACCACGATCACTCGCGATGTTTCTCCATACCATACACCAATAATATTGTAGCGTCTATTTTATTACGTTAGGTTAGGTCGTTGGAAGAGACTGTAAGCAGTAAGACCACCCTTTTGTACTTCTTGCTGTATTCGATTATTATTATATGTTTTTATATTTTAATGTACAAATAACGAATTTTCTATCTATCTATCTAGCGTCGTACGCTAGTGGTGTCCTTGAGGAAATGAACTAACCATAATCCCGGAAACGAACTTACACACTTTCGTGTGCAACTTGTTCTATTCACAACAATTTTCGCCTTTGACGTACTTTGATTATGCGTTTATACACACATATGAAAAGTGTGCGTACAGTGTACGTTACACACGGTATGAATTATGCACGTATTTACAGACAAATAGATTACTAAATAACGCTAAACCATCTACGCCAACGCTCTAGTGGCTAGCTCGAGCTTAAAGCTAGACGTTTGAAATTCCATGCCACATCTCACGGTTATAACATTACGTATACTTACAGTCTGTTTCGTACATGCAAGACACACATTTACCAAAGTGTAGCGCTCACCTGTCGGCCCAGCGTCTCCCGCTGCAGCTCGGCCAGCCAGTCCAGCAGCAGGCCGCAGCCGCGCCCGCGCGCCGACAGCACGTGCTCGCGCGCGCCGCACATCAGCTCCTCCTCCATTTTGATCTACGCCCAACGTCAAATATGTTTCAGAAAATTAAATTTTCCATGGAATAGTATCGCTAAAAGAGCTGGTCGGTCGTCCTAGTAACTGGTAAGATTACGGTCAAAATAATTGCTTCACAAAACAAACGTCTCGCTAGCCTTTTCACCGTTTCCTTCGGTTTTACACACTGAGGGCTCCCACACATAAACGAGATACGTCGTCACGTCGTACAACGATGCGGCTTCGTTGAAATCTAAGCCGAGCATCGTAAATACCACGACATCGTAACATAATCCGTCGATACAGTGGGGTGGTGTTTTAGTTTATTCCGAAAAATGGACCGCTCTAGACATATTCTGCTTTTGCTGTTCATAAGAAGGTGAAGAAAGAAAATACAGATACTTGGCCACCAATTTCTTTCGAACATGAATAACGGGAGTCACTTTATAAAGAAGTACGACGCCTTAAAAATAGACCGCAAACAAGTTTTTAGAATGTCAACTTTAGAATGAGTGGATCAAGTTTCGAAGAATTACTTCGTCGGTCACGACGTGCATCGATACATTATGGCGTTGTGTCGTAACGCGTCGTGGAAATCTACGACGACGCGACGTCGTATCGTGTTTATGTGTGGGAGCCCTCAACATTGCACGAACCAAATGCTGTGAAATTATCTGAGATAGAAATGTCTTAATTTCTTTATGATACCGTAGTGGAACATGTCTCACCGGCAGGTCGTAGCGGCCGTCCTGGTTGTTGGTGAGCAGCTCCGTGATGGCGTCCACCACGAGCCGCGTGTCGGCGCGCTCGATGACGCGCGTGCCCACCGCCTCCAGCGTGCTCGCCGTGCACGACTCGAACACTGCGAACGTTATGTACGAGAGAACTGTGCAGTGTGCTACGATAGAAACTCCTTGGAACTGTATGTCCTATCTTCGTAACTATGCTATAGTTGTGTCATTTACAACAGAATATTTAAATCGTCAAAATTAATGACGTGTTTTATGCGCGGTGGATAGGTGTAGGTGAATACAACTTGGAGATAAAAAGAAATTAACAAATAATATTAGTGTACTATATATATACCACCGCAATAGACTAACAGTTTTTATATTGCATTTTTTATTAAAGATGGACAACACTAAAGATAATTCAATATCTACAAATTTTAATATTTGATGAACAAAACGGTACAACGGGGAGTTTTGTATATAATTGGTCCGGCGTACTACCACGTCAAAGGTTTTTCTATATTAAATACACTTGCTGGTTGAGGAACTATTAAATTAATATTACTTACTCAGTGGTTAGAGGATGTTTAATATAGATTATTACGGACATTTTCACTTCGAAATATATGAGAGACGTACCTTTAACGATCTGCTCTTTCGTGGTGAGCGGCGGCAGCGGCGGCGGCGCGGCGGCGGGGTCCTGCATGGCCGCGCCCGCCCGCAGCGCCTCCACCACGGGCCCGCGCAGCAGCTTGCACTGCACGAGGAGCGCGCTGTATATCTGGACAGACAGAGACAAACTTATTTTTTTGGGAGGGTTCTTGTCTGTATGACATACCCATGTCACCCATATCAGTCAGGAACCTCACTGGTATACGTTAACTACTAATTTACTTGTGGAAATATGTGAGAATTGGTGAATTTGTACCGAATAACCGACATTTGTTCGGAAACTTGTAAAATATAATCTATGCTATTTTGTTTCACACACATGACAGACCGATATGGACACAAGACCACAAAAGATTACCATATTTTTGTATGTAGTGTAATGTCATACAATGTCGTATAAATGTTTCCATGCGGCGTTGGCGCCAACCTGCTTCCCAAGTGTGGCGAGTATAGATACCCTATAGTATAGGTAATTACCCCCCATGAAATACTTTGGAAGACTCTCACATCTAGTAGTGAACGACATCGCTACAACAATTTACTATACATAATATAAGCAGTACCTCAATAACTTCAGCCGGTGCGGCAAGCGCGAGGGCGCGAAGCAGCGGCGCGGCGAGCGCGGGCTGGCGCAGCAGCGGCGCGGGGTGCGCCAGCGCGCGCACGTACTGCAGCGCCGCACGCACGCACACGCCGCCGCCCGCGCGCGCCTCCGTACACAGCATCTGATTGACATTATGTATTTAGCTTAGTGCATAAAACAATATACTTGTATATTATTCTGTTAGTCGGATTCAATTTGATAAAAAAAATAATTTAACGTCATAATGTAATGTGTCATTCTTTATTGTACTGAAAGTGGATAGAAAACGAGGCGTACATCGAGTACGCCATGTGAAATTTTTTACTGGCCAGTTTTTGTTTTATTTGGGCAGAATATGCGGTAAAATCTTAATTGTTTTATTCTTTAGACGAGTAAAATTTACGTTCTAGTTATGTTTAAAAACTGTTGCAAAAAGAGTGATCGATTGGCACGTACGTGGTGCAGATGCGTGAAGCCGTCCAGCAGGTCGGGGCGCGGCGCAGCGTCGAAGGCGGCTCGCAGCAGCGCCGGCACGCCCTCCGCCCGCAGCGGCGCGGCCGTCAGCGGCTCCGCCCACGCGTCCTCCTCCTCCACCGGTAGACTCTGCTCCGCGAACAGCGCCTCGTCTGCCAAGTGTCATAGTTAGCAACGAGTTTGCCTAAGTTTCCTTCCTTCCTTCCGCAGTTTCCTTGTCATAGATAACGTATACGTATAAATGAAAAAAAGTACATAAGGAAATAATTTACCTGGTGGGTGCGTGGGTCGAGTGAGACGCAGCGCAGCGGCAAAAGCGTTGCCACCGGTGGCACCGCGAGCGCGCTGTACGCGCAGCAGCTGCGCCATGTACCCGCGCTCCACGCCCAGCCGCACCACCGCCCCGGCCGGGCACGCATCCAGCGCCGCCAGCAGAGCACTGGGAAGAGAACGCACTGTATTCGGGTGTTTTTAAATAGTTTTCAAGCATGTCGTTGTATCCTAGGGTGTACCTCATAGACGGCACGGGCATGCCGAAGGTCTGTATGAATAGCGCGAGCTTGTGCGCGGGCAGACCGCGCAGGCCGACCTGCAGCAGCGGCGCGCGCGCCGAGCGCACGAGGTGCAGGCGCAGCCAGTCCGGCAGCAGCTCCTCCTCCGCCGCGCTACCCGCATCCGCCGCGCCGGCCGCCGCCTCCACCCACGTGCTCTGTAGCCACGAGTACATCTCCTGGTTTGCGTCCACTGCAACACACGCGCGGCGTTACTAGTATCCTTAATAGGTGAACGATGTTAAAAGAAGTCGCTGGCATTCCACTTACGCGCGGAGGGTCCGTAGCAGAGCAGCTTGAGATGGGCGTGCGCCACGAGCGCGTGCAGCTCGGCGCGGCGGCCGCTGGCCCATTGCAGTAGCAGGCGCGCGCCGCCGCTCCAGGCGCTGGGCTCGCCCTCCTCCTCCGGCGGATCGGGCTCCGCGTCGCCCTCCAGGAGGCCGCGCAGGTGTCGGTAGAAGATGCCGGTGAGCGCGTGGAGCGCGCCGTGCTGAGACGCCGAGCGTTCGCCCTCCGCCGCCGGCAGCACGTAGCCCATCACCGTCGTCCGCTCCATTATCACCTGGCTGAGATCCTGCGGTATGGCGACCGATTGACGTTAGAAGCTATAGTTTGGTAGCGACCGCGATCTATGACGACGCATACGACACTAACCAGCACGAGGTCGGTGGGCGGGCGGTCGGCGTGCTTGGCCAGGAACACGAGGTAGGCGGCCACGTGTGCGGGTGCGCATTCCACCAGGCAGGCGGCGCGCACTCGCCGCAGCGCCTCCGCTTTTAGAGCGTCCCAGTGCTGCAGCCCCTCTGCCAGCGCCAGCCACTCCCTGCCGAGATACAGTAGACGAATGAGTGAGTCGGCCCAATCTCGTCCCCAAATAAAAAGTTTTTTCTCATACTATGATCAATATACATACTCGGGGCTGACGTCGGCGTTGTAGTCCATTTCTATACTGTCATCGGATGGCGACAGCACGAGTTTGAGGCCCTAAAAAATGATTATAAAATACACTGTCTAACTTACAAAAAAAAATCTTAGAAATATATCAGTAGCACGCGTACCCTGTTTGCGGCGGCGCGGGTGGGCGCGTGGTGGTGCGCCAGACGCTGCATATAGTAGTGCAGCACAGCCCGCGCACCGTCCGGCTGCTGCAGCGTGCGGCGCAGGTGCGCGGCTAGCTCCGGCGCCTTGCCGTCCGCGCCGGCGCCCAGCAGCTCGCACAGGCACTGCACCGGTAGCGCGTGCAGCTCCAACCGCTCGTGCCGCAGCAGCTGGTGTAGCCAGGGAAGCGCGCGCCGCGTGCCGTGCCGCTCCACCAGGCGCAACAGTAGCGCGGGCTGGCGGCACAGCAGGCGCGCCAGCCGCAGCTGCTGCGACAGCGCGGCGAGGGCGTCGAGAGCGGCGGCGGGCGGGCGGCGTGGCGGCCCAGCCGGCTCCAGCGCGGTGAGCTGCGCCAGCAGGCGCGAGGCGTGCTCGCTGACGGGAGTCTTGGAGCCGCCCGCGGCCGCCAGGTGCGTCTCCAGCCCGAGGATCGCCGTCCTCTCGGTCTCGGCGCGTTCCGCCTCTGCTGTGGCGCTGGCCCACTCGATTGATGGTTTTCTACAAGATTGAATGAATAGGTCTCTTGTCAGTGATCAATAGAATAAGTGAAGCAGAGAACTCATTGAGTCTTATTTTATAGTATTATTTGAGCTGTGAGTTTCTTTTTTTACCCAGTGATGCAGAACTCGATGAGCGCGCGGAGCGTGGGGTAGGCGTTAGCGGCGCGTTCGGCGAAGCCCTGGGGGTTGTGTGCGGCTATCATGACCAGCAGCATCCAGCCACGCCAGTACAGCGAGGTGATGGCCAGCGGCGGCGGCGTGTAACCAGCCGGCAGCGTGATGTTATCGGGCGGGTGAAACTGGCACAGCTGGAACACATAATCGGCCACGTCCAGCTTGTCCACCTGGAGCGGCCCGTCGTCGGGAGGCAGGGCGCAGGCGCGGCGGACCAGCTGCTCCACCAGCTCGAACACCTCCGTGCTGGACACCGGGATCTCCTTCGACAGACCGATGAACACGAGCCGCAGCAGCGTGTTTTGCGGCAGCGGCGCCTCGCAGCACAGCCGGTACGTCGTCGCGCGCTCCGACTCGGGCGGCCAGTTATCTAGCTTGCTGTACGCTTCGGGCGGCTCTACGAACATGATCTTGTGCAGGGCGGCCAGCAGGTCGGCGCGCGCCGGCCGGTACACGGGCACCGCCGTGTCCAGTAGCCACGCCAGCGCGTGCTGCTGCAGCGCGCAGAGCTGCGCGCGCTGGCGACCGTGCTGCGCTGCCAGCAAGCAGCATAGGCAGAACAGATCGGTGAGCGCGTGAAAGGCTCGTTCGCGCAGCTCGGGTGGTGGGTCGTGCGGCGGCGGCGCGGCCAGCGCGCGCGCCAGCGGCAGCAGGGCGGAGTCGGCGCGGGCGGCGCGCACGAGCTCGCGGGTAAGCGCGCGCAGCGGCCGCAGGTAGTCCTCGGCCCGCAGCGCCAGCTCGGCGTAGGTGTCGGCGAGCGCGGCCGGCGCCAACTGCGGCTGCGCGGCTACGAGTGCGGCCAGCACGGCCATGTTGTGGGGCGCGCGCGCCGCTGACAGCTCGTTGTACACTGTGTGAGTGACGACGCCGCGCAGCAGGGCGGGGCTGTCGGCAACCATGTCGCGCAGGCAAGCCTGGTAGGCGGCTTGCAGCGGCTTGGTCTTGAGGCGCATGCGCGCCAGCTGCGCCAGCACCTCGTGGTCGCGAGCGGCGCTAGGCCCAGTGGCGCGTGCGTTGGCGCACACGTGGGCCAGAAGCTCCTGCGCCGCGCGCCACAGCTTGCCCGAGTGGAGCCACGCCTCCAGCCGTGAAGCCGCTATCATTCTTATCTGCAAATAATTAGAATACACAATACAACTTAATTGTTTATGATAAATTACAGAGCAAAAACAAGAATTTAATACTAATCCTAAATCAACTTAAGTTCTCCTGGACATCATTACATAATACTTTATTAATACATTATGAAAAAAAGATTTTGTGATAAAATAGTCAAATGTAAAAATCTAATGTAAATACCTCAGGAAAGCCGCACGTAGCAGACAGCAGTTTGAGGAAGCCTTTGCCGATAGCGTCAGGTGCTGCGCGTCTCTGTATTTGTTCCTTGATGGCCTCCAAAACAAGAGTCTCGACAGTCTCATAGCTGCTGGAATACCTACAAAGACAGTTCAAATTAAAGATACATAATGATTAAAGAACAAATGATACAGTTACATATTTTGTTAAACTAACCGAGGGAATACAGAGTATTCAAGTTCAGTGTTGTCAGTTTCTTCTTCAGCATTCCCCATGAGCGGAGAGCCCGCACCCGATGGAGACATGGTGCCTGTACAAAAAAAAATTGGGCCAATCTTGTTTATCACATAAACGAAAAAGTTACAGTATAGTAATAGAGAACAATTTTAACCCAAAAAAAACCATGTATGCAACTATTGTATTATATTATAAAACAAGTTTATTCAAAGTTAGCATTTCTCCAGAGTCTAGGCACAATCAAATCAAATTTTAAATATAAATGTTTTTACCTATGGAGCTTTCGGTGGGTATCAGATGGGGAGGGGGGTGTTTGGTGCCAAATGCAGTGACAATGTTCTCCACCAGACATTTGCACCAGGCACACTCTACCCACCATCTCTCATTTAATGCATCTTCTATGTACACCTAAAATTTTAAGTTAATTAATCAACAGGGCAAGATATTTATAGAGAAGAAATTAGAAACATAATTATTCTTCTCCACAAAGCTTTTTTTTGTGTCGTTATATAGTTTACACTAACAAAATACAGTGTAAACTCTATATGAATGGACTCTGCATTTTGTGGCGATATAGAGCGTTGCCGTTATATGGAGAGAACAGAAATCAGAAGAAGAAAAAGAAAAAGTTTATTTCAGACTAGTGTTAGTAGATATGTACTTTAAAAAAGAATTTTATTTGAAAGCTATTGCATATAGTCTGTTATTTTTGTCTGACGTCGTTTGCTGCACCAGTAATTTTGTTGTATTTTTTTACTTATTTTATTCATAACTTGCAATATTACAGGTGCAAGCAATACCAATTTGTAAACAAAAGAATGAATTTCTTAGAAAATTTGCTATGCATTATGCCGACAGTCAAGTTTTTTGCGGGCTAGGATAATAAAGCAACAAAAGAATTTACTGTGCAGTTTTTACTTATTTTAGCAACTTAAAAGGTAGTTTTTAGTACTCAATTGTCAGTGTTATTGAGAGTGTGTGTATTGCTATGTAGAGTGCATCATTATAATATGGTAGACAAGTTAAACCAACCAAAGCCAATTAATTTCGATGCTTTAGGGAGTTTGTCGTTAAATTTTTACACTGTATGATGTAATAATATATTATGGTATGATTTTTTTTTCAAATCAGTCAGTTCTATTCCTTGCTAGAGAAATTGATTTATTAAAAATCAAATAATACAGTTTTAGTTTTTATTGAAATCAAGCTCACAACTTCTTTCAGCATTTTTTGCTATCTCCTATAGTTTCAGATATAGCCTACCAGGCCTTTTTTAAAAATTCAATAATAATACCTTTATGAATATATCAGGCCAGCTATTGTTGTCCTTGTGACCAGCATACAACATATTACAAGCGAGTACAAACACTAGAGGGTTTCCTTTACTCTTGAATGCTGTGCCCTGCTCTCTTTTCAGAAGTGTGCACAAAGTTTGTGTAACTGTCTCATGTGCAAACATGTTTGGTCGTATTTTAGTAAGATACAGCAAACTCATACAAAGAATTGGGTCTGGTTTAGAACGTTGAGATTTTAGTAAGCGTATAGAGCCTGTCAGTAGACCCAACTGAAACAAAAATGAGATTATTATTACAAAAACAATTTAGACCATATTTCTTACAACAAATAATTTAATTTTAGAGCAAACATTTCCATAAATAATCAACATATGCAAAACATTAAATGTATTGTACACATCACCAACCAGCTTATCAGAATTGTGTGTGTCCAAGGCTTGCAGCACATTTGGAACCAAGTCAACAGGGTCAATCTCTAAGGAAGTGCCAGATATAGCTTCAGCGGGAGACTCTATTCGTGTCCTTTTACTCGGTGGTTGAGTCCCAAAGCTTGAAGTTTCACGTTTTCTTTCTCCAACTCCTATAAATTACAAACACAACAATTATGCTATTTGTTATAGTCATAAAACAATTTGTAAGAAATCTGTATTTACATACCACTACTTGATGGTTTGTGTATGTTCCTTTTTTCAGAATCCCTAGACACAACGACGGTAGACTTGCTACCCAATGCAAAAATGTCCTGGGGATGCTGCGGGGCTTTGCTCTTGCCTCCCCGGCCACTCGACGACATCTTTCCCCGTTCCATTATAATAGAGATTTTTAATACCAACAAGAATACCACTTAATCAAGACATGTCTTTACATTCAAAGATTAATAGATTAAATTATAAATTTAAAATCCAGCTTGTTTATAAAACAGCAGTCGGCAGAAACGTATGTGACAAGCATGTGACATTGACATTTGACACTGACACTGACAGTCACTAAAGTCTAACATTTTTTATTATTTATTATTAAAGCACAATGCCATTGCAATCCGTTTAAGTCTCCAATAAAGTAATATTATGAAGTTGAATGAAGTGCACAACTGCCTCTCGCTGATGTGCACTGAGGATGGTTTTTCAACTAAGTATTTGCATAGAGTTCTATTACAGTACAGCATTTTTCTGTCGTTACCACTTAAAATCTACTGTGGGAAAGTAGGCAGTAGGATGAGATAGGAAATAAAAATATAACGGCTAAAATAAATTAATAAGACAATACAAAATGTAACAGAAATCTATTTAAGGTATCAACATGTATGGTAGTTTAACATTAATTAAACGCTTATTCTATTTTAACGCTAGTATAGTAGTTCCAACATTTTAAACATAGCTCTTAAAGTAAGCTAAAAAGTAAATTAAATTTATATTATATCACTGACAAAGTAATTATTTAGGTTTGTTATTCTTGTCATTTTTGTTCTTAAAAAATCGACGTTCTTTATTTTTCATGTTTTCTTCTCGGACTTGCGAAAGTGAAATGGGACCCTGTACAGAAAACATCATAATTATTATTATCTAAGGTTTTTATATCCTAAGCTAAGTACCACACAATAGTTTGTAAGTAAATTATTTTTACCTGTTTGGAAGAAGGCGCTTTCATTTTCAGTCCGCCGGGAGGCGCGGCCACTCCTCCACGACGCTTGAGCGACGCGATCGGACGTGGAGACATGCGCTCACCACGCGATATTGCGTGGAACCGACGATTCACTTCCAGAGCCTACGATAATTATTAAAAATCTCGGATTAATTGATTAATTTTAAATTAATTGAATGCTCGAGTAGGCATTTAACGATTTTAAACCCACCTACAACTACATAACTTAACCCATGGTTAGAGTACATAGGTACTTACTGTTACTTTGGTAGCTAAGGACAAAGGATACTCTTGAATTTGATCGAGTTAATTAATGTAGACGCTTTTTTATATTAAAACTAGCTGTCCCGGCAAACTTCGTATTGCCTTATTAATTAATTGCTTGACATACTGACTGCAGCGCCACCTATCGGTTCCAATTGTAAATCTAAACCATTCTCGAATCTCCACGAACACACACAAAAAATTTCATCAAAATTGGTCCAGTCGTTTAGGAGGAGTTCAGTCACATACACACGCACACAAGAAATATATATATTAAGATGTATAGTTAAAAAATATGTTTGTCGCTTACATCAAGAGTGTCGCCTTCCATACTGCTGTCACTAAACAAGTTGAACAGCATGTTGTCTAGACTAGGCTCGGCGCGAGGGACTGCGAATTGCGGGCTTTTCACCTTCAGGACAGGCGACAGTAGCACAGCTTGCTGTAGAAAGAGAACATACATTTTTAAATAACATGAAACCAAAATCAGGTATGTATGTAAACAATTTCTTAGACTGCTTGTAAAGGATTCAGTTTCAAAAGTATCATTGGTATCCTTCCAATTCGAGTTAATGAGAGAATGAGATTTAAATTACCTACTTAATGTAGCCGTGGAAGTACTTGCCTTAGACGGTGTGAACATGACAGCGTTGTCGTCGAGGTCTGCGGGCCGAGGCGGTGCAGGTCTGCCGGTCAGCTCCTTCTGGATGTTGTCAATGGTGTTCTGCATACCTTGGATCTTGTCCTGGAGACGCTCCTAATGAAAAAAAAACCGCTTAACATGACATGCTACTTAAAGTTTTACTTTCTAAATAGCTTTCGAAAACCGCAATAGAGCAATATGCTGTAATGTTACCTTTTCATGTCTCATTTCCTTTATAATTGACATTTGCTTAGTCAAAGACTCCTCTTTATCCTGCAAAGATAATAAGTTTAGAAAGCAAATTTTAAGTATGTATACCAATCTAAAGTAAAAAATGAATCCAATGATTTTACAATAGTTTTAAAACTAGTTATCCCACTTCGAGCTGACCTTGACGGAAACTTCGAGATGTTCTATTTTGTTGGCCATCTTGTTTTGTTTCTCGCGCTCCAGCTCGCGTTCCCGGTCCGTCTCCTGCTTCAGGCGCTGTAGTGCCGTCTCCAGCTTGGACCGCAAGTCTGTGTCGGTCTTCATTTCGACCATTAGGTTCGTGATGGTATTTGCTTTCGAATCGAGTTCCTTATCTTTAGAAGCGAGTTCTTTATTTTTTACTTCTAACTCCTTTTTAATTGTATCCAGCTCAGATTTTGTAGAATCAAGTTCTATATTCTTTACACCAAGTTGCTGGATTATAGTGTTGAGTTCTGCACTCTTTGCATCGAGCTCGACATTTTTGGTTTCAACTTCGGTTGTTGTTTTCTCAAGTTCCTGATCCTTGAAATCAATTTCTTTATCCTTATTCTGAAGCTGATTTTGTAATTTGTGTATCTCAGCTTCCACTGTATTTCTACGAACAGTAAAGCACAATAAATTAAACACACCCACAAACATATAGTTTAATAATATAGTTACAACAATTTTTTACTTACTTATACATTTCAAAACTACGCTTTAGCTCTTCGCTGTCGTTTACCTGATTGCTAATGGCATTTCTCAGTTCCTCAATGTTTGCAAGTTTAGTGATCATTTCTTGCCTACACAGCTCTAATTCCGATGCCATATTACAAATATCATTATTTTTTTCATGTACTTGTGCTTTCAAGTTTTGAATTTCTTCCGTATGTTTATTGATGCTCTAAAACATTTTTTTTATTACAGTAACTTTTATATTTTATATTTTACAATATTTAAATGCCGCGCTACCTTATCTCTATCATCAATTTCCATAACGAAACGTTCTTTTTCTTCCAGTAATGCTGCAACTTCTTTTTTAAGCCCGTCATAAATTGTGGATGCATCCTTAAAATTAAGAATAATTAAAATGCACTTATTTATAATATTTTTTATAAATCGAGTGTTTCATGCTTTGCTAAACGAACCTCTACTTTAGCCTTCATTTCTCTAATGAGTGCAGCGGCTTTTTCATGATCTTCTTCCATAGCAACCACCTTATCTAACAATTCGTTGTTCTGATCGCAAATGCTCTGAGTGTACTTCTCTTGATTCTGTAATGCTTGCTTTAACTCTTTTTCGTTATTGAGCTGCTCCTTTAGCCTATTAGCAATAACATTTTTTATCAAAACCTAAGTCTTTCCGGTTAACCTACCCACCCTAATATTATTAGTAAGTAGGTATCTACTGACTACCGTATTATAGGGGCTGAATTATATTAAGCAAACTTACTCTTTTTCTTTCTGTTGAATAATGTTCCGAGCTTCGTTTCTTTGAGCATTATATTCCGAGATCAATCGTTTCAAATCGCTTTGCAGACTTGCTATGGTGTTATCTTTCTGTAATTATACATTATCCCACAAAATATAACCGCTTACTAAATTCACACAAATAACTACATAACCATTAGATGATTATCACAAATATTCACCTTTTCCAAATCGAGTTTGTACTGGTTCAAATTCTTGTTAATTTCATTGCTAGCAGTGATCAGCTCCTGTTCTTGCGCCCGCAGAGTCTTCACAGTATCCTTCAAGTCGTTCATTTCGGATTCAGCTTGTTGCTTGAACGCCGCGAAGAACTGCACGAGTTGATTCTGGTGCTCGGTCATTATTTTTACTGCAAGATCATTTTCAATATGATTTCGTTGTTTTGTGTGTCTTCGCGCATAATTTTACTACTATCTAGAAGTCTGATTAATTTGAATTTTTGCTTACGTACCTATATAGGACCAACGATAATGCAATATTTTCTTAGCAAGTTTCCCATTAGGAGTGCTTTTAAGCATTTTTTTACCTATTATTTATCTTAAATATTATTAACATTATATTAAAATTTAAATTAAATTTAAACACTAGCCGGTGTTTAAATTATTTATTTGTAACATTTTTTAGTGACATAATTAGCGATTAAAAATCACCAAATCAACTTTGAATTAGTTTAAAACTTTTTGTCTCAGTTCGTTAGTAAACAAATGTATTGGCGTATGCCATGCGGACGGATTTTAGCCTTGCTTTGCATGGTCACATTATCTAGGGTATTGTTTATGAAAGGATATACCTTTTTCTTCGAGCGATGTAACAGCATTAGTATTTTTCTGGTCAGATTGCTGCTGCTGCATCTTCATGTCCCGGACGATCTGGCCAGAGCGGCGGTAGGCCTCGCACAGCGCCGCCTGGTCCGCCTTGCACCGCGACAGAGTCGCCTTCAGCCGCTCGCTGTACTCCTGGAGCACCTCGCTGATCTCGCGGCAGCTGTTTACCCTGGTGGGGATGTTGCCGTTTAAGGTGTAAGCGCTCATTCGCACTATCGATTTTCATAAGCGATCTCTCTGAGATTTCTCGCGAATGATAAATCGCGGTGACGCAGACAAAGCTGCGATATCGCCGCGAAAAAAATTGCCCTTTTTTTTCTCTATTAGGCGGTGAACAAATTACCTGAATTGAAATAATTGGTATCATTAAAGGCGGCGATACTGAGCTTTGTTTACATTTATATTACATTTTTATTTTAATCGAAACGGACTAGACTGGCGGGAGAATATAGTAGGTACATAATACTATAGTATGGAACATGGATACTTGTTTAGTGTGTCTGGACGCAGGCGGAGCTCCTCCTGGTACTGTCCGGAGATTGTCTCGTGCTGCATCTGAACTTCCACCATGTTCTGCTGCAAGCGTTCATGGTTTCCTTCGACTTGCTGTAGTTTTTCTTTTAAATCCCAGTAAGCTGTATCTTGAGCAACCTAGTTTTTAAAAATTTGGCTTTAAATACTTATTGGGTAATAATGGTTATCAAGAAGTATCTACTATAATTTATTAAGTAATTTCATTGATAAGTTAAAGATTACCTACCTTCAATTTAATTATTTTCGCGGTTTCCCGTGATACTTTATCTCTAAGTTTTTCTACATCTATGTTGATACGTTTTCTACACGAGACCTTATTTATGTTATCTTCGATTTCCATTGCCTATAAAAATATTCACTACGGAAACAATTAAATAATTATACGTGAGTGGATTTTTAAATAATTATTAAACTGTTAGTGGAATTTGAATTCAGCGCTTTCGGGAAAAGAATGGCGTCCGCTCCAGCGGCAAAGGGCGGGAGATGTGGTAGTTTTTTTTTTTTAAATTTATTACACTATTTGTTGGGAATGATAATCGTCAAAAAAATCTTATTTTATATTTTACTGCATGTATAGAAGGACATCATAGAAAATTTTATGATTTCTGTCTACAGAAGAAATTTTCTTCTGTTTAAGATCTGCGATAGATTAATAAGTTATAAGGATAAATATATCATTTTCTGATTACTATTATGTAAGTAAGTACATATTGATATTCTTGAATCTTGTGTAGACTAAAGGCATTTCTAGGGTGGTGATGCAATGTACTAATATTAAAACGAACTAGATATTACTATAAAAACTTATAACTTAGGATGGAACTCATTATGTACGTCATTTTTTGAATATCGGGACAAAATTTTGGTTGTTTGGACTTTAAGTGCGTGTAAAAAAAACTTTATTATTTATCTGTAGTCTGTCACTTTGACAATTATCTAGTGTCAAAATCATTGTAATTAGAAGTGTCAAATATTACGTTTCAAGTTCAATCTAAAAGGTATAATTATTTAATTTAGAAATAAAATAATAGACAATTCCTTAATGTAAATACTATGTAGTTGTCTACTTTTTAATATGATACACTTCCTGATCGAAAAAGGGCCACAACAATATTTCCCAAGTTATGTAATGGCTATTGAAGGTTAGGTTTTCTTTCAGATGCTCTCCTCATCACTGCTCGGTGGTCTTAGAGCCGTTCGCTCCTCGGTGGTCATCACTAGAAATTTGGCAGCAGCACAGAAGGCTACAGACCCCATTCAGCAACTTTTCCTTGACAAAATCAGGGAATACAAGCAAAAGAGCGGGTATGTATTGAAATTTACATGTAAAGCAATTTATTCAAACATAAAAAAATATATTAAATATGAATAGGAATATAAATCTGGGTTTAGTAAAACAAAATAGTGTTGTATTGCAGTAAGAGGAAAATTTAATTTTTTAGGCACAAAAAGTGTCTTAATCTTATGGAATTTGTCTATTCTAAATTGTAAGTTTATTACAATTTAGAATTTTGTTACATATGTCCTGTGTTATTGTTTCCTACACCTAAATAAATGTAAAATATGACTGAAATTCTTGTTTCATTTATTTAGCAATTTATTTCATAATTTGCAGTGGTGGCAAACTGGTTGAACCCAGCCCAGCTATTGAGAAGGAACTGAAGACTGAGCTAGAGAAGCTGGAGCGTCAGTTCGGAGGTGGTCCTGGTGTCGACATGACCTCTTTCCCCAACATCAAGTTTGACGAGCCCAAGCTGGACCCCATCGATGAGCCAGCAGCCAAGTGAACATAAAGTATAGGAACTAGCCATACATTTAAAGTAATAATTGTACATGTAACTTAAATAAAAAGAGGTTGAGCGTAGTATACATTATTTTAATAACAAAGCAACCCCATGCCCCATTGAGAATGTAATGTTTTGTAGGTACTGATTACATTAAGGCCTGATTTCAAAAACAATCTCAAACTCGGTCTCAAGAATTGCGATCACAACCTCTATAACTGCTTGAGAACCTATTTGATCATTCTAAAATATAAACAACTTTTCAGATGTTACAAACTTTAATTTATTTGATTTTGAAACAATATTCATAACATAGATTATAAGTAAATATTAAAATAAGTATAATAATATATATTTTTATAATCTTTATTTTGGTTTCAAATAGTTAATTTAGAAAGTATGTAACATACGTAAAGTTCTTCAATTTAAAAAGTAAAAAGAAACATTGTTTTATCTGTCAAATAAGTTCTCAAGTGGAGGCTGCAATCACAAAGCTCAAGACCAAGTTTTTAACTTGTTTATTAATATGGGTCTTAGTTTACTAAAATATTAAATTGGATCAAAACAGAATATATTATTAGTAGTTTATTATCTACTTTGTGTTAGTAGTAATAATAATCAGTAGTAGTAGTTAATTGTAGATTTTACAGTAAAGTTTGTAGAGTGCAGGACTATATTTGATGGACGACGACGGAGGAAGGCTAGATGAAATTATTTTTAGAGATCCATACTTACAAAGGAAAAAACGGAACAATTATATGATCGCTTTGTTGTCTGTCTGTCAATACCCTTTTTAGTTTTTCTCAACAATGCATGGAGGTATCAAGCTGGAATTCATATCAAATAAGAAAGTCTACTGTCCCCTGGATCTGTGAAAAAATCAGACTTCGAAGCCAATAGAACCAAAATATAGCCGTTTATGCCGCTAATTTTCGATACTCGCAAGGGAATCCTAAAAACTAGTAACGTACCTAATCTCTGGAAACAGAGCCTGTTGTGAGTCGCAACTCGCAACCGTCCCGACTGTACAGGCTTTGTCTACCTAGGTCCTAGATACAGGGCTACTATCTACACAAAGTAGATAGTAACCCTGTATCTAGGACCTAGGTATATCATTAACCTAATAATATGTTGCCTTACACGGGTTTTCGGTACATTATGACCTTATTGCTACATAGTCGATTTGTCTGCGACGGTTAGCAGGTACATCAGGATTTTTTAAGTAATGAACCCATTATTATCCGTGCGGTATCGGAGAAATAATAGCACCTTTATTGGTCAATGGGGTAACCATCTTTCCCTCAGGTGTTATAAGAGGTGACAGAGGGGATTATATCCGGAAATGGGTCGCAGCGTTTCCGCGGACATACTGCTTAAACTGCAACCTGCCCGCCAAGCGTGGCGTGTGTAATAACAGCTCCCCAGTCCCCTCACCGACTTCGGTGTCGGTAGCCGATTTCATTGAAACCAGGCCAGCTACGCAGGAGTTATTTTATAGTGCCCAAGTGTGTGCGCAATACACAAAGACACTCTCTCTTCCTTTTACTCTCGTATCCCAGTGGGACGGTGACACGACTGTGAAAAAAACAGGCACAGGACTTTTTACATGCCCATCCGACGCATGGATCATCTTTCTTGTCACACAATCAGGTGATCAGCCTGCATTGTCCTAACCAAACTTGAAAACAACATTTTTTGTTGTTCCAACGTGGGAATCGAACCCACGACCTCCGGATCGAGAGCGAAGCTCTGAACCTCTAGACCACGGAGGCGCCACTATACCGCTATATATAGCGGTATAGTGGCGTGCATAGGCAACTACTTACCATGAAATATTTTGGGATAGGCTTATGTCGAGTAATGGATGTCCATTGTTGTCCATAGCTGGAATGATGACATATTATTAAAGCTACCAATACGGGTACTTCAACAAATTATTATCCTTTTTAACCCCCGATGCAAAACGGGGTGTTATAAGTTTAACGTGTCTGTGTAAATGTGTACATGTGGCTGTCTGTGGCATCGTAGCTCCCAAACGGGTGATCCGATTTTAATGCGGTTTTTTTGTTTGAAAGGTATATCAGTCGAGAGTGTGCTTAGCTATGTTTGGTGGAAATCGGTTCAGGTCTTCAAGGTTATCAGATCGTTTGTTAGGTGATAGGAAAGTTACACGCTAAGTCGAGGTTTTTTTTTAATTTTTAGTTTATTTTTTCTTACTGATATGCGTTTTTTTATAAAATTTAATCAAATCGTCCCGTTTACATATTGTGATCGTGACTATATCTGCTTAATTTCTTGGCAGGAATGCCGGTGGCGCCTAGCGCCTGTCTGACGATGACAGAGCGAAACTGTTCGAAGTTCGAAGGGGCGAATAATAAAATTGAATATGAAAGGAAATGCGAAAAACAGAAACTGTGTCCAGTCCAGACGCCGCGCCGGTCACTTCTTCGTGATCTCTGTAGTCTGTACCATACTTATAGTACATAGAACAGGAATTCTTCTGCGTAGTACGTTATCTCAGGCCAAACATATTTTAAATACCCCATGTTATACGACGTATCAGACTAAGTATCTGGTTGCCGAATGAAGTTAGTGAACGTGAGGGCTATAATAACTAACATGTGCTTGGAGTTTGGCGTGGCTTTGGGCGATCAAATAAGGTAGAACTGACGTCAGTTTGATTTGAACGGATTCAAGGACACAGAAAAATCGTTACATCTCTACGTATTGCTTCAGATCTGTCTCAAGGCCAAAATGCAAACAGACGAAACGATTTTGCATCCGTTCAGTCCGAACTGAAGGTAGATCGGACTGCTAATGTGGTTTACTATTAGGGTACTCCGTATTTCGAACTACTTCACGGATTTTGCTCGTGGCTCGTCTTGAGGTTGTCCAGTTTTTGAAACATGAATTTATCAACAGTGACCTTAACACAAATTCATTAATCGTGTTCTTATCCTAGGTAAAAATAACAGACAGTTGAAAGTGAAACATAACTTCATGTAAATCGCAATGAAAATTTTTCAAGTGTTGACTTTACTTTTCGCATATTTCCCTAGTTTTGTATATTTAGCCCGAAAAGGGCTAAGCACAGGTTGAGTGCACTCGCGGCCGCGGCGCCCGCCTCCCACTCGGCACTCCGTAGTCCGTGAGTCAGTAGGCAGCGCGACGCCGGCTCACATGGACGCTCCGCGGTAAACATGGCGGCTGGCTTCGTCGGCTCCACCAAGAGCTTCCCGTTCTCCTTCGACGTGGACGTCGAAGACGAGGAGCCCGGACGCACCACGCCGCACCTGAGCAAGAGAATCGGTGAGTGGAAACAGTCAACGGCAGTAGCTACCTCATACCTGTAGATCTGTTTATTGTCATTGTTTTTCTGTTATAAAATTAAAAGTGCCGCTAACTATTATTTATTCTACGTAAAAAACTCCGCAGCAAATATCTTTGATGTCATTCGCGGCGTAGTTGCTAGTCAGCGTCGATTGAAGCTAAATTGCGTATCGCGAACGATACGAGGATCTTGATTGCGTGTTGTTATCTCGGATTACCTCAACACGAGTCCCCTTTATTTAGTTTGGCGATAACCCGGCGGTTTGCGAAGGCTGGTGGCCCGGGGCCGCTTCGACGGCGAGACGATCTTCTCGAACCGGCGGGGTTGTGGCGATCGATACCGCTAGTCCGCTACAGCTGCACAGGGCTGTCAAAAGCCAGACAAATGAGCACTAGAAAATTCAAGTGCATATTATTTTAAGTTGTGTGTACATAAATAGGTACTTGACTTCAAACATTTCGTTTCCATCAGAGTGGCAATACATAATATTTATTATTTAGGGATATTGTTATGAATACAGATCCTTTGTGTCTAAATACTATGCCCATTACGAATGATGATCTAGGGAGGGAGAGAGATCCTACGCCATTCAGACTCCATTGCAGCTTTGGTGTCTGGGTCCGGTGACTCGTAAGTAATATTCCGGCGTCGGCAACCCTAAAATGTATTGAACAGCTGATTGTGGCTGTGGGGGCTCGCGGTTGTGTCGGTCAACAATGTAGCCTCACCCAGAACCCACCCTAAGCTAATGGATTTTTACAACGTTAAAATGGAGAAAATTATATATGTATACTAGCTGACGCGTGCCCACTACGTTGAACATTCAAACAGTTTCTCATTGTTTAAACCTTCAGTTTTATAAATATTTCAAGACCAAAAATAAATCGGTTCAGCCGTCCTCAAGTTTTAGCGAGACTAACGAACATCAACAATTTTTTTATATATAAGAAGAATAGGATTTGCTGATTATTCTGATCTATTATTACGACTACGATTATAGACGGTAGCCGATAAATGTGGGTAATCTTTCCGCGAGAGGTTATTATCGTTATCACATAACATAATTAAATATTATCACATAATGTGCAAGGTTAAGGTTTTGTTGACGTAGATCCTTGAAGTTCTTGAAGAAAACTTCGAATACAGTGGTGTATAAAATCTATAGGTACTTACCTAAAAAAGTACGCAAGACTTTTAAGAATGCTTTTTTTTAGTTATAGTAATAATAAATAATTTAAGCTTTTAGTGGTGTATTGGATGAAATTAATGACATATTGACGTTTTCAAACTTTTGGTCTAAAGTCTCGTGATAATTGTCTAATTGTGTACCAGATTCTCTGGGCATGAAATATCGTAGTAATGTACCTATGAAGCTGCAGTGGCGAAGGCTGGTTCTCCTTCAGAGACAAGCCGTAAATTGTATAATAGGTAGGGATTCGGATAGGGGCTTTAAAAGGCAAAGAGCATTCCTTTTCCCTCCACTTAGCCGATAGGAATGGGGCTATAGGAGCTACAGGAACCCTACTCCACTGCCATGCAGATGCACTAATCTGTTGCTCTACGCTGAACGCTCCACAATGGAAGAAAACGGCCGCGGCAGTCGGCACGGCACGCCATACTTTACAGTTTTAGGGCGTGTTTCACCAAGCAATGTTAAAGTTAATCCTTCGTTAAATATCATGGTTATTCCTCTCGTATTTCCTGTCAATCAATGAGAAGGCATGGTATTTTAACATGGCGTTAACTTTACATTGCTTGGTGAAACACGCCCTTAATATGTTATATGAGAATTATATCACCTCTGGCAATTTGCATTCGATAACGTTCCGAATACGTCGTAGTCAATGGTTGTGCTAGCTTTAAGTCGACTATTTACTCGTAGATTAGGTGTACCTACAATAGGTAAGACGATATCTAAGGACTTAGACCACGGCCATATGGTACACAGCAAGGACCTTATCTAATCGCGTATCAAATATTGTTATCTGTACAACTATTTTCAGTTGATGTTTATCTCTGAAATAATTCTATTCGTTGTCATCATTCATCAAAATACAAAAAACATTTACTGAAATAATTTTCATATACCTACCCGGATATTAGATAAAATCTTTTTTCCCATTGCTTTCCCAAGGAAACTGGGTTACAATTCTTATCGATATTACTGACCGTTCAACTGGAGGTTCAGGAGTATCAGATAGATATACCTTTATCTAAACTGAACCTCCTGTTCCACCACCAGCATATATAGATATTTCCACCAGGGTACAGGTTCTCTCGCGCATATTGGAAAAGTCCTTGAAACACCGTTATCTAAAATTTAAACAAGTATGCCGCGACTAAATGCCGATATCCTAACAATTGGCGTGACTAAACAAACAAAGGCGAAATAGATCGACATTGTGGCCGAGTTGCCGAGGCACACGGAGCGTGTCATGTAATTTGTTCTGCTGCCAGACGCTCAGTCGTGTTTGGACGTCCGCATGACCGCGTCCACCTCAGTGTCGTGAAGTTTCAGTGAGTTCTGTGGACCTTGCCAGTTGCCGGTCGGAAGTTGTGAAAACTGCATAATTCTGTGGAAATTAATGTGTAATTGATCGTTAATTAGGTACTTCTGAGTGTGTCGTGTCCCCTAGGTGTCGTGTTGTGCTAATGTGTCTTCCAGCATCTAATCCTCCAGCTGGTGAGCGTCTGTCAGCGCTGTTGGGTTTATTTACGTTGTGCGTTACGTAACAACTCGTAGATGCTCTTGCGCACAATATTTGTATTCGTTTCGCTTGTTTATCTTGGAGTTAATCGTATTTTTATTGCGATATAAAAGTGTATTATTATATTTCAGCAGCTGTACATGTTGCCTAGGGGAAAATGTCAACCATTATGGCATTACACCTCAAATTTTGTGACCATAAAAACTTCAAATACCTCGATAAATTAGTATCGAAATGGATGATTTGGTTGATACTATCAGTCCAAATGTGTGAAGTGGCTACAAGCTGCTCATAAATAATTTGTTCTTAGATAAACTGAATAAGGCAAAGCTTAACAAATGCAACCTTTGGCAAAATATTGCAGTGACAAAATACAGTTCAGTACCGGCTTCTTCACCAAAGTTCCATTTTTGAATTTCAAGAAATTTCCGACAACTCTGTCAATGTCCATAAGCAATTAGCACATCACCTGCCTCAGTTATTGGCGTCAGGAATACATACTATTGAAGCCCAAGAGAGTTCTATTAATTCTTAAACCGACTCCCTGCTGGCTGTCTGCTAAACATAACTTCAATCGAAATAAAGTTCATAGTTTTTATTAGCTTTATGAACAAAGATTGGCATTTAGTGTGTACTGTGTAGAGACTGGAGATTGCAGCGTCACTCGAGGGTCGTGTGGCCAAAAGTATAGGTCTTTGACTCAGCCGTGTACTTCTCCGTACAATCGCGTGGGTGCTGGCACGCTCGCGCTCCGCAAATAGCTCCGTAATCATCAAAATATTACCGTCCGCTTCCGATCTGTTTACACACATGTGTCAATTAAAGTGACTCTGATTATGATTAACTATTGGCAAGAGATCTCTATTTTGTCTCAAGGAAGTCGGGAGAATATCGTGATCAGCTTATCATTCAGACAAAGTCAAGTGAGTCCTTGACTCTGAGTACAATATTAATCAAAACCCTTGTTCAAATTAACGCTTATTTCCCAGCAGTAATATTGGTGCTATCAAGTCCAAAGTGATCACTCCAAACTTTACAAGAATTGCCTTCTATTTTGCACCTTTCTCCAACTTTCTTTCATGCCAAAAAATTGCAAGGACTCAGTACTCGTCTCGTGCTAATCTTGCGGGACACATCAGGTAGTGCAATAAATACCAGTCACTAGTCAGGTATTAGAAGCCGTTATGTTGTCAGTTGTCAGAACAGTATGCAGGTCTTGGCACCGGCGCTTTCCGTGTGATTAACTATTTGACGCGTCGCGACGCCTGCGTTATCTCATGCTCGTAATAATTTCTTTTCATCCCGATAAATGTTTGATCTAGGTCTTTAAATACAAATGTTGCTTATAATTGAACATGACTTGTTAAATATAACTAGACTTCGCTCCTACTTCGTATCATTATGATCATGTCGTTAATTAAAGTACATAGTAGTAACCCAAGCGGGAACATGTGAAAGATCCGTAAACTATTGTAATCGATTGTCATGTTATTGTGCTGTTATGTTTTTCATACAATTTTACCCGTTTACGTTACTTTAGCTTTCAAAAGTTCCCGCTCGGGCTACTGAAATGTCCTCTACATTTAATAGGAAATATTTTTAATCTCCACTGTTTTTGTGTATCTGCTGACTGCTACGAGTATACGCGCTCGTGTTGTATTGGTTGTGTTTGCAACCCTTTGAACTGCGTAGTCGGTAGTGTGTAGTCTGTAAAGCGCTATACATTTTCAGCCGCAGACGGAATTTTCCCGAATACGTAGATGGCGAAATACCTTGGAGTATCGGAGAGCCAGCTCGTGAGTAATGCGTGGTCATGTCGGAGTTAAAACGAGCGAAGGTCGCATTCGGAGCAATAACATTTTTGTTTATACGCGCCTTTCGTTTGTGGCGCGATCATAATATTTATGTTGAACTATAATTAAATTCCGTCGTTTTATTAGTTTTTCCGGTAGATGGCGTTGGATTTGTTAATTTTTTCAGAAATTTTAACTTTTATCTAGGTTTTTTAATGTTTCTTCTTTACCCGAACAATGATCCTTGTCCTTTATGTTAATGAGGGATTGAGAACCTTCAACCGTCTCGTCAACAGTTTAAGATGATGATTTACGCGCTCTACTCTACTTTGTTTTGCACTTATCGAAATTGAGGCCAGTGAGGTCCACTATAAGTCCAGTCCCAGTTCTGTTCGTTAGGTGCCAATTAATTTCCACAGTAGCCTTGAGACTTATTAGTTGTGAGTTGTGACAGATAGTGCTATGTTATTTGAATGATTGGCGGCTTGGTTTGGTCCTAATGAGAACTTAGGGTTAGTTTGTGCCGTGGTGTTGTGTCGTGGAGCCGTCGAGATGTCGACGCGGGGAGTGCTGGACGGCTCGCGGTCGCCGCTCATCATTACCGACTCCTTCTTCGATGACACAGGTTAGTTTTTATTTAATTACTGGATATGACACTAGCTCTAGCAACACAATACATACATAAAAATATCAACAGTGTTTGTAACCAAACTTATATTAAGTTCTGTCAATTACCATCACTACCATCACCTGGCAATTGGCATATACAAGATACATGATCTGCATATTCTACGGTTCATGGCATATTATATTATGGTTTGATTTTTAACCGACTTGTTTTTTACCCGACTTCGGCGAAGCCAAAAGGAAGGGTAATGATTTTGGCAGTCTATGTATGTATGTATGTATGTTTGTATGTATGTATGTATGTTCCCTCGTAGCGGCTAAACTACTGGTCCGATTTTAATAAATGAGGTATCAATCGATTGGTAATGATGCCGCGAGTAACATAGGGTATAAAATTTTTCGAAAAATTTTGGATTTTGAAAATTATACCTCAAAAACTATCTCCAAAAAAAATTAAATTAAGATAATTGCCTCGTGTTTGGTATCAAAAGATAGGTCTTGGCAAGCACATTACGAATATGTATTTGAATATTTTATTTATTGTTAAATTTCATTGTTAAATTCAAAATAACGTTTAAAATGCGGTCGTAAAGGTAGTATCTAGGAGTTGTTTAGTTACTTTCTATGCGTTAATTGAACGTTAGTTTAGTAAAAATATAATGTTATATTTGATGTGGAAACAGAAAAATATAAAATAAAATAAAAGTTTAAAAACTATAACCCGACTTCGTAAAAAACTGGTCTAAAAAGGCTGAAACAAGAAAAAATTCAATTTGAAATCCAGAAATGCATAGGTAAAAAATGGTCAAGCTAGAGCCGAGGTCGGACCCGCTAGCTCATAATATTCGTCTGCTATTGCAATTATATTCAATCCCAAAAGCGGGTCCGACCTCGGCTCTAGCTTGACCATTTTTTACCTATGCATTTCTGGATTTCAAATTGAATTTTTTCTTGTTTCAGCCTTTTTAGACCAGTTTTTTACGAAGTCGGGTTATAGTTTTTAAACTTTTATTTTATTTATGTACATAATATGTACGCCAATTACTCTGAGGTGATGATCCGATATGCGTGATTCTACTTTTATTCGACGTAGAATAGCTGCCATTTGGTCCCCTAAAAATTTTACATAATTTGGCCCTGTAGTTTTTATTTTATGAACATATTTCATCAATTTCCAGAGGTTATACAAATTTGACGGTACATTTTTTATGAGAAATGTCTTTTGGCAAGTGTCGGGAGTCGGGACTGACAAAATGTTGTAGAGCGTTTTCGTGGGTTTCTTTCACAAATCTCACATTGGGATTAGACAGAGAGGAGGCTTTACTGACGGAAGACGTTCTCACCCTACCCTTAATTAATTTCGTTGCGTGTTTCTTATCTTATCAAATATTTGTTGAGATTGGTAACCACTTACGTCTGTCGATCCTAGAATTGGAGTGGTGGGAATGTGTAGGGACCATTTGCCGGTTATAAAACTAAACATGTTCAAGATGGTAGGTAGATTATTTAGGCCAAACACTGTAGTGTACACAAGCTATACACACATAATATGACTCAGTGCTATTAGTTCGTCTAGTGTGTGTAATGTGTATGTTGACTCCACGAATACTACCAATTCTGAATTAAAAGTGTAATGAAAATGTAAAGTGGCCAAATAGAATGGCTTTTAAAACTGCGTAGTTAATACGCTAAAAATAACAATTTAATTCTGTTCTTGTATTCTTTAACCTTTGTCTTTAAATTAGAAAACTTCGAAGGGCAGATAAACCGTAAAATCTTTTAAGAATCATTTTTAATGATTGTAAATAATAAGTAGGTAAGTATTACGGTTGCAAAAAGGTAGAATTTTTAAACGTGATGTTTAACAAAAAGTTCCTTCGAGCCGGATTTGAACCAGCGACCTATGGATATCAGCTTCTATACTCTACAGTCCACCGCTCTACCAACTGAGCTATCGAAGGTGTGATGATATAGCTGAAATACTCACTCAATAGTTAGTCATCCTGCGTGGAAAAAGCCATAAATTATATCTGAGAATTTTCCGACTAATTGCTTGTGAGTAAAGTATATAATATATGTGCTAGTTTGTTTCCACTTTTTATGTTAGTAAAACTGTTATTACGTATTATTTTATTGACGTCAGAAAAATATTTTATTATTAACTTTTTGGTTGAAAACAAAAATATAAAATAGTTTCTAATTTAATTCAATATTTGCATTCACTTGTGAGGTAGCAGCCACGATATTCATTTCGCCGTTCCCCCACTAGTGGCATTGTTTTGTACGATACAAGTTCTTTAGTGAGGACTGCGAGGCAGGCCACTCACGGCCCGCAGTGCCTCAGTCCTCCCGCGAACTTACGAGCTGGCGCACCGCACATGCTCGCGCCCCGTTTTTGTCGTGTTTACTGTCGCGTGGCATATGCTCGTAACTTTTTAATTGTGGCCAGTGTCTAGTGAGCCTGCGACCGTGCAGTCGGCTGTCGATAGAGGTTTTATTCGCCAGCTGTTTGTATACGTGGGGCTGTAGTGCAACACGTTACAATTCTTCCTCCGATATCGTTGGAGCTACACGGGGCGCGGCGATTGAAAGTCAATCAAACGGTGGCTTCGGTTACTGGGTCGAACTTGTAAAATAATTACCGATATGGTTTCTAGATAGTACTCCAACGTCTAATTTTAATTTATATAAATGTAGTGTAATTATATTGCGTTTGCTTTTCGTAATAGTGGTTATATTATACTTGCCATGTCTAAATACTATAATATTCAGATTGGATTTAATCTAAACGGTAATAAAAAGACGACCGTCGTTATTCGGCCATATTCATGTGATGTTTTGTATTTCTTTATAGCAATGTAAATAATAAGAGACACTTAGATTATTAATTGGTCTCAGCGCCTTCGACGACCAATTATTAATCTATGAAGAGACATAATATTTTTGGTTGTCTTTCCGTTTATCGTTTGGTTGTCTTTTATTGTGATAGCGTAATATTATGTTATTATATGGAAGTTCGACAAATATCGAGGATTTGTCAGATAGGTATGTCACATAGGGCACTATCTAATAGATATGTAACTATCATATATTATAATAAAAATCTATAAGCGTATTAAATATACTTACCGTTATATGGTGTCTAGCTGTAACACAAGTTCTATCGGAACAGTACAGTGAGGGCACGGTGGACGTGGTGTATAACATCTATAGACCCATACCACAGAATAAAGAACAGTACAGATACCCCGATGAAAACTGACCGGTGTTATAATACTGACGTGTCTGTGTGTCTGTCTGTCACAATAGCTAAACGGATGAACCTATTTTGATCTAGTTATTTTGGTTTGATAGCTGACGTGATCCCGAGTTTTCCGAGTACAATTCATCATCATCAGTTCGCTCACTGCTTGACAATTCGGAGTTTAGTTAATTTATAATTTTATTTACAGTTTTACACCAAAACTATTAAGTACCTACCTAGGTAATGAGTGTGTCGAAAATGTTAGCTAAACGTAATTCGCAAGGAAAGCCAAGCTGTTCACTAATTAGTAGTAACAAATAGTATACATTGTATTGTGTTTCAACATGTATCGCGTCAATGATCACTATCAGCGCTCTATCGTTGTCACATAATGATTGTGTCAAAGGTCGGTGACCTGGGAAGCCGGACAAGCGCGAGCGAGCTAGTTAACCGAGTGCCGAAGATGACGATTTCCTATCTACCTACAACTAGACTGCAGTCAGCACAAGACAGCGGTGTGCTCAGTGTGAGATCTTGTCACTGTCTCCGTGAGGAAGTTAACTACAACTTGTATGGCTTCGAAACAGTTACCATTTTTTGTCATTAGAGGCGTTATTTCTATGTATTCCTCACGGTTAACAGCGACAAAAGCTCACACAGCACTGGTCATTATCACGTTGTATAATTTTCAAGCGCTAGTTTAGACAGATAGGTTTTTAAAACGGTCCGACCAGAAACTGCCAGGGCCTAGCGAGTAATGTACGCTTTAGTCAGCACAACATAACAAAGAGCTATTGTGACGAATTGGAGTCTTTGTTTACAAATAGAATATTAAGTAGGACAGACCTAGGTAGGTACTAGCTCGGGCACTAGGTAGCTACTATAATATAGAAAATGTTTTCCTCTAAGATTGATTTAATATAACCGCGAATATTGATTGAATATAATATCCTTTAACCGTTTTAACAAAGAAATAAACTCTTCAGCTCTGTTCAGTTACTAATACAAAGTTTATTTCTTATATTAGGGTCATAGATTAGGGTCCTACATTCGACTGGCGACCGATTCTCAAACACGTGTTAAAGTTAAAAGTCCAAGTCCCAAGATAGTGTTGGAGTCTGGGTCTGGTGCCACAGTCATTACCAAATTGATTATTCTGTCCTTTTTTGTAGGACCAAAAATCGCGTAGATTTTTTCTCGACTGACAAAACTGTTTTTTTTCGACTGACAGACTGTATGACGTGTACTTAGGACTATTTCAATCAGTATGTTCTATATTTCACCTACTCAGTAACTACTTAATCGGTCACCGATTATCGCTCGTGGGCGGGCAGTAGGCACTAGGCACCAGTGTTGCCAGCATGATTTCCAAAAAAAGTACGACTGGCTTTCTGAAAAGGTACGGGATTTAACTTAAAACTACGGTTTTGCCAAAACATTTAAAATAATTTCTTTATAAGGTACGAAAAAGGTACGGTCCACATTGAGCTTAGATTATTTATAAAATTATCTATGACATTGAGGTACAGCAGTGGTACGATTGTGTGACAGAAAGTACGAAAAACCGTATTTTTTGGTACGTCCAGAACGTACCAAAAAATACGGTTTTCCGTACTTTCTTACAACACCGGTCGGCACCCAGCTCTTCTCTGCTAACTGCGCCATTATCAATAGTTGTAAGTGCGTAATACGTTAATAGCAATATTCGGAATGCTCAAGTGCTGTTTAAGTTGACCCGTTATCAGGCAGCGGCTGACCTTGCCGCGGGTCACAGATAATATGTTGCGTCAGTACTCGGTACGGACTTCAGGCGCTAGTCTTAAAATAGATCGCTCTGAATAGGCAGCCTTATATAGAAATAGGTTTAATTTTCTCACAGCAACGAGCTGAGAGAGAGAAAATTAAATTTGCTTTTATATTAATTTTGTGGCTTTTTGTTTTAAAATCAAAAATACGGCAAAGTTTTTGCTAATTAAACGTATAAAGATGGTTTAAACCCTCGCTCAAAAGCTCGCGATCTCTAAAGGACGCTTCACACCACGTCAATCTTATATAATAATAATAATAATAATATCTATGGACGCTTCACACCACGTCAATCTGGCCCCGTGCTAAGTATCCGAAGAACTTGTGTTACAGGTACCAGACAACGGAAATATATTTAATACTTTTACACTATAAACATATTTAATATTTTTATTATATTAATAAACAAATTTAATACACATCCATGACTCAGGAACATTTAAAACTTTTTGTTCCCTCAGCGGGATTCGAACCCGCGACCTCCGGGTCAAGAGCCAAGCTCTGAACCACTGGACCACGGAGGCGTCGTTATATTATACTGGATCTGGAACATACCGAAAGTATATTCAATGGTTGTAGGTATACTATGTAACATATAGGTATTTAATTTTTTATTATATAATACACGTCCATGACAACGTAGGAAACTTTTTGCCCTCGGCGGGATTTCAACCCGCGAGCTCCGGCCTGAGAGACGACGTGTGAGGCACTGAGCCACAGAGGTCGTCTGCCGTATAATTTATGCAAGCATGACCAAGTTGACATTACAACTACGAGTTATTATGAACAATACGAACGTTTGTTTTGCTACAGATTACAATAAAAGAAAAAAATATTCGAACCAATTTTCCTCGTAATATTACACAATAATTGTTATATAAGATGTCGTGGAATATTTCGGAAGTTTGTTTTTAATTTAGTGATAATTCTAGAAGCCATATCGGTCGCGATTTCAATTCTCAGTTCACCGTCGGCCGGTGAAGGTCGCCGTACTTCGGTGGTCACTGGTCTAACGTCCGAAAACTGAAACGATTGTTAAATTAGGTGGCGTTCAAGTCACACGCTGTCCTTGTCATTCTGCCATGGAACGACAGTGACATACTGTGAACGAAGGACTCCTAACTTTAATTCGCGTTTCACAATTCTTGCTCAATGATAATCGAACTTAGGTGGCTTTAGTGTTCAATGATAGGTAGACCTATAGACTTTAGTAGACTAGTGCTCGCTCAATTATTGCTGCAGAATTTGGTGAACTCAGTTCTCAATGATCGCCGCAACTGCAGATTTTGGTAAACTCAGTGCACCTGCAGATTTTGGTGAACTCGGTGCTCAATGATCGCCGTACCTGCAGATTTTGGTGAACTCGGTGCTCAATGATCGCCGCACCTGCAGATTTTGGTGAACTTAGTGCTCAATGATCGCCACACGTGCGAACTTGGCGCTCAGCGATGTATAGCTTCGATAAGGACCTGTGGCACGTGAGGTCCCGCACGCAATCCGAGCCCCAGGAGGAGAAGGAAGAAAGTAAATAATATTTTGTTAGTCCTTATGTCCATTTAGCAGGAGTTGATGAACAACTCCTGTTAAATGTCAGTGTCAAATTTGACAGCTCGACACTCGTGTGTTCGATTTTCAAGTGCAGAATTTTGTCCAGAACGGAACATTTAGAACCCTATAATAGTCCGAGCCTCAGTATCGTTTGTTTAAATGTCGTGTCTTGTCATTAAGATAACATGGTGTTGAACCAACGAATAACTTTAGCAGACTTTAGTGATATTAGAACTAAGGTTTCTTGGAATTTATGTGCCTATCCCTATCAACCATCTTTTCCGTGGCTGTCGTAAATATAATTGTCACTATCTGAAAACTACGCCAACTCGCCAACCCGTCTGCCAAGCGTGGCGACTGGCGAGTGTAGGCAACTACCCACATGAAATACTTTGGGGGAGGCTTATGTCCAGTAGTCATAGATGAATAATTGATGATTAGCACAAGTTTTAACATATCACTACGGTGGCATTGTGGGTGGTGTCACAATCTTTTTATTCTATCAAATTTCACTACGTGCGCACTGCGCAGGCGCATGTTCATTTGCCTGTCGCTTAAGTTGCTTAATTGATAAACAATCATGATATGATTGCTTTCCTCCGAGATCTACTAAGTTACTTGAGCAATACACAATGCACGTGTTGATTTCATCATTCATTAGATCATTGTTTTTGAAAGTTTTTTTGGAAAGTTTGACGCTTGTAAATTTTTATTCCAAGACAGAAAATAGGTACTATGGTTGGTAGCAATGTGTAGTTGATTTATTTTCATTGACATATTTTCTAATGGTGGTTTACATAGATAATACAGTATATATAGAGAGTGGTTTACGCACTGCGCCAACTAGTCTCACAGTTACAACCGCGTGTATGGATTAAATGTGTAAAAGTAAACGCAGTGCGTCGCCACTGGCAGGGTGCCACGCGTTTTGCGTCCGTAAGGCTTGTTTATTGTCACACGCAGCCTAAAAGTCATTGTATTATAGAAAATTGCCGGCGCTATATCGAATGCCCATTAGTTACATTCAAACAGCTGCAGCTCGCACCGCGCACGCGCTTGGTGCGTCACATAATAATTGTGAGGAATTTTAACACGTTTGTGCACTCGGAACGACAATGTCTTTCCAAGTGGGTCGCGACTGGCAGGCCACACGCAGCTGACGCAGGCCGCAGCCATGAATCTAGTGTCAATTAAAACCTAGATAGTACTCTGTAGCATGATTCACAAATTTTTGGAGAAAAATCTATCGGGAACTTTAACTCAAATTCGTGTTAAAATCTCATATAGAACGCTGCTGTCACTATCATCATCTCAATCCGGATTCGGCGAATGTGAATCAAGGCTCTGAATAGTAAATTCCTCAAACAGAATAACTTAAGAATCAGCGTAGCTACTAGCTACAGACTTCATATTGTTTTAAAACTTTAAATTTTATGATTTATGATAATGCATTTTATCTTGAAGGCCATTCTATCCGTCGACGGGTGGTCACTTGATTAGTATTCGCCTGCAGCCTCTCTGCACTCTGCACGTAGTTTGGTGCCCATACTGATCGATGTTTATCTGTTTGTGGAGTGGGTTGGTACCTCGACGGAACGTGACGCTGATCTGTCCTTGTTCTAATCTCCGAGGATCGAACAATCGAACGATTAGCTCTTCTATGGCTGCTCGGTTGATTTCGATTACGAGTCGGATTCTCACGGCCTATCTTCTGTAAGTCCGATAATCGGGCAGATTTTTCTCCATATTATTTCTGACCGACTTTTTGAATGACGTGTGTGTTGAGTCAATCAATCTTTTATTTGTTGTTGCACTATAATTGCAATCAGTATGTTATATTTTCACCTACAATTTGTCCCAAAAAGTGTGCCGTGGGTGGGGCCTTAAAGTTCATTAAATCTATGTTCTGGAGCCCAGACTGGAGTAACAATCGCCGAACATATTATAGTATTCAAAGTTATACAGTTACCTGGTGTTCCAATTCATACCTTAGGATTTCAAAATTGTATGATCCAATTCAAACTTTGATCGAGCTGGTTTGGGTCGCTTCTTAATAAATTTGTTGCAGTCCGCGGCTCATAAAATCTTTATTGAACCTTTCGTCCCCGTTTCAACCCCTTTGAGCCAGAATTAAAGAAAAATTCTTAGCAAATGTATTCGTCTCTGTATTCCTGCATCTTATTGTTCTCTACTTTTAATAATGAATGGTTTATTTGTTGTCGTAGGAAGCGAGAGCCCCACAAGCGCGATAGGGGCGGAGACGCCGCGGGAGCTGCCCAACGAGCTGTCGGCGCCCTACGAAGTGCCGCAGTTCCCCATCGAGCAGATCGAGAAGAAGCTGCTCATACAACGCCAGCTCAACGTCAAGTGAGTCACAACACAAGCATAGAGTAGACCGAAATTCGTGGTTTATTTAAGAGATCAGTCTGGACTCAAGAGACATATTCACAAAGTATGTAATTCCTCAATGTTGTAGTTTCTTACTAGATTCTGCTCGCGGCTACGCCCGAGTGAACACAGTAATATATACACATGTCCCGAGTCCTGAGTGTTAGATGTGAGGACTAGCCATTAGCAGTATTCCGTTCCTATGTGATCCCAATGTATGTTATCGCTGCTAATTTAAACGACCACTTATTCACCGCACAAATGCATTTTATATTTAGACGACTTCAAAAAAAGAGGAGGCCATTGGCGATTACTGTGATTTTTGTTTACATTATATCACATTGGATCGGAATGAAACTTCGATAACCGTTTCACAACACAGTACGTGGCACGAGGGCTCGCGCTGCACTTGCGTCGGTAATTGGATAGACCTTGACAGCCCCGGGCCCACGGGGGATGCTCGTGCGCCCGGCCGCCCACACCGCTCACTACTCACTCACTCACTCACTCAGTAGACCGGCAGACGTACTCGCCTGCACCGCCGCGTACTTAATTACTGAACTCAGTGACCGTCGAATCTGACCACGGAGCGGTCCGCCCGAATGTTTAGAAGTAAAATTGAATGCCAAAAGTGGACGTCCACGAGGTAATTTTATTTAAATTTTCAAGTGATTTAATAATTTTTGCTCGGCTATGATGTGAGTATCTATTCACTTTACATCCCTAATTACGTTTAAATAATACCTACAGACGAGTGATTTTGTTTTTATATGTAAATTTTTAAAAATAATAAATAGGTAGTAATTATTAAAGCAAAGTTCGAAAACGAGTTCCTTGCTTTGATTATTGTGTAGGTATAATATTAAATCAAAATATAATAAGTGCCAAATTCACCAACACATGTTAAAGTTCATAATATTATCATGTTATCCCTCTCGTATTTCCTATCAATAAAAGAGAAGGCATGGTATTTTAAGAAGCCGTTAACACTAACAGGCGTTCGTGAAATCAGCACTTACTTTTACTTAATGGTGATAACTTGACCAGAGGATACAAAAACAAAATTTTGCGTTTTAGTGTTCAAATCTTAGGATCTTATTATTTAAACTTTCTACTGCTAACTTCCTACTTGTATTGGTTCATTGGAATGAGTAATATTTTATGACACTTCATTACTGTTTGTTGTATAGGGAGTTAGGAGGTATCACAATACGAAGAGAAATAAGCTAAACCCTCCCGTCTCGCGCCAAATTGCCCGGTTCTTGAGTCTGTCGTCTAGACGCGTTAAGACTGTACAGTGTACACGCAGGACATATTTCAATGGTTATTGCAATTAAATGTATCCCTTATATTATTTTTAACATACACAAAAGGTATATAACTTACGACATAATTTCAATATCATAAACTCTATGTAACTCTACCATCACCCGTTACCAAAGGGGCGATAATTTTGATTTGTATATTAGGTAGTAGGTACTTATATAATATTTTTTGTGTTACTATTTTGTTTCCTGTGGAAGCTATGGGTTCTACGAGTAGTAAAATATGTTTTACGTAATTGAACTATAAACATTATGAAATTATTTATTAGACCTACAATGACAGTTAATTTTTTTTTTTTTTTTTTTTAAATATCTATGGACGCTTCACACCACGTCAATTTGGCCCTGTGCTAAGTATCCGAAGAACTTGTGTTACAGGTACCAGACAACGGAAATATATTTAATACTTTTATACTATACACATATTTAAGATTTTTATTATATTATACACAAATTTAATACACATCCATGACCCAGGAACATTGAAAACTTTTTGTTCCTTCGGCGGGATTCGAACCCGCGACCTTTCGTTCGAGCGCCAACGCGCTTAACCAACTGCGCTACGGAGGTCGTCATTTAATATCAATTAACCAGATTTAACGTGATATTAATCTAAATTTAGCATTTTTATTAAGTATATGTATCTATCGCCTATACTAGAAAAGGAATGGTTTGTGAGCGAGTGTGTGTACCTACTCGTATAATGGTTATTAATTCACGCGCAAAACTGGATTATTTTTATTCAAATTAATTTATAAATTGTATTAACACATACTTAGGCTACATTACTATCCCAATAAAGTCCGGTTTATCTTGAGTTACCTCTATTTACACAACTAAAACTTGACCTATCCTATTATAATAATTCTAATCAATTGTGTTCAATGATTTTCCCTGGGAGATTGTCAAACTCCCTATTAACTAGCAGCCTAGCACGGTAGTAAGTAACACATGAGTTTATATATACGAGTACTAAAGTGTTAGTTCTTACTGCTGAAGCCGGTGGTAACTCGATCGCTTCGCCGGTCCCCACATTCTCTGAACGATAATGCTATCAGCGTTCCTACGTAATGCTTGTAGTGTATGCTGCCCACGTCGAACGAAATAGTTGCGAACGAAATACTAATAGTACCTACCTACCTGATCTATTTCGTAGCTCTATTGCTAATAAAATCATGACAGTTTCTGCAGAGACCTTAACACAATTGAAGACATGAGTGGATGAAAGTTATATGTAGCAACATACTAATTTCAAGAAAATTGAGCCCAAACTGACACTTAAACATTTTAGAATCCGTCGTAAAGTATTAAGTACATTAATCTAAAGATCCATCTCTAGAATCAATGCATTCATTACGTTACTACATATCCTAAAATGTTTAAGTGACATTTTAAACCCAATTTTCTGAGTAACAATTTTTTGCGACATAATATCACCTTCATCCACTCATGTCTTCAATTATCACTTACCACAAAGTAAAGATATTAGAAAATAAAACACACAAATGTATGAGATTTGACATAATGTTCGCTAAATGACATATGAATTCGCTTGTCATTTAGCAAACCTTTTGTTAATTCCATACGTTTTGTTTTCGAGCTTCGTAAGTGATAAGCCATCTTGATCATCATCATCTTGAATCAGAGTCAGGTTCGACTTTCTTCAGTAGCCCTACACCATACCGCCTATCGTCCAACAAGTCTGCAGTTTGTCCATACCCCAAATTATACTCTACAAACATACCAGTTACAACTGTTCTAGCCATCTACGCGCATATCTACTAATAATAGCTCCCCTCACTGATTTCGGTGTCGGTAGCCGATTTCATTGAAACCAGCCCAGCTACGCAGGAGTAGTTTTATAGTGCCCAAGTGTGTACGCAACACACAAATACACTCTCTACCTTTTATTCTCATAACCCAGTGGGACGGTAAACCGACACGACTGGCGAGAAAACAGAAGCAGAACCGACTTTTTACATGCCATCTTTCTTATCAGACAATCGGGTGATCAGCCTGCATTGTCCTAACCAAACTTGGAAACAACATGATTTTTTGGTGTTCCAATGTGGGAATCGTACCCACGACCTCCGGGTCGAGAGCGAAGCTCTGAACCACTAGACTACGGAGGCGTTATCTACGCGCATACACAATCAGTAACGAGTAGGTACATTAGGTAGTGTGGTGCATGACAGCCCTTATAATTCTATTCTTATAGAAGTGTTTTCCCAGAAAGGCTTCTTTCTTATGTGTTTCAATCACGCAACAGTTCATGTGCCTCATTTTAAGGGTGAACTAGAATACTGTCGTGTGAAATGTTGGACTATTAAACTAAATATCCCGCTTCTTCGTATGCATGAAATTAAACCTACAGGAACCGTACCTTTTTTGGTGCGGTTACAAGTAGCATATATGTCAATCCAGCATGTAAACTACTACCATACCAAATTTAATCATAATCCGTTGAGTAATTTTTGCGTAAAAGAGTATTAACCATCCATCGATACTTACAAACTTTTGCGTTTATAAAATTAGCAGGATGGTACTAATTATTTGGCAAGGAGGCCTATGTCCGGTTGACGGCGATATGATGATGATGATGAATTAATTCTCAAATATGTGGATATGTAAACTATTCTACACTTGATAGAGCGAGTTCTATCTGTGGCGCCTTGCACTTGATTGATGTAGTCAAACAGCAATTAAATATGTATTAAGTTAATTTCTGTACAAATGACTTCGACAATATTGGGA
The DNA here is from genome assembly GCA_905187575.2 of Celastrina argiolus. NCBI lineage: Eukaryota > Metazoa > Arthropoda > Insecta > Lepidoptera > Lycaenidae > Celastrina > Celastrina argiolus. The sequence continues at coordinate 23,725,620 of LR994580.1, read as the reverse complement.
CAGCCTGTTAATTCAGTAAACGTTGTAATATAACCGGTATTTGATCGACTTCGTAATAATGTCGGCCATTTAATATTAAGAAGAAATTTCGATAGAAACCTTAAATATCTTCCAACTATGTATATGTCGCAGTCATCTAATTGAATCCGCTATTTAATTGAATGACTAGCGCTTTCATTGAATCCTGTTTTTACCAACAAATTTTAGAATCCGAGACTAGGACAACCATTTAATATTTTTGTTTTAAACTTCGAAATTTCCGAATGAGTACTAATAAAACGAACATTAAAGTAAATTAATCAAAAAATATATCAACACATTGCTATCAGTACGAGCTGTTTGACGCCATTTTATAACCGCCTAGTGATTCAATTAAATAACCAGATTCAATAAGATGACTGCGACATATATACTAGCTTTTTAACGCCGAATTATTAGCACATTCACCGTTAGAACGCCCGTATAATGGACTAAGTCTGAAATAAACGTATATTTATTTTTATAATGTACTTTCGAACTGTAAAAGTCTCATTGGTACATGCCACAGCTTACAACCTGAGAATCGGACCACCACGGACGCTCTCACGGTGAAGGAAAATATCGCGAGGAAACCCGCACATGGCTGGCTCAGACGTATTGATCAGTCATTCCTCTGGACTAGACCGGCTATGTTGTGAGATTGCCGCATGTGCTGAGCTAAGCGACATTTAAAACCACCTGTCCCAGGTACTACAGTATTTAAAGAGAGATTGCTTCGGAGAATACCGTATAAATCATTGAATAACGGATACAAAGGCCTACCTTTTTAAAGCACATAAGAGTTTGTTCTTGTGTAAACCAAATAAAGTTTAACTTTCTATTATAGTTCTAGAAAGTTTGGATAATGTTATGCGGCAGCCTCTTACAGTAAGGTGACATGGTATTCATTAATTAAGACGTATTGGAATTGTTAAATTATTCGTTTTTTTAGGTTGGTATGTCAAATATGTATGTTATTCATAATATTATGTGCCTATATAGTCTGAAATAAACGGTAGGTACTTGTGTTGTCTCAGAGCGGCGGAATGCGGACAGTCTGCGCGGTCGTACGCGGGCAGCGACGCGGGCGGCGCCGCGTCGGTGTTCGAGGAGGCGGCGCGGCTGCGGGGCGATGATGACGAGTTCGACGTTATCCTGCCGCACTTCCAGCGCGTCGCCATCAGCGGCGAGGACACCTCCGGGGTAAGTACCAACTAGGGGCTAAGGCCATCTCTCCGTCAGAGGTGTATTTAGGGACTTCAAAAAGCAAGGTCTATGTAAGGCCGATAGAAATGATTTAAAGGAACCTCACGCCACTGGTAGTGTTTATAAAGTTATGTAGCAACTGGCGTTCAAGTTACATGCTGACATTCCGCCAAACTGTGACAGTCTAGACGTGTTAATGATTTAGAAAGTAGTAAGTAGTAATACAATGTAGTACAGTTTAATTAGCGATTCAGTATCCTGCGAATAGGACAGATACACATTCACATATTGTATGACCCTAAACTAGGTTCTACACTAACAGGTGCCGCTGGAGGACCTGCAGCTGGCGTCGTCGTACCTGGTGCAGGCGCTGGAGATCCGCAAGAAGTACATGGACATGTCCAACCAGAGCTTCGCCGCCATCACCGCGCGCTTCCTGCGCGGCATGAACAACGAGGCCGCGGCCAACCACACGCCTATCGTCAAAGTGCCTAACCGACACATAGCTGGTGAGTCTGTCACTTCCAACAAAGTTAGCCAGTTCAGGAATAAGGTAAATCTGTCACTTCAAACAATGTAAGCAGTTCAGTGAAAAACCAGTAATGGTTTATAAATGTTACACTGTGCAGATTAAGTTTTTTTTATGTATTTCTTTTATTTATTAAATAAAAAAAGGCTCAAAGTAATAAAATAATATTAATATTGTCCATCCGTGAAACCAGTTTTAATGTAGAACTAAGCTTGTCTATATAATATATTGGAGATCAGCTGTATACAACCATTTTTAGAAATAACCTGTAATAAAACACCCGATGTCAGTTAATACTCGCCTTTACGTCATGAAAATAACGTTGCGCCATCATGGACTCTACCGGCGAAAGAAAATTTTCAGGTCTAGTCACTAAAAGTCGTAAAGTTTAGCATAAAATTAGATTTACCTCATTGTCTTGTCATATAGAAGTAAATAATTACAAAGAGTGATTCGTATCTCTGTAATTATTTATTGTGGTCCGTATTTATATTTTTTTTTACTGTCGAATATATGCAGCAACGTTCCCTTATGTTCACAGACCACATCGTCCACCCGCCGTTCAAGCACGGCAAGGACCCGTGGGAGGGTCCCCACCCGGAGCCCAAGGGCTACACGATCAGGTCCGACGAGGGCGTGTTCAACCTGTACCGCGCGGCGGCGGGCGGCGGGGAGGAGCGCGTGCCGTACGCCTACGTCACGCTGCAGCAGTACATACAGGACATGAACACCATGTGCAACATGATCGCCGACGGGCCGCTGTGAGTTACTACCTACTCTGTCTTCCACTGCTGGACATAAGCCTCTCACAAAGTATTTCATTGGGGCAGTTGCCTATATAAGATGGGCAGGCGGGTTGGCGATCTAAAAAAATAACAATGTCGGCGGAATTTATGCTATCCAAATTCAGATATACCTACAGTGTGTAAAAAGAACAGTCACTAGAACTTTGAGATACGATTATACCATATTTCCTCATTTTGGAAACAAAAAAAAAAAATTATACTTTTTACCATTTCTTATTTTTTGTCGCAAAGCTATAGTGACTGTTCTTTTTACACCCGTTATATTCCTTCTGTTGCCTTGACGACATCCACGGGAATGAAGATTGATGGGGGAGATGCTATTCTTATTCCGGCACTCCATGGAGTACCTAATCTATATTAAACTTAAAACCACTATAGGAAGTACTGCACTGCTGTCCTATCCAGAGAAACGGATCGGTCTGAACTCGGATTATAAAATCTTACGTCACTTTTTTATTTCTCTTGCATGGTGACCCTATAATAATATTATGTAGCTGTCTACATAGTATTTTTAATGCCAACCGTAATACTGGCTAGTATTACGGTTGAACAATCCATACATTCCTACGAAACAGAAAATTTTTAGGTTATGTGGACAACATGACTCATGAGATTTTTATATTGTGTGTGTGTGTGCAGCAAGTCGTTCTGCTACCGGCGGCTGTCGTACCTGTCGTCGAAGTTCCAGCTGCACGTGCTGCTGAACGAGCTGCGCGAGCTGGCCTCGCAGAAGGCCGTGCCGCACCGCGACTTCTACAACATCAGGTGAGGACATTGTCATGACCACCGATTTTTCACAGTCACAGGAGATGCAACAAGCCATCTGGTTACTATGCAGCATGTGTCGCCAATTGTCAAAGCGTGCACGCGCTGAATATTGCCGTAAGTTGCGTGCACGTGTGTACGTACGTCCATGTCTGAATTGAATGGCTTTTGAGGTACTTTGTTCGCATTCACAGTGGTGAGTCGTCCGTCCAAGCGCTGTGACGTGATGATATGACAGGCGTATAGGATGCGTAATAACTATAAAAAATTATAGCTTATTATTAGCTTTTGAATTTGTAAGAAAACATTTAATTTTCAAAGAGTGAGTGACCTAATGTTAGCTTTGAAAGAAAATACCTAGATCGAAATCGATTCATCCGTTGAAGCCACACACACAGACACATCACACTTATAACATCCCTCTCTTTTAGTCGGTTGTTAAAAAATATCACCGTTTTAGTTGCAAAAATATAATTTTGTTTGTCGTTGTTTCACAGGAAAGTGGACACTCACATCCACGCCGCGTCGTGCATGAACCAGAAACATCTGCTGCGCTTCATCAAGAAAACGCTGAAGACCCATGCCGACGAGGTGTGTAGCCTTTCATTCTTAAACGCTCATGTCGTGTTCTAGAGTATATGAGTCACGCGCGACGTCACAAAACTGACGATATGTTTGTTATTTTTTTTATAAAGGTTGAGTTATTATTCTAAATCTCCCCGTCCGGAGAAAAAACTGATCACGGTAAACAGAACTCTGGGTGAATAAACTGGTCATAGTGTTCTACGTTTAGTGAGCAGATTTTTTTTCCGGACTGTCACTAAGCTATGTTCTGTTGTAGGTGGTGACGCTGCACAAGGGCACGCCGATGACGCTGCGCGCCGTGTTCCAGTCCATGAACCTCAGCACTTACGACCTCACCGTCGATATGCTGGACGTGCACGCGGTCAGTGATCTATCATTTCATTTATTTATTAGAAAGGAACAAACGTCATTAAAAGCTAAAATTACACTTAAACATTGTTTCTAACTAAATGTTGCCTTAATTATAGGTGTAATCAGTGTTGCCATAACGTACCAAAAAGTTCCGTACTTTTTGCCATACAACCGTACCACCGAAGTACCGAAGTTTGCACCGTACCTTTTTCGTACCTTATAAATTATACTAGTAATTCATGTTTTAATACATTACTATAAAAGGGTTACTATGAGTAGACTATATCATTATAATGTTTTAGAAAAACCGCACTTTTGAGTTTAAATCCATACCCTTTCAGAGAGCCAATCGTACTTTTTTGGGAAATCATACTGGCAACACTGGGTGTAATACAGAATGAAATATCTATTTTTAATTATTAGAGTAGGCTTACCAAACGTATTAGGAAGTAGATTTTGAGACCAATATGTTTAGATGAGTCTAGTCTAAACGTTCCTACGTGTGCAGGACCGCAACACGTTCCATCGGTTCGACAAGTTCAACGCCAAGTACAACCCCATCGGCGAGTCGCGGCTGCGCGAGGTGTTCCTCAAGACCGACAACCACATGAACGGGAAGTACTTCGCCAGGATCATCAAGGTACTGCATTTATTACAAGGAAATTATATAATACATTTCTTGTATTACAAGCTGACACAAAACATCTCAACTCAATGTACGAGTATCTATTTTTAAATGCATTCGCAACACTCACTTTTATAAGGTTTCGATCCTTTTCAAGAGAACATACGAGCTCTTTAGGAGCTGTCCTGAAGTTGTGCTTCCCTACCTTTATAAGAACCCATCTTCCGCAGGAGGTGGCGTTTGACCTGGAGGAGAGCAAGTACCAGAACGCGGAGCTGCGCCTGTCGGTGTACGGCAAGAGCCCGGGCGAGTGGGCCAAGCTGGCCAAGTGGGCCATCCAGTACGACGTGCACTCCGACAACGTGCGCTGGCTCATACAGATCCCGCGCCTCTAGTGAGTAGACCCTACCGACTACTATGAGCAGGTCATGCTGTCCCGCTCTTGTGAGCACAATTTGTTGCGTATACGAATGAGTCAACGCGTTAACCGAAACTAGATTATTTGCCACATAATTGTATATAGATATAGAGTACATATAGAGTAAAGGACATACTATTATCTACTTTTTATGGCAGCACAATGTACCGCACATCTGATCTCTTGCGCGCACGACGTCCCGGGAAACATCTAGTCATCAATACAATCTTCAGTTAATATTGTTTATCTCTTTCCAGCGATATCTTCAAGTCGAACAACATCATGAACAACTTCCAGGAGTTCCTCAGCAACATCTTCCAGCCGCTGTTCGAGGTCACCAACGACCCCAACTGCAACATCGAGCTGCACAAGTTCCTCACGGTAACCATGGCATCTACTACCCATATTTATGGCTATTTAAGTCATGAAGGTTGTTTTATGTTCATGACATCTGACGGAATGTTTGACACTACTAGAACCCAGGGGCCTTACTCTCCAAACTGATTCGATTTTGATTCAGAAAGGATCGTGGCGCGTACTCCCAAATAAAATGACGTTTGTTTATTTTGATTCTCAGTCGATTGATATGGCCGAGAGTACAAAAAGTTACGATCTAACGATTTTATTTATCCTGGTTAATTTTAGAACCATCTATGAAATAAAATACCAAAAGCCGTTGAATTCGAGCTGATTCGATTCTCGATTGTGTCGGGAGTAAGCCTGCTGAACTCTGGTAGTAGAAATTGTTGGAATTCTTATTGACAGGTTTCGAAATCACTTCTGCCACTAGGTAGCGCTTTTTCTGGTCTGCCCCCTAATTCCAAAGTCCTTTATTTTCTAATTATGCTGTAAAATCAAAATCGTAATATGGTACTACACTATAATCTACGAAGAATCCGCTTTTGAAACCGCCAAATTTTTCAAGAATTCATTTCTTTCTGCGTCACGTGCAATCCCAACGTGTAATGTGAAAACCTAAGCTGCCGTATAACTGTACGTGTGTGTGTGTGTGTGCAGCACGTGGTGGGCTTCGACAGCGTGGACGACGAGTCCAAGCCGGAGAACCCGATGCTGGACTCGGAGTGCCGCGCGCCGCCGCAGTGGGACGACGTGGAGAACCCGCCCTACGCCTACTACCTGTACTACATGTACGCCAACATCACCGTGCTCAACCACTTCCGCAAGTCAGTACACACTTTTTTATGTGAATATTTATTTAAAATCGCTTTCGGCGGATAGAGTTTAGTGTTGCAACTACATATCTATCATTCGCTTTAATTTTTCAACTACACACCGGAATACGAGTAGTTAAAGGCTCAAAGAATTTGTTACGCGTATTGACGTCAACAAACGACCGTGTCCATAACAGCCACGCTCCATTTTTCATTGTAGAGGCGATTAAAAGTGAGAAAATTAACTTGTGTTGTAAATTTTTGATGTATTTAGCTGTACCCACTGGGAAGTTAGAAGGAATTCAGCTGTAGGAGTTGAGACATTTTATAAGTCGTTTCTAGTATCTTCGATTGCTACCTACTTTGCGACACCAGAGGGACAGCGAAGTTGAACTTACAACATATGTATGAGATTGGGACAAATCATGTTAAAATTAAATGAAAATATGGTATTGTACTGTGTCCTAACCTAAGACTATATGTAACGTATACGCTCGTGTGCAGGGAGCAGGGCCTCAACACGTTCGTGCTGCGGCCGCACTGCGGCGAGGCGGGCCCGGTGCAGCACCTCGTGGGCGGCTTCATGCTGGCCGAGAACATCTCGCACGGGCTGCTGCTGCGCAAGGTGCCGGTGCTGCAGTACCTGTACTACCTGGCGCAGATCTCCATCGCCATGTCGCCGCTCAGCAACAACTCGCTCTTCCTCAACTACCACCGCAACCCGCTGCCCGAGTTCCTGGCGCGCGGGCTCTGCATCACGCTCAGCACTGATGACCCGCTGCAGTTCCACTTCACCAAGGTAATGGCCTCGGTTTATTATATTACATAACAGCTCCACTCGTGGTGCTTATTCATACTGTTATACGTGTATTGACTTTTAAAACGCTGTTTTAGTAAAATAACATTAAACTGAAGAGATTGACAAACACATTACTGTATTGTACAAGACGTTCCGAGATTAAATTTGTGTCCGCTGTGGCCCGAGTCTAGATCGGAACTGAGCTGCTGTTCGGACTAACTAGGACGACACTGGACAACCGTTCTGGAGTCGCGGTTGTATTATATTTCCCGTGGCTCTGTGGGCGGCGGTTCTGTCGGAGTACCGCCGAGTTTTAGTGGGCACTCGTATGACTGCGTCCACTTACCATCTTAACGCCCCCGAGCCCCACAAACCCGTGGTAGGAATCCCCGTCCTACACAGGATAAGGCAAGTAGCATTTCGCGGTGAAAAAAAGGACGACACTGGACGCCAAATGCGTCAACACTCAGTCTGCAATTCTAGGAACAGAATAGGGATGTACGTACGTGCGTTCGTGTGCGTGTGTTTACGTAAATGCGGCATACAATATGTGAACTGTATTGCGTTATACTTATGTCTAACTGTATGGTGCGCAGGAGCCGCTGATGGAGGAGTACAGCATCGCGGCGCAGGTGTGGAAGCTCAGCTCGTGCGACATGTGCGAGCTGGCGCGCAACTCCGTGCTCATGTCCGGCTTCCCGCACGAGGTACGTCCAGCTATAGTCGTGCAGCGTACTAAAGTAAAAGCCACGAGGCAGAATAATAATGGCAGAATAAAAATAATCACCTGTCAAAACTCAAAATGCTGGATTTGTTTTTGTTTTTTATTTTGTCTAGTTTCTTGACTTTGTCTATCATGCTTACGTGCTTGTAAGCTATTTAACAACATCAATTCAATTTTTTTATCAAATAAAAAAATAAAACTTACAATAGCACCAGTGCAGTCGGACTTACAGGTGCTGTCTGTGATATTTGTTATTTGTGGTCGATATACATCTATTCCGTGGTCTCCCCAGATGAAGCAGTACTGGCTGGGCCCCAACTACACGAAGGAGGGCGTGGCGGGCAACGACATCACGCGCACCAACGTGCCCGACATCCGCGTCTCCTTCCGCCACGAGACGCTGCTGGACGAGCTCACCAACATATTCAAGGTGAGCACTACTCCTCCTACACAGACTGAATTGTCGTAATCGAAGATACTTAATTCGCATTATATTTTGTCTAAGTGACGTGCGTGTATAGGATTTAGGCAAGTTGCCCTCGCTTATTATGACGACGAAGCTCGAAAAAAGGCTGAAGGCTTTGTTTTGTGACTTTTACCCAACATGGCGAGGTTTTTTATATTTCAAGGCAGGCTATTGGTTAGTTAAAGTTAGGCATTAAACATTTATAGGGTTTGATTAACGCATTTAGGATAAAATACTATTCGATTAAAATATTGTTTTAAGCACAAATATTAGATAATATATACATTTTACCTTCCAATAAAATGTGTATTATGTTCCTTAACGTCCAAAGTCCTTTATGAGAGTACATCGCTTGCTACCGATTACAGCCCATAGATGTCGTACCGTTACCGCTCCCAGCGCCACCTTCTGTTAAATCTGTGAACTAAGTGAAAGCCACAAGCCGCCATCTTTGATATATCAGATCATTGTAAGTGTCTCATAATGATGAGGGTGGACACCAGGAAGCCCTTACTAGGACTTTGGACGTTAAGGAACATAATACACATTTTATTGGAAGGTAAAATGTATATATTATGGTTCCGTTTGACGTCCAAAGTCCTTTATGAGAGACGTGTTTGTTATCTCCTGGTGGCTTGTGAATAATGCAACAATGTGATAAAGTTTTAAAGTAATAAAAGAATCACAATATCACCTATCAAGTAGTACTGTGTGTCAAGAGACTGGTCGAGTATTTAATTCTTTATTTAAGAATATATTTTGGTTCACGTAATCCGACATCACAATAATTACTGCTGATGTAAGTTTCCAGGCGTAGCGTAAAAATATATATATATATATCTTTATAACATAATACGTATTTTGAGAGGAAAACTGTAAAAGTACCCGAGGCGTTCACCAAGATACAAATATGGCACCGCCAGTGTGGATTAGTTTATATTCCAAGCAACTGGGGTATCACAAAATTTTAGCACCATCGAGTCCGCTACTAGTAAGGGTTGAATGCAATTAAAAACGTCTTGCAAAGTTAAAAAGTTAGTTACTATTCGATGCCATCGTGTGACACTTTTGGTTCTATGAATAAAATATATTACCTGGATGGTACAAGTACTATACGCTATGTACTAGTGTAATAGAACATCTCTGCAAATCTAGACTTATTCCTGAGAATTAAAGATAAATATTACCGACTATGTCGCCTTTGATCCTTTCCAGGACTGTGGAAATCGTCGCAAAGATCTTGCTAGGTGACCGACCGGCAATTAGGGAATAGATGTCCATAAGCTGCATCACGTCTTCAGTGTCTTACATTTGACAGGAACTTCGTAGTTGCGATTAGTGTTCCATATACTTTTACTGAAGCTGTAGCGTGCCAGCGTTAGGCAAGCAACCTTCCCGATTGGGGTGATGAAGGTTGCAAAGTTGATAAACCCTATGAGGCGAGACCTGCATGAGGGACCAACCGCCAGCTGCACAGGAAACTCCATAAACTCTAGCACATATACAGTATCTATTTTTTCAATAAAACTTTATTAAAGTGTCATGGTGAGTGTCCCGAGCTTTATGTAGCCTTTGAAGCTGTAATGTGCGAGCTTTCGACCCTTAAGTCTAGGACTGATTTTGACCCAAAGTCGACTACAGACAAGAGACCCTGAGTTCTAGTACGTCTGCAATATCTTGGTTTTCAATAAATACAACATATTTGGATGTGCGTCTGTATCTGCGTTATGAAACTTTTGTCTTCGTTTCATCGACAGGAACCTCGTCTTAGAATGTATGCCATTATAAAGCTTATGAATGTATACCATCAATAGAAACCTTATATTAGGATGTGTGCCATCATATAAACATCTTGTTTGCGTATCATCAATCCCTGTATTAGTATTAGAACGTGTGCTATTATAAACATATTGTTTGTGTATCATCAATCCTTGTATTTGAATATGTGCTAATATAAACATCTCCACTTTCTATCATCAACAGGATATTTGTATTAGAATGTACCTATGCCATTATAAATCTCTTGAATTTATATAATTGATAGGAAATTTGTATTAGGATGTATGCCCTTATAAACCTCTTGACTTTATACCATCGTTAAGAAATCTGTTTTATGATGTGTGCCATTATAAAACTTTAGACTTTGTATATTGGACATAGGTAAAGCACGCGTCGACAATGACTCGAAGGCCAAAGTGGATATAATATTAATATTATACTCTGTAAAGCTGAATCCGTTTGTGCAACAAACAGACCACTGCCCCGATTTTCATAGGACCTGGTATACGTAAAGTAAATAGGCGCAAATGTTTGGCGTTTCAGCCAACAGCAATCCTGCTATACCCGGAGGTAAATAGTTTCGACACTGATATTATAGTCCCAAGAGGAGTAAGACCTGCTTGAACAATCAGCTATTAGTCAATGTATTGTAATGAACTTGTACTGTCCTTATTGACTTTCAACAGGGAATTTGTATAGGTTTTGTGTCCCTTAAATATTACTCTTGCAGTGTAAGTGCGCGGCTATACGACCTGTCCCAGCGGGATGAAGGTTAGGAAGCTAATTGTTTAGTTTCGAAGCTGACATTATGGCCCAAAATCCCAAGAGGTAGAAGACCTGCTTGAACTGTCAGCTGTTAGTCAATATATTGTAATGAATTTGTACTGTACTTATTGACTTTCGACAGGGAATTTGTATAGGTTTTGTGTCCCTTAAATATTACTCTTGCAGTGAGAGTGCGCGACTATACGACCTGTCCCAGCGGGAGATGAAGGTTAGGAGGCAAATTTTTCAGTTTCGAAGCTGATATTATAGTCCTAACTTCCAAGAGGTAGAAGACCAGCTTAAACTGTCAGCTGTTACTTAATGTATTGTAATAACCCTTTTGTATTTACTGACTTTTTGAACAGGGAATTTGTATAGCGTATTGTATACCATAAATATTGACTTTGCAGTTTGACTGCGAGGTGATACGACCTTTCCCTGCGCGGAAGATCTAGGTTAAGAAGCTAATTTATAGCCTGAACTACTGCAGTTGGTATTATGTAATAGCCAACAATTATTTATAAATTTTAATGTCCTCGGTAAGCTGACATTTATAGTTCAAAACCAGCCAAAGTTTAGAACCTTTAGAATTGTTGAAGCCTGATTCTTGGTTCGATGTACTGTACTAGAAGGCCATGTATTTCATCATCTCGATCGATATTTATATAGCAAGCATACCAACAGTCTGTGTTATATATTTAATGGTAATAGTATTTTAGCCACAACTACAAAATGAACGAGATTTGCAAATCTAATGACTTTGATTAATATCGCGAGGGCGTCGACTGTACAATGGATTTCTACCACTTTATTGATAATATTCGTGATGGCGTCAACTGTACATAGTTTAAATTCATAACAATACCTCTTTTTAAAAAATGATAATTTATGTGAGGTTACCGACTGTACATTTTATTCGATCACTTGTCTCAGTTTGAAATCATTCTATTAAAGTCATATTAAAATCAGTAAAGTTTTGATCTCTTATATATTATGTGGTCATATTATATAATATATTATATCCCCCCCCCCCTTCTTTTTTAAGGAGTGAGGATGGCTTCCAGAGAACTTGTGTGTTCGTAACCTGAATGTATGTTATCCAGTCCGCCTACTTTTTATCTTGGCTTGTCAAGCATTAGATATCTGCGTATGCATAAACATGAATTTTCTAAGCTATATTATATAGGCTTAGGGTATGTTTATTAAAAATATTTTCAGGCGTCTACTGTTAGAACCGAACAGTCAAGACGTTTAACGTACCTATAGAAGGTCTGGAAAAGTTGTAGGTACTTCCAGTGCAAACATCGATCTATTTCGTTCAGAAATGCTATGAGTGAAAACATCGATCTATTTGGATCGGAAATGTTATGAGTGTAAACACAGATCTATTTGGATCATAAATGTTATGAGTGTAAACATCGATCTATTTTGATCACAAATGTTACAAGTGTAAACATCGATCTATTTCGTTCAGAAATGTTATGAGTGAAAACATCGATCTATTTGAATCGGAAATGTTATGAGTGTAAACATCGATCTATTTGGATCAGAAATGTTATGAATGTAAACATCGATCTATTTTGATCACAAATGTTACAAGTGTAAACATCGATATATTTCGATCAGAAATGTTATAAGTATAATGTATTTTAAACTAAATATCTGCAGAACTGTACGTACTGGCTCAATTAGCAATAGAAAAAAGCTGAACAACTTCGCAAAAAATATTTTACTACCCTCCGCGAAGTAAACGTAAATGATGTAACGGATGGAAAATTCGATTTAGTAATGAAATATTTGTATTAATACATTTACATGGCCATTTGAAATGTAAAAGACAGCGGTTTATTGTATGAATACGTTTACATTTTAGGTAATACGTCTCCGTTCCAAAAATGGCGGTAGCCGTAAAAGTTTAAAAATAGCATTTTTTGTTAATTAATTACTTTTATATATATTCGGATATCACGCTATGATAAACAGGTCACCGAATTAGGCACGATCTCAAGAAATAGATCATTAGTACACGCCGCATAATCGTGAAAAATTATCATGTCACTCACCAAATGCGGCTGCAAACCTTTGCTTCGATCCTAATTTCAAACGGCGTAGAGGTTTTCTGCTCCATCTTCTACAGTAACCGCCAATAACGAGTTCATAACGACGAACTTTTCACCGCGATATGCCGATCGCGTGATTTACGTTTACCCGATACGCGGTAAAAAACTGTATAATGAACTCTATTGACGATCAGTAACGGTTTTACGACTTTATAAAACCCAAAAATTTGTATTAAATAGATTTTAAAATTAAAAGTTAAGTTAAATTTATAACTTAAATAAGTAGGTTTTTAGCGACTGCATGGTTGCAAAAACGACGCAACAATGATCTGATATATCAAAGATGGCGGCTTGTGGCTTTCACTTAGTTCACAGATTTAACAGAAGGTGGCGCTGGGAGCGGTAACGGTACGACATCTATGGGCTGTAATCGGTAGCAAGCGATGTACTCTCATAAAGGACTTTGGACGTCAAACGGAACCATAATATACCAACTTCATTACCCAATCTAAAAAGTTTAGATCATTCTATACATACTTACACAGAATACACATAGCACGCACACCGAACACGCCACTTGGTTTTGGGATGTTTTGTCTGTTTTTTTTTACTGTGTTGCTTTGTGCCTAACCTGATGCTCAATTGTAACCCCCACGAGTGAACTTGTCCATGAATAAAATACATAAAACCGTTTTCAGGAGGGCATGTCGGCGCAGAGATAGCCGCGAGGACCGCGTACTGACCGATAGCTCGTGTCGAACGTTATCATATAGGTCATAATATATTATATCACCGACAGAGTGCCCCAACTAATGTTAACCCCACGTTGTGATAAAATCTAGTGCCATTCCAGCTAGCTAACTGCTTTGTTAAGGCACGAGCGGTGGAATGTACACGTCTATTTCCTTTGATATGTACACAGCGTGACATTCGTAAGTACACAATGATTTTGTTTACTTTTAAACTTCTTAAATGATTCTTATAGATAAAAGACTCTCAAGTCATATACTGTTCATGAAGTTTTGCCAAGCAGAGACCTTGACAGTCTGTGTTTTAGGAATCCCCTATAATATGTATTGACAGCTTACACCATGATCCGAGGCGGCACGGACTTTTTAAGACAGTCATATAAAATAAAACTTTATTGACTACGTAAGAAGATCCATGTTTCATTGAAAGAGAAATAAGAACTGTTGCAATGCAACGTGTGTATTTTTGTGTAGCAAATAAAGTCCGATTTTGAATAGCTGTAACAAACGCGCCGCGTCGTGTCTCGGCGTAAACGAAATCATGTTTTCCGTTTATAGATGTCAAAGGAAAAGTGTATACATTCCAGCGCTCGCGACTAAGTAGATACATTAGGATGACAATATTAAACTAGAGCTTTATATACCTATAGCTTGGAGCCCGGAGGTGGCCGCGGATTTGATAAAACAATATGTAGCCTATGTGATAGCTTGTAATAGCGTATGGGCATGTTATTATCTTTCCTTATAAATTATAGTGAATATTTTAACATTAAAAAGTAAATAAAGTTTTTGTATTAAAATGTCTTCTCCAACTTTTAACTAACTGCAGGAGCTATATTTTTGTCTATGAGTTGTCATAATGTGTGTGACGTCATGTTTGGTATAACAACTGTAACCTTTTCTACTTCACATGGCGAATCTCTTTCTATCTCTTTTTATCCTATAGTAATAATAATTATCATCTTTGTAATAATTGTTGATGAATTTAGAATGTTTTTAATTCATATTTAAATTGAAAATATCAACAGATACTTTTCAGTTTTATTGCTGTTTTTTCATATTTAAGTGGGTATGTAAATCAAAATACTATAATTGTTGTGTATGTAGAGATTATTTATTTTTAAGTGCTAATTGTGTTTCATAATTTGTTGTTAATGTTTTGCTTGTGTTGGGTCGCTTTATTTTTAATCATAATATACCTTAACACACCAGTCAACTTTTTTAATATTCTACAACATTAATTTACACATAAAATCAGTTTACACTTATCAGTGCAATACTAAGTTATTTTTTAATGAATTTAACTTTTTTTATACCCAATTTTTGTTAAGATTATATTTCCATAACAAATGCAGTAAAATCGAAACTTCTCACTGGACACAAGAAAAGCATCAATATATACAACACTAGAAAACTAAGCATACCATAATATATTCGCTCGGTTCGCTTTGTTCGAGTTGGTTGCACCGCACGTGTGTACGCACTCGGTACGCACCAAGCGTTCATGTGTACGCACTTAGTACGCACAGGGCGTACCTACTAAATGTCTGGTGTTTGCACTGGTGCGTGCACACCATTCGTGACTGGTAACCGAGCGAGAGTGACGTTAACGAATTTACTATTTACACTTTATAGTCTGTTAGTATAAACGGAAATTAAAGTTATCATGTTGTTAGAAATAAAATTATTTCGTAAATATCGTGTGTTTCTATTTAATGTAACATCCTGTAGTTTCTAAAAAAAATCAATCATTACAACAGTTTTTTTACGTCTACTTAATAGTAATAGAATCCTTTGATTACCTACAATGCTGTCCTGTTTTTCATTGGTCGTTAAAAAAACATTGTGCAAAAACAACCGGTGGATATTACAAGCAGGCCTGATGTATTTGTGTACATTTTAAAATTATATAGTAAATATAACATTAATAAGCATGAGTAAATGTTGAAACACAAACATAAATATTAAATATACTCCTACGCTGTTAACTCCTGTATATTTACGATATATTATGCTTAATATATTGTGTTCTGTTCACGTAGATCAAGCGGAGTGGCACGCCCATGCCTTCTTAAGGTACAATCTGTAACATCTGTGTAATGGTAGCGTTTAGCATGTGAGTCTGTAATAACCGCAGCTCGACACTATCGCCGCGAAGGTCAGCGAGTATGCGTGAACGTACACTAGGTTTTCTCGTTCACCATTGGTAGCTACTTTTCCCAGACTTCTCGGCGATAGTGTAGTACTAGTGTCGTACAGTCGCCTGCACTAACATGGATACATCTACAAATTTGCAAAAATATGTCTACGTTTAATTTTCAAAAATATCGTCACCTTATTGCATTCAAAGCGATGTAACCAGCAAAGTGTTTCAAAATTATAAATACATTATTTTCATAATGAAGTAAACAGCAGTATTTCAGTGAATAGTATACACACTTAAATTCATAATTATGAATACGCGACAAATTTCAGTAGCATGTAACCATTGTTTATTTCATTATAATGTAAACGTTAATTTTGTGTTTCAGAAAAGGCTGGTCAAAATTTCATTACATTGCAATATATACAATAATGAATTCTATAAATAATAGAGGTGATATATTGACGGGTATTATTATTGACGGTTATTTAAAAATCACACATACATTAGAATATCGATTATATTCTTTAGTGTAATAGGTATAACTCTGATACACGCGAACGTATATATTTCAAAGATACTTTCATCGGTTTTTATAGTCTACCCTCAAACTATAATATGATCAAAACTAAACAATGTTAATATCGTTCTATATTAGTAATATTGTAAATATAAATAATATAAACTAACACGGGCAAACATCGAACATGCAAAACATCCCATATTTTAAAATAATAAAAATTGTAGTTTTAAATAACTCCATTTGGATTACCTAAACTTAAAAACAAAAAACAAACCAAAAAAAATAAATAATTACTGAATAATGAATATTGCGAAGTGCGAACGATGACTGTAAATTAACTCTCTTGGACAAACTCGTGACTAAATATTTCTGGTTTCGTTATCATCATATTATGTATAGTTTGAGGGTAGAAGTAAAAACCTGATATAAACAGTCTCTGAAATATAATATTATGTTCGCGTAAAATTTCTGATCGATTGCAATCAATTGGACAATTCTTGTCTTTTCTTGTTTTTTTTTGGACAGTAAAGCAAAATTATTTTTTTAACTAGCCCCTGAATAGTCAAACAGTGAATGAACTGATGACGAATTATTGCGATCTCGTCAGCTTTGATTAAAAATAAAAAAAGTATATCAAAATCGGTCCATCTATTTAGTAGTTACGATGCCACAAGCAAACAGACGAACATACATAAATAAACGTAAAACTTATATAATAGTGTAAGTTTATGTAGTTTGCAGACACGCAAGCTAACATTTTGTATGATAAACAAAATTAATATAATATTAAAAAATCATAGATATAGTTTGAGGGTAGAAGTAAAAACGTAACAAAAATAGTTTCTGAAATATATGTTTAGGTAAAATGCCTGATTGACTGTAATAAACTTCATCATTCTTTTCTTTTTGTGTTTTTTCTAGTCATAAAAGTAAAATTATTTTTTAAGTAATACTCGAATTGTTCAGCAGTAAGCAAATTTATTTTGTTGAATCATAGCTTTAGTGTTTTAACTTGACCACGTCAGCTTTCAAACAAAAAAAACTACATCAAAATCGGTTCATCCGTTTGGGAGCTACGATGACAGACATACAGACATACTCTAAAAATCCCTCTGTTTTTGTCGGAGGTGCAAAAAGGGATTTTTTACGAATTCAGTAGTCCAAATTTCATGTTTCTACCATTTGTAGTTACGGCTGTGCGAAAAGAAAAAGAAAAAATGAATGTATACATCTTATTGGAACATACCACGAGTACATTTTTGTGGCATTTAAAACATATTTGCAGAAAAGTGAAAAATGCTAAAATTTTATAAGTGTATCCATATTATTGATACAATTAATGTTTACATATTATTGAAATATACCACGAGTACATTTTTGTGGCATTTAAAACATATTTGCAGAAAAGTGAAAAATGCTAAAATTTTATAAGTGTATCCATATTATTGATACAATTAATGTTTACATTGTAATGAAGTAAACAATGTTTACATATTATTGAAATTTGTCGCGTATTCATAATTATGAATTTAAGTGTGCATACTATTCACTGAAATACTGCGGTTTTCTTCATTATGGAAATAATGTATTCATAATTTTGAAACACTTTGCTGGTTACATCGCTTTGAATGCAATAAGGTGACGATATTTTTGAAAAACTACCGTAGACATATTTTTGCAAATTTGTAGATGTATCCATGTTAGTGCAGCCGACTGTACATAACAAGGTCAACAACGGCTCGGCCTGGTGCCAGGTACGTACTGGACGTTGTCTTTAACTATTTTCGCTTTAAATTTTAAACATTCTTTTATGACGAAATCATATTTTAATTAAATTCATAGTATATATTGTTATTACACAGTTTTCAATGTACAATAATGACGTGGCAGTACGAATAATGTTCTTAAATGAATGCTTATATGTGGTTACATTTAATGTATCTGATTACACAATACTGGATTATACATAGTATGTCATCCATACGATTTATTCGTACGAGAATGGTGTAAGTGTAGTATATGATAAGATATACAAATTGGTGGAAAAAAGTCATGCTGAGTAGTGCGATACTGGTCATGCATGCAGCATGAACTTTTTTGTGCTGGCAACATTGTCACTGGCATTTTTTACGATGGCAACACACACAGTAACCCCCTGGTGTTGCAGGCTCAGCAGGCGTCTTGCCGCTTCCCAGAGCGCGCGCCCGCCGCCCCGCCGCCCCCGGACCTCACCGCGCCCATCGTCAGTCTCAAGCGACCGTCGCTCGTTTAATCCACCAGTGAACATCACAATACGTTTCATACTTTATTGTTTTACAAGAATTTATTAATTGTTCAAATATTTTAAGTTTCCCCTGTAAATATTTTTTTCAAATTGTTAAATATCTTCGAAAGTGTATACGTATTAGATAAGTCAACATTAATAGTATTATTAGAATATTTTTGTGTAATAGAAAATGAATTATAACATTAGAAGGTTTTCTTACTATCAAATCCTTGAGAATATTATCATATTTTTTGTTTCAGTTGGGAATAGGAGGGTCGAAGTAACTAATACATTGTTAATGTCAAGAGTATTTATTTTAAAAATAAAGTAAGTCTTATACACAGTATTTACATAACAAATAACGCCTTTATATTATGTACCTATATATCTAGTATCTACGCCTACATAATATATTATTATTATCTAGTACTCTAATAAATGTCGTCTAACACAATAGGATCTGCGTATCGTCCGGAGCTCTAAAGAGTCAACATCTTCATATGAACATTAGTACCGTAGAGGTACCGCTTTGTCGGTGCAAAAAACAAAACTACCAAGGTAGTGGCACCAGCCATCTTTTGTACATTAAAATACCCGTTTAAGTCCCGCTTTGAGTCCCGTAAGAACAGGAGAGCGTCCGTAAACCGTTGATTATCACTTGAGAGGGTGCAGGTTCCATTCCCAGGTTGTAGCGTGTACCAATTAGTCGTTTTCAAATCTCCATAACATTATACGGAGGCTCTATAAAATGCTCTATGAATGCTGTATGTGTTGGCAAACCCGCTTGTTGCGGCCATGATAGTATTCAGAGAGTGGTCACTTCACCCGGATGATACTGTACTAATCGGGTGTCTGAGAAGTGAGTTCTGGCTGCCGGTCCAGAACGGAACGTTCTAGAAGCCGGTGATGTTGGTGATCGCCTGCTGCTCGTACTGCGCGGGCACCTCGCGGTAGTTGAGCAGCTCCATGCTGAAGCTGGCCAGACCGGAGGACAGCGTACGCAGCGCCGACGAGTACCCCACCAGCTCGCTCAATGGAGCCACACACTCCACCACCTGCAACAGTCACAGACGACTCTATAGAGATAGGCTACCTAGATATCATTTTTGGATAAATTTAGCGGCAGTATACTGAAACGATAGTTAAACTAAGTGACTCTCAAGTCACATGTTGTACTTGTCGGATTAACAATTAATGACGGTCTGTGAAGACGAGGGCTCCTATCTTTCAGTATTCGGGTGATAGTCCTGTAAAATTGAGTAACGGTTTAGGGTGACGTCATCAAGCTGCAATCCTACTATTTTACGGCATCATTTTTCAAGCGTTTTAACATGTAAGTTACGATGTAACTAAAAGACGGCTATTTTGAGTTAGCTGCTTTAGGAACCTTGTTGCCGTGGCGCAGCTGCACGTCGTGCAGGTCTGCGCGGCGGCGCGCCAGGTCGGCCATGATGCGCGCCGCGTGAGACTCCGGCACCACCAGCGCCAGCCGCATCACCGGCTCCAGCAACACCGATCCCGCCTCCGCGAACACCTGCCCACAACAACATGCCCTTAGAAAAAACAACAACAACAACACATCAATACACAACAGGCAATAAAATTTAAATAATAAAAGTAGTTTATACTCCATGTAAGTCTACAGAGACATAATGGAAGGTCAAAACCCCTACTACAATAATTATGTATGCACACGTGCACGTCCGCAGCTCACGCACGCATTGCGTGTGCACGTACCTTGCGCAGACAGTGCGCGGCGGCGGCGCCGACGGCGGAGTCGGCCGTGCCGCGCCCCACCTCCAGCCAGTGCAGGGTCACCTGCACGTCCACCAGCTGCAACATATTAAAACTAACCTCAAAATCACAAGAATGAATATTTGTGTACACAATAAATATCGTCCAAGATGCAATTATGATAACATAATTTTTAAAGTAATAAGCATTTTAACTTAGATTATTAGCTGGTTCATAAATCTAAATCTTTGGGGAACTCCTTTTGGGTTCTGGCCAGGGTGTGGCTTTATGACAGAATTTTATTAAAATTCGCAAAAGTTACAATTTGATGAATCTACGGTTTCTCAGTTTAATTTAAAATTAATTAGCTCTGTAAACGTCGCTGTTGATGCCTGCCGCTTGTGCCGCGTTTCTGCCACGACGGTACTCGTGTTCCTAATTCTTCGAACTTTTAACGTATCCATAATGAGGAAAAATATCGAAGAACTAAAACGCAGACGAAGTAGTTACCGGGCAGCCGCAGCGCCGCGTGCAGGCCGGCGCGCACGGCGGCCAGGTACCGCGGCTGCGCGTGCGACAGGTTCGACGCGCTGTCCGCGCTCTTGTCCAGCCTGACGTGCGAAATAGTGAACAACTAAACGCAGACGAAGTAGTTACCGGGCAGCCGAGCCGCGGGCCGTGCCGCAGCGCCGCGTGCAGGCCGGCGCGCACGGCGGCCAGGTACCGCGGCTGCGCGTGCGACAGGTTCGACGCGCTGTCCGCGCTCTTGTCCAGCCTGACGTGCGAAATAGTGAACAACTAAACGCAGACGAAGTAACTACTTCGTAACTACCGGGCAGCCGAGCCGCGGGCCGTGCCGCAGCGCCGCGTGCAGGCCGGCGCGCACGGCGGCCAGGTACCGCGGCTGCGCGTGCGACAGGTTCGACGCGCTGTCCGCGCTCTTGTCCAGCCTGACGTGCGAAATAGTGAACAACTAAACGCAGACGAAGTAACTACTTCGTAACTACCGGGCAGCCGAGCCGCGGGCCGTGCCGCAGCGCCGCGTGCAGGCCGGCGCGCACGGCGGCCAGGTACCGCGGGTGCGCGTGCGACAGGTCCGCGCTCTTGTCCAGCCTGACGTGCGAAATAGTGAACAACTAAACGCAGACGAAGTAGTTACCGGGCAGCCGAGCCGCGGGCCGTGCCGCAGCGCCGCGTGCAGGCCGGCGCGCACGGCGGCCAGGTACCGCGGCTGCGCGTGCGACAGGTTCGACGCGCTGTCCGCGCTCTTGTCCAGCCTGACGTGCGAAATAGTGAATAACTAAACGCAGACGAAGTAGTTACCGGGCAGCCGAGCCGCGGGCCGTGCCGCAGCGCCGCGTGCAGGCCGGCGCGCACGGCGGCCAGGTACCGCGGCTGCGCGTGCGACAGGTTCGACGCGCTGTCCGCGCTCTTGTCCAGCCTGACGTGCGAAATAGTGAACAACTAAACGCAGACGAAGTAACTACTTCGTAACTACCGGGCAGCCGAGCCGCGGGCCGTGCCGCAGCGCCGCGTGCAGGCCGGCGCGCACGGCGGCCAGGTACCGCGGCTGCGCGTGCGACAGGTTCGACGCGCTGTCCGCGCTCTTGTCCAGCCTGACGTGCGAAATAGTGAACAACTAAACGCAGACGAAGTAACTACTTCGTAACTACCGGGCAGCCGAGCCGCGGGCCGTGCCGCAGCGCCGCGTGCAGGCCGGCGCGCACGGCGGCCAGGTACCGCGGCTGCGCGTGCGACAGGTCCGCGCTCTTGTCCAGCCTGACGTGCGAAATAGTGAACAACTAAACGCAGACGAAGTAGTTACCGGGCAGCCGAGCCGCGGGCCGTGCCGCAGCGCCGCGTGCAGGCCGGCGCGCACGGCGGCCAGGTACCGCGGCTGCGCGTGCGACAGGTTCGACGCGCTGTCCGCGCTCTTGTCCAGCCTGACGTGCGAAATAGTGAACAACTAAACGCAGACGAAGTAACTACTTCGTAACTACCGGGCAGCCGAGCCGCGGGCCGTGCCGCAGCGCCGCGTGCAGGCCGGCGCGCACGGCGGCCAGGTACCGCGGCTGCGCGTGCGACAGGTTCGACGCGCTGTCCGCGCTCTTGTCCAGCCTGACGTGCGAAATAGTGAACAACTAAACGCAGACGAAGTAACTACTTCGTAACTACCGGGCAGCCGAGCCGCGGGCCGTGCCGCAGCGCCGCGTGCAGGCCGGCGCGCACGGCGGCCAGGTACCGCGGGTGCGCGTGCGACAGGTCCGCGCTCTTGTCCAGCCTGACGTGCGAAATAGTGAACAACTAAACGCAGACGAAGTAGTTACCGGGCAGCCGAGCCGCGGGCCGTGCCGCAGCGCCGCGTGCAGGCCGGCGCGCACGGCGGCCAGGTACCGCGGCTGCGCGTGCGACAGGTTCGACGCGCTGTCCGCGCTCTTGTCCAGCCTGACGTGCGAAATAGTGAATAACTAAACGCAGACGAAGTAGTTACCGGGCAGCCGAGCCGCGGGCCGTGCCGCAGCGCCGCGTGCAGGCCGGCGCGCACGGCGGCCAGGTACCGCGGCTGCGCGTGCGACAGGTTCGACGCGCTGTCCGCGCTCTTGTCCAGCCTGACGTGCGAAATAGTGAACAACTAAACGCAGACGAAGTAACTACTTCGTAACTACCGGGCAGCCGAGCCGCGGGCCGTGCCGCAGCGCCGCGTGCAGGCCGGCGCGCACGGCGGCCAGGTACCGCGGCTGCGCGTGCGACAGGTTCGACGCGCTGTCCGCGCTCTTGTCCAGCCTGACGTGCGAAATAGTGAACAACTAAACGCAGACGAAGTAGTTACCGGGCAGCCGAGCCGCGGGCCGTGCCGCAGCGCCGCGTGCAGGCCGGCGCGCACGGCGGCCAGGTACCGCGGGTGCGCGTGCGACAGGTTCGACGCGCTGTCCGCGCTCTTGTCCAGCCTGACGTGCGAAATAAATATCAACATTCGAGTTCACTGTCATTAAAGTAAATAGAACATTACATAAAAACCGACCAGACCAGCGAGTCGCAGGTGAAGTTAGTAACAATTCTTGCCTTTCGGCTACGAACTTCGATGAACAATACACTCGATAAAGTGTCCCATACTGTCCTCGTGGTATATGCCGATAGAGATACATTTGTTTAATAACAAACTGAGACAAGCTTTAAAACATTTCATAGTTGACTTCACCAAATCGCTAAAAATTTGAAGTGACATAATTAGCGATTTCGAATCAAGCATTGTGACACATATGCACGTAGGCAGTGTAGCAAGCAAACTAAATGAAATACAGCTAACTTTTGAAGTGAGCTGATATTCGCCGAGAAGGATATCTTGTGCTGACACGATATCTAGTGTATTGTTGATCGAAGTATTGACACTATTTATTTACTTGTAATTTGTGCACAAGCACATAAGCTTTAAATGGCTAAACCAGACGGCAACCCAAATGCAATTTTAAATAATAAACATATAAAAAAGATTAATGGGACGGAATACTAATAGTCAAAGTGCATATTATCTGCGACTCATATATAGTTCGTCCCTGATAAATTTTGACACTGCCGATTGTAGAATATAAGCCTTTAGTCTATGGATTCATAGCAAACAAAAATCATTGTTATATTGGCCAATTGGCATCACTGACTAGTATTTGGTTGTGTCATAGACGGGTTTGTGTACGTAGGTTAAATTTATCTCGGGCGTACTATACTTGACTCTACAATAATAAAAAAGGATAAATTAAATTCGACGCGCTGTCCGCGCTCTTGTCCAGCCTGACGTGCGAAATAGTGAACAACTAAACGCAGACGAAGTAGTTACCGGGCAGCCGAGCCGCGGGCCGTGCCGCAGCGCCGCGTGCAGGCCGGCGCGCACGGCGGCCAGGTACCGCGGCTGCGCGTGCGACAGGTTCGACGCGCTGTCCGCGCTCTTGTCCAGCCTGACGTGCGAAATAGTGAACAACTAAACGCAGACGAAGTAACTACTTCGTAACTACCGGGCAGCCGAGCCGCGGGCCGTGCCGCAGCGCCGCGTGCAGGCCGGCGCGCACGGCGGCCAGGTACCGCGGCTGCGCGTGCGACAGGTTCGACGCGCTGTCCGCGCTCTTGTCCAGCCTGACGTGCGAAATAGTGAACAACTAAACGCAGACGAAGTAACTACTTCGTAACTACCGGGCAGCCGAGCCGCGGGCCGTGCCGCAGCGCCGCGTGCAGGCCGGCGCGCACGGCGGCCAGGTACCGCGGGTGCGCGTGCGACAGGTCCGCGCTCTTGTCCAGCCTGACGTGCGAAATAGTGAACAACTAAACGCAGACGAAGTAGTTACCGGGCAGCCGAGCCGCGGGCCGTGCCGCAGCGCCGCGTGCAGGCCGGCGCGCACGGCGGCCAGGTACCGCGGCTGCGCGTGCGACAGGTTCGACGCGCTGTCCGCGCTCTTGTCCAGCCTGACGTGCGAAATAGTGAATAACTAAACGCAGACGAAGTAGTTACCGGGCAGCCGAGCCGCGGGCCGTGCCGCAGCGCCGCGTGCAGGCCGGCGCGCACGGCGGCCAGGTACCGCGGCTGCGCGTGCGACAGGTTCGACGCGCTGTCCGCGCTCTTGTCCAGCCTGACGTGCGAAATAGTGAACAACTAAACGCAGACGAAGTAACTACTTCGTAACTACCGGGCAGCCGAGCCGCGGGCCGTGCCGCAGCGCCGCGTGCAGGCCGGCGCGCACGGCGGCCAGGTACCGCGGCTGCGCGTGCGACAGGTTCGACGCGCTGTCCGCGCTCTTGTCCAGCCTGACGTGCGAAATAGTGAACAACTAAACGCAGACGAAGTAACTACTTCGTAACTACCGGGCAGCCGAGCCGCGGGCCGTGCCGCAGCGCCGCGTGCAGGCCGGCGCGCACGGCGGCCAGGTACCGCGGCTGCGCGTGCGACAGGTCCGCGCTCTTGTCCAGCCTGACGTGCGAAATAGTGAACAACTAAACGCAGACGAAGTAGTTACCGGGCAGCCGAGCCGCGGGCCGTGCCGCAGCGCCGCGTGCAGGCCGGCGCGCACGGCGGCCAGGTACCGCGGCTGCGCGTGCGACAGGTTCGACGCGCTGTCCGCGCTCTTGTCCAGCCTGACGTGCGAAATAGTGAACAACTAAACGCAGACGAAGTAACTACTTCGTAACTACCGGGCAGCCGAGCCGCGGGCCGTGCCGCAGCGCCGCGTGCAGGCCGGCGCGCACGGCGGCCAGGTACCGCGGCTGCGCGTGCGACAGGTTCGACGCGCTGTCCGCGCTCTTGTCCAGCCTGACGTGCGAAATAGTGAACAACTAAACGCAGACGAAGTAACTACTTCGTAACTACCGGGCAGCCGAGCCGCGGGCCGTGCCGCAGCGCCGCGTGCAGGCCGGCGCGCACGGCGGCCAGGTACCGCGGGTGCGCGTGCGACAGGTCCGCGCTCTTGTCCAGCCTGACGTGCGAAATAGTGAACAACTAAACGCAGACGAAGTAGTTACCGGGCAGCCGAGCCGCGGGCCGTGCCGCAGCGCCGCGTGCAGGCCGGCGCGCACGGCGGCCAGGTACCGCGGCTGCGCGTGCGACAGGTTCGACGCGCTGTCCGCGCTCTTGTCCAGCCTGACGTGCGAAATAGTGAATAACTAAACGCAGACGAAGTAGTTACCGGGCAGCCGAGCCGCGGGCCGTGCCGCAGCGCCGCGTGCAGGCCGGCGCGCACGGCGGCCAGGTACCGCGGCTGCGCGTGCGACAGGTTCGACGCGCTGTCCGCGCTCTTGTCCAGCCTGACGTGCGAAATAGTGAACAACTAAACGCAGACGAAGTAACTACTTCGTAACTACCGGGCAGCCGAGCCGCGGGCCGTGCCGCAGCGCCGCGTGCAGGCCGGCGCGCACGGCGGCCAGGTACCGCGGCTGCGCGTGCGACAGGTTCGACGCGCTGTCCGCGCTCTTGTCCAGCCTGACGTGCGAAATAGTGAACAACTAAACGCAGACGAAGTAGTTACCGGGCAGCCGAGCCGCGGGCCGTGCCGCAGCGCCGCGTGCAGGCCGGCGCGCACGGCGGCCAGGTACCGCGGGTGCGCGTGCGACAGGTTCGACGCGCTGTCCGCGCTCTTGTCCAGCCTGACGTGCGAAATAAATATCAACATTCGAGTTCACTGTCATTAAAGTAAATAGAACATTACATAAAAACCGACCAGACCAGCGAGTCGCAGGTGAAGTTAGTAACAATTCTTGCCTTTCGGCTACGAACTTCGATGAACAATACACTCGATAAAGTGTCCCATACTGTCCTCGTGGTATATGCCGATAGAGATACATTTGTTTAATAACAAACTGAGACAAGCTTTAAAACATTTCATAGTTGACTTCACCAAATCGCTAAAAATTTGAAGTGACATAATTAGCGATTTCGAATCAAGCATTGTGACACATATGCACGTAGGCAGTGTAGCAAGCAAACTAAATGAAATACAGCTAACTTTTGAAGTGAGCTGATATTCGCCGAGAAGGATATCTTGTGCTGACACGATATCTAGTGTATTGTTGATCGAAGTATTGACACTATTTATTTACTTGTAATTTGTGCACAAGCACATAAGCTTTAAATGGCTAAACCAGACGGCAACCCAAATGCAATTTTAAATAATAAACATATAAAAAAGATTAATGGGACGGAATACTAATAGTCAAAGTGCATATTATCTGCGACTCATATATAGTTCGTCCCTGATAAATTTTGACACTGCCGATTGTAGAATATAAGCCTTTAGTCTATGGATTCATAGCAAACAAAAATCATTGTTATATTGGCCAATTGGCATCACTGACTAGTATTTGGTTGTGTCATAGACGGGTTTGTGTACGTAGGTTAAATTTATCTCGGGCGTACTATACTTGACTCTACAATAATAAAAAAGGATAAATTAAATTATTTGAAAAATAGAAGTAGGTAAATTGAATGGACTCATTACAGTCCAACTCACTTGAGCAGTTTATCGTGGGGCACGCCCTTCACGTGCTTGGCGGACATGGTGAGGTTGACGAGCTGCCGGGCGCCGCCCACCTTGCGGTCGACGGCGTGCGCGGCGCGCGCCCCGCCCACCAGCGCCTCACGGTACGAGATCTGCGGCGGCCCGAGCTCCACCTCGATGCCGTACTCGCGCACGATGCGCTCCTTTATCACCTCCAGGTGCAGCTCGCCCATGCCTGCACACACGCACGGTCAGTGAGATGGGCTTGTGGGAGTACTGTCTGACTCCACATCCAGAAGGTTGCGTGTTCAAATCACGTCGGGATCACCAATCTGGGAGTACAAGTGGAAGCCCCAAATGGAGATATTCGGCCTCAGGCTAAGCATATAAGTCATAAAAACTCTAGCTAGCATGATACATTTTGAAAACGTCTGAGTGTGTTCGCAATATTCAAGGACCCTCTTTCCTTTTGCTCTCATACCCGTTTGGATGGTTATACGACACGACTGGCGAAACAACAGGCGCAGGACCGACGTTTCACATGCCCGTCCAAAGCATAGATTTCTTGTCAGTAAATCGTATAGACCACGGAGGTATTAGGCCTATCCGTAGAGCAGTACTGACCGGCGAGCAGCAGCTGGCCGGTGTCGTGGTCGGTGTCGACGCGCAGGCTGGGGTCCTCGCGCGCCAGCTCCGCCAGCGCCGCCTCCAGCGCCTGCGCCTGCCCCGCGCTCGGCGGCTCCACCGAGCAGAAGAACACCGGCTCCGGGACTGTGGTACCTGTAGTATCATATAATTATCCGTCAATATACAAGGCTATTTAGACAAATACTAGATAAAAATAACATGTTTTACCTTTCTTGACAACTGTCACTGCGTATGCCTTTCGCTGCGTTGAAGGTCACGCGGTCGTTTATTATGACCACACATTTATGAATCAACGTTACTTATTACTTGATAAAATAATCACGCAGAAAATTATTTAACATATTTTGAGACGAGAATAGATAACTGATTATGTCCCTCATTTGCATATATTTATATATAAGAGATTAGTAGAAAGGTTTTTTCTACCTGGCGTTCCCTAAAACGTCTACGATATGTTCTTCCGATACCCACAAAGGTAGTTTTGGCTGAATCCCTACTCCTTTCCCATTTAGATTATGCGGACGCTTCTTTCACTAACTTGACGGAGGAACAACTGAACAAATTGGAGCGCCTTCCAAACCTGGCTTTGAGGTTTGTTTTCGGTTTACGTAAATTTGACCATATCTCCGAGTATCGCCTCAAGTTAAAGTGGTTGCCAATCCGCTACCGCCGTGACTCTCGTGTTCTCTCCTTCCTTTATAACATCCTATTTGACTCCCATTGTCCCACTTATTTAAAAAGTAATTTTAACTTCCGTACCTCTGACAGACTGGAACTACGATCTATATCTAATCTTCTTCTTGACATTCCTATCCACCGCACTAAATACTTTAATTGCTCTTTCATTGTAAAATCCATTTCCCTTTGGAATTCTTTACCTATCCATATAAGGCAGGCTAAAACTATACATCGCTTTAAAACTCTTATAAAAAATCATTATCTGGAATCATATTGTGTCAACCCTTAACTTATGTAACTAACACTTATTATTATAAATTAAAATATCATGTAGGTTTATCTATTGTATATATATATATATATATATATATATATATATATATATATATATATATATATATATATATGTATTATATTATATTGTATACATATATTATATATTTATTGTGTTTATGTATTATTTTATTTTATTTACTTTTATTTTATTAAATATACTTTTGCGCAACTCCCATTCTCTAGCATTGTTTTCTCTAACACCATAAGGTAGTCTGGAAGAAATTGCTATCTAGTAATAAGGCCGCCTTTGTGTGCATGTCTGATTTTTGTAATGTATATTTTTTTTTGTTTTTTTTGTAACTTGTTGTGTGCACAATAAAGTATATTTGTATTGTATTGTATTGTATTTATAGTTATTGTATAGTAAAACCCGTGTCCACCTAGTATATAATTACACAATAAACAAACCAATTCCAAGCAGCACATCGGCGATGTCCTCCGGCGCGGGCTCCGCGTCCAGCGGCAGCTTGTGTCGCGCGGCGGGCGTGAGCAGCACGTCCGCCCGCGCCGGGTCTCGCAGCCGCGCCGTCAGCGCCGAGCGCGCGCGCGTCGCCGCCGCCGCCGTCGTTGTCACCAGATCACCAGTCATTGTTGCCTATTCAAATAAATAACACAGGAAAAGTCTTAATAAGGGTTTTTTGTTCTTTAAATAATTATTTGTCAGAATGTTTATACATGTATTGTAATGTATGGTTGATAGTCTATAAAATTGTTTTATAGACTATCAAACAAGCACCATTTAAGCACCATTACCTTGAGTGAACTGACAACGGCTATGTTCCCACATGTCACCTTTTCCACCGGTTTGTACTCGTCAGCTAGTGCCACATACAAGTATCCTGTCTAGAACATACAAGACATATATTATGTAAAGGTATATTATACAGCGAACATAATTTCTCATCATACATTAAAATTGTAAAAGACATCCTTCAAAGCATCACAAGTTTCCAAATAACTACACTGTAATTGAAGTTAATTTGTATGATTAAAGTGTGTTTTGTGCAGTTAAATTAAAAAAAAATCTACATATAAAATAAATAAAGAGACTAATAATATAAAGTGTTTTATAAGCTGACCTGTTCACTCTTGTCCCTGGCCACATTGTATATCTTTTGGCCCTTGGTGATCTCTCCGCTGTACAGCCTCAGGAAGGTAAGCACTCCCCTCTGATCATTGTGCTGAACTTTAAAAGCCCGTGCTGAGAGATCAGAATCAAAGCACTTATATGTTTTATTGCAATCTAATGGCGATGGAAGGTATGATGCTACAGCGTCCATCAGAGTCTGAACCCCAACATTTTTATATGAGCTGCCGCACAATATTGGAAATGCCTTCATATCTAAAGTAGATCTTCTCAATGCCTCTTTGACAAGCTTATTCTCAATATTATCTAAAGACTCCTGCTGTATGATGGCCTCTGCTAGTTGATCGTCCATGGAAGAGAGACTGTCTATTAGTTCTCGGTGATGTGACATACTTTTTTCCCACTTTTGCCCATCTTTTTCAGTTAACTTTGTACAAATATAATTTTGACCACGTCCCTGTGTCCAAATAATTTCTTCTAATGTAATAAGATCTATTAAACCTGTAATGACATATTAATCTTATTGAAAAATTGTTCATATTTGCTTAAAAACTAACATTTTACAACTAAGAAATGTATAGTATTATTCAAACAATATTTTTCAGAGCCAACTTACCTATAAGTTTATCTTCATGACGAATTGGTAAATGTAATAATAAAGTTTCTACTCCGAGCTTATCGCGGATAGAGTTAAGGCACACACTGACATCGGCATCTGTCCGGTCCATCTTGTTTAAATACAGTAAACGGGGCACTCTATGACCATCAGCTTGCCGCCACACTGTTAGAGTCTGAGCTTCAACACCTGATTGTATTAAAAGTAGTAATTTTGTTAGGTACTATTATTCATTTTAATTTTAATTTTCAGCATCTGTTTTTATCTAATTTACAAATTATTACAGTTAAAACATCACTATTGTCTTTTAGATTTTAGGTAAGAGGAATATAATTCTTACCTGCAGAAGCATCTAGGACCACAACAGCACCATCCAACACGGCCAGACTCTGCTCCACCTCCATGGTGAAGTCTATATGGCCTGGGGTGTCTATCAAATTAATTTGATGATCCTTCCATGGAAATGATACTGCTGCAGCTGTAGTTAAATGCATGAATAAGTTGTACCATTGTTATCAAATACTGTTTTTTTTTTAATAATTGCAAAGACTTACAAGTAATCGTTATTCCTCTCTGTCTCTCTTGTTCCATGAAGTCAGTAACTGTGTTGCCATGGTGTACCTCTCCCATTGACCTTATAGTTCCCGAGTAAAATAACATGCGCTCAGTTGTTGTTGTCTTGCCTAAAATTATTTTACAGATTATAATAGAAGTAATGTATAATTTCGCAATGTCGCATACTTATAGTATATGTAATAATAGCTCCCCTCACCGATTTCGATGTCGGTAGCCGATTTCATTGAAACCAGGCCAGCTACGCAGGAGTTATTTTATAGTGCCCAAGTGTGTGCGCAATACACAGAAGCACTCTCTCTTCTTTTTACTCTCATAACCCAGTGGGACGGAAAACCGACACGACTAGCGAGAGATCAGGCGCAGGACCGACTTTTTACATGCCCATCCGACGCATGGATCATCTTTCTTGTCAGACAATCAGGTGATCAGCCTGAATTGTCCTAACCAAACTTGAAAACAACATTATTTGTTGTTCCAACGCGGCAATCGAACCCACGACCTCCGGGTCGAGAGCGAAGCTCTGAACCACTAGACCACGGAGGCGATTATATGTAATGGTTTAATAAATAAGCAATATTTACATACCAGCATCGATGTGCGCTAAGATACCTATGTTACGAATTTTTTCGATATTATTTTTTTCCTTGCTTTTGCTTGTAGAACAATACTTTCTAAACGAAACATGCCTAATAAACTTTCGATAATATTTTAATACACAAAATGTATTCATAACTTAATCGTCAGTCAGTCAGTATTTAACAATATTTTGAAATATAGCCAAAGTAAAATCATTTATTTTTGAAATGTCGGATTTTGATGTCGGATGTCATATCACTGTCACATGTGTTTTTTTTACGAACATTGATTTTGCATGGTGCAAA
The DNA here is from genome assembly GCA_905187575.2 of Celastrina argiolus. NCBI lineage: Eukaryota > Metazoa > Arthropoda > Insecta > Lepidoptera > Lycaenidae > Celastrina > Celastrina argiolus. The sequence goes on along the minus strand of LR994580.1, from coordinate 23,693,341 downwards.
AGACGACGATGGCAAAATCTCTTATCATTTTCCAAAAAAAAAATCTCTTATCATTTTCTAAAAGCTAAATTGATAAATATTCATTGTTTAAACTCAATTTTTTGTTTTATATTGTAAATATGTATTATTATTTAATTAAAATATGTTGTACAGAGTAATTTTTTATAAAAAAATACGCAACCATTTACAAACGCAAAAAAATTAAACTTCTTCTTTTAATTACGCTATTGCATCTTGCATCTCTACTTAATCTGTGTGCATCTCTTTCTTACTTCAACAATGGCATCTGCGTCGATTTGTTTTTGTTGAATGAATACGTAAACCGAAAATTAAATATAAATTGAATTACATTACATAAATAAAGTAGTAAAATAAGTTCCCTACAATGGGAGTTCCAGCATTCTTTCGATGGCTCAGTCGAAAATATCCAAGTGTTATCGTAGAATGTATTGAACAGAGGGTAAATATAAGATAACCTCAAAATCACTGTAATTCCTCTTTATTTCTATAAGTTTACATAATATTTGTCTTTTAGCCAACCGACGTAGATGGCCAACTGGTTTATGTTGACTCTTCACTACCAAATCCTAACGGACTCGAATTTGACAATTTATATTTGGACATGAATGGTATCATTCATCCCTGTACACATCCTGAGGACAAACCGCCCCCCAAAGATGAGGACGAGATGATGGTTGCTATCTTCGAATGCATTGACCGCCTATTCCGCATCGTCAGACCCCGCAAAGTCTTGTACATGGCTATTGATGGTGTGGTAAGATATTAATCTTTTTCCATCAACAATACAATATACATATATTTAAATAAAATATTTAAACATAGCCCAATAGATTTCCTGCTTGTGATGTGTCCTGCTACTATTACACAAACTTTAACATATGAAGTTGTAGAAAATATATCCTAAATGAGGTCATTTGCATAATCTATTTGTATTGAAGCAAAGGAATATATTTTGCCTTCAATATTATAACATTATTTTTAGGCTCCACGTGCAAAGATGAACCAACAGAGATCTAGAAGATTTAGGGCATCCAAGGAGACACAGGAAAAGATTGATGAAATAGCTCGCATTCGGTCAGAGCTTCAAAGTAAGGGGGCTTACTTGCCACCAGAGAGGCCTAAAGAGGCCCACTTTGACTCAAACTGTATTACACCCGGCACTCCATTCATGGACCGACTGAGCAAGTGCCTCCATTACTATATTCATGATAGGTGAGTAATAAATTAATTTCTAATTGTTTCATTATGGTTTAAATTTCTAAAGGAACTATTAATTAATTTATGATTAAGCAATGAATTATATGGTTCAGCTCATATAGAGCGCACATTACTTTTAAATCAGTGTTTAAAAATTAAATATTATTTACTATGTAACTCTGTCACACTACAGCCTGCTCAAAATGTAACTCTTGCAATGAAACATGTCTCTTCTTGTATATCTCTTCTTGTATATTAGTTTTTTTTTTCTAATGTGTAATCTTGCAATCAGTCCTCAAACTATGAGCAGATTTGTTGGGAGCATAGTGACATGAAGAATTAGTTTCACAGTAGAGACTACTCTATATGAATCTGGTCGCCTATATCGGCCGATCCAGTTCTAGTATTTGGCGTCGTTTAAGACGTTTAAGTGACGGAACTGTAAGCTGTACCGCCAGCTGATTGGGGCGTTTTGTTAGTCAGCTTTTATAATTCATGATTGCAGATTCAATTTCCTCCTTTGTTGTTTTTATATTTAGGTTGTTATGAACCTCTTCGTTTTTGATGAACCAAGGTGCATTTGATATTTGTTTTAATATTGAATCTTCAGCTCTTTGTATTATTTTAATATTTGAGTCACTTGCTGATCCCCACAATTGGACTCCATACATCTATATTGTATATTAGTGTATATTAAATAACATTCAATTATGAATCACCACCTTAACTATATGTTACCCCATCTCATCTCGGTGTGAACTGAAACTAAATCTTTATTTTTTTTAGTCTTAAAATTTGTTTTTTGGTATAAATACACTATTCTGTTTTTTTAGATTAAATAATGACCCCGGATGGAAGGAAATCAAGGTGATTCTCTCTGATGCCAATGTTCCCGGTGAAGGAGAACACAAAATTATGGATTATATTAGGAGGCAGAGAGGTTTGTTTATTTCACATACATTGCTTATCAGTTCATTTTGTATTAATATTAAAAAGGGGATGTATTTTAAATATATTTGTTATTTATTCTTAAATTATCAAAAAAATCTGAATTTAACATAGGCCAATAACACTCAGGAAAAATACAGAGTGGTGTTAGAAATTTGTCTCAAAATGTGTGTCTCCCTGTAGCACATAGCTACTAAATGGAGGAACCAATTTTGATTTAGTTTTTTTGTTTGAAAACTGTTATGATCACAAATACCTATAGGAACATACTAACATTCAATATAACATTATCTTGCAGCTCAACCCGACCACGACCCAAACACCCAACATGTGCTCTGTGGGGCAGATGCGGATCTGATCATGCTGGGGCTGGCGACGCACGAGCCCAACTTCACTATCATACGGGAGGAGTTCAAACCCAACAAGCCCAGGCCTTGTGATGTCTGTGGACAACTAGGTGGGTTGTTATGATGAATTCATTCATTGCTAACAATAGCGTCTAGAACATTTGTGTATCTTCTCTTGTCTTTTTAACCCCACGGTAAAAACAGAGGTTTGTTATAAATTCAATGTGTCTATTTGGCGAGCACGGCAAGTTTTGAGATAGTAATAATGTTCCCGGGATCACTGCTACACATTTCTGGATAATAGTTCCGTCTTTCGCTCTTTATATCACCCACGGGGAAGATTGTTGTTGTCGATGTTGTGCTTTTCTTACTTTTTTTTATTTTATCATCCCCTGTGGGAAGTTATTGTGTGCCATAAAGACTGTTTCCTTTATCGTCACTTGCATGCGCAGGTCACGAGATGAAGGAGTGCACGGGCAGCACGCCGGATGCGGCGCTGGTGCGCGCGGACCCCGCCTTCGGCAACCAGGACAGCTTCATCTTCGTGCGCCTGCCCGTGCTGCGCGAGTACCTCGAGAAGGTAACACGAGTGCCACGCCGTTTATTGTCATTGTGGGAGTACGAGTGGAAGCGCCAAAGGGAGATCTCTGACCGAGTATGGTATACTCGGTCAGGCCGAAGCCAGTACTAGTTTTCAGATGTTGTATAGCGCCGGACCTGGAAAACTTCGATAGCGCGATGCAGGATTGTGGCGCTAGAAGTACCGCCACACTTTCGTCGTCGTCGTTCAGCTATGACGCTCAACGCTGCGAATAAGCGGCTTAAAAGCATTTCAGGCATAGACCTGATTCAAGAGACGAAGTCGGTTGATTATTACAGCATCCATATAATGTACTTGAGATTTGAAAAAGATGCATAAAGTCAAAGTCAAAAATTTTTTATTCAGAATAAATTTTACAAAAATGTTTTCTGAACGTCGTTTCTATATGATGCCTACCACCGGTTCGGGAACTAGCCCATAGACAACAACATTGCACTAACAGACTGTCCGTTAACAGGAGCTGATGATGCCCAACCTGCCGTTTCCGTACGACTTCGAGCGCGCCCTGGACGACTGGGTGTTCATGTGCTTCTTCGTCGGCAACGACTTCCTCCCGCACCTGCCCAGCCTCGAAATCCGCGAGGGCGCGGTGGACAGGCTCGTCAACTTGTACAAGAAGTGCGTTTACAAGACCAGGGTGAGTTTTTTACAGTCATTTATGAGGTTATCTATAAACGCTTCACACCACGTCAATTTGGCCCGAAGAACTTGTGTTACAGGTACCAGACAACGGAAATTTATTTAATACTTTTATACTATACACATATTTGAGATTTTTTTTACACAAATTTAATACACGTCCATGACCCAGGAACATTGAAAACTTTTTGTTGCCTCGGCAGGATTTGAACCCGCGACCTCTCGCTCGAGCACCGGCGCGCTCGAGCACTGCGCTACGGAGGTCGTCGAAATCTATAATGATTAATGAGATCAAATCAAATCAAATCAAATCAAATATTTTTATTCAGAGTAAATTTTACAAAAAAATGTTTTCTGAACGTCGTTTCTATATGATGCCTACCACCGGTTCGGGAACTAGCCCAGCAAGAAGAACCGGCGTAAGAAACTCGCATGGGGCCATCTTTTACCAAAAAGATGGAAAATTTCTCTTTTTAAAAATAAGTATAAATTTTCATATAAATATGTCAATACTAAAGCTAAATAACATAGAATGTACTATATATAAGTAGCCTTGTAGGGGGCTACTTTATTCCCAAGGTGTGCTATCATTCATATAATCATTAAGTTTATAGTAAGCTTTTACACACAAACGTTCTTTGACTACTTTCTTAAACTTATTAGTTGAAAAATTTTGAACGTTTTCTGGGATCCTATTGTATAGGCGTATACATTGGCCTTTAAACGAATTCTTTACTTTGCTTAGTCTAGTCACTGGAACAACAAGTTTATTCTTATTCCGAGTATTTCTATTATGATTATCACATTTTCTTATAAACAGCTTTACATTTTTCTTAACATATAATACATTAGAGAGGATATACTGAGAAGCTACAGTTAGTATTCCAGTTTCCTTAAACTTTTCTCTAAGAGAAGTGTTGGGGGCCAGCTTGTAGATTGCCCGAACAGCTCGCTTCTGCAGCACAAAGATACTATTTATATCTGCAGCACTGCCCCATAGCAGAATGCCATAGGACATTATACTATGAAAGTAACTAAAATACACTAGGCGTGCTGTACTTTCATCTGAATATTGTCTAATTTTACTAACTGCATATGCTGCTGAACTGAGTTTGTCGGCCAGTCTAGCAATATGGGGGCCCCACTGAAGTTTAGAGTCTAACGTTATACCTAAGAATACTGCAGTATCCACTAGTTCCATACGTTCATCATTTAATAGCACATTGGTTTCAGTTTGCCTCACATTAGGCAATGTGAATTTTACACATTTTGTTTTTTTATTATTAAGTAAAAGATTATTGACACTAAACCAATGTACTATCATTGAGAGAGCATTATTTACTTCGTCATGGCATATATTTTGCCGTTTCATATTAAAAATAAGAGACGTATCATCAGCAAATAATACTATCCCATGTTTTTCATTTATGAGGTATGGTAGGTCGTTTATGTAAATTAAAAATAGAAAAGGTCCTAAAATAGACCCTTGTGGGACCCCCATCTCTATTCTAGAGCCTAAGGATCTTTTTCCATTCACCTCAACCCTCTGAGTTCTATTTGATAGGTATGATTTCAAGAGGGCAAGTGCTGGACCTTTTACCCCATAGTGGTCTAGTTTCCTGATTAATGTTGTATGCTGCACACATTATTTCTTTATTAATTGGATTTATGTTGCTAAATATATTATCAATGCATGTTGCAGAGTTGCTACTGATCCTTGTAGGTTCCAGAAATAAATTTGTTAGGTTATATGATTTTAACAAAGATGTGAATCTAACTGTAGTAGAATTACTTTCTAAAATATTTATATTAAAATCGCCACATAATAGTATTTGTTTGTTAGATGCACATACCTTGTTTAGTAATATTTCCATATTTTTTTCAAATCTATACATATAATAAATCTGTAGAGGAGTCGTGTCTGTACATTGAAGATATTTGAGAAAAAATATTATAGGGGACCTTTATTTACGCAATAGTACCCAAAACAATGATTTTTGAAATTTTTGTCTGTTTGTCTGTTTATCTGTTTGTCTGTTTGTCTGTGGGTTTGTGCACGCTAATCTCAGAAATGGCTTATCCGATTTAGATGTACTTTTCAGTAATATATTGCGGCAAGCTTCATTTAAAATTTAGTGTTTGTTTCATAAAAATCGGTTTATAAATAAAAAAGTTATGACAATTTAAAAACATCATGTCGTACTTGCTGGACATTTGTAGGAAGCGCGCCGGCCCGGGAGCCGCGCGCTGCTTCAAATTTTATTCGCAGCGAACGCACCGGGGGAGAATGGCATTCGATAAAAGTGAATTTCATTTATTTATATTATTACTATTATAAAGGGTTTGTAAAGACAACAATTATTTTTTTATAGGCGTAGGATAGTTTGTTTTCAAGTAAACTATTATACAATATACCTAATAAATAGAATTTTGATTTACACGTATTATAGTTAAACTATAAAAGTTAGGTCAATATAACTTAGATTTATGTATTTCTTGATCATATTTTATTTCTTAGTTTTTATACTAGGTAGGACAATCTGAGTTTTTTTTCTTGACTTTCTTTATTACGAAAGTTTTTTATATAAAATCAATTACGGTAAACGGTAGTAAGCTCAAAAAAAAAAATACTATTTTTATGGTTTCGCAATTTATCCTTTGTCAGCACTAAATTAAAACGTTGTTGCTTCATTTATCTTTAAAGATTCAGAGTTCCCGGGAAGTAGAAGAGTCCCTTTAGGTTTTGATATCCTTGCAAGTGTCAAAAATGACAAAAATTTGCGACATAAACGGTTGTATCTTTTGGTTGCGGTGGCTAAGAATTCAGATTTTTTCACAGCTTCAAGGGACAGTTTTAGATCCTGAGTATTTGATATGATTTTTAGCTTGATGTCATGCATGAGGGCATGTCACTAACTGGATCGGGATCAACATTGGCAAGTACCTATTAGCGAAAGTCCTCAGCGGTGGCGCTATTTGTTTGTAGTCATGATGGTGTTCTGTGTACTTTTTGATGCTGAGCAGTTATGTCTGACTATTCAAGATATAGTTACATCTATTGGGGGTAATCCTATGTCTTCATATGGCATGACCGAGTCATTATTTGACTGTAAACTATTATTATTACTTCATCGGCCTACTTCTTTTGCCTATGCACGTCTATTGTTAAAAATGTATGCTTTTAAAACAGATTTATTATAACACTGCCCTAAATCACTTTTCCACGCGTACGAAGTCGCGGGCACAGCTAGTGAATCATATAATCCTAATGGAGGCCTGTATACGCTTACAATAATAAAGTCACCCACCTCTACGCAGGCTATTTCAGTTGTTCTTTCTGTGGAGAGGCTCACAATGTCTTTCCGTTCTTTATATTTCAAATTCTTGTTAATTAATATAAGTGACCCACCTCTTATGGCTTTTTCTCTGCAGAAAGAACTCGCCAGCTGGTGCATACTAAAATTGAATATAATTTCATTTTTTTTGAACCAATGTTCAGTAATACAAAAAATATCTATATTGTTATTATTTAAAAACAAGTCAATTTCTAGCTCTTTATTAGCCATACCTTGTATATTTTGATGCACCAGCGTAAGTGTACATAGTTTATTATGTTTAATTATATTATTTGTATTATTACTTACAACTATGGTGCGAGAGACTTCCTCTGTTGTCTTACAGTCTAATTTAAATGATTATTAATTGGAACATATTCCAAGCTGTTATAATAAGTCATATTATTATAACTAGACTGCTCAAAAGAAGCAGTTGTTGTCTTACTAGCCAAATTCTTGGCTGAGTTTAAATATAAAAAATTGTATAGCGTACTAGCTATAAGTCTTGTATAATAAAAAGATAGAAAATATCTATCTAATGTCAATTTACATAATTTATAAGATAAAATATTATTAATGTCAATTGTTAATTGTTAATATATGCGCTCCAACTCTCTTCCCCAGGGCTGGATCACGGACTCGGGCGAGGTGAACCTGGACCGCGTGCAGGTGATAATGGACGAGTTGGGCCGCATGGAGGACGAGATCTTCAAGCGCCGCCACCAGAACGAGGTCAGCTTCAAGGCGCGCGAGCGGGCCAAGAAGCAGCAGAAGGTCAACTTCGGCCTGCTGGACAAGACGCAGTTCGCGCCGATGGTATGTGCCAAGTTTTTATAATACTGCTGCGGAAGTATGTTTGAGGTTATGTTTTTTTAGAGTATGTATATTGTATGAACGGCCTGACGCAGTTAAGCTTGAGAGTGTCCTTAGATACGTGTTTACTGTGAGAGTGACACTGGGTATATAAAATTACTGTTTTTTATTGTATAATTAATCAATTATTATCATAATTCACAACATGTGGATTACAATGGTGGTTACAGAGCAGGAATAGTTCAAGCACAATATAACAATGGTGTGTGAATGTCAACAATCTTAATAAAGATAATCCTAAATTTAATTAGGTGACCAATATAACATGACGTGTCATTTGAAATTAATTGGCCGTTTTCACTCGGAGTATAATGTAGCATCTGTCTTATATTTTTCTTTTGGCAATTATATTGAAATTATTTTCAGCCGCTAGGGGGCGGGGCGCGGCCCATATCCAACGTGCGGCAGGAGGCCGCCGACATCCGCGTCGCCGGCATGCAGGCTGCCGCAGCTGTAAGTACCCACTATACTCCATTCTACTGCGAGTGTTGCAAATGTTGAAGTTTTTAATCCTTTCACGCAGAAACTTCTGAAGGGATTTTAATGAAATTTTACAGTAACTAATAAGAATAGCAACAATTAAACGCAGGCAATCGCCGGACAAAATGTTGTATTAAAAATAAAATAGAAATCGTATCGAATAGAGTTTGTGGAGGACGGGATCTTTGAAGTGAAAACTTCTTATAGGAAGGTGTTTAGTTTTGTTACGTAACGCGTTACGGTGCCTTTCTGTCTGGCGACGCTCTCTCACGCATACGGCAGCGATAGCCAGGCTCCTCCAGCGCTAGTCGTATTAAGTTATTATTTTTGTCAGGGAAAAAATCCAGAGACGCACGTGTTTTTTACCCGACTTCGGCGAAGCCAATAGGAAGGGTAATGATTTTGGCAGTCTATGTATGTATATTTATATTTATGTATGTATGTAGGTATGTTCCCTCGTAGCGGCCAAACTACTGGTCCGATTTTAATGAATAAGGTTTCAATCGATTCGTATTAATGCCTCGAGTAACATAGCCTATATAATTTTTTTTTAAATTTTAGTCTTTGAAAATTATACCTCAAAAACTATCTCCAAAAAAATTTTTATTAAGATATTTGTCTCGTGTTTGGTATCAAAAAATAGGTATTGGCAAGCACATTACGAATATGTATTTATATTTTCTATTTATTATTATATTATATTGTTAAATTCAAAATAAAGGATATAAAATGCGGTCGTACAAGTAGTATCTAGGAGTTGATACTTTCTATGTAATGGACAATTAAATAAAAATATAATAATTATTATATTTGATGTGGAAACAGAAAAATATTAAATAAAAAAAAGATTAAAAAACTATAACCCGACTTCGAAACAAATGGGTCTAAAAAGTCTGAAACAAGAAAATAATTTAATTTGAAATCCAGAAATGCATAGGTACAAAAATGGTAAAGGTAGAGCCGTGGTCGTACCCATTAATAAAATCTAACCATTAGTTCACACCGAAATACGGTAGAAAAAAAATTCAAGGCTCGATGCCAGTAGCGGGTGCGACCACGGCTCTACCTTGACCATTTTTGTACCTATGCATTTCTGGATTTCAAATTGAATTATTTTCTTGTTTCAGACTTTTTAGACCCATTTTTTGCGAAGTCGGGTTATAGTTTTTTAAATCTTTTTTTTTTATTTTTTAATGTAATCGCAGAGAATTTTATTCTTAAGGAATTAGTGTTTCAACATTTTTTTTTGGCAACAACACTACTTTTTTACGAACAACATTCTCTGCGATTACAGTGTTCTAACTCAACCCTACCCAACTGTAACCCTTAAGGTATCCATTTGTCTCAGTCCATTTCTTACATTTTTATCTCCAGACCCGCGTCACTATTACATGTGACTACGTTTGATCGATTATATGTCCAAGCTATATTGAGACCACATACTCCGCAGCAGGAGGCGGAGTCGCGCGGGCGCAAGCGGTCGGCGGGCGCGGCGGGGCTGGACCGGCCGCAGGAGGACGACGCGCACGACGAGGTGCGGCTGTGGGAGGACGGGTTCAAGGAGCGCTACTACGAGAGCAAGTTCGAGGTGGCGCGGGACAACCTCGAGTTCAGGTGCGCGGGACTGTACAACTATTTGTTTTTTATCTGAAATACCTGAAATACTTTTTATTTTTTATATTTATCTATGGACGCTTCACACCACGTCAATCTGGACCTGTGGAAGTATCCGATGAAGTTGTGTTACAGGTACATACAACGAAAATATAATATACTCGAGGCTAATAATACTTAAGCCTTACTCTCGACACGATCGAGGATCGAATCAGTTTGTAACGTGCTGTGTACATTGGTGATGTAGCCTGTATGTGTCAGTGCCTTGCTTAGTCAAGACTAATTATATTGTTCAGTTATAATTTAGGTACACGTGATAATTAATCTGGATAATATATTTTGAAGTTTCATTTAGTTTCTTTATTGTAAACAAGTAGGGCACCCCCCACAAGTTCGATATTTGATGTTTTTTGGGTGGATTACTTTGAAACTAACCAGGACTGAAATCGTGGTCGTTTCCCATTTTCCTTGCTCCTTATTTTTATTTATTACATGATTATTTGTCACATAAACGTAAGAATGATCAAATCAAATCAAATATTTTTATTCAGAGTAAATTTTACAAAAAAAAGTTTTCTGAACGTCGTTTCTATAATATGATGCCTACCACCGGTTCGGGAACTAGCCCAGCGAGAAGAACCGGCGTAAGAAACTCGCATAATAAAAAAAATAAATAAAAAAAAATAAAAAAGCCTTTTATTTCTTGCGTAAATTCATTACAATAAAATATTAGTACTTATATTACAATTCATGCATTAATATATTATAAAATTAATGAATTTATTATTATTAATGATAATTAATATCGATTTATTTATAATTACTTTTAGATTATTATTCATTATTACATTATATTGGTATTACTATTTATTATTACATTATATTGTTATTATTATTACTTTTATTTTAATCTTATAATTATTATTATATTATTGGCATGCAAGAACCCCTCTTATGTGAGGGTGAAGGCCTCCTCCAGATTTTTCCACTTTTCCCTATTTTTGGCTATCGTTTTCCAGCTTTTTCCCGCTATTCTAAGTATGTCTTCTTCCCAGCGAGTTTTTGGTCTCCCTCTCTTTCTGATACCGACGGGACCCTGCCATGACGTGAGTCTAGTAGTCCAACGATCGTCCTCCATCCTGGCTACATGTCCTGCCCAACGCCATTTTAGAGTTTGTGAGAATTGAAGGGCATCTATAATATTAGTCTTTTTCCGTATATTCTTATGTGGGATTTTTTGTATTTTTTTCACATTTATGATGCTTCTTTCCATACTCCGCTGACATGTTCTAATTTTGTTTTTTACTGTCAACGTGTATTTCCATGTCTGGCACCCGTAGGTGATAGAGGGGAGCAAGCAGGTGTCCATAACTTTTTGCTTAACATGTAAAGGCATACTTCCTTTTAAAATTTCCTTCAAGCTTCAGAATTTTTGCCATGCGCCTGAGATTCTTTTTTCCACACACAGAAACTCGCATGGGGCCTTTTTTTTTTCAATTTTCCATCTTTTCAGATGGAAAATTTCTCTTTTTAAAAAAAAGTATAAATTTACATATAAACTAGCTGTCCCGGCAAACTTCGTATTGCCTTATTAATTAATTGCTTGAAATACTGACTGCAGCGCCACCTATCGGTTCCAATTGTAAATCTAAACCATTCTCGAATCTCCACGAACACACACAAAACATTTCATCAAAATTGGTCCAGTCGTTTAGGAGGAGTTCAGTCACATACACACGCACACAAGAAATATATATATTAAGATAATTATGTCAATACCTACTAAAACTAAATAACATGAGTACATTCTATATATAAGTAGCCTTGTAGGGGGCTACTTTATTCCCAAGGTGTGCTATCATTCATATAATCATTAATTTTATAGTAAGCTTTTGCACACAAACGTTCTTTGACTACTTTCTTAAACTTATTGGTTGAAAAATTTTGAACGTTTTCTGGGATCCTATCGTATAGGCGTATACATTGGCCTTTAAACGAATTGTTTACTTTGCTAAGTCTAGTCACTGGAACAAAGATGTGATTGTAAATGTGGCGCAGGTACCGCGTGGCGCTGCAGTACGTGCGCGGGCTGTGCTGGGTGCTGCGCTACTACTACCAGGGCTGCGCGAGCTGGAAGTGGTACTTCCCCTACCACTACGCGCCCTTCGCCTCCGACTTCGTCAACATCAGCGGCCTGCAGACCGACTTCGAGAAGGGCACGCAGCCGGTGAGGGAATTGCTCATGATATGATTCAAAGTCGATAAAACTGTGTGTCGAATGTTTGAACGAATGTATGTCGCTGACAAAATATTCAATACAGAGGATAGAAAAACGCAGATTTAAGTTTGCCCCTTATTTATTTTCGGTATTCCGAAGCTTTAGGTAAATATAAATTGTATTTAAAACTTACAAGTATAGGGTTTTAGAAAAATAATCAATACATTAGATCGTATTTTAAACTCTTAAATATATTTTTTACAAAAGTAGACAATGAAATTGTAATATAGATCTTTACATTTTATTACTAGTTTTTGGACAACATATCCTTTGCTTAGAGATACTCTGATGTTCTTGTGTCTTGTCAAAGAATGGGATATAGTAGACACCCAAAAATAGTGTCCTATTATATGTTTTGCAGTTCACTTATTTGTTTATAATTTGCAGTTCCGTCCGCTGGAGCAGCTGATGGGCGTGTTCCCGGCCGCGTCCGCGCAGCACGTGCCGCAGCCCTGGGCCAAGCTCATGAGCGACCCGGTACGTCACACCCCTCACTTATCGTAATAGATTTCTAAATCCTTAACTTTCCATAGCGTAATTGAATTTTAGCGAGATTATCGATTTTTGTAACACAAAAACCTACTCTCCAAAATAGTTCTCAGAAACGAGTAAAAAAGGAATGCCGCCATCGCTTACACTGTCAAAGTTTTTATGTAACCAGAGCCGGTAACACAAAACCTTTGACAGATAAATTAAATTGCTTAATGATGAATCTTGATTAGTTCCTAAATTAGTTTCTACCGTTTCCTGTCGTGCTGTAGTCGTAAGTATAAGCAACATAGTAATTTTGATTTGTTTTCCAGTTTTCGCCCATAATCGACTTCTACCCGATCGACTTCAAGATCGACCTGAACGGCAAGAAGTTCGCGTGGCAGGGCGTCGCGCTGCTGCCCTTCGTGGACGAGAACCGGCTCTTCAAGGCCCTCGAGCCCTACTACACGGACCTGTCGCAGGCTGAAAGTGAGTATTGTATATATATATTCTTAATCAACCGACTTCAAAAAAAGAAGGAAGTTCTCAATTCGACCCGTATGTTTTTAAATTGTAAGTTTTTGCCATACAAATCATACCAGCCCCATCATAACTTACACAATAATATTTTAATTAAAAACTTTGTTTTTCTTACAAAAGATGATTTTGTAATATTTTTAACTTCACTTTTACGGAGCTTTGTTTCCGCTTGACCTGCTAAATGTCTGCCTGTTGTTGCGCGGTACAGAGCAGCGCAACATCCGCGGGCACGACCGGCTGTACGTGTCGCCGGGCAACGGTAGCTACGACGCGCTGGCGGCGCTGTACGCGGCGGAAGGCGCGCGCGAGGACGCGCAGTACCCGTACCGCGCGGACGGCGTGCGCGGCGACGTGCTCACCAGCGCCGAGTGCGTGCGCGCCGGCGGCACGCTCGCCTGTCCGGTGCGTATACGGAACTGTTGGACAAGCTGCCCGTTGACGATATAGATATAGCCAGTTAGAATTTGTAAAAGAAAATTTAAATTTGGCACAGTACTATATAAAAATCGGTACGAGCAATCCGGCATTTTGTTTTACATTGTTGTATTTATGATATTTTTTAGTACCGCGTCTATTTGGTCCCGAGCTAAGTTCTCGAAGAACTTGTGTTACGGGTACCAGCGGAATGAATCATATAACAGTTTAATGCCCCCGCAACACATTATATTTTGATGTATGAGTGTGTAACATGTGTTACTATGATACTATATGATGTGGTGTGCAGGTGGCGGGGCTGGCGCCGGTGCGGGACAACCGCGCGGTGTGCGTGCGCTTCGTGGACCCGCAGTACGCGGAGGACTTCGTGTTCCCGGCGCGGCGGCTGGAGGGCGCGCGCGAGCCCGCCCGCGTGCTCAAGCCCGGCGACCTCTCGCACCAGGAGAACCGCAACTGGCGCCCGCAGATCGGTCGGTGTTGCTGTCTCTCTCTCTCACCTAGCCGGCTGCTACATACATATTTGTCTCTCTCTAGCATATAGTACGGTAGATGTGACGTATGTATGGTGCATAATAGCTGTCCCACGTGGTCTAGTGGTTTATTAAATAATTCGCTACACTTTTTACTGTATAAAAATAATAAAGTTTTCAAAGGGATATGTATGTATATTATACTACAATTACGGCTTATGTACATCCAGCATCACCGTCAAAATGTCTGTGGGGAACCCTACAAATTACAATACAGATTTCAAATAAATAAAACTTTAACAGTAAAAATACACCATTTTGACACTGCCGACTTTAGAATATAGTCTATATTCTATGGATTCATAGTCGCAAACAATAATCATTGTATTGTATTCGCATGTATTACTAGTCTATGATTGTAGCCTAGACGGGTTTGTTTACACTTACTAGTCTACGGTTGTAGCATTGACGGGTTTAATTATAGGGGTCGTACAATACTAACGAGTGACATGTGTCGTGCAGGCATGGTGCGCTCGCACACGGTGGCGAGCCTGGAGGCGGCGGGGCACCGCATGCTGGGCCACTCGCTGCCGCGCGACCGCGACCGCCAGTACGGCTCCGTGCCGCCGCCGCAGCCGCCGCACCACCAGCAGCAGCAGCACCACGGCTACCAGCACCGTAAGTGTTGCCAGCGCACATGAGCGCCGGTCCGTGGGGTGCCGGAGTAACAGTAGCGCCGTCTCTTTCCCGAGGGTGTCAAAAGCAAGAGAGGGATTATATATCCGGAAATGCGTAGCAACGTTTTCGCGGTCATTGTTATTACTGTTCATTACTGCGCTCGCCAACACGTCTGTCGAGGGAGAAATACTTTGGGGGAGGCGTATCTCCAGCAGTGGGCGTCATGGCCGACACGATGACATGAGCGGCAAACGCCGGTCTTTGTTTCTAGTTAATTAATTTAAAAAGTAGCTATTAATTATAGTGACATAATAAAATACTTTTTTTTTATTTTATTAAAAAAAATAAGAATGAAATAATAATAATATCTCATATATAAAAATGAATTGCTGTTCGTTCGGCTACGTACGACGTACGGCTGAACCAATGCGTCTATTTTTACCCGACTTCGGCGGAGCCAAAAGGAAGGGTAATGATTTTGGCAGTCTATGTATGTATGTATGTATGTATGTATGTATGTGTACGGTGGTTTGGTGTCCGTACAGGAGTAAAAGACAAGTTAAGCTCAATTGGTTTATTGAATATGTATGTTTGTATGTATGTATGTATGTTCCCTCGTAGCGGTTAAACTACTGGTCCGATTTTAATAAATGAGGTATCAATCGATTGGTAATGATGCCGCGAGTAACATCAAACAACAGTATCTCCAAAAAAAAATTAAATTAACATAATTGTCTCGTGTTTGGTATCAAAAGATAGGTCTTGGCAAGCACATTACGAATATGTATTTGAATATTTTATTAATTGTTATATTTCATTGTTAAATTCAAAATAACGTTTAAAATGCGGTCGTACAAGTAGTATCTAGGAGTTGTTTGGTTACTTTCTATGCGTTAATTGAACGTTAATTTAATAAAAATATAATGTTATATTTGATGTGGAAACTGAAAAATATAAAATAAAATAAAAGTTTAAAAACTATAACCCGACTTCGTAAAAAACTGGTCTAAAAAGGCTGAAACAAGAAAAAATTCAATTTGAAATCCAGAAATGCATAGGTACAAAAATGGTCAAGCTAGAGCCGAGGTCGGACCCGCTAACTCATAATATTCGTCTGCTGTTGCAATACTTAATCCCAAAAGCGGGTGCGACCACGGCTCTAGGTTGACCATTTTTGTACCTATGCATTTCTGGATTTCAAATTGAATTTTTTCTTGTTTCAGCCTTTTTAGACCAGTTTTTTACGAAGTCGGTTTATAGTTTTTAAACTTTTATTTTATTAGTCTAAATATTCGTGGAAGTCCCGGGTGGCTTAAACGGTTCATCACAAACTGTTTTAATGCTCAACGAAGTGGGCACGGGTCAGCTAGTTATAGAAAAAAAAACTTATTTTCATACTAGAATTTAATCGACCGAGGATCAAACCGATTTTGAAAAAGAAGTCAAGTACCTTGTAATCCGGTTAGGGAAATTGATTTAATAAAAATGTTATACGGCAGATTTATTTGTTATCGTTATCGAGCTCACAGCTCCTTCTAGTATGTATTTTAGCTGGCTGCTATAGTGTCGGTTATCGCCTACCGCCTTTTTAAATATTCACAGTCCGAGTTTCTTACGCCGGTTCTTCTCGGCGGGTTAGGGTTGAACCGGTGGTAGCTTGTTTTTCTTGTTGACTTTCCGAAAATAACTTTGTAAGTTTCATTTGGAAATAAAACGTTTTTTTTTTTTTTTTTTACCCAGTCAAGTAAATGGATGTATGGGTATGTTACACATTAATAAAGGGTAGGTTAGTACTTTTAATAAAGGGTAGGGTAGTATTACAAAAGCCATCTAAGTAACATTTATTATCTATATCTGTCAGACATATATTCAAAAACATAGATATATCTATATAACATAGAACCTGTAGGTTAGTTATAAGTAATTCAAATCATATCATTTACTATTTGCAGCAAGAACTGCCATTGTAACAAAAATCTAAATAATTAAAATGTAGCTGAAACTGTAGGAATTAAATTCTATGTATGTTTTGCAAGCTAAAGCCACTAAAGCATAGGACAAGTTTGTACCTTCAATTAAATTAAAGATATAAGTAATGTTATTGCTGTCCCACATGTACCGCATGTAGATAGTAAACTATGAGATTTTTTAAATAAATGGAATACTTTCAACTTGATACAATACAATTAAAAACAGAATTCATAATAATTATAGAGCCAATTATAAGTTTTCGCTGGTAGTAGCAGTTACAATTGAAAACATGAATGGATGAAGGTGATATGTATCAGATTTCGAAAAAGTTCAAACTGCCACTTACACATTTTAGAACACGTATTAAGTGCATTAATCTAAAGATCCGTCTCTAGAATAAATGTACTTAATACGTTACTACATAGGTGGTGGTAGGCCTAAATGTTTAAATGACAGTTTAAACCCAATTTTCTAGTTAATATTTTTTTCGCGACATTCATCGATTCATATCTTCAATGATTACGTTGTCGCGAGCCTAGATGTTACAGTAGCATGTACATGAATGCGCACTAACACACCTGTGTACCCGCCGGCATTAGTGTAACAATGTACACGCAATTACGAATCCCTTTAATTCCATTATCGTCGTCTTTATTCGCATCGATTACGGCAACAAAACATGCAATTACGCCGTCCAAATATTGTCGCGATGCAGCGCCCCCCACTCCCCAATAGACAGTGAAAGGAGTCGAAATTCAAATTGCCCCGCGGGTAATAGCGCAGGAAGCGCCATTGTCCGCCGTCGCCGATCATAATTATCGAGGGCCGGGCACGATGAAAACGAACCGCCCGAGTGCGAGTCGGATTTGTGCGAACGGTTCCGTACGAGACGATACAATCTATTTTGTTGTTTGGGAGCCCTTTTACAAATATTACTTTTAGTACTTGTTAATGGAATCAGGCATTACTTTGCGAAAATTCATAGCATAACATTGAAATATATTATATCTAGCATCTATATTATATCCACAAATGATAACCACAACCTGCAAGCGAATGAGTGAGTGTACGCATAGGCATGTGTTGATGCACCTCCCTCCTTCCCACACTGCTTATGCGTACACTACAATCTACATCCTTAGGATGCTCCGGGGTCGGAGCGAAACGCGCGTCGAGTTTTGCAACCTGCATGGTGGTGTGGGGTTTTGCACGATCGTGTTAACATTACATTATTAAGGCTCCGGTTTGACCCAGACTGACAGACAGCGACATCCAAAAATAGGGCTCCGTTTTTACCCTTCGAAAACGGTACCCTAAAAGGGTTTTTAAATACCGGCGATCGGGGCATTATCCGGGCGAGCCGCGGCGCATCCGCCCTTTGTGACCGGAGGTGTTGTAATACGGATTGTACATTGTGCCGGCCGTAATCCGCTAAAACGTCGAAAGGTTTTTTACAATCTTTCGGTAAATTTTGCGAAGACGCTGCTCTTTGTTGTCGCAGCACTTTGCGCGGATTTTGTGCAATTCCTTTATGTCCGTTTCCGATATTAAAAAGTTATTGTATAGTCAATGGGAAAGACGGTAGGGAATCTGAAGTGGTGTCAAAAAAGAAGTCCTTTTTTAAGATTAATGTCAACGTACTCATTGTTATTTAATCTTTTTTATGACACAGACGTATACACTATACGTGGTACATGGTCGTGTGCTTATACACGACCACTTGTAATGTCTCTCGGCGAACTTCGTTTTTATGTAAACACGTTAGCTACTCGCTGTTACTGTAACCACTAGTATTTGTTGACATGATTATGCCAACAGTTTTCAGGTACCGCGGTAGTGGTACAGTGTATGAAATGCAGCTTTACTAGTCCTTAATAATACTAGATGTATAAGCATTTGTTGGCATGGATGACTATGACTCTCACGCTAAAACTTACTAAACGGATTACGATAAAATTGCGGTTTGTTTGCAGTTTGGCTCTGTGGGTCTATTCTGTTCATTAAATCTCACCGCGAATTGTGAGATTGCCGGAGAAATAATAGCACCACCACCTCTTCCGTGGGTGTCGTAAAAGGCGACGGAGGGAATATATATCCGGATATCGGATTAAAACGCGCAGGCGACTTGAAGTATTAAACTGAATTTCAATTTCCAATTCAGTTTATTATAGCGACGCGCTTCATTGTTAAGACAATGTTACTATACGAGAATCGGGGTTCGTGTGCTCCCGGATAATGATACGTCATTTCTCTATGCGCGTACGAAGTCGCGGGCAGCATCCAGTATGAATATTAAATCTCCATCGGGGCAATAATAATGGGTAACAAATATTAATTGACACTCGCGGGCCGCTTTGTTTAGACATGTCAATCTTACATTCAAATAAGCGTAATCAATTAAAATACCCCGCAATTCGGGGGCGCGTAATGACGCCACGTGGCTCCCCCTGCCTGCCGCCGCGCCCGCCGCTTGCCGGGGGAAACTCGACCTTGCGCGCGCGGCACAAGCTCCACAGACGCGTGCACGATTGCATGAAGTTTAATAATTGGAAGTCAAGGAGCATGAGCTATGTTTTATTGGTGTTTGGTGTTTGTGCCGGAGTCGGCGACGGCGTGGTAGCGGCGGTGACTACGGCGTACATGTGGACTAGTACATGATATCTATTGCAGGTTTACCCAAATTCAATTGAAGCGGATGGGATACTATGTAGACTCACTTTTTTCACACTTAATTCAATTGTTGATGTGTCACCTTACGATTCTCTTAATTAGTCATTTTAGACCCGCTAGGCATTACTCTTATTTTTTTTACAATTTATGTACATACGATATCAAATTTATAAAGAAAGATTCCTAAAAAATATATTAATTAATTTCAGATATCTTATATATATATATAAATGAATTGCTGTTCGTTAGTGTCGCTAAAACTCGAGAGCGGTTGAACTGATTCGGCTATTTTTAGTCTTGAAATATTCGTGGATGTTTAGGGAAGGTTTAAATGGTTTGTATGCTCAACGAAGTGGGCACGGGTCAGCTAGTACATTAATAGTTTACCAGAAGTCACATAAAGTTAAGCTAAAAGGTCTCTGTCTCATCGCTTGCATCCTTTGCAACTTTTTAGAACGCTTGGAAGTTACTGTAGCGTTCCTATATTATATTGTGCTAAATGAATAGTGTATGTCATAAAATATATTGCTCTATGTTGTGATGGACTCCACCTACGTAGTACACGACTCTGGAAGTCACCGGGACTAACAACTTTATTACAATCGAGCATTTTACAAGCTATTGTCATCATTTTCATTTCGCAGGATTTGAAACTACAATGCAATTTCGCCGGAACTTCGTCCATTATATTATTTTTTGGTTCCATAATCATTGTTACGATCTCAGAGAAGATGGGTCATTCGATTCACAATTGTTAGGGCTTGTGTTAAAACAAAATAATTGAAGACATTAATGGATCAAGGTGATATTTTATCACAAAATTTTATTACCCAGAAAATAAAACTTAAATTAAACATTTTAGGCTATGTAGTAACGTATTTAGTAGATATCTTTAGATCAATGTACTTAATACGTTACGCCGTATTCTAAAATATTTATATGACAATTTGAACTCAATTTTCTCGAAACCCGAGTTTTGCTACATATGACTTTCACCCATTCATGTCTTCAATTGTGTTACGACCCAATCTCTACCCACCAGCGGTCAGGGCTCCCATGGCGAGTGGCCGAGCTCGCCGGCGCGGCACAAGGCGACGTCGACGCGGCCATTACCGACGACAAAGGGAGCTGGCTTCGATCGTCTAAAATGTTTTATTCCCGTGACTTAGGCACTTGAGCACGCGCCGCCGCCGCCTCTAATTATTGCTGGCGAATCGCCGCCGCTCGAGAGCCTGTCTCGTTTGTTTTGCCAGTTTTATATTTTTTACGAGAAATTGCTTAAGGCACGTCTGCCGGGCGCGTGAAGTGGTGACGCGACAGTGTTACGGCGTGCAATGTGGGCACTCGCGACAGGCGCTGTACACATAGTATTATATTTTATAGATCCACAGTGCTTTAAATGTTCTATTATAAATTTTCGACGTCTGCTGTCCCAAATCACAATTGTTAATACACGCGACTAATTTGGTTACGGCTTCATATCGCGCTCGAATATTTGTAGCGGCTCAGCACGACCACCGTAGAAATGCGTTTACGCTATAATAGAAATACTAACAGCTTGTGTGGACAGACATATTTTCTCTATTAATTTGTTTATCCTCCCTTAAAATATACTTTTCTGGGGGGAAAAAAATCTGCAATACTACGCAGAATTATATCCAATACTAGCTGACCCGTGTCCACTTCGTTGAGCATACAAACCGTTTAAACATTCCCTGGACTTCCACGAACATTTGAAGACTAAAAATAGCCGAATCGGATCAGCCGTTATCGACTTTTAGCGAGACTAACGAATAGCCATTCATTTGTATATATAAGAAGAAGAAGATAGATTTATTATTGTCATGAACGAGATTTAATATTGGCAGCAACATGGCTGCTTTTATTTACATCTACATTGCAGTGTAAAATCTGCGTGCAAAGCAATTTACCTTTGTGCTTCTGAATATCGCAAAGCCTTTTAGCTTTGACTCGTGTGGCGCGATTGTCTACAAAGAATATAAAAAATCAGCGCCCTCGGGGGCTTAGCGTAATTTAGGCGCGAAGCCGTCGCGCGCTCGCCGGCGTCGGCGTCGGGCGTCGCGGCGCGGCCATTAGGTGGCCATTATGTCGCGCCGCGGCTTTGTCTTGACGAGCCGGCCGCCTCCTACACTGCGGCCTCATTAGTTTTGTTGTGTGCAGATCCACAATTTTTCAGTTTAGGAAAAGTCTAGAAATTGCTGAAAATGCTTTTTAAAAAATGTAACGACTTCGAGCGAAGATATATACTAGATTAGTTTACACTCATAGATTTATATGTTATAGACG
This sequence comes from Celastrina argiolus, assembly GCA_905187575.2. Taxonomy (NCBI): domain Eukaryota; kingdom Metazoa; phylum Arthropoda; class Insecta; order Lepidoptera; family Lycaenidae; genus Celastrina; species Celastrina argiolus. The sequence goes on along the minus strand of LR994580.1, from coordinate 23,671,466 downwards.
TGATATATCGATGCTAATAATGATGCTGTTTTGAGTGCCCCATTGGGGTACTCGAATTTTAAATTTGACTGTTGAAAAAAATAAATTACCATATTGTTTATTATAAAAAAGATAGACGAGATATTGTTTGTTACAGGTAAAAGTAGAATCATATCAATTGTTTCATTTAAAGTTTAGAAGGTATTTTATAATTAAATCAAAATGAAAGCCGATCACAGGCTACGTAGTTCGATCGCTTACGTGGTTACATGGACGATCGATTCTCAATAGATGGCGTCACTTTTTTTCTTGTACTGTATTAAAAAAAAAACATTAAAGTAATTATTATGCCCCTTAATAGTAAAAATATTTACATAATGGTTAAGCTATTCAATACTGCTTTTCTTTTCTGTCGAGTCTTTTCTAATGTATCAGGCGAAAACATTGAATATTTTAACTTCTATTTGTACCTAATCTAAAATGTAGAGTAGATTTTACGGCTGATAGATACTAAAGCTAAAAAAATATAGAGAGAAATGTAGACATTGCACCTAGTACTAAACATCAGAAGCACTCAGGTCGCGGCGTAATCTGCAACAATGGCAGCTAATGGCGCGGCGCGGGCGCGGGGGGCGGGGACGCTCGCACGCACGCAATTACGTGCGAGCTGCGACGCCCACCGTACGGATTAATTGGTGCCAAACGTCGCGCCCCCGTCGCGGCAGTACTGGCTGCAGCACCCGACCGATAGAATACACACGGACCTGTCATATACGGCTAGCGTTGATTTTGAATAGCGTTTTCAAGAGAAAACGCCGTTCAAATATGACAGCGCGTAAGAACGCACTAAGTGACAGATTGGGCAGTTTGGTGATGATCTACAAGTTCACTATTATCAATCAAATACTAGCTACTCAGACTATATTCTAGGTATAATTGTATTGGGTACCAGGCTACAGCAGGCTGAATAAGAAGTCGCAAATCAAACTCCTAGCCTAACTACAAATCGCTCCACCAACCCAGGGCCCCATAAACTGATCGTGGTTATCCGGGCCGAAACATGGGTATGCGCACCCTATTGTCTCGGGCATTTCTCTTAAGGTGCGCAATTCTTGATTCCCTACAAGTTATCTCTACTACACTACCTAGCCTAACTATAGGAGTTCTGTTAATCTTATAAATGTGGTCATGTTGATAACGATGATAACCGTGCTCTGAATCGTATTGCTCACAAAAGCTAGGCCGGTTAATAACGGCAATAAGCATTCCCTCTGCGCCGACCCGCGGCCCGCCGTTATACACGAATGACAAAGAACTAGTGAGGCCAGAATATATCGATACGCGATTGACAAGTCATATAGAACTTGCTCTAATCTAGCTAAATACTCAACTTTGTTACATACCTACTTATGTTACCATGGGACTGAACAAATAGTAAGACAAACAGCTCCTGTCTTGTCAAATCGAGCACTTTAGAAAGTTTTTAACCCGCAACTTATGTGAAAAATAAAAATCCCGCAGCAACCGTACATTATAATTATGTTGTCTGCTCTATATCTGTGCCAAATGTTTTTAAAATATTCAATGTTAACAAACGAACAAATCTTTATAATATCAATGTTCGAGCGTCGTACAAGCTGAAGCAATATTAGGCCAATTAAAACCGAATCGGTCCATTCGTTACATCTAAGTGCACTCAAAAGGGCGTAACACTCGAGCGAATCCCAATTCGAGTATCGAAAAAATTTGCAAATAAAATTCGAGTCGATAAGCCCCCAACACTAGTGACTAGCGGCTGTCTTACAAAATAGCCATCTCGACGCGCATTGTGCCCGTGGGTAGTTTCTTAAACGAGTTAATTATATCGCCGAGATCACCTGCCTGCCAATTTGCAAACCATTTGTGATTTTGTAAATTAAATCTACACATTTACAAAATCACAAATGGTCTGTGTATATTCAAATATTTAAAACCTGCTTGAAACTGATAGATATTCTATCAGATTTTCTTTTAAATTAAATGGAATTGAACATATAGAATTCGTAAAATAAATAAGTGATAATAAAAATGCTATTACGCCAACCAATAGGTCCGTTAGCTATTTTTCTATAATAATATACTAACTAGCTGTAATTAATTTTTTATTTGCCATATTTTGTTTTTGTTTTTCTTCGTTTTTCAGAAAAAAATAACTCAAGAATTGCGGCAGTAAATTTGTATTACTTGTATTCTGTTAAACGTTGTATAACTATCTTTTCACAAATAACTTTTGCGGTACTTAAAAATGGTTACCTAATACTTACGGATTTGCTCGTACCTTGAGTCCTGACACAATACCGCGGTTCTCGAAGTAAGTCCTCTGCTCTGGAGTGTTGGTATATTCCGTTTGTGGCGGCGCTGAGCCCAGCTCTCAGCCCACCCCGCGCCCGAAATCCCTTTACCACACCATCTTTTATGCCAGAGGATTATCTTAGAGTAAGGGGTAGGACCTAAAAGTGGTTAACGTACGCGACATCTCTGGATATATCTAAGTAATTAAAATTACTTCCATGAATACGAAACGCTTGTTGTTGCAGAGCGCGCGCACTCGTTCGGGCCGCAGCGCAGCGGGTACGTGCCCTACCAGAGCGGACAGGGGCAGGGCTACCAGCAGGGCGCGCCGCAGGGCCAGCAGGGCTACCACAGCCAGGGGCACCGCCGCGACAACCGCTACGACCCCCGCGGCCAGGGGTACTCCGGCAGGTACGGCGGCGGCCAGGGCCACCAGCAGCACGGGGGCCACGGCGCGCCGCGCAGACCCCAGGACGACCAGCAGTACGGCGGCCACGGTGGGTCGCGCAGACCCCAGGAGGACCAGCAGTACGGCGGCCACGGGGGACGCAGACCCCAAGACGACCAGTACGGGGGGCGTAGACCGCACTCCGGAGGCCGCCACCAGGGCTCCACGTGGCGGTGAGGTTCCGGAGACGGACACACCAGATCAATCGCAGACTGCTCGTAGATATTATCACCAGATCAGACCCGGCACTTCTGCAACCGGCAACCGAACAACGACACAAAATGACGAAGTTTATAATCAAAAATGTGTGGGATTAACACATCGCAGTCACTTAGCGATGCTCATGTCAAATCCCGTACTTCGTCGCCTGCTTTAATGTCTGTAGTTCTACAATGTTGTTTGTCTCGTGGCGTGTTATTGTTGAGTTACCGTGCAATAAGCTAATGTTGACTGTTAAACTGATGACTGCACGTATAATAAATATACTTCTTGAGGAGTTCGTCTTCATTTTTGGACCAGTACTGAAAAGCTTCAGAATTAGTATCTGATATGCAAATAATTGAACACATCAATGGATGAAGGTGATGTCACAGAAAAATTTTACCTAGAAATTTGAGTTTAAAAGTTAGTTTATCACTTAAACGTTCTAGGAAATTTAGTAACGTATTGAGTACATTCATTCTAGAGACGGGTCTTAGATTAATATACGTAATACGTTACGAGTTACGACTTATTCTGAAATGTTTAAGTGACAGTTTGAACCCAATTTTCACGAAATCAGAATTTTGCTACATATCACCTTCATCCATTCATGTCTTTAATTAAATCAATCAATTAGAACTAGACTGTGAACAGAAGGGGTGTTCATTATTATTGGCGTTTTAGTCGTAAGTTTTGACTTGAACTAAATGTATCTTGATTGTTTATTGTTAGTCACAAATATGTATTTGATTTGTAAATATATAGTTAGACTCTAACCACATATTATATACACAATGCGTAAGTCAGTCAATGTCGCTATCCTTGTCTGTCTGTGACTTCTCGAACGCATAAGACATAGGCAGCAACACTGAATAGCTTATCTGTTAATTGTATAATATTGTCACTAGAATGGGGGTAACTGTACAATGGGGTACATATTCTGTAACTGTATGTTATGGTATTGTCGTCGCATACAGTTTGTGATTCTAGGCTTTTTTTTAACTATATTTGAACTTTAGACTCTCAAGGCTGTCTAATTATTTATTAATTATCTATGAAATATATTAAATTAATAAATCGTCGCTTTACCATCACGACCTAAGGAACTACAACTTTTTAGTAGCGTAAAAAAACTTGAATCATTTTAGATTTTATTAATGACATGATTTTTTTTAAATGAGCTCAGTTATGTATCCATTATATCGAGCTTTTTAACTGACCTAAAGTTTTATAGTATCGAGAAAACATAGATTTTTCAGATCCGAGATTCTGGTAAATTAAACAATATAAAAAAATTTCATGTAAAGCGACGAAATATGACTAAGGGTCGATTTTTCAATCGTCAGATAACTTTTATCTGTTAAATTAACATGTGATTTTGACATTTGTTTCATACAAAATCTGTCCAAGTCACTTATTTATTCCTTAGATAAAATATATCTGACTATTGAAAATTCGGCCCTAAATACAGTATGTGACATAAACAAGCAATATAGAATACTTAATGTGCTGACCAATCAGGTTAGTAAATAAAAACTGTTGATTGTCTATTTGGAAAGGTTTGTGAAAGGGACTAAGACAAATGATGCCTACACGTGATCTGTTTACCTGTTGTTTGTAGATTTCGTTTGTCCCTATCATTTTTGGCTGCCCACCCACGGCCTACTGTTTGTGTCCGATTTTGCCACAGATTGTTCCAACATACAAATATAACCGATTTTGTGATCGAGTTCATGTAGGACGTATGCGTTGCACAGTGCACTATTGAAATAATTATGAGATGCATAAGGTCTCTCTCTGATCGGATACAAACATGCGACCTTATGCGTCTCACGTCGAGATTGTTATGTTCTATTTTTAACCCACAAAAAGAACGTCGTGGTTGGAAACCCTAAGGATATTTTATCAGCTAAAGACTGGTTTACTATTGCATAATATAACGCGACACACAACCGTGGACATGAAATCACATGTAATTAATATGTATAGGTCGGTAATTTTATTGAATATATTAATATTTTATATACCATTGTGTTATGATTTTATGTATAATTTTGATTACTTCCCTCCCACACAACACAGTCAATGTCGATACTGATATTTTCGACAAAAAACCATATTATTATTATGCTAAAGTAATTATTTTGGACTTTTCAGATTTAATGTAAATTGACGATATTATTCACCATTTTCCGTTTCAAGCCCTTTCTTTTTCAAGGCTTTCAATTGTTTTTATGTAGCTAATTAAGCTCTTTTTTTTATTTCTTCTTTTTTATTATTCTTGTTTCCACTAATTATGAAAACTAAGACGTGGTATAAGATTGAAAAAAAAATGAGACGAACTATTCTTCTCTGTGGCATATCATAATATGACAGCATATATTTATTTGAAAAAAATCCCGGCCAATTTCGGCTCGGACTCGCACGAGGGCTTCCGTCAAAATTTACGTAGTAACTAATACTTAATCTGCGGTCAAAATGGCAAAAATAAGTTTGTTGTATGTAAGCCTCCTTTATTTTTTTTCTATTTGTTGTTATATGTCAACAGAATTACACAATTTGTGAAAGTTTTAATCTAGATAATAGTATATTTCTTTTTAGCTATCGCGGTTCTTGAGATACAGCTTGACAGACAGACAGACGGACAGATAGCGAAGTCTTAGTAACATTGCCGTTTTAACCAAAATATACCATTAACTAATTTTCGGCAAAAATGTCGATTGCGTTGTTTATGATAAGGGCGGCAGAATAATACACAACTATTACACTGCACAACAAAATTGCAACTTTTGTCTGATGAATGACTTTTAACATTTGATGTTTACTAATTTGACGTCGCTGATTCTCGATATTCCCTAATTTTTTTTGTATCAGCTCTTGTTTAGGAGTTATAGCTTTGAAATAAATATTGACGTATTACGGTGTTAGTTTGCTGATATTTTATAAATTATTACGTTTTCTTAGTATAATTTGATATGGCATCGTCAAGAAGAGTTGTGTGAATGATCCGATTCATTTTTGTTTCATTTGCGGAGAGTATATGTTTAAAAAATACCGTTTGAATGTGACAACGTTCATAACCGAGGCTTACAAAAATTACTTTCGTCACCCACTGGAAATTAAAGACAAGCCTTGGATTCCGCAAAAGGTATGCAAAACATGTGTTGAGTTTCTACGTTTGTGGACAAATAAGAAAAGGAATATATTCAGGTACGAAACCGCTATGATCTGGAACGAACCCGTGAATTACCACGATGTCTGTTATTTTTGTTTGGTGAACATAACTCGCATTCATCGAAAAAATCGAGCCAAATGGGTATATTCTTCCATACGGTCAGCACATAGACGTGTTTTGAGTCCTAAAATATCACCTGAACCTCAAGCTGGACCTTATCACGTTTTTGGGAAATAAGAAGAGTTTGGATTTTTCTCAACATGTCGAAGCCCTGATGAGTCACTTTCAAAGGCTCGGATGTAACATGAGCATCAAGTTACACTTTCTTCACAACCACTTAGACTATTTTCCTGTCTATCTAGGGGATCTAAGTGAAGAAATGGGCGAGCGATTCCACCAGGACATTCGTACAACGGAAGAACGTTAACAAAGCTACTGGAACGCATATATGATGCCTGACTATTGTTTGAGAATTCAGAATAACTCTCTGCCTTCAACTTCAGCAAGAAAATCATATAAAAGAAAGTTTTTTTCAGCATAAAACTAAATAAATTAGGGTCATTTCTAAATTTCAGGTGTTTTTTTACAAAAAAAAACGATGTGTTATATTTTTTTAACTAGAGCTGATACAGAAATTTCAGTCACAGATTTGAAATCGTTATCAAAAATTGGACCAATATCATGTAACATAACCCAATCATCAGAAACACTGTTGCGCAGTGTTATTTACACTTTTCCTCTTTATTACGATTTTAATAAGTTTTTACAAAAAAAACGTAATAAAATGGAAAAGTGTAAAACCAAAGTTCTGCATTATTGTGAATTTCCATTAAGAACCAACACTACATTCCATCAGTTACAAGGACTATCAGTTTAGTCAAACATCTAATAGAATCCAGAGTATTATACATGCAGTTTATGAATGGAAGTGGCGATGTGTACCTAATGAATGCATGCGTCTAGGCCTGGCATGTACTGCGTGCGCGGCGACGTACTGTCGAATAGCTGCACACTGCACAGGGATCCCGTACGAGCCGAGTACGAGCCGCTGCTAAAATTATTTTTTTAATAGTAACCGTCCGTCAAACGATTTCCAATATGGCGGACAAAGCGAGCCTGAAGTGGCGCGATTGTGCGCGATCAATAGTTTTATAATTTCTTTTTTTTTCATCACAATCGAAGGTTCGAAATTGTTCGAATGAAAGGATATTAGGGTCCCGCGTACTGCTGGAGGCCACTCGAGAGATGAATGAGGTTGGAACTTAACGGTGATTTTTTAAGTATTTTTTGTCCAGGTAAGCGTATTTAATGGACTATTATTAGTACGGAAGTTCGCTACTGAAATTGTTTTAAAAAGACGTTAATTCTCCTTTCAAGTTTGGTCTTGAAATTAATGCAAGCCTCTTAAAAATTTATTAAAGAAGCGAGGCCGTAGCCGTATCTACTCGCTGCCGAAGAAGCCTTTCTTCGGCAGCGAGTAGATACGGCTACATTTTATACATTAATTAGTAAAATATATCACATTTGCTCTTTGATAGATGAATAATTAATTTTGAGTAAAATAATATTTTGTTTCGCTAAGGTAAAATTTGATCAAGTGAATGCGAACCTATTGTAGTTGTACGAGGTAGCTGTTTCAACTTTCAACGTTGGCTGGCTGGCATAAGAACTTAGTGAATTAAATATTAATGTAAATGAAATTTTATATACCCTCAGCCTACATTGTGAATTTGTAACTTTAGATCCCCTATCCTATCATTTTAAATATACAGGCTGTAATATTAATGACGGGTAATACTTTAGGCTGTGTAGTGTGTATGTGCCCCCTATGTAGAGTTTACTGTGAAAGTAGGTACCAGCGCTGAAATACTTACTTTTGACTTTCATGTTTCTATGAGAAATGCCTCAAAATCATAAATATTACATTTCAATTATAAGTATGTATATTTTAAGTGACTAGACCCACACACACCCTAAAGTATTATCACTCATTAATATTACAGTCTGTATATTTCATCTAAAGTGACCAATCCAATTGTATGACGATCTATCTTTTAATATTGGTAGATAGGTTGTTGAAAAGCGCCAGTAATCGGTAGATAAGTTTCGACCTATCTATGCAGGAATTTAATTTAAAACCAGGCACACGTGCGTTAGTGTGGTCAGGAGAAAATGATACCTGAAGTAAATTTCCTCTATTTGATGATTTATTTGTAAGTCGTACCAAGAGTCGATAGATAGGCTGTAGCAGTTTAAGATATTTGCGCACATACCCAAATAGGTAGGTAATAATTGTAATATGAGGAATATCTGGGGGCACGGTCGTGCCCCCGTCAAGACGAGCCAAGCGAAGCGCAAGGGCACTACCTACCTTTTCTCGAAAGGTTTCGTCGTTTTTTTGAACTCCCATAACTTTGCTTTGGATGATGCTAATTAGTTAAAAATTTCAAGATATAATGACACCAGTAAACACATGAATAATACAAAGTTTGAATGTCGTAGCTAATATACTTTAGATTTTATCGATGTCTAAAAACCCCTGATTTCGTCACTGACTCATTTATAGATCATCAAAATTCTTAGGTTACATCCGGAAATCATAGAAAGCTGAAGTTATGTATGTAAGCTGTTATTGCTACAAAACCAACAAAAAAATTATTAAAATGTAAATGCCGCCATTTTGAATCTAATATGGTGGACCACCATATTGGATTCAAAAGGATGTTTATTATAAGGATCTGATAATCTTTAATTTATAAAAGGAATATAATATACAAGTACATAAAAAACCTACGACCTACTTTTTTTTCGTGACGCTGGGCGTCGGCAGGCGTCGCGGCGCTTGGCGTCGGCAGGCTTCGCGGCGCTGGGCGTCGGCAGGCGTCGCGGCGCTGGGCGTCGGCAGGCGTCGCCGCGCTGGGCGTCGGCAGGCGTCGCGACGCTGGGCGTCGGCAGGCGTCGCGACGCTGGGCGTCGCGGCGCTGGGCGTCGGCAGGCGTCACGGCGCTTGGCGTCGCGGCGCTCGGCGTCGTGGCGCTGGGTGTCGGCAGGCGTCACGGCGCTTGGCGTCGCGGTGCTGGGCGTCGGCAGTCGTCGCGGCGCTCGGCAGGCGTCGAGGCGCTGGGCGTCGGTAGGCGTCGGCAGGCGTCGTGGCGTTGGGCGTCTGTAGGCGTCGCGGCGCTGGGCGTGGGTAGGCGTCGCGGCGCTGGGCGTCGGCAGGCGTCGCGGCACTCGGCGTCGTGGCGCTGGGCGTCGGCAGGCGTCGCGGCGCTTGGCGTCGCGGTGCTGGTCGTCGGCAGGCGTCGCGGCGCTCGGCAGGCGTCGTGGCGCTGGGCGTCGGAAGGCGTCGCGGCGCTCGGCGTCGGTAGGCGTCGCGGCGCTCGGCGTCGGCAGGCGTCGCGACGCTCGACGTCGGCAGGCGTCGCGACGCTGGGCGTCGGCAGGCGTCGCAACGCTGGGCGTCGGTAGGCGTCTCGGCACTGGGCGTCGGCAGGCGTCGCGGCGCTCGGCGTCGTGGCGCTGGGCGTCGGCAGGCGTCGCGGCGCTTGGCGTCGCGGCGCTCGGCAGGCATCGTGGCGCTGGGCGTCGGAAGGCATCGCGGCGCTAGGCGTCGGTAGGCGTTGCGGCGCTGGGCGTCGCGGCGCTCGGCGTCGGTAGGCGTCGCGGCGCTCGGCGTCGGCAGGCGTCGCGACGCTGGGCGTCGGCAGGCGTCGTGGCGCTGGGCGTCGGATGGCGTCGCGGCGCTAGACGTCGGTAGGCGTCGCGGCGCTGGGCGTCGCGGCGCTCGGCGTCGGTAGGCGTCGCGGCGCTCGGCGTCGGCAGGCGTCGCGACGCTCGACGTCGGCAGGCGTCGGCAGGCGTCGCGGCGCTCGGCAGGCGTCGTGGCGCTGGGCGTCGGAAGGCGTCACGGCGCTAGGCGTCGGTAGGCGTCGCGGCGCTCGGCGTCGGTAGGCGTCGCGGTGCTCGGCGTCGGCAGGCGTCGCGACGCTCGACGTCGGCAGGTGTCACGACGCTGGGCGTCGGCAGGCGTCGCGACGCTGGGCGTCGGTAGGCGTCTCGGCGCTGGGCGTCGGCAGGCGTCCCGGCGCTCGGCGTCGTGGCGCTGGGCGTCGGCAGGCGTCGCGGCGCTTGGCGTCGCGGTGCTGGGCGTCGGCAGGCGTCGCGGCGCTCGGCAGGCGTCGTGGTGCTGGGCGTCGGAAGGCGTCGCGGCGCTAGGCGTCGGTAGGCGTCGCGGCGCTGGGCGTCGCGGCACTCGGCGCTGGGCGTCGGCAGGCGTCCCGGCGCTCGGCGTCGTGGCGCTGGGCGTCGGCAGGCGTCGCGGCGCTTGGCGTCGCGGTGCTGGGCGTCGGCAGGCGTCGCGGCGCTCGGCAGGCGTCGTGGTGCTGGGCGTCGGAAGGCGTCGCGGCGCTAGGCGTCGGTAGGCGTCGCGGCGCTGGGCGTCGCGGCACTCGGCGTCGGTAGGCGTCGCGGTGCTCGGCGTCGGCAGGCGTCGCGACGCTGGGCGTCGGCAGGCGTCGCGACGCTGGGCTTCGGCAGGCGTCGCGGCGCTGGGCGTCGCGGCGCTCGGCGTCGGCAGGCGTCGCGGCGCTTGGCGTCGCGGTGCTGGACGTCGGCAGGCGTCGCGGCGCTCGGCAGGCGTCGTGGCGCTGGGCGTCGGTAGGCGTCGCGTCGGTAGGCGTCGCGGCGCTGGGCGTCGGTAGGCGTCGCGGCGTTGGGCGTCGGCAGGCGTCGCGGCGCTCGGCGTCGGCAGGCGTCGCGATTCTGGGCGTCGGCAGGCGTCGCGACGCTGGGCGTCGGCAGGCGTCGTGACGCTGGGCGTCGGCAGGCGTCGCGGCGCTGGGCGTCGTGGCGCTGGGCGTCGGTAGGCGTCGCAGCGCTGGGCGTCGGTAGGCGTCGCAGCGCTCGGCGTCGCGGCGCTGGGTGTCGCGGCGCTAGGCTTCGCGGCGCTGGGCGTCAGCGTCGCGGCGTTGGCGTCGCGGCGCTGGGCTTTTGAATCCTATTGGATCATCCAATATTCTCGCCCTAAATCTACAAGCACCTTGATCAAAATCTATCAAAAAGTGGACAAATCTCATGTAGAACCAAAGTTCTTGATCTATGCGCCCTTACTTTACTAGGCTTAGCTTCTTACAAAAACTTACAAAAATAAATGGAATCCTCCCAAAAACATTTTCATGTAAAAATGTTGCCAAGACGAGTCTACATAGTCCCTGTGAAAAAGTTATCAGATATCGTATAAAGCCAAGACTAAAAAGACTACTCTAAAGACTACAAAATGGCCAAGCATCACGTTTTAACTGAAATGTAGAGTAAGTGAAGCTAAGCCTAGTAAAGTAAGGGCGCATAGATCAAGAAGGTTCGAGATTTGTCCACTTTTTGATAGATTTTGATCAAGGTGCTTGTAGATTTAGGGCGAGTAGTCTTTAGAGCTTGGCTTTATACGATATCTGATAACTTTTTCACAGGGACTATGTAGACTCGTCTTGGCAACATTTTTAACATGAAAATGTTTTTGGGGGGATATACAATTACCTTTAAGTAAATACTTCGGTGAAGCCAAAAGTTAGGGTATGGTTTTGGCAGTCAATGTATTTTATTCTTATGTTTGTTCCTCGCAGAAGATATACTACTGGTCCGATTGTATAATAAATGAGGAGTCGATCGATTTGTAATGATGCCGCGATAAAATCAAACCTAAAAAAAATAATTACGTACCTAAATGTTTCGTGTTTGGTATCAAAAGATAGGTCTTGGCAAGCAGACCACGAATGTGTATTTAATTTTTTTTTATTAATTATTATACTATATGGTTAAATTCAAAATATACGTTTAAATTGCGATCGTACAAGTAGTTAGTGTACGAGTTGACGATGGTGAATTGTATTTTAGAACACTATCTATCCTGTCTTAGCTCCTAGCTATCAAACAAAAAGAAGATAAAAATACTTTAAAAAAAAATATCGCTTAATTGGTTTACGTTTGGGAAACGAAAAAAATAATTTTGATCTAGCCACGATACTACGGACAGACAAACGCATACATAATTATACGTGTTAAACTTATAAGATTTCACCGAGTGTTAAGAGCGTGCATTCAATTTACGACGATGTTTCAGTTTTTCGGTGTTTTGGACTGCCCCTGACATGCATAAAATAACAAAATTAAATAACACAATTAGAAATATATAAAGATAAACTCTTTATTTTTGGAATAGTTTTAAGTAGTAGGTACATTTGAGTAAATTTAAAGATTTCGGAACGCCGAATCGCAAAAATGCTGATTTTAGCTCACTTTGATAAAGAAAATAACAATTAAATCGTGTTTAATATAGTTTAATTTCTATTTTCATAAAAGAGATTATAAAGTCCTTATATCAAGTATACCTATCAAAGTTACAAAAATTTTTATACATTGGAGAATGTGGAAAAAACTATAAATGATTAACACTTTAGTAACTTATCTATTCAATAGATGGCGCTATTCGTATCTTACATTTTTGTAAATCAAGATAAAAAAAATTAAGCAAATACTTTGATGGAATTGATATTGAATTATCTAGGAGTAGTTTGTAGGTAATCAGTAATGGTTTGTTTTATACAAATATGTTTATGTTTCCCACATGGAAACGGCAAAATATGAAATAAAAAAAGTTTAAATACTATAACCCGACTAAAAGATTGATGTTTCAAACAAAACAAACAAAATAGATATTCAAATAGGTACAGAACCAGAAATGTAAAAAAGGGTACAAAAATGTAATTTGGCACCCGCTATTGGCATTCATTATTGCAACGGCAGACAAATATTATGCTTTTTCAAGTAGGAACTTAATAGCGGGTCCGACCACGGCTCTGCCTTGACCATTTTTGAACCTATGCATCTTTGTTTTTTTTTTAATATCTATTTTCTTGTTTCGGGATTTTGAGACCTTTTTTTATTATTAAGCAATTCCCTGGTAGGTACCTATATTATTACTGTCGCTAATGAACTTGGTATCTAGTTCTCAACTGAGCGTGGGTTTAGTGCAAAGAGAATATAATCACTTGGTTTAGTGGATGACGTATAGCTACTTAATTAATTTAGATTATTAAAATATTATAGGTAAGCTTTTTCTTATATAGTAGATACCTAACTTAGTACGTAGTAACTTAATATTTATTATAATTAAATGTCTAACGTTTCCATAATCTTTGTTCGATAGCTTACCTATTTAAGTATTCGGAAGATTTGTCGCTGCTAACTTACTAGCAAAGTATCTATAAAATATGGAACGATAGAGACAAAATTTATGTACCTAACCCAAGTACGAGTATCAGTAGATTGTACAAAAGGCCCCAAATAAGACATTTGAAATTCCATCGAATTCGCATTGTACGCTAAATAGGTGAAGTCAAAACGTAATTAAGCGCATTCTCTCACGTCCAACAATCGCCGCGAGTTGGCGGAGCGTAAAAAGTCGAGTCGCGAACTCACTTCCCATAAACCAAGATGTGCACTTTACCATAAGACATCTCGGTGTCGGCCGGCTGGGGGCCGCCGGGGGGCGCGCGCGCCGCAATGGGCCCCCGCCGCGCGCGCAGCGGACCCCGCAGCGCGCAGCACGCCCCGACGTGACTCTTGAGAACGCCGGAGTGTCCACGACTGTACCGGAGTCGGCGGAGTGTGAATGAGCAATTTCCTCTGCGCTGGGAAAGTCGCCGCGTATGAGAACTGACGTCTTGTGCCAATCAAATAATTAATTGACGTGTGCGTTGACGTGAGTTAATATTATAGCAAATAATTAACAGCTATTAAATTTATTTTATCTTTACCTTTAAACATTTTTAGATTTCTACATTATATTGTAGTGTTCCAGTAGTCAGTAGTGATTACATCCTAATTAATTATTAATTAATAACTAAATGTAAAAACAATATGTATTTTGGTCGCTGGCAGCCGTCATTAACAAACTTCCTGTTTTTAAGTTATTCTTTCGCAGCCGGATCAATTGCGGTAGAGCAGACTTTAATCTGCCACCACCTGACAGCCAAGGCCAGTTGATCGTAATAAGCTCGCAAATGTCGAGAAGGTACCAAAGCGAGACTCATTCCTTGAAACCGGAAGTGTGGTTTTTGTCATATTTTTGGCTTATTGTTGACCACCGTAAAATTAGGGGCGACTAACGACTTTCTGTTTTTTTTTTGTAATTTAGGTGAAGATACTCACTGCAGTAGGTATTCTCGATCGTGCAAAGCTGGTTCCTACAATACTCGATTACCTAAAGGTGAGATCCAAGTTCACTTGGAGATACTAGAGAGTAGATTAGTACCTAGAGGTAGAAAAAAGTTCTTTTTTTAGACTACATTTATTTAATACACCTCGATAATAAACTACAAAATAAATGAGAGAAGATGGCCGTTATATTTCCAGTCTGGTCTGCAATTAAATCAATATTAACCTAATTCAAAACATAACAAATGAAATGTGATATTGTTAAAAACAAATATTCCAATTTGAATAGGCGCTGTAGGAAATTTAATAAATAGATGCCTGCATGGAATCATCAATGCCACTTCAAACAATAAAATAAAAAAGTTACAAATTGTTACAGTTTCCGCCCAAATTCGGCATGCAGGGCACGCACCATGCGCGCCGCGATTGGTTAGCTCGCCCGTGCGCCGATTGGCTGACAATTTGACAGTAATGGCGTTAACTCCATCGCTCTTCCCGCCACACGGCGTTCGAGCTGACGAGAGCTTCTCCATAATGCACCCAATACACATAGTGACACATGCGACAATCGCGTCACCCGCCCTGCACTTGTGACGTTCGGCTCCCGTGGACTCCCCTGTGACCAGATGTTGCTACACTTTAAAACAATTTCACCCACAGCGTTTCGAATGCTATTGTGCAAGTTTTTTTGTATTATTTTGACTAATTCTTTTGTCGTGCGGTCGGTTAGATTGTATGATAGAGGGTGACTTAATTCATTGGATGCGTTTTTGTTCGCTACCGGTTTAATGTTTTTTTGTGATGTTCCGATATTTTGATTTTGTTAAATGATATGCATTTTATTATAATCGCTCGAGTGTTGTAAAAGTAGTGTTTGCTTAAGGACGCGTAGAAAATAATACAGTGGAAGTTTAAGTACTTTGTAATTGAGGCTAATGGTAGCAACACATTTTATGAAGTACATAATATCTATCATATCTATGTAGACCTGAAGTAAAATAAGAGCTTAAAGTCTAAATTTCACCAGCGCCTGCTTATGTAAATCGTTTGTCTGAATATCATGCCTTCTTCGTTAATAACAAGAACTAGTTACTTAATCAACATTTAACTGACATTGGTGAAGGTGGGACGTCTACGACTGCGTTATAGTTATGATACTAGGTAGGTAGTGGGTAGGAAGGTATTTATTTTGAGTCGTTATTCGTCGGGAGTACCTACGACCGATAACTAACACCCAGACTATACGTGTGTTGTGAGTTACAACCATGTAAGGAGTTGCAAACTATCTATGTTTACACTAACGTCGCAGCTGAAATATTAAGTGCTTTTGAAAATTAAGTGGCTTGTGTCTTATTGTTTTCTTCTTTCTTAATCTCTTTCACCTTCCTCCCGATATAAAAAACACGTTAACTTCATTATACCTAGTCAAATATATTATACAGTCTGTAATAATAATGAGTGATAATACTTTAGGGTGTGTATGGGTTTCGTATATAGAGTTTTTTGTAAAAGTACCAGCGCTAAAACAGTAACTTTTTTTTTATTATTATTTGGGCAAATTTATGATGTTGGGGCATTTCTCATAGATACATGAAGGCCAAAAGTAAGTGTTTTTGCGCTGGTACTTTCGCAGTAAACTCTACATAGTAGGCATGTGCATGTGCACACCCTAAAGTATTATCACTCATTTATTTTACACCTTGAATAGATAAAGTAAGTGATTTTTACTTAAATGCCATTTTGATAGAAACATAATGCAATTAAAAAAAATTGCATATTTTATAACAATATATTATTCTAGCTGACCCGCGCCCACTTCGTTGAGCATACCTACTAGCCGTGTAAACCTTCTCTGGACTTCCACGAATATTTCAAGACTAATAATAAAAAAAGGCCGAAAGGTTCAGCCGTTCTCGAGTTTTAGCGAGACTAACGAACAGCAATTCATTTTTATATATAAGAGATAGATATTATATAATGATTACATATTTAGAACTCTAAATATAACGCCGTTTCGAGGGCTACCAATTACGACATAATTTTATACTTTTCGCGCGTTTCGGTCGAGCGCGCCCTCGAACGCGGACCCGAAAATCTCGAAAACCCACCCATGTGGTGCAATTATCGACGCTAACGACCGATGTGCTCGATACTGTCACGTCTTCGTCACGGCCAAAGAAAAAGATGGCGCCCCATCGTGGGTGCTACAATTAACATAATTATAATTCATACAAGTTCAAACTTCCCTAAAATATTCTTTTTGCTGATCGTGTACGGTGTAGGAAAAAGGGAGTAGCTGAGGTGAAGTGTCAATGTAGATCGGAGAGGATACTACTAAGGCGATATCATCTGTACTTTTCCGTTGCACAATCACAAGTCAAAAGCCGGAATGGACCAGGTATACTTACTCCGATCCGACTTCCGATATAATGTGATAGAATTAAAACAAAAGTTATTTTTTTATTCGACCAAATTAGTGTGCCTTTCTGCCGTCCTATCATAAACAACGCAATCGACATTTTTGGCGAAAATGAGTTAATAGTATATTCGGAATCACCCCAACTAGATCTACAAGGATCAATGACTCAATTTTTAATAGCTGTTACACTTTTCGTTTTTTTTGGTAAATATGTGGATCCATTCCAAACTAATAACAAATCCATCGTAAATAAATCATAAATTAACTAAATATGTACATTGTACATATAATATCGCACATGTAAAGTCCACATTGAAAGGCACTAAACGAAACAAAAACATTTGGAACATTCCTATTAGTTTCATAGTAACTCCAAAGTAACCTCCAAGCGAGTGCGTTGTTTATGATAAGGACGGCAGCATTGTCTGTCACATGAGTCACATCAAAGTCTCATCAACATCAACTAGTGGCATATTGCATTTAGGGGTGGGTGCTACGAAAGTGCTACGCCAAATGTGCCAGCTTCGCCGAACTAAACATACTCATTCGATACTTACTTTTAACCAGACAAAAGCCAAATACGAATGATAATTTGAGCAGTCTTATTAAGCAGTACTTGTGTATCGAAACGCCTAAACTACTAAACATTTTAATGAAAGAGGTGTCAATAGATTAGTAATAATACGGGTAACATACGCCCGGCTTCTGAAAGGCTGATCAAATTGATCAATTGATCAAATCAGCTAATCTGAACGCTCATTAGTGAAAACAGTGACTGCGAAGTGATGTTCACCAATCAGCGTTCAGAATTCAGATTAGCTGATTTGATCCATTGATCAATTTGATCAGCCTTTCAGAAGCCGGGCGATAGTCTACATAATTGACATTGTCACGTATCCGCTCACTGTTACTTTTCGAATGTATTTCGTGCACAATGCCCACTTATATTTTAAATATTTATGATAGGTACTCATGTGCAAGAGTACGGGGAGTGGGGGGGGGGGGGGTGCCAGGCCCCGCGGACCTCTGAGCCGTTTGACGTGCGCTGTATTATGTATTTTGGAAAAAGTCCATTGTTTCGTAATCTCCCCGCGCCCTCGACTCGAGTGCCGACTGTCGAGCTGCGAGCCTGCTGCGGTGCCAACGTGTACAGGGCTTCACACACGGCGACTATAATTTACGCTAATGTATATCATGTGATAATACATTAGGGTGTGTATGTGCCTATGTAGAGTATACTGTGACCAGCGCTGAAATACTTACTTTTGACATTTATTTTTCTGTGAGAAATGCCCCAACATCAAAATTTGTCCGTACAATAATAAAAAAAAGTAATTCTTTCAGAGCTGGTACTTTCACAGTATACATAGGAGGCACATACATGCCCTAAAATATTATCACTCATTTATTTTACACTTTGCATAGCTTTAAATGAATATCTTAGAGTAACACACAACAACAGGTAAGATATGTGTCTATCACACGTTTTTAAACATTGTTAGAAGATAAATTTATAAAGATAAATTGGCCGTGTGGTGACGGCATTAGAATACAATTATCACCACCCCCGATACTATCCTAGGGGAGTCGTAAGAGGCGACTAAAAGGAAACACACACACATCAACAGCTAGTGTGAGAGAAGGAAAACTCGAAACAAAACCCTGTACCAACCCGTCTAGCCAGCGTGGTACCAGTAGGCTTTTTAACCTCCTATGTTTACGCACCAGAAGACCAGGCCCCTAGTCCCCGGCGGCCCCGCTATTCCTGGCTACGGTAGCGGCCACGGTAACGGCGGGGCGGGGGGTGCTAAGAATCTCCGGAAGAGATCCGGCTACCACCCCCCTTCTAAACGACAACTGGCCCTGGTAACACACAACGTGCGCAC
This sequence comes from Celastrina argiolus, assembly GCA_905187575.2. Taxonomy (NCBI): domain Eukaryota; kingdom Metazoa; phylum Arthropoda; class Insecta; order Lepidoptera; family Lycaenidae; genus Celastrina; species Celastrina argiolus. The sequence continues at coordinate 23,652,816 of LR994580.1, read as the reverse complement.
TTTGAGGTTAGACGAGAAGCTCGTAGAGCTGGAAGAGGAGATGAACAAGTTGCACTGGGACATTATTGGTTTATCGGAGATCCGAAGAGAGGGCGAGGATACGATAACCTTACAGTCCGGCCACTTGTTCTACTACCGGGAGGGAGAACAGAAGTCCCAAGGTGGTGTTGGGTTTATCGTCCACAAATCTCTCATCAACAACATTGTGTCCATCGAGAGTGTGTCAAATAGGGTTGCATACCTTGTACTGAGAATCTCAAAACGATATTCGTTGAAGATTGTACAGGTATACGCCCCATCGTCAACACATCCAGACGATGAAGTAGAAGCTACGTATGAGGACGTCAGTAGGGCCATACGTAGCTCTAAAACACACTTCACAGTTGTTATGGGAGATTTCAATGCGAGGCTGGGCTGCAGAAGCGATGGTGAGCTGAAAGTGGGGCGATTTGGATTTGGGCAGAGGAATCCCAGAGGACAGATGCTGGCGAACTTTATGGAGAAAGAAGGACTCTTCATGATGAATTCTTTCTTCCAAAAGCCGCCGCAGAGGAAATGGACCTGGTTGAGTCCCGACGGTGTAACTAGAAACGAGATTGACTTCATTATGAGCACCAAGCGGCAGATATTCAACGATGTCTCTGTGATCAACATGGTTAAGACCGGAAGTGATCACCGAATCGTCAGGGGCATGTTGAATATCAACGTCAAACTTGAGAGATCGCGTCTGATGAAGTCTACGCTCCGACCGTCGAATGTCCATATCCAAAACCCCGAGAGCTTTCAACTTGAACTGTCAAATCGCTTCCAATGGCTGGACAGCTGCGCATCAGTGGACGATATAAATAGCAGGCTGGTAGAAACTGTCCATACGGTGGGGTCCAAATTTTTCAAGACCCACCGTACAAATAGACCTCAGAAACTATCCGACCAAACCCGGAACCTCATGGCTAGTCGACGTTCAATGACGCTCCAAACTTCGAGTGACGCTGACTCATATAGGCAGCTCAATAGACAGATCACGAAGTCCTTGCGACACGATATCCGTTCCTTTAATACCCAGTGTATTAAAGAGACGATAGAGCGGAACCAAGGCTCCAAAGTGTTTGCAAGAGACGTATCTATTGGGCAAAGCCAGTTGACAAAGCTGAAGACCGAAGATGGACGCGTAACGTCAAATAAGTCCGAGGTACTACGGGAGATAGAGAGGTTCTATGGACAGCTGTATACCTCGGTCTCAGCTGAACCTGCTAGTTTAGCTGCAGACCCAAGAGCCAGGCTAACACGACACTATACCGAAGACATCCCGGAAATCAGCCTGTACGAGATTAGGGTAGCTCTCAAACAGCTTAAGAACAACAAGGCTCCGGGCGAGGATGGAATCACTACAGAGCTTCTGAAAGCGGGCGGCACGCCGGTACTAAAAGTCCTTCAGAAACTCTTCAATTCCTCCTTACTCTATGGGAAAACGCCAGAGGCATGGAACAGGGGTGTTGTGATCCTGTTCTTCAAAAAAGGCGACAAAACCTTACAGAAGAACTATAGGCCCATAACACTGCTGAGCCATATCTACAAGCTGTTTTCGAGAGTTATTACGATGCGTCTCGAACGCAGGCTGGATGACTTTCAGCCTACCGAACAAGCCGGTTTCCGAAAAGGCTATAGTACCATAGACCACATACATACGCTGCGGCAGATTATACAAAAGACCGAAGAGTATAATCGGCCATTATGCTTGGCGTTTGTGGACTATGAGAAAGCCTTTGATTCCGTCGAAATATGGGCGGTCCTTAGATCTCTCCAGCGTTGCCGTATTGACTATCGGTATATCGAAGTTTTGAAGTGTTTGTATAATAACGCCACCATGTCAGTCCGAGTACAGGAGCACTGCACGAAGGATATCCCTATAAAGAGAGGAGTAAGACAGGGGGATATCATATCCCCAAAACTGTTTACCGCTGCTCTGGAGGATTCCTTCAAGCTCCTGGAATGGCAAGGACTTGGCATCAACATCAATGGCGAATACATCACTCACCTTCGATTTGCCGACGACATAGTAGTCATGGCAGAATCGCTGGAAGATTTGGGGCGCATGCTCGGTGGCCTCAATAGAGTTTCTCAACAAGTGGGTCTTAAAATGAACATGGACAAAACAAAGATCATGCACAATGTCCATGTTGCACCCACCGCACTAACTGTTGGGAGCTCTACTCTTGAAGTTGTTGACGAATATATATACCTAGGGCAGGCTGTCCGATTAGGTAGGTCCAACTTTAAGAGAGAGGTCAGTAGACGGATCCAGCTCGGCTGGGCAGCGTTCGGTAAATTACGCAACGTCTTCTCGTCTAAAATACCTCAGTGCCTTAAGACAAAGGTATACAACCAATGTGTGTTACCAGTAATGACTTACGGTTCTGAGACGTGGTGCTTCACGAAGGATCTTTTCAAAAGGCTCAATGTCGCTCAGCGTGCTATGGAGAGGGCAATGCTCGGTATTTCTCTACGTGATCGAATCAGAAATGAGGAGATCCGTAGAAGAACTAAGGTTGCTGACATTGCCCGTAGGATCAGCCAGCTGAAGTGGCAATGGGCCGGCCACATAGCACGAAGATTGGACGGTCGATGGGGCAAAAAGATCCTAGAGTGGAGGCCACGTACTGGCAAGCGCAGTGTGGGACGGCCACCTACCAGATGGACCGACGACCTGGTGAAAACTGCCGGGTCACGTTGGATGCAGGTGGCAATGGACCGGTCGCACTGGAAATGTATTGGAGAGGCCTATGTCCAGCAGTGGACAGTAAAAGGCTGAAACGACGAGAAGATAAATAGATATTATGTATTGTAATTTATATTTTCGTATCGCTATGTATATATATTATGTTTATAAAGTATTCATAAAAGGCTTCTCTCTACATCTGAACTCTACATAATTTATCAAGTGCTATAATACAATGTTTCATGTACAATGTTTCGTGCTATAATATATGTTTACATTATAGCCGCGGTGTGCGAGCCGCTGTATATTTCAGTAATGAGGCCGAATGAACACCCTCGACGGTTTGTCGGACGCACCCGCCTTTATTCCAGAACACGTTTGGTTTGTATTTGCAAATTATTATTATAAAAAGTATAAGTAGATACTTAGCTAAATATACTGTTATAATACTTATGTAGCACTTACCACTTGTAATAATAATATCTTTGGACGCTTTCACCCCACGTCAATCTGGCTCGTGCTAAGTTCTCAAAAAACTTGTCTTATGGGTACCAGACAACGGAAATATATTTAATACTTTTATACTATACTATATTTAACATTTTTAGTATATTGTACACATCTATGACACAAGAACAAAGACAACAAAAGCAAGACAGAAAACGTTATGTTCCTTTGGCGTGATTCGAACCTGAGCCCTTAAGCACTGACGTTTTCAAATACATAGGCACACAATCTACAGCACGAGAGTCAATTATAATTAATACACATAATTGAAATATTTTGATGTAAACTAAGTTACGAAAAACACGTTTTAATAAAAATAACCGTATACAGACTAGCTAGGGGTGAACACATTTGCTACGTAGGTACAGCCAGTAAGGATCATGGTAAGTACATCGCAAAGTGCGAGGGCTACATCGAGGTCAGTCGGACACCACCTACCTAAGGATTTTTAAAATGTTACGCAAGCTTAGAAAATAAATATTACCTCATTACTTTTTGTATCTTTTACCTACTAGTATAATCCAAAAAGATAATGATTAATGCTTATGATAAAACTTGTTCTTTCCCGCTGTTTCGTCCGTGAAAGCGGAATTCCGCTGGAAACCGGTATAGCTTTTGATTGTGAATCGTATGAACTTTGATAGAACTATACAAATTTTAAAAGAATATATGGTAGTTACTACCTACTGGCTACGAATACGATTTTATAAATACTATACATTTTAGGCTCTGGATTAACTTCAGTAATTTTTGCGTGAGAGTCACAAACATCCAAAACTTTCACATTTATATAAGAAGTAGGAGTGTTAACTATACTATTATGGAAATGCTGTTTATTCGTGTTACATTGTAGATGGAACAATATAACACAAATACATGGTTTGTACATAAAACGTCTGAAAATATGTAGGCATGTAAAATGTAACTGGAAGTTGGAAGCTAAGTAATGTGTCAAGCTGGCACGGCGCGTGGAAATCAAAGGCAACATTAAGTCCTTTGATTGTACAATACGTGGCGTCAGTCCTTTGTGTCTGGAGTTTGGCATTGTTTCGGGCGCATTAGCGGCCGACGCCATTTCGTCGAGAGCTGCAAACTGCGCAGCCATTCCGCACAATTGTTTTGTAATATAATAAAAGGGTCACACAATGGCGGATTACGACTTAGTATACAATACCTCCAAATCGCTAATGACTTACCATTCCGGCAGACCTCTCGGCGCGATTAGAGGCTTTTGATACGTGGCCTCTCGGAGGGCCGAGTATTGATTCTTTTTCCCAACTTTATTGTCCCTGTTCACTCCAGATTCAAGTGTGTGAATCTTGAAACATTGACCTGCAGCGCCTCCGGAGTTCACGGTGTGCAAGGCACTTATTTGTGTGACAATCCTACACAATTAATTTGACGTGTTAAATGAGCTAATTAATAACATGAACTAAAATAATTGACAAATGAATTGAAGACATGATGAAGGTGATATGTAGCAAAATTCTGATTTCCAGAAAATTCATTTTAAATTGTCACTTATACATTTTAGAATACGTTGTAACGTATTAAGTATATTAATCTAAGGGTCCGTCTCTAGAATCAATGTACTTAAAATACGTTACAAGATATCCTAAAATGTTAAAAAAAAAATAGGAAAGTTGAATGAAAAAAGAAAAGTTGTTATTTATTAAAACATAAGTTTTTGAAGGTCAATTTTGAAAATAAATTACACCATTACCACCGGTTCGGAAACCGTAACCCGGCAAGAAGAACCGACGTAAGAAACTCGCACTAGTGTCACCTTTTAATTTTAAGTGGCAGTTTCGACTCTAATTTCTGGGTATTTTTTTCGACATCTCACCTTCATCCATTCATGTTTTCAATCGTTAATTGATCTCCGAGTTTACAGTCGGACAGCAAGAGAAGCTGCCAGAGCCTCCGAGGTAAGAGACCACCTGCCACCTGTCACGAGGCGCGACACTCGACGCTCTGAAATAAAAGGCGCGGGGCCGACTCGCGCGCGTAATGACGCCATCGCGCCGCGGCGGCAGGGCTCCTCAATATACCATGAACTTTGTTGTAGACCGAGATCACAGATCCGCTAGGCACCCTATTCGATGTTTCAGCTACACGTTTACTACAAGTTTCAGACGTCTTGGACATAAGCCTTTTTTTTGATGTCGCAAGGGAAAGCCTTTTTTTTTGATGTCGCAAATGCATTACGCATCCCCCCGGGAGGATCCCCGAGGGGTATGTGAGACTTTCGGTTCACTACGGCCGGTTTACCCACTAAGACCACTTGCGGATTGCCATCAGCCCTGGATCCCTGTCAAAACACAGGCCACTCCTCCTACGACCGGCCGGTTCACCTCTATAGGGACCGGACTTCCATTAAATTAAGAGAGTGCTCCGGCAAAGCCTGGACATAGCATTCATGGTGGTAGTTGCCTATACTCGCCATGCTAGGCAGACGGGTTGATGAGCGCAGTTCAAGACATGTCCGCGGAAGCGCTGCTGCCCATTTCCGGATATATATTCCCTCTGTCGACAGTTACGACACCCACGGGAAGACGACCTCCGTAGCGAAGTGGTTGAGCGCGTTGGTGCTCAAAATGAGAGATCGCGGGTTCGAATACCTCCTAGGGTACAAACAGTTTTCAATGTTCCTGTGCCAGGAATGTGTATAATATAATAAAAATCTTAAATATGTGTATAGCATAAAAGTACTAAATGTATTTTCGTTGTCTGGTACCACAAGTTCTTCGGATACTTAGCACGGGGCCAGATTGAGGTGGTGTGAAGCGTCCATAGATATTATTATGGTTGATGGGGTGGTGCTATCCTTACTCCTGTACCGCACGGATATATTCATACAATTGATAAGGTATAATATAATTTTGTAGTATTATTTACGAGTAGAATGCCCATTCCTAGGTAGGTACAGGGCGCCAAAGGTATAAAAAATCTTCTTACTTTTATCCACGGCAGCCCACGGTGCAAACTACAAAATGATATAAGTACATTTTATCAGTAATAATATTAGGGGTGTCTGTCGTGTTTGGGCTCTCAGTCCACAATGATGTTGCACCACGTAGACGGCGCACGGGGGCCAGGCTCCTCAATATCCATGAAGTTTGTTAGGTGCTCAATTGCAAGGGAATTAGCGGCGTAATTAGGTGATGTAATTGCTGTTCTGCGGGCAATTGTAAAGAAAATTGCAGTCGGCTCGAAAATGTAACTAAGTTTTTAAAGTATTAGCATAGCTTGTTTTTATATTAGGCTGCTAATTCTGGAGCATCGTAATGACGTGCAAAGCGTATTAAAGCCTTTTAAAGCGTATTCCCTCTTAAAAGGCCGACAACGCACTTACTACTCTTCCGACGGTCGCTTTCCATCCATCGATCCGTTTTCTCGTTTGCCTATCTTTATAATATAACTAGCTGACCAGTGCCCACTGCGTTGAGCATAGAAATAGTTTGTGATAAACCGTTTAAACCTTCCTGGACTTCCACGAATGTTTCAAGACTAAAAATATTCGTGCCGGTTCGGCCGTTCGCGAGTTTTAGCGAGACTAATGAACAACAATTCATTTTTATATATAAGAGAAGAATAAGAGAAAATAACTCTGCTCGATATTAATCGTGTTTCAACTTACCAGGATCTTTTAAAGTCTAGACTATTTTATATGCATCACGATTTCATAATTACTTAAGTACATAAGGCAAATATCACAGCATTCTCGTACTTTATTCATCACCTTGAATATGTTTAAGTTCGGGTAAAATATTAAAAAAATCTTGCTACTTTCCAATCCGCCTGAAGTAACGAAGCTAATTCGCATGAAGATAAAACTACAGAATTAGCAATTATCCCTAAAATGTCGATCTCGACGTGCCCCCCAGGCCCCCACTTCCGTTCCGTCGCGTTAGATCCGGAGCACCGCGCGTCGCGCTCTGTCTGCACGTGGTAATTGGCTGCAGATTATATCGCTGAACTTGTCTGATGAGAGCCCACGAACCCGGGGACTCGGCGTGTGTAGTATGTAGATATCATACATTCTTTCATTCAATAAAAAAGCAAAATGATTTTTAAACCTTTGACTTTAAAAGTTAATTTTAAGGTGTAAGGTCACCTTAATTACCGCACTTCAGTCACCATCTTTAGTTCTGTTTACATTGTGTTTTATTTGTATGTATAACGTATATATTTCTTGGGGCGGAAGGTTGATGGATTATTAATGTTTTAAAGTTACATCATAGAAAGTTGTGTCATAGAAAGAGCGGGATTCTCCGAACACAACACGGAGATGCCCACACCTTGTAAATTAGTATTATTTGTCAGAAAATAAACAATATTTTTTAAAATCACATATCATACAAATTACATAATATTATGCCTAATTTATCACGCTTAGGACATCCGTATTTGCAAATCCTTATTCAACCTTAAGGTTTATCTGTATATAATAAATCACTGTTAATCAACGAAGCTTAGTGCGTGTTTCACCAAGCAATGTTAAAGTTAACGCCATGTTAAATATGATGTTATCCCTCTCGTATTTCCTGTCAATGAATGAGATGGCATGGTATTTTAACATGGCGTTAACTTTAACATTGCTTGGTGAAACACGGCCTTAATGTTTGAAAAACTGATTTCCCAAAGTTTGTGCACTTGTGTCCATATTTAAGTATGGTCTAATTAGTTTTTCATGTAAGTCAACTAATTGTAATTAGTTTACTTAGGAATTATCATTAATGTTTTAAAAGCTGTATTTTTTTGTATCTTTTGGCACCTAATTACAAAACTAGACATACAATCTTATTTCTTTTTACATTCTTATTTCAAGTATTATTATTTATATTAAATTTTTTATATAAATAATAATCAACCCGAGCGAGTTTCTTACGCCGGTTCTTCTCGCCGGGTTAGTCCCCGAACCGGTGGTAGGTCATCATGTAGGACAATTCTAAAAGTGTTAGTTACTAACCGATTTGGAAATAAAAAGATTTTTCATTTTCATTGTTTTAAAACAAAATTACATGCACATATAATTAGAACAGTAAAAAGCCTACGCCTCGTAGCGAATTCGTAGCGCTACTACAGTCGTTAGATGTCATTCTGACTAAATAATGTTTGTTGACAGATGAAAATATTTGAAAAAAAAATCATATTCTTTACTTGCATTTTGTGTATTATTCACCTACATGAAAACAATAAAGCGCTATGAACTACGAAACTGCTACGAAGCTAACTACATAAACCATTTCACTCGAAAACTTTTCTTATACTCAAATTCGTACGAAAGTGCTACAAAGATGATGTCAACTATTTCACTCAAAAACTTAACTACTTACTCAACTCGTATTAAGATTTTGTAATGAAAACGTATACTAAAGTGCCGCGAGGATATCTACGCCATTCATTTAGCTCAAACACTTTTCTTATATTCAAATTCATATGATGATTTTGTAGTAAAAAAGTATACGAAAGTGCTACAAGGATGATTACATCAACAATCTCAATCAAAAAAATGTCTCGTATTCAAATTCGTATATTTTCTTACATAAAAAATGTACGGATCCCTCAGAATGTTCGAGAATCACCGGTGGTCGAGTTCCTGCTAACGAGAGATGACGCTGCACATTACGAGCTCCAATATGACCACCATAGGAGGAGCTTTGTTACGGTATAATATGTGACTATATATTATACCGTAAGATATTAGGAGGTCCAGAAGACCCCAGGAGGAGCTATTTTATGAGTATGATGGATTATTATTAGTAACTATATATTACTTTTATTTTTTGTTTTTGTTGTTTGTGTCATAACCCGCGTTTTTTTGGATAACATATTTTGTACGTAATATATCTAATGTTATGCAATGAGGGTTTTATACATACTCATTACTCACAAACACATCAGCCGTCATAACTTACAGACTAAATGATTATGTTATAATTATTCTTTAAGCATCGTAGTATGGAAACAGGATGACGGAAAGCCAGTGTTTTTTATGACGTAAATAAATGTAATATGTATTGTAGGTTGTCGCATCCGCGCACAAGGTCCGTAATGTCGAGGGCTTGTGGCTGACTAATTAGAACAAAAAACGCGGGAAAACACAAGGACGCTTGACAGTGAGCCGGAGACAAAGGGCAGCGTCGCCGGGGAAGGGCACATGTCGCCCGGGGAGCGCACGCCGCTCCCGCCTTTGTTACGTCGCCACAGAGTCGGTTGTTCTATATGGGAGAGACATTGGCTTAAAAAAATATTTTTTAAAATTGCCAACGTAGCCAACCTTATTTCCGCCGACGTGTCGATGAAATTCCAACCCTGCGGCGGGCCCGGTGGGTGCAGTTTCCCCCGGCCGGGTCGGGCGGTTAGGGCGTTCTCGGCGGCGCGCGGGGCTGCGTGGAGAAGCGCCGGGGCGTTGATTGTCTCCGGCACGTTCGGAAGAGCCACAATCGATAGAGCACGAGCGTCACGGGCGTGCGTTGTAATGAATTTATTAAGGAACTAGTTGCGCAGCGCGATTTTATTTGTTTTCATATTTTAATGAAATAATCTCGGTCATGAGTTTCGTCTTGGATTCCAGTTCTAGTGGCATAAAAAGTTTACAGCGCCGTTCTCGATTGATCTTGTTGTAATAATAGCCCATAGATCATATCTTACCACTACCGTTACTAAACTAATGTTTTATACAAGGTTAAAAATAAATGAGGGATAATACTTTAGGGTGTGTATGTGTTTCGTATGTAGAGTTTAGGTACTTTGAAAGTAACAGCGCTGAAAGATGTACATTTGACTCTCATGTTTCTATGAGAAATGCCCCAACATCATAAATTTGCCAATACACTAGTTTAAAAAAAAGAACTCTTTCAGCGCTGGTACTTTCACAGTAAACTCTATATACGGGACCTATACGCACCCTAAAGTATTATCACTCGTTAATATTACAGCCTGTAGACGCTGTATTACTTCCATTCTGAATAAAATCACAGATGGTGTATTAACATGCTCTACATTTTTTTCCTTATTTCCTTAGTTTATATAACCCACCGATGGTGTATTAATTAATATGCTCTGTATATATTTGCTAATTTCCTTAGTTTGATTGAAATATAACAATAGTTTTCATTAGATCTCATGACACTCGGAGAACTTAAAACGAAATGCTGGACCATGTTTAAGGTAAATTGTAGACCATAATAATTATAACATATCATCTCTACTACGTGGTAAACTGCATTACAACTAGGTCTATTGAGAATTCTCTTTAAAACACATCGCATTTATACATAACCGACGTGAAACCCATGAGAGAAAATAATTTATGTAAGCACTGAACAGTGACCAAACTGTTTTTTCAATTTGATCCAAGCGTATCAATATGTGAGGCGCGAACCCTTAAATGTTTGTCTCGTGACTATAATGGGTGAAAAAGAACAGTCACTATAAGTTTGGGATATGATAATATACAGGTATATTATCATATCCCAAACTTATCTACTGCCTTCTCTCATTCTAAAAATGTATTTTTAAATATTTTTATTACATTTTTTTTTGCATTTTCGTTATTGCTTGCGAAAAGGAAAAAAAAATGTTATTTAGTTATATTACATTAATTATTACTTAAAATACACGACCAGTTTCAACATAGTCATCATCAGGTGTCACTTGATCTTCATCATTCAGGCGTGACTATGTCGAAACCGGTCGTGTATTTTAAGAAATAATTAATTTATAAAATAACAAATAAAGTGGAAAAAAGTGCTAGTAGTTTTTGTTTTACTATTTAACATGAATTTCCACCAAGAACCTGTAGGTTCTTGAACTGTAGTACATTCAATAATTTAAAAAAATACATTTACAAAATGAGGAAGTATCTCAAAGTTATAATGTCTGTTTTTTTACACTCTGTATTGGTACTGGTTTTAGGTATAGGGTTCCTCTTCCTCTTAAACTCTTAAGCTCCCGCTGACATCTGAAAACTGCACTCGCCTACCCGCCTGCCAAGCGTGGTGAGTATAACCAACATTCCTCATAAAATACTTTAGGGGAGCCTTGTATCCAGTAGTGGACGTTGATGATAATGATAACCCTAAAACTCTCAAGGTACTGTTGGATCAAATTGAAAATATTTTTATACATTTTTTATGTCTGTCTCGGTTCCATGGTTATCAAAACCCCTCATCTCTCCTTGACGTAGATATCTACTTCCCTTTAATACATGGTCCAGATAACCTTAGTCCCTGCCAGAAGTCCACGTCTAAGGCTCACAACAGAACCCTGCCCTCGTAAAGTGCAGCATTAAGCTATTCAAAACCTTTCACAGCAATTACAATTGACATGGAGGCGGCGACGGGCGGCGGGCGGCGTCTTAGCCCATGAATGGATCTCAAGACTCACCCCTTTGGGTATTCATGGCGCCCCCGTCGTATAATATTCACAAATTTGTTTACAGATCGTCTCGATCGCGCCGGGGGCTCGCTCCCTCGACATGAATTAAAATTGTACCAGTTTTTCCTCCCGAATAACCATATTTACGATGCAATTGGCAAAACTAAACAAGGGGTAGGAGTTTCGCTGAGGTAAGCTGATAGCATCACAATATTCGAAGTGATCTTTATGAGCAGAGTCTTACTTAAGCATCGATATGTCACTCAAATTCCGTTCGCTATTGTTTTGTAACTTCGTTGTAGTCATTAGCGATAGTACTTTAATAATCGTTCTGTAGCCCAAGCAGGAACATTTGAAAGAAAGAAAACAAAAGAAAGTGAAAAGAAACCGTAATAAAGTCAATTATATTAGCGCTGTCATGCTTTTTATACATTATTATTCGTTTATGTTACTTTACAGAACTTTTGTTCCTGCTTTGGCTACTAGATCTACAACACTAGGTCTTGTAGACACGCACAACACACGGCACAACATATTCGATGCGACGAAGGTGCATTCGTGTAACTATACTGTAAGATTATTATTTATATCTCACAGGGAGCATTCGTGTATACTGTAAGATTATTATTTACTAGCTGTGCCCGCGACTTCGTACGCGTGGAAAAGTGATTTAGGGAGATATTTTTGTTTATTGGCGCAACCGCTGATAACTTTCGCTAATTTAATAGTTACTTCCCAGTGTTGATCCCTATCCAGCAAGTCACGTACCCGGCAAGCCTCTTGGTATGCAGGGTATAATAATAATATATGTACTTAGTACTATCCTTTCGGAGCTCGGCAAAAGAAGTAGGTCTTCGAACAATATGTAGAAGTCAGCAAAGGTATTCGAAGTTAGGATTCGAATGCACCGTATAGACCCAGTCAATTTTTCACGTTAATTTAATAAAAAACTTCGATGTCCGTCTGTCTGTCTGTCTGGGTGTCAAAACTTTAATACGTGTAGGTATCAAGCTAAAAATCATATTAAATACTCAGGATCTTCTGTCCCTTCTGGCTGTGAAAAAAACAGATTCAGCCGTTTATGTCGCTAATTTTCGTAATTTTCGACACTCCAAAGGGAACCAAAACCTAAAGGTTACTTACCCGGGAACTCAGAATTTTTAAATTTGATATGAATCAACGTCTTAATAGTGCCGACATAGGAGAAATTGCGAAACCATAAAAATATCTTTAATTTTTTTGAACTTTCTACCGTTTTTTCATTAATATTTTGAGATATTAAAATAAAGAGAAACTTATATTGCAATTACTAAGGTATTTAAAACGAAACACTCGGTTAGATATGGGCGCAGCGGTACGCCCCGCCGAGGATCCAGCAGGCTTACTCTCGACACATCCGAGAATCGAATCAATTCGATTTCAACGGTTTTTGGTGTTTTATTTGGTAGATTACTTTGGAACTAATTAGGATAAAGCAAAACCGTTAGAAATAAACAAACGTCAATTTATTCTGGAGTATGCGGCACGATCGAATCTGTATCAAAATCGAATCAGTTTGAAGAGTTAGGCCGACCGGTTTTAGTAGCGTTTTTTTATTAACCTACCGTAAGTATAATAGTAATAATGTAAATAAATGAAATTTAGTTTTAAAGAAAATATAAAATAAAAAAAGATTAAATTTGAATGGTTGAAGCAGCGTGGTTGCCGCCGCGCTTCATACAAACGTCCAGCAATTTCTTTTAATTGTCATAAGTTTTTTATTTATGAACAAATTGAGATGAATTAATAAATATTAAGTCAAGATTACTACATTATAATATGATTGAACCACATTTAAATCGGATAAGCCGTTTCTGAGATTAGCGTGCACAAATGCACCAAGTGCACCAAAATGCACAGACAAAAATTCAAAAAAATATTGTTTTGGGTACTATTGCATAAATGAAAATCTCCTATAATAACACAGGCACAGTTAGCACAGTTAGCGGCTGTGCGTGGTTAAATTCAAACACCGGTACTGCCTGTTAGCACATTTTAATAGTATTTTTTACCCAGCAGTGGGGTGGAGTTCCTTTGGTTGACCTTCGCCAAAATTCCTACCTACCAGCATCTGATACCTACACTACACCAGCCCGACTCGGACGTAAGACGTAGCAGCCGGCGGCGCCCGGTCGAATCACGACGAAACGATTTTAATTTTGCTATATTTCCTAAACTATTCATTATATTTGCATGGTAGGTATACAGGGCAAATATAGTCTTCATGGAATGCTTAAGCCAACTAACGTATTAAAATGATAAGGATTAATACCTAATGATGGTATAAATAGCTTTCCAAAAACCGCTTAATTGCCCGTTTTTTTAGTTTATCGCGAAAGGCATTCTTTTAATAACATAGTTAGGTAATTAAGTTGATTTTATACCATAAATGATAATTTATTTCAATGTGTGTGTTAGGTACTTATTTCATGTTCTAATCTACTTTAGTGCCACGTTCTATTGCTTCGCGTCACTGTGTAAGCGATCCCCCCGCGCCCCCCGCACGATCAGTTCGCCACCAGGCCGCGCGCGCGAAATTCATCCGACTTGCTTCAAATTTATCGTCACTGCTCGGCTCCTATGTATCGTAGCGGTATGTTATATAGCCTATAACTTGCCCAGGAATATGGGCTACAATCGTACCAAGTTTGGTTAGAATCCCTTCAGTGGTTTTTGTTCCATGCGTGCACATACAGACAGACAGACAGACAGACAGGCAGACAGACAGACAAAAATTTTACTAATTGCATTTTTGGCATCAGTATCGATCACCAATCATCCTCCAATATGTATTTTGAAAAAATATTCAATGTACAGAATTGACCTCTCTACAGTTTTATTATAAGTGTATATAGATATGTCTATATTATGCTGTAACTTTGAGTGTTACAGCATATTATAAACACATTACAGCATACGCATCACATAGCTAAACTGCTTAGCTTCGACAGGACTAAAGTTTTACAGCTAAACTACGCGTCGTGTAGCGGCAGGCACTATGTAAGTAGCTCATAACGGTTGTAACAATACAGCGGAAGAGCGCCAGACTCGAGTGCGGGGCAATTAGACAAAGACGCGGGCGGCTGTTGGGCTGTTGGCCACGTACGGTGTACGGGGTATATTGTTCGGCGTACATCGACCCGCGCTCGTAATAATTAGGAAACATTGACAGGAACAACACTTAGCCTCAACTCATTGGCGTAGAGTGACATAACTATCTTCTATACCTTTACTTAGAAAAATGGTCGGGCGTCCTCTCCAACTCCAACTATTGGAGCGAGCGGCGAAATGCATAGTCATAATTGGTACCTTAATAATTACAATGAGGTAAGTATGTTATGAAGGAAACCACAAAAACTACTCTGTGCCAATGTGAGTTGAGCCTTATCGTACCACCAAGTTCTTAATGGTCGTAGGCAATCTTTCTATACCGATGACAGTTGTATGATCAATTTGTCCTGAAAGAAATTAGGAGCTTACATGCTAAGTGAGGTAGGTATATATATTTTTTTTGTATTTGCTGTTGTGCATAACTAAAGTCCCGCCAGAATAACAAAATATAGCCTCTATTTAATACTTAGTGCCTACTAATAATATATAATATATACTAATAATATATACTATTATTATTATTATTATTACTTAGTGCCTACTAATTGTAGATACCTAAAAGATGCTAAAATTTTACACACTTAGATTGTCTTGATGTCTTTGGAAAACGGGAGTAATAGAGCGTTTTTCTAGCTTTTGTTAGTAATAATGGGAATTAGCCTGTATTTGTCGGCTCTACGTAGGAACACGTAGGTGAAGGAATATAACTTAAGCTCTATAATTATGCATTCTGTTATTATTTTAAGTATTGTTCCTAGCTGTAAGTTTTCCATGTATTTTAAAATAAAATAAGCATTCCTACGAAGACTGCAGTATTAGTGTAAGTGTTATTGTACTCGTAGTGGACTGGAAAACAAAACATGCCTACGTATTGATTTGTTCCGGTTTCAAATTTCTTTTATACATGTTTTTGCAAATCAATTTGTAACAAGTTATGTAATAACAATTTCCCTTGCTATTATTTCAAATTTGGAGGCTGCGGGTTTGAATTCAAACAAAAGAATAATAAAAATCTTAAATGTACGAAATGCGTGGAGTATGAAGATATTAAATATTATGCTTCTGTTCTTCTTCTTCGAGGACTTAGCGCGGGCCAGATGGACGTGGTGTGCAGCATCTGTGGGAATACTAAAGGAAGCCCCGAAGGTAGATCTCCGACCTAGCGCGATGGTATGCTCGATCAGTCCGAAGCCCAGTGTACTAGTTTTCAGATGTCGTATACGCGTATGTATATGCGCCGGACTTAGAAAACTTCGATAGCGCGATACAGTAGCGCTAGTAGTACCGCCACACATCCATAGATATTATTATCATCCCGTAGCATGGTAGATTGTAATACGAGTACTCATGGTTGCTCATGGCGATACTCCCGCCCGTCGCTTGATCGAAATTTGATTCCTGGATCGAATTAGACTCGCCGACGAGAGCAATTACGTCGCATGTCTGACACAAATCCCCGGAACACGAGGCCGGTATGCAATATCGCCGGGAGGTCAATCAGCCCTCACCTGTCCCTCCTTAATCCGCCGTTTTATTAGCCCCAGTAATACGACGCACGTGCAGGTCCCTCTTTGTTCTATCGCAACGTGCGGCGAAAGGATACAATTACCGTCGCACAGGAGCGGTAGTATACTCTATTGTGAGTGCAGCTGGGTGTAAATTTGTATCTCCGGGGCGAAGCTGATACGTTTCGGCGGGCATTGTCGTGACGTTCGGCGCGGGGCTCCGGCGACTCGAACAAAGGCGATGTTGCCACGCGGAATAAACTGTTATATGTTATGAGAGATTATAAAGTAATCTGGGAATATTGAAGACAATAAAATGAGCTTTCGAGGGGCGCACGAAGGTAAACGATATTTCCCGCCGCCGGTAAACAAAGGGAATCGATCATTATATTGTTTTCGGATCGTAAATTGTTACCATTGTGTGTAAGAAAAGCGGAGGGAATATTATAATACCTCTGTATCCGGCTCGGAAAATACTTGGGAGAAAAACACTCCATTGTGAGCAAAATCAAATATCTTAATGATTTCTGTCGATCGACGGATACGTAGACACAACAAAAGGAGTACCAGGACATTAAAACAACAGTTAAAACTCGTTAATTTTTATTTTATAAATCGAAATCTTACACCTCGTCTCGTTATAATTACAAATTCCTTTTAATTAATAATACTATTATTTATTTATATTTAATTGTAACCGTCTCTAAACCTACCTACGTAATTACACCGGTCTAGATGTGAAAACATAATATATATCATTTATAAATTAAGATACAAAAACGTGAACCGATCTGGCGTAACCGACATGTTACGTATCTTATTGCTATGTTTCACCGCAGACGGCCGAGCCGCGGCTCGCGGGCTGCCAGCTCCCTACAAATATTTACATTGCATTTCTACAATTAAATTTATATTAAAGTCACCCTGTTTTAAGTACAAAACAAATCTAGTACCATTTTTGTTGTATAATTTGGTGCCGGGGTCGGCACGTGGCGGAGGGCGGCCGGGCGGCGCGGGGCGGGCGGGGGCGAGGGCGGCAATCGGCATCCAATTAGGGGCCGCAGTCAATTAGCCGTGAGTCGCGTGAGCTCATCGCTTGACTCCGACTGACTGGAACCCGCGCCCCACGCGCACCGCCGCGCCGCCCTAGCCGCCCCGGCCGCCCCGGCCGCCCTAGCCGCCCTAGCCCGCCACAGCACCTACACCGAGCCGGCTAGTTTGACTCAATCACGAAAACTGTCGTATACTGATACTAATTTTAAATTGAAATACATACTATGATTGAAATGGCTCTATCATGTGACTTCAAATAGCAGACTCGGTCCCTCGCGCCTGCTGTTACAACAACATCGATTTGATCGTTTGCCTCGTGGACCTCTGACCACCAAATTATTGCAATTTACATTAACAATCGTTACTTCTATATAACATTCGAATCATAAATATAAAAATTTCAATGTAAATAAATAAATCTAGTGGAATTTTAGTTAAAAAGTATTTATATACTTTATATATAGGTATAATACTTTTTGTATAGGTACGTATTTATAAAAATTGTGACATTGTGAATATTATACTCATTTTGTCCATGAAATGAAATACATTACAAATTACAAATATATGCCGTCCCGATTTTCATGATGGCCGGCTATAATGCTTCCAATTTAAATGTCACTTATACACCGCGCAATACAGTAAAACAATGGCGACATTATAACACAGTTGAACTAACTTTGGAGACAAAAAATGATCTCCTAGACATGGGCAAGAGCTAACACATAAAAAATTTACCTGATATAGGTTATACCTATTTGATTTTGGGGATAAAATATATTTACAAGTACAGGTCAGTTCACATCAAAACGCGACAATGTTGAAAGTTATTAAGAAAAAAAAAATATGCAGACATTTTTATGAAACTTTTTGTGTTCCAAATAAAGTTAAATTTTGTGTTGCTATCATAAAAATAGCATCGCGTTTCATTGTAAACAGACCCTTAACGCTGTATTTTGGCCACTCATTACGTAATTGTGTCGGATTTAGCGACTGGGATCAACCCACAGAGAGCTTTCGACGCTCAACAGCTATCGATTGCCGGTGTCAAGAGGAAGCGAGACTTGCGTACCTTACTTTAGGTCACTTCTAAATTATATTCAGTATAACACTTATTATTTCGTAACAAAAATGTTTTACATTGGAAAGGATATGGGTAGCGCTCTATACAAGTCTGGGTCACGAGTCAAGTAGCTGGCCTACGAAAAACATGTAACAGCTCTGTTGAGACTAGAGGAAGTCAAACTAAATATTGTTTACTATGACAACAATTATCTAAAATAACTGGTTCAAATAGAGTGAAAGTTTTAAGTTAAGTTTAACTCTTTTGTCCTTGCAAATGTAGAGTTCCTAGCATTTAAAATACAAAACAGTCTATAATTTGGTGGTATATGACCTCAACTTTAACTTTTTAGTCGACTTCTTGGAAAACTCTAAGTCCAAAGCCACAGAATTATTTCTTACTCTTCTTTGTTATTATTGGACTGTAATACTCTTGCTGCGAAGTACTTAACTGGTAATTATTATTAAGGCTTCATTCCCACGTCATACTTTTTGTGACCGATTGTTTGTAGGTGAAAATTAGAACATACTGATTTCAATAGTGCAATGTTCTGCAAAACAATGTGGAACAATCTATGGTAACATCGTTGTAAAAATCGGCCTACGAAAAGAAAGCCTCGGGGGAGCCTTAAGTAAAATCAGATATATTTTCATGAAACTTAAGCAGTACAAAACTTGCCGATGGAAAGTCTCGGAATGTATTGGCTCCTATACTCTAGACTATGTTATGTACAAGTTACTATCTACACACGCACAAACACCGTAACATAAATTATACTATACACACAACAATTTACTACCCATCGTGTTAGTTTATTTACAATAGCACAAATTGTATGATTGTATATCGGTAGTCGCTTTCGAAACGAGAACGAAATACACACATCTACAGAAAACGCGACATTTGTCTCGAGGTTCTCATTACCAAGTCAGGGCCCTGATTCAAGATGCCATCGCTATTATTACTATCGCTTACGAAGTTCGAAAACAAAATGTATGTGATTTGACATAAGCATCGCTAAATAAAGCGAATTCGTATGTCATTTAGAGAAGCTTAATATGTCAAATTCCATACATTTTGTTTTCGAACTTTGTAAGTGAGGAATAGCGACGACATCTTGAATCAGGGGTCAGTTTCGAAAGCATCAATAGTAATCATTTAAATACCTTTGTGATTGAGTTTACATTTCACTGGCTGTTGATGAAATACTGTTAGTTAAAACTCACAGAGGTACGATGTAGGTTTTATTACTCATTAGAACATTGTTTACTTTAACATTCTCATTCGGAAAGCGAGCACCTGTGACAGGTCGATGACTAAGGTTTAGAAAACACTTAACGATACATTTCAATTAGAGTACCTACGGAAAACTGGGGTTCTCAAAACATACAGGGTCAAATCCTTAATGCTCGTGCTTATGAACTGCTATTTACACGCGCCGCGGCGCCGCGCGAGCGTCCGCACTCCACGCACACCACTTGTCACTACACTACACTACAGTACTGTCCGTCGGTAGCTCGCCCACCGCTTTACCACTGACAATGTCCTCGCAGAGAGCCAACAGAACACAGTATTAGAACAGAACGGCTCGGAGTGAACGAGAACAGTAGACTACGCCGCTAAACGAAACTAGAGGGACGCGTCGCGCCTAGTCGAAGTACATCTCTTCCTTGAACATTGTCTCGTGGTAAAGCTGGGGGAACTTCTACCAGGCCCGGCCCTGCAGCGGGAGGTAGCCGGAGCACTGCTGCTGGTAGGCGGCGGGCTGGCGGTAGGAGGACACGAGCGGGTTGCTGCAGGCGGCCTGCGCGGGCGCCGCCGAGTAGGAGGTGGGCGTGGCGCAGTGGCTGTGCGCGGGGGACGCCGCCTCGCCCGCGCCGCACGGCTTGCCGTCCTTCACCAGCACCGGCACCGCCACGCGCCGCGGCGACGACGACGACTGCCGACACACGCACGGGTTAGAGAGCGGCACAGCTCACGCGGGGCATAATAATAGTATAATGATATATAGGGACGCTTCACACGACGACAATGTAGCCCCGTGCCAAGTATCCGAAGAACTTGTGTTACAGTTACCAGGTAGCGGAATATATTTAATACTTTTTATACTATACACATATTTAAGATTTTTATTATATTGTTCCTTCGGCGGGATTCGAACCCGCGACCTTCCGCTCGAGCAGCAATGATACATCATCATCATTATCATCATCATCATCATTAATCAGTAATCAATACACATAGTATCAACCAACGGATCAATTTCGTTGTTGCCTGTTCACTAAGTACCTATGTATAAGTAATTAAGAGTCAACAATCTGATCTAATGCGTTCAACTTAAATGTCACTTATTAACGAAAAACTCTTTAATTAGATCGAATTTTAATTTTTTCTTTTCTTGTATCATATTAAATTAGAACACAATAGAGAGTATACAAACATACCACATTAGATCTCACGCCGGTTTACCATATGGGTGGCACTAGGCTGACGTAAATTTAATCTTGATAGACTTTCCACAAGAATCTACTCGTTATGATAGGACCCAACCCTACCTACAATTCTTCCCACGACCGCCGCTACAAATATTTGTACTGCTCTTCGATATGCACGTCACAAAACAGTGTTATTAATTTAATTTGACAGGCGGAGGCGGGGCGGGGGCGCGCGGGGTGGGCGGGAGCGGCGTGTTGCCAGTGCAGGCAATTGCCTCAATTTAGGCGAGTGCCAGCCTACGTGCTGATTGTTAGCGTGGGGTGGCGCTCCAATTAATTAATGTCTTATTACATGTTTTAATGAGGATTTTATTGAAATAACAATTTCAAATAGGATTAAACTTTAAGCTATGAGGAGCTTAAGATTCGCACTTCATATTTATTTATAAGGACTTTACCTATAAATAAGCAAATTTGGGCCACTAAAAATATTATGTTTACGAAAATTATTGAATTTGCCTATGTCTTTGGTACACCTGGGGGCCTACTCAAGATGCCATCGCTAATTGTCGCTTACAAAGTTCGATAACAAAATGTATGGGATTTGACATATGACTACGCTAAATGATCTCGATTTGGTATGTCATTTGGCGTACCTTATGTCAAATCCCATATATTTTGTTATCGAACTTTGTAAGCGATAATTAGCGATGGCATCTTGAGTAGGCCCCCTGTTTTGTCAGAGTTTAATGCTACCGTAATTTTTGACGATTCCTTTAATATGTAACGAACCTTTCAATCAAATATGATACAATATAATAATAAGAAAAATACACATAATTTAAATCGCACTAAACACAAATCTCTCTCGTGAAAACTACATGGCAGTCTCAAACAATCGAAAACTACATTCCGCTATTTACGAATTAATGAAATAAAAACTCCCATATTCCGCACATCAGATAAGGCACAAAGAGCTTTTATGCGAATTCCATCTCGGGCTTAATGAATATTTAAAAAGGTGAGTGATAAAATCGTCGACGGCGCAGACCCCTGTTTGCCCGCGACCTGCCGGCTGCCACTCCACAGCGCTCGCTCCCGCCGCGCGGGAAGTGCGGGGCCCGCACGCTGGCAACCCCACGACGATTCGAATTATATTCCGCTGAATACGCAAATATTTTTTGTGTGGACCTTGATTTTTAATCTTAGACGGTGGCTTTTTCCCTAATGCCACAGTTTGCTGAATTTTCTATTGAAAGATTGCTTGAGAATCGAAGTGTAAAAAATATGTGTGTTTTAAACGTAAGCTTTTCATAGATTAATTGCTGTTTATTATTATCTATACATATAATAAATCTGTAGAGGGGTCATGTCTGTACATTAAGAATATTTAAGTGAAAATTAAAAAAAGGGGGTCTATATAAGCCACAGAACCTAAAAATAACATTTTTGAAAAAAATGTCTGTCTGTCTGTCTGTCTGTCTGTCTGTCTGTCTGTCTGTCTGTCTGTCTGTCTGTCCATATGGGAATGTTTGTCGTCGCATCACGCTAAAACCACTGTATGGAATGAAATGAAATTTAGCAGGCAGGTAGCTTACGACCTGAAGAGCATTATTGGAAATTATTATCCCGAAAAACGAAAGGGTTCCCGTGGGATCTTCAAAAAATTGTAGCTACCTATTTGACGGTATTTCAGCCAAACTACTCAACGTATTTAAATGAAATTTGGCAGGCAGGTGGCTTATGATCTGAAGAGCATTATTGGAAATTGTTATCCCGAAAAACGAAAGGGTTCCCGTAGGATCTTCAAAAAATTGTAGCTACCTATTTGACGGTATTTCAGCCAAACTACTCAACGTATTTAAATGAAATTCGGCAGGCAGGTAGCTTATGACTTGAAGAACATTACTGAAAATTGTTATCCCGAAAAACGTAAGGGTTCCCTTGGGATCATCAAAAAATTGTAGCCACCTATTTGACAGTATTTCAGCCAAACTACGCAACGTATTTAAATGAAATTTGGCAGGCAGGTAGCTTATGACCTGAAGAGCATTATTGGAAATTGTTATCCCGAAAAACGAAAGGGTTCCCGTGGGATCTTCAAAAAATTGTATCTACCAATTTGACGGTATTTCCGCCAAACTACTCAACGTATTTAAATGAAATTTGGCAGGCAGGTAGCTTATGATCTGAAGAGCATTATTGGAAATTGTTATCCCGAAAAACGAAAGGGTTCCCGTAGGGTCTTCAAAAAATTGTAACTACCTATTTGACGGTATTTCAGCCATACTACTCAACGTATTTAAATGCAATTTGGCAAGCAGGTAGCTTATAATCTGAAGAGCATTATTGGAAATTGTTATCCCGAAAAACGAAAGGGTTCCCGTGGGATCTTAAAAAAATTGTAGCTACCTATTTGACGGTATTTCAGCCAAACCACTCAACGTATTTAAATGAAACTTGGCACAAAGGTAGATTGTAACATTAAATAACCAACATAATATTTTTAGCCGACTTACAAAAAAGGAAGAGGTTTCTCAATTCGTAAATATATGTTTGTTTTTTATGTTTCTTCGCGGATATCTTCATCGTTTCTGAAACGATTTTAATTTTTTTTAATGTTGTGTAGGGTATAATTTAAATTTGGTCCCATTGTCACCAAAATGGTGACCTGATGATGGGATCCGTGAGGAATCGAAGGAAATCCTCAAAATTTATGTGGAATAATATATTGATTTTGATTTTTTTTGAAGTAGTCTAAGCATATGTTACCAAACAGTAAGGTTTTGTACCATATCCTGGATCTATAATATCAAAAAATTTCGCGTTTCAGTAAACTATATATATCTATACGTCGCGGCGTCTGGCGTCGGCGTCGTCATCGCGGCGTCTGGCGTCGGCGTCGCGACGTCGGGCGTCGGCGTCGTGGCGTCTGGCGTCGGCGTCGCGACGTCGGGCGTCGGCGTCGCGGCGTCGGGCGTCGGCGTCGCGGTGTCGAGCGTCGGCATCGCATCGCGGCGTCGGGCAACGACGATGCCCGACTGGTTTTGGTCGCAGCGTAATGTTATGCCTTCCTCTATAAACACATTTGGGGACTTTCGTTGCATGCGCTGCATAAACGGTTTAAGGCAATTAAACACCACGCGAACGAAGTCGCGGGCACAGCTAGTATTAAATATATTGACGATAAAATAATTATGATGATGAGTATCTTGCTGGTATATATTGTAACTCCTATCACATAAGGAAAGTTCTAAGCGACAAAATGTAAGCGATAAAATAATAACCTGATTGTGTTGGTTCTGTTCCGCCATCGCCTTCTCCTTGGCCTGACGTTTGCACTTGTAGCGGTGGTTCTGGAACCATATTTTAACCTGGAACAAAACGTAGCTGTCATTGCATATACTTAATCCATATTCTTGAATACGAAAGTCCTGACACAACATACACAATATACACACACAACTTAGTTATTCAGGCCTATTCTTCGCAAATATTGAACTCATAGCATATTAATTAGAAGGAGCACATATAAAAGGATTCATTAACGCCGGCACAGAATTAGAGCGAAGAGTCGTCGAGCTCATAATGACGGCAGAACAAACACGAGGCGGCCATTGTCTTATAACAACGGGGCTATTTTAAAAAGCACCCGACACATCGACGAATGTTCGCAGCGTGGGACCGGTGAGTGTCAGTTGTTGCCGAGTGGCTGTGTGGCTGTAGTGCAAGTGGTGTGTGAAGTCAGAGGTCGCGGGTTCGAGCACCGCCAAGAATATATCGGGATTCCGGGACGTAAACATTATTGTACAGGGTGTAAAAAGAACAGGCACTTTAAGGAGGTCTGGAGTCTCGCCACAAGGTCAACTTCAGTTCCTTTGTAGTGAGAGTACCGACGTATCTTCTGTCGACCTTCGAGGTGGAGGAGTTCAGGCCGATGGGTGTGGTCTACCGGAGGTTCCGGGGGAGACTCCGGAATGAAGCGCGCTACACGTCGCCGACACCACGTATACGATATAATATGTATGTTAGTCTGTAAGGTATTTATAATATGGGCCTATGAACCCTGAAATAAAGGGTATTTATTTATTTATTTAACTTTGGGATATAATTAAATACGATTTTTCCACATTTTAGAAATGACTAAAATAAAAACTATTTTATTACAATTTTTTTGCTTTTTAGTTTTTTTTTTGTCAAAAAATAAGAAGTGGTAAAAAGTAAAAAAAAAAACTTTCTTGACAAATAAAACAATTCCCGAAGGAGAAAAGGTAGTATGTATAATATTCCAAACTTATAGTGATCATTCTTTTAACACCCTATAATATACAATATGTGTAGAATAAACCTATATAGGTATTATGTTTCAATTATATAACGTTGTTTGGTTACCAGTAATAAAAGTTTCTCTGATACTTAGCAAGTTACCACAAGGTCAGGGGGCCTACTCTTGATGCCATCGCTAATTATCGCTTACAAAGTTCGATAACAAAATGTATGGGATTTGACATAAGCTACGCTAAATTATCGCGATTTGGGGGTCTACTCAAGATGCCATCGCTAATTATCGCTTACAAAGTTCGATAACAAAATGTATGGGATTTGACATAAGCTACGCTAAATGATCGCGATTTGGTATGTCATTTAGCGTACCTTATGTCAAATCCTTTACATTTTGTTATCGAACTTTGTAAGCGATAATTAGCGATGGCATCTTGTGTAGGCCCCCAGGAGCGAGATTATCGCGATTATCGAGCGTGCACGATTTCACGCATATTCTTATAAGTTAAGCGCGTTGACCGAACTAAAACTAAATCGAAAACAATTACGAGAATTGGGCATCGGGCTGTTTACTCCCGTTTTCACCAACGCTCATTAGTGTTAACGGCTTGTTAAAATACCATGCCTTATCATTCATTAATAGGAATTACGAGAGGAACAACGTGATATTTAACAAAGGGTTAACTTTAATCATTTAATTAACATTTAAAAATATTTAATCTTTAAGCTTGGTGAAGCACGTCCTTAATCTAAGCCTCGTTAGATATTATTATGATACAGGACAACATTGGTTCTAGTGTGGGAGCTGCCGAACGCAGTGTATACTCAGCCCAGCGCCCAATCTAAACACGATCCACTCGCCTCTGTTTGTTATTTTTCTTTGTTTGTCGTTGGGAATAGCTACGAGAGCGCTGGGAGCTGCACCCCGCACACACACCGGGCACCGCCGCGTATGTAACTAACACTTCATCTTAATAACATCGCTATAATCCTCGGAGACAGTCAAAATAATTACAACGTAGTCTGTATGGTCGCTTTAATATGTACAGTGTAAAACGTTTTGCACGCACCGTAGGGCAAGCAGAACCATTTGTGATCACCTCAAAAGTAACGTTATCGAATTGTTATTGTTTGACAAGAATGATAGCGCCAATACAATTGAAATTTGATACCGTTACTTTCGCAAATCAGTCAAATGTTTTGCTTGGCATACTGGATATTACGACGAAGTGTTAATGACCGCTATGTCACAATTTGAATATATGACTATCAGTTCTAATGATTATTGATTATTATTACCAGCCCCTTCTAAACCGTTATTTTTACGCGACTATGGCGAATCAAAAAGAAGGGTTATGATTTTGACCTGTAAATGTGTATGTGGCTACTGGCTATGGATGTTCATCTGTTCCCTTCCTTCTAAACTAGTTAAGATAATGAGACAAAGGAGGTGTCGCTGTATGTCATGTTTAAATCAATTCAGCGCACGTGTCGGGTAGGGTATTAAATGAAATATCTTTGTTAGCACATTTCAAATATGTAAATATTATTAACTATTGCTGACAGCTTTGCTTGCACAGCTTAGTTTTAGTAGCAACTAAAACACGCTCTAATAAATTCTTGCAAATATCAGGTGATTGAAAACAGGGTTATAGTTTTTTAAACTTTATGTTGTTACTGTATACAAGTAACGCACCTCTAACGGGTTATTAATATCGGCCACGGTAATAAATGAACAGTTTTATGACGTGTGTTTTGAGAAGGCATATCGACGTCGACGAGGGCTCTCGACGTTAAAAAATGCAAGAGCAAGAGAGGCTTCTCACCTCGCCGACGCGTCTGTGGGGGGTGCGATAGGGACGGCGAGAGTGGGCTCCGTCCGCCGCGCTGGCCGGCGCAGGCTGTATAGACGTCCTACAGGCTACAGCAGGCTATGTAGCGCGTGTTCCACGTCAGGGTACACAGCGTGTTAAATAAATGAGTGATAATATTTAAGGATGTACATTATAATAGAGTTCACTGTGAAAGTAGCAGCACCGTGTTACTTTTGTTTACACATGCGGCCGGACCTACCAATCTGTATGAATCTAATTCTTACAACCAAATATTAGTCCGCTATCTATTTTTCTACTAGTCGAATGAAAGTCCAAGTTTACAAACAACATTGGGTTGTAATTAAAATACTTTTAAAATATTTAAAATTAGTGTTTTTCCAAAACAAACGCTTACAAACGTTTGCCACTACTTGTCGGATAAATCACGACTCAAGAATTACGGCAGTAAATTTTCATCACTATCTTCTGTTCCACGTTGTATAGCGCTACGTGGCGTGCACAGTTAATGAACGGCTGTTGACGGGCGTCGCTTATTGCACTCCGCCGAGGCCTGGACGCTCTCGTGTCGAGCACTTTCTTTCAATCTCCTTGTGCATAATGCTCCGTGTTACCTCGCACGCACTCCGAGAGCCATTCAATTATTTGTTTTGCACGTAAATGACTTGTTCCTCGAGAGACATTTCGGATGTGCTGTTACTGTATAGTGTATAGCGAGCTGTGTCTTCGAATTTCTTTTATGAGTGCTGGCTTTTAATTTTTTCTTCATTTCAGAGTCATATTTAAGGGTTTGATATGAAAGGTTACATTAATTTCATGAAAAGTAGTTGATAGTTAGTTTTTTCATTAAAAATCAACAGCCATTGAAGCCTTTCTATTTGTTTAAATAAGTCAGCGCTTTATAGGAGGAAAGCACAATTTGTGTTAAACATTTTTTATATAATATGTTCACACTCTCATAGAATGGAGGTCACATTCCCATAAGCGCCATAAGGTCGAGAATACTGCGGTGTCGAGGTTTCTCAACCGCGTAGGTGTTCCGTTCCTGAGAAGAATGACAAGCAGAAAATAGGCTACAATTAATATAAATAAAGACGCTCTTATGTTTGTTTAGCTCTTCATTTGGTGCAGTGATTTGAGAGTGATGCGGCATTTTGTCCGTCATTGTCCGCCATCTTGTTGCTATTGACAGATGTCAAACAGACAATACGAGATAATTTGAATTTTATTTAGTTCCATTCGTAATATCATCGACCGCGTTCCGTTATCGCGCGGGCCCGGCCGGCCTCAATTAAATAATGACTGGGAAAGGGCAAATACTTCTCGCATGTCTCTGCTGCACGGGATCACATCATTATCAGGACATTCAGGATATTTTTACACAATGTAATGCAAAATATGCGTACAGTTCCAGTATTCTCTAGGAAAAAATGGGTTTAGGTTTCATTTTTAGATAATGGACTTAATGTGTCATTATTATTGACATAGATTTCCCGGTTTAGTTATTGAATATCTATGCTGGATATGCATTATGTTTTATGCATTTCCCAGCATCGCTCCACGGACATCGTGCACGCGGGCGGCAAAACAAACATCGGCCCGACATCCCATGAATGCACGTCAAACCTTTTGTGACTTATCAAAATAGTCGTTACATTGCTGCCTCGCCAAACTAAACCGAACCCTATGCTGATGTAATAGAGTAAGTTCCTCTCGAGATAAATACAAATTGGTGATTAATATGTGGCCGAGGTGACGATGTGGCGACATTTGGGAGCTTTAAATGCGATTGTATCTGCTCGGTATTTTCACAGGTGGGCCGCGGGGCTCCGTGTCTATGGCCGCGGTGACGTGAGTTTGCAAAAACGTTCCATAATTTAATTAAATAAAATCTCGCTCTACTTTCTTTGTTAGTCAATCTCCTCGTGCAGACCTCTCATTGAATACAGACATTGTTGAAGACTTCTTACTATAGATGTAGGTAATATGTGCGTGTAAAGGCGCTCTATGATGCGGCATGTCATTATAACTTCATAATTAAAAAATTAACTTTAATATTGTAAGCTGAGCAGACACGGCGGCCTGATCGATACTTCTTTTCCATGGAGGTCAAAGGGCTAAGCACCAAAATTTTTAGTTTTCAAAATACTAAAGAAGACTATAGATTTTTGCATCTAGCTCTTAGCATATTATAAAATAAGCTAGATTGCGCCCAGTATTGGTGTTTTAAACGTATAACTGATTTTTGTTTACATTAGCATTGGACACAAGAGGCTAACTATGATGAAATAATGTGTACAAAGTGATCCATAACCAAACACGGAGCGTGTATTACATAACGCAGTGACGTCACTAAAATCCTGTCAGAAGCGCTTTAATCATTGTTTATTAGATAAATATTAATTTTGTGAATTGCTCGGCAAATGTTTGGTCGGCCACGGTTCACGGTCGAGGGGCTGGGGTACAGTGGGGGGAGGGCCCGCCTGCAGAGGGTGGTGGAGCTGAAGGAAGTAGCTACTGATCAGATACTACTACTTATATACCCTGTGTTCCAGGAGCTGATAGTAAACGAAAATAACGTTTTTTTCGTTCAGATTCGCGTTTCTTTAGCACTTTAAAGAATCATTATGATCGTTTTGAACTGTTCTTACTCGTGTTCCACAAGCAGGTGTCAGCTGTCAAAAACTGTTCAAAACGCTCAGAATGATCCCATCTTGTTTTTGACGTTTACTTAGATTTCACTGATCTCGATGTTATTTTTAAGTTATGGATCGAGCAAATTTATTATAGATTCTTTTATAATGTAGTTATTATTGTTAATTTAAAATATAAATAGAATTTATGAGATAAAAAGGAAATGTTAAATTTTGACATCTGTCAGTCGTTCCACTAGCAGTAAAGTTTGTTGAAACGTTCAGATCGAAAATTTCATTATTGTGCTAAAGAAACGACTGTGTGCGTTATGAATGATCTGAGCGTTCAGTGTAAAAAGAGCGCTTAAAGGAACACGCCCATGGTTAGTCGACGATGGGACAGACACATGCCAAATAAGACAAAATATTCCTACATATAAAAATGAATCGTTCGTTAGTATCGCTAAAACTCGAAAACGCTGAATCGATTCGGCTATTATAAGTCTTAAAATATTCGTGGATGTCTCGAGAAAGTTTAAGCGGTTCATCACAAACTGTTTCTATGCTCAAAGAAGTGGGCAATGGTCAGCTAGTTATTATAAAATAGAATACTAATATCGGAATTTGATTTTACTAACCAATACATTAGATTAAGTATGAATCTTTGATGTCCAAAATAAAGAGATTTATTTATATCTACAGATGTCAAACTATAATAAAGATTAGTGAAACTTTAGTAGGAATGTTTCTAAATAACTATCAACGATGTTCAACAATTTAAGCAACCCCCGAATTGTCAAGCAGTGAGCGATCTGATGATGATGGATTATAGCTAAGAATCAATCACGTCAGCAAAAAACTCTATCAAAAAAGTTCATCTGTTTGGGAGCTACAATGTCCGACAGACACACGCACATAAATCACGAAAAGACGAGAGTATCTAGGCAAGAGAATATAATGTATATAAAATATGAATTATGGTCGAATCGCGACAGAGCGACCTCCAGTAGATAGTGACACATACTTGCGGTAGAAGTTATATATTTGTATAACCATAAATAAATACAGAGTACATTTGAGTTAATTGTACAAACAGCCGGCGGACATGCACTCCTGCCATTTACCAGCTACTGTTGACATTTAAACCAATGTAAATGTCAAAGTGCATTTCGGATTGTGGTTTGTAGTCGTGGAAGCCACTCCCGCAGTGTTACAAGTGAAATTTGAATTACGAACTACGTAATGGGGAAACACCACATATAAGGGAACTACAGTTTAAGCTAAGCTGTAGTTTCCTTACATGTGTAACATGTTTTGTTGTTTGTAAGGCGAGCTGTCGCGGTGTGAGAGTTTTATGTATGAAGTGCAGACTGCAGGCACACGCGCACTACATGCATAAAAACCAGCCAAGGTTTTTTTTAAGTGTAGCCATAAAGGCCACAGTTTTTGTTTAACAAAGCTGTCTACAATTTTTTTTATTCAGAGGCTCATCTTGTGCGAACTTTATACCGCGGCATAGTTACTCGCGGGATTAGGAATTTAAAATCGACGAAATATTGTTCGTCCTGACAAAGATGGCCATTCTGATATTGCAATAAAAAATGGCTCGCCTACGCAAACATCGCAACAGTAC
Source organism: Celastrina argiolus (assembly GCA_905187575.2). NCBI lineage: Eukaryota > Metazoa > Arthropoda > Insecta > Lepidoptera > Lycaenidae > Celastrina > Celastrina argiolus. The sequence continues at coordinate 23,621,623 of LR994580.1, read as the reverse complement.
TTTGCAAGAAACTATTCAGCCGGAGACACAATGGCCGATACCTGCGGCACAAAGCGGAGTCAGGTGCATTATCCCCGGGATAACTCTAATTCCGACCACAATGAATCGCAAAAACCTGCCCATTCAATAAATATAATCTCCTGTAGATCTGCATTAGCGAAATTAGGCGAACGCCCTCTATACCCGCGCGGTTATTAGATTCCGGTCGGTGGGAAAGATTCTTAGGAGTTGAGTTCCATTTCTAAATTTGTTTTGACAGGTCGGTAGCGCCGAGCGAACTTTGTCTATGATCCCACAACTTTTTTCCGCAGGTGGCTTCTTTGCGGCCAGCCTTTGAGAGGAAACGTATTGAAATATTGCCTCTTCATTTTTTATAAAATGATAAATGTATTGAATACGAGCATATTACACGGTCGTTTTGAGTGGCGGTATTGTTGGCAAAAGAGCTAATGTAGTGGCATAATTATACCATAGGATTGTACGTAATAAACAAGAAGCATCTCGCATTCGGTAAGTTTTATCCTAAACTATAATCGTATCGTCCGGTCGACGCAATCTTGTTTCTTTTGCGAACCGTCAGCCATGACAAGGCAAATAAAAGTCTCCGAGAGACTCCGAGCGAAAGGTCCTTAGCATGTCAATCCGCGTCTTGATTGTAAATGGCAGCGGCGGAGAGCAATTTCTTCTTACGGCTGACGGCTCGTCATTGTTTCAACTCGGCCATCATTATTTCATTGGTCCCGCCGGGGCGCCCGCATGCGACATCCGGCGCGGGCGGCCATAGACAATACCGCGCAGGAGGTCTTTGTGTTATGTGTAATCCTAGCGAGCATGCGATGGCACGATGATAAGCTATTGTCGAGGGATACGGAAGCTATCGGTATCACAACATTGTAATACGATAGATATAGAGTTCGGTTTAGGGTTAGGGGGCGTCGTCGTGGTGACGAGGATGGAGCATATGTTTATAGTTCTAATTATTTAAATTAACTGATATGGTATCAACAACCAAGCACCAACTAACATTCTTTGAATACGAGTACCTTATATCCGCCACATACAACACGACAAACCTACACGCTTCGGTCACAACTCATAGTGTACATATATCTTACTGCAGTAGTAGGATGTGGTATCTTTATACTACAGTATTACTCGAAGTGATCCTGAATCGGTCCACGCATACAGCGTGTTTTACACGGCCGCTAACTTAACGAGATATCAATTCTAAACCGATAAAATCTCATGAGATTACAAGAAACTAGAGTCATTTCTCTACATTCAATGTCAATTTTAAAATTGCAATCAAATACCATTGAAAGGGAACCAGTCAAGTGGTAGCGGGGAGGAGAGGGGGGGGGGGTACATCGAAATTTACTTAAGTTTAATAACGAAACGCGAGCGCTGTGTTTGCCTCCGTCAATACGGTGCAATATCGGGCGCACGGTACACACGGGCAGGGTACACTCAACGCGAATTATTGTAGATATTCAACATACTTTATTTCCTCTCATTTTATTTAGCTTGCCTTTACATAAAATATGTGGGTATCGATTATAATTGGACCTACTTTTGCAATAGGGAACCAATCCACACACTGATAGTTTTGAGAAAAAGCTATTTTTGTTTAAATTTTGTATAGAAAAAAAAGTGGTGTTATTTTGGTAAAGGTCTTTCTCTCCTAAAGACCTTTACCAAAATAACAACATTTCCCTATTGCAAAAGTAGGTCCAATTATAATAATTTATACTTAGTAACTGCCCGTACGAAACAACTAATGGTGCGTTGCGTGCCAGTTGCAACAAAACAACGATAATATCGAAATTTTCACTCGGATTCCTGTTTCTTTCGATGTAAGTTTATACATAAAAACAGACATTTTATACATATATATATATATACACATTGAATATGACATGTAGAATATCTGTTGACAATTGGAACTAAAAAGGTGCATGTTAGAAATAATTAGGTTTAGGTGTAGACGAGTATCACTACCATGCTAATTCTCCGCGAGTAGCTTTATTTTGATGAGCCGCCCAGTAACTTGTTAAACGGAACTCTCGATAGTGGTTGCCAACAGAGGTAGCAAGGATAAAATATGTCGATTTGATGATTTATTACTCACGAATTTTTTTGTGTCTTCAAAATAAAGTTTAGTTTTTCGTTTTTAGTTTTTGACAAAAAAAAATATTAAAAAAATACACTTCCAAAATGAGGAAAGGAAGTATATGTATCTCAAAGTTATAGTGACTATTCTTTTTACACCCTGTATGTATATATTGTACTTTGTACAAGGCACTAAGTTATATTTTGTCAATGTATTTTGACTACTGTATCTGTTTGGTACGATTGCTAATAAAGTTTTTTAAAGCTTGCAGTCATTGGTTACTAGTTTTCTCCGTGGGATACGCTACATTTGTATTATATCATTTGCTTATACCATTATAATCATCAGTATTATATTAGTTTTAATAAGTTTCTCTAAAGGAAGCGAAAATAAAAAGTAACAATGATAATTGTGTAGCAATTCATTACTACTCGTATTAAGAATCAAACAAAAATAAATAAGTAAATTATTATATGAAAGAAGTACACAACAAAAAATAAACTACTCAATTAATATTAATTCCGTATGTGATGGCGAAATAATGAAGTGTACATGATCCCGGCTCGCCAAGACTGTTGGCTCGGTCGCCGCGGGTCTGGAGGCGCTGGTCGGCGGCGGCGGAGTCTGCGCGGTGCAGCCGTTCATAGACAAACCATAAAGTCCTAGCTTTTTACTCATTTTATTTTTCAATCATTTCTCCTTTAGTAAACTTTCGTATATGAACTTGATTTTAAAAACCTTTCGTAAAGTTTTAATATACTTCAATATACGAGTTTTTTGCAAGTCGAATTAATATTTTAATGGTATATTGTAAATACCTAGCGAGATGGTTAATACATAATTTACTATTTTTAGTCGAAGTCATCTCAACACTGATTCAAATTATATACAATAATATAAACAAAAGTTGGTTAGATGAGAGATAATAAGAAGTCAAATATATTAGTTAAAACCCCATAAACCCCATAAAATGGTGTTTAGCGAGTCAATGACACTATAATCTGACCTCTAAAGCAGTATAGCTTACTAGTGACTGATCTACTGGCGTGTACCTACTGTCGCGCGTCGGACTACGGTGTCCGGCAGACTGACAGTGACATGCCCGAGGGGACCCCTCGCCTGACCCAGTCGAATCGCTTTGTGTTTTTAATTGAGGTCATAGACCAAGCGAAGATTGGATTAGCGGCAGTAGTTGTTTAAATAGTTTCTACATGTACATTGTACAGTTTCACGTTTAAACTCACACACACTAGCCAACGAGAACAAATGCTAATCCTCGGCAAGACAACAGGAGCACTAGGTCTGTTCGGAGAATACGTACGAGCCGGTCAACAGGTTAATTGCCGAATCGATATCCCCATCAACCTGAGCGGCACGAACAATGACCTCCGCCGTGCGAACCAATTACTGCGACGACAATGCGCCTTTATAATCACCGCATTAGCGCACCCTCGCGCCCCGCCATTGTCTCGGCCAAACGTCACTTTGACGTTTGTTTTGGCGGGAATTCGAACGGGACGCCGTAAATGGTGTTGACACCCTCAAAATGGAGATTATTCATGGATGTTTGCGGGCTTTGTTAGGGTTACGCTGAGTTTATGAAATTTATATTGACACGAGCGAGATTATTGAGTCTTTGTTATGAAGGATTTGAATTTCGCCCGCGCGATGTGGGAAAATGGGTCGCGTGCCGCTGACAGATATTAATAATGGGACGTGAACTGCTGCCATGTTTGTAGTCGGTCGCTTACTTCTTGCCAATTACTGATTTTTAATTGTGATCACTAATTACGTAGTTCGTTAAGCGATAATAATTTATTTATGTCAACACATTCCAGTTAAAATGACACCGCAAGAACGTAAACTTATGTAATATCTTGCCACGGACTGTCCACGTCTCTCGTCATGCCGCGTGCCGCAACGCCGACGACGTCGCAGCGTAAAGATGTGGTCGTACCCTTAGATATACGAGTAGATATGTATAACGAGTGTAATGTAGGCAAATATCAAATATTCCCCAAGATTCTGCTCCTCAGAAAGTACGTCCTCGTTTGTGGAAATCAAATATTAATTTCGAGGCATGCACACTCTTCAAAGAGCCCGTGTACACTAATTCAAAGACACTCGAAACATCAGACAAGCGATATTCTTCAAAATCAAAGCTACCCTCGAAGCGGTGTCGCTAGCGGAGCGGAAAACAAGACGCCGACTCTAACGAGCCAACCTGAACGCATCTTATGTGTTGCCAGAGCCCGGAGGTAAAGTAACGCGACATGTACCCGCCGGCGCGCGCTCCCGCCGCCACTCGAGTGCTGATCGAAAATCTCTGAGCTTTGCAACTTCGTTGGTTTGGGAAAGAAAAGTAACCAAAGATTCTTATTTCAGAGAAATAACACTTCTTTAAAGGATTTTCATAAGTCCTGCAAAACTTTTGCTTAGACAGTAGACACACTACATTCGGATCCCAGGATGTGATAATAGTTATGTGTCTGTTAACCGATATCGTCCAGTGACCTTTCTGTGTAGTGCATCTTGAACAAACTGTAGGGATCAAATCACAATAATCACTTAGTTATTACACGTTCCATCTTTGCACCGTAACCAAAACAACGCCTTCGGCGTACATCCGTGGCACGAGTTGAGAGGCTTACCCTACGACAATAAAAAAACAATAAAGTGTTGCCAGCGGCAAAGTTTTCCCCAACTGCGTGCGGGGGGCGGGCTACCGATCCTGATTTATGTACGTCGCCCGCACGGCCGCCGCCGCCGCCGCCGGCGATTGGTTCCAGTGCTTGTGAACACTGATCTAATGATCGCCATGCGGTTACTGTTTATAGTATACACTGTGGGGGACAAATACGAGTCGCTGGTTGTTTAACGCTTCGCATGTACTAGAGATAATGCAACAACTATACGAGAGTAGAGATATAGATTTTCTGTTTTATAACATATCGATAGATAAATATAAATTTATTCTTCTGATGCTAAAAACCAGAAAAAATTAATTAAGTAAACAACGACTATCTATGGAAACATAATTGATTCAAAATTCAAGAAATTTCACTTAGGGCCGATTTTTCAATCGTCAGATAACTTTTATCTAAGGAATAAATAAATGAATTTGACAGATTTTGTAATATCAAAGACACATGTTTATTCAACAGATAAAAGTTATCTGACGATTGAAAAATCGGCTCTTAGTCGGATTACCATGCATTTAACACAAGATTGTTTTTCAATTTGATCCAAATGTTTGTTTACTATTAGTTGTATGTTGCCTTCTGATCTAGACTTGAAACGACTGAGTGAACGCGGACATACCTGCGTGGGCGTGAGGTGTATGAGCGAGGCGAGGTGCTCCCGCTCCGGCGCCGACAGATACTTCTGCTGCTTAAACCTTCGTTCTAGCTCGTACACCTGCAATGAGGACCACACATTTAATATCTTTTCAACCCACTCCAAACAATAAATTTTAATGGCCATACGTAAAAAGCTATTTATAAATAAATAATCAATAATCAAATATTTTTATTTAGAACTAGCTGTTGCTCGCGGATAACTCTGGTCTGTCGAACTGAGTCTGGTTTTATTTAATTGTTGATGTATGATGAATAGTAGCGTAAGTTACTCCTTATAACTTTAGATATCCACCACTGAAAATCTCGTCAAAATCGGTCCAGCCGTTCTAGAGATTAGCCGGAACAAACAGACATGCCGACAGACAAACAGATATACGAAAAAATTTTAAATTTCATTTTCGATTTCAGTATAGTTTAGAAAAATGTTGCTAATTGAAAGTTACAAACAGATAATTCAATTTTATTTATTTGTATAGAAGATGAATTTTAAAGAACCGAACATCATGTCATCGTGTATGCGATGCCTACCACCGGTTTCCAGAGCAGTCAGGAATTATCAGATCCAATATCCGATACCGGGCAACAACGGACATATTTTAATACAAACGGGTATATGTGTTGTTCGGAAGCCCACTCGTCTTATTTTTGATATCTCGAGACGCTCAACGAGCTGTCTATATCGCAATATTCGCATTTGCGTCAAAAATAGTGTAGGAGATTTACCCGATCATATTTAAGAGAATTGTTGCTTATTATGAAAGACAAGTTCTGTACGTTTCAATATGAACATGTTTCAATGTGCCAAGCAGGTATATCTCAGTATACATTACATTTTAAAAACATATTTCTTTTCTCCCGTATATCATCTTATTTTAAATACAAATGCACACATTGCATAAATGTACCAAAAAATACCCGTTCAAATTCAAATAAAACCGATCAGTTGTTTTTGTAACTAAAACTTAACATAAAACTGAACTAAATTCCTCATGAACGTCAGCTCACACTCGAGCGACGGCCGGGCCGAGCCGGCGCGACGCGGTATACCTCTTTAGGCCTCGCAGGGCAACAAGTACTGTAATATACTACACTGTGTTTGTGCTCGTACGCCGGTCTATTTATAATCTTATTCGGGCAGTTTCGCATTGAAAGAAGAGCGTGTCATTCGAATAAGACACGAACCAGTAAATTGAATAAGCCATTCATTGTAGCAGTGTCGTCCCTCTTGACCCGTCCCGATGGCCCTCCAGGGAGCTCCGGGCGGAGGCATTAGCATAGTTGCATTTTTGACTCGATCTTCCCACATAATTTACCCGGAGCCGAGGCACTCGCGGAATATACGTAATTAAACATTCCGCGTTACCTGACTCTATATTACGTGGGGCTATTTAATTTCCCGCCCCGTGCCCCGCGCGCCGCCGCGCCCCGCCCCGCCGCCGGCCCCGCCCACCGCGGGGGAGGGGGCGGCAGTAATTAATTCTATTTCGCGAGTCCTGCTCACCCCCGCGCGCCCCGCCCGCCCGGCGCACTGTGACACACAGACAGCGTTATTGTTTTACTCTGCCATTGTTATATTTTAACCGACTCTGTGAAAATTCTGTGAGGTTTTTCAAATTGTGCAATGTTTCACTAAATTTGAATGGAAAACAATTTACGTAAATGCAACGAAGCCCGTTATATACTATGCTTTTTACACTCACTAGTACTTACTACCTTATTGTAGAAATAGAAATTAGAGAAAAAAAAGAGTCTTTACCGACGCGTTTAAATGTTCCTTTGTTCTGTAATTCATTTCAAATCGCTCCAATGTTATCAAGTATGGTGTAGTGTGCGCGCTACGGACCCCGTAGCGGCGTGCTACGAAAACTTGTAACCATGTATACGAGTATTATGTCGCAGTCATCTGATTGAATCTGCTTTTTTAATTGAATCACCAGGCGGTTATATAATGGCGTCAAACAGCTCGTACAGATAGCAATGTCTTGATATATTTTTTGATTCATTTATTTTAATATACGTTATAATAGTAGACATTCGGAAATTTTGAAGTTTAAAAATAAAATATTAAATGGTTGTCTTAGTCTCGGATTCATTTAATTTGTTGGTAAAAATAGAATTCAATGAACATGCTAGTCATTCAATTAAAAAACGGATTCAATCAGATGACTGCGACATGTATAGTGCGTTATTTCATTATTCTAACCCCCGGTAAAACAGAAGGATGTTATAAGTGTCAGTGAACTGAGACACGTCACAGCTATAAATCACCATAGTCAGTTTGCTCACTACAACATTTTTACTAATATTTTTTGTATATAGTTATGTTCCAAGTGTTAATAGCCTATTCAAAAGTTCTATCACTGCTAACTGTATACGGAGTGACAGAGACAAATTGGGCAAAAAAACTAATAAGCTATTTGATGTAAGTGTAAAAAGTAGATTATAAGTTAGTGACGTGTTATTTGTAATTTTTTTATTACTTAAGATCAGATTCACTGCTACAGAAAGCAAAATTATCTTACCTCATATAGAGAAGAGTTATTTTAAATATTTATTCTCAACAGATTAATATAACTAAGTTAGAACTGCTATAGTTTAAATTTTTTCCATCCAAGAGCTAAATCTGAAGATAAATCAAAGGTGACATACTTTTAGAACTGTAAGAATACTATAGTCTTGAAGTAATTTTTTTATTGATTGATTGTTATGATCTAATATTTACTGTCAAGGTGCAAGTCATTTATATCCTATGTAATAGAATTATTCTAAATAATGTAACTTCTTTTATTTTGTACTTTTCTAGTAAATTACTAAAGAATGAAACTAAATATTATGTGGATAACGCTTTTCATTTTAAATACACAAATTATTTTCAAATTGATAGTTATCAATTAAACAAAAATATAAACGAAATTTTTACATTTAACCAAAAAAATTATCAATTAGAGAAATAAAAGACAACATAACTTCAACCTACAAACCCCGGGTTACAGCAAGTGAAAAAGGAAATCCCCAAAATGATCGTAAAGCGAATTACAACGATAATTAAAACCGATCCGGCTGCAATAAACCCGGAGCCGGCGGCGAACCCTCATGCGCGACCGCCGACCGCCGACCCGCCATCAACTGCACGACCGACTTTACGATCACGTGGAAATCTGCCGACTATAACGATAACTACTTGCTATAATGTAATATCGTCGCGTTACCTTCACAACCTCGTAACTATAAAACTACCACTTTTCGGTAGAGTCTAAAAACTTAATAATTTTAGATTTTATTATGTCACGTATTTTGTTTTAAATGAGGTATAGTTATGTATAGTATACATGCAAATGCCATGTCATAATAAAATATAAAATTATTAAGTTGTTTGACTCTACTGAATAGTTGTAGTTTTATAGATACGAGGTTGTGGAACTGTAACTCGACGATATAACAATGTCCGAACTCTGTTGAGATAGAGTCCATCCGAGAACATTGCAAAAATAGTATAATTTGTCGTACTTTTGGAGTTTTTACTACATCTTTCGGATATGAATTTGTCCTCAGAATGATTTTGTTACTATGAAAAATGCTAGTGACATTAATAAAGTTATGTAATGCTCATAAGTGTTTATGATATAAAACCTTGACTGCATTTTATTGGTTGGTCACCTAGGTCTAGGACTAAAATTAAGCTAGACAACACTTTATATTGCATACTTATCAATTTATTTTTCAGACATCTACTTAATAAGTAAAATTGTTTTAAGGGTTTGTTGCAAATAAAACATTTGTATTTTACTATAAGTATGTGGATGGCAAAAATCTTAAGTTTTCCAATGTGTAATAACTATTTAAAAAAATATTTCTAATCATGCACCAAGAGGGGGATCTCAAAATGAAAATCGCACCTTCAGTGGCTGTCATTAGTTTGGAGTAGCAGGTAGGCGGCAGCTCCCCCAGGCCCAAATGTATGATCGACAAACACTCCCCGGCGAGGGGCCAAAATAAACGCCGTACCAAATGAACAAAAGTTTTCGTACGTGACGCGAATACATTACTACAAATATTCTAAACAATTACACACAATAGATGCTATCTGAGCTCCGGTGATTGACAGTTGACGATTCGCATACCAGATGCCTGCTTTATCTCATATACAAAGCATCTATTAAACTGAGGCGTCACTAATAAGGAAGCTATTTAGTATACTACTACTACCTCGAATATTGAACACTTTGTAAAATGTCAACAGAATAGACACGACTTCTAGGGCCCGTATTAATAAAGAAGTCTCAAACCCAACCTCACTTGAGAACCTATTTGACAGATAAAAATACGTTTCGGTTTACTTTCACTTAAGAACTTTCTTTTAAGAATTAAAAAATATGCTTATGTTATATACTTTTTTTTTTTGTTTTTAAGAACGTAATAATAAAGATTATAAAAATATAGATTATACTTATTTTAATGTTTTTCTTTAATATATATTATGAATATTACAGTGTAAAAAGAAAATAAATTAAAGTAATGTAACATTAGCTTAGCGGTGCCCAAATTGACCAATTACTATGCTCGTGCTGTTTCCATAGAAACGGAGCGGAGATTTCGAGCATAGTGATTGGTCAATTCGGGCACCGCAAGCTCCTCTCAGCTCCGCTCCGCGTCAGTGGAAACGCAGATTAATAGACTTTTTCACTTTAAAAAGTAAAACGAAACATTGTATTTCCGTCAAATAGGTTCTCAAATGAGATTGGGTTTGAGACTTTTTTATTTATAAGGTCTAGCCTAGGTCTCTGGGAAACAGGCTATAGAGAACCAAAGGCTGTTTCCCAGAACATAGATCCTGCATTCACGGATAAAACCATTTTGCTATAGTTTAAGCCTAGAATACTCCGTGTAAATTCAATGTGGATATGATGTGGATATGTAAACAAATAATAATTGAAATTCAAACGAATTGATGTGCTATTGTACTTCTATATTACGCGGTGAACAAATGTCAGTTAAATTAAATTCGATAAACAATACTAGTGTATATGGGACACGTTGTCTAGTGACCACGTGTCCCATACAAAAACAAGGATAAAATCTGTCAGTTTTGACTGACTGACGTGTGTGGTACGTACATTTTTTAGTATCGAACTGAGACAAAAGTTTTAAAACATTTAAAAGTTGATTTGGTGATTTGAATTCAACGTTTTAAATTTAGATTTTTTAAAATTTTAATTGACATAATTAGCGATTTCCAATGAAGCATTGTGACACGTGTGGACGTTGGCAATGTTCCAAACAAACTGAATGAAATAATAGCTCACTTTTAAAGGATGCTGATACTCGCCAATAAATTTTTAAATGTTTTAAGACTTCTAGTCTCTTAAGTACATTAAAAACCTCTGTCGTAAAGTCACTGTCGACTCGGAGGTCGTGGGTTCGATTCTCGCGAAGGAACTAAGGTGGGTTGGATGAAATGTCAGATGTATACTCACTTGCGCCTGCGTGAACAGCACCCTGCGCTTGCGGCGCTGCGCAAGAGGGAACTGCATGGGCTTCGCGTCGGGCCCGGCGCAGGCCGCCAACCCGCCCATGTTGTTGACGTGCCCCATGCCGCCCGACGTCGACGTCATCAGCCTGGAAACTAAAGCAGCCGCTCAGGTACAGGTATACGAGGAAGTACTCCAGTTGGCATAATAGGATCGGATCGTCCTGTGCTAGTTGTGTGGGCCACCACGCGTCATTGTACTCGGATACGACAACAGGTCCGTAGAGAGCCTCGCGGTTTGCTTTTGAATCAGAGTTTGATTCTGTTTCATAAACTGTAACCCAAATTCGCAAAAAAGGGGTCTAAAAAGGTCAAATGGTTAAGGTAGAGCCGTGGCCGCACCCGCTACTGGGATTGAATATTGCACCAGCAGACGAATATATATATATAGTTCTTACAAAACAAACCAAAAAAATATTTTCTACCGTATTTCGGTGTGAGCTGGCGCCTACATTTGATTAGCTTGTATGATTATTGACCATTTCTGTACCTATGCATTTCTGTATTTCAAATCAAGTTATTTTATTGTTTCAGCCTTTTAGATCCCCTTTTTGCGAAATCGGGTTATAGTTTTCCTAACTATTGTAATTTCGTATTAATATTCTGTTTCCACATAAAACTTAACATTATATTTTTATTAAATGAACTATTACGTAGAAAGTAAGTAAACAACTCCTAGACACTAGATACTTGTAGGTACAACCGCATTTTAAACGTTTACATATTTTGAATTTAAGAATAAAATATAATAATTCATAAAACATTATTTTTTTTAGTTTGATTTTAATGTGTAATTTTCAAAAAACAAAATTTTTCTAAAAATTATAGGTATAGTCTATGTTACTCGCGGTATCGTTACGAATCGATTGACACCTCATTTATTAAAATTGGACCTGTAGTTAAGCTGCTATGAGGAAACATACATACATACATACATATTTTATACATAGACTACCAAAATCATTGTCCTTCCCTTTGGCTTCGAAGTCGAGTAAAAATCACCGCAACTGTGAATAATCCCGTATAAATAACGTAAATTACATGACACAGTTGAAGTAAAATGTAAAGCGTTAAAAAATATCGTCATATTGTGGGTCTATTACAATTCACAATAAAATTATATTTACGACATTAGCCGGAATGTTGAAAGTTTAGGAGACAAATAAATGAACAAGGTATTTTCCAACCTACGCGAATAAATATCGTATACACACAACTCTTATTTATTCTCTGTAGAATACAATATTAAAACAAAAAATATTTCATAAAACCTCTGCAGTAAAAACACATTAAAAGCCCTCAACTGTTAATAATAAATACTGTAATTATAGTAACGGTAATTTTTATAATTCCCAGAAACATTTAACATGAAACATTGAGAGTAATCCCCCCTCGTCTCGGTAACACGGCATTAAGCGGGGATAAAACCCCGAAAGCGGGAGATTTTTAATTTTTTAATTACATTGTCACAAGCCTGCCATCATTGGTAAAAAATTAATAGCAGAGCGGGGAGAATGAAAGTTTCGCGCTGGCAACATTAAGTGCGCCGCCGTTCTGCCTAATGACACTAGACAATCTGCCTACCTAGTGGCTCCGGGTTTTTATTTTAGTTACTTTTCAAGATTAAACTTTTGTTTTGTTTAACATATTTTCCTGTCATAACATCTGCTTATATCTAAAGTGTATGTAATATCCGTCCACATAACTAACTTAGTAGCAGTTGAAGCGAATTTTCTAATTAAAATAATTTACTTAGAAAAAATTTAGAGGGGTGTAGGAAATTTAGTGTGTTTCCAAAATTTATTATATCTGTGTCTGCGAAAGTGAGAAACATACAATCGAAGTCTTTCGAGAAATAATGATAGAATCGTAAATGTTTTATCCAGCTACTGTTATTGCACAGCCGCTGTACCCAGTCACAGTCCACACATTACGCGCCCGGTCTGTTGACACAACACTCCAGCGACGAAAAGGGTCTCTCAATATATCCCCATTCTGCCCGCCATTGTCCGATTCTGTTTCGGCTGCATTATATTTCCGACAAAAAACTAGAGCCTCGTGTATAGCGAGGCTTTTGAAACGGCGACGGATCGGACTTATCTGGAAGGGCATCTTCTCAATAGATTTTTAAATGGTTTTTAATTGAAATGTTGCGCAACATGCCCCGGATGGGGGAGATCGCTCGATGGCGCGCGATAAAGGAATTTATCGACTACGAATATTAAATAAAAAATGGAGGTAGTCGATACTCCATAAAGTATTGATGCAATGGCACCATTATTCCCAGCTAAGATGTTCGTCCCATTAGCATTTGCTGAAGCTACGCTCGAGTGTTAAACTGCTTTTCGAGTAGAATTCAATATTATTTTCCTTCATCTTTATGAGATAAAAGATTATGCACACGATACAAGGAAATGTCTAGTTTAGTAAACCAGAGCCCATATAAAGATATCGAATCCACGACCAAATTCAAATCCAATATGCATTTCGATGTTAATCCTTTCAATTTTTTTGCAATTTCGTGGGCGATCCCATCAAACGTTGAATGAAACTTGCCCCAAAATTATACGAGGGGCAGTCCGGGGCTGGATGTTTTGACAGCAAATAGTTCGGTAATTGAGGGAGCCCGGAGGGTCGGGAGCCGCGGCCGCCGAACATCTGATGCGCGAATATCATCTCACTGACAACACTTCAGCGATCAAATGCAACAGCTAATAAAATGCAACGAAGTCACCGCCTACAACAAACCAACAATGACGTGAAACGATGAGAATTTCTTAAACAAATTATTTAACATTCAACACAAATGAACCAAATAAACACAGTAATTGCAATTATTTGATTGGCTACTAACTAAAAATAACAATTATTGGCTGTTACTTGTATAATACATTGATTGTGAATATACCAAAAGACGGTCTTATCCTTACAAAATCTACTTGATCAGGTGAACGCACTTTCTAGTGCTATTATTCCAAACTTCGGAAGTAACTAAGTACCCATATTGACGGGAGAACTGTTTAGGTGACCAGGGTTGCCAGTCACGTAGATCGCCCGTCGTAATTCGGCGGGCAGCGGAGTAAGTTTATAACGACGGAGTGCGTTTGATAAGTGGGCAATTGGCGTGAAATTGGGCAGGGCGTGAGGGCGCGCGTGTGGCTGACGGGCTCTGACCGCGACAATTACGACGCCGAGCACACACACATGGACCCGGAGATACACACACGAGAGCTTTCCTTTCGTCACTTAGTTTTAATGGCTTTAACATATTTTTATATACACACATATACAGCCTCACACATACAACAGATCCTGGGCTTTTCTTTCGTCACTTGCTTTTAACGGCTTCAGCATCAATGTGTAAAATAAATGAGTGATAATACTTTGGGGTGTGTATATGCATCCTATGTAGAGTATATAGTGAAAGTACCAGCGCTGAAAGACTTACTTGACTTTCATGTTTCTAAGGAAAATGCCCCAACATCATAAATTTGCCCATACAATAAGTAAAAAAATGAACCTCTTTCTGCGGTTGTATTTTCACAGCAAACCCTATATACGGGGCTTATACATACCCTAAAGTATTATCACTCATTAATACTACAGCTTGTATATACAGTCTACAGGATCACACACACATACAACAGATTCTGGCCTTTTTTGGTCACTTATTTAACGGCCTATAAATCACTTGACCTTAATAGCTATAGTTACAGCAATAGGTTTTAATAAATAATAATAGTTAGTAGCTACGTATGAGTTATTTTAAAGTGTCTAAGTGAGTGTGCAATACACAAGAACACTATCTCTTGTCTATTTTAAACTCTCGTACATCAAAAGGGCGGATGACGGCGCCGCGACTGGAGAGAGAAAAGGCGTAGAACCGACATGGATCATCTTTGTCAATAAGGCGATGAGCCAGTGATATAGTTACCAAACTATATAACATCATTTTTGTTGTCTCAACTCTGGAATCGAACCCACAGTCATGAGCCAAGTTTCCAACTACTAGCCTGCTAGGCGACCATTCTGTAAGATTTTAATAATACAACTAGCGACAATCCTTTGTCACTTATAATATTAAATTATATCGATATCGTAATTTTTTTTCCTGCAGAATATGCCATGAAATTATATGTAGGTACATTTTAGGTAAGTGCTACTTGTAACTGAACCAAAAGTTATTCAATTTATAAATATTTCAGTTTCGAATGATGCACTTAAGATGCACACTTTCAAAAGTAGAGTGTGCATAGCTCTATTTATTTAGTGCTCAATTCATTCCCACGATACAAAAATATTCGGCGTTGACACATTTTTATATTCGCTAAACAAACAGTCGCTCAAATATTAACAATAATTATCATAACAACAGCTTTAATCGCATTAAAATCGATGCGTGCATGCGCGGGGCCGCCGTCCCGCCTCGGTGTTGCCAGCGCAGAATAAGCGTCCGCGTCGGGCAAATTGTGCGTGAATAAACATCGGCAATAATAGCAGTATTATGTTACTCCCCCCGCCTCGATACGTGATAGCGGCCGCGCAAACACCCGCACGGCGCGTTTAGTGGCAGGCTCGTATTTTAATATGGGTACATTAGCTAGCAATTAACTCACACTTGCGATAAAATTACACTAAAGGAAGTAAGTATTAATAAAAGTTCAAGTGTCGATATTAACCGCACATTATTATAATAGTGAGGGCTTATTATTGCAACTACTTATAATGAAAAATGTAAACACTTTTCTGAAAAGCATTCTTTTGAGTCTTGCATTGAGACCTGAATAGCGCCTTAAGAAGCGTTTATGTCCACTCTTTTTGTGTACGGTGAAACAGAATGCAAATTCGAAAACACGGGAAATGGTACGGCAAACAGTTTCGCAGCGGCTATTTCCCTCAGTGTTGCTACATTAAAGAAAGACAAACTGCGGGCGTCTGCGGCTGACGCGTCCACTCGGGCGGGGGAAGGAGAGGTCGGTGTCGCCCCGCGGCGGTTTTAATTCCCGCCAACTGACCGTGCGCGAGTGGCCACGACGCTTTGATATATTACACCCTCGCAGGTATCGGGTTTAACATTTTTCAGCTCAGGTGTTTCGCAATTAAAATATCCTTTGAAAATGTCACGGATTATTTCATTAATTGGAATTAGTTTTGCCTGCTCTGTTTTCTGTTGGAGTCTGCAATTTTAATATGACTTCAGTTTATAATTACGCACCCTTATCAATTTCACTGAGATGAAATTAGCGTAACGCGTTGCATCAGATTCTGTAACAATATCAAGCGTGTAATAGATACTCGCGCGGTATCGAAATTCGATACAAGCGAGCTTCGAGCGTCTGTGTACGGCTGTCCGCGTTTCACCTTGGCCCGCCGCGCCGCTCGGGCTGCAGCGCGGGCGGTATTTGCGGACGTGAGGCGCGCTGTTTGCCCAGCCAAGGCTCTAGTGGTCGGCAAACAGACGACCGATCGTTCGGAATTGCTTATTTTGTCTACACGACTCCCTTTTACAGGTACTGAGGCTGCAGGTTTTTGTAATAATTCGGTGCTCGGAATTCGAGTGCCTGTTAAGTTCGGTTCAAATATAATCCGGCGTGACACTCGTGATGAGTGTCGCTACTGCACAGCTAACTAGATACTTTGACTCGATTCTACTTTGGAATAGGAGAGAGAGCAAATATGTTAACTGGTTATTGTGTAACGCAATTTTGGTTAAAAGTATATTTGAGAGAAAGACATTGAGCTAGTTTTTGAAGTTAGAAGTCCTTGCTAATGCAGGTAAAGGTTATGACTACTTATGACTTGTTAAACGGTTTTTATTATTATTTAAGACTGACGAGAGTGTTTTATAAGCCCTGTGTTCGAACAGCTTTATAATAATACTAGCTGTGCCCGCGACTTCGTTCGCGTGGTGTTTGTTTGACTTAAACCGTTTACGCAGCGCATGCAACGAAAGTCCCCAAATGTAAATTGTTTGTTTGTTTAAACGCGCTAATGTCTCGTATATGACGCCCAACGCCGCGACGACCGACGCCGCGACGCCCGACGCCGCGACGCCCAACGTCGTGACGCCGACGCCCAACGCCGCGACGCCGACGCCCGACACCGCGACGCCGACGCCCGACACCGCGACGCCGACGCCCGACACCGCGACGCCCGACGCCGCGACGCCCGACACCGCGACGCCCGACGCCGCGACGCCCGACGCCGCGACGCCCGACGCCGCGACGCCCGACGCCGCGACGCCCGACACCGCGGCGCCTAACGTCGCAACGCCGACGCCCGACGCCACGACGCCCAACGCCGCGACGCCCGACGCCACGACGCCCGACACCGCGACGCCCGACGCCGCGACGCCCAACGTCGCGATGCCAACGCCCAACGCCGCGACGCCCAACGCCGCGACGCCTAACGTCACGACGCCGACGCCCGACGCCGACTTTCAATCCGACGTTGCGCTGCTGGCGCCGACCGCCAAATTTTTCGGCGTCGGCGGTCTACTCTCGGTGCGCAATTCCAACTCGCACTTGCCCGGTTTTTTATTTATTAATTACCTACGCTAACAAACATGTAGCCTACTTTGGGACTTTACGGTTAAAGTACTAACTTCCTTTAGACGACAAAATAACAAAAGTCCAAAAGAAAGAAAAAACCCAAGCCGTACCTAACATAAAAACTAATAAATAAAAATATCATGAAAAACATAAATCTTACTTATATTGACATAACTTTTCTAATTTAATGTACCTATGACATCTCATTCATATCTTGAAAACAAACTATCCTACGCCTATACTTTATTAATCGTATTTGCTAAACCTAAGTATATTAATAAATTACTTCGCACAAAGTAGGTAATAATTATTTTCACTCGTACTGGAAAATAAGTATTACTTTGTGCGAAGTAAATTTAATTGTTCCTTTTAGTTTACCTTTTGAAGTCGTTTTTTTTGTTTAAAATTATTAAATTTTCAGATTTTTAGTGATGGGTATAGACTGAGTAGGGATAATTCTCGAATGATCAGACGACGATTATTTGAGGACGGAAAATGAAAAACAAAAACGATTAGATAAAAAAAAAATAGTAGAAAGAGAAAAAGTCTACTGAAGAGAAATTTTTCAATATATATATGTATATATATGTATATAGTTTACTGAAACGCGAAATTTTTTGATATTATAGATCCAGGATATGGTGCAAAACCTAACTGTTTGGTAACATATGCTTAGACTACTTCAGAAAAAATCAAAATCAATATATTATTCCAAATAAATTTTGAGGATTTCCTTCGATTCCTCACGGATCCCATTATCAGGGGACCAAATTTAAATTATACCCTACACAACATAAAAAAAAATTAAAATCGTTTCAGAAACGATGAAGATATCCGTGAAGAAACAAAAAAAACAAACATATATTTACGAATTGAGAAACCTCCTCCTTTTTTGTAAGTCGGTTAAAAATATTATGTTGGTTATTTCATGTTACAATCTACCTTTGTGCCAAGTTTCATTTAAATACGTTGAGTAGTTTGGCTAAAATACCGTCAAATAGGTAGCTACAATTTTTTGAAGATCCCACGGGAACCCTTTCGTTTTTCGGAACAATAATTTCCAATAATGCTCTTCAGGTCATAAGCTACCTGCCTGCCAAATTTCATTTAAATACGTTGAGTAGTTTGGCTGAAATACCGTCAAATAGGTAGCTACAATTTTTTGAAGATCCCACGGGAACCCTTTCGTTTTTCGGGATAATAATTTCCAGTAATGCTTTTCAGATCATAAGCTACCTGCCTGCCGAATTTCATTCAAATACGTTGAGTAGTTTGGCTGAAATACCGTCAAATAGGTAGCTACAATTTTTTGAAGATCCCACGGGAACCCTTTCGTTTTTCGGGATAATAATTTCCAATAATGCTCTTCAGGTCATAAGCTAGCCTGCCAAATTTCATTTCAATACGTTGAGTAGTTTGGCTGAAATACCGTCAAATAGGTAGCTTCAATTTTTTGAAGATCCCACGGGAACCCTTTCGTTTTTCGGGATAATAATTTCCAGTAATGCTTTTCAGATCATAAGCTACCTGCCTGCCAAATTACATTTAAATACGTTGAGTAGTTTGGCTGAAATTCTTTCAAATAGGTTGCTAAAATTTTTTGAAGATCCCACGGGAACCCTTTAGTTTTTCGGGATAACAATTTCCAATAATGCTCTTCAGATCATAAGCTACCTGCCTGCCACATTTCATTTAAATACGTTGGGTAGTTTGGCTGAAATACCGTCAAATAGGTAGCTACAATTTTTTGAAGATCCCTCGGGAACCCTTTCGTTTTTCGGGATAATAATTTCCAATAATGCTCTTCAAGTCGTAAGCTACCTGCCTGCCAAAATTTCATTTCATTACATACAGTGGTTTTAGCGTGATGCGACGACAAACATTCCCATATGGACAGACAGACAGACAGACAGACAGACAGACAGACAGACAGACATTTTTTTCAAAAATGTTATTTTTAGGTTCTGTGGCTTTTATAGACCCCCTTTTTTTAATTTTCACTTAAATATTCTTAATGTACAGACATGACCCCTCTACAGATTTATTATATGTATAGATATAGATGAATATCGTAGTAACTAGTAACTAGATCCTGCGGACTCTGTACAAGTAAGACTCGGCGAGCCAGTTATGGTGACACATCTCGTACAGAGCGGGAACGGTGAACTTAAGTCAAACAGTATGACTGGGCTAACGAGCGGCGGGCGGCGGGCGGCGAGCGGCGGGCCTCGACTCATTAGAGCACTGTGCACACAATAACATCTTAGTTCTCGAGTGCCAATACCTACAAACATGCGTGTATTATGTTTTTAATTACTCGGCCACTCTCGACGTATTTGATGCGTCGGTTCATTAAATCTCAATGGTCGGCTCGCGCTTTTTCTTAACGGAGTTAGCGAAATCGAAGACGTTTTACAAGTTACATTAACACGGATAACTACTTTAGGAGATGTGAGCGTAACGATTTAATACTAAAGTGTCTCTCATTTTTTCTTTTAGTGTGGACATAACACTTTATGTTTACACGATGACATAAATATTCATTGTTAGCAAGTAAAATATTATTCTAAAATGACGTAAATATATTCTGAAACGGTCATGTTCATATATTGTAAAGTGTATGTTCAAATTGCCTACGCGCTTATTAAATAAACAGATAGAATATCGTAAAATAATATTACTGTTAGAAAATCTATAGAAATATGCAAATACCGCAAATAGTTATTTTGTACATAATCCTTTTTCTAATAAAATATACTAATCTCTACCTAGTTAATTAGGCGAGCCCCGCCACCTGCACGCGAGCGTGACGAAACTCATGATCGCGTCACGGCTCGTTTCCCGCCAGATTACGTCCGCCATCTTGTCGAGTTGACTTGAGCATTGAGAATACACTGAGCAATGTTTTTATACGATTGCCTGCGCTAATGGTTCTTGATGGAGGTGCATCGAAATTTTCGTATCCTATACTAATTTTCCCACAATTAGTGAGAAACAAACCTGTCTCTTTAAGCTGGGGACATGTATATAATATATAGGTATGTATAGTCTGATTCGATATTTCCTCTTTTACTTTCTAGACTCTCGTGTCGAAGGAATTCCCTAAAGCATTTCTTAGATCCCTTAGTTTGTTTGTTCCCTACGTCTGCAGTTTAATCTTCAAGCTCCGCCTCCCGGTTTCGTCTGTAGAGGACGGGTCCGGCCATCCTCTGTCCGGTGTAGTGCTCTCACAAGTCGGACCGTAGACGAGAACAATCGATTCGCGAGACAATCGCTCATTTCAATAACAATGCCTAAGATATTCACGGCGATAATAAGAAAGTTTGTATGTACGTTTGATAGGTATATACAACAGCAGCAGTATATTTTTTGGATCCGGTTTAATTTTACTACTTTACATAATTTTTAAACTTTCGTATTAAAGCACTGGCTTTGACTACGGCACTGCTTGGGTGAATTTAGTATCCTACACACACTATGCTTTTACAAGGTAATATACATAATTATTTTGAACGTTATAATATGTTTGAATCGAGAGCCTAAAATGTCATAACAAAATGTATCATGTCTGTGCAGTTATTGCGTAAGACGGATTTTTTATTATTATGGCGCACAAAATGCACAAATAGATTATAGGCAAACATGAAATACATAAATATTACCTTATAACCCAATCTGGGTGATTTTAAATTACAATAAGAATATGACTACGTATAGAGTAGGTAACCACAGTAGGAATATTAAAGTAAATAGGTTAATTGCTAAGTAAATACTCCGCGTGTTTGACGTGGATAACCCACTTTACCGCGGTCAATATTATTCTTTAATAAACTCGCTACTTGTCCAATTATTAATAATGTAGAAGACTAAATATAAGTCATCATTGCCAACCATATTATGATTGATCGATCGGTCTAAAATTAGTTAACGCAATCTGAAACATTGTATGGCTCTCACAGTTCAATATATTGATTTTACGAGACGGCTTTGTAGCAAAAGTGTAGCGATTTTCATGTTTAGTCATTATTAACAAAGACTACTTTAATCGAACTCTGTAGCTCAGTAGTCAAGGCAAAATATAGTTGAAAAAAAGGACGCGTAAAGCATTTTTTGTTTTGGCACCTCATATAAATTACCTACCATAACGCGACAAATCACGATTAAAATCTCCATAAAAGTCACAAAACAGATGAGTTTCAATCCTGGTCCGGTCTTAGGTCAACGACCAGTGCGTTCCTGTGTATATACTAGGAGCCAGCGAGCCCCAGCATAGTAAGATGTCTGATTTTTGTAATGTATACTTTTTGTTTCTTTTGTAATTTGTTGTGTGCACAATAAAGTATATTTGTATTGTATTTTATTGTATTGTAAGATTCACTCCTGGTGGTCATTTAATATTTATATGAGGTGCCGAAACAAAAATGCTCTACGCGTCATTCTCTCCACACTATATTCGGCTGCATATATGAACGATGAATCACCCGGTATAATGTATTTTTACGCCGTTCTTCTTGGTGGGTGAGGTCAGCATATCAGTGTTTTTTTTTATAAATAGACCACAAACATTTAGGTAGATTTACATGGAATAAAAATGTTTTAACACGCTTTTACAAGCTTGGGTTGTATGTATGTAACGGAATCTTTGAGCATAATTTTTAACAACTTTCTTAATTCTAATAATTTGATAACAGTTTCCCATTAAGCGTGTTTTTAGTTTCTGTAACTATTATTTATTTACTTTATTTTCTAGCGGTAGCAATATAGCGGTCAGTAGTGTCTCCCGGTACACGGTACAGTGTATTGTGTACACACACCAGCCCCCACCTGAGACAACAGCGCCGGCCGGATCCGGTTACCGGCAGGACCATAGAGTAGGCATCGGTGTAGATACACTCGGCGCGTTTCGTACACAGACAGTTTTTCTCCTATTAGCTTTTAGACACCTGATGATGACTTAGTCGAAACCGGTCGTGTAGCAAAAATAATGTAAAATCAACACAAATATTATAAAGAGGAAAGATTTGTATTTTTGTATGTAACGACTTAACTCAAAAAGTACAGGACCGATTTTAATAATTCTTTTTTCATTAGAAAGCTACATTATCACTGAGTAACATAGGCTATAGAAAAATCAATTGCTGTTCGTTAGTCTCGCTAAAACTCGAGATCATCTGAACCGATTCGGCTATTTTTGGTCTTGAAATATTCGTGGAAGTCCCCGGAAGGTTTACACGGTTTTCATGCTCAACGAAGTGGGCACGAGTCAGCTAGTAACTAATAAATTGGAAAAAAGTTTAAGTACTGTGTTCAGGTCTTTAATTCTTTTTATTTACTTTTTAGGTCAATAACAATTAAACAAATGAGCATAATACTGAAATGATGTATCTAAATATTCAACAACAGCTGAAATACAGTAACAGTTGCTAATGGCGTTAAGAAATATATAATATAAATAGTTTCTTAATAATAGCCTGGGTAACATAGGCTACATAATATTAGGAGTCCGGTTAAAGATTTTTATAAAAGATTATAATATCATCTATGGCTACCACTGAACATAAGCCGTCCCTAAAGAATTTAATGGGGGGGCAGTTTCCTATACTCGCTACGCTTGGCAGGCGGGTTGGCGAGATTTTGACAAAATAACAACGTCCGCGGAAACCCTACTGCCCATTTCCGGATATATATTCCCTTTGTCGCCTACACGACACGGGAAACAAGGATCGTGGGAGATACTGATGATATTCTCTCTACGGCACCCCATATAAAATAGTGGTTATACAAACACAATATAAAAATGTGGTTATACAAATACGAACAATATAGATACTGTATAAAACTAGAACAATATTGTTACAGAGTTACGATTTCGTAGCATGTCTACGCGCTCGTAGCTCATGCTACGAAGTTGCTACGCTCCAATTGTTACATTTCGCTTCCTTTTTTTCTTCATAGTTTCGAATCATATTTTCTTCGCTACCTTTTTTCAATATTTCAACCATTTGTGAACGAGCAGTGTAATAAAAGTTACTGAGACTTGCTTAAGATATTCACATAATTTGAAACTATGACATCTGTATACGTGAAGCAAAAACTACTTAGTTAGTATAACTGTTTACGTACATAAGTACAGGCATACTTTTCTAATGAGTAAGAAGCAAAAAATTCCAAAAAATCCAAAGTTTAAACTATATTATTGACAAGTTTCGACTACAGAGAGTATTTATAAAATGTCAAGTGAAATCGAATGTGGGTTCCCCGTATGTTTGTACAGAAGCTGATATGCACACTACCTGCTGCGCTGTTTGTGCGGTGTCTCGTTACCGAACAGCTGAGCCGGGCGCGCGGCCCGCACGCACGCCCGGTCTTACGATACTTAGAATCGGGGAACATCGATTTATAAGAGATTATTAGGTCAAAAAAAAGATGAATATTGCATTCAACTTTTTTTACCTAAAAGTCCAAAAACTTGGCATCGTGACTGAAAGTTGTGTCTTAACGCCGGTTTCTCAAAGGCTAATGAAATCTATGATCAACTAACACGACATTTAAGTTAGCAACCTATATAACGCCGATTGGTAGAATATTTATCATAGAGAAAGAGATAAGCTTAATCCACCAAAAGGCACCGATTAGTTGACATACAATTTTAATAAACCTTATCTGTTGTTTAATTGCGAATGTGAACGTGATATAATATCTGTCCCTCTCTTTCTTTCTTACAAATGTTTCACCAATCAGCGTTTAACATACTATTGAGAAGCCCGTCGCGCCACTTGCCGGTGCAGCGGTCAATGAAACTACGAATTACGAATGTCACAAGCATTTATTACAAATGACTGAGGCCCGTATCATTAAACAAGTCTCGATCACAAGAATTGCGATCGCCACCTCTACTTTAGATCCTATGTGACAAAAAACGTTTCATCTCACTTTTAAAAATGAACAACCCAACAAGTTCTTGTGATACACATAAGGCATTCTCACGACATACGCCTAGTTCAGAGGAATGACTGGTCAATACGTCCGGGGCCAACCATGTGCAGGATGCCTCACGATGTTTTCCTTCACCGTTAGAGCGTTCGTATAATATACTCAAGATCTGAAAAATTCTCATTGGTACATGCCACCACTGCCTGCACCCTTTCGAGTGCTAATCACCCACTAGGTCACGAACGCTGACAATAACGTCGTAACTTAATTATAATTCAATTGCTAAATGTTATTGAATGTACTGTAGGTAATTGATGGTAATATATGTTACACAGTAATAATACGCAAATTACTTGCACTTTTTTGACTTTATTAGTTATTTGACATTAGATTTATTAAAATAAACGATCGGTTTCGACTATGTCATCAGTCATGACACCTGGTCAATTGCTTTAACAATTTGTTACATTATTGTAACTTATCTCACCTCATTGGCTTTGAATGTTGTTCAATACGGATTACTTCTAAAAATATTAACGAGCTACGTATTGAACGTTTAGTATCTACAACATAAGAGATATAAGTTGAGCTGAGAGTAAGCTAGTTAAGTCACGTCTATAAATAGCTCGAGACGCGCGGTCCCCGCGGCCGCTGCGGGCGAGTATACCGGGCGAACCGAGTGATGTCACTTATTATATTACTGCGAAATGTTTATCGAATGTCGTTTTCATGTTTCGTCGGAACAATGCAAGCCGATCACCTAATAGTCTGACAAGAAAGATGATCCATGCCTCGGATGGTCATATAAATATCGGTCTTGCGCCTGTTCTATCGCCTATCGTGTTGGGTAACCGACCGATTGGGTTATGAGAGTAAAAGTAAGAGATAGAATCTCCTTGTGTATTTGTCCGATTACTTGTGAAATGCTTCTCTCAAGAAAGAAATCCCACCAAAACCTTTAGTTGTAAAATTATGCAAAATCATGACATTTGATTTATCTATTTAAGTAGGCCATTTAAGTAGTATGTTGAAAAAAAATGTTCACCACTTTTTGTTATTAAAATCATTAAACGGCCAAGTTACAAATTTTGACTAAGACGAGATGATGATTATAAGATTTTTACTAATTTGCAAAGTTAGGGCTAGTAGAGTCAGAAGCTTGACTCTAGATTATAGTCATCTATTTGGACTCGAGTTGATAGCATTCTAAAAATAGAGAAAGATAGCATAATAAAAAGTTACTCGAAAATATTGAAAAATTTTATGCAGTACCTGAGCTTAACAGTATAGACGTACTTTTTTACATAACCTATCATTCTGCATGAATCTGCATTCTTGCAATGTCAAAAATAACATGGGTTGCCTAAAATACTTGCTTTAAAGTAATAAGGCCACCCATTTGTGCATGTCTGAGTTTATCTATTGTTGTATTTATGATACTATGTATTGTTTTGTGCACAATAAAGTATATTTGTTTTTGACGATACGACGTAGCTCAAGTTTTACGCTTAGCGTCGAAAGTTACGGTAATAATACCTCGTGTTTCCGTATAAAGTAAGTGAACTCACTGGCAAACCTGGGGTCGTTGGAGGCCGGGTACCAGGGCGCGCCGCGCATGTCTCCGTAGTGCGGCAGGTCGGCGGGCGCGCAGCCGTAGCCCTGCGGCGCCCCGCCGTACAGCGGCACCGCGTACGGGTTGCCGGCCATGCCGCAGGAGCCCCCGCCCAGCGGGGAGTTGATGCTGCTGCCGGACGAGTTCGACCTGGAACGGGGGAGGGGGTTACAACGGTGGAAGTTTGGGCCAGAAGAGGGAACCAATATTGAAATGATTGCCAATGATGCGTTTCAATAACCTATCTGTATAAGTAACCTGCAAGAAAGGATTCATCGCACAAAGTAGCGCTCTATTTTCTCTTCGGTTTAGTTATTGAAATGCGCCATGAGGCAATTACAGTAGCAAACAGCAATTGGGTATACTTGTAATTTCTTATGATATAAAAAACAAAAATGTTTGCTAAACGCTAAAAGTATTTGTTTATTATTACTAATAATGATTTTCAAAATATATAAAAAGATAAATAGCTTTTATATAAAATTGAAAACTTTTTTGAAATTTCAAAACCTTAAAAACTATACTAATTATTTGCTATTAACTATACCTTATTTAAATTCCGAATGTATTAAAAACATACATGTTGCCAAATGTCTAATTTCCTTCAAGGGTTAATGGTAGAGCTTAAGGTTCAAGCCTCTTTGGTTCGAGCATTCTTGATATAAAACATATTCGAAATGTGCTTTATATTTTTAGTGTTTACTTCAAAAGTCTAGTTTAAAGTGATGCGAAGTAGGTGCAAGTGGCACATACGGCACATTCGTACAAAACGGGCACTTCCCACACACTAACAATTAGACAAGCCGAGCCGCGACCGAACCACACGCAGCGGCGCCAGTTAATCTCCGCTTATCTTCTTAATCCCTGCTCAAACAGCCTAATCCACTGCCACGCCCCCGCACAGGAATCCCGACTCTAACGCAACGGGAAACGGCGCAGAACAGTATAACGCCTCGTATTTGACTTGCAAAATTGAGTTTTGACAAAATTGGGCCGAAGCTCCGACCTCTAATTGATGTTAATTACATTTCATTGAAGAATATTTTCTTTTAATTTTAAAGGTTTTGTTGTTTCGGGATGGGTGGTTGATATTATTATCAACTAGAACATCTACGCCTGCGACTTACACACAAAAAATCACGCGGGAACTGTTATTTAACTGAAAAATATCGTCAGTTTCGTCCGCCTTGTTTGGCTCTGTATCTGTTCCAAACATTAGTTGCATATTTACTAAGAGATATTAGCTAAGCTACTATTCATAAACATGGAAATGCTGTGTAGGGGGATTTGAATTATATTTGATAGTTATAAGTGTAATTGGCATGACAAAATTTGTATAACGTTACTGTTAATGTACAATGTCATTTATAGCATTTAAGTACCTACTTATGTAATATACTGAGCGGAGCGCCCACAAACTGCTAGATTAGTTTGGCGTAATACATGACTGTGTATGAAGAGGAACCTAAATGAATAAATCATTAATAAATAAAAAATAAAATTAAAATCGGTCCAGCAGTTAACAAATAAATATTTCCTTTCTTTATTCTTTTGCTATTGGTAGGTATATAGATATAGAAATAATTTTAGCGGTAATCACGGTCGGCCTCACTGTGCCGATGACTCGGCAGCTATGTGTTCAAATAATTTCACCGCAAACACTAGGTTCTAGAGTTTAGAGAGTATGCTAAGTAAACATACCCGAGGAAACTAGTGAAAGACGATATACGAGTATTTTATATATAACCTAAACAACAGGTAAACACGTGAAACATTACAATGTATTTTACAATATTTTGTTTAGGCTTGAGGAAAACATAATCCAGAGGGAAAGGGTCTGTTAACCCTTACTACAGGTTTACCAACCTACCATGCAAGGGTAACAGAGTTTTACCCATAATGTAACTCTAGGTTGTGTTTTGAAATTGTATGTACCCATTTATAAGAAATATTATTTGTATCTACTTCTTTGTACAATTTTTTTTGCAGCAACAAAACTTTTATTTATTTATTATTTATTTAATTAAATATTCAGCTTGGTCGTAGGTAACCTACTTATCTATTTATATTCATGTTTATTTGCATTAAAATTGGTACATGTCTACTACTTTTAAGTCGCGAAGTAATTGAGTATTTGACAGTTTTTTTGTGAGTGAGAAACAAAAAAAAGTAAAAGCAATAAGATTTAAAAGTTACGAAATACGCAAATTTGAGTTTTGATTAATGAAAATAACAATAATTAACTCATTAACTGAAGTACATCGAGTCTGCTAATCAAATCTTACAATAATACACTTTCGATGCAGTTTCGAGTGATAATAATTAAAAACAGAAAAATGGTATTCTCGTAAACTTCACAACATTAAACACTTTTTGGTTGGTTCTAACTCCGAAATTAGTTTATGATATCAAGATGATTTATTTATAACTAATTAAAAGTCGGCCGACAACTGAGGCAATAGTTTTATTGAGTAGCGCTTAAGTGGCCTCGTGTTTCCGCCGAGCAGTGCGACTTGTACTAGTGGTACTCGTAATGTACCAGAAAATTATTCTTGTAGCAGTCTAGGTAATAATTTCAATTTCAAGTTCCATGAATCATCGGCAAACATAAGTGCTGTGAGATGCTTATGGGTTATTTTTGTATGAAACGTGTTTTACATAATACGAATTTGAAGTGTCTGTGTGTTTGTGTGTGTGCTGGCGTTACAAGTGGCGACGGACTCACGCCTGTGGGTATTTAAACATTTTAAACAAATTTACCAGTTGTTTTAAGTTGGTTGATTAGCACTCGAAAGGGTGTAGGTTCAATTCCCTGGTTGTGGCATATATCTCACTCTAACGGTGAAGGACAAGATTGTGAGGAAATCCGCACATGACACCAGACATATTGAGCAATCATTAATAGGACTAGGCCGACTATGTTGTGAGAGCGCCGTACGCGCTAGGCGACATTTAAAACCGTCCCAGGTACTACAGTATTTAAAGAGTTGTTAATTCGCTAGGAGAATACTGTATAAAACATCCAATTACATATTATGTAAAGGCGTACCTACGTTTAAGTTGGAGTTAACTTAGGGAGCAGTAAGGATAACCCGACGGTGAAAGAATGGTCCGAGGACTCTACTCTCAACGTACATATCTTTCGTAAAATGTCGGACATATTACATGTTATATTCCAGTACCTGAATAATTTAATTAGGATTATAATCCTACTGTTATATATGTTATTGAATGCACTCTAGGTTTTTGCTGGAATATACCTGATGATGACTTAAGCAAAACCGGTCGTATATTTTATTAAATCTGATATCAATTAAATAATAAAGTGGAAAAGTGCAAGTAATTTTAGTATCCTACTGTTATAAATAAATGTAATTCTGTAAAAGAGTTTTCATGCATTACGTACCGGACGGGTCTCAATAAAATAAATACTCGAACTTTATAAAGACAAAAGTGTGTGTGTGTATGTCCTCGATACTTCACGCGCTGACGGACAGACATTAAACAATGGACTAATTTTGAAAAATGTACCCTGGACGTTAGTCCAATGTATAACATAGGCTACATTTATCCGCGAGCAAAAAGCTAGGCTATGAATTATAAATATATGTATAATGCAGTCTCCAAATAAATGTGTGCAAAACCGCGGCTAATAGCGTGTTCCATTCCACTTAGGAAAAACAAATATATTGTATATAACGGAGAGACAATAATAAAGTTTGTTTTAGTTTAACTTTGCTAAAACAATTATAATATACTGGGCTGCAAAAGACACACAGACAGACAAAACTTTTTAAAATTTAGAAGACACAGATATTAAAATGTTTATCAAATTATATTCGCATCCTACTAGTTTCAGAGATCAGTTAATAATAATGGCTATACATACTGTAATATTAATGAGTGATAATACTTTGGGGTGTTTATGATACACATATAAAGAGTTTACTGAGAAAGTATCAGCGCTGAAAGTTACTTTTTTTTTTAATTATTCTATCGGCAATTGTATGATGTTGAGGCATTTCTCATAGAAACATGACAGTCAAAGTAAGTCTTTCAGCGCTGGTACTTTCAGAGGAAACTCTTCATAGGAGACACATACACATCCTAGAGTATTATCACTCATTTATTTTACATCTTGAATAGTATACATATTTTTTATTAACATCTTTCACTTCTTGAGTTTAAAAAAATATGAAATGAAAGTGTTAATGGTACAGTTTAGTCTTGGTTGTGAATAAGTCGAGTCAACACTCGGTCTACACTAATATTATAAAGAGGAAACATTTTATTGTTTGTTTGTTTGTTTGAATGGAATAGGCTCTGAAACCACTGAACCAATATGAAAAATTCTTTCGCCGTTGGAAAGCTACACTATCAGCGCTGAACATAGGCTATATTATATTTAAAAAAAATTGAAAAGGAAAGAAAATATACGTAATAGTCACCGGGGTTTGAACCATGACTCGATATTTTCCGTCGTTACCAGTATACATATATATATGATACGGTTGTCATGGTAACAACATTGTTTGCAAATGGAAAATAAATATTATGAAATGCTATAAATACCGCATAATTTATATAAGTTTAAACTATTTGGATTAATATTTTGTATTCCAAATCGATAAATAAAATAAAAAAATAATTCGTACGAAATTCTGCCATATTCAGAAAACCCTACAATGCGTATAAGAAAAACTTACATAAACTTTACAGTTATTATAAAACAAGGAGCGCTGCGGGTTCCTTGTTTTATTTAGGGTTGTTGTGGGTTCTACTATTTAG
Organism: Celastrina argiolus; assembly: GCA_905187575.2. Lineage (NCBI taxonomy): Eukaryota > Metazoa > Arthropoda > Insecta > Lepidoptera > Lycaenidae > Celastrina > Celastrina argiolus. Next base: position 23,590,743 of record LR994580.1, on the reverse strand, counting down.
GTATATGCTTAACGAAGTGAGCACAGGTCAGCTAGTATTATATAAAGGGCGACGGTATATTAACAGTTATGTAGACCTTTACTATCTACTTAGTACAATATCATGCAACAATCAAGCACATCCAGAGACGCCGGTACCGTATTTTGCGATGACAAGTGGCCTATGCGTCAATCCAGAGTCTAAACCACCACCACGAGAAATTTCATCAAAATCTCTTAAGTAAAAAAAATATTTAAAAACGATTCAAAAACGACGAAGTTATCCGCGAACAAACAAAAAAAACATATACCTACGGTCGAATTGAGAAACCTCCTTTTTTGGAAGTCGGTTAAAAATGTAAGAGAAGTTTTGATATATTCAAAGTGGTATAATAAAGTAAAATAGTAGTAGAGTCCCGGTTCTACCCTTCAGCACAGAATAAATAATAGCCTTCCCTTACGGGAGCCCTAAAGACGTTACAACGCATGAAACTTATGGTTCTACAAGATTTTTTGGATTTTTATTAGTGAAAGTATACATTCTAAGTAGTTTTGTATAGACTTGAGACTCGATGTTTATATCAATTATTGCCGTTTTGTTAAATTGTTTTTGAACTAATAACCAATGAACTGTCGATAAAGTAGGTACTTATAAGAAGATAGAAAATTCAACATTGGGAAACATTAAACGTTAAATTAAACTTAATGTTTGTCCAAATATATAATTGAATCGAAATATAAAAAAATATATTAATGGCAAGGTGGAAAATATTACGAATGTACTGTGTGGAGTAGGTGTACAGACTACAAATGTACCATCTGTAGTCTGTACAGTGTACACGACACAAATTTCTTAAATTAGGTATAGTTACATTAAAAAAACTATCTAAATCAAGATGGCTTTTAAAGAAGCTGTCTTTTTAAAATCATAGATACAAAAAATATAAGGTATGAACCCGCTTTTTTTGTATCAGACGTTTATTTCAGAAAATATAATTACAACCGGACTTGTTTCAACATTTTATGAATGTTTTAATGGTATTACAAACTTTAACTTTTTTTTAAATAGAGTTTATGTCCTAGAACATTTAGGCCTATTTTGCACGCACTATCCAGGCAAAATGTACGTTTCCATTAGGATGCACTGGTTCTTTTTTTAAGCGGGTGAAGTGGCAGGAACTATATTTATAAATATTTTAATTTTTATATTTTTTTCTATTGTCATGACTAAGGTTGCATTTTTTATTTTACCTACGTCTTATTACAAGTTAAAGTAGGTAGGTTAAATAGAAATGTATATTATATTATAGTAGAGTAACAGTAAAGTATTCAGTAGGTACATTTACTTCGCCTACACCAGCAGTTAAGTATTTTATGATTCAGATTAAACTTATTTTAAAAAATAAATGTCTGCAACTAAAAAACACTACCTACTTGGAAAAACTACTAACTAATTTATGAAATGGTAAGTAGAAAAAAATTAGCGTTACTTAAAACGTAGGTACTGAAGGAAACCGAAAATTATTGACATAATTTATAATTTTTGTTTAAGTTTGAGAGTGCCTTGGGCAACACAGATCGAGAATTAAAAATTAAAAATTGTTGTTTGTTTTTAATACAAAATATTATAATTAGTTAATATGGTTTCTAACCTATTTTTGGAAATAAAATATGTTTAATTTCATTTTCATTATATAATGTAATGTTTAACACCTGCCTTGGTTTATGTGGTTTACAACATACAAGTACATGTGCAAGAGAAATATTTTATAGAAGCTTGAAAATTTTATAAAATTTAAAACTAAATTATTTAAATTAAAAAAAACACTCAAAATACCAGATTATTTTAAATGGAGTAGGTATTGTATAAATCATTAATATTTTATTTATAAGTGGAACTATATTTTTTTTATACAGGTGCGTTTAATATTGGTGTACCTAAGTAGGTAACTAAATGCTAAGTGCATTTATTCAAAAACATGTTGAGTGTTTAAAAGTTATTACTTTTACTTCATGGATAAACCCATTCATCACCTACTTAGTCATCAAGATTTTTTATATTTCTCCGATTTATTTAATATAGGCCTAAGTTTGTTTAAAGTAGATTTAATTTAATTTGTATAAAATGTTGATTAATTAGAAAAAAGTAAAGAATTATTATGCATGCATACATACATATGCATATAGGCTTCGAGAGGCATCGTCATTCGCCACCCGCGGCCGGAGGTGTGTTCGAGTCGTCACTTTAGTCCATCATCGTTCGCGCCCGAGTGGAATAGTATCGCGTGCTCGTGCTGCACGGAGTCGCATATGCAGGCGCCCGGGCCGCGGCCCCGAGTGGGCTAGTGAGTACGCTACCGTAGCTAAAGCACATCGTTGACCTCGCGGGGCCGACTCGCGTTCACATCGCATCACCGCAGACCACTTGACCGACGATCACAACATACCTGCACAAACAAACGTCACCGAACTATATCCTTCGACTACGAGCGCGGCTCGAGCGCCCTCGAGACCTTCGGGCCACTCGAAAAATCAGCGGGCGGAGGGCCCCCCCTCCGATCGATCCACGCACCTGTACGGCGACGGCGGGTTGTTGGCCAACTCCAACTTGCGATACTCCTCGATGGGCGACAGGATGTCGGTCACCGAGAACGGCGTGGAGTGCTGGAGCTGCAGCTGGGAGAGGTTCTGCTGCAGCAGCGCCGACTTGGGCGATAAGCTCATCGCCAGCTCGGCGGCGCTCAGTTCCGGCAGCGCCTCCGCCGGACACGGCGAGTAGCCGCCGCCCTCCGCGGACATCCGACCGGTCGACACTCGACGCCACTCGACGGCTCAGCCTCTAGTGGCTCTCGGGGCGAGAGTGGCGCCCGAGCCCCCGGCGCGGGTTACGGCCACTCGAGCGGCCCCGCCCCCCGGGCCGGGCCCGGCCTCGTGGCGGGGCGCCTCGGCGCGGATTGGTGGAGCGCCCGGTGCATGGGTGGCCGCCGGGGGCCCCGGGCCCAGTCGGGGCCGCGCGTTGCGGCAGTGCGCCACGCCGCGTGGTGGGGGGCCGCCGCGACGGTCCGGCCGGTCGCCGGCTCCCGTAACAATTGTTGCCTTCTGCTCGTACGGATTGTGTGACGGCTCTTGCACATGAGATATTCGGCTTCGATAAGTTGTCTGTTTCCGTACACCTGTGACAGTACGTGTGCTATATGTTGTCTTACAAATGTGACACAACCCACATCACGTTTTGCCAAAGATTAATTAGTAATTTTAAATAAAGTTTAGTCTCTGTGCGATGGTAGTTACTTAATATTTACTTTTTTGAAATGTGAAATCTTTTCAAATGTGAAAATGTTTATCTACCCGTTTACCGAGATAGACACCTCATGAGATATACATAATATAGTTTTATTAGGAAGATGCGAAACGAAATAATGTGTAACTATAGTGAAATGTACGTAGGTGCGTTAATATATTTAGGTATATTTTTATAATAAGTGTGTGTAAACTTAAACAGGTATATTATGTTAAGTACCTACTTATATTTAGTTTAAACTTTAAGCTGGGAGCATCAAAACTGCCCAGTCTCCTTTTCCTAACACCTGTCTCACCATACCTATGTATTTACAATTTCAAAACAGTTTGTACTGTGTCCTTATTTTCATTTGTAATAATATACAGGTATGTTTTTTTCGCACGCATAGGCCGCCGACTGTATTTAAAAAATATTTCGGCGCCAAAGAAAACTGGCGGAAGAAAACCTCTGAGTTGTGTTCGGGACTTGGGAGTGTTAGTGTGTGCGGAAGAGTTGGGCATGTTTGTTGCTATAAAAAAATCCTGTTCGTTAGTCTCGCTAAAACTCAAGAACGGCTGGAGCGATTCGGCTATTTTAGTCTTGAAATATTCATGGAAGTCCCGGGTTGCAGTGAAGTTTAGTGAAGCTTGTATGCTCAACGAAGTGGGAAGCTAGTTCAAATATAAACAGTAGTTTAAATAAAAAGTTGATAGTTAGACCATAATATACCTGGTGGACATAATATACGGAATGTGATTTTTTATTTGCCAAAAAAATTCCAGCGATTTTCTTACGCCGGTCCTTCTCGTCAGATTAGTAAATGCTTCGTATAACGCCAATGATCTTAAACAAATATTTGTATGGCAAGAAATCAACGTTAAAAAAGGGCGTGCTTTGCATATTGTGTTTACCTAACCAAAGTGCTTTTAGGCTTACCACGCGCACGCAGCCTTAACGGCACCACAGTGGTAGGCATGGGCACAATAATAATAAATTACTTCCATATTGGTAGGTCATCATGTAGGACAATTCTAAAAGATTTAGTTTCAAATAGAATTTTCTTTAAAAATTATATAATCCAAAATGAAAGAAGTTATTAATCTTTCATAATAATAGGTATATCTATTATGTTTTTCAGTTATAATTAATTTATTATTTAAGCTTTTATACATGTGTTTCTTTTCTATTTTTCTAATTGCATCGTCTTAGGTCTGCCGATAGAAAAATCAAAACACATCGATAATAGAGATTAAATATCTCCTTTTATCTTTAATGAAAGTGTTCAAGTTATTTGTATCTGATCTTTTGTTTCGTTGGATTAATGTAGGATATTCGCTTCGTCTTCAGTTCTTATCAAAAGCGTCAATAAAAAGTTGTGTATTATATAGGTACCTATATTGTACCTACATGAACCTCCATCAAGAACCTACGTTCAATCTTCTTCTCTTCTTCTTATATATAAAAATGAATTACTGTTCGTTAGACTCGCTAATTTTTTGGTCTTGAACTATTCGTGGAAGCCCCGCTGTTTCTATGATCAACGAAGTGGGCACGGGTCAGCTAGTCAGTTATATTTGTTAACTTACATTGGAAAAATAGTATTAGGCAGTAGGCTCAACTCACATTGGCACGAAGTCGCATCGTCCCGTTGTTTGGTGTTTCCCCATAGCATATTCATCTCTATTTTATAGTAATTAATTTATAAATTGTATTGAGGCATGAACTAAGTAGATATCGTGCATTGCCGTATTTTTTTATAATGAATAAAAAATGCGTCGCGAATAAATTTATTTCGACTACTATGTCAGGCTGTCTGTCTCTCACCAAGCTTTATCACAAAAACAAAAACCCCGATAGCTAGCTATATTAATATAGAAATTGCATTGTGGTCGAAATTAGACTATATTTAAATGATATTTGACTTAATTTTCAGCTGTTTTGGATTCTTTTGACTGTATAGGTGCGCAATAAAAAATATGGAAGTTGGAAAGAAAATTTGACTAATCATACCTACCTACTGTTATAAGTTATTAATATCAAAGCTTGATAGTGTTTCGATTTTTCTTTATTTTTATCTATTTTATAAATCTCTAATTATTATATAATAAAAGCTTGAGCTTTCTGTCCCCTACATAAACTGTATCTAGGACAAATTTCATTCCACTCCGTTCACAGAATTCTTACAAAATTGTATCTAAAGGTTTTGCTTCCCTTGAAAGCTTTTTATTTGATGTTTAAATATATTGATCAATGTTTAATTGTTATATAAAATGTATTAGATAATGAAGTATGATCCTTTAATATTCCGGTGAAAGTATTGATAAGTGTGCACCATAAGCGAATATGTGAAAATATCGGTGATTTTGGTTTGTTACGTTTAGGTTAAATTTTTAAAGGGGACGTACTACGTAACTGTGTAATATGAATGTAAATTTATATAGGTATATATTTTTATTATTTTATTATTAGCTCTATTTCGATTCAATATGATCGTTATGTAAACAATACTCAATAATATGGTCTGCTTTATATTATTATTGTAATTTAGGCATTTGTCACTCATTCACCGAGCAAAACACGTAGACTACAAACCCATGTACAAAATGAACCTGTGAAATGAACCAACGTAAGTAACGCATAGAAGGCTGTTACTCTGAGCGCTATGCAGTCATTTCTGAGCGCTACATGTGAGTAGTAGAGTAGAAGCGACCGAATATAGTTATAGCGACCCTTGGCTTTCGAACCCGGACATGCAAAAATGTACGGCGTTCATGGGTAAAGACAGTATAAGTATGTGTACAAAATTCTTTGTAAAAAGATTCTTATGATATTTGTTGTTTTGCTGTCTTACGTCTATTTCTCCTTTCTTTCTACTCTAGTCTAATTGTCTGTGAAAACTTGTAATCGGCCTTCTTGTGATATTATGTTAAAACTGTCCTGTATGATCTAGCTATAAGTTTCCCTAAATAAATAAAATAAAAAAGAATTACACAAATGTAGTATAGTATCTAATGAATGACCTATGTTGCTTCTACAGTTACCGTTGCATTATAAATTTTTACTGTCTTTCGGCACCACCAATTTAGGTTTTTCGACATTTATAAGGTATAAAAGCCGTATATTAATAATAATCAGTCGCAGTTCCTTACTTGTACCTGAGAAATTCCTTTTCTTCACGTATACTCACCTGTGCCGTTCATAAACGACGGCATACCGTGCAAAATTATCATGTGACATAATAACAGCCTTGTAAGCGTTATTCCCGTTGGTTCATTTTACAAGTAAATTTGTTCATGGGCTTGTAGGCTAGTGTCACGTCGATCACATTAAATTGAGGCGGAGTAGGTACACAAACTTACACAACAGCAAATAACATATTTTTCAGTAATTAATTTAATACTTGTACAATAGTTGAGGACTTTCAATGTGGTTTATTGTTAAGGTATTTTAAAATAACTAATCATACCTTCTCAATTCTACAAAGTTATCCTATCGAGAGCCTGTTGTATCAGTTTTTTAGTTCTGTTAAACAATTTCACTAACCTACTAACACAGTCATATGCCACTATTGCCAGGCTTGCAATTTTTATGTTTTCTTACTAAAATAATTTTAATTTAAGAAATATTAATTATTATCTATATCTATATACTTATAATAAAACTCTAGAGAGGTCAATTCTGTACATTGAATATTTTTTCAAAATTGTTATTGGAGGATGATTGGTGATCGACACTGATGCCAAAAATGCAATCAATAAATTTTTTGTCTGTCTGTCTGTATGTGCACGCATGGAACAAAAAACACTGAAGGGATTTTAACCAAACTTAGTACGATTGTAGTCCATACTCCTGAGCAGGTTATAGGCTATAAAACATAACGCTGAGACACATAGGAGCCGAGTAGTGACGATAAATTTGAAGTACGGGGCGATCCTGATCTACCTACACAGCGACGCGAAGCAATAGAAAACAGTATTTTTAACCGACTTCAAAAAAAGGAGGAGGTTTCTCAATTCAAATAGTCGGCGTCGGTCGTCGGCGTCGCGGCGTCGGACGTCGGCGTCGCGGCGTCGGCGTCGGCGTCGCGGCGTCGGGCGTCGGCGTCGCGGCGTCGGCCGTCGGCGTCTGGGCGTCGGGCGTCGGCGTCGCGGCGTCGGGCGTCGGCGTCGCCAGACTGGTTTTGGTCGCAGCGTAATATTATATAAATGGACAATCCAACAAAAATATTTTTTTTAATCGGACCAGTAGTTCCTGAGATTAGCGCGCTTAAACAAATAAACAATTCACATTTGGGGACTTTCGTTGCATGCGCTGCAAAAAAAGAGTTTTTAGAATAGCTAAGGTAGGTCCGTATAATGCCCTATGTTGGTATATTTAAGCTACGATAAATTTTTTGAATTACCCATACCCGTGTTTGCCTGGAAGATACTGCTACCGAGTAATAAGGAGTAATAAGTAGATCATTGTGTTACCTGTACATACGAGTATGTACAGGTAACACAATGATGTGTTATTTTTCTCTTTCATGCAGTGTATCCAATAATTCATCCATTCATTCATTCAATTATTCATTATTCCTTTCATTCATTCATTCGTTTATTCGTTAATTCAACTATTCATTCATTCGACCATTCAAAATTCAAAATTCATTCCTTCATTCGTTCGTCCATTTCATTTTCGTTCGTTCGTGCAGTGAATGAATAAATGAATGAATGGACGTTATGTCTTCGCTCTCTCGCGCGATAATGGGAGAGGATTAACGATACCTATGTTTTAATCACAACATGACATACCATATCCGTAGGGTGACAGAGTAAGAAAATCATGTCCTAATCAACTATCTTCCCCGTGGGTGTCGTAAAAGCGACAGAATTATTATATTTTTGGAAATGGGCACACAACACTACGCTCGCCAACCCGCCTGCGAAATAAGGCCATACTCCTGTATAGGCGATTATATTCTGAATTGGCAGGCGGTTTTGCAGTGGATTGATTGGTAAGAATACTTTGGTGGAGGCTTGTGTCAAGCAGTGGATGATATAGCTAAAACTATGAACTATTTCGTACCGTAACTCGTCGAACTGTTCCTAGTTTAAAATTATTTGTGTGAATAAAGTTTCTTATCTATTTTCTATAAACCTGACTACAGCATTATGTGTATACTAAAATAAAATAAGTAGGTTTATGATTTTCGTTAATTTCCTGATCTCTGTAATAATTATAGATATGTAAATGTGCTAATAAATGCCTAACCATACAAAGTCGTTTAATTTCTTAAAATTCTGCCTGTTTGTTCATGACATAATAACTAATATGTATTCCCAGTAGACATTGGGAAAATTGCTTGCTTAGAAACCTTTCACAAGAGCATTCCCGCGACAGTTAATCGTATCTAGATATCTTGGAGGCTAGTAAGAATTCATTTATTTAGAAACAACCTTAAATAATATAATTCCAAAGTGATAAATATACATAAATAAGTAATAAGTACCAGCTGATAAATCTTATTCTGGAACCCAGTAAATCTTTAAGGGCCGATTTTTCAATCGTTAGATAACTTTTATCTGTTGAATAAACATGTGACTTTGACATTTGTTCCATACAAAATCTGCCAAAGTCACATATTTATTCCTTAGATAAAGTTATCTGATAATTGAAAAATCAGCCCTAAGTCTGTAAGACAGATGAGTGTTAGGCGAGCCTAAGAAATACAATAGACAATCACATCATGTTCCATCACTTCTTGCGATGCTGGGACATCCCCTAAAGCGCTAAGGATGATCGTGTTGCAACTGTTATCTAAGTATGACTAAGTAGTAAGTACTAATGTATACATGTACATAAGTATAATACTAAATACGACTTAGACGACCTCTGTAGCGCAGTGGTTAAGCGCGTTGGTGCTCGAGGGAGAGGTCGCGGGTTCGAATCCCGCCGAGGGAACAAAAAATTTTCAATGTTCCTGGGTCATGGATGTGTATTAAATTTGTGTATATTATAATAAAAATCTTAAATATGTGTAGGTATAGATATTAAAAGTATTATTATATATTTCCGTTGTCTGGTACCTGTAACACAAATTCTTCGTATACTTATCACGGGGCAGATTGACGTGGTGTGAAGCGTCCATAGATAAAAAAAAAATGAACATATTAGACTTATTAACATTATATTCCTAGTCACTACCACTGCTGTCCTACTTTACGAAGGCCTCTTGGCAACCTTTTTTTTTTTTTTGATTTCGCAAGGGAAATGCGTTACGCATCCCCCCGGGAGGGTCCCCGAGGGGTATGTGGGACTCCCGGCTCACTACGGCCGGTTTACCCACTAAAACCACTTGCGGATTGCCATCAGCCTTTATGTTGGGTGGAGTGCCTGGATCTGTCTAAACACAGGCTACTCCTCCCTCGACCGGCCGGTTCACCTCTACAGGGACCGGACTTCCATCAAATTAAGAGAGCGCTCCGGCAAACTGAAGCGCTCTCCTCGGCGCCGAGACTGACAAAGCCGGGGAGGTTACCCATCCCTCTACCCGGAGCCCCGTACTAGACGTGAGATGGGAGGGCCGCAAAACGACGCCTCCGCACCCCCGTCCTGCGCCGGGCCTCTTGGCAACCTAACCTAACCTAACCTAACCTAACCTAACCTTACCATACGCCGTGGACAATTACTGAGAAAAAGAAACATACCTAGGTACTTAGATACTTACTCTTATGAATCAGCCAGGATTTCGTTTCAGCTCTTTTGTTGGGTTGTCAGGTTCATGCCACATAACTTTTTATTTTCCTTATTAACATTATATTAACATCCATTGCTAATTGATTCAAGATTAATTGCAAAACACTACACAGTATTTTTAGAAATAATATTATTATTGTTGTTATACAACGTAAATAGCGCACTCTACCGTCGAATAGATATTTTAATTAGCGCCATCTGTTTTCGTTCAGTGGTACGAAGCAAGCGGATACACCTGCCTCCATCTATTACAAATTAAATGAAAAAAAAAAGTTTTTAAACGTCAATTTATTGTGATACGAAAATCATAAGTTTACAATATATATTATTAGCCATGTTATTACACAAACTGTCTTTGAATAAAATAAAGTTATAAAATATTTTAATTTATTATATTTTGACATTTCTACACTCAAATTCTTTAAAAATAATATATTCCATTGACACTCCTGTTCGAGGCTGGCCACATTCTCGCTGTCTCCGTTTCAGCAAGTATGTAAATGTCATTTTTATAAATATAGGTTTACATTAAAAATCAAAGTTATCGGCTGGGTGCTTTCAATTTTAATAATTCTGCGATTTCGTAAAAATTTTTACATATCTCCGCGATGTATTTGTCGAGCGAGCATAACCTCCTTGTTAGCGTCACGTAACATTCAAAGGCTCCGATGGTTAGGAAGACGATGGTGCTAAGTACGGAGTGGGCGCAGGTGGAAGTAGTCGAGCTCACTAACGACGGCAACGGCCTGGGGTTCAATCTGGTCGGTGGAAGGAGCACGGGCGTGGTGATCAAATACGTGCTTCCTGGCGGGATCGCCGACAAGGACGGGCGGCTGCAGAGCGGCGACCACGTTCTACAAGTGGGATCGGTGAATTTGCGCGGATTCACTTCAGAGCAAGTCGCGGCTGTTCTACGACAGACGGGTCCCACGGTGCGCCTGCTGGTGGCGAGACCCTCGGACCCCGCCGCCGCGCTACGAGCGCCGATACCGGGTACTGCCCTAGTGCCCACAAAGTTGCTGGCGGACCCTGACCTCCTCGACCGCCACCTCATAGAGGCAGGCTACGGCGCCGTCTACGACTTATCGCAATGTTATGGTGAATACATTAATGAGAATGGAGACGTAGAGAACTTAGTTGCTGCAAGTATAGTGAGTGTAATTGGTGAAAACCCTCAACAGATTCCAGATCATCCTATAGTGTCACAGACTGTGTCTCCAGCTATAACTATATCCGTGCCGATTGAACTGCCCACCTTACCAGAAATAGAGATTGTTCATGTTGATCTGAACAAAAATGTTTATGGATTAGGCATCACTGTTGCCGGATATGTCTGTGAGAAGGAGGAGCTGTCAGGCATATTTGTGAAAAGTATAATTGAAGGCAGTAGTGCAGAACAAAGTGGAAAGATTCGGTTGAATGATAGAATCATTGAGGTGGATGGTATTTCCCTGGCCGACAAAAGTAATCCTCAAGCTGTAGAGTTATTGAGAAACACGGGAATATCAGTTCACTTGGTGCTAGAAAGATATCTTCGAGGCCCCAAATTTGAGCACCTTCAGCTGGCCATATTTAATGAGGAGAGACCTGCTTCTCCCACACCTTCTGCAACAACTCTAACTTGGTTCCCAGTACCCTCCCAAGCTGATAATAGCACTGTTGAAATAGAACCCGAGCCAGAATCAAACACTACTATTGACTCTAGTGTTTTGGAAGTTGGTGACATTGAAGCTGAAATATCAGAACCCTCTCAGGAAGAATTAGACCGAAGATTCAATGAAATATTAGCTGTAGATAAGGAAGAAATCAAAAGGAAGTGGGAAGAGGAATTGGGATCTGGCAAAGAAATACTTATAGCAGAAGTGAGCAAATTATCAGGTTTAGGCATAAGTCTTGAGGGAACAGTTGATGTGGAGGGCGGACAGGAAGTTAGACCTCACCATTACATAAGGTCAGTGCTTCCCGAGGGACCAGTCGGACAACAGGGTACATTCATAGCTGGAGACGAACTACTAGAAGCTAATGAATATAGATTGTATGGTCTGACACATACTGAAGTTGTGAATATATTGAAACAGCTGCCAAATCGTGTTAGGTTGGTTTGTGCACGCAGTAGCACTGAAAGTGGCCCCAGACCAGTCATAAACTTATCACAGGACCGTGAGGGTTTTGAAGCACGGAAGATAATTTCAGGAAGTCTCAATAATTTAACTACTATTGTGAAAGCTCAATCTGATACCTCAATCAATACTTCCAGTACTGCAACACTTACAAATCACTCTGCAAACTCTAAAAAATCTCGTTCTTTGGAGTGTGTGTCAGGTCTAGCAATGTGGCAGAGCAAAGAAGATATTGTAGAGCTTGTGAAAGGTGATCAGGGACTTGGATTCTCGATTCTAGATTATCAGGACCCAGTAGATCCCAACGGCACTGTTATTGTCGTAAGGAGCTTGGTGCCCGGTGGAGTTGCGGAGAAGAGTGGGGACATAGCACCGGGAGACAGGGTGATATCTGTGAATGGGGCCAGTATTAAAAATGCGACATTGGACCAAGCTGTTCAAGCATTAAAAGGGGCACCACGGGGAGTGGTCAAAGTAGGAATAGCCCGACCTCTCCCCAGCAACGATAACAGTAAATCTAAGAGTACCACCACACTAAACACCAAGCCAAGTTAATCTCGGCTTAATCTCACTCACTGTGTTATAACTAGTCATATTTGAAATCATATCTCCTATACGCTTATTAAAGCATTTTTAAATGCGTTTAGAACGCGCTCAGTGAAATATTAGTATAGTATCTAATTTTACACCAAATTTGTATTAGATAAATAGGACTCCCTGCTTATAAAACTCTTAGAAATATATATTATATTATGATAAAACTAACGCTTTACTAGCTAGATTACATATCTTGAGTCACTCAATGTTTTGTATCGCACACTACTTTACATACAAAAACATTTCATTACTAAATAATAATGTAAGTTGTTGATACCTTAATTCTGTTAGTAAAAAAGTACAGCCAGTTTGAATGTTGTCAGAATTTTAAACTTGCCTATGTTTGTGATATGCATTTTCATAACACTTACCAGTATGCTATATTTTATCCTTACATGTATTACTAACTTATTGTCTATAAAGGTATTATACAAGGTGCTACAAATAACAACTATCTACCTTTTTAAGGATTTAACTGTTTTGCAGAACACAATTATTAAAAATGTGTAGTATAGTTTTTAGTAATTTCATTAGAATATGATTGGAGAAGGTGTGTGCAAAATAATACCACAACACTGAAATTTCAATATACTTACATACACTGTAAAACATATAATACACTGTAAAATAAAAATATACTGTAAAACATATTGTTTATGGTTGTGTGAATAACTATTAAAGTCAAAATTTATTTAAAGTAAATAATTTAGGCAGAATTAAGGTTCAAGATCAACTACAATCAGTGGCTTTAAAAGATCACTTTAGTAGAATAATAATGTGATTCATACTTTACTAATGTTTTATAAATATTTCTGTTGAACATGAAATTCTACAGGGTGATCTTTTTGGTCCCCTCTAATATTATCTTAATATAGTGTAGGTGTAGTGTAACTGCTGTAGATATTACCCAAGGGGAACAATTATACATGTAACTTCTTTTATATGTAAATAAATTTTAAATGTTCATGGTCAAAGATTATAATATTATAGGGACTCGTCAAGTATCCTAAGGATTTGGTGGCTCTTATTAGATAAAAATATAAATCCTCACGTTGCATTAGGGCCGATTTCTAAAAGTCTAATCAAATATTATCATTAACTAACATGAAATTCAAGCAAAAACCCATATTGAATGATGATTGTTGAAACATTTATCAGATACAAAGATAGTGACATATTTTATGTAATTGCATTACGATTGCACTCGCCAGGCTGCTAAATGTTTCATCAATCAGCATTCAATATGGGTTGTTAACTTGAATGCCAAGTTAGTTAATCATAGTTTTGATTAGCCTTTCATAAACCGGCCGTTTGTCGGATGTAAGTAAAAAAAATACTTCAAAAAGTAAAAACAAATGATATATTATTTAATATGCCATACTTTTACATAATATTACGACATAAATACAACACTATTCATTTTAGTAATATTTTGTACCTACAACATGTAATGTTCATTCTAGTATTTAATAATTTATTTATTTCATATTAATGGCTTATTAAACGTTCGCCTCAGCTGCTTCCAGCAAACGAAAGTAATGTACAGGGTGCTCCAAGTTTATTATAAATTTTATGTCGTGTATTCTCAACTTTTATGGCAATATAAATTTTGTTGTGACGGCAGTTTAGAAAGTAGACTCGCTTTGTCCAACATTATTGTTCTTTGTATAGTATTGTATTTTAAAGCATTATCCTTTTTTTTTAATATTGTAAGTTGTGTTATGCTATTAAAATAGACATCTACCAATATGAGTTTTACAAAAAGATTATCATTGGTCTATTTTACAAAAAGAAACTTGAAATCTTCTAGTATAATTTTTATTTAAGACTATCAGTACAGAAACTTAGGAACAGTCGGGTGTAAAGCTTTTCTAGGACAGTATTATTGCCATAAGGTGACTGTATAGCACGTCCCTTTTTATTTTATCCTAAACGTAAACAAACTAAAAACACCGAATTTTGCACATATTCATTTATTGTGCACACTTATCAACACTTTCACCGGAATATTAAAGGATCCTAATTTATTATCAAATACATTTCATAACAATTAAACGACTGTAGAATATATTCTGTAGTCTGTGGATTCATCGTCCTCATAGTTGCAAACAATACCTAGTCATTATATTGTATTCGCATCACTTACTAGTTTATGGTTGTGTCATAGACGGGTTTGTTTACGTTTGGATTAAAATTAAACGGCAATAATACAGTGGTGAGTGATAATATTCTATGTAAACAAAACAGAGCGGTGTCGGGTTTCCAAGACGTTCATTCACTGATGTTAAGACAACTCTATCCTAGGAAATCAGAGCTTAAGAATTATTTTACAGGTTAATATGAGAATAAATAGTCAATAGATACATATAGTAATATAGATGTATATTTAAGCCAATGTCAAATACATAGTCCAAAGTATAGAATATCTCTACTAGAGATGTAACGGATATCCGGTAACTATCCGGTATCCGGCCTATCCGGCCTTGTTTTCACTATCCGGCCGGATACCGGATAGTAGTAAAGTATCCGGCCGGATACCGGATAGTAAAATTTTAAAAAATCTTATTATTTTATAAAGGCAAATCATACTCCAATAGGTTGTGGACACCGTTTATTTTTATAATCGCACATCAAAAATGTTGTTTTATAAACAAGTCGCAAATTGTGATGAATAAATACCAAATTTTACGCGATAACACTCGAACGCCCCCGAGTTGACCCGATCTCCGGTTACGTGCGACCCGAATGCGCCTGAATATTTCCGATCTCGTTCACCGCGCCAATATTCAAATTAAACTTATTATTATAACGGGTGTAAAAAGAGCAGTCACTATAACTTTGGGATATGATAATACTACCTTTTCTCATTGTAGAATGTATTTTTTTTTACAAAAATTTCAAAATAAAATTTTTTTGTCTTATTGTTATTTTTGCGACAAAAAAATAAGAAATGGTAAGAAGTTAAATTTTTTTTTTAGTTTTTGACAAAAAAAATATAAAAATAAATACATTTCCAAAACGAGGAAAGGTAGTATAGTCGTGTCTCAAAGTTATAGTTGCTTTTTTTACACACTGTATATTATCTTAAGGCCGGATATCCGGCAGCCGGATATCCGGCGCTCCGGCCTAGTAGCTTGCCGAATATCCGGTATCCGGCCAACCTACTATCCGTTTCATCTCTAATCTCTACGCCTTACGGTCAAATACTGAACGGCTAGTTAGGAGCTGTCACTGCTCGGCGGAATGCCAAGAACAGCATGTTACTTGAGCGCCACTTAATTTAAGTATTCAGCTGTTAGCCATTTTACAGTGAGCATAGAAGCTTACTTAGTATGTACCTACTACCTACATAGCAGATATTATAGTGCTAACATTTTCCTAAATAAAATAGCTGCCATAAGTAACTGTATAATATTTTTTGTATTCACAAATTACGCTAAGACTATTTTAATAAGACACAGAACACAATGGATATTTAGTACAGATAATAATACAGTACCCCGACTGTTCCATAGGATATTTTTCTAAACGTACAACGCTACGCTTCGAATCTAGACTTTAAATAAAATTATGTTGACTCATATCTTCCTCTTCCGACTGAAATAGAACATAGTGAAATGGGGTTTCGGGGTAGTTTCGGCTTCATTTTAGACATATCTGTAATAGATTCGTTTTTATATTTGGTATTGTGGAATAGAAGAACCGATTGTCTTCATTATAAGGTAGACCTCAAGTTAAAGATTTGCTCCTGTCTGTTATTATAAAAATATGAATTGTTAGCTTAGATTTAATATTCTTTTGTAAGCTTGTTTTTACTTTGTCCCATAGTACTTTACATTATATATATTCTAGCTATTAGCTAGTATTTTATTGGTGCTCTCTATTGCCTCAATATATCTCTATCTCGCAGTAGCTCTAGTAGTCTTAAGACTAGAGCCTCCATTCTAGTCGTCTAGTGGATAGTCACTAATTCGTCGTTTAGTTACATAAAGCTAATTTATTTGTATTCGTTTATTTTGTATAACAAAACTATGTTATTGAACTAAAACATCGAACTTATGATTTTGGAAAATTCTAGATCTTATGTCTAAACTTATTTATATTTTGCACAGAGGAAGTATAAATTTTAAGGCGGAATATTTATTAAGTGTTTTTGTAAGAGAAAAGTAGAAAATATGTATCGTTTTTCTGTGATTAGACAGCCACATGTTTTGCATAGTGTTACGCATATCACCCGATCCCAATAACATTTACTTCGAGCATTAGACCGCACTGTAATTACTTCACGAACTAGCTGTACCTACACGAAATGAGCATATTATATGAAAAAGAATTAAAACTTCTAAAACAATTATGCTTGACTTTTATTTACCATAATTGTAAGGCATAAGAAACTTATTTTTTTGTTTAAGTAACGCCGAATTTTCAAGAGAGCCGAGCCGCCGAGCTTTCAAAACAAAATAGCTAGATCAAAATCGGCTCATTTGTTTGGAAGGTACGATGCAACAGACGCTCAGATACGTCAAAATAAAAACACCCCTCTGTTTCGTCGAGGGTTAAAAACAAAACAAGTAGCCTATTGCTTGTAGTTAAAATAAAATTATATTTTTGAATAGATATGCTTACGATCCGATGTGTCTGTCGCAGTCATCTGGTTGAATCTGCTTATTTGATTGAATGACTAGCGTGGTCATTTAATGTCGTCAAAACCTGCTCGTACAGATAGCAATGTGTTGATATATTTTTGATTAATTTAATTTAATGTGCGTTATAATAGTACACATTCGGAAATTTTGAAGTTTAAAAATAAAATATTAAATAACTGTCCAATCTCGGATTCATTGAATTTGTTGGTAAAAATAGAATCCAATTAACGTGCGAGTCATTCAATCAAATAGCAGATTCAACCAGATGATGCGACATGTCTACTGCTTATGTATCAATGCTGCTCGAACAGATACAGTGTGTGATAACTAGGTAGGTACTTTGCGTCCAACTAGTAACTACATATGAGGGGAAGTGACTGCTGAATATTTGATAGGACGGGTCCAATGGTCATGTTACTATTAATGGTACTTAAACTTTGAAGTCCTATCTATTTATAGCTTAATCAATAGATATACGCGCAATACGAAATTCTGTAAACCGTAGGTACATTTAATCAAAATAAAAACCGTTTTAGTTCAGAGTCTAAACCACACCAAATTTGATGAAAATCCATTCAGCAGTCATTAAGCTGAAATGAAACATAACAAAAAGCAACCAACACTAAAATAAAAAAACTTTTCGAAGCAGCCTGTACCTACTATTTATCAAGGACGGAAGCCCTATGAATATGGTCGAGCTTAGTGAAGCCGATAGAAATGGAATGAGAACCCTGCGCCATTGCCACCTATATAGTACTTAGTCGCAGTATATTCACTTTGGTCACAGTAACACAGGATCGTCATTTCATAGAGAAACATCCTGTATAGGTAGGAGTATACAAGTATTATTGAATAATACTTGTATACTCCGGACAAACCTTAATGGTTTTTGGAGTATTGAAAAACAACATTTTATGTACCTTTATTAAAATAAATAAATAAAAAAAAAGTATTTTCTGCGTGGCTTATCATAGAGTAGGTACTACAATGTAAATCATTATAGGCGTTTTATTTATTTATGTATCTACCTACGTATTACAGCGACAGAAATAACGGGTAGGAGTATACAAGTATTATTGAATAATACTTGTATACTCCGGACAAACCTTAATGGTTTTTGGAGTATTGAAAAACAACATTTTATGTACCTTTATTAAAATAAATAAATAAAAAAAAAGTATTTTCTGCGTGGCTTATCATAGAGTAGGTACTACAATGTAAATCATTATAGGCGTTTTATTTATTTATGTATCTACCTACGTATTACAGCGACAGAAATAACGGGTAGGAGTATACAAGTATTATTGAATAATACTTGTATACTCCGGACAAACCTTAATGGTTTTTGGAGTATTGAAAAACAACATTTTATGTACCTTTATTAAAATAAATAAATAAAAAAAAAGTATTTTCTGCGTGGCTTATCATAGAGTAGGTACTACAATGTAAATCATTATAGGCGTTTTATTTATTTATGTATCTACCTACGTATTACAGCGACAGAAATAACGTATTGTGTGTCGACAGCGATGTGGGTGCCTAACCTGCCCGTCACCCTCCTCACCGGCGCGGCGGCCGGCGCCGGCATACTGTGTATATTCAAGTGAGTATCGACCAAAAATAATAAGCTACCACATCGATATCGGTGTCGATGGTCAATTTCGTTATTGCCACGCCAGCTACGCAGGATGTGCGCAATAGATAAATGCAATGCTCTCTCTTTAAACTTGCAACCCAGGAGAAGAATCCATGCGTCGGATAGTCGTGAAGTCGTCCTGTTCTATGCCTCGAGAGTTGCGGAAGGGCGAATTCTCTTAATATTATGCACACACTTGGGCACCAATAAACTTCTTTACTGACTATTGAGCCGCTTAATACGATAAACTATAAAATGGGGTTGGAAACAGCTGCCATGTGTGAAGTACTTATTGACTAGAAAATTGAATAGTATCTCATAGTCCTTTAAAAGAACCCATGAATTTTGAACATCAAACTCGTACTGACCCCTAATTCCTTCTGATGAAAACATTTCAGAGACATGTACGGAGGCACGGCGTTCGACAAGAAGGTGCGCGCGGAGGGCCAGACCGTGATAGTGACGGGCGCCAACACCGGCATCGGCCGCGAGGCCGCCGCCGAGTTCGCCAACCGCGGGGCCAAGGTCAGTGCTGCTGCTCTAGTACCACCGCAGTTCATTGCTTCCAATAGCGTATGGTAATTGGTAGAAACAGACCAAGGGCAGTAAATAATAAATATGTACAGAATATATATTTTCCCAAGGAAATTTATTTTAAATGTTTTAATATATAATATGCTTATGTAAACAAGCTTTTCCTTTATTTACATAGAAATATTGTGATTAATTTTCCTTATAAATCTCGATATGTCGAAGACTTGCACTCATCGGCGGCGCGGGCACTGCTGCTGGGATGCTTTGAAGTAATTGAAGACAGAACTATCATTCCCCAATTATTCTTTAGTTTCTCGGTGTGACCAGTGCAAGGAATAAAATAATACTAAAATTATTAGAAATGTGCGAATTAAACGAAACCTTACCAAGGTAGGAGGTAAGGTCGCCATCGCTATTAGTAAAACTGAAAGACTTAGGACCAATGCAATTGTATTTCTTGCACGGTGAATACTTTATTAAATTGCCAGCATTATAGTATGTGTCTTTCTTTTTACAAAAATATTGGAATGGATTTAAACAGAGTGTTAGCGTCACTCTTGTTGGCAGTCGGTTAATAAAGCTGACCTAGATACTTGATGTTGAAAGCTTTCTGTCATTCACTATTGTTATATTCATGCGGTTTATGCATTTCCCAAATTGGTCCATACTTAAGATTTTACTAGCATAAAGTGCTAGCAGCTTATTTACACTGTTGTGTCGGTTATCCCTCCCACTGGGTTAAGAGAGAGTACTCCCGGGTATGGCGTACATACTTCGATACTATTAACATTTTACATCGCAGGTGTTCATGGCGTGCCGCGACATGGTCAAATGTGAGGCGGCGCGGCGCGACATCGTGCTGGAGTCGGGCAACAAGTTCGTGTACTGCCGGCCCTGCGACCTCGCCAGCGTGCACTCCGTCAACAAGTTCGTCGACAGGTAATGACTTTGTGACGGGTATTATCTCATAGGCGGGCCACGTTGCCCGTATGACAGACAAACGAGGTGGGAAAAGAAGAAAAGGACGATCCAAAGAAAAAAAAACACAGTAGGCGAAGTGTGGATGACAAGGGAAAGTGAACGCAAGGAATGGGAGAAGTTGGAGGAGGCCTTTATCCGAAAAGGAGCCATGCCACCAAACTAAAATTACATAATATTAAGTAACAAAAAAAAGAAAAAGTTTTTATATATGTATTATTATATAAAAACTTTTTATTTTATTATATATATATATATATATTAATATTATTTTTTAATTATTTTATACTATTACTTGTAGGATGTAAATAACAACCTAAGCAAAATATGGGAATAAAGGGCATTATTATTATTATCTTATCGCAGCGCCCTGCTGATCTTTCCGAACTACACGTCGAACTACAGTCGGTCCGAAACTCATTTACTTCCATTCATCATCAGATTCAAGAAGGAGGAGCCGCATCTGCATGTGCTGGTGAACAACGCGGCTGTGCTGGAGCCCCCCGCGCGCCTCACGGCCGACGGCTTCGAGACGCAGCTCGGCGTCAACCACCTCGGACACTTCCTGCTTACCTCGCTGCTGACTGACACGCTTAAGGTCAGTTTGTTGTGATTTCGCTATCGTCTCATGCTCAAGGTTAGGGAGTTTCATCGTGTTAAACTCCCACACCAACATCGTTTTCGGTGGCCGGTTTCATTGCACCCCGGCCAGCTACGCATTAGTTATTTTTATAGTGCCCAGTTTTGTGAGCAATACTCAATCACACACCCTCCTCTCCTCTTATTACTCTGATAAGTGATAACGGTTACCCCGTCCCGCTAGGGACACTGGCGAGACTTCGTACTATACTTTGTTTTATTAATAAAAATCTTTTTAAACCGTGGGGTTCCGGAGTAAGAATAGCACCTCACCATCAACCATCTTTCTCGTGGGTGTCGTAAAAGGCGACATGGGCGGCAGCGTGGGGATTCCGCGGACATGTTATTCCAAACCACCTTCCGTGGCGAGTATAGGCATGAAATACTTTGGCGGAGGCTCATATCTAGCAATGGACGTCACAAATTCGCCTTTGACTTTCTGCTTAGTATATCCATTAATTTACAATAGGCCATTCTGAACGCTCATTGGTGAACATCACTCGCAACTTCGCTTACACGCTACGTTCACCAATAAGCATTAAGAATGGCTCGTTAATATGATAGCTACTCGGCTATTTGATCAGTCTTTCAGAGACCGGGGATTACTCTTCAAATTAGCAATCATAGTGATATATTGCAGCAATCGGCGCCGAGCCGCGTGGTGGTGGTGACGTGCAAGGCGCACTTCAAGGGCCGCATCAACCGCGACGACCTCAACAGCACCGGCGACACCGGCACCACCGGCACCAGCGCCGCCTACAACCAGAGCAAGCTCGCCAACGTGCTGTTCGCCCGCGAGCTGGGCAGACGGATGCTGGGTAGGGTCTATACTAATATCGCTGCTTCTTCAGTATGAATCGGTCCTTACACATTAGGTAGGTATATATGTTGCTAGCTGTTCCGGCGAATTTCATGTGGTATGAAGTTTTATTAGGATTAAGTTACTTGATGCACTGTTAGCAGCGCCACCTACCTTGTCCAATTAATACGCTGCAACTTTCCGAAAAAGCTATCCATTAGTGACAAGAAGATCAATGCAGTAGTATTTGCGTTTATCGCGAACATACAGAGAGACGCGACAGAAGTGTTTGTTTTATAACATGTAGTTTTTTCATGAGTTGAATATTAATATCTCCGTCTGTACAGGCTCGGGCGTGGCCGTGTCGGTGGTGGACCCGGGGTTCTCGGACACGGACATCACCCGCCACCTGCCGATGTCCCGCAGCGTCACGCGCTTCGTGGTGTACCCGGTGTTCTGGCCCGTCATGAAGAACGCGCGCACCGGCGCGCAGACCATCCTGCACGCGGCGCTCGACCCCACGCTCGGAGATACTAAGGGGGACTACTTTGTGTGAGTACTGTGTTCAAACTCTCACGTGCAGGAATCCCGTTTTGAAAAGTGTTTTCAATGTATACACGTTAATTTCATAACACAAAGTTTCGAAAATACGATCAATAAGAGGATTAAAAATAACAGTGTGTTTGAGCAAGAAAAAGATAACAGACAGAAAAATACAGTGTTAATATAAAATAGGAGCAAGAAAAAGACGACGGAGACAAAAATAATACATGGAAATACTCTACGTATGAACACTTGTTCAGTTATGACAGATACTCGTACACATCGCCAGTCGTGTCGGGTAGCCGTCCCACTGTTCTGGGAGTAAAACGAAAAGAGAATGACCTTCTATATTGTTTTCAATTTAAAAAAGTAGTTAAAGAACGTTTGTGTGCTAAAGCTTATTATAAGATTAATGATTATGTTAATGATAGCACACCCTGGGAATAAGGTGGCAACTTTCGACTCTACTTCTATTTTATAAAGTATACTTTTGTTTATTGTAATTTATGTTAAGTTATAACATTGTTATATATATTTTTTTAAAAAGAACAATTTACTCATCTTTTTGCTAAAAGGTGGCCCCGAGCGAGTTTCTTACGCCGATTCTTCTCGCCGGGTTAGTCCCCGAACCGGTGGTAGGTCATCATGTAGGACAATTCTAAAAGTGTTAGTTACTAACCGATTTGGAAATAAAAGATTTTTCATTTTCATTGGGCACAATAAAAAGCTGTGCACCTGGTTATAACTAAACCGGTGAACGACACCGAAATCGGAGTGAGAGTTTGTTGTTACGTATCTGCGCAGGGACAAGGAGCTGGCGCTGCCGTCGACGGAGGCGCAGGACTACGAGCTGGGGCTGTGGCTGTGGCGCGTCAGCGACAAGTGGACCGCCAGCCGCCTCGCCGCGCCGCCCCGCCCCGCGCCCGCCGGCCCGCCCGCGCCCGCCGCCTCGCCCGCGCCCGCGACGCCCGCTACTGCCGCGCCCCTGGCGGCGGTCGCGTGAAACTGACTCTCTGTCTCATCAACTCAGCCGGCCCCCTTCCTCTTGAAACTTAATTTAATTCTAATCCGATTCCAATTTGATTTTGCTATAATGTTCTTTCTCATAACTCGTCGTTCATTGCGCATCCTTATTTATGGTATACACTAAGGATATAATAGCCATGTGTGTCACAGTGACCACTGATTTTACTTTAAATCCATAAAATTAATTTCACAAAACGATTTGTATTTTGCTAATAAATTGAATCTACATACAATGTAATGCAAACACAATACCCAGTTCTCAAATGAACTCAAAAGTAGCGTTTAGCTAATTATTTCGCCTTAAACTTAAGTGAAATTAGTTTCATAAAATCGATACTCAATTTGTTCAAGTTCAACTGTTAAATTCCAATTCCTTTCGATTGGAATTAATTTCAATAGTAAGGTGGCGGACCATAAAAATACGAGATATACCAAAACCTTCACGAGGAAACTATTGCAGGTCTCGGAAGTCCGTTCATGTTCGGCAGAGGCAAGAGTTTTACTTTGTATACACCTAGTCAGGCTACACCTTACATATATGTGACTCGGTTAATTTACGACGTTTTAATAACATATATATTTATTTAAAGTAAAAGTTAGAATAGCAGTCACATTGTATGTGTTTTAAACGTTTAGTTATGGATAGAGAGGTCATTGAAATCTGTGCAAGTGTGGATTAAAAATATAAGACGAGCAGTCTTAAGGATTAAGTGGTTTGCGATATGCATTTATAGTTAATTTAGTTGTAATTTATAATTTAGATAAATAAATGATAGTGTTTCAAATGGGTTTTATATTTTAGCTTTAATGCCTTTTTAGTCAATATGTATGTTTATTTATAAATATAATACTTATTGTAATAGTTAATCGCTCAGTTGGTTAACGACCAGTTAAAAATAAAAGTAAATATTTTAACAAAAACTATTTAATAGCGCACATAACAAATACGTTCAGTAAATAACCAATCAGTCGTATATACAATATTAGACGTAGTAAAATCTTATCATTCTTCAGCTCTCCTGAAACAAAAGACGAATTGTTAAAGATCTGTGTATATTTAATGTGAACAGATAGTAAGCAAGTTCTCTTCATCATCATCGGTACATAAAAAACTACACGCTTTTGGTATCTTTAAACATGTGCGCCCTCTTCTTCATTTCGCATCTGTCATACGAAAGTGATAACTCGCAAATTTTTAGAGCTCCGTAGTCATGTCTCGAAACCCTTTTATTTTCGTCATGTCCGCCCGTCCGCGCCCCGAAAATTTCCATGTATATGTTTATTTACTATGCTCACTGTCTGTATTTATTAGTGTCCGACCGAAAGTTCGGTTTCGGCCGAGTTTCGGCCCAAACTTTTCCGAAACCGAAACTGATTTCGGAAGTTATCGTGCACGCTCGCCTAACTTCGTTTCTCGCGGCAATACATTCGCGGACGGCGGCCCTGCAGGCTCACTACTGACACGATAGAGAATCGATTCCGTTTGATCACAACGGCTTTTTGTATTTTATTTTGTGGGTTACATTGAAACTAACTAGGATAAAGAAAACGTTAGATCGTAACTTTTTGTACTCCTGACCATATCAATCGACCGAGAATCAAAATAAATAAAAGTCAATTTATTCGGGAGTACGCGGCACGATCGAATCTCAATCAAAATTGAATCAGTTTAGAGAGTAAGGCGTGTAAATTCCTGTTGGGGAATTGTCGTTCGGTGTCGTTCAGTAGCAACAAAATTTACAAATATTTTGCGCTATATTAGAACTTAGCTTATAAAATAAGAAAAATATTATATTAAATCTGGGGGCACGGGAGTGCCCCCGTCAAGACGAGCCAAGCCAAGCGCAAGGGCACTACCTACCTTTTCTCGAAAGGTTTCGTCGTTTTTTTGAACTCTCATAACTTTGCTTTAGATGATGCTACATAGTTGAAAATTTCAACATATAATAACATCAGTAAAAACATGAAACATACAAAGTTTCAATGTTGTAGCTATTATACTTTAGATTTTATCAATGTCTAAAAACCCCAGATTTCGTCACTGACTCATTTATAGATCATCAAAATTCATAAGGTACTTCCAGACGTCCTAGTAAGCTGATATTATTTATGTAAGCTGTTATTGCTACAAAACCAACAAAAAAATTATTAAAATATAAATGCCGCCATTTTGAATCCAATATGGTGGACGGTACAAAATGGATGTTTAATATGTTTAATATGATCTTTAAGACATAAAAGAAATATTATATTATACAAGTTATGTAAAAAATAAGACCTACTTTTTGTAGGACCGATAATCGGTCAGATTTTTGTTCCATATTATTTCTATCCCACTTTATTTATTTGTGTGCGTTGCACTATAACTGCAATCAGTATGTTCTATTTTATTCCGATTATTAATCGGTGACCGACTTTTTGTAAATGAAAAATCTATGGGATAATTAGTTTTTTATCCACTTTAAAATTAGGTATTATTTATTTGGTAAGTATAAATTAGGTAAGAATTAACAGGCAGCAAGTGGTAATTTGTTGTCAGTGTACCTACATAAACAATATTATAATATTACGTCGATCATTTGAAATCGGTCTAGCACAAGACCCCTGACGTTACATAAGCGTAGTGACCAGGGGTCGGACACTTCCATACAATGACAAATTCTGTGATTTTTTTACTCAAAATGCGACATCTGTAATCATTTTCCAAAACAACTAGTTACTGTAAAGTGTCACAGATGGTAGCACAGTCGATAATTTTATACAATAATTTATTTCTTTTTTTTTTTTTTTTTTTTATAATCTATTTTTTACAGAGGCTTTCAACACTAGGGTGTTGATGTCAGCCTCATAGGTTCAGTCAATGTTCCCTACACAAGGGACAGATCCATAAAACTGTATATTTTGCTTGCCTCTGGGGACAACGGTTCCGAAAGGATACAATTGATCTGCCCATTATATAGGCAACCCAAGTCTCCTAAAAACTTTGATCTCAACTCTGCAGTTCGAGCACACTCCATCAATACATGTAGAAGGTCCTCTGGCTTTTGACACTCTTCACAATTAGGTGAAGGCTTAATTCCTACCAAATAATAAAACTTATTTGCTGGAATGTGCCCAGATCGCAACCTAAAGGCTGACACCAATGACTTTCTGGACATGTTACAAGAAATAAACCAAGGCTCCCATACAGGTTTATTTTGGATGGTACTATACCACACTCCCACACCTCTTCTAAGTTCCTCGCCAAAATGATATTCCCATTTCTGGAGAGACTTTTTCTTAATTTGAGGACGAAGCTCACTGGCAAAAGGTTTAGAGTAAAGCATGAGACCATCTATTACTGCTTCTTTGGCAAGCACATCGGCAGTTTCGTTTCCAAACAAACCTATATGAGATGGAACCCATTGTAGTTTCACAGAAACATTGCTAGCAACCCGGCGTAATAAATCTAATGCTTCGAAGGCGATTGGAAGCCCACGTTGCTTAGTAACACACTGACTTAAGTGTTGGAGAGCACTTCTCGAATCCGATAATATCACTATACTGTTAATGTTATTTAAATTATTAACGTACAATAGTGATTCTTTTATAGCCACAAGTTCAGCCGTCATTATGTTATTTTCTTTGTTCAATTTAAACTTTTGTGAAACATTTAATTGTGAATCAAAAAAGGCGGCTCCAACACCTTGAGTGCATTTAGAACCATCTGTGTATATTTTATAACAATCAGAATAATAATCAGAAATAAATTGCAAAAAATAATTTTTAAGTTCAAAATCAGATAACCTCCGTTTCGGGGGCATATCGCCAGCTTTATCTGCAATGAGTTCCTTTACATCAATAGAAGATACCCATGTACATAATGAATAAGTCTCTAACTTGCCACTTTGATAAACATTAACATCTTTCCATTCCGAACAGATTTGTGCTAGCATAGGATTATTTGTGTTACTAAAATAATTACGAACCAAAGTTAGCTTATTTAAAGAATCTAACACATGACTGCCTATGACAGACTTAATTTTAAGTAGATATCTACAAGCCAACAAGTAGCGGCGTATATACAAAGGGGGAATGGATAGTTCACTCTGCATAACAAATACCGGAGTGCTTCGTATAAATGAGCCACATATTCTCAATGCTCTGTTTTGTAAAACATCAAGCTTTTTAAGATGCGTTTTTGCACAACTGCCATATATGAAACTGGCATAGTCTAGACGACTTCTTACCAGGGACACATAAAGACGGCGAATATACTTGGGATGAACTCCCCACGACCTGCCTGATAGAACTTTTAAAATATTCAAACATTTATAGTTTTTAGCACACAATTCATTTATATGAAGACTCCATCTCAAGGACGAGTCCAGCCATAAACCTAGGTATTTAACTTTGTTAACCATGTTAAGTGACAAGCCATTGACTTCAACATTAACATTTAAAATTCTTCTTGATCTGTTAAAAACACAAATATTAGATTTAGGTACAGATAATTGTAAGCCAATAGTATCCAGATAATTAATCATCGCTTTGATAGCTGATTTAAGGCAGTTTGCCGCTTCTACATCATTTCTATTCACAACAGTTTTATACAAAACGAAATCATCGGCATACTGGGAACTACAGACATTATTTATGATCCTGGTAATGCCCATAGTTACAATATTGTATAAAAGCGGAGAGAGAGGATCACCTTGTGCTAATCCTCGATATGTATTTCTAATTATTAAAGATGTATTATGATTATTTGAGTTAATTCTACAACATCGTTTAGAAAGAAAATTGAACAAATATTTACAAATCTTAATACCAACTCCTATCTCATGTAGAATATTAACTAATGCAGTAATATTGACATTGTTATAGGCATTATCAATATCGAGAAAACAGGCAATAGTGGGCTCCCTTCTGGCAAAACCTAATTGAATATTAGACGTAAGCAGGGCTAAATTATCAATACAAGAGTGACCGCGTCTAAAGCCTGTTGATGAGTCGGGAAGGAGGCCCTTGCTTTCAACAAACCACTCCAATCTTTTTAATAAAATCAAATGAAATATCTTACACGGACAAGACATCAATGAAATAGGGCGTAATGAAGAAGCGAGAGTGGGGTCCCTTCCCGGCTTAAGAATAGGGACTATTTGTATGTCTCTCCACTGATCAGGCACGCTACTTGACGTCATTACAAGATTAAATATTTTTAAGAGCATTAATTTAGCATTAAGTGGAAGATAATAAATCATAGTATATGAAATATTATCCATTCCTGGAGAGGTATCTTTCTTCTTTAAACAATTACGAAATTCCGCAAGAGTGATTGGTGTTTCTAATATAGAGAGTTGTCCGTCAACCAAATTTGGCTCTTGTTCAGCGACATAATCGGGGGTCAGTGTATGCAGTAGCTTCATTGCATTATCTGGATCAACACCATCTCGGCGTCCAATGTTGCCCTTAAGCCAGCGCAACTTTCTCCACATAGCAGATGCTGAAGTTTCTTGGTCAATACTGGAACAAAACTCTCTCCACGACTTAGATTTTTCTTTTCTTATAAGTATTTTGGCTTGAGATACTTTGTTTTTCCAACATAACAAATTACAAGGTGTAGGATTGCGTCTTAACTGGACCAATGCAAGACGCCTTTCAGCAACTGCCTTCGAAAGCTCTTTGTTCCAAAAATGTTTTGGTTTAAAATTTGATGTTGGGTCCTCACTGATTTTAATCCAAGGGATGTGCTTATCAGCCAAATATTTAATTTTATTAGTAAATATATCATATCCTACTTGAACATCACTCACTTCGGCAACATCAAACATTGTTGCTGCTTCTTTAGTGTATTCCGGCCAATTAGCTTGTTTATAATTTCTCTTTTTGATGTATCTATTTGATCGTATAAAGCCACAATTTAATTTTAACACCAAATGGTCACTACCTAGAGATTCATTGGTAACATTCCAGCCCATGTCAATTGCAATGTCAGTGGATGCAAAAGATATATCAGGAGAGGATTTCTGAAGATTTCCATTAACCCACTTGACTCTAGTAGGTGAACCATCATTGAGGCATATGAAATCATTATCAAACATAGCCTTATAAACAGTCTCACCTCTTCTATCAGATTTACACGACCATAGAGTGTGATGCGCATTAAAATCTCCGATAATAAGACATCCAGATTTAAAAGTATTAAAGATTAAATCCCAATCCTGTTGACTTGTGCAAATGGAGGGAGGGCAATATATAGCAATCACATGCTTTAGTGTAGGCACATTAAATATTTCTATATTAATTATCTGAATATCAGAGTTTGAAATATTAATAATTCGTTCTGAATATTTAATAGATCTATGAATGATAGCGCACAAGCCACCATATGAATTTTCTCTGTCTGCTCTTACTATGTTATAGCCCGAAAACTTCAATGAAATGTGGGGAGAAAGCCATGTTTCACTCACAAAAGCCATATGTATTTTATCTTGTAAAATTAAAAGTTCAAAATTGCTAGCTTTATGTTTTAAACTATTAGCATTCCATTGAAAAATATTGATATGACTGTGCAAATTATTATTATTACTGGCCATTATTGTTTCTTCCCATGAACTTAAGCAACGTCTCGAAATTCAAATATTCTTGTAATAAAACTACTACTTCAGACCAGAAAAACTCCATTAACATTTTGAACTTATCTTCGAAACTTCCTTCTGAGACAAATGCTTCTTTTATTTTATCCAAAACCCTTTGAAACAACTTTTTCCGTTCTTTACTATGGCTGTTGTTACAGCTTTTCACAACAGGGATCTCCGTTCTAGATGTATCCAAATTGAGAAATACTTCCTCTTCATTATGTTTGGTTATTACACTTCTTTTCTTTGCTTTATTCTTTGACTTCTTATTAACTTCAGTATGAGATGTTGACAGTTGCTTTGTAGTAGGTGAAACACATTCGTCTAGTTCCATATTATCATCTTCACTGTCTGAAACATCATTATTATTGCCAGAACCACCAACACATATATCTCTGTAAGTAGGAGACGAAGCAGCACCGGATCTAACATAAGAAGTGCTAGGGATAGCAGTTGGTTCATCTATTCTAGATGAGCTCATTTTTTGTGTCTCTTCTTTCATCTTATTTAACGCCAATTTATAAGAGCAATTATTATTTCCCATATATATACGGATATCTCTCTCCCTTTTAAAAGCTGGACATACCGATTTCATTAATGATAGATGGTCGCCTTTGCAGTTAACGCACTTATAATTTTTCGTTTCACAATTTTCGTGTTTTTCACCACATTTAGGACAAATGGGAGACTTGGACGGACAAACGTGACTGACATGACCGTATCGCCAGCATTTAGAGCATTGCGTTACAGGATACATGTATGAATCTATAGCCATACGACAACCATAAGCCTTTATAAATCCTGGAAGATTTGACCCTTCAAATCCTATGCGAACTGTTTCAGATTTTATCCATTTACCATTTAAATCTTTTCGCAACAGCCGTTTAACCGATAATATTTTAGTTTCACATTCAAAAATTTCTTTCAATTCCTTATCTTCAATATCAATATCAATATCTCTGACTACACCATAACAATAATGCATTTCATTAGTATTTCTACAAGTCCACTCATGATCATTTATAATTTTACTATCCAAGAAATTGCTTGCGTCTTGATTACATTTAAACTTTATCAAAAGTTTAAAAGGATTCATATACTTGATAGTTTCTATTCCCTGAACATTGTATTTAGCCAAAAGCTTTGCAAATGCCAACTGCTTCGGTAGGATAATAGTTTTGGAGGTTACAGAAACTTCAAAATTGTTACTAAAATCTCCCGGTGGATAAGGAGATACAGATGGGGGGGTGTTTTGGAGGTTTCGTCGTTTGTTTCTATTGACGAGCGTAAAACCATCATCAGGTAAAGGATCTTGGGAATCCCCTTCTAACTGCCTTTTATTGCGTGGCTGGATTATTCGACAGTCGTCATCGATATTGATATGATCTACGGACATACCTGCATCATCCCATTCTAGATCTACCTGACCTTCGAGTTCACCGGGAGATCCAAGCACGATTCTATTTATAGTTTGGGAAGACATCTCGTCATTAAACACGGGTTCCAACACAGCTTCTTCTTCAGATTCACTCATGATCACAAAACTTGTGGGTAGATCGAAAAAAATATATACGTGAAAAAAACGAAAATATTCACTATTATACACTATTAATCTAAAAAGTATTATTAAAGATCACCAAAAAAGTCATAATTAACCAAAAAATAATATTTAAACAATAAACGCACTAAGATTTCAACTAAAACTTGCGTCACAGATACTGTAACTAAAGCGCGTCCAAGCGTGTCGGACGCAACCGCCATACTGTCAATAATTTATTTCTGAAATTTATTTATTTAAAATATTTATTTCAGTATCTAATTATTTTACTGAACTCGTTTTATAATTAATAAATTTAAAATTTTGAATACCTTACAACTTTAAGTAATAATTACTATAGCAACACAGTGAAGTGATTGATAGGTACTTGGTCAAATTGCTTAGCAAATATGGCGACTGCTCCTTGCATTTGTAGTTTTGTTCCTTATTATTTGTGCTGTTCTTTGTGTGAAGTGCGTATTTCCAGAAGTTATTGTGTGAGTTGAGCTTTTAGTTCCTCCACTATTTCAGTGCAATCGTTTTTTTTTGCGACCAGGACGCTACGTTTGTGCTATTTGTTTGCGTTATAGACGCTTGTGATTTGTGTAGTAAGTACATAATACATTCTATGTTCAATAATGTAAGTGTATAACCTGTGAATAAATAAATAAACTGTAAAATAAAAATGGTTTTATTATGTACCTACCTATCCATTTATTGTGAAATTCAAGGTTTCTGTAAAGTATTAAACTTTACTGTATATAGAAGTTGATAAAGTTTGGCTATGATTTGTTAAATGAATAGGTATTTATTATGTAATAATGAATATATGCTAATGAATATAAATATGTAAATTATTTAACAAAGCCAACTTTATCAACTTGAATACAAGTAAAATATAAGCTGAAACTATACTGCAAATAAACTGGTATGTATATGTCGCAGTCATCTTATTGAATCTGGTTATTTAATTGAATCACTAGGCGGTTATAAAATGGCGTCAAACAGCTCGCACAGATAGCAATGTGTTGATATATTTTTTGATTAATTTACTTAAATGTTCGTTTTATTATCCGAAGGAGTACGGAAATTTCGAAGTTTAAAACTAAAATATTAAATGGCTGTCCTAGTCTCGGATTCTAAAATTTGTTGGTAAAAACAGGATTCAATGAAAGCGCTAGTCATTCAATTAAATAGCGGATTCAATTAGATGACTACGACATGTATATAGCTATACATACCAAAAGTTTGCGGGAGATGATATCAGATGGCGCTATGTAGCTATCAAATGACATTAGTAGTAGTCAAAAAAACCTGAGAGCGTACTCTCTATATCTATTTATATTATTATACTCTATGGTAGTGACTCTGTTTAGAGGGAATCTTATGTAAAAACCGTTCGACACATCGATAGCGCGATGTAGGTGGCTTACAGCGCAATCTATGTTTGGAACTGTGAAACATCTAAACACACATTTACCAATACATTTAACAGTCGGTAACGTTATAATGATAACAATAAACGAAAATATTACACGATCAATGCATAAATAATTTTAGTGTTTAATCTTATGACTATTATAATATGATTATAATATGATTTTTAACACGTCACGTCATGACGTTTAAAGACGGCCATAATCAAAAGAAAACCTTAAAACTATTTTTCAAAAATAAAAATAAATACATTTTTTTTCCTTCAAAAATGCTAAGTTGCACTTAGTAATGTATGCAGTTAGCAAAATATATATTATGTTTATAAGAGCCGTACAAGAATTAGTACCTCTAGTGACCAACAGATGGCGGTGACCGTCGTCTACATACAATATTATTATAGACTTACTGTATTATTTTAATAAGTATAAACGTGCTTTATTAAAGGCAATCTCCCTCGTATATATTATAAGTAATTCTCAAATTCTCGAATTATTAGTGTTAAATTTATACTAGTGGCATCCTAGGATATCCAAATAAGAAGTTTCACTCCAGCAATAAAATAATGTATATTTTATAATTTATATTTATTATATTATAATATAATAATATAACAAATAAAGAAATATAGACGAGACATTTATTTGAAAATCGGCCTCTACCTCTTAAAAATTGCGGTGAAAGTTTATACACGGTATAATATTGACGTTGACATCAGTCGACGTCACTAGGCGTCACTATGCTAAGGCGCTGACTGTTCTATTTTCCGTAAGTAAAGGCCTGGGTCAAAGTAGGTTATCTTTAAATTAAAAAAAAAGTCCATTAACCAGCTTACAAAAATAAATGAAATCCCACCAAAAACATTTTAATGTAAAAATGTTGTCAAGACGAGCCTACACAGCTTACCCTGTGAAAAAGTTATCAGATATGGTATAAAGCCAAGCTCTACACTACACCTTAATCAAAATCTATCAAAAAGTGGTTAGATCTCATGTAGAACCAAAATTCTTGATCTATGCGCCCTTACTTCACCAGGCTTAACTTAACTTACGCTATATAGCAGTTAAAACGTGATACTTGACCGTTTTGCTACCGTTACGAATATTTCATACGAATTCATTAATCGTGTGCTAAATAAAACGGCCAAGCATCACGTTTTAACTGCTATATAGCGTAAGTGAAGTTAAGCCCGGTGAAGTAAGGGCGCATAGATCAAGAATTTTGGTTCTACATGAGATCTAACCACTTTTTGATAGATTTTGATTAAGGTGTAGTGTAGAGCTTGGCTTTATACCATATCTGATAACTTTTTCACAGGGTAAGCTATGTAGGCTCGTCTTGACAACATTTTTACATTAAAATGTTTTTGGTGGGATAAATGATTACAACTAACTTAATAATAGGTTGGTAAAAAAGTCTTTTCGCATTATAGTATGTATGAACTTGTCATAAAACCTCTAGGGCTATACCAATCGTATCTGGCTGATTTTGGAATTTGTTACGATGTAGCTAAAGAACTGGGGATTGACCCACACATCGGTTTTGGCGCATTTGAAAAAAGCTGGGTACACAAAAAAGCTCGATATTTGGGTGGCTCTGGAGCTCACTAAAAGAAACCTAATGAACCGTGTACTCATTTGTGACTATTTATTACGACGTAATGATACCGAACCATTTTTGAAGAAGCTGATAACTGGTAATGAAAAGTGCATCACGTACGACAAGAACGTGCGAAAAAGATCGTGGTCAAAGGCCGGTCAGGCTTCACAGACTCTTGCGAAACCCGGGTTAACTCGCAACAAGATGATGCTTTTTGTGTTGTAGGATTGGAAGGGCATAAGTCATTATGAGCTGTTACCGCCAGGCGGGACCACCGATTCTGAACTGTACTGCGAACGACTGATGAGATTAAAGCAAGAAGTTGAGAGAAAGCGGCCGGAATTAATCAACAGAAGGGGTGTGGTGTTTCACCATGATAACGCCTAGACCTCACACATATTTAGCCACTTAGCAAAAATTATGGGTGTTTGGCTGGGAGGTGTTAATGCATCCGCCGTATAGTCCTGACCTTGCACCTTCAGATTTCCACCTGCTTCGGTAGCTGCAGAATTCCTTAGGCAGAGTCAGGTTGACATCACAAGAGGACTGCTAAAACCACTTGTCGCAGTTTTTTCATCAGAATTCAGAAGTCCCAAAATTTTTATAGCAATTGGGATCATGTCCACGAGATGACAAAAAGTTATCGAATAAAATGGCACCCGTACCTGTACTTTAGTCAATTGTAAATAATCTTTATAAAAAACCTTTTGAATTTTTATATAAAATGAGAAGAAACTTTTTCCCCAAACTAATATAATGTGTTTCCATTTCATGTCTTAATTAATGCAGAAGAATGGGTAAAATGCACCAAATTTCAGCAGTATTTTAAGAAATTTTAACTTGACCACCAGAGTTTCGGTTTCGGTTTCGGCCGAAACTGAAGCCCCGGCCGAACATCCGGTTTCGGCTGGAAAACCAGTTTCGGTCGGACTCACTATTTATATAGATTTCATTGCTTTTTAAATTCTCTTATCAGAATTAAACTTAAAAAGTTTGCAACAATACTTGATAGATGGCGTTGTGCGGTATTTAAATCGCGGTAACACGGAACCTTCATTAGATTTGTCCCGACAAGCTCTTTTATGCTCACCTCAATCCCACACGGAGGGGTGCAGGTGCGGGCGGTCGAACAGCAGCGCGCGCGGCGCGGGCGGCGCGGCGGCGGGCGGCGGGCGCTGCAGCAGCCGCAGCACGCCCGTGCCCACGCCCGCCGGCACGCCCAGGATGATGCACTCCGACACGCCCTCGATGCGGTCCCGCTGCCCGTAGTACGCCGCGTCGAACAGGTGGTCTGCCGTCTTCTCGAACTGCGGTAGTGTGAAGGCAGGTTTAGACGGAGTCAGTACATACGTTTTAGCAGGTTCATATCTGACTTCAATTAAACGGCAGTAGATTAATTATAATAAGCTCCTACACCAATATCGGTGGCGGGATTTGTTGAAAGGAGCCAGCTACGCAGGGTCCATTTTTATAATGCCCAAGTGTGTGGGCAATACACAAGAACACTCTTTCTTTTCTGTTTTGACAAGACCGGCGAAAGAACAGCCATAGGAGCGACGCATGGACTATCTTTCTTATCAATTAGTTAGATAGTTGGTCCAACGCGACACACACGACCCCCAATTTGAGACCCAAGCACTAAACACAGGGAACGCGTGCGGTGTTCAGCTCCACCATTTTGAGGTTATTTTTCATATAGAGTTCTCCTTTTATAGTATAAACTAGGTACATACGCTGGCCAGGTTGAGCACGGACTCCTTCATGCGCGCGAGGCCGTAGCGCGTGATGCCGAGCACCTCGCCGCGCGCGCACATCTGCGCCGCCAGCAGCGCCACGTGCCGCCGGTCCACGCTCATGCCGTGCCCCGCCATCACCGCCTCCACCTCCGTCATGATCGTGCCCAGCGCCGCCTCGATGCCCAGCGTCTGGTATACCTGGAACAGACATCGATAGTATATAACTAATAGCAAACTAGTTACAGAAAGTGTGCTTAGTGAGTTTATGTCATTGCTCGTCGTGAGGAAGTTATGTAGAATTTGTATAAAATCTAATTAGTTACCATAGTTTGCCACTAGGGGCGTTGTTTCGATAAACAGTGACAGGAACAGACACTAAGCACTCAGAGATTGGAAAAACGTATAGGCTTGTACATATAACTGCGAATACATTACAAAGACGTGCAGTTACTGTTATTGCGCGTATACGTACACCATTCAAATTATTTTCTATACGTTCGTTCCTAAAACTTACGTCCCCTGCTCACCTCTAATATATTGTTGGACGTGCACTTGCGGCCGTCGACGCCGTACGTCGCCATTACGTCGCGCAGTCCGTCGCCCTCTACGCACAGTTTATACCTGGAACATTGTCATAATAAGTAAGGGAAAAGGCGAATATTTTGTATTTACTAAGATTTCTGCACTCAATTGATAAATACAGGTACAACTGACAAGGACAGAAAAAACATTTTCAACTTTTCAATTTTCTTAAAAGCACATGGCAACCTCTGCGGCTCAGTAGTAGTTGCAGGAATGTTGTTGAGGAACATAAAAGTTTTCTGTGTTCCTGGGTCGTCCTCGTGCCTGGGCACATATTATGTGAAAATCTTAATGATTAGTATAAAAGTGATAAATATATTTCCGTTGTTTAGTACACGTAACACAAGTTCTTTGGATACTTACTACGGGACCGGTGGTATGCGCGGTCTATAGATATTTAAAATATATTTTAAAAACGAGTTCTCGACTGCGTTTTCTATTTTGATATATGCCAGAGTCACTCTCACACTAAACAGGATACCTCTAAGCTAAAATCCATCGATCCGTTTGTACCTGCAGATCGTGGCAAACAATTATACATACAAATAAAGGGTAAAAAAACTTTTAAATCACAGCCAACTTACATTGGCTTGGGGGCGGTGTCGTCGCAGGCGATGACGGCGCGCGACACCTTGGGCAGGCCCTTGACTATGAGCGACGGCAGCGCGCGCGCCAGGCGCTGCAGCGCGACGTTGTGCCACGTGCCGCCCGCGCCCGCCGCGCCGTCCACGCGCACCTTCAGCGCCCACTCGGAGACCACGCTCACGTCACCGGCCTTCACCTTCAGCTTGGACGTGACGATTCTGTGTGGCAATCGTAAAGTCGATAATTTTTTTTTTTTGTCGTGAATACTTCTTTAAATTGGGAAAGGAATACTTCTTTCAATTTCACAGGGACGCAAAAAAAAAAATGAATTAACTAAATCGGGAGATACAGTTGCAAAGTTACTGCTGGCCAGCTACATCTCTGTGTGCACGTTGACCTCGAGACACCTCCTTGCTGTACGTCGTGATCTACAAACACTCACGAGTAGACGATGGTGTGCACGTTGACCTCGAGACACAGCAGGCGCACGCGCTCGGCGTCCAGCCGCACCAGCAGGAAGCACTCGTGAGACAGGTACACCTCCTCGATGTACGTCGTGATCTACAAACACTCACGAGTAGACGATGGTGTGCACGTTGACCTCGAGACACAGCAGGCGCACGCGCTCGGCGTCCAGCCGCACCAGCAGGAAGCACTCGTGAGACAGGTACTCCTCCTCGATGTACGTCGTGATCTTCAAACACTCACGAGTAGACGATGGTGTGCACGTTGACCTCGAGACACAGCAGGCGCACGCGCTCGGCGTCCAGCCGCACCAGCAGGAAGCACTCGTGAGACAGGTACTCCTCCTCGATGTACGTCGTGATCTTCAAACACTCACGAGTAGACGATGGTGTGCACGTTGACCTCGAGACACAGCAGGCGCACGCGCTCGGCGTCCAGCCGCACCAGCAGGAAGCACTCGTGAGACAGGTACACCTCCTCGATGTACGTCGTGATCTACAAACACTCACGAGTAGACGATGGTGTGCACGTTGACCTCGAGACACAGCAGGCGCACGCGCTCGGCGTCCAGCCGCACCAGCAGGAAGCACTCGTGAGACAGGTACACCTCCTCGATGTACGTCGTGATCTTCAAACACTCACGAGTAGACGATGGTGTGCACGTTGACCTCGAGACACAGCAGGCGCACGCTCTCGGCGTCCAGCCGCACCAGCAGGAAGCACTCGTAAGACAGGTACACCTCCTCGATGTACGTCGTGATCTTCAAACATTCACGAGTAGACGATGGTGTGCACGTTGACCTCGAGACACAGCAGGCGCACGCGCTCGGCGTCCAGCCGCACCAGCAGGAAGCACTCGTGAGACAGGTACACCTCCTCGCTGTACGTCGTGATCTACAAACACTCACGAGTAGACGATGGTGTGCACGTTGACCTCGAGACACAGCAGGCGCACGCGCTCGGCGTCCAGCCGCACCAGCAGGAAGCACTCGTGAGACAGGTACACCTCCTCGATGTACGTCGTGATCTTCAAACACTCACGAGTAGACGATGGTGTGCACGTTGACCTCGAGACACAGCAGGCGCACGCGCTCGGCGTCCAGCCGCACCAGCAGGAAGCACTCGTGAGACAGGTACACCTCCTCGATGTACGTCGTGATCTTCAAACACTCACGAGTAGACGATGGTGTGCACGTTGACCTCGAGACACAGCAGGCGCACGCGCTAGGCGTCCAGCCGCACCAGCAGGAAGCACTCGTGAGACAGGTACACCTCCTCGATGTACGTCGTGATCTACAAACACTCACGAGTAGACGATGGTGTGCACGTTGACCTCGAGACACAGCAGGCGCACGCGCTCGGCGTCCAGCCGCACCAGCAGGAAGCACTCGTGAGACAGGTACACCTCCTCGATGTACGTCGTGATCTTCAAACACTCACGAGTAGACGATGGTGTGCACGTTGACCTCGAGACACAGCAGGCGCACGCGCTCGGCGTCCAGCCGCACCAGCAGGAAGCACTCGTGAGACAGGTACACCTCCTCGCTGTACGTCGTGATCTACAAACACTCACGAGTAGACGATGGTGTGCACGTTGACCTCGAGACACAGCAGGCGCACGCGCTCGGCGTCCAGCCGCACCAGCAGGAAGCACTCGTGAGACAGGTACACCTCCTCGATGTACGTCGTGATCTTCAAACACTCACGAGTAGACGATGGTGTGCACGTTGACCTCGAGACACAGCAGGCGCACGCGCTCGGCGTCCAGCCGCACCAGCAGGAAGCACTCGTGAGACAGGTACACCTCCTCGATGTACGTCGTGATCTACAAACACTCACGAGTAGACGATGGTGTGCACGTTGACCTCGAGACACAGCAGGCGCACGCGCTCGGCGTCCAGCCGCACCAGCAGGAAGCACTCGTGAGACAGGTACACCTCCTCGATGTACGTCGTGATCTTCAAACACTCACGAGTAGACGATGGTGTGCACGTTGACCTCGAGACACAGCAGGCGCACGCGCTCGGCGTCCAGCCGCACCAGCAGGAAGCACTCGTGAGACAGGTACACCTCCTCGATGTACGTCGTGATCTACAAACACTCACGAGTAGACGATGGTGTGCACGTTGACCTCGAGACACAGCAGGCGCACGCGCTCGGCGTCCAGCCGCACCAGCAGGAAGCACTCGTGAGACAGGTACACCTCCTCGATGTACGTCGTGATCTATAAACAGACACGTATTAATTTTTATAACGTATAATTATTTAATTATATCATTAAATTAAGCGACGATCCAGTCACATGCTGTCCTTGTCATTCCGCCTAGAAGCGATAGTGACAAACTATGAAGTAAGATAAGTCGATAGAAGTTGTAGCACCCAGGCCACTGATATCGAGTGTCTAAATATCAGTTTAATGTTTATTAAAACTAGTTGTAAGTACCTCCCCGAGCGTGGTCTTCTCGACCCTGCCCTTGACGCGCCTGGCGAACTCCTGGTCCTCGGGCTGGGTGAGCTCGGCGGTGATGATGGGCGTGGAGATGCGGCGCGACGCGTTGATGATCTCCTTGACGCGGGGCACCCCCTGCGTGATGTTCATCGACGCCACGCCCGCGAAGTGGAACGTCTTCAGCGTCATCTGAGTGCCCGGCTCGCCGATACTCTATAGACCATCATTCAATAAAAAATTACTTTTTCACTATATTAAAAACAGAACTGTTTAATAAAAAAAAACTTAAATTTTAGTATATTTTTTTTAATTTTAAGCTAAGTAAAAGTGTGATCGATGCGGGCTTGACTCACATAGATCTCTATACATCGATCAGTGTCCTTTATTCGACGGACTATTAATTCTAACCAATGACGTTAAACACTATTTGATTAATGCTGCATCAACTTTTAGTTTTCATTGTAATGTAATCAATATTGCTGCACCTTCTGAATCTTATACTCGCATACACTATACATATATCTCTTTTTATA
This sequence comes from Celastrina argiolus, assembly GCA_905187575.2. Lineage (NCBI taxonomy): Eukaryota > Metazoa > Arthropoda > Insecta > Lepidoptera > Lycaenidae > Celastrina > Celastrina argiolus. Next base: position 23,549,689 of record LR994580.1, on the reverse strand, counting down.
TTATGCAACTCTAGGCAAACGCACTGACAGTAGCGCCGCTTACCGGGTCCAATTACACTAAAACCTTTCGCAAGAACCACTCTATCGAGTGAAAACAGCATGAAGGTCGGTGCACTAGTCTTTTAGTTTAACGCGGACATACAGATAGACACGGCAAAGGATTTTGTTCTATAATGTGTAATATAATAAATACCTGTGCGGCGAGCGCGCCCACGGCGGTGCCGGGCTCGATGACGGCGCGCTGGAACTTGTCGTGGGTGGCGCGCACGAACCGCACCAGCTGCGACAGCGTCACGCGCTCCAGCGCCGCCGCCGCGCGCCCGCACGATGCGTACCGCGCACGCACCTTGCGCACGCTCGCCGCCTTTGTCCTCAGGAACGTCCTAAATCATGCAAGACGAATTACAAATTAAAATTGAATTACTGAAATAAAATTAGACCATTTTCATCCGTTATTGGGTAAACAGTATTCTCCGAGCGTAGTAACCTCTCTTAAATACTGTAGTGCCCTTTTATTTATTAAAATGCCGTATAATTGCAGTTCAATATCGTCTGGACCCAAACATGTGAGTTCCTACACAATGCTTTCTTTCTCTGTTATAGCGTCCCTACGATGATTACTGGTATACGCCACAACCTGATAATCGAACTTGCACCTTTTCAAGTGCTACTTATAGAATGAACCGATGAAATAGAAAAATTCACTTACAGCAATTCAGTTTTGAACTCTTCTGTGCAGGTCTTAAAGTCGTCCAAAGCCAGGGTTTCCTCGGTGGCGACTATGATGCCGTCCCCGTCCAGCGGCTCCTCGTCACTAAAATTACAATATCTATAAAATGACAAACGATGCTTAGGCGCAATGTAAAACGTTTTGCGCAGTACAGTTATAGAAATTTCACCAACAACACAGCATCAACCCCGACAATATTGTTCAGTTTATGAGCAGCATACAACAGCGAGGGGGTCACAATAAGCCAATTGGGTCGTAGTGACGTCAAGGTTATGTTCAGATTAAAAACGTCGTTGACCAAGTGAGTCGGTCGTTGTCCTCCAAGTAGCAAAGTAGATCCGTCACAAGTGGCGTGCACGTGCACGTGCGTGTGTACGTACCGGGCGGGGCAGCGCGCGCGCACGTCGTCGAGCACGCGGGCCAGGTCGACGGGGCGGTCGCGGCCCTCCATGTAGCTGGGGTCCAGGCCGTCGCTGCCGTAGCGGAACTGCACCACGTCGCCGGTCGCGTTGCGCACCGTCATGTCGTAGTGCAGCACTAGGTCTTCCAGAGACTACAACATATACAGACAAACATAAACTGTAACTGTAAATGTACAATTCTCGTAAAAAAGAACCTAAAGTTTTTGTGCTCTATGATAGATCGATCAATAAATATCCTGGGTTCAGTGTGCTGCAGTTCTATTTTGAGCTCTTTACTTTGTATCACCGTTACCTTGACGAGTCTCCGCTGCAGGTACCCGGTCTCAGCAGTCTTCACGGCGGTGTCGACCAGTCCTTCGCGCCCGCCCATCGTGTGGAAGAAGAACTCCGTCGGCGTCAGACCAGTGTAGAAGCTGTTCTCCACGAACCCGCGCGCCGCCGGGATCTTGGCTGTTATTGGAAGTATATTTCGATAATTATTGTAACAGCAGATTTTGGTAGGGAAATGCTTAATACATCCCCGGAGACGCTGGGGAGGGGCCATCGGGGTAGTGGAATTCGCAGGGTGCAGGGTGAGCATTGTACCAGGGGCTACTAAAAACCAATGGTGCTCCTCCACCTGCTGTTAGCACGGTATGAGAAACGTGGGTCACACAACCGAGACTACATACCACCCTGGTGACTATGAGCTGCCATTATATATAGATGGATGTCGTATAATCTATGTAGATATGTAAAACCGGTAGGTAATATGCACTACGTATGAATAATATGCACGTATACACACAGTGGCGCTCGAAGTGCGGCAGCGAGCGGTCCTCGAACCCGTTGGGCACTCGCTTGCCGTTGAGCGCCTGCTGGCCGACGCACGCGATCATCTGAGATATGTTGATGTTGGACCCTGTCAGAATAGAATAAATGTCATAAATATATAAATATAAATGATATGGCCTATGATACTCGAAATATTATTATGAATATACAACTTTTTTATTAAAATCGGATCAGTAGTCTCTTCCTTTTGGCTTTGCCTTAAAAAAATATATTACTTTTAGAGATTACACTTAAGAAATTTAACGATTACAATTTTTAATTTAGATCTTGATTAACATCAAAAACTGTGAACTAAAAAGGATATCTACGAAACAAATTACCTTTAGAGCCACTCTGCGCCATGATGAGCGGCGCGTTAGTCGGGTGCAGCTCCCTGAAGCACGCTTTGGCAGCCAACTCTCTGTAAAAAAAAGCGCGTAGAAATAAATTGTTTATTTCTTTTTATTTTATTGTCATCAAGTAACATTGTTAAAAGCTGATGAATGAATAGCTATTTCGTTAATAAAATAAAAGTACACGTATAAAAAATCCATGTCAGTAAAAGTGAGACTTAAATATTAGTCAAGTCTGTTGTATGTGTGCTGTTCGGTTGTTTACCGATCACAAGTAACAATGACAATGAAAAATCTTTTATTTCCAAATAGATAAGATACTAACACTTTTAGAATTGTCCTACATGATGACCTATCACCGGTTTTGGTCACTTATCTTGTTTCCACCTTGTTTACAACAGATTTGACTACCCGCTACCGTCACTCACCTGATGCTGAGCTCGCTGAGCACAACGTTCTCCAGCGCCTCCTCAACCGTGCAGCCGGGCTGACACTGCAGAGTCCCCTTCTCCATCTCCAGCAGCTTCTTCGACTATGCAGCCGAGCTGGCACTGCAGAGCCCCCTTCTCTATGTCTAGCATAAGGTAAGCCCCCCACTACCGTCGCTCACCTGATGCTGCTAAGCTTGGTGAGCACGACGGCCTCCAGCGTCTCCTCTGACATACAGGCGGACTGGCACTGCAAAGTCCCCTTCTCAATCTCCAGTACAAGGTAAACACCCCACTACCGTCGCTCACCTGATGCTGCTAAGCTCGCTGAGCATGACGGCTTCCAGCGTCTCTTCTACCGTGCAGCCGGGCTGGCACTGCAGAGTCCCCTTCTCCATCTCCAGGATGTAGCCGTCGCATTTGGAGTACCTGGCAAAATTGTCCATAGTTAATAATATGTTTGTTTACCCCTATTTAATTGTAAAAAAAAAACTATTTTTTATTTTGTTAGAAAACGAACATCAACCTATCATATACGAACAAAAAAATGGGTAACATTTACCAAAATCGGGTGATATTTATGAATTATTCCTACAAATAGTAAAATACTTATTTCTAATATATGTCGAAAGGGGCTCTCATGATTTAGTATCATTCCTTCGGATACTGTGGGCTTTCGTGGGTAAATCGTGAAAAGAGAACAGAGTAACAATATCACTTGTTTATTCGTAATCACAATTTCTTTATAAATTCACTATTCACTACACTTTATAAATTTACTTTACTTTAAATTCACTTTACTTTACTTTACTTTACAAGTATCGACACTAACGAAACATAACACGTTTCAAGACATCTCAACTTGGCGACCAAATCACGAATGAATTCAGTCTCGTCAAGAAAGTCCCGAGTCATGTCAAAGCGCGCCATAGACAAGTTGCGCCATTTTGCCACTTGGGGGCGCGCTTCCGTCTCGTTTTGTGTCCATATTCATATCCGGCTCCGACACGGCCATTCTGATAAGTCACACGTCCCGTGTGATGCTTCTGCAAAAGAGAAAACCAGCTGCAATATCACGAGCCTTTCGCTCGGCCAACTCTGACCAATCTCCACAAATCATCAAAAATAAAGTTCAGATCTCAATAAAATTTTGTTTCAAATAATCTTTCAAATAAAATTCTCGATCAAAAAAATTTCGACATGGAATGATACCCTGGGTCATGTTACTTAAATCATGTTAAAACTGTAGGAACTGTAACACAAATAAACTAGTAAAATCTCTAACTCCACTACCATACCCAATTTCATAGACATGGAACTCACAAGGTTCATTGTCCCAGACCCCCAGTCAAACGCCCTCCTGACATAAAACGGACTTAATATAGTCCGAGTTACCGGTTACGAAATAACTGGACGGTCAACCTCATCACTCATAGTACGGTAGGTAGAGATTTTACCCAACAACACAAACTTGTTCATCATTAGCAAAATCTTTATCATTATCAACTTTCACCAATACATGACCCGAAGGAATCTTTCTCTAACGTATGCACAGTCATAAGTACGCTTTGAAATTGCAACTTTTACAGCCTTATTTTCAACTATGAAAAACAACCAATCGAAAATCTATTTACTTACGCCTTATTGCTTTCATAAGGTGTATTATTTGAACTATCTTTTTATCTCGGTTACTGTATGAAACAGTCAATGTACCTTCTCAACTAAGATTTGTAAAAAGGGTTCATAGAAAAAGACTATACAGAGTCTTCACACTAAAGTCACGAGATAAACAATTACGCTCACCAAAAAAAACTCAATATCCTAATCTGATACTTCAATGAAGTACAGAGTGCAGGCCCCTTGGCGCCTGACGCCATCATCATAGGCCGATACATTGCAGCATTGCTGCATGGGCAGCAGTACCCAGCACAGCTCGACGCGCGCAGTCTGCGTCGCGTCGCGGCGCTCGTTCATTGAATCTCCGTCTGTACACAAAATTAAGCAGCACAAAAAAATGTTCAAACTGTCCAATTATGTTCTTTTTAGGGTTTCCTATCCGTGGGGTGTCGAATAAAGAGTAGCACCTCGCTATCAACCATCTTTCCCGTGGATGCGCCCGCCAACTCGCCTGCCAAGCGTGGCGAGTATAGGCAACTATCCTCCATGTAATATTTTAAGGGAGGCTATATCCAGGAGTGAACATCATAGCCGAAATGATGATGATCATCCAAGGGTAAATAACAGAAACAGAAAATTTTATAACTTTGCTGTATCTCTGTTTGCCACCAGGCCGCAGCTCAAGAACCAAGCTCCAACCAAGAACCAACGCAGTTCAAATATTGCGGACAATTATTATGAGATCAAAATGTTAAATTTGACTTTGCAATAAATTTCATTTCATTTCCTTTTAACGATCTAACTAATTGACTAAAGAAAAGCTGTTACAGTAACAGTTTCATATTAACAACTGATCAGCAGCTGTCCCAGTAACACAACTTGACCACTACATTTTAGTTGCACCATCGCGGGAATTGAACCCACAATTCTTAAGTGGAGAGCCACGCTCTGGTCACGTGTGCGATCACAATACCAGAAGACTCCCAAGTGCGTTTACAACCTTGCACATGATAACCAAGTTCACCGAAGCTGACTGAAGTCCACCGATGAACTTTCTTATCCACCTCAGCCACAAGCTCACGGCCTCTGCCACTGGACCGTTGAGTGTGTGCTGCCGCGTTCACCATCAACACCAGCCACAGGCACCTAGTAGGCTTACATACTGCAGCTTCTGGAAACGTGAAATTAAAATGCGTCAATTCAATAAAGTTTATTTAAATCACAACCTATTTTCTTTTCGACGTAAATTACACTATTATTGTCGTAACTTATAGTAATTCAAATCCGCCTAGTGTGAAAGTCATAGATAGACAAACATGTTTCAATTTTACAGCTTACAATAACAATATCATAAACTGACAGTTTTATTGCGGATGTCCTAGCACTTATTATCAGTAATTATCTGTTTGTTTAAACACTCTCAGAATAAATAACAAACACGACATTATTTAAAGTTACTTTTGAAACTGATCAATGGCTATTTCTTACTACGTATGCGGTAACGCCAAATAAGAAATAGAACTGTGTACAAACTGTATGTATCTTCTGTGATTAACACCCACTTGATGAACTTCACTATTTAATAGCAGGGATGTTAGGGAGCTCCGTAACCGTAACCGAATCCGAAATAAAACTTTTGCTACTGTAAAAAGGAAACCAATATCCAATATCCGTAACCGAAATTATCCGAAACAAATGGGTAATCCAATATCATTTAATATCCATTTCTTCCCGGTTTAATAGACATGGTAAGTTTACGGAAATTTAATTTAAGTCGTTTCAAACTAGGTAGCATCTTCCAAACAATATTTGTACACGTCAATTGCTTTTGTATATGCAGTGCAGGTGCACCGATACGCATACCGGATGTTGTTTATTTCAGGCACACCTAATAAGAATATAGTACGTCCAATAAAAAGTTTCAGGTGTTGGTAACCAATGAATAACTGCCGCCCAGTAGATACGATATCGACTCTATAGTACTATTCACCTTTCCTACTTTCTTACTTCACGTTAATGTGAATCCGTTAGCAACTTTATCAATTCTGAATTAATAAACACCCAACAAATAATACGAACGCCTAATTGTATTATCAAATACACATGAGAATTGCTTATCATATTATGATTTTGATCACTTTATTACAAACAGTACGATTTCACGAAATGAAATGTCGATAATGATCTTCTGCTGATCAAACTTTCAAGTGCTGCTGTATTACAGCGTGATCTACTTCGGTCAATGAAACAGTAATAATGATGAATATCTGTAAGACGTATGTCCTATGTACTAAGTACTTGTTTTTACTTTGCGTTAATAATTGCTTATTCACTTAGATTATTTTTTTTTAAATAATAATTTGGTTATAAAACCAGAACCATTTAGAACTTTATAATGAAATAAGTAACGATCATGATACAACCAGTTCACATCATTGCGAAGCGAGTAGAGAAGTCCATAAGAGGCACAATGCTTGTCTGCGCTGGTCGGACACCCAGCACGCTGGTCGGTCACCCAGCAGTCAGCACGATGGTCGGTCACCCAGCACAGCTCCTTCTCCCCTTGGCGAGGCTATGCATCATCCAGTCGAACATCATCCCAGTGTATTGTCCATCTGCACATAAAACAAAACAGCAAAACAAAAGAACACTTTAGTGTAGGTACAATTTATTGTAAATGAAATTTTGTGATAATATAAGTAAGATATTTTATGGACACTTGAAACACAAATTAATAACTAGTGTATTGGGCTTTAAAAATTATTTGAGTAATAAAAAGTTGGCTACCACCTTCTACCAAAACCATAATCAAAGCCTGTCGTTAAAGCACCACTGCTGGTGTCGCCACCGTGTAGACGTCACGTCACTGTCATCATCACGTCACCGCTGTAAGTACTTCTACTCCTTCTTAATCATCGTGGCGGGATTATTGGTACACGTATCCTTGCAGCACTCGGCTCACCGCTGTCCCGTCTTACCACAATTACGCCATGTACATAGCTTGCAAAGCAGCACGGGTTAGTACGTACTGCCCAACTCATGTGGATCGAGTTTGTATTGATTTGCAATGATTACTATTATCACTTTTTGCAGACCACACAAAAGATTACACTTTTTTTTTTTTACTACCCGCACTTTTAAGAAAAACCTCTCTCTCTTGCACGATTTGATCCCAGATTCTGATGTCGAAAGGGGCTCTCATGATTTAGTATCATTCCTTCGGATACTGTGGGCTTTCGTGGGTAAATCGTGAAAAGAGAACAGAGTAACAATATCACTTGTTTATTCGTAATCACAATTTCTTTATAAATTCACTATTCACTACACTTTATAAATTTACTTTACTTTAAATTCACTTTACTTTACTTTACTTTACAAGTATCGACACTAACGAAACATAACACGTTTCAAGACATCTCAACTTGGCGACCAAATCACGAATGAATTCAGTCTCGTCAAGAAAGTCCCGAGTCATGTCAAAGCGCGCCATAGACAAGTTGCGCCATTTTGCCACTTGGGGGCGCGCTTCCGTCTCGTTTTGTGTCCATATTCATATCCGGCTCCGACATATATATATATATAATAAGATTTACTTCTATTAATTTCTGTAGGCTTCTCCTTCCCGTAATGGACTCTAACGTAATAACAAGGTGGAGAGGACAAGTTTGTCAGCGGGAATACGTGGGTTTGTTCTTGTAATATTATATGTATTTGTGAGTTTACATACAACCTTTACATGATGATGCATGGTTCATATACTAAGCCGAATATAGTGTGAAGAGAATAATAATAGCTCCCCTCACCGATTTCGGTGTCGGTAGCCGATTTCATTGAAACCAGGCCAGCTACGCAAGAGTTATTTTATAGTGCCCAAGTGTGTGCGCAATACACAGAAGCACTCTCTTCCTTTTACTCTCATAACCCAGTGGGACGGTAAACCGACAGGACTGGCGAGAGAACAGGCGCAGGACCGACTTTTTACATGCCCATCCGACGCATGGATCATCTTTCTTGTCAGACAATCAGGTGATCAGCCTGCATTGTCCTAACCAAACCTGAAAACAACATTTTTTGTTGTTCCAACGCGGGAATCGAACCCACGACCTCCGGGTCGAGAGCGAAGCTCAGAACCACTAGACCACGGAGGCGTGTGAGTGAAGAGAATGACGCGTAGAGCATGTTTTGTTTTGGCACCTGCGCATCCTTCTAAATCAACATCATCTTCATTCATCCTTCAAAATGATCTACGCATCTGCACACTATATTCGGCTTGATATATTAACCATGAATCATCCCGTATAATTTATTACGCCAGCATTTTGTGCATTTACTTCGTATAACAATTATGCATTATGGGGGCATTAATAAACTAGACGACGACGGAGGTTTTTATCAATACTGAACAATTTGAGATTGTGTACACGTACATTACATTCGAGTACGAACATACCCGGAGTCCAGCAACTTGTTCTTGGCGTCGATGAGGCGGCGGCCGGGCGTGACGTCACTGATGCCGAAGCTGAACCCGCGGTTCATCATGTAGTACGACGCCATGCGCGCCAGCCTGGAGGACACGAACGGTCAACCACGTCTCCTTTATAGTAATATCTATGGACGCTTCACACCACGTCAATGCGGCCCCATACCAAGTATCCGAAGAACTTGTGTTACAGACAGCAGAAATATATTTAATACTTTTATACTATACACATATTTAAGATTTTATTATATTTTTTATACACATCCGTGACCCAGGACCACTGAAAACTTTTTGTTTCGTCGGCGGGATTCGAACCCGCGAGCTCTCCCTCGAGCACCAACTTTATATATTTATATGAACGTAGATAAACAGTCGTCGAGTTACTGTGAGATATGCCACACCTCCACATGGCGCGCACGGCGTACTCCTCGCCCCAGTCGCGCAGCAGGATGTAGAAGATGCTGGTCTTGGTGCCGGAGCCCAGCGTGCTCTTGTCCATGGACCCGCACACCAGCTCCGAGTTGCGAATTATTACGTCTGAAAAAAAAACAATATTAGGTCCCAATTTTACCAGCGCCTGTTAGTATGGATAGACAAGAAACATGACATTGACGTTAAACTTTTAGAACAAAAGATATTATGAAAATGAACTATTATAATAGTCACCCCCAGTTTCCCAAACGCTATTCAAATGAATGATCAACTAACATGGCATTCATATCAACGACCCATATTGAACGCTGATTGGTGGAACATTATCAGACAAAAAGGAATGGAGAGATATTTTATAATTATCTCACGCTCGCTCGCTGATTCAAATCGCATGTCAACTAATCGGTGTCTTATCTGTGGAATTTTAACAAATCTTCAAGTGCGAGCGTGATGTTATTATAAAATATCTGTCTGTTCCTTTCTGTATGATAATGTTCTAACAATCAGCGTTCAATATGGGTAGTTGATTTGAATGCCACGTTAGTTGTGTATTCATTCGAATAGCGTTCGGAAAACCGGGAGTAAGTGTGATACTGTAGACTGTAGTGTATGCTATGTTACGAAGCCGTAATAAGTATTTCATTACAACTCCCCATCTACTCACAGGAGTCCTGCACACACATGTCGGTGTTGCCGGTGTAGTTCTTGCCCTTGGTCTCCAGGTTGGCCTTCACCTCGCTCCGCTGGTTCGGCTTCATGATGAGACTGCGCATAACATTTTTATAATGTTTAATAACACAACAAGTATATAACGCTCATCAGTACACGACACTGGGAAAAAAGAGCTTAAAACGTCCCGTTTAATTCTAACCCAAACATAAATAAACATACAACACAACCAAAGACTAGTCAGTGACACGAATACAATACAATAATTATTGTTTGCGACTATGAATCCATAGACTATATTCTATAGTAATACGTTACGGATAATTTTTTGTATCGGATCCGACCGATTCCGTTACGGTTACGGAGCTCCCTAACGTCCCTGATATAAACGGTCAAATAAGTATACACGCATTTTGTTAAAGTGTCTCAACTCTGAAGGGTGCGTGCGTGTGTGCGTATGCGTGTGTGAGTGCCTGATACCTGAATATCTGCTTGCCGGTCCACAGCACGCGCGGCTTGAGTATCGCCGGCGGCGGCATGTCCACGCGCATGGCGGCGTCCGGGCCGGCCAGCAGGCACGCCGCCAGCTGCTGCACCTCGCCGCGCGTGAGGAACGTGTCGCGCTGCGTCAGCAGGTAGCCGCCCGTGATGAAGTCCTGCGTCGCCGCGATCAGCAGCTCGCCGTTGCGCGGTGTCACCAGGTTCGATTTGTTCTGAAAACATATTTTGTTTATTATTGTTCGTATGTTAGAGGTAAATGGTGGCCCGTTATCGTCTCAAAAGTCTGATATATTTCTGTCCTAAGATTTACTACAATCGCTTTAATCATTTGTAACGTAGTAGTTACATATTTACAATTAATATCTTATACCTAGTGTGCAACTACTCAAAATGTACAACTTAAATAAATAATTATAAGAAACACAAAAAGAAAAGAAAATTATAATAAATAAATAAAATGATCGATAACGTATTTCGTTTGAATTGTGCTAGGCGCGTCACCCGATCGACAGGTTTTATTATCTGGGAGGCACGTATTGCGAGTTGCGAGCGCGCCGATCGGCCCGGCACTCCAGAGATTTCATTAGAGGCGGACGCACGTTTGACCATCAGGCAACGAACGAATCGTTTATCGTTATAATTTAACGTATTTAATAATATATTTTATTTTAAAAAAGTTAATTCGTCTCCGCGTTATAACAATAAATTTAATACCTACGCGAGTGTTGTTAAACCCCAGATTGGGTAAGTGGTGTGTTTAATTATTGCTTAGGCTTTTATCCTTTTTTTATTATTTAGAACAGGTACATAATAGTTATGATTTGTATGTAATATAATGCATTTAATCATCACATGTATTTATTTCATCGTAATTGATTTTGCACGTTAATTATTGCATCATCATCAATTTTATTTTTTACCCTCATGTATTTTTTCTTACAAATTATTTTCGTAATTTTTAATTGTTATCTCCGTTTCTGATAGTGATCATCCACGGCTACACAGCTACTTGTAGGCACTTTCATTATTGCTGCTGTGAGCGTGGATGGTCGCTGCCAATACCGGACCACCGGGATAATTGGTTTTGATGGCGCGTTCCAGGGTCCTATGTTTGGAGTTCCGTTGGCAGCATTACAAGCCACACCTATAGAGGACGAGCCCAACTACACGCTGCCTACCACCGTCCATCACCTTCGGGCTGACCGCGCGCTTCACTTCCGCCAGCAGCCAGGAGAGTACCTACCCTGGGCGAAGTTTGTACGGCTTGTGTGAATAAGTGCCGACCCCGCCCTCTTCTTGCTAAGGTCGACATTTGTTTCTTTTTTTGATAATATATATTTTTTTCTGCGCGGGTTCCTGCCTTTTATTATTTTATTTTAAACCCTCTAATAGGAGGACAGGGACTTTTTACCCCGCGACACTGGCGCCCAACAACGTGGTTAATTCACACAGGTCTTATTTACTTTACTCAGATTTTGTAGTTAGTGTATGTTTGTGGCTTATTTTTTTGTGAAACGTTTTATTATTTTATATTTTTTTTGGTTTTTATTGTTGCTAAGGTGTACTTATGCAATGCCAATACTTACAGTTAGGAAATTTAAATTGTAAAACAAATCTAAGTACCCCATAAAAAAAATTTGTTTAAATTTATTATTTATGTACTTAAACGAATATTTTTATTGTTAATACCTATTTATTGCTATTTATTGTATAGTACACATTAGTAGCACTTTTTTATTTTTTTGTTTGCTGCTAACCATTTTTTATTTTTTTATTTTTACTAATCAGTAAAAAAAAACCAAACGTTGATTTTTTTATTTATTATTGTAACAGGACGGAGATTTTTTTTTTTTTCTTTCTTTCTTTTTGTTGTGCTTACTAGCTTTTCACCACTTACTTACTCTCGGTGCTAATATAATCTTAAAAATGTTACCTGTCAAATATCTCTCTCTACAGAAGTCGGAACTAGAATATGAGGTTCGGATTCGAGGAGCTACCCCTGCTTCTTCAGTTGAGGAATTACGGAAACAAATTATAAAATTAGCATCAGAATTCCCGTCCGAACACATATTAGAGTCTCCGCTAGATACTCGACAGGACCTAAAAGGTTGTTGTGAAGTTCTTACAAAAATTCAGATGAATCTTGATGTATCTGAACCTAATGAACCTTCTATTTTAAGAATTCAAAATATGTTAAATCATCTTCACAACCGTTTGGCAAGGATAACGCGCGGAGACGAATTTAAAAAAGAATATGATGATATATATAAAAACTTTAAAATTCAAACACAAAAGTTATTAGCTCTTCAAGCGAAAAGACCTATGCCTAGTACTTCTTTCATAGGTGAGGGCACTTCTAGCGAGACTGGAACCAAAATTCAGGAGGTGCAAAATCTAATTTCTGTTACTTGCGATCGTTCTTCGTCAGATTTGCAGAAACTTAAATTTAGTGGAAAAACGTGTGTGCGCTCATTTATTCAGCGGGTTGATGAATTTATTGTTGCTCGTAATATTTCACCTACAAAAATCTTAGCCTTCGCGACCGAAATCTTCCACGATGACGCCCTTCATTGGTATCACTCAGTTAAGGACAAGGTTTCATCTTGGCCTGAGCTCGCTACCAAATTAAAGGAGGACTTTGATCAGTCGGACTTTGACTATCGACTCATTTCGGAGATTCGATCTCGAACTCAAGGGGAACGTGAAAACATAACCATTTATCTTTCGATTATGAGTGGCATGTTCTCCCTTCTTTCTACACCCCCTTGTGAAACTGAACAGCTTGAGATTCTGTTACACAACATTAGACCTTGTTATGCGAGTGTACTGGCAGCATCAGCTGGACAGATCACGACGATAGACTCCTTACGTTCTTTATGTCGTAATTACGAGATTGTTCAGGCCCGTCTCTCAAAATTTCAGGAGCCACCTAAGGCTACTCCGGACACCATTGCACTAGAGTTTGCCTATTCTAAAGATTTAAATAAAAGTATAAATAAGTTTAGTTATAATACATATAATAAGCCAAATTTTACAAACAACCATACTAATAATAAACAATATTCAAAACATTTTAATTACAATCAGGGAAATCAACAACAAAATAAATATCAACAAAATCACCTTAATAAAAATCAAAATTATATTCATTCGGTTCAAATAAATAAACGACAACTATATTGCCCTAGGTGTCGCGATAACACACACAACCTAAGACAATGTCAAGCTAATAGTGGCGTTATTTGTTTTAAATGTGGATTAAAAGATGTTAAAACACCTGATTGCCCTGTTTGTAATAATAAAGACGGAATTAATTTAAAAAACTAAATGAGCAGAATTGTAGTCATTTTGACCAACGAGATTGGGACACTTGGCTTACTTTTATTAGAAAATTTTATTCTACGTACAAAATATCTACAATTCTGCATTCAAAACCCGTCAATGATACAAGGCCCTATGTAAATATTAAAATTAATAATATTGACGCTTGTGGCTTATTAGATTCTGGTGCTGCAGTCACAATTTTAGGTAACAACTCACATCGTCTTTTAGTTGACTGCACCTTGCAACAGAGTGACCACATTTCCATGGTAGCCGCCGGCGGTCAATCCTTGAAAAGTATCGGATACATTAACTTACCCGTCACTTTTGAAGGCCAATTTCATGTGATTAAAGCTCATGTTGTCCCCGAGGTTGACACATCTATTATATTAGGAGTGGACTTCTGGCGTGCTTTTAATATATGTCCCAAATATCTCAACAGCATTACCCTATCTGAAGTTTCCATAGCCGAATTAAAATTTAATAATAATACCGAATCTTACATAAATTCCTACAACAATTTAATGGATAACCAGAAATCGATAGCGGATAATGTTATCGCTCAATTTAAATTAATATCATCAGAGACGAGAGGTTTAGGTCGAACTAATTTAATTTCACATAAAATAGACACTGGTGGAGCTCAACCGATTAGGCAGCGTTATTATAGAATGTCTCCGGAAAAGCAGCGCATTTTAACGGAGCAGGTCGATGAGATGCTATCACTTGATGTCATTGAGCCATGCGAGAGTGCGTGGTCTTCTCCAGTTCTTCTCGTAAATAAGAAGGATGGGCAGCCCAGGTTTTGTCTCGACAGTCGGAAACTTAATGCAGTAACTAAACGCGACGCTTATAATTTGCCTTACGTTTCGGAGATCCTAGACAACCTACGCGATGCAAAATATTTGTCAAGCGTAGATCTCTCTAAGGCATTTTGGCAGATTCCGATTGAAACTGCAGACCGGGACAAGACTGCTTTTTACGTACCAGGCAGAGGCACATTAAGGTTCAAAACCACTCCTTTTGGCCTCACAAAATATGCTCCCGCTACTCAACAGCGTTTAATGGATTTGTTGTTCGGTGACATGGAATTTAAATGTTTTGCCTATTTAGATGATATAATTATTATTAGCTCTTCTTTTGAGGAACATGTATCTCTGCTTTTGCGTGTTTTAGATAAGTTAAAACAGGCCAATCTCACCGTTAATTTTGATAAATGTAAATTTTTTCGTAGCGAACTTAAATATTTAGGTTACGTTGTTGACTCTTATGGCTTACGCACAGACCCAGAGAAAGTGCAGGCTATTTTAAATTTTCCAGTTCCTAAAAATAAGAAAGAACTGAAACGCTTCCTTGGTACTGCGACGTGGTACCGCCGTTTCGTTCCAAATTTTAGTACAGTAGCTGGCCCATTAAACAAACTTACTTCGAACAGTAAAAAGTCACCACCTTTTCAGTGGACGCCGGAGGCTGAGGCGGCTTTTAATGCCTTAAAGGATTGCTTGGTTTCCGCACCAGTTCTCTCCTGTCCGGTTTACACTGAGTCTTTTGAGGTCCATACAGATGCGAGTAACTATGGTATCGGTGCCATGTTAACACAGACCATAGAAGGTAAAGAACACCCTATTGCCTATATGAGTAGATCGCTGTCCAAGGCTGAAAAGAACTACAGCATCACAGAAAGAGAAACTCTTGCTGTGTTAGCTGCTCTTGAGCACTGGCGGTGTTATATAGAAAACGGTCAGACTTTTACGGTGTACACTGACCATTCCGCGCTAAAATGGTTTTTGTCATTAAATAATCCCACAGGGAGATTAGCTCGTTGGGGAGTCAGATTATCATCGTTTAATTTCGAAATTAAGCATCGAAGAGGAGTTGATAATGTTATTCCTGATGCTCTTTCACGTGCTGTTCCAATCGCAGCTATCTCACTTTCAAACGCTGTCAATAAAACTAAAGATGATTGGTATAAAAATATTTACAACGGTTGCCTTAATACTCCAAACCAATTTCCAAATTTTTTAATCAAAAATAATTCTTTGTATCGGCTATCTAAAATTAAATCACAACTTACCTCTGAATTCGCTTGGAAGGAAGTAGTCCCCAGTGAATTTCGTGATCAAATTATAACTGAAAACCACTGTACACCAACAGCAGGACATCTCGGCATATATAAAACATACAATCGTCTAGCATTGTCATATTACTGGCCTGGCATGCATCAAAGTGTAGTTAAATTTGTAACCGCTTGCTCCATTTGTCTGTCGTATAAGTCACAAAACCACACTACATTGGGAGAAATGGGTCGTCCTAAGCAGTGCTCACGCCCCCATCAAATGATCTCGATTGATTTTGTTGGTCCTCTTCCTGTTTCGCGTAAACAAAATAGTTACATGCTTGTGGTTACCTGCTGTTTTTCTAAGTACTGTAATATTTTCCCACTTCGCCGAGCCACCGCAGACGCAGTCGTTAACATTTTAGAAAATTCGATATTTTTAGTCTACGGCATTCCACAGACAATTTTCTTAGATAACGGGAGTCAATTTATTAGTTCTACTACTGAAAAATTATTTAAAAAGTATAAGGTGCCTAATATTTATTTTACTCCTAAGTATACGCCCCAAGTAAATTTGGTGGAGCGTTATAATAAGACTATTGTGACTAGTCTCTCGACATTCGTTGAAAACGATCATAGGACTTGGGACACATTTATCCCAAAGATCCAGTTTGCAATGAATAACTCTGTAAACGAAGCCACCGGTTATACACCCTCTTTCCTAGTACACGGTAGGGAGTTAGTCCTATGCGGTTCACACTACACGGACGTGGACTTGGGTGACGAAGTTTTGTTTTTACCACGGGATATTTACGCTGAGAACCTAGGTTGCCTCTCTTCGGTATTTAATGATGTTCAGGCCACGTTATGGAATGCACATGTAAAGAATACCACACACTACAATTTACGTAGGAAACCAGCTGAATATAACGTTGGTGACATAGTATTTAAACGTACTTATATGCTTAGTGATAAAGACAAATTCTTTAGTAAAAAGTTAGCACCGAAATACATAAAGTGTCGTATTGTTGGAAAACGTTCACCTTTAGTGTATCTTTTGGAAGATATTGTTACAAACATCTTCAGTCTCGGCAGTGCCCACATCTAGATCCGTGATATTACAATTATGCGTGTTTATTTTATATTAGTGTTAATTTCATTGAACTGTTTATTAATAATTTATCAATCAACTGACTGTTATAGATTATATTATTGTAGTTATTTTAAATTATTTAATATTTAAATATGGCAACCCATGACGTCACTTCCATAATATTAAATTGTCATACAATTTATTATCTTAACTAAAGTAAGAATAATTATATAAGATTAAATATATGTTATTAATATTTGTTATTAAGATTAATATTATATAAGACTAGCTGTGCCCGCGACTTCGTACGCGTGGAAAAGTGATTTAGGGCAGTGTTATAATAAATCAGTTTTAAAAATATTTTTAGTTATAAAAACTGTCGTCGAGGTATTTAATAAACTACTTTATGTTGACAATTCCTACTACCAGCTTGACAAACGACCGTGTACAATTACTATAATGCGAACGGGACTACTTGATAGAGAGAGATACACGACGAACATCTAGTACTAAGATTTGTATGGATTTTGCGCCGCAGCGACTGCAGACGATGATCGTTTCCACGCCGACGCTGCTGGTGTGGCGACAATGATATTAAGAAAGCGCGCCGCAAAATTTTGCGGTCTTTTCGGTGCGTAAGTCCGACTCGCACTTGCCCGGTTTTTTTAATTACATATTAATAACCAAACATGTAGGTACTGATTATAAATCACTTCACTGTTAACGTACCTACTAACTGATTTTATACAGAAAAGTAGCAAAATATAGAAAGTACCAAAAGAAAGAAAACAAACCTAAGTTGTAGGTAGGTACCTAACATAAAAACCATTCGGTCCATGATAAAATCTAAGAAATAAAAATATCAAGACAAATATAAATCTAACTTATATTGACATAACTTTTTTAGTTTAACTGTAAACACAATACTTATGTTAATCAAAATTCTATATATTATGCAGTTATCGAATACATAATTTGGACAAAGAAAACTATAAAAATGTACAGTAATAGTAGGCTGTAGTATGAATTTAAACGGACGGAATGAGAACTATAATATAGAATGCAAAATAATATTATACATTGCTAATGATGCACGCTGAGTATAACTCTCGGATAACGTATTGTATAAATGTAGGTACCTACTCAACTTTGCTATAAATAATTGTATTAAAAGTACGGCATTTAGCGTATAGATAGATTTGTATAAGAGAATACTCTATCAATATTATGATATTTGACAAAAAAACCCATAATAATCACACTGTTAACACATATTCAGGGCAGGCCGCAAAAGGCTATAATTTCAAAAGGTATCTCGATTGGAATCGAGTTGTATCAACAGTTTTCCCCTGTAACACAGTTTAGTAACTATCGAGATGTTTTTAACGTCTATCTTATTAAATAGAAAAAACAAAAAAAAGAGCAATATATTTATGAAAATCTTAAAACTGTTTTTAAGATTCCGTAACTCAAAAGGAAAAAACGAAACACATATTATAAGATCATTTCCATGTCCGTCTGTCTGTCAAGACCCTTTTACTCAGAAACGCGTGTTGTGATGAAAATTATATAAAATACTCAGGAACTACTGTTCCTTGAAGCAGTGAAAAAATCAGACTTCTTAGCCAATGCAATCAAAAGCAGTCGCTTATGTCGCTAAATTTCGTCATTTTCGACACTCGTAAGGGAATCAAAACCTAAAGGGTACTTCCCGTGAACTCAAAATCATAAAATTTGAAACCAAGCAACGTCTAAAACCATACGTTTTTAGTAACATTATATAGATAAGTAGTAAAAATATTTTGATTTTTTTAAACTTCGTACCGTTTGTCATGAATGTGTTTAATTGAAACTTATAACAAATACTTAGGTCTCTAATATATTCAAGCTGTAACCAAATCAAAATTCTATGTCAATCAGGTTTGTATGAAACTCTCGGTGTGCAAGTCCAACTCGCACTTGGCCGGTTTTTATTTATTTACTTATTACTAACCTACGCTAACAAATATGTATACAGTACCTACTTATCACAAAGGACTGTACAGTAAAAGTACTAACTATTTTTATACAAATAACTTCCGTAATAAACTCAAGAAAAAATATCTTAGATTGTTCCTACCTAGCAAGCCTAAAACTAACAAATAAAAGTCACCCCCGCGGCCCGGTGCGTTTGCTGCTAATGCAATTTGAAGCGGCGCGCGCGCGCGGCGGCGCACGGCTCCCGGGCCCGGCGCGCGCTTCCTACAAACGTCCAGCAAAAACGACATGATCTTTTAATATTGTCATAACTTTTTTATTTATGAACCGATTTACATAAAACAAACACTAAATGTTAAGTGAAGCTTGCCGCAATATATTAGTGAAAAGTACATCTTAATCGGATAAGCCGTTTCTGAGATTAGCGTGCACAAACCCACAGACAAACAGACAAACAGACAAACAGACAAACAGACAAACAGACAAAAATTTCAAAAATCATAGTTTTGGGTACTATTGCGTAAATAAAGGTCCCCTATCATATTTTTTTTCAAATATCTTCAATGTACAGACACGACTCCTCTACAGATTTATTATATGTATAGATTAATATTTGTTTACCTAATAATCATATTCTATTATATCCGGTATAGGTAATTATAATCATACCGGATATTAAATAGTTCTCATATTGATTTTTGCCCTAACGATTGTCAATGATATATAAGGGTGTAACTCTTCGTTGTGACGAGACTTAAGGCGAGGAGTAACCGCAACTAGCGCCACTCTTTTTAAAATGAATTTTACAATGATACAAAGATCTTATTAAAAAAAGTAATCGGTTCAAACTTTGAGTAAATAGTTAAACTAATTTATTATAGTAACATATAATAGTTAAACTAATACTATATATTATATCTCGTGAGTAATAACTAAAACGGCCGTTTTAGTTATTACTTACGAGATTAAATACAGTATAGGATTTAGAGCTGTAATTAAATGCCAATAAATTAGTTTAACTATTTAGTTAAAGTTTGAACCGATTACTTTTTTTAATAAGATCTTTGTATCATTGTAAAATTCATTTTAAAAAGAGTGGCGCTAGTTGCGGTTACTCCTCGCCTTAAGAATAGATTGATACTGTTATAAGCAGAGACTCTGCCCGATTAAAATATTGTAATTATAAATATGGAGAGTTGTCTTTTATTCACGTCCGTAACAATTCAGAAGAGGGGTCAAGAAGAAACGTATCAAGGCCATACCCAGATGGACTCGAAAAAAGGAAACAGGAAGACAGGTCAGTGATGATTTTTTTTTTTTTTTTTTTTTCTTTCGTTTCTGATGACTCCACGCCCAACCCTACGCTGGCAAAAAGAGAAAACCACGCTGTGTGGCTCATGATTCGTTATTTTTACGATAAAATGTGAATATTGCTGGTCAAGATGTAATTTCATGTAGGTACATCAAACTTTATACTCTTTATTGGCAAAGACTGCATACACAATATGATAAATCGTAATACATTGAAAAATATATAAAACTTAGTGCCTTGTTCAGGCGTTTGCTAAATAATAAGATTAGTACATTTACTTCCCTATGTACATTACATACTTATTTTAAATTAAGTATTACATATAGATAATTATGATTATAATATTGTACCTACTAAGTAGAAAAATATTTTATAAACAATATTCTTGACCTTTTGCAAAGTATTTTTCTTATGAGAAACTTTTTTTTTAAATACCGTCGTTATTTATTTTTCTGTTAAATAGTAGTTTGGTTTCTTTTTATGGTAGTTGATTATACTCGTAATAATAGATAGACCGTCTAAACTACGTGCTAATGCTAAAGCTTATCAAACACGAGAAATGGTATATTTCGGATATGTCTTTTAGAAAATTTTAGTAAAGATAATAATTCCTTATCTTAATTTCTCGGGAATCATCATGGTGGCGCGGAGGAAAAGTCTACAGCATATGCTCTGGGGCACGTGATTGTCGAGCACAACAACTGTGTGACACACTTCGGCAAGCTGCTGGGTAGCCGTTACACCTGGACCTTCGCGGCAACAGGATCAGCAAACTCCGGGAATCATCATGGCGGCGCGGAGAAAAGGTCTACAGCTGCCTTGTGGTCTGGGGCACGTGATTGCCGAGCACAACAACTGTGTGACACACTTCGGCAAGCTGCTGGGTAGCCGTTACACCCGGACCTTCGCGGCAACAGGATCAGCAAAATCCGGTGTGTATATTGATTCTTAATTTAAATGATCAAGTGGTTTTTATGCGCCCCGTAATTATTAGCTCCTCAAGTGTCGTTATTTATACTGGTAGTAAATTTAATATTATTTTAAATTAAAAGAAAACAAATGATTGGATTGATTGACTAACTTGAAATATTACCATCAGATATAGGCACAGAAATAAAGTGGATATAGGAAATAATGAAAGGGTTTGGAGATGCTTATATTATACTCTTTCTTTGGGCATATTATCTAATATATAGTAAACATGCTATATCTGTGTGATACTAAAATAAAATCTAGTAATTAAACTAGATCTGTGTGACCATGAAATAATATATAGTAAACAAGCTATATCTGTGTGATACTAAAATAAAAACTAGTAATTAAACTAGATCTGTGTGACCATGAAATAATATATAGTAAACAAGCTATATCTGTGTGATACTAAAATAAAAACTAGTAATTAAACTAGATCTGTGTGACCATGAAATAATATATAGTAAATAAGCTATATCTGTGTGATACTAAAATAAAAACTAGTAATTAAACTAGATCTGTCTGACCATGAAATAATATAGAGTAAACATGCTATATCTGTGTTATACAAAAATAAAATTTAATAATTAAACTAGATCTGTGTGACTATGAAATAATATATAGTAAACATGCTATATCTGTGTGATACTAAAATAAAAACTAGTAGGTAAATAAACTAGATTTATGTGATTATAAAATAACAATTAGTTAGTATTAAAAAAAAAACTATATCTATGTGACAATAAAATAATAATTCAAAATATTATGCAAAATTTGTGTACATAAATGTTTACACTAAAATAACATCTACTAAATAAACCAGATCCAAGAGATACTAAACCAACTCGGCAGGATAATTGACTATGATAAATAACTTAATAATTGAAATAGACACAATTAAATATAAAGAATATTTTGGTCATAATGTATTTAAAATATTTTCTAAGTGCAATTACTGTTTTCGTTTATTTCTTTCAGGTACACAAAAAAGATATGACGAAAACTAATCATCTTGCCCTGGGACATGGCAAAATGCAGGATGGCCGAGTGTTACAAACATCTTCAGTCTCGGCAGTGCCCACATCTAGATCCGTGATATTACAATTATGCGTGTTTATTTTATATTAGTGTTAATTTCATTGAACTGTTTATTAATAATTTATCAATCAACTGACTGTTATAGATTATATTATTGTAGTTATTTTAAATTATTTAATATTTAAATATGGCAACCCATGACGTCACTTCCATAATATTAAATTGTCATACAATTTATTATCTTAACTAAAGTAAGAATAATTATATAAGATTAAATATATGTTATTAATATTTGTTATTAAGATTAATATTATATAAGATTAATATTTGTTTACCTAATAATCATATTCTATTATATCCGGTATAGGTAATTATAATCATACCGGATATTAAATAGTTCTCATATTGATTTTTGCCCTAACGATTGTCAATGATATATAAGGGTGTAACTCTTCGTTGTGACGAGACTTAAGAATAGATTGATACTGTTATAAGCAGAGACTCTGCCCGATTAAAATATTGTAATTATAAATATGGAGAGTTGTCTTTTATTCACGTCCGTAACAATATGTCTGGAAACAACCTTGGCGTGTGGCATATCAAGGACATAAAAATTTGTAGGTTTAAGTAATTGTATAGTTAACCCTTTAATAGTAAATCTATATCAACATCTTGTTTTAGCATAAGTCAACAGCTTCAGTATAGCTGATGCCTTATAAAATATTGTCAGGACGCGTCAACAACTTAAAACCTTCCTTGTTGTTGTTGCATATTTTATGATAAGGTTTTTCTGATAGAGTGAATGAATAATAGTGCAGGTATGTAAGGTGTCCGAAAGACTGAATGAATAATAGTGATAGTATGTAAGTAGAACGAATGGTAAGTGCTAAAGCTGTAGTCGAATGGGTTTTATTTTAAAACAAAACCCTTTCCGAGACGCGGGGGGTAATGTAACGTAGTAGTTACATATTTACAATTAATATCTTATACCTAGTGTGCAACTACTCAAAATGTACAACTTAAATAAATAATTATAAGAAACACAAAAAGAAAAGAAAATTATAATAAATAAATAAAATGATCGATAACGTATTTCGTTTGAATTGTGCTAGGCGCGTCACCCGATCGACAGGTTTTATTATCTGGGAGGCACGTATTGCGAGTTGCGAGCGCGCCGATCGGCCCGGCACTCCAGAGATTTCATTAGAGGCGGACGCACGTTTGACCATCAGGCAACGAACGAATCGTTTATCGTTATAATTTAACGTATTTAATAATATATTATGGTTCCGTTTGACGTCCAAAGTCCTTTATGAGAGAGTACATCGCTTGCTACCGATTGCAGTCCATAGATGTCGTACCGTACCGTTACCGCTCCCAGCGCCACCTTCCGTTAAATCTGTGAACCAAGTGAAAGCCACAAGCCGCCATCTTTGATATATCAGATCATTGTTGCGTCGTTTTTGCAACCATGCAGTCGCTAAAAACTTACTTATTTAAGTTATAAATTTAACTTAACTTTTAATTTTAAAATCTATTTAAAACAAATTTTTGAGTTTTATAAAGTCGTAAAACCGTTACTGATCGTCAATAGAGTTCACTATACAGTTTTTTACCACGTATCGGGTAGACGTAAATCACGCGATCGGGATATCGCGGTGAAAAGTTCGTCGTTTTGAACTCGTTATTGGCGGCTAGTGTAGAAGATGGAGCAGAAAATCTCTTCGCCGTTTGAAATTAGGATCGAAGCAAAGGTTTGCAGCCGCATTTGGTGAGTGACATGATAAATTTTCACGATTATGCGGCGGGTACTAATGATCTACTTCTTGAGATCGTGCCTAATTCGGTGACCTGTTTATCATAGCGTGATATCCGAATAGTATAAAAGTAATTAATTAACAAAACATGCTATTTTTAAACTTTTACGACTACCGCCATTTTTGGAACGGAGACGTATTACCTAAAATGTAAACGTATTAATACAATAAACCGCTGTCTTTTACATTTCAAATGGCTATGTAAATATATTAATACAAATATTTCATTACTAAATCGAATTTTCCATCCGTTACATCATTTACGTTTACTTCGCGGAGGGTAGTAAAATATTTTTTGCGAAGTTGTTCAGCTCTTTTCTATTGCTAATTGAGCCAGTACGTACAGTTCTGCAGATATTTAGTTTAAAATACATTATACTTATAACATTTCTGATCGAAATATATCGATGTTTACACTTGTAACATTTGTGATCAAAATAGATCGATGTTTACATTCATAACATTTCTGATCAAAATAGATCGATGTTTACACTGATAACATTTCTGATCCAAATAGATCGATGTTTACACTCATAACATTTCCGATTCAAATAGATCGATGTTTTCACTCATAACATTTCTGAACGAAATAGATAGATGTTTACACTTGTAACATTTGTGATCAAAATAGATCGATGTTTACACTCATAACATTTCTGATCCAAATAGATCGATGTTTACACTCATAACATTTCCGATCCAAATAGATCGATGTTTTTACTCATAGCATTTCTGAACGAAATAGATCGATGTTTTTACTCATAGCATTTCTGAACGAAATAGATCGATGTTTGCACTGGAGGTACCTACAACTTTTCCTGACCTTCTATAGGTACGTTAAACGTCTTGACTGTTCGGTTCTAACAGTAGACGCCTGAAATTTTTTTAAATAAACATACCCTAAGCCTATATAATATAGCTTAGAAAATTCATGTTTATGCAGACGCAGATATCTAATGCTTGACAAGCCAAGATAAAAAGTAGGCGGACTGGATAACATACATTCAGGTTACGAACACACAAGTTCTCTGGAACCATCATTAATAAATAAATCGTGGGTATTCGAACAAAAATTATACTGGCGATCCAAGACTTTGCGAGCCATCCTCACTCCTTAAAAAAGAAGGGGGGGGGGGGGGGGGGGATATAATATATTATATAATATGACCACATAATATATAAGAGATCAAAACTTTACTGATTTTAATTTGACTAATAGAATTATTTCAAACTGAGACAAGTGATCGAATAAAATGTACAGTCGGAAACCTCACATAAATTATCATTTTTTAAAAAGAGGTATTGTTATGAATTTAAACTATGTACAGTTGACGCCATCTCAAATATTATCAATAAAGTGGTAGAAATCCATTGTACAGTCGACGCCCTCACGATATTAATCAAAGTCATTAGATTTGCAAATCTCGTTCATTTTGTAGTTGTGGCTAAAATACCATTAAATATATAACACAGACTGTTGGTATGCTTGATATATAAATATCGATCGAGATGATGAAATACATGGCCTTCTAGTACAGTACATCGAACCAAGATTCAGGCTTCAACAATTCTAAAGGTTCTAAACTTTGGCTGGTTTTGAACTATAAATGTCAGCTTACCGAGGACATTAAAATTTATAAATAATTGTTGGCTATTACATAATACCAACTGCAGTAGTTCAGGCTATAAATTAGCATCTTAACCTAAATCTTCCGCGCGGGGAAAGGTCGTATCACCTCGCAGTCAAACTGCAAAGTCAATATTTATGGTATACAATACGCTATACAAATTCCCTGTTCAAAAAGTCAGTAAGTACAGAAGGGTTATTACAATACATTAACTAACAGCTGACAGTTTAAGCTGGTCTTCTACCTCTTGGAAGTTAGGACTATAATATCACCTTCGAAACTGAAAAATTTGCCTCCTAACCTTCATCCCGCTGGGACAGGTCGTATAGCCGCGCACTTACACTGCAAGAGTAATATTTAAGGGACACAAAACATATACAAATTCCCTGTCGAAAGTCAATAGGGACAGTACAAGTTCATTACAATACATTGACTAATAGCTGATTGTTCAAGCAGGTCTTACTCCTCTTGGGACTATAATATCAGTGTCGAAACTATTTACCTCCGGGTATAGCAGGATTGCTGTTGGCTGAAACGCCAAACATTTGCGCCTATTTACTTTACGTATACCAGGTCCTATGAAAATCGGGGCAGTGGTCTGTTTGTCGCACAAACGGATTCAGATTTACAGAGTATAATATTATGTCCACTTTGGCCTTCGAGTCATTGTCGACGCGTTCTTTACCTATGTCCAATATACAAAGTCTAAAGTTTTATAGTGGCACACATCATAATACAGATTTCTTAACGATGATATAAAGTCAAGAGCAGGCATACATCCTAATACAAATTTCCTATCAATTATATAAATTCAAGAGGTTTATAATGGCATAGGTACATTATAATACAAATATCCTGTTGATGATATAAAGTGAAGATGTTTATAATACCACATATTCAAATACAAAGATTGATGATACACAAACAATATGTTTATAATAGCACACGTTCTAATACTAATACAGGTATTGATGATACGCAAACAAGATGTTTATATGATTTCACACATCCTAATATAAGGTTTCTATTGATGGTATACATTCATGAGCTTTATAATGGCATACATTCTAAGACGAGGTTCCTGTCGATGATACGAAGACAAAAGTTTTATAACGCATATACAGACGCACATCCAAATATGTTGTATTTATTGAAAACCAAGATATTCCAGACGTACTAGAACTCATGGTTTCTTGTCTGTAGTCGACTTTGGGTCAAAATCAGTCCTAGACTTAAGGGTCGAAAGCTCGCACATTACAGCTTCAAAGGCTACATAAAGCTCGGTACACTCACCATGACACTTTAATAAAGTTTTATTCAAAAAATAGATACTGTATATGTGCTAGAGTTTATGGAGTTTCCTGTGCAGCTGGCGGTTGGTCCCTCATGCAGGTCTCGCCTCATAGGGTTTATCAACTTTGCAACCTTCATCACCCCAATCGGGAAGGTTGCTTGCCTAACGCTGGCACGCTACAGCTTCAGTAAAAGTGTATGGAACACTAATCGCAACTACGAAGTTCCTGTCAAATGTAAGACACTGAAGACGTGATGCAGCTTATGGACATCTGTTCCCTAATTGCCGGTCGGTCACCTAGCAAGGTCTTTGCGACGATTTCCACAGTCCTGGAAAGGATCAAAGGCGACATAGTCGGTAATATTATAACTTATTTATCTTTAATTCTCAGGAATAAGTCTAGATTTGCAGAGATGTTCTATTACACTATTACATAGCGTATAGTACTTGTACCATCCAGGTAATATATTTTATTCATAGAACCAAAAGTGTCACACGATGGCATCGAATAGTAACTAACTTTTTAACTTTGCAAGACGTTTTTAATTGCATTCAACCCTTACTAGTAGCGGAGTCGATGGTTCTAAAATTTTGTGATACCCCAGTTGCTTGGAATGTAAACTAATCCCCACTGGTGGTGCAATATTTCTATCTTGGTGAACGCCTCAGGTACTTTTACAGTTTTCCTCTCAAAATACGTATTATGTCATAAAGCTATATATATATATTTTTTTACGCTACGCCTGGAAACTTACATCAGTAGTAATTATTGTGATGTCGGATTACGTGAACAAAAATATATTCTTAAATAAAGAATTAAATACTCGACCAGTCTCTTGACACACAGTAATACTTGATAGGTGTAATTGTGATTCTTTTATTACTTTTAAACTTTATCACATTGTTGCATTATTCACAAGCCACCAGAAGATAACAAACACGTCTCTCATAAAGGACTTTGGACGTCAAACGGAACCATAATATATACATTTTACCTTCCAATAAAATGTGTATTATGTTCCTTAACGTCCAAAGTCCTAATAAGGGCTTCCTGGTGTCCATCCTCATCATTATGAGACACTTACAATGATCTGATATATCAAAGATGGCGGCTTGTGGCTTTCACTTGGTTCACAGATTTAACGGAAGGTGGCGCTGGGAGCGGTAACGGTACGGTACGACATCTATGGACTGCAATCGGTAGCAAGCGATGTACTCTCTCATAAAGGACTTTGGACGTTAAGGAACATAATACACATTTTATTGGAAGGTAAAATGTATATATTTTATTTTAAAAAAGTTAATTCGTCTCCGCGTTATAACAATAAATTTAATACCTACGCGAGTGTTGTTAAACCCCAGATTGGGTAAGTGGTGTGTTTAATTATTGCTTAGGCTTTTATCCTTTTTTTATTATTTAGAACAGGTACATAATAGTTATGATTTGTATGTAATATAATGCATTTAATCATCACATGTATTTATTTCATCGTAATTGATTTTGCACGTTAATTATTGCATCATCATCAATTTTATTTTTTACCCTCATGTATTTTTTCTTACAAATTATTTTCGTAATTTTTAATTGTTATCTCCGTTTCTGATAGTGATCATCCACGGCTACACAGCTACTTGTAGGCACTTTCATTATTGCTGCTGTGAGCGTGGATGGTCGCTGCCAATACCGGACCACCGGGATAATTGGTTTTGATGGCGCGTTCCAGGGTCCTATGTTTGGAGTTCCGTTGGCAGCATTACAAGCCACACCTATAGAGGACGAGCCCAACTACACGCTGCCTACCACCGTCCATCACCTTCGGGCTGACCGCGCGCTTCACTTCCGCCAGCAGCCAGGAGAGTACCTACCCTGGGCGAAGTTTGTACGGCTTGTGTGAATAAGTGCCGACCCCGCCCTCTTCTTGCTAAGGTCGACATTTGTTTCTTTTTTTGATAATATATATTTTTTTCTGCGCGGGTTCCTGCCTTTTATTATTTTATTTTAAACCCTCTAATAGGAGGACAGGGACTTTTTACCCCGCGACACATTATGGGACATTGTATATATTAAATTTGTCCTAGATGATCATCGATGTATTTGTATGTAGTAGTGTCTATGTGTATTTACTGGCAATTACGACTAACGTCGTATTATAATAGTGCTCACCCCCATCAGTATGAGCGCCTCCGCGCGCGCCTCCTCGGTCTGCGGCAGGTGCATGTTCATCTCGTCGCCGTCGAAGTCCGCGTTGTAGGGCGTGCACACGCACTCGTTGAATCTGCGCAACATTAATAAAAATATTAGTTAATATATCAACAGTCAATAAATTACCCTGCTTTTAGTATCGCAAAAAGATATATTATGGCTTTTGGCAAAGTAAAATATTGCGTGTATGTGTGCGCATGTGTACGCACTTTTACTGGCATGTGTCGCCTTTTAGCGTGCACGTATATGTACTTTACTTGCATGTATACGTCCTTTGCGTGCACATGCAAACAAATACGTATACGCTTTTTTGCGTTCATTTAAGGCACTTTTGCGTTAATAATAATCAGTACGAACATTTGTTGTATGTGTGTGCGTGTGCCCGTTTGTATAGTTACCGGAAGGTGCGCTGCGGCTGCACGCGCGCGCGGTGACACATGATGGACAGCTTGTGCAGCGAGGGCTGGCGGTTGAACAGCACCACGTCACCGTCCACCAGGTGACGCTCCACTATGTCACCGCACTGCAACCACGCATTTACTTTTTAAACCATGCTATTACGTCATTTGGGCTCTCAGTGTTTTAAAACAACGTTTAATTTGTTAACCGGTTTTTAAAGTATTTTAATAAACTAAGCAACATTGGAGTTCACCACGGTAAATAAAAATGTACAAACAAAGATTTTAGGGGTTCAAAGTTTGGATCAAATTGAACAAAATGTGTTTCGTCACGTCGACATACTGCAACTTTAATAACAATTCTGTAATTTTTTCAAAAATGTGGGCATACATTTTTTAAAAAATTACAGAATTGTCGCCGCCAATGTTTTTATGAATCTAATATTAATTTGTCCAAGTGATCAAGTTACGTGTCATTTGAACTATGTATATATATCTTACTAAATTTAGGAGTTAGTATATTATTTGAAAGGATTTCGACAGAATATGTTCATTGTTGATGCCCTCTTATAGTATAGTAAGATCGCGCCTAATACCTTGAGTTCCTGCGCGATCTTCTCCCGATTGCCGTATTTGAGGTACCGCTTGTGGGCGGCGCCGCGCTGCTGCACGTAGTTGGCGCCGGGGTGCGCGTCCGGCCCGTTGATCACGAGCGCGCGCAGCCACGCCAGGTTCGCGGGGAACGCGCGCTCGGGGTACGTCAACACCTATCACAGAATATCATTTTATAAAAAATACTAAAGACATGAATCAATTAAGCGATCTCAATGAAGGTCACAAACAAAATACGCATAAAATAATTGAAGACATGAATCAATTAAGTGATCTCAATGAAGGTCACAAACCAAAAATACTTACACTACTACTCACTTTAATCTTTTAGGATATGTAGTAAAATACATTGATCCTAGGGACGGATCTTTAAATTAATGTACTTAAAACTTTACGACGTATTTTTAACTGTTTAAGTGACTGTTTGGACTCAATTTTTTTTTAATCATAATTTTGCTACATATCATATTCATCCATTCATGTCTTCAATTATCTGAAACGAGTGTGTGGAGGAGGCGTGCACGTGTGTGTGCATATACCGTATGTATTATACATGGCTGTGTGTTTGTGCACTTATAGCTGAGCGTTGAATTTGCAACGACGTTCTAGACTAAATAGTAAGAAATGCAAAACATTTTAAAAGAATTTATCACACACCTTGGCCACATAGTAACGAAATATGTAAAACATAAATGGACGCACCTTGGCGACGTGCACCGGCACGCCCACCTCCTGTATCTGCAGGTTGGGGTCGGGCGAGATGACGGTCCGGCTGGAGAAGTCCACGCGCTTGCCGGACAGGTTGCCGCGGAACCGGCCCTGCTTGCCCTTCAGCCGCTGCACCAGCCCGCGACCGGGCTTCTTGGGCTACACAGCGGTGATAATGTATGTCGACGTATAAATTAATATTACAAAACATGTTATGTTTAAACATTACTGGGAGATTAAACATTTAACACGCTACTTGAAAGTATATTGTTAGCGCGCGTATGAATTGATGCTGGTTGATTTGTTGTTGTACGGAGGATCTCCAATAAAGTTCGTATTTTATTATTGGAACTGGCTACCATTCGTCATCATTTACATGTATCATCCAGAGACAGAAAAGTTTTTTTTTATGATTGTATATATAGAATTAGACTTACCCCCAGTTTTCCGAACGCTATTCAAATGAATGAATTATAAAATATCTGTATGTTCCTTTCTGTCTGATAATGTTCCACCAATCAGCGTTCAACATAGGTTGTTGATTTGAATACCATGTTAGTTGATCATTCATTTTAATTGCGTTCGGGAAACCGGGGGTTAGACTAGGATAGGATTCCAGCGTGTAATGCTTCTGTGCGAGTAGAACACTATATACCTGCATGGAGAGCGGGATGCCGGACATCTCTGAGTTGATGTAGAGCGCCACGTGCAGCTGCAGGTAGTCCCAGTCCTCCTGCACCAGCTCGCACTTACCGCCGCTGCCCGCGTGCCGCGCGATCACGTCGTTGATCAGCAGTATCTCCGACTGTTTCATCGTAAGGTCGTCTTCGTTACTGTCGGAAACACCACGGAAACTTGACACACTTTCTACATTCTAATTTATTTATTTAATAATTTAAGCACTACCACATCGTGTACAATTTCTGCTTAAAACTAAACTTACAAGGGGTAATACCTATATCTATTGCACAAGACAATTACTATGCACATTTACAATATTGGTACACAAACTATTTTCTATTTTAACTTAAATTCTGATGATAAGAAACTACCACTTAGTGAAGAAATTACAACGCGAGGTGTTTGAGCCTGATCTACAGTGAGACCACACACAATTGAGATAGTAAAAAGTGCTCAAGCCCTTGTCATTCTGGCCAGTAGTTGCAGTGACAATCAGTATATAGGATAAGATGTAGGAGGGCTCCTCACTTTAATTGGCGTTTCAGTATTTTGCTAAAATGTTACTTTTATTGACTTTAACTAACATGCAAATATGAGATGACACTTACGTTCCAGCTTTGATATCCGAAGCTACACTCGGTCTAATACACAGCGGCGGCACAGGAAGACGGGTCAATATCAAATCCTCAGGTCTAGATTGTTCCACGTTCATACCCAGCAGCGGCACATCTTCGTCTGGTATACGTCTGAATAAGTTGAGCACCTGATCTCAAACAATGATGGAAAGGATTAGTGATGATATTACCTAAAGATTAATTACCTATTTTGCTACCTAAAATGTTAATCTAAACCACGATTTTTTATATAAATATGATGTTGTTACATCAACTTTATCTTTGAAATTTAATAACAATTTTCGTCAATTCACCTCAAGAGGATTCATATCAATGATAAGTCCACTGTTGATCATAGAGGCTAGATCTTTATTAGACTCCTTGGCCTCATGAAAATCCCTTAAAACTCTCTGCACCATGGGATCTGTTGGTTTCTTCGCCCTGTATTTGTCATGGATAATTTTGAGGATACCTCCAGCACTTTTCTTCACAATACCATTCAAGGCTTCGCATGATGGACACTTGCTACATGTTTTGGCCTTTTTCAGTACAGCAGCCCGAAGATTCTTCTTGTGTAAATATGTTAATTCGGGGTTCAAAAATCTTCGCCGAAATGACTTTTTTATTGCATCCGGAAGCATAACTTTGGCACAGGTCTGAAATTTTCAAAATAATTAGTAATAGAAAATGAAATTGGAAATTCAAAACATTTTATTTCCATATAGGTTATTAAATAACACTTATAGAATTGTCCTACATGAATACCTAACACCGGTTCGCAAACTAGCCCGGCGAGAAGAACCGGCGTAAGAAACTCTTTTAGCAAAAAGATTGGAAAATTGTTCTTTTTCTTTTTAAATATATATGATATACGTAACAATGTTATGACTTAAAAGTAAAATTATAAAAACAAAGTGTACAAAGTTGTAACCTAGCATAGAGGCACCTTATTCCCAAGGTGTGCAATCATTAATGAAATCATTAACCTTATATATATATATATATATAATAACCTTTAGCACACAAACGTTCTTTAACTAATTTTTTAAATTTATTTATAGAAAGATTTTGAACGTTTTCTGGGATTCTATTGTATAGGCGTATACATTGACCTTTAAAAGATTTACTTACTTTCCTAAGTCTCATCACTGGTATATTTAATTTGTGCTTATTTCTAGTGTTTATACAATGGTTGTCGCTTTTTTTTCTGAAATCATTTATATTCTTTTTTACATACAACACATTGTCCAAAATGTATTGAGATGCGACGGTCAGAATACTTATTTCTTTAAACTTTTCTCTCAGAGATTCAAAAGATGACAACTTATAAATAGAACGTATAGCTCGCTTCTGCAGCATAAATATAGTATTAATGTCCGCGGCATTTCCCCATAAAAGGATGCCGTAGGACATTATGCTATGAAAGTAACTAAAATAAACTAGTCTCGCTGTATCTTCATCTGAAATTTCTCTAATTTTTTTTACTGCATATGCTGCAGAACTGAGCCTATCTGCCAGTTTTACAATATGAGGACCCCACTGTAATTTACAGTCTAGTGTTACACCAAGGAATACAGTGGTGTCTACTAAGTTCATTTTCTCATCATTTAATAGTATATTGGTTTGGACCTGCCTAACATTTGGCAGGCTAAACTTTATACATTTTGTTTTGTTTGAATTTAAAAGTAAATTATTTACTTTAAACCAATGTACCATTTTTGAAAGAGCACTATTTACCTCGTCATAGTTCGACTGTCGTCGCTTCACATTAAAAATTAGTGAAGTGTCATCAGCAAAAAGTACTATCTCATGCTTATCTTTTACTAGACACGGTAAGTCATTTATGTAGATGAGAAAAAGAAACGGACCTAAAATAGATCCCTGTGGAACACCTAACTCAATTTTGGTGCCAGCAGATCTTTTACAACTTATTTTCACTCTCTGAGTTCTATTGTTAAGGTAAGAAGTTAAAAAACCATAGTGGTATAATTTTTTAACCAAAGTAGCGTGCTCGACACAGTCAAACGCCTTGGAAAGATCACAAAATATACCAAGAGCATCCTGTGACCCCTCCCAAGCTTCAAATATCCTGCAAAGAAGGCTAATGCCTGCATCTGTTGTGGACCGACCTTTAGTAAAACCGAATTGATTACTATGCAGTAGATTATTCGAGTTAAAATGAACCAGCAATTGGTTTAAAATATTTTTTTCGTAAAAATTTACTAAAAGCCGGTAGTATAGAAATTGGTCTACAATTGGCTGGGTCAGATTTACTTCCAGCTTTAAAAAGAGGCATCACCTTGCTATGCTTCATGAGGTCAGGGAACACACCACTCTTAATACAGTAATTGAATACTAAGGCTAAGTAAGGGGCAATGATGTCAATTATGGATTTAATAATTTTTGTAGATATTCCCCAGAGATCGGTAGTACTTTTAATATTCAGTAATTTGAATGTGTTAATAATGTCTCTGGAGGTAATCTCCTTAAAACAAAAATTTACATCACATTCCTTGACATTTTCTTTGAGTATTTTTTTGGCAACTGCAGGTGAGGAATTTAAGTCTTTTGTAGTTGAGACTGGAATGTCAGCGAAATACTTTTCGAAGACCGTCGCAACCTCTAGGTCAGAATTAACCTTTTTATCATTTATACAAAGCTCAAATTTAGAGTTACGACCGGCGATTCTTCCAGTCTCATCTGCAATAATCTTCCAAGTGGTTTTCACTTTATTTTTAGAGTTCAATATTTTTTCTTTTATGTGAAGTGCTTTTGCTGCTCGACAGACCTTCTTAAAGATTGAAAAATATTTCTTGATATGTTGCTTAAACAACGAAAAATCTTTTATTTCCAAATAGGTTAGAAACTAACACTTTTAGAATCATCCTACATGATGACCTGGGTATTTCTACAGGCCAAAGAACTTTAATTTTAAAACTTGTAAAGTCTTGTAAATACATGACCTAAGAATATGGCTTACCTTGCATATGGTTTGTAGTATTGTAATAATAGAACGGAAGTACCCAACATGGAAGACAGGCAGGGCAAGTTCTATGTAGCCAAAGTGACCCACACAGTCCGACAAACCCAAACCACATGTTTCACAGTTTGCATCTTTTTGGTTTGTACCCTGAAATATATTTGCATGAATATTTATATAGAGAATATTTTGCATTACAATGTACTCATGCACTTATTGCAAAAATAATTATTTATCCACAAAATATATTATTTATCAGAAACAATTATATAAAATAAAATAAAATAAAATGATGTAACTTTACCCATATCTGTATAAGAATAAAAGGATCTCTTATAAGAAAATTTTTTGGTTCAACCACCTGTCTGTCTGTCTGTTGAGCGGACTCCTGGAGCGCTGTCAAAATTTTCCGTCTTCTGTTGAGCGGACTCCTGGAGTCCGCTGCGCGAAACTAATATTGATTTCTCAACACTCGACGGCTTTTTGTGTTTTTCTTTGCCACAGATGTGCCAATTTTTAAAAAAATATATAGATTGTCCTTTAAAAACTTGCTTTAATCTATGGAACCTGTTATTATGAAATACGAGCCGTATGAAAATGACGTCGCTCATTGTTGTTTTTTTCCACCAACCGTCTTTTAGAAAATTGTTAAAATATATTTGTTTTGTGCTGTGAATTGTGTTTTGTGCTATTAATTGGATAGGTAAGTAATAAACAAACAATATTTCATGCATTATAATGTGAATATCATAAATATTTTATACAAAAATTGTTATTGCATCAAACATGATTTGAAATTTTTTCGTATTAACTAGTGTTTTTTTCATCGTTTGATTTCTAATAAACAAAACAGTTTTAACGCTTCAACTTTCGTTTGTGTATAAGATTATTAACCATAATAAACAATGAGTAACATTCCCGGCCACTCGACAATGGAGTTCTCGGAATTGAAGTGTAAACAAGACCTTTTTTTATGGCCTCGGTCGAGCCCGTTCAAGTACCGCGTTTTTATAAAGCTTGTGGTTTAGAAACAATGTTTGTAATGTGTCTTATTTTTTACTAATAATGGGAAGTAATATGTATAAACCTGAGGACGAAAAAAGCTTTTGGATAAAATAATTTATATATTTTTTAATTCAACGACTTTAATACCAGAAAATGGGGAAAAAATAGTTTTACCTAATTTCAAATTGGAATAAGTTATACATTACAAGGCCAAACTAAACCAATCTATAAGTATATGTTAGCTTGTTTCATAGCGATTTTAACGACATATTGTTTATATAATCTAAATAAGCTCATAAACAAAATATTTGAAATATTGTAATTTGATCCTCACGCGGATGACGTAATTTGAGACCACCCACGAAGAGCCCCCACATGATCCAATTTACTTTTTTATATGCTTTAACACCTGACGGGATACGGCCCTCTTTGTAGGTAAAATGTGGATAGAGGTAATTAAAATTAAAACCATAACCTTAAAAAATTAAAAATTAAACCATAACTTATGATGTTCCAACTTTGCATTGCATCAGTTACGGTGGTTGGTTACATACCAACCACCAGAACTGATTCGCTCTTATCCAGTTTTTTTTTATATTCAAAGCAGCAAAATTATGTTTTGTTACCATTCTCCTGTCCAGAACTCCATAGCTGGCTGGCACTCTTTGTCCATCCTGTGCATAGAGATTCTTGGTGATGACCTGGATGTGCGCCGCCTGCTGTATCTCCGCCGGGCTATCCACGTTAAATGTTACATGGGAACTGAAACATCATTACCATTAGAGATATAGGTCTGTTATGTTCTAGTGTATGAGTAATGTATACAAATGGAATGTAATTAAATTGTAAGAGACATTTTTTATTAAAACTCTTCCTAGCTATAAAAGCAATATTCAGTTCTAATTTCGAAACATGTAAACATAACCTCACTTACATTCTCCTTCCAACATATGATTCACGATATTGTTCTTTAGGCATTTTGCCGCTGGATTGGCTAAATGTACACTTTAATAAATAACTTGTTTACGTGTTTTCTCAGCAATTATACACATATAAATCATTCTCAAATGATAAAAATTAAAAAAATAAACATGAATTTATACATTTTTTAACATTAATGTTGACATTTGACAATTAATGACAATTGACATATTTAGCCGCTGTCATGAAGACGTCAATTGGCAAATTGAATTTTTCTTTGATTGATTCATATCGTCATAAGATAAATGGCTTGGAAAGCCTTTCCACATAAAATAGTAATTTAACCCTTATTAATAACCTCATAAACATTCTAAACCAAGGGCAGCTTTTTTATATACCGTGTTCCAGACGCAGCTGTCAGCTGTCAAAAACTGTTCAAAACGCTCAGAATGATCACGTAATTTTGCATAATTTTACCCATCTTGTTTTTGACGTTTACTTAGATTTCACAGATTTCACTGATCTCGATGTTATTTTTAAGTTATGGATCGAGCAAATTTATTCTAGATTCTTGTATAATGTTGTTATTATTGTTAATTTAAAATATAAATAGAATTTATGGGATAAAAAGGAAATGTTAAATTTTGAATGTTGTATAATTTAGTACATATTTTATACACTCTTGTATAGTAAAATCCTACTCACACATAGATAAAGAATCCTCATCTAAGTACTCACTTATATACTATGACTTACGGATCAAAACTCACTTCGAAAGTTAAACAATAGGCTGTACGGAATAGAAATAAGAACGGTAACATTTTCTCTAATGAAAACTGTTTTATACCAGTTTCTATTTATTTGGTAATATTTACTGATATAATTTATTACTTTATTCTGTTTTATCATAAGCATTTACATTTAATTTTTACGTTGCTTGTTTTCCACTTTAGTTCTAACAAAATTTTAAAATTGTGGACTTTCCTTACCCATTCTTGTTTTTATCTACTAAATTATTAATTTTTTTCAGACGGCCACACCGTTCATATGTTTCTGGCGTAAAAAGAAGCGCCTCGCGCGCCGTTTTTTGGCTTGTCAACTGAAACCACGCAACAAATTTCTTTAAAATTTTGTTAAAAAGCATTAATTGCATTATGTTCACATAAAATATAGGAGACATCAATGCATCTCAAGAACTCGAGTATCGAAACCAGTGCAGTGATAATTCGCGTTAAACAAAGTTTCTGCAAATCTCTAATCGGAGCCGCAACTCTTTAACATGCCTCTGTTGA
Organism: Celastrina argiolus; assembly: GCA_905187575.2. Lineage (NCBI taxonomy): Eukaryota > Metazoa > Arthropoda > Insecta > Lepidoptera > Lycaenidae > Celastrina > Celastrina argiolus. The sequence goes on along the minus strand of LR994580.1, from coordinate 23,511,322 downwards.
AAAGAAAAGCTATTGAAAAATCGTCGGCGTCGGAATACTTGCGGGACGATGATGAGGTCTTCCACTGCGAGATCACCGACGAGATATTCAAGGACTACGAGTAAGTAGTATTTAAACATTTTCGCGCATTTTTTGTGGGATTTGAACAACTTTTGTCTGGAGAGGCAGCCGTTGACTACGATTCCGCGCGGTTTCCTTTGCAATTACGCGAGCGTGACACAGCGTTCCCATTACTAACGTTTTATCGCCGCAGTTCTGATATGTTCGAAAGGAAAACCGCGTTTAAACTTTGTTTTTGTGCGTTTTTCGCAGAGAGTATTGCGAGAGGATTATTCTCGTCAACTCGATGGTGTGGACATGTGAGATGACTGGAAAAAACAATTTCACGTATGCCGAAGCTCTCGACAGCGAGAAGGCCGCCCGGCGGTCTTTAAAAGACTTTCCTATGGAGCTCAGAATACCGATATTATACTTGGCAACGAAGACGAAAAGGAGTTCTTTTGCTGAGATGTCGGAGGACATTTTTAATTATGTGCGGGAGAGGTACTTTGTGGGCGAGACTGTAGAGGCCTGCCTGGAGGGTGACACCTGGCTGGAGGCACACATCCTGTCCGTCACCGCACAGAAACAACACCCAGACAAGTGAGTTTATTGTTTATTATCATTCTTTATCTGTGTGTATTGCCTACATTACTTGTTTATCTTTCATCAACTAAAACTTAACATTTTTAGGCCAACTATTATAGGATCCATTTCATTACATTTTATTTTCTGCATTTTATGTTATATTATGTCATATTTTGTGTCTAATTATCTAATAAGCATTTTTTTTATCTTTGATAAATTTTCTAATTAAATTAAGCTCAAACTACTTCTACTACATCTTGAATAAATTAATTATTAATTGATTGATAATTTATGTAAAATAATTATGTGCTAAACATATTATTATAAGATAAAACTTACCAGATAAATGCAAATTTTTTGTTCTCTTTAAATAAAATAAACAATACTTCTAGCCAATCAATGTTACCACCATCTGCATACTGCTATGAGGTGGAGCAGTATGATGATTCAGATCCCACCACACCAGGACAAATTGGCACTGCACCATTTGACAGAATACGCCGCCGGAAGGGGATATACTCACGAGACAAAAACAAGCTGTTCCTCAAACAATTTGTGACACAAGTTTCAAGTATAATAGGAATAAAGGTAACTTTTTTTCCAGTATTGTTTATAAAGTTGTTACTAACTGAACATGTAGTCCAATGTCAAAATAGGTGTCTAAAGAAATTACATTAAATACCACCATTAAACTTAACCAACCAATATTGTGATGAAGATGCACAATAATTATTGTACTTATCTTAACTTTCAATAATTGTCTTTTTATCATAAATTGACCAAAGACATTATTCTACTACAAATTTAATGTTTGTACATCATGTAACATTTTTGTAACATTGGAATAGCCAGGTCAAACAGTCAAACTTTAGGTCTTATTAAAAAAAGAAATGCAAATGTGAAATAATACATTCAATGCTTTATGTAAACTTTGCAGCAAACAGCAATAGAGAAATATAACATTGCCAGAGTGAATTTTGATCAAATATTTACTGGAAATCCACCTGACTTCCCCTCATCAAAGAAACTGTTAAAACCCAGTCTCTCCCCTCATGCATCAAAAATGACAAATAAACCCAACTCTGCAACAAAGAATAACAAGTTTAAGAAACCCAGTCCAGACAAGAAAGGACAGCAGTCCATGGACAAGTTTGTTAAGAAAACGGACAAATCTGAAGGTACAGTCATTCCACTTCCAGTACTAAGACCTGTAATCCTTTTCTTAAGATCTCTCAACAATTTTTTAAACTCATATTTACTATAGATAACATAGAATTACCTTGTTATTACTATCAATTTCTTTTGACAATATGCCTTGTGCAAATATGTACATTACATTTGTTTCAAATAATAAAATGTATGTAATTTGTTTTAAGTCTCGAAAATTAAAACTCCAGTGGATCCAGAAGCGAGAAAGTCAGCTCAGGAACTAGCTAACAAGATGAGAAGAGCCGAGGATCAAATGCGCCAACGTAAAGAAGAGGAGAAAGCCAAGAAAAAGGAGAAAAATGCCCAACTCATGGCCTTCATGAAAGAATGGCAGAAGGTTAAGGATGATCAGGAATTGGAAGACCATAAGGTAAACATTTTACAGAGCTGGAAATACTTCACACACAAAACACAGAATGCACACACATATACAACAGACACACATACAACACACACAGAGTAAAATCAACTTCAGATTTATCTTAATATTTTTTGTATTATACAAATATTTTATTAGTAAATGGTATTGCGTATTTTTAAATTTTATCTTTAAATTCTGATTAATTTAATGTGCTAAACTGAAAATGTCTTGCAGGTAATACCCAAGGGAACTCCAATAAATATTGAAGGAATTCCACACAAAAACTTTGGGGACTTTCTCTCGGTGTTGGAGTTTGTACAGAATTTCTCTGAAATCCTGAAAGTGAAGGATCTGTTTCATAATGATCTGGATGCGGAGTCTTTGAAGAAATCTCTAACGTCCAAGGAGTATGCGTGGATGTTCAGTGAGCTGATACAGATGTTTTTGTGCGCGATCTTCTCCCTGCAAGAGGACGAGGCAGAGGAGTACAATGAAAATGGAAATATAAAGGAATACTTTGGTAAGATTTACTTGATATCACTTAATGTTGCCTGTGATCTTGTGTGCAAAAGGAACTCTCGCAGGACATTTGGCACAGTAAAAAATTGTCATTGTCCTTCCCTGTTGTGTATATCTGTAATATTATTAAACTGAATTTTTCATGCATAATATAACAAAACATAGATAATAATGAAAACAAACATTTGCAGAGGACAAAAATATAGATGAGCACATAAGTACATTAAAGTCAATAGAACTCGCAACCAAAGCGTCCAAGTGGTCCCACACATACCTCGGCAGCTCGCTCAGCAAGCTGACTCTCGACCCCACCACGGTCACAGAAGTATTGAGGTAATTTTTTAGTTTATTCCAACTAGATCAATTACAAGTCTGTGTCTTGAAATTTAAAGTAATGTCTAAAATTGTGACAGATTATATTAGGCTTACCAATTCATTCCATTTATTATCGGGCTAAAAAGTACGACATTACACAGATGAGCGACGAGATCATTATCAACGATAGGCGGGACCGGGCTGTATATCGAAACAGCTGAAGCCCGCCCAATCATGTCAATCAAAACGTTTTACCCGCCGATGGGCTTGCCAAAGAAATTAGATCACAACAGCATTAATGTATAGTTAAATATTTTGTCGACATTGTATGATGTGGTTGTTTTTAGCGCAGACATAATATATTTAAAAGCCATTTTAAACGTGTTAATATTCCACAGATTGCACTTCCTAGCGTCTGGCGGCACGGGCGGGTCTCGCGCGGCGACGTGGCGGGCGCAGCAGCGCGGCGGGTACGGCGGCGCCGACGACCCCGCGGCGCGCCTGCGGCACACGCACCCGCAGCTGCTGGCTCGGCTGCGGCGCGCGCACGTCGCCGACCTACACATGGGTATGTAGCTAGAGTGAGATAGAGATATAGAAGATAGGAAGAGTAGTGAGATATAGAAGATGGAGAGCTGTGAGATATTGAAAAGTCGGGTAGTGAGATATATAAAGAGAGATGTATAAATTTAACAGTCAGGAAAAGATGTATAGAGAAGACATGAAGAGATGTATATGAGAAGACAGAGAAAGAATGTGTTTCGCGTTATATCAGAAATAACACAAATCTGGACTATTTATTAAAGTAAAATATTGTTACATGTATTGAGTATTTTACCCATGAACAACATACATAGAAATGCTGTTTGTGTATTGAAGAAAACTATGGATTTTTAAAGTCAGTAATTTACCCTATGTATAACCAATACAACAAAAACCCAAGGAATCTGGAAATTATGAATACTTTATGTGCAAATACAATTTCGGCCTTTTTTACGAAGTATGACTTGTGATTGTCTACAATATTTAAACTTTGTTCTGGATGTCCCCACAGGTCAGGCATTGCCTAGTGTGGGGATCTGTTTACCGTTTGTTGTTAAATATTTTTTGGAAAATAAATATATACATTTTACCTTCCAATAAAATGTGTATTATGTTCCTTAACGTCCAAAGTCCTTTATGAGAGTACATCGCTTGCTACCGATTACAGCCCATAGATGTCGTACCGTACCGTTACCGCTCCCAGCGCCACCTTCCGTTAAATCTGTGAACTAAGTGAAAGCCACAAGCCGCCATCTTTGATATATCAGATCATTGTAAGTGTCTCATAATGATGAGGATGGACACCAGGAAGCCCTTACTAGGACTTTGGACGTTAAGGAACATAATACACATTTTATTGGAAGGTAAAATGTATATATTATGGTTCCGTTTGACGTCCAAAGTCCTTTATGAGAGACGTGTTTGTTATCTTCTGGTGGCTTGTGAATAATGCAACAATGTGATAAAATTTTAAAGTAATAAAAGAATCACAATAACACCTATCAAGTAGTACTGTGTGTCAAGAGACTGGTCGAGTATTTCATTCTTACAAAAAACACAATAATTACTGCTGATGTAAGTTTCCAGGCGTAGCGTAAAAAAAAATATATAATATATAGCTTTATGACATAATACGTATTTTGAGAGGAAAACTGTAAAAGTACCTGAGGCATTTACCAAGATACAAATATTGCACCGCCAGAGTGGATTAGTTTATATTCCAAGCAACTGGGGTATCACAAAATTTTAGCACCATCGACTCCGCTACTAGTAAGGGTTGAATGCAATTAAAAACGTCTTGCAAAGATAAAAAGATAGTTACTATTCGATGCCATGGTGTGACACTTTTGGTTCTATGAATAAAATATATTACCAGGAGCACGATTCTCGGGCAGTGGAAAAAAGTTCGAATATTAGTACATCCCGCTCGCACGCGCGGTAAATCTCATTTGCATGAGCGGGACGGACCGATAGTAAAAACTGAGTTCGAGCCCTGAGAATTAGGGCCCTGGATGGTACAAGTACTATACGCTATGTACTAGTGTAACAGAACATCTCTGCAAATCTAGACTTATTCCTGAGAATTAAAGATAAATAAGTTATAATATTACCGACTATGTCGCCTTTGATCCCTTCCAGGACTGTGGAAATCGACGCAAAGATCTTGCTAGGTGACCGACCGGCAATTATGGAACAGATGTCCATAAGCTGCATCACGTCTTCAGTATCTTACATTTGACAGGAACTTCGTAGTTGCGATTAGTGTTCCATACACTTTTACTGAAGCTGTAGCGTGCCAGCGTTAGGCAAGCAACCTTTCCGATTGGGGTGATGAAGGTTGCAAAGTTGATAAACCCTATGAGGCGAGACCTGCATGAGGGACCAACCGCCAGCTGCACAGGAAACTCCATAAACTCTAGCACATATACAGTATCTATTTTTTCAATAAAACTCTATTAACGTGCCATGGTGAGTGTCCCGAGCTTTATGTAGCCTTTGAAGCTGTAATGTGCGAGCTTTCGATCCTTAAGTCTAGGACTGATTTTGACCCAAAGTCGACTACATACAAGAAACCATGAGTTCTAGTACGTCTGCAATATCTTGGTTTTCAATAAATACAACATATTTGGATGTGCGTTATTAAACTTTTTTCTTCGTATCATCGACAGGAACCTCGTCTTAGAATGCATGCCATTATAAAGCTTATGAATGTATACCATCAATAGAAACCTTATATTAGGATGTGTGCCATCATATAAACATCTTGTTTGCGTATCATCAATCCCTGTTTTAGGATTAGAACGTGTGCTATTATTAGAACGTGTGCTATTATAAACATATTGTTTGTGTATCATCAATCCTTGTATTTGAATATGTGCTATTATAAACATCTCCACTTTATATCATCAACAGGATATTTGTATTAGAATGTATCTATGCCATTATAAACCTCTTTGTTTGGCGTAAAATAGTTTCGACACTGATATTATAGTCCCAAGAGGAGTAAGACCTGCTTGAACAATCAGCTATTAGTCAATGTATTGTAATGAACTTGTACTGTCCTTATTGACTTTCGACTATACGACCTGTCCCAGCGGGATGAAGGTTAGGAAGCTAATTTTTTAGTTTCGAAGCTGATATTATGGCCCAAAATCCCAAGAGGTAGAAGACCTGCTTGAACTGTCAGCTTTTAGTCAATATATTGTAATGAATTTGTACTGTACTTATTGACTTTCGACAGGGAATTTGTATAGGTTTTGTGTCCCTTAAATATTACTCTTGCAGTGAGAGTGCGCGACTATACGACCTGTCCCAGCGGGAGATGAAGGTTAGGAGGCTAATTTTTCAGTTTCGAAGGTGATATTATAGTCCTAACTTCCAAGAGGTAGAAGACCAGCTTAAACTGTCAGCTGTTAGTTAATGTATTGTAATAACCCTTCTGTACTTACTGACTTTTTGAACAGGGAATTTGTATAGCGTATTGTACACCATAAATATTGACTTTGCAGTTTGACTGCGAGGTGATACGACCTTTCCCCGCGCGGGAGATTTAGGTTAAGATGCTAATTTATAGCCTGAACTACTGCAGTTGGTATTATGTAATAGCCAACAATTATTTATAAATTTTAATGTCCTCGGTAAGCTGACATTTATAGTTCAAAACCAGCCAAAGTTTAGAACCTTTAGAATTGTTGAAGCCTGATTCTTGGTTCGATGTACTGTACTAGAAGGCCATGTATTTCATCATCTCGATCGATATTTATATAGCAAGCATACCAACAGTCTGTGTTATATATTTAATGGTAATAGTATTTTAGCCACAACTACAAAATGAACGAGATTTGCAAATCTAATGACTTTGATTAATATCGCGAGGGCGTCGACTGTACAGTGGATTTCTACCACTTTTTGATAATATTCGTGATGGCGTCAACTGTACATAGTTTAAATTCATAACAATACCTCTTTTTAAAAATGATAATTTATGTGAGGTTACCGACTGTACATTTTATTCGATCACTTGTCTCAGTTTGAAATCATTCTATTAAAATCAGTAAAGTTTTGATCTCTTATATATTATGTGGTCATAATATATCCCCCCCCCCCCCCCCTGAACAACTTCGCAAAAATATTTTACTACCCTCCGCGAAGTAAACGTAAATGATGTAACGGATGGAAAATTCGATTTAGAAATGTAATATTTGTATTAATACATTTACATAGCCATTTGAAATGTAAAAGACAGCGGTTTATTGTATGAATACGTTTACATTTTAGGTAATACGTCTCCGTTCCAAAAATGGCGGTAGTCGTAAAAGTTTAAAAATAGCATTTTTTGTTAATTAATTACTTTTATACTATTCGGATATCACGCTATGATAAACAGGTCACCGAATTAGGCACGATCTCAAGAAATAGATCATTAGTACCCGCCGCATAATCGTGAAAAATTATTATGTCACTCACCAAATGCGGCTGCAAACCTTTGCTTCGATCCTAATTTCAAACGGCGAAGAGATTTTCTGCTCCATCTTCTACAGTAACCGCCAATAACGAGTTCAAAACGACGTACTTTTCACCGCGATATCCCGATCGCGTGATTTACGTCTACCCGATACGCGGTAAAAAACTGTATAATGAACTCTATTGACGATCAGTAACGGTTTTACGAATTTATAAAACTCAAAATTTTGTTTTACATAGATTTTAAAATTAAAAGTTAAGCTAAATTTATAACTTAAATAAGTAAGTTTTTAGCGACTGCATGGTTGCAAAAACGACGCAACAATGATCTGATATATCAAAGATGGCGGCTTGTGGCTTTCACTTAGTTCACAGATTTAACGGAAGGTGGCGTTGGGAGCGGTAACGGTACGGTACGACATCTATAGGCTGTAATCGGTAGCAAGCGATGTACTCTCATAAAGGACTTTGGACGTCAAACGGAACCATAATATTTGTATTTGTATTGTTGTATTTACAGATGACAAGTTCATGATACTACAGTGCCTTATGAACCAAGTGTTGAGTTACGCGAACGTCCGCGACATCGTCGAGGAGAGACTCGAGGAGTACAAGACCCTGAAGCATCAGCTGAGAATGTTGCAGGTGATTGTTAACATACTGCTCTTTTTGATGTGAAAGTATCTGTAATGTCCGGATTTTGTGTTGCAGCTACATATCTATCATTTCCTATCCAAATTTCAATTACACCACTTGATAGCTATAATATCAAATAATTTATTACGCTACATACCTTTTCACGTGTAGTCGTATCCATATCACAACCATACCCCTTCTTTTGTGTTTGGCTATTTCGAATACAAAGATATTGTTGTATATTGGCCCCATTACATTAGTGGCTTTGTTATTTGTGAATGGCAAAGGTAAAACAACAATAAAGTACATACTGCAGTTAGTTTAACTGTATATTGTTTCCAGTATAACATCATTTTTTAAAATTACTTATTAATCTGTTAATAGATAAATGAACGTAAACGAGAGCCCCAACTGGCGACTGCTCGTATGGAGTGTAAGAGGGTACACATGGCAAAGAAAGAAGAGTTGAGACTAACAACTGAGGAGTTCAAAATCGTGGAGGCCCAGCTGAAGGACGCTCTAGAGGAACTGAACCAGGAGAGTGAAGCCAAGAAGGTAGAAAACGAAAAGAAGATTAAAGAATTACAAGCGCAAATATTCAACCACGTTTCATACGTCGGTATGTGTTTCCTTAATCAGCAATGTTTGTTTTATGTATATATTATAATTAGCAATAATTCCGGACCAATTTAGCGTATTTAAAACTAAAGTTAGTTTAGACATCATATTTCAAAATTGTTCATTTTTATTTGTATTGTCAAAAAAAAAAAGAGTGATTCAGTTGTCAATTACTTTCAGTTTGGGCGTTCCGTTTCGCCGGTTCAGGTTTAAAGTTGGTTTACAAACGATAATTTAACGTGGCAACGTCGTAACAAAGCAGTGATGATGCTTAAGTTAATCGTGCCTTTCGCTCGCTCGTGCAGCGCTTTTTCTCCGATTATAACGGGACAGTGAGCGTAACGTGACAATGAGTCATATTTTTTCTTGCGTGCAGCCGGCATTCATCGAGATATTAGGGTGCTGGTGCTCCACCAGTAATGGGCGAGGATGCGTTGCTAGAAATGTGTTTTTTCATAAACCAATAGAATCGCTTCATTTACCTAGCCCCTTAGACAATTCACGTCAAAAATATTTGCAAATACACATAACGATAATATGATCTGCAGGGTCGGACCGCGCGTTCCAGCGCTACTGGGTGTCGCGTCGCGTGCCCGGGCTGTTCGTGGAGGCGGGGTCGGAGCCGCGCGGGCCGTGTCGCCGCAAGCCCCTCCCCCCGCCGCCCGCGCCCCGCGCCGACCTGCTGTCCTACCTCGCTGACCTCGCCGACCGCGCATCTGACACTAGCATCGACAAGGAGCCGGGTAAGATAAAAGCTTAAAAATTACTATTTAAAATAAAATTAAAATTTTGAATCAACTAAGCTTACAACTCAGCCGATTTTCATCAAACATGTCTAAAAACTGACGCACATCCTTCAATGCTAAAAAAAAATATTAAATCGATTCATCCGATTGGGAGCTATGATGCTACGTCAAAATTATACCACTCCTCATTATGCGTCGGAGGTTAATAAAATGGGGAGATATAACACGCGTTATTCCTTTACTTTCCTGTTTAGTGTGACCAGCCTTTTCATACTAAACCGTGAATTTACCCATCCCCAAAGTAGTGTATAATAATTCTATCCACATTGACTAGCCGGCAGCGACAAAGAGAACGAGTCGGCGGCGAACTCGCGCGGCAACTCGCCGAAGAAGCCGCTGGCGAACCTCAACGGGTTGAGTAAGGTCAACAGCGCGGAGCCCGCCGTGCAGCACCTGCGGGACCTGCTCGTGTGCACCGCGGACATCAACACGTGCTATGTGCATGGCAAGGTGCGTATATTATGTAGTAGCATTTGAATGAATATCTTTACTAATATTGTTTTTTGGATTTTATACTGCAAGTACCAGCGCTGAAAGACTTACTTTTGATTTTCACGAGAAACGTCCCAACATCATAAACTTTTACATACAATAATATATACATTTTACCTTCCAATAAAATGTGTATTATGTTCCTTAACGTCCAAAGTCCTTTATGAGAGTACATCGCTTGCTACCGATTACAGCCCATAGATGTCGTACCGTTACCGCTGCCAGCGCCACCTTCCGTTAAATCTGTGAACTAAGTGAAAGCCACAAGCCGCCATTTTTGATATATCAGATCATTGTAAGTGTCTCATAATGATGAGGGTGGACACCAGGAAGCCCTTACTAGGACTTTGGACGTTAAGGAACATAATACACATTTTATTGGAAGGTAAAATGTATATATTATGGTTCCGTTTGACGTCCAAAGTCCTTTATGAGAGACGTGTTTGTTATCTTCTGGTGGCTTGTGAATAATGCAACAATGTGATAAAGTTTTAAAGTAATAAAAGAATCACAATAACACCTATCAAGTAGTACTGTGTGTCAAGAGACTGGTCGAGTCTTTAATTCTTTATTTAAGAATATATTTTGGTTTCACGCAATCCGACATTACAATAATTACTGCTGATGTAAGTGTAATCTTTGTAACATAATACGTATTTTGAGAGGAAAACTGTAAAAGTACCTGAGGCGTTCACCAAGATACAAATATGGCACCGCCAGTGTGGATTAGTTTATATTCCAAGCAACTGGGGTATCACAAAATTTTAGCACCATCGACTCCGCTACTAGTAAGTAGTTAACTATTCAATGCCATCGTGTGACACTTTTGGTTCTATGAATAAAATATATTACCTGGATGGTACAAGTACTATACGCTATGTACTAGTGTAATAGAACATCTCTGCAAATCTAGACTTATTCCTGAGAATTAAAGATAAATAAGTTATAATATTACCGACTATGTCGCCTTTGATCCTTTCCAGGACTGTGGAAATCGTCGCAAAGATCTTGCTAGGTGACCGACCGGCAATTAGGAAACAGATGTCCATAAGCTGCATTACGTCTTCAGTATCTTACATTTGACAGGAACTCCGTAGTTGCGATTAGTGTTCCATACACTTTTACTGAAGCTGTAGCGTGCCAGCGTTAGGCAAGCAACCTTCCCGATTGGGGTGATGAAGGTTGCAAAGTCGATAAACCCTATGAGGCGAGACCTGCATGAGGGACCAACCGCCAGCTGCACAGGAAACTCCATAAACTCTAGCACATATACAGTATCTATTTTTTCAATAAAACATTATTAAAGTGTCATGGTGAGTGTCCCGAGCTTTATGTAGTCTTTGAAGCTGTAATGTGCGAGCTTTAGATCCTTAAGTCTAGGACTGATTTTGACCCAAAGTCGACTACAGACAAGAGACCATGAGTTCTAGTACGTCTGCAATATCTTGGTTTTCAATAAATACAACATATTTGGAAGTGCGTCTGTATCTGCGTTATAAAACTTTTGTCTTCGTATCATCGACAGGAACCTCGTCTTAGAATGTATGCCATTATAAAGCTCATGAATGTATACCATCAATAGAAACCTTATATTAGGATGTGTGCCATCATATAAACATCTTGTTTGCGTATCATCAATCCCTGTATTAGTATTAGAACGTGTACTATTATAAACATATTGTTTGTGTATCATCAATCCTTGTATTTCAATATGTGTTATTATAAACATCTCTTCTTTATATCATCAACAGGATATTTGTATTAGAATGTATCTATGCCATTATAAACCTCTTGAATTTATATAATTGGTAGGAAATTTGTATTAGGATGTATGCCTGCTCTTGACTTTATACCATCGTTAAGAAATCTGTATTATGATGTGTGCCATTATAAAACTTTAGACTTTGTATATTGGACATAGGTAAAGCACGCGTCGACAATGACTCGACGGCCAAAGTGGATATAATATTAATATTATACTCTGTAAAGCTGAATCCGTTTGTGCGACAAACAGACCACTGCCCCGATTTTCATAGGACCTGGTATACGTAAAGTAAATAGGCGCAAATGTTTGGCGTCTCAGCCAACAGCAATCCTGCTATACCCGGAGGTAAATAGTTTCGACACTGATATTATAGTCCCAAGAGGAGTAAGACCTGCTTGAACATTCAGCTATTAGTCTATGTATTGTAATGAACTTGTACTGTCCTTATTGACTTTCGACAGGGAATTTGTATAGGTTTTGTGTCCCTTAAATATTACTCTTGCAGTATAAGTGCGCGGCTATACGACCTGTCCCAGCGGGATGAAGGTTAGGAAGCTAATTTTTTAGTTCCGAAGCTGATATTATAGCCCCAAAATCCCAAGAGGTAGAAGACCTGCTTGAACTGTCACAGCTAGTCAATATATTGTAATGAATATGTACTGTACTTATTGACTTTCGACAGGGAATTTGTATAGGTTTTGTGTCCCTTAAATATTACTCTTGCAGTGAGAGTGCGCGACTATACGACCTGTCCCAGCGGGAGATGGAGGTTAGGAGGCAAACTTTTCAGTTTCGAAGGTGATATTATAGTCCTAACTTCCAAGAGGTAGAAGACCAGCTTAAACTGTCAGCTGTTAGTTAATGTATTGTAATAACCCTTCTGTACTTACTACTTACTGACTTTTTGAACAGGGAATTTGTATAGCGTATTGTACACCATAAATATTGACTTTGCAGTTTGACTGCGAGGTGATACGACCTTTCCCCGCGCGGGAGATTTAGGTTAAGATGCTAATTTATAGCCTGAACTACTGCAGTTGGTATTATGTAATAGCCAACAATTATTTATAAATTTTAATGTCCTCGGTAAGCTGACATTTATAGTTCAAAACCAGCCAAAGTTTAGAACCTTTAGAATTGTTGAAGCCTGATTCTTGGTTCGATGTACTGTACTAGAAGGCCATGTATTTCATCATCTCGATCGATATTTATATAGCAAGCATACCAACAGTCTGTGTTATATATTTAATGGTAATAGTATTTTAGCCACAACTACAAAATGAACGAGATTTGCAAATCTAATGACTTTGATTAATATCGCGAGGGCGTCGACTGTACAATGGATTTCTACCACTTTATTGATAATATTCGTGATGGCGTCAACTGTACATAGTTTAAATTCATAACAATACCTCTTTTTAAAAATTATAATTTATGTGAGGTTACCGACTGTACATTTTATTCGATCACTTGTCTCAGTTTGAAATCATTCTATTAAAGTCATATTAAAATCAGTAAAGTTTTGATCTCTTATATATTATGTGGTCATATTATATAATATATTATATCCCCCCCCCCCTTTTTTTAAGGAGTGAGGATGGCTGACGCAAAGTCTTGGATCGCCAGTTTAATTTTTGTTCGAATACCCACGATTTATTTATTAATGATGGTTCCAGAGAACTAGTGTGTTCGTAACCTGAATGTATGTTATCCAGTCCGCCTACTTTTTATCTTGGCTTGTCAAGCATTAGATATCTGCGTCTGCATAAACATGAATTTTCTAAGCTATATTATATAGGCTTAGGGTATGTTTATTAAAAATATTTTCAGGCGTTTACTGTTAGAACCGAACAGTCAGGACGTTTAACGTACCTATAGAAGGTCTGGAAAAATTGTAGGTACTTCCAGCGCAAACATCGATCTATTTCGTTCAGAAATGCTATGAGTGAAAACATCGATCTATTTGGATCACAAATGTTACAAGTGTAAACATCGATCTATTTCGTTCAGAAATGTTATGAGTGAAAACATCGATCTATTTTGATCACAAATGTTACAAGTGTAAACATCGATCTATTTCGTTCAGAAATGTTATGAGTGAAAACATCGAACTATTTGAATCTGAAATGTTATGAGTGTAAACATCGATCTATTTGGATCAGAAATGTTATGAGTGTAAACATCGATCTATTTTGATCAGAAATTTTATGAATGTAAACATCGATCTAATTTGATCACAAATGTTACAAGTGTAAACATCGATATATTTCGATCAGAAATGTTATAAGTATAATGTATTTTAAACTAAATATCTGCAGAACTGTACGTACTGGCTCAATTAGCAATAGAAAAGAGCTGAACAACTTCGCAAAAATATTTTACTACCCTCCGCGAAGCAAACGTAAATGATGTAACGGATGGAAAATTCGATTTAGTAATGAAATATTTGTATTAATACATTTACATAGCCATTTGAAATGTAAAAGACAGCGGTTTATTGTATGAATACGTTTACATTTTAGGTAATACGTCTCTGTTCCAAAAATGGCGGTAGTCGTAAAAGTTTAAAAATAGCATTTTTTGTTAATTAATTACTTTTATACTATTCGGATATCACGCTATGATAAACAGGTCACCGAATTAGGCACGATCTCAAGAAATAGATCATTAGTACCCGCCGCATAATCGTGAAAAATTATCATGTCACTCACCAAATGCGGCTGCAAACCTTTGCTTCGATCCTAATTTCAAACGGCGAAGAGATTTTCTGCTCCATCTTCTACAGTAACCGCCAATAACGAGTTCAAAACGACGAACTTTTCACCGCGATATCCCGATCGCGTGATTTACGTCTACCCGATACGCGGTAAAAAAACTGTATAATGAACTCTATTGACGATCAGTAACGGATTTACGACTTTATAAAACTTAAAAAATTTGTTAGAAATAGAAAGTTAAAAGTCAAGTTAAATTTATAACTTAAATAAGTAAGTTTTTAGCGACTGCATGGTTGCAAAAACGACGCAACAATGATCTGATATATCAAAAATGGCGGCTTGTGGCTTTCACTTAGTTCACAGATTTAACGGAAGGTGGCGCTGGCAGCGGTAACGGTACGACATCTATGGGCTGTAATCGGTAGCAAGCGATGTACTCTCATAAAGGACTTTGGACGTCAAACGGAACCATAATATAAAAAAGTACCTCTTTCAGCGCTGGTACTTTCATAGTAAACTCTATATAAGGGACTTCGTTCATTAATATTATAGCCTGTATACTGGACGGTCAACATCTACTTGGGTACCAGAAAACGGAAATATGCCTAATATATACTTTTGTACCTTGCATAATTATGTTTACTATAACCATCCATGACCCAGCAAGCAACAAGGGAAACATTTTTGTTTCCACAGGCGGTATTCGAACCCGTCACGTCTGAATGGAGGATCGACGTGCTGAAGTGGTCGACCACTGGGCCAAAGAGCTCGTCGTATGTTACAGTCTAATACAATACCAATTTGCTAGATACGGGGGCGGGCAAATTGGGACGGTTCAAGTAAAACAAGAGGTCAATTTCACACTGTCCTATATTTCGATAAATCGTAGACGCGCTGCAGTTCAAGTGCGCGGGCGCGCGGGGGCACGCGTGTTTATTACCGTCATTAGATAACGCATACAATAATATTAATTAAATATTAAATCATACTTAATATCTAACACAATTGACAGGGTGAATATCGTCCGCAATGGTGGGTGTACCACACGGAGGAGCAAGTGGAGGGCCTCATCGCGGCGCTGAATAAGCGCGGCGCGCGCGAGGCCGACCTACGGCAGACGCTGGAGCTGGACCGCGGCAAGCTCGTCGACTACATCAAGAAGTGTCCGCTGCACGTCCTCAACCCGAGCATGGCGGCGGTGAGTACCGAGTACACACTGACAGTTTAAACTTTTTTATGTAACCTCCGAATTGTAAAACAGTGAGCGATGTTGAATGGTAGCTAACATCAGTATAAATCACATCAGGTTTAAAATATAAAAACGACTTAAATCGGTTCATCTGTATGAACCTACAATGACACAGACACATAGACTCATACAGATAGAGACGGACGCGGCAAAACTATAATACCCCTTTGTTTTCATTGTGGGTTAATTATTCCATAAAGCTAATGAGCTCCTTATGCACATGTTAAAATACATAGTGCATACCTACATCAAAATGTATGTACATACATAATAGTAAGTAAATAGATAGGATAGGATTCTATCCTATCTATTTAGGTACATACGATTACATTGGAGACAACATTAGAGTTTGGTTAAAAAACAACCCTAAGGTTGTTTTCTATTGAGAATGGTAGGAATTTCAAAAGATCTGTCGGCACTCTGTATAATGCGCTTGTGTTAGTAAATAGTTAGTACTCTAATGTTGTTAATGGTACAAGCGCCACAAACTCTAATACATTTCCAGCCTATGCCGCTGAACAGTCACGCGACCCGCAAGCGGCCGCAGCCGTCGCTGACGGTACCGCACGACGCCACGCTGGCAGAGACGCTGGAGCTGACGCTGCGGGACCACATACTGGAGCTTGAGGAGAAGATCTTTCACGGCTGTCTGGGAGTTATCAAAGTTAAGGTTGGATTATTAGATAGCACTTTCTTTGTATTTTTTTGTGTTGTAAAAGAACATAGAAGAACAAAAACAATCATTTACATTTTTATTATTTGTTCCGTCTTCGATATCCGGAATCCATCTTGAGTCAAGCACCCGTCTTTATGTCGATATCGGGCTACTTACCTCCTTCCACGTACGACAGGTGGCGCTAGTGTCACGGGTTTGAGACGGTTGCGCGCCTCACTGACTTCCTTCATTATGGCGTCGTTTTTCTTGTCGTGAATATCGGCTAAAATTATTTTATGTAAATTTTGCTAATTGCTACAATTTTATATAATTAAGACTATCCTGAAACAGTTAAAATTGTGATTCATATTCAGTATTTAACAATTAATAATACATTATCGCGATTAAAGTTTTTTGTTTTTGCCAAACACGTGTTCGTAATACTGTGCGGTAAAAAGTGTAGCATCTCCTTCCACTGGAAGACGAAATCATGAGCGAGTCAAAGGATTCCGCTCCGCGTAAAAGGAAGTCTTCCCGTTCGAGAGAATCTACGGACAGTTCGTCAACATCGTCATCGTCGTCTTTGGAGCGGGCGGTAGATTCGGACCCACGCGGAAACGAAAGTTTCCGCGCCGTAAGTAAACGTTCCCGCCATGTGAGTAATGAACAATTTGAACATTTATCGCAACAAGTGTCGTATCTCACGAATTTAATTACGTGTAGTTATAATGATACGCGAGTTCGCGAGTCGGACATAAATGCCGCGGGCGGTAGTTCGATAAACATTCCCGCAACGTTTTCTAGCAATGTGCTCGAATTGGAACCACCACAAAAGCCTGCGCAAGTGCTAAATTTATCTGATCTGTCCACTACAGTGAAAGACCCTTTGTTTCCAAAATCGAATGACGAACATTACAAAAAAATTTTTGATTTACAAAGATTTAAGAGTAGTGACTGGAATTGTATTCGTTTTTCGGACGTGCAAAAGAAATACGCGACTGTTCCTGGTTTTATCGAGTTGAACGTTAACGACGAGCTTACGCGTTTCGCTCCATCGGCTACGGACGAAAGGTCATCGCGCCTACATTTAACCGAACGTAGTTTTGCTTCAGTTTCAAATGCTATTTTAAAGCAAAAGGATGAGTTACGTTATAATTTACAGTCGTTAATAAATTGGGCCAGGGACAATGAAAAAGATTTAAAGGCTACTTCTTTGTTTGAAAAAGTGGAACAATTATTTAATAAAGATTCGGGTTATACAAAAGTTTCGGACGATATTCTACAAATGGTTTGCGGTCGACGAGCTGATTTAATTAACGTACGTAGAGAAGCAGTGTTAAGGCAGATATCTGAAGAATATCACTGTAGTGCATTACAAAAAATTTCTCCAGATGGAGAATTTTTATTCGATAAAGACGTTTTGTCGTCGTACTTCCAAAAAATCGGTGGGGCCGATAAGCTTGCTCCCATGGCAGGTCCGTCCACACATAATCACTACACGAGACGCGCTGCGCCTGTCCATCGTCCTGCTACGGTCTCTGCGACTCATAAACAACCCGAAACGTTTTTTCGATCACACAATAAAGCACAACCAAATAATCGAAAAACTAAACGACCATCCAATAAACGTCCGAACTATAAAAATAAGTGCGAAAGCAGAAACAAACCGCGAGCAAAAGCACGTTCACAATGACTGGCCCAAATTTCGAGGAGGCTGTCTGGTGCAATATGTGCATGTTTGGAAAAGGTTAGGAGCACCGGATCACATTTGTCAACTTTTAAAAGGGGTTTTAATACCGTTCATTCGAAAACCAACTTTAATTTATCCGGGTATACGGTTTTGAAAGCATACGAAAGAGTCGTTAGCTCAGTAGGTTAGAGCGCCGATATATAATTTATCGTGACCATCGGAGGGCGGAGGTTCAGATCCTTCACGACTCACCACCAAACAGAGCTTCGATATGTCACAACAAATTCAGAGCATGTTGAAGCAAGGAATCTTAGAGAGGGCCGAGATCACTCCCAGCTATATTTCGACTTTCTTTCTGGTACCCAAATCAGACAACAGCTTTCGACCGATTTTCAATATAAAGACGCTCAACCAGTTCCTGGAAATAAAGCCTTTTCAACTTTTCAGCCACTTCAGAGTACCGAGTTTCTTGCAGAAAGGAGACTGGATGGCAAAGCTAGACTTAAGCCAGGCGTACTTTCATCTGAACATTGCCGAGAAGCACCGTCGATTCTTGAGAATGAGCTACAAAGGCGAACTACTCCAAATGACCTGTCTACCCTTTGGTCTGGCATCAGCACCACGAACGTTTGCAACCTTAACCAATTGGGTCGCCGAGTACCTCAGAGCCCACGGCATCAGATGTGTGGTCTACCTGGACGATTTTCTCCTAGCCCATCAGTCCAGCGAACATCTGACCGAGCAAGTAGCTTTTACCATCACCACGATGAAGCTACTCGGCTGGATGGTGAACTGGGAGAAAAGTGTGCTGGCTCCGACTCGACGCCTAGAATTTCTGGGCATCACCTGGGACACCACTCACAACACGAGGTCCTTGTCCGAGCCCAAGTGCCTAACGCTACGCAGGGCGCTTCAGCACCAAATTTCTGTAGGCAGTTGGTCTCTCAGACAGGCCCAGTCCCTAATGGGAAGACTCAACTTCGCCACGTTCGTCGTTCGCCGAGGTCGTCTACACTGTCGAACACTGCAGTACTACAGCCGACATCTGTCCACCAAACATCCATATCGAAAATCGCTAATACCCGACCCTGCGATTCAGGAGATGGTATGGTGGATAAAGGAAGCAGACGGGACATTACCGATACACTCGAACCCGATAACTCACTTCCTAACGACCGATGCATCCAACATCGGCTGGGGTGCGCAGCTTGGAGAAAAGAAAATGGCGGGAAGGTGGAATCAGGAGCAAAAACATTGGCACGTGAACCTGAAAGAGTTGTATGCCGTCTACGCAGCAGTAGCACAGGAGAGCCATCAACTACAGAATGCTCAGGTACTATTACAGACAGACAATCGCACTGTAGTTGCTTATATAAACAAGGAAGGTGGCACAAAGTCCAAAAAGTTATTGCAACTGACACAACAACTTCTTTCGAAACTGGACCAACTAAATGTCTCTTTAACAGCACAGTACTTCCCGGGAAAATTCAACGGAGACGTAGACGCGCTGTCTCGAGGGAAGAGATGTCCAGAATGGCATTTGACACACGCAGCAACTACGAGGCTCTTTCACAGGTGGGGGACGCCACAAATCGATCTCTTTGCGTCCAAGACAGCCCACGTAGTCCCGAGCTATGCGACACTAGATCTAACGGACCCCGGCGCACAGCTCTACAACGCGTTGAGTCAACAGTGGATGTTCGACCTAGCGTGGCTGTTTCCACCACCGAACTTAATTCCGCAAGTATTAGCTCACTTGAACACAGCAATGGGCCGATACATTCTGATAGTACCCAAGTGGAACAAAGTTTTCTGGCGAGGCGACTTACAACGTCGTGCGCTACAGAAACCATACCTTATTCCGAATCTGCCCTATGTACTGATCGACACAGCGACGGGCAAGCGCCCGCCTGCAGTAGAGTCGATCAACCTGGAGGCCTGGCTGATCTCGGGTGGATTGATGTAATCCAAGATTGGTCTGAACGAGAAAGACAACTACTGTTTTCAAGTTGGAGAACTTCAACAATTAATACATATACACCAGCCTGGAATAAGTGGAAACAATGGTGTAATTTAAAACAAATTTCATTTACAAAACCTTTACCTAAGGAAGTGGCTCAATATTTAGCTTATCTTCACCAAGTAGAAGGCCTTGCTTATCGCACAATATTGGTGCACAAGTCTGTGATTGCTACATTTAGCGCATGTAAAGATTTGTCTTCAAATTTCCTAGTGAAAAGAATCCTCAAAGCGATATCGTTAACAAAAGAAAGGCCGATTAATCCACCTATTTGGGATGCCTCGGCATTGATCAAATATTTACAAGTTAATGCACCAGATAAGCAGAACTTATATCAAGTATCAAGACACGTAGCAGTACTGCTTTTATTAGTTTCTAGCCGTCGAGTGCACGATCTCACACTTTTGAGCGTGGATCCCGATAAAATGATATTTGAAGACAATACTTTGATTTTGAGGCCCTGTTTTGGATCTAAAACCGATAGTTTACATCACAGGCAATCAGGCTGGAAAATTAAAAAACATCCCGATAAGAACTTAGATAGTGTACACTGGGTTCGTAAACTAGTTCATTTATCACAAGAGCGGCGTCAAGATAAATGGTCTAATTTATTTATAACCGCTAGAGGTGACCCGAAACCAGCGTCTGCCACAGTAATCAGAAACTGGGTAAGAGCTCTGCTGAAAGCTGCTGGTATAGACGCTACACCCGGCTCTACGAGAGCAGCTGTAGCCTCATTAAACTGGTTAGAAAACTTTCCAATTGAACAAATTCTTGCCACAGGAAATTGGAAACAAGAACATACTTTCCGGAGATTTTACAAAAAAGAAATATTAAGGTCTCAAAGTAGTGCATGTAGTACATCACTTTCTTATTATTTTGCACCAGAGTAATAGTATATACCTATAATTAAATTGATTGTAATTAAATCTAATTAATATTAAATTGTATAACACATTATGGCACCATTCTCAATTTCTTTAATTTATAATATGTGTACCAGGAGATAACAAACACATCACTCAAGATGGATTCCGGATATCGAAGACGGAACAAATAATGGAGAGTTTTACCTAACAATAAAACTTACCTATTATTTTTCCTGAGATATCCGGAATCCAGGTAATCCCTACCTGGTACATCTCGAGCGTCATAATGAAGGAAGTCAGTGAGGCGCGCAACCGTCTCAAACCCGTGACACTAGCGCCACCTGTCGTACGTGGAAGGAGGTAAGTAGCCCGATATCGACATAAAGACGGGTGCTTGACTCAAGATGGATTCCGGATATCTCAGGAAAAATAATAGGTAAGTTTTATTGTTAGGTAAAACTCTCCATTTATTTTGGCAATGTACTTGAATCCTGTTACGGAACGCCGTTAGGGCGTTCGCTGCGTCGAGCGTGTTCACGGCGCTTGTATCAGTCAATCAGCACATTTGTCACGTCTAGATTGTTGTGCGGAGAATTTGTAACCAAGTTTTCGTTATCGAGACAAAATGAGAAACTATTTTTTATTTATTTTAAAATGTCAACGTTTACATTTAACGCGCCACCACTACGCCACGGAGGTCGACAATCTAAATAAAAATCTATACTGTATCGAGTGTACACCCGCGCGATTGACATTATACTGGGCGCCTGCGAGTGACAGGAAAACGTCGCGTGCACACGCGCCGTGAACACGCTCGACGCAACGAACGCCCTTAGTCTCATTGTGTGCGCGCGATATACTTCGTGGTTCAAATTTTCAATTAGTAGTCAACAATCTTTTGAAATTATGTTCAAGGTCATATTAAATGCTATTTGGTATTTATGTATTCTGCCTCTATTAAAGGACCGCGAGGCGTGGCGCGGCACGATCATGGTGCGCGGGTACGACAAGCAGGCGGAGTACCTCAGCTGGGGCCCCGGCGGCCGCTACCGCGACGACGTGCATCTGCACGACGGCGTGCTCAACGTGCCAGACGGTATGTGCTCCGGCATGTAGCTAGCAGTCAATGCCACTGTGCTAGAGGTGTTTGTGAGAACATCCGTTAAATGTAGATCTAGATGCTAAGACAAATCACTTGTATTCGAACCCCCTTTTGCCAAACTGACCAATATAAAAACAAACTTAACCTGTAGCCCTACTCTTGAATCTAATTGCAATTGATCGACATTGAAATTTGATACTTCTCTTGTCTTAAACACGACGCTAGCACTAATTGGTTTGAAATTCACTAAATCTAATGATTTATGGATTGATTTTATGGAACTATACTAAATCTAGCGTCGTGTTCAAAATTAGTGAACTGTTTGGTATTTATTATGACAAGTCAATCTATTGAAATTAGATTCAATAACAGATCTGGCCAGTTTTGGTCATAGTAACTGCTGAAACTAACTTTAGACAACCTTAGACCTAATATTCTCTTCTGCCTGCTTTGGAAATTTGTAACTAATGTGCTGTGACTGACTGTTCAGATTTATCGGACTCCGAGGACATTTCGGAGAACCGGTACCGCGACCCCGGGCAGTACCTGGAGCGCGCGGAGGACGACCAGGCGGCGGCGGACGACCGCGCGGCGGGGGACGATCAGACGGGGGACGCACAGGGGGTGCCGGCGGACGTGGTGCGCGGGCTGGCGTGCGCGCTGCTGCAAGTCGCGCAGGCCATACACCACAAGTACCTCAAGAGGCCGCTAGGTGTGTACTAGGGTTTCTAAAGTAATAAAGTGCCACAAGGCTCGCGGTACGTCCCCAGTGGCGAACGACTCCGATTCGCTAACGAAACATAAACGATCTGCGTATGTTTCAACAGTGTAGTTAAAAGGAAGCAAGCCGTAGTTAAAAAATATAGGTTTAAAACATTGTGGAATTAGTGGAAGCCGTAATCTCCGACCGAGTGAAGTGCTATCTATGCATATACAATTATATATAGTGCTGAACTTAAACTCCGATAGCGCTATTCAGAATTGTATCGCTAGTAAGTCAGTTGTTATATTCACCATACAACAATAATTAGTCAGTAGTATATTCACCATACAACATATATTTATTACCATGCATCATACATGTTTTTTGGGAACTAACCTGTAACTTTATACCAGGTCTGGACGATAAAGAGCGTAAAGAGCGCGAGGCGAAAGGCAAAGGGCTGGAGATGGAGGCCATGGAGCGGTGGGAGGTGTCGCTGATGGAGTGCCGCGGGCTGGCGGCGCTGCAGCTGCATCTCCTCGCGCTGGACGGCAGTGTGGCCTGGGCCAGCAGCATCCTCAACGCCAGCTGCCGCGTGTGCCGCCGCAAGGCCGACCCAGACAACATGCTGCTATGTGATGGCTGCAACAAGGGACACCATCTGTACTGCCTCAAGCCCAAACTCACCGTACGTACTTATCTTATTTCTTTCATAAACACCTTATATAATTTATTAATTTCCTATATGTGGAAACGTGTGAATAGTGATAAGAGTTTACTTAGTCTTTAAGCAGTTTATATGTATGTTTTCCTGTGAAATAAAAATAAAATAATGAATATACAGAACAACGTAGAACAAAACATTTTTTTGCGTTTTGTGTACATTGTATAACTTGCGCATTTGATTGTTTAATCCTGCCATATCTAACTAACAGCAAATTAACATAGGGATGTTTTTCAAAAATGTAAATTAGTTTTGTTTTGATAAATAATTTAAAGCAAAACTTTCTATTTACATGCACACAGTTGACCATCGTCAGAGGGGTAAATATTATTAAATGCTCTATTTATTCAATAATGCGTATGCTTTTTATTAATTGAGTACATTTTGTATACAGAAAGTTCCAAAGGGCGACTGGTTCTGTCTGTCGTGTAAGCCCAAAGAGAAAACCCCACCGAGACAGAGGAGGAAGCTGTACACAGAGGTGAAGCTGGAGGAGGAATCAGAGGAAGAAAGGTGAGCTGTGTGTTCTGGAATTATTGGTGTAGTAGCGTTTAGTTTAGACCATACTGTCGATATTTTAGTATTGACTATACACAATGCAAAGATCTCCCAGATTAGCCCACATGATCAGAGCGAATCTAGCTGTTAAGAGGCACATTTGATACTGTGTAGATCCAATCTGCCCTGGTTGTTAAAGTTGAAGGTTAAAGTGCCATTTTCTCGAAACCGCCTTTTCTGACTTACTGCTCTATTACCAGGTTCTCTCTTCATCTCTTACCAGGGCAGCAATAGACTTGAGTAGAATTATACTTTGTGAGTATTTAAAACGCCTTTAACCACAGTAGAAGCTGGTTTTAATTTTAAAACTATAATAATTATACTTGATATTCAACAATATCAAGTTCACTGAACTAATATTGTTGCCTTTCCGTTAGCGAATCGGAG
This sequence comes from Celastrina argiolus, assembly GCA_905187575.2. NCBI lineage: Eukaryota > Metazoa > Arthropoda > Insecta > Lepidoptera > Lycaenidae > Celastrina > Celastrina argiolus. The sequence continues at coordinate 23,486,794 of LR994580.1, read as the reverse complement.
TCGTTCACAACCGAGGACGTGTCGGTCTGCGGCGCGTGCGGCAGCGGCGGGCGGCTGGCGGGCGAGTGCGGCGGCTGCGGCGCGCGCTACCACGCCGAGTGCTGCGAGCCGCGCCTCACCCGCGCCGCGCGCAAGTGGATGTGCGCCGCCTGCCTCGCGCCCCCAAGAGGTAACAATCGCAAAAAAATAACAAATACAAATTTATTTATTGCAGACTACGATGGTCCATGAGTTGGTATGTTTTTGTGCCATAGTTACAACTTGGGGATTTGATATAAAAGAAAATACTTAAAATAATTGAAATAATTATATTGCGTTTTTTGTGTTTTTGTGTGGGCCTACTGTAGAATCTTAACAAGTTACTTAAAATCGACACGAATTTCAAACCAACTTGGCGCTGCCATCGTTAACGCTATCGTGCCGCACGCCATAGAGAACTATCAAATTCTAATGCAATGCCCATCAATGTCGATCCATGGACATGAAATTAGATCCAAGAGTATCTTAGGCATTATATAAAAAACCTTATGCGCTATATTTACGAATTAAACCAATAAATGTAAAAAAATTGTAGTGTATGTATATTATTTTTTTATTCCTACTCAGGCTGTAGTATACTTTAAGTGTGTTTGTACAAAATCGAGGCGAAGAAAGTGGGAAGAGAAGAAATGTTACACATATGGAAAAACATTTAAGTCTAATACTTACGCCTGGTGGCTGGTAGTAAGTATTTGCCGATAAAAACAGCCGTAAAGTAGGTGCTACGAGTAAACGTGCGTGTGGTACAGAGGGCGGGCGACGGCGCTGCGCGACCGCGGCCGCGGCGCACATCCAGCAGTACGCGCGCGCCCTCCTGCCGCGCCCGCACCGCGCGCACCGCCGCGACACCGACAGCGGTCTGTCCCCCCCCTTACCGCACATAACCCCACCCGCCACTAACACCCCATCGCTTGGTCAACGTGGCCTTCCGTCGCTTATGTGCCTTATTGTATCGAAGCTTTATTACATTGTATGAATTGTGGTTCTTCTCATGTACGTTAATGTTTTCTATCCATACTTGTTTTATCTAAAAAAGCCAGAACCCATTCTGCCTATTGTTCAATCGGTTTGATAGACGATTACATTCGACCGTGTATGGCCGTACTGTTTACGTCCATATGGAACTGATCCGATCAGTAGCGTCAAGTCGTTTGGACGATAGGTAGTATGGTATATAGCTATCATAACAGTTTTCTAATTCTTGCTAACATTTTTTACGAATGAATAAGTCAATGGCAAAAAAATCTCACTACTATCGTAGAATCGTTTTTTCGTTCTTCTGTGATGTTTCATTGTATTATCAAAATGCATTAGGTCTGTGTTAAAGTGCATTTAGGTGTTAAATTAAACACACATTTATTCTACTAATATAATATCGTCTCATTTTGTTCATCATCATTATGAAAAAGTTGAATGACATGTTAATTAAACTTAAAACCTCCGTAGATTCAAATGTGATAATGGTTAATATTAAACTTTATTCCAGAATCAGAAGATTCAGATTCAAATACACCTTTACAAAAAATGAAGGGTCGAAAGTCGAGGAACAGCAAGGAATCTTCGCCTATGACTAATGGAAGTGCTGCAAAGAAAGGACGCAAGTAAGTAGTCATATAATTTACGAGTTAAAAATAAATTAATGTGTTTTTGGTTGGGACATTTATGTCATCATTATTTTTATCTACTTTTAGACCCAAAGCAGAAATGAATGGTCACTCGGCGAGAAAATCGAAATCACTAACAAATGGTACATCTGGTAAGTGGAACTTTAAGAAATTTTAAAAAAATGTTGTGAAGTCGGTTTACGGACGATAGTTTAACGGTTATTACAAAACGTTGGTGACGCTCAAACGGATCGTTCCTTTCGCTCGCTAGTGCAGCGCTGTCGTTACGATCGTAACTTTACCATTAAAGTAAAGAGGCAATGAGACATACTTTATCGTGCGTGCAGCCGGCGTTCATCGATTTATAAGACGTTGTCACGTCACTCGTCAAAGATAGTTACAGAACTCTCTTCAAAAATGTTCCTTGTTAGATTATTTCGAAACCTCCGGGTACGTTACACACTAGTGTGTTCCAGAGCGTCGGCGGCGCACCGAGGAGCCGCTACACGTGGAGGCGCTGCAGCAGCTGCTGCGGGACGCGGAGAAACACCGCGACGGCTGGCCCTTCAGTGACCCCGTGTCCATCGAAGATGTGAGTACATTACAGACATTTCTAACATATTATAAAACATGCAGCAACATCCTCCGCCGTGTCTGTCTGTTCGCAAAAAATTCCAGAAACTGCGCCGATCTTTATGCTGTTTTCACCCATGGATAAGTGGTTCTCAAGAAAGGTTTAGTGTTAGACCCTGTAGATGGTGCTGCTGTTGTTGCGTTAAGAAACTCAATTCTAACGCTGAGACGAAGTGATCACAACTTCTCGGGAGGAAGGGTCTCGATCTATTTATGCAGTTAGTTAAACCCCAAGTTATATGTTGTGTATGTTTTCTATCTTTAACTTCTATTTTTAACTTCTCGGGAGGAAGGGTCTCGATCTATTTATGCAGTTAGTTAAACCCCAAGTTATATGTTGTGTATGATTTCAGGTGCCCGACTACCTGGATGTGATTGAGAAACCGATGGACTTCAGCACGGTGCACAGCAAGCTCGAGGCGGACGAGTACGCCACGGACGAGGAGGCGCTGGCGGACATCGCGCTTATCTTCAACAACTGCTACACGTATAATAAGGACACGCATCCTGTTGCCAAGTAAGAGAGCTTTTTATGAAGGATATAAAGACATAGAATCAGATAGTATACTTTTTTTATCTTTGCAGTAGACTTAAGTAAATCGATAACACCTATTCTTTTGCAGGATAGTGGTAGATATTATAATATATTAAAATTGTATGCTATGGATTTTCGGAAAGTCCGAAATCGATAACACCTGATTCCATTAACTACATATCCCTACACTTGATTATCAGTTTAGTAGACCAAGCAGAAACATTTGAAATCTCCGTAAAATAATGTTAACGAATTATAATTTTATGAAAAGCATGACAGTGGCAAAACTATTATTTTTATTTTAATCAATTGACAATAAATTACTTTACCTTACAGACCTTTCAAATGTCCTGCTTGGGATTACAGGTCATCATAACAATATCAAGTTATTTCTAATTAGTATTAAATATTGCGAAAAATGATACTTCTGTTGATGTCTTTTAGGTTATGTATAATTTTGTACTTTCAGGGCTGGTTGTCGTCTCGAAAAGTTCATGATCAAACGCTGTGCTGAGCTCAAACTACCTCCCATGCCGAAGACTATTCTAGAAGCAGAGGAGACCGGTACAAAGAGGAGTTTGGAAGACGACGACGATGATGATGCTCCTCTGGTCAAGAGGTCGAGGCACAACTGATACACGGCCACCCCACCGCACCTGATCGACTACATCCTCTACTGAGGAGCCCGGACTGTGAGTTTGTGCTTTAACATAGACCATAGCTAATTCTAGCGTTGTGATAAGCCCTAGGATAACGTCACATGTGACGACAAAAGACATTCGTTTACATAATACTGCTATAAAAATTTTCGTTCTAATTTGAAAAATAATTGAAATTTCCTGTTGTATCATATTTCTCAATGCAGATTGTATATGCTAGCATGTAGTGAATACGGATAAAATATGGCTTGTGTGCCTTTTACAGCATAAGGTTCAGTAATTTTTTGTTTGGCTCAATATTGTAAGCATTTAATTTTATTATTATTGGTATCAAAAAATGTTATTCTTGCTGACAAAAAATATTTTATTCTTTAAAAATCTGCACCGTGTAGAATTAGCAGTAATAATTTATGCCTGCTTCAGTTGTAAATGATTGAAATTGTGTTGCATATATGAAATTTTTTAAATTGTGTTGCATTTACTGATTTTTATTCAATATAAAGTAAGTTGTTTCATGATACGGCAGTAACTTAAGTACATATTGTAATTGCTATTTGTAACAAGTTGCCTTCGAAATAGAAATACATACATATAGACCTTAATATTGTTAGCCTTTAGCAAAGTATGATCAAAGATTGTATTGCAACTGCAATATTTTTGTATTACCAAATAGAGTGTGTGCAGTTCATAATTTTCTATACCTCATGGCTGGTCCGTTTAATCACTGTATAAATTATTTCTTGTTAATTCTATAGTTGTAAAAAATACAAGACTAATAGTGCACGCTTAATATTTTACAAAAATATTGTAAAGCATAGAATTTATTATTTAGATAAACTAAATTTGTTAGAATTTTTTGAAAGTATGCAAGTTAAAATATTCTGTTTTTGAAAAGCTACACATCACTTGATTTTAATGTTTAATCAAAACCATTGCATTATAGTTTGCTCAGTTCGTACCAGTATTATAACCTTGGGATTTTGTATAATATGCTGATGAAACAGATACTTAAATTTGTGTATGCTCTAGGGACCTGGCACGTCTGGCTATAGATTGTATTGACGTATACAAAATAAAATGGTAACTGATATTATTATGTGAAACTTTAATCAATGAAGAATGTGTGATTATTATTACTAGTTTATGTTATTGTAAGGTTTTAGAATTATTTTTAGATTTCATAAAATTGTTGTAATGTTTGCCAATGTTTTGTTTACAAAATTTTAACTTGCTTTGTTTGTTCTTTATGTGACAGTAATTCTTTGTTTCAATATTATTGTTTTAAGGTCACAGCACACATATCAACTCGGAATGGGATCGTAACCGTATCGCCTCGAGCCATTCAGTATTGTTTGTATGAAACTCCCTACTGCAACGCACACTAATTGGAATCGTAACGTAATCGCCTCGCCTCGGAAGGACGAAGGATTGTAAGGCGATACGGTGACGATCCCTTTCCGAGTTGATATGTGTGCTGTGACCATTATGCCTTAACAATAGCCAATATTTTAATTTAAAAAAGCATTCCTTTAGATTTATCAACTGCAAGTTGTATGAATATTCATCAAAACCTTTATACAAATAGTCTTTCCTGTAATTATTATTTATTTATCCTATTTAAGTTTTATATTAATTTATATTGTAGTGAATAAAATTACAAGTTACGTCAATTATTGTTTTATTATTTTAAACTTCAAATCCAAACATTAAGTGAATCCTTTAATATATCCGTCTTTCAAAATAGATATTAAGTCCTATTTTGATTTTCCTGCATTTTAAGTAATTATTATAAGAAAAACATAATAGGACTTGTAAAGAAAGATAAGGAAAGAATATAATAACAATATATATAACTAACATATCTGAGGTCTATTACTTAAGAGTTGTTAAATAAAAACAGCAAGTGCTAGTTACGTGATTTAATTATTACTTAAATAGTTGAAATTAATTTACAGGGCCACTTTTTTAATGATGTTCAGCTGCTTCCTTCCTCTTAATTTCAGCCCACTTGGCAACATTCTCAGGAGAGTTTGCTGAAATACAAGTAATAACGAATATTACTTTCAAAATAATGTATTAGATTAATTTAACAAACCTATAAAAAGCCAGGATCACTTTTAAAAAAATATAATAAACAAAAAGAAAAACCTTTGAGTTAGGTTAATATTAGCAATTAATATCCTTCATGGAGAATATTAAATATATATATTAATATCCTCCATGAATGATATAATATAATAATAACCTATATACAAGGTGTAAAATATTTGAGTGATAATGCTTTAGGGTGCATATGTGCCTCCTATGTAAAGTTTACTGTGAAAGTACTAGCGCTGAAAGACTTACTTTTGACTTTCATGTTTCTATGAGAAATGCCTCAACATCATAAATTTGCCCATACAATAAGTTAAAAAAATACATCTTTCAGCGCTGGTACTTGCACAGTAAACTATGTACGGGACCAATACACACCCTAATGTTGTTGATTATAACTTTTTATAGTTATGAGAGATCAAACATCTTCGTCCCACCAGATAACACTCACTTCTGTACTGATAAAACTTGCCATGTCTGTTCAATGAACATATGCTGCTAGTTTGCATGGTGGCCAATTACTGCCACCAATGGTACAATAAAATTATACTAACTTTTCTTAGACTTTGAAAATATTGAGTTTGTTTTAGTACAACACTAAGAATTGAGTATTATAAAGTAAAATTTACAACAATGACTTATTTTTATATAATAATTATGGAAAATGTTGATATATAACTCTATTCTATATTATCCTAAAACCAAAAATAAGATTGATGCTTCATCAGAATGTTAGTAAAGGGATTAATTACAATTTTCCATAACTTTTTATCTAAAAATTGGTCCAAGTCACAGAATCATTCATAATACTCAATGATATACATTTTATCAGTACGAATATAGAGTTCTGGGATCTCTGTCCATCGATAGTTATCTACTATTGCAAAATACAAGTTGAATTAGTAAACTAAGCAAAGTAAACTATTATGCATACCCATTTTGTGAATCTTGTAGATCACAGGTGTAGCAACGGCGATTCCAATGAACCAGTAGCGCCAAATCCATTGGTTTTGAACGTAATATTTAAGGGGGAATTGCGCTATTTTAGCGGAGAATGTGTACGGAAATTTCATGGGGCGCCCCGGAGAGTCCGACATTGTGACAGGACCTGAAAAACCATATTATGTAATAACAAACTCAAGAGTTGAGAAATAAGATAATAACCTAAAATGTAGTTTGTGATTAATTCTTTTTATATATTATATTAATTCTATGACATTTTATATTGTATTTTGGATTTATTTAATTAAAAAAAAACGAAACTAACCTTATCAAACCGTACCAAAATTGAAAACGCAACTCGCAAGTTTTCTTAAGACTTGACAGTTGAAAAATAACGTCAGCGTGACATATGATGACATTACTCTACTCTATGGCCTTAAGACAGATGAAAATCTACTCTCCATGATTCGAATGAATGTAATGAAAAATAGCACTTTATACATCGAACATATACGTGTAATATTCGTAAAATGTAGGTATAAATAATATAATATTATAAGTATAGGCAAACTTGTATGTACGTCAGTCATTTGTTTTCATAAATGAAACCAAGTAAAAAAAATATACTGTCAAATGTCAATGCAATGAAAAATAATATCAATTTTTATAAAGTCTTAAACTCTTAAGTCAATTTGCTTTGTGTTGTTCGGTTCCTAAATGTAGTTTTGTTATAAATATAAGCTTTATTTAGCAAGATAATGTGTTACAATGGCCTCAGTAAAAGTAGCTGTGAGGGTTCGCCCGTTCAATCAAAGGTAAAATATTTCTGACTTACAAAATGAGTTTTATCCTGCGACCAATTTCGGACGTGATAACAGATGTGTTAATTTTTATTGATAAAAGAGCTCATATTAATTTTACATAAAATTCTATCCAAATACTGGGTTTACTATGCTTCTATCATTCTTTACATTGACCAAGTTAAATCGACAAAATGCGTTACTGCTTTTTTGAAAGTACAAAAAAAGCATGATGTCACGAAGAGCGGTAATGACTTTCACGGTTGGATTGTATTTAGTGCATGAACCGTATTCCATCATATCATTCAAATGAAAGTCTCCCAAAAAAACCAAATGTTTCGACCCACTTGCAGTTTTTACTAATTCTCAATTGCTATACAAATTTGTCTAAACATAAACCTGTTCAATTCTTATATTTTACTAAAGGGTCACCCCTTTAGCAAAATATCAGAATAAAACATTCATTATACCCCGAAAATTAAATTTACTTCTGGCACTCTTGTTCTAATTGGATTTATCACTCTCATTGTCTACATATATTTTAATATGGTGATTTTATGTTTGTAAATATGGAACAAAACTGAAATCACTGCAAAATATGATAAAACATTTTGTTATTTTAATTGACTATTATTGTGAATAGTGTAAGTATAAAATTGTGACACACAAAAATTGTCTGACAAATATTAAACTAAAATATGGTTAAATTCAATAAAATTATTTTTATCTACCACAACTTTATACTGATCTTATTTAAGAAATGAATACTTAGTTTATAATTTAGATTATTATTTACTTAATGCAATAATTTTGGCTATGTATGGGAAAATGTCTGTTTATGTTTTATGCATTGCTCTTTTTAATCATAATCATGATTATAATATTTAAAAGTATTCACTTCTAGTCTCAGTGGTGGGTTTGTATTATGGCATGTTGGGCCTCAGATCCTCTGTCTGTTTTTTTGTCCTTTAAAAAAAACTAGATCCAGTTTTGGGAGTTACAGTGCCACATTCAGACACACAGACATATCAAAGTTATAACACCACAGTGTCCTTGCCAGGGGTTAAAATATATTCAAGAACTATTTAAAACAAATTAAAATTTCTACTCAAACATGAAGTATGCAAAATAAACTAAATAAATGAAAATGTTTAAAAAAATTATAGCTATGGAAACGACATCTTCCCATTTTGCCTTGTTGTGGGCATGTCAAAGTTTCCACTTGATCTGAAGGTGTCTCTTTCCTAGAGTGATGAGGTCAAAGGTCTGCACTGTTTTATTGATGATGTTAATGGGTATGGAAAGGTTATTATAAACATATTTCAAGGGAACAATTTATTTACAGAGAAAAGGACATGAACTCGAAACTCATAGTGCAGATGGATGGAAAGAAAACCAGACTTCTTACCGTAAAAGTAAGTAGCAGACATACTACATATTAATAAATAAATTATGATGATAATGATTGCCTCCAGACTGGACTGTCCAATTCAAAGATTGTATGGAAATAGGCATTGAAATGTTAAAATAAATTTATAATTGAGAGGTATAGTATCAAAACCTACTAAAACATACTTTCAAAAATATTACAGGATACAAAAAATGTTTGGTATGCACTGATAGTTCATACCTGATATAGGGGCTTTTGATTTTGAATCTATTTTTGGTGGGCAGATTTCTGTATGTTTTATCAGATTTTAGTACGAAACTAGCCAAGCATTTAAAAACCAATTTTTACGAGGTTTCCAACGGTGCTACTATCTCAAATTTGGTCCAGAAGCATTTTAGCGGGTTTTGGTTTTATACCCCTCAATAATTGTATTTACTATCCCAATTTCACCAACATCTGTGAGACTCAATGGCTTGTTAAAATACCATGCCTTCTCATTCATTGACAGGAAATACGAAAGGGATAACATCATATTTAATGATTCTTTTGGTTTTGAAGGCCTATTAAGAATATTTTAGAACAAAATCATTTATTTGTTAACAACAGAATAGCAAAGAACAGAATGACGGCACCCGGGAGAAGTACAAGGACTTCACGTTTGACTACTCCTACTGGTCTTACGACCACAACGACCCACACTATGCCTCCCAGGAGCAGGTGAGCCGTTATTTACTTTCATTGCTTCATACAGCCCTAACAAACAAACGCAACTTGTGTAATGTAATGTACGAAGCGGCAGCTCCCAAAAGAAAAAATATTTTTTGATACTTCATTGGTGCTCTGCTCCTATTCGCATGTCCGTGATCCTATATATATTATTTAGCCTGCTTTGATAAATTAACTGTCAAACACTAAAATATTTTTTTAAATCGTACTTAGTTTGGACTCGTCAGCTTAATATTAGTACAGATTATGGTTATTTCAAATACCAGTAAGGTATTGCTATGTATGTTCTATTTTTCACTTACAAATAACAGGTTACCGATTATCACTCAAGGGTGGGCAACCTTAGTGATACGGGCCTATACCTGAACCTCAAGACTCAAAACTTAGGTTGACAGGAATTGAATGCGTGGGAACGAATCGAAAGTATGACCATCAATGTTAATAAGACGTATCACACCTACACTGCAGGATGCATACCTAATGATTCTGAACAGACATCGCTTATTAAGCTATGAATACATTATCTACGTCATCCACTAATATGATGAAGTTGGAACGTTTATTTAATAATAATATAATTTATTTGCGAAAATATGGTACAATAAGCTGGTACAGTTTAACATAGTCTCACATATATATTATATACCTATATTTTGTCGAAATTTTCTCGACGTGCAAATGTTGTCGGTAAGTTAACTAATTTGTATTAAGGTATTGCCTTTCTACAACTAAATGTAAGGCGGTGTATCTTCAAGCCAACACCAATAAACAAGTAGTATACCAATAAAGAATGTTGTACGGGGGTTTTATTACACCACTTCGTACAGACGAGGTAGCTAGTATCTATAATTCGACTGCAGGCAAGCACGACCGCAAGATCGTAAAATTTATTGCAGTGCACCTAATAAGCGATTAGCTGCTCATTGCCCAGTGTCTAGTTGCATCGAATTATTGCTAATCACCGTAAAGACTAGACGAGGTACACTGCTCGGGTTTCCGTAATTGCGTAGCTTCTTAGCTCTTGATACCGTGAATCGTTCGATAACCCGTCAACTCGACTGACTTGCCATAATATATCTCTTACGTATACTTTTATCTATGTCTGTTTTTCCGTGGAGTGCCGGAGTAACAGTAGCATTGCCTATTAACCATCAAACAGGTGGGCAACAGTATTTCTTAAAATTGCGCTCGCCAACCCGTCTGATCTCATGAAATACTTGGGAGAGGCTTTCTAACTAACAGTGCACGTCATGGCTGGAACGATGCCGACGATACTTTTGTCTCTTGTAGATTTCAAGTTGCTAGCCGACAGCCGTGCACACCACTAGCGCTTTTTTTTCAACCAATTTTCGCCCTTAGATAGACATTATTATAAAGGTCAAAATCAGGCCCATACGTTACCCAAAGCTATATACTTGTTTGATTGGACTCAGATTATGTGGTTAAAAACCTCCAGTTTCTGACCTTTACGTTTGAGAAACTGTGTTTTATTAGGCACGAGTACCCTTTTGTTTCCGATACATAAGGTTTATTGTTTTGTAGTCACGTTACAGTGACGACAAAAATAATTCGCAATATTTAATCGCAGCTAATTATATTTTATGTAATGTTACATAACAACGGTGAGTCACGCGCGCCGAGTGTTCAAAATAATTTAGAAATAATTACACGTGTTGTAGAGCAAACAATAGTTATATAAGTTCAATCTCAACGGCTTTTGGTATTTTATTCGGTGGATTACTCTGAAACTAGCCAAGATAAAGGAAACCGTTAGATCGTAACTTTTTGTACTCCTTACCATATCAATTGACTGAGAATCAAAATAAACAAACGTCAATTTATTCTGGAGTACGCGGCACGATCGAATCTGAATCAAAATCTAATCAATTTGGAGAGTAAGGCCCCAGGTCGCTCGCAGGCTGCTCCGGCTGCACCGGGTCATTACGTATATATTGCAAAAGTAAAGCTATCGCAAAAATTATTACTCTTGAACTTTAACGGCGGTTAAAAGGTAGTTGTTTTAAAATTCTAAAAAATTAATTCGGCGTCAACGTTGTTTGAACATTTAATTAATAATTCCTATGATTGCCACTTAATTACCAATAATTTCGGCGCTGGTGTCATAGCAAAAATGAATAATTTCGCGGTTTTTGCTAATGGCTATGTGGGAGTACGAGTGGAAGCCCCAAAGGGAGATCTCCGACCGAGCGAGGTGGTATGCTCGGTCAGGCCGAAGCCCGTTGAACTAGCCGCCCAGTTCAGCGAGCCGTATGTCCAGCCCATTGCTACTTCAACTTGCTAATGTGCTTGGCTATATCGGTTGGTTCTGCTACTTTTATATCTGATTATATCACGATTAATCACGAAAAAGACTCGAGCATAGTTTCCATGGGTGATTAGAGACAATTCTCACCGAGGCCTTAGAAACTTCGTGTCGCTCAACAAAGCTATGGAAGAAAAGCTATACAATAAAGCGAAAATCTATTTTAATTCATATCACACTATATTTGGTGCGCCGCTGTGTGTAACCAGCTTAATTTGCCCGCTACTTAAGTCAAGGCCGTCCGCCGTGCAAACCTTTCCCATCATTTTATTGTTCCGATTCCACCGACACAAATTATGTCATTTATACGCCACAGATACATACGCCATGTGTATGTAGTAGGATAATTGCAAAACTAGCGGTTTTTTTGCGAAAATCTTAGCTTAATATAATATTATATACAGGCTATAATATTAATGAGTGACAATACTTTAAGGTGTGTCTGGTCTCGTATATAGAGTTTACTCTGAAAGTACCAGCGCTGAAACAGTTAGATTTTTTAAATTATTGTATGGGCAAATTTATGATGTTGATGCATTTCTCATAGAAACATGGAAGTCCAAAGTAAGTATTTTAGCCCTGGTACTTTCACAGTAAACTCTACATAATAGGCACAACCACACCCTAAAGTATTATGGTTCCGTTTGACGTCCAAAGTCCTTTATGAGAGTACATCGCTTGCTACCGATTACAGCCCATAGATGTCGTACCGTACCGTTACCGCTCCCAGCGCCACCTTCCGTTAAATCTGTGAACTAAGTGAAAGCCACAAGCCGCCATCTTTGATATATCAGATCATTGTTGCGTCGTTTTTGCAACCATGCAGTCGCTAAAAACTTACTTATTTAAGTTATAAATTTAACTTAACTTTTATTTCTAAAATCTATTTAAAACAAATTTTTGAGTTTTATAAAGTCGTAAAACCGTTACTGATCGTCAATAGAGTTCATTATACAGTTTTTTACCGCGTATCGGGTAGACGTAAATCACGCGATCGGTATATCGCGGTGAAAAGTTCGTCGTTTTGAACTCGTTATTGGCGGTTACTGTAGAAGATGGAGCAGAAAATCTCTTCGCCGTTTGAAATTAGGATCGAAGCAAAGGTTTGCAGCCGCATTTGGTGAGTGACATGATAACTTTTCACGATTATGAGGCGGGTACTAAATACTAATGATCTATTTCTTGAGATCGTGCCTAATTCGGTGACCTGTTTATCATAGCGTGATATCCGAATAGTATAAAAGTAATTAATTAACAAAAAATGCTATTTTTAAACTTTTACGACTACCGCCATTTTTGGAACGTCTCCGTTCCGTATTACCTAAAATGTAAACGTATTCATACAATAAACCGCTGTCTTTTACTGTTCAAATGGCTATGTAAAGTATTAATACAAATATTTCATTACTAAATCGAATTTTCCATCCGTTACATCATTTACGTTTACTTCGCGGAGGGTAGTAAAATATTTTTTGCGAAGTTGTCTAGCTCTTTTCTATTGCTAATTGAGCCAGTACGTACAGTTCTGCAGATATTTAGTTTAAAATACATTATACTTATAACATTTCTGATCGAAATATATCGATGTTTACACTTGTAACATTTGTGATCAAAATAGATCGATGTTTACATTCATAACATTTCTGATCAAAATAGATCGATGTTTACACTGATAACATTTCTGATCCAAATAGATCGATGTTTACACTCATAACATTTCCGATTCAAATAGATCGATGTTTTCACTCATAACATTTCTGAACGAAATAGATCGATGTTTACACTTGTAACGTTGTGATCAAAATAGATCGATGTTTACACTCATAACATTTCTGATCCAAATAGATCGATGTTTACACTCATAACATTTTCGATCCAAATAGATCGATGTTTTCACTCATAGCATTTCTGAACGAAATAAATCGATGTTTGCACTGGAAGTACCTACAACTTTTTCAAGCCTTCTATAGGTACGTTAAACGTCTTAACTGTTCGGTTCTAACAGTACACGGCTGAAAATATTTTAATAAACATACCCTAAGCCTATATAATATAGCTTAGAAAATTCATGTTTATGCAGACGCAGATATCTAATGCTTGACAAGCCAAGATAAAAAGTAGGCGGACTGGATAACATACATTCAGGTTACGAACACACAAGTTCTCTGGAACCATCATTAATAAATAAATCGTGGGTATTCGAACAAAAATTAAACTGGCGATCCAAGACTTTGCGAGGCATCCTCACTCCGAAAAAAAGAAGGGGGGGGGGGGGAAATAATATATTATATAATATGACCACATAATATATAAGAGATCAAAACTTTACTGATTTTAATATGACTTTAATAGAATGATTTCAAACTGAGGCAAGTGATCGAATAAAATGTACAGTCGGTAACCTCACATAAATTATCATTTTTAAAAAGAGGTATTGTTATGAATTTAAACTATGTACAGTTGACGCCATCATGAATATTATCAATAAAGTGGTAGAAATCCATTGTACAGTCGACGCCCTCGCGATATTAATCAAAGTCATTAGATTTGCAAATCTCGTTCATTTTGTAGTTGTGGCTAAAATACTATTACCATTAAATATATAACACAGACTGTTGGTATGCTTGCTATATAAATATCGATCGAGATGATGAAATACATGGCCTTCTAGTACAGTACATCGAACCAAGAATCAGGCTTCAACAATTCTAAAGGTTCTAAACTTTGGCTGGTTTTGAACTATAAATGTCAGCTTACCGAGGACATTAAAATTTATAAATAATTGTTGGCTATTACATAATACCAACTGCAGTAGTTCAGGCTATAAATTAGCATCGTAACCTAAATCTCCCGCGCGGGGAAAGGTCGTATCACCTCGCAGTCAAACTGCAAAGTCTATATTTATGGTATACAATACGCTATACAAATTCCCTGTTCAAAAAGTCAGTAAGTACAGAAGGGTTATTACAATACTTTAACTAACAGCTGACAGTTTAAGCTGGTCTTCTACCTTTTGGAAGTTAGGACTATAATATCAGCTTCGAAACTGAAAAATTTGCCTCCTAACCTTCATCTCCCGCTGGGACAGGTCGTATAGTCGCGCACTCTCACTGCAAGAGTAATATTTAAGGGACACAAAACCTATACAAATTCCCTGTCGAAAGTCAATAAGTACAGTACAAATTCATTACAATATATTGACTAAAAGCTGACAGTTCAAGCAGGTCTTCTACCTCTTGGGATTTTGGGCCATAATATCAGCTTCGAAACTAAAAAATTAGCTTCCTAACCTTCATCCCGCTGGGACAGGTCGTATAGCCGCGCACTTACACTGCAAGAGTAATATTTAAGGGACACAAAACCTATACAAATTCCCTGTCCGAAAGTTAATAAGGACAGTACAAGTTCATTACAATACATTGACTAATAGCTGATTGTTCAAGCAGGTCTTACTCCTCTTGTGACTATAATATCAGTGTCGAAACTATTTACCTCCGGGTATAGCAGGATTGCTGTTGGCTGAAACGCCAGACATTTGCTCCTATTTACTTTTCGTATACCAGGTCCTATGAAAATCGGAGCAGTGGTCTGTTTGTCGCACAAACGGATTCAGCTTTACAGAGTATAATATTAATATTATAAGTTTTATAATGGCACACATCATAATACAGATTTCTTAACGATGATATAAAGTCAAGAGCAGGCATACATCCTAATACAAATTTCCTATCTATTATATAAATCTAAGATGTTTATAATGGCATAGGTACATTCTAATACAAATATCCTGTTGATGATATAAAGTGGAGATGTTTATAATAGCACATATTCAAATACAAGGATTTATGATACACAAACAATATGTTTATAATAGCACACGTTCTAATACTAATACAGGGATTGATGATACGCAAACAAGATGTTTATATGATGGCACACATCCTAATATAAGGTTTCTATTGATGGTATACATTCATGAGCTTTATATTGGCATACATTCTAAGACGAGGTTCATGTCGATGATACGAAGACAAAAGTTTTATAACGCAGATACAGACGCACATCCAAATATGTTGTATTTATTGAAAACCAAGATATTGCAGACGTACTAGAACTCATTGTCTCTTGTCTGTAGTCGACTTTGGGTCAAAATCAGTCCTAGACTTAAGGGTCGAAAGCTCGCACATTACAGCTTCAAAGGCTACATAAAGCTCGGGACACTCACCATGACACTTTAATAAAGTTTTATTGAAGAAATAGATACTGTATATGTGCTAGAGTTTATGGAGTTTCCTGTGCAGCTGGCGGTTGGTCCCTCATGCAGGTCTCGCCTCATAGGGTTTATCAACTTTGCAACCTTCATCACCCCAATCGGGAAGGTTGCTTGCCTAACGCTGGCACGCTACAGCTTCAGTAAAAGTGTATGGAACACTAATCGCAACTACGAAGTTCCTGTCAAATGTAAGACACTGAAGACGTGATGCAGCTTATGGACATCTGTTCCCTAATTGCCGGTCGGTCACCTAGCAAGATCTTTGCGACGATTTCCACAGTCCTGGAAAGGATCAAAGGCGACATAGTCGGTAATATTATAACTTATTTATCTTTAATTCTCAGGAATAAGTCTAGATTTGCAGAGATGTTCTATTACACTAGTACATAGCGTATAGTACTTGTACCATCCAGGTTATATATTTATTCATAGAACCAAAAGTGTCACACGATGGCATCGAATAGTAACTAACTTTTTAACTTTGCAAGACGTTTTTAATTGCATTCAACCCTTACTAGTAGCGGAGTCGATGGTGCTAAAATTTAGTGATACCCCAGTTGCTTGGAATGTAAACTAATCCCCACTGGCTGTGCAATATTTGTATCTTGGTGAACGCCTCAGGTACTTTTACAGTTTTCCTCTCAAAATACGTATTATGTCATAAAGCTATATGTATATATATTTTTACGCTACGCCTGGAAACTTACATCAGCAGTAATTATTGTGATGTCGGATTACGTGAACCAAAATATATTCTTAAATAAAGAATTAAATACTCGACCAGTCTCTTGACACACAGTACTTGAAAGGTGTTATTGTGATTCTTTTATTACTTTAAAACTTTATCACATTGTTGCATTATTCACAAGCCACCAGAAGATAACAAACACGTCTCTCATAAAGGACTTTGGACGTCAAACGGAACCATAATATATACATTTTACCTTCCAATAAAATGTGTATTATGTTCCTTAACGTCCAAAGTCCTAGTAAGGGCTTCCTGGTGTCCATCCTCATCATTATGAGACACTTACAATGATCTGATATATCAAAGATGGCGGCTTGTGGCTTTCACTTAGTTCACAGATTTAACGGAAGGTGGCGCTGGGAGCGGTAACGGTACGGTACGACATCTATGGGCTGTAATCGGTAGCAAGCGATGTACTCTCATAAAGGACTTTGGACGTTAAGGAACATAATACACATTTTATTGGAAGGTAAAATGTATATATTATTACTCATTTATTTTTCACCTCGTATACACTAGGAAGTTTTACAAAATATGTAACCAGGTCTGACAAGGACAGGCGAAGGGCTCAAAAAATCATGTGACATAATTTACTGATCTATCAGTGATGGTATCAGACAGCATCTTTCAATAGCTCATCCGTTGTGTATATATTTATGGTAGAACACCTATTCCGGTTTGTGCTTAATTAAGGTGTTTCGTTGCCTCTGTTGCTGTTTAATTGCGAACTTCTGACGGAAGTGAGGCTCGCAAGTCATGCGCGGCGGTGACGGGAATACAAATGTTACGCTAAACCTTCCTTCGAACTTGCGATAGAATGCTTCGACTTAATTATAATAATAATGCCTCCCACACCGTGTCGGTGACGGTGGCCGGTCTCATTGAAAACAGGCCAGGAGTTATTTTATAATGCCCAAGTGTGTGCGCAACACACAGAGAAACTATCTCTTCCCTAACTCTCGCAGCCCAGGCGCAGGATCGACTTTTTACATCCCCATCTGACGCAAACTTGAAAACAACATTTTTTGTTGTTCCAACGCGGGAATCGAATCCACGACCTCTGAGTCGAGAGCTAGGC
Source organism: Celastrina argiolus (assembly GCA_905187575.2). Lineage (NCBI taxonomy): Eukaryota > Metazoa > Arthropoda > Insecta > Lepidoptera > Lycaenidae > Celastrina > Celastrina argiolus. The sequence continues at coordinate 23,468,950 of LR994580.1, read as the reverse complement.
CACTACTACTAACCACTAGACCACGAAGTTATACTATTAGATACCGTTAAAGTGGGTTAGCATGAGCGACTGTAGGACGTACTGTCGTAGTTTTAAACTAATATCATAAATATTGGTGTAGAATATGGTCTGTCATTATAATAAAATTCAATAAGTACCGCAGAACATACAATATACTATGTAGTTAGGTGCAGCTGTAGGCCAAGCAGGAACATTTGAAAATTCCGCAAAGTAAAGTAATTACTAACCGATTGTCAATTGTATTGGCGCTGCCATGTTTTTCATACAATTACTAATCAAAAGATAGGAATGCTAAACGCACTATATTTAGAACTAGCTGACCTGTGCCCACTTCGTTGAGTACAGAAACCGTGTAAACCTTCCCGGGACTTCCACGAATATTTCAAGACCAAAAATAGCCGAATCAGTTCAGCTGATCTCGAGTTTTAGCGAGACTAACGAACAGCAATTTTATATAGCCTATGTTACTCAGTGATAATGTAGCTTTCTAATGAAAAAAGAATTATTAAAATCGGTCCAGTACTTTTTGAGTTAAGTCGTTACGTATACAAAAATTCTAATCTTTCCTCTTGATAACATTAGTGTAGGGTGTGAATTTTATTATAATTTTAAATCATAACGTGACGAATATGTCATTTTTTTGTTGATAAAACGGTTTCTGTCGTTTAAAACCGAACCTGCGCGAAAACTTTATTATTGCCTCATTATAAATCGAATATTACTGATATTGGACAATTTAAATGTATTAGAATGTGCAGTCACACGTCTCCGAACCGGTGAAACCGGCTCAATCAATACTGTGATGTGTCACCGGTGACCTGACTGGACAGTAGCTGGCGCCTGCTAGTTGCCACTGCAAGTACTACTAGACTTATGGCGCGCTCCAATAACCGATCTATCTGTAAGGAAGGATATCATCGTACGATTTTAATGGCGACTAATCTTTTGTTATTGATAGGTTTGTTGTTGAAACACGCAATTAGACTTCTAGACGAACAGCTGTTATGATAACATACATGTACATTCTAAATATAGTCACAAAGTAGATATATAACATAAACACGACCGAAAATGGTTTCACCCTAATACTGGCAATTCGACTGGCTATTTTTGTTTTCTTTGATTTCCAATAGATAAAGGGTGAAGTCCAGACACATTCCGGAAACCGCCATCTGGCGCCACTATTGGAAAATACTAATTTCGTTTCGTATCTTCTTCTTAATTAAGGACTTGAATTTAGATTAATGTGACATTATGCTTAAAAATATGCTTATCTTTATTTTAATGTCAATATTTGTACTTAATTCAGCATATTTAGATTTTATAATTTACAAACGTAAATTAATTTTTTCTATTAAACATAGATCGCATGGGATGGTAGGCCATTATATAGTGCTCTATTTTATATTATTGTTTTCAGATTTTTTATTTAGCTGCTAGCAATAATATTATGTAATAAGTACCTATACGCTAAAATTAGACATACGGTTTATAGTACTGAAGGATTTTTTTTGCTTAATTTTAATGACGGCCGGGCCACATTATTCTATACCAATATTTAAATATTTATTTGTAATTTATTATCTAATTTAAACATTTAAATGTAGCGTACCTAACTGTAAAGCTAGCGGTTTATGCTTCTGTTCAATTATATAGGAGCAAGTGATAAGTACTAGCAAGTAGCAGGTGGCTTAGGGTATGTTCATATGAATGAATATAAATAACATATGAAACAGAATGAATCGAAATTCTGACAATTAGAGCAAATTCACCCTTCAGTTCAGTTCGCTCGCTCGTTCGTTTGTTCGTTCGATCTTTCGTTCGTTCGTTCGTTGTTCAGTCACGTTGAACGTTGCATTAAACAACTTGACGAGTTGTCCTTTAGTCATTCAATTAAATATCGTCATTTCATAAACGCGCTAGTCATTCAATTAAACTGCTGATTCAATCAGATGACTGCGACAACTATAAAGTAAATTTCCTTTTCAACGTTTTCAGAAATTAGCTTCGCTTCGATTGACGCTAGTATGAATGGACCCTTGGACGTTTTTGTTAAACCAAAAAGCTCGAGGAAAAGGTGACGATGCGTGACAACACGTTGTTAACATTAACTGTTAAATTTAACAAGCCGGTTACGCGCGTTAACTGGCTAATGAGGTTATATTAAGTTTATTATGTATATCATTAAACTGAGCGAAGTAGTCCAAGTACATCAGCAAGGAGGAAACCTGTATGCGGGTTTTAATGGCCTTCGTATTAAGAAGAACTCCTTTTATATTATTTCGGTAACCCCACAGATACAGAGGTAAAGGTCCAGACCTTTACCTCTATATCTTTGGGGTGCCGGAGTATGAATAGCGCCTCTCTGTCAACCATCTTTCCCGTGGGTGGTCGTAAACTTTACTTTTGACTTCCATGTTCCATGAGAAATACTCCAACATCATAAATTTGCCTATACAATAATAAAAAAAAGTAACCTTTTCAGGGCTGGTACTTTATCAGTAAATAGTATACGGGACCCATACACACAAATTATTATAATAGTATCACTCATTTATTTTACACCTCGTATACCCGGAAATGGGCTGAAGCGTCTTTGAACTGCGCTCGCCAACCCGCCTGCCAAGCGTGGCGACATACATGAGACACTTTGGGTGATGCTTGTGCTAGCAGCTGACGTCAATCGTCATAGCTGAAACGAAGAACTGTCTATTTTCCGTAAATATTTCCAAATGCTTGTCTGTATGTAGTTTATGTACCTATCTCCTAAGAACAGTTTCCTTCATCGTGTTGATATCAGTAAATACAGGAGCGCCGCAAGGCCACGCCATTGTCACTACTGTTACAATAATATACTGCTGCAGGCGGCCGCTTCCGGTCTGAGTATCTATGTTCCTAAGGCTCAATAGCGCCAGTCTAGGTTAATAAACCCCGAGTTATCCCCTGAATGTAAAGGAGAGTTATAAGCTAACTAGCTGACCCGTGCCCACTTCGTTGAGCATAAAAGAATATATAAAAAACCGTTTAAAAATTCCCTGGACTTCCACGAATATTTCAAGACCAAAAATAGCCGAATCGGTTCAGCCGTTCTCGAGTTTTAGCGAGACTAACGAACAACAATTCATTTTTATATATATACTAGCTGTGCCCGCGACTCCGTACGCGTGGAAAAGTAATTTAGGGCAGTGTTATAATAAATCTGTTTTAAAAATATTTTTAGTTATAAAAACTCGTCGAGGTATTTAAAAAACTACTTTATGTTGACAATTCCTACTACCAGCTTGACAAACGACCGTGTATAATTACTATAATGCGAACGGGACTACTTGATAGCACGCTCACATACACGACGAACATCTAGTAGCGCCGCAGCGACTGCAGACGATGATCGTTTCCACGCCGACACTTCTGGTGTGGCGACAATGATATTAAGACAGCGCGCCGCAAAATTTTGCGGTATTTTAGCCTTTAGGTGCGTAAGTCCGACTCGCACTTGCCCGGTTTTTTATTTATTAATAACCAAACATGTAGGTACTGATTATAAATCACTTCACTGTTAAAGTACTGATTTTATACAGAAAAGTAGCAAAATATAGAAAGTACCAAAAGAAAGAAAACAAACCTAAGCTGTACCTAACAAAGAACATAAAAACCATTCGGTCCATGATAAAAACTAAGAAATAAAAATAGCAAGAAAAACATAAATCTAACTTATATTGACATACCTTTTTTAGTTTAACTGTAAACACAATACTTATGTTAATCAAAATTCTATGTATTATGCAGTTATCGAATACATAATTTGGACAAAGAAGACTATAAAATGTACAGTAATAGTAGGCTGTAGTATGAATTTTAACGGACGGAATATAAATAGAACTATAATATACAATGCAAAATAATATTATACATTGCTAATGATGCACGCTGGGTTTAACTCTCGGATAACGTATTGTATAAATGTAGGTACCTAATCAACTTTGCTATAATTTTATTAAAAGTACGGCATTTGGCGTATAGATGTCGCTATTATGGTCTGCTCTGCATCGCGCTATCGCTTGTAAGATAGATTTGTATATGAGAATATTCTATCAATATTAACTATGATATTTGGCAAAAAAACCCATAATAATCTGTTAACACATATCCAGGACAGGCCGCAAAAGGCTAGAATTTCAAAAGGTATCTCGATTGGAATCGAGTTGTATCAACAGTTTTCCCCTGTAACACAGTTTAGTAACTATCAAGATGTTTTTTAAAGTATGTATATATTGTAAAATAGAAAAAACAAAATAAAGAGCAATATATTTATGAAAATCCGTACCTCAAAAGGAAAAAACGAAACACATATTATAAGATCATTTCCATGTCCGTCTGTCTGTCAAGACCCTTTTACTCAGAAACGCGTGTAGGTATCAAGATGAAAATTATATAAAATACTCAGGATACCTACTGTTCCTTGAAGCAGTGAAAAAATCAGACCTCTTAGCCAATGTAACCAAAAGCAGTTGCTTAGGTATGTCGCTAAATTTCGTCATTTTCGACACTCATAAGGGAATCAAAACCTAAAGGGTACTTCCCGTGAACTCAAAATCATACCATACGTTTTTAGTAACATTATATAGATAGTAAAAATATTTTGATTCTTTTAAACTTAGTACCGTTTGTCATGAATGTGTATAATTAAAACTTATAACCAATACTTAGGTCTCTAATATATTCAAGCTGTAACCAAATCAAAATTCTATGTCAATCAGGTTTGTATGGAGCTCTCGGTGCGCAAGTCCAACTCGCACTTGGCCGGTTTTTAATTACATATTTACTTATTACTAACCTACGCTAACAAATATGTATACAGTACCTACTTATCACAAAGGACTTTACAGTAAAAGTACTAACTGATTTTATACAAATAACTTTCGTAATAAACTCAAGAAAAAAAATCTTAGATTGTCCCTACCTAGCAAGCCTAAAACTAACAAATAAAAGTCACCCCCGCGGCCCCGGTGCGTTTGCTGCTAATACAATTTGAAGCGGCGCGCGCGCGCGGCGGCGCACGGCTCCCGGGCCCGGCGCGCGCTTCCTACAAACGTCCAGCAAAAACGACATGATCTTTTAAAATTGTCATAACTTTTTTATTTATGAACCGATTTACATAAAACAAACACTAAATGTTAAGTGAAGCTTGCCGCAATATATTAGTTAAAAGTACATCTTAATCGGATAAGCCGTTTCTAAGATTAGCGTGCACAAACCCACAGACAAACAGACAAACAGACAAACAGACAAACAGACAAACAGACAAAAATTTCAAAAATCATAGTTTTGGGTACTATTGCGTAAATAAAGGTCCCCTATCATATTTTTTTTCAAATATCTTCAATGTACAGACACGACTCCTCTACAGATTTATTATATGTATAGATGTATAGAAGAAGAAGATTGTAGGTTTATGTAACCTAGACTAGCGCTAGTTGATCTAACTCTAAGCTAATTGAATTGGGCTGTCCGGCTGTCACGATTAAGGAGATACGCCTGGTGACATACAGACAGATAAGTCTTAATAATAGGGTTCCGTTTTTCCCTATGGGTACGGACTACGGCACCCTGTAAAGGGTTCCAATAAAGAAATATAAAAAAGCCATACTCAACTCTATGTAGTCTGTCCGCAATTTTCGACGCGGAATACCTGACTCAAGATAAATTAGTATTTTTTTATTGATGTTATTCTAGCCCTCTCGTATAAAATTATTTAAGTACCATTAAAAAAAAAAGAAGATACAAAAAATAGAATGTGCGCACGAGAAGGAACAACCGATTGTACAAGTCTACAAAGACATTGCACCAACCTGCGTACAAATATCGTTTTGTGAAAAATAGATAAGGAGATTATTTTATTGTTTAAAACTTATTTTTTTAAAACTTATCCTAATTCTTATTTTAGTTGTTGTTTATCTTTTTTTGCATACATTTTTCTGCGTAAAGAGTCCAAAAGTAAATAAATTTAATATTCATTCAATAACCGAGTTCTGTGTTTTGTTGTTTCCAAAAAGCAATCGCCAGTAAAACATGACTCACTTCTGTAACACGTTGCATAATCATCGTCATCATCTACCGCCCTAGTAGGAACTGGCTTCCGACCGCGGACATCGTTGTTTTCTTTGGCCCCAGTTAAATAGGCTGGCCACTGGTCGAAGATTTATTTTGAGGGTCGAGTTGTCGCCGACACCTTACCTCGCTGGCAATTAGGTCAACGTAACAAGTATTGACGGTTTTGTGTAATAAATAGCACAACGGAACGATACTCAAACACGATACATGGAAATTGCTATTTGTGGTGCTATAGATGATCGACATCAGTGGCGAGTTCATTTAACTCCATTCCTAACGGCTTCACTTACCCTACGGTAGGGCATTCCTCTGAAGGAGAATCAGCCTTCGCCATTGATAGACATTTAAGTGTTAGTCTGAAGCTCTCATGAATGGAACAAAGAGCTAGAACAAGACTGTTCTTTGTAGATTGTTGATGTAGGTTCTATAAGTGTTATTCAATAACCTATATGGAAATAAAATTTTGTTTTTTTTTTTTTGAAAAAGACCTTTAAGTTAAACGAGAGCTCGTTTTCAACTTTTACATCAAAATATCAACGAGCACACGCCAGCGAAAGACAAAACAACGAATGCTCTACTGAGAATGAATTTGGTTTACACTAAAATATTTGATAGAGTGGGGATAAAATGTCCAGTCGCATATTTGAAGTACACCCTTCATACTTAGAATTCTATCCAGCCCTGCGTGTAGAATTTAGATGGTTGCTGAGATAAATTGAGACTGTCAACACGTGTGGACTTGTCAGCCCTCTCTCTCGTGAATTGTGTTAGGCTGTTCCTTACTCCTTATGTCCATAGAGCCCCTGCACTCTAGCTAGTTAGCGCAGGAGCGATTTTCATCAGCGATTTCTCGGCGAGGCGTCATCGCAGCAAGCGATTATTTCTGCAACAAATAAATCGCGGCGATTGTGCGCTGACAAGGATATCGCATCGCCGATAAATCGCTAGAGCGAATGGCCTCTTACTGAGTAGTAATAGCTCCCCTCACCGATTTCGCTGTCGGTAGCCGATTTCATTGAAACCATGCCAGCTACGCAGGAGTTTTTTTGCCCAAGTGTGTGCGCAATACACACTCTCTCTTCCTTTTACTCTCATAACCCAGTGGGACGGTAAACCGACACGACTGGCGATAGAACAGGCGCAGGACCGACTTTTTACATGCCCATCCGACTCATGGATCATCTTTCTTGTCAGACAATCAGGTGATCGGCCTGCATAGTCCTAACCAAACTTGGAAACAACATTTTTTGTTGTTCCAACGTGAGAATCGAACCCACGACCTCCGGGTCGAGAGCGAAGCTCAGAATCTCTAGAGCTCGGAAGCGCTTAAATTAAATCTTATTGAATGAAATTTGTATGTGTGCAGTGTGTCATAATTTTTATGATTTCGATATGAGTTCGACGTTTACGGTGGGCGACAGCGTTTGATACGCTAGCCACCGCCGACATCAGATATGAATGAGTGACACATTCAATATGATGTCCTTGAACTTACGTGAATCATGCGTTTTGCATATGTTTTAACACTTTCATCGTCGTATGCGATTTATCTTTTAAAGTTTCTTTTTAGGATTTTATACTTAAAGGGCAAAAACGTAATCCTATTATTGCTGCCCGTCTGTCTGTCGTTCTTTCTGTCGCTCTGAGTTAGTAGCTCTTGACAGTTGAGTAAACTAAATAAATATTAAATACCAAAATGTGATTGTTTGCTGTCTTATACGTAACCGCGCGCGAGTAAGAGATGGACAATATTTTTTTGTAATTTTTGTAGTTATAGAGTTATGTTTATTTTTAAATATTAAATCTAGTAAAGTACCCTATAATTAGTTGAATTCTTTGCTAAAATGCGTATTATCCGTCAGGACTAAGAACCTTCCCGTCAACCATGAACCATCTTTCCCGTGGCTTTCGGCGGACGAAAAGGCGACAGAGGGATTATAATATCCGAAAATGGGCGCGCGAACATTTAATACTGCGCTCGCCAACTGGACTGCCAAGCGTGGCGATAGGTTTCATAGTATGAAATATATTGGAACTTGTGACCAGCAACGTTATACCTGAAAAATATCACTTTACTAATATACATTTACTATATAACTTACTAATTAGCAATTACTTTACACTTTAGTCTCGGCACTCGGTGGAATTGTAATGTATTATGTATCTTAAACGTTACCGCGATTATATTATTACAGCACCGGAATTACCGCAACCAGCCATTAATGCCGCAGACTATCGGTTTAGCAAGATTGCGTTTCACTATCGATTGTCTCGTGACTCACAGATTCTGCCCAAACAACACCTTTGGAGCTTGAAGTTTGAATCGTTGTGTCCCTTTGTTCGTACTTAACTGACTGTCATTATTAGCCGAGGAGTGCCGGAGGAAGAATAGCAGCTCCTCATCTCTCCTGCGTGTCTTAAAGGAGGCAGAGGGAATGCACGTTGCTATTATTATTATTATTATATTTGAAATTAGAGCTCGCCAACTCGCCTGCCAAGCGAGTATAGGCTAGTAACTAGCATGCCATTGTAATGGCGGAATGTCTGCTCTTTATGTAACTAACTGTATTTTTATATTATACGATATTCTTGAAATGATTATTATTATTTAAAAAAACTACCCCCATATACTTTAGGGGAGCCTTATATCCAATAGTAGACGCGTAGCTTTTATTTGTCCTTCATTTTATAAACACTCATAAGTTTGTAAGGAAATATTGTAAGGTGCCTTAAGTAAATACACCAAGAGAAGTTATCCGAGTTGACATTAAATGTATGCTTTGTAGGTATGACTTTAGTTTCACTGCTTTAACGGCCGAATATTGAAACGATAGATTAAGTGACAGCCAAGTCATATGCCGTCTTTGTCATTCAACTTTGAACTGATAGTGACAGCTTGTGAATTGTGTTGGGCTCGCTTTAATAATTGAAGATGAATGAATGGATGATGGTGATATGTCACAAAATTCCGATTTAGAGAAAACAAACTGACTGTCACTTTTAAGAATATGTCGTAACGTATTATGTACTGTTAATCTAAAGAACCGTCTTTATAATCAATGTACTTAGTACGTTACGACATAACCTAAAATGTTTAAGTGACCGTTTAAACTCAAACTTGATTAAACATTTTGCGTTTTCGATCGTTAGCGTCTCCAACAAATAGGACACGATACTCTTCGTCTTTGGTGTCCAGCGAAACGTAGCAGTGGGTCAAGTGCCAAAAATACACATCGGATAGCGCAAAACAACAGACGCGTCCTCACTCCTCACCCTTGTAGTGCTACAAGGGTCAAACGGACTTTAAGGCCCGTATTCATAAAACTATCTCATCGAAACCTCCACTTGAGATCCTAGTTGACAGATAAAAAAGCGTTTCGTTTCACTATTAAAAGTGAACAACTTAATTAATGTTACATAATATAACATAGTACTTTAATTTATTTTTGACCCCGTAATATTTATAATATAAAATTATAGGAAATCATTAAAATAAGTATAATATATTTTTACCTTTTAAAAAAGAAAAAAATTAAAGTACCTATGTAACATAAGTAAAGTTCTTCATTTTTAAAAAATTAAACGAATTGTATTTTTTATCTGTCAAATTTGATGTAGAAGTTTCGATTCAGATACGGGCATAAGTGCCAATTTGACCAACACATGTTCAAGTTATTTCTTCATTAAACATCATGTTATCCCTCTCGCATTTCCTGTCAATGAATGAGAATGGCATGGTGTTTTAACAAGCCGTTAACACTAACAAGCGTTGGTGAAATCGGGACCTAAAGTGTATAAATTTTAACCCCCGACAAAAACACATCGGCGCGGTCAGCGGTGTGATAAGTTTAATGTGTCTATCTTTGGCATCGTAGCTCCCAAACGGACAAACTGATTCTGATCTAGTTTTTTTAATGCTGACGATCACGTCATCCCGATCATCAGATCGGGAGAGTGTTACGATTCATCATTATCAGCTAAAGTCACTAAACCATGGAATAAAACAGACAATGATAGATGTTTCTTGAATGGCCGACTTTTGTAGGTGAAAAAATTCAAACATACTGTTTGCAATAGTGCAACGTACACATCGTACAAATAGTCGGCCAGAAATAATATAAAGGAAAATCTGCTCGATAATCGGTCCTTCAAAAAGTGGGCACACGCAGTGCAACCCCCGCATACGTCCCGAGTAACGATTTAACAATGACGGCATGGAGTAAGTGCCTACGCTGCACAGGGCTGCTTCGATTTTGATTCAGATTCGATCGTGTCGCGAACTCCCGAACAAATTGACGTTTATTTATTTTGATTTTCAGTCGATTGTCGGGAGTATAAAAAGTTACAATCTAACGATTTTCTTTATTGTGGTTAGTTTCAAAGTAATCCACCAAATAAAACACCAAAAGCCGTTGCAATAGAACTGATTCGAGTCTCGAGTGTGTCGGGAGTAAGCCCGCAGGTGTATACTCTCAAATGTAAACTGGACAGCTCGCCAACTCGCTGAAATACGTAGGTAAATAAAGATTAACTCATGTCTTTTATAATAAACTCGATGTTTAAACAGATGTTGACCTTGTAATAGCATGTGCTGAGTGCGAGTTTTTGTCACTGCTCGCCGTGTAGTAACTAAAATGCCTGTAATTAGTTACCATCGTTTGCCACTAGGGACGTTGTTTTTGTTGTGATGCCACGGCATACAGTTAGGGTCCATGCAAACGTCTAATGATTAACATTATATTGATTTAAATTTATTAGTTATATATGCTTATCGTATAAGTTACATCTTATAACTAGGTACATAGGTTCTACTCTTATCTACTCTCTTGGTCGACTAATACAAATTATGTTAGGCATCACTGTCATCCAGATCCAGATGGCAATCAGCAAGTGGTTTAGTGGGTAAACCGGCCGTAGCGAGCCGGGTCCCCGAGGGGTATATGGGTATATGGGAAACATACTCCTAGGGGAGCCTCCCGGGGGATGCGTAATGCAACAAAAAAAAACCATCACTGTCATACGTCATATCATTTTGTGTCAATGTTGACATTACATTGTTTTAAATATAATACAGGGATACATGCAAGAGTTTTGATGCCATACAAATTGAAGTTAATTATTTCATGCCAAAAAGTGACAAAACCCGCACTCAGTAAGTAGGGACACAAAAAGATTAGAAAAATAAATGACATAATATTTCGAGATAGAGTCTAGACTCTAGACTAGTGATGCTCCGGACATCCGTTTCAGGAACGATGTTGTGTTAACTCTGTTGTTCTGCTCTTGTTGTGTTGAGTCTGTTGTTGTGTTGACTCTGTTGTTCTGGTGTTGCAGGTGTTCTCGGACCTGGGGCTGGACGTGATCGAGAGCGCGTTCTCGGGGTACAACGCGTGCGTGTTCGCCTACGGGCAGACCGGCAGCGGCAAGACCTTCACTATGATGGGCTCGCCTGTGAGTATGGAGGGGGCTTGTGGATAAGCAGACCGTCAACTTGGCGGCAAAGGAAATCCATACTTTAAAGGGATGTCCTGATGATCCCTTTGAAGTATGGATTTCCTTTGAAGACGCTTAAGACTCAGGTTTTAGTTATGATTGCTGAACATGCCGAAAACTCAGAGCAAGTGAAACATGTCTGATCCTCATATTATAATGCATATATCTGATCTGATCACCTGATTGTCTGACAAGAAAGACGATCCATGCGTCGTATGGGCATGTAAAAAGTCGGTTATCCGTTCCACTGGGCCACGAGAGTGAAGGAAGAGAGAGTGCTTCTGTGTGTTGCGCACACACTGGGGCACTATTAAATAACTCCTGCGCAGCTGGTCTGGTTTCAATGAAACCGGCCACCGTCACCAAAAAAATCGGTGTGGGAGGCATTTTTACATTACATAAAGAATGCAAAATTTGTGACTGGTTTGTGATAATTAAGTTTAACGTGATGCACCGGATGCACGTCGCGTGATTAAAATGATAATGTCGTTATTACATATCGATATAAATTTACTAATGCCGCTAATGTCGAACTTGACACCAATACTGGGAAATTTTACATGTCACGGCTGTGACAAAAATATGCAAATGTTGGAACAGTATATTTTTTAAATTTAAGTTAAGTTTGAACTGAATCATCGTGCAATGGCAATGTATAAGACTTTATATTTTGAAGTATGTATTACAGTATGTTGGTTTGTTCCACCGTAACACTTAAACTATCGCTAAATATTCCATTCTAATTAAAGAGTTGTCAAAGGATTCGTAACATGAGTTATATCATTGAGGGCCGATTTTTCAATCGTCAGATAACTTTTATCTGTTGAATAAACATGTGACTTTGACATTTGTTCCATACAAAATCTGCCAAAGTCATATATTTATTCCTTAGGTAAAAGTTATCTGACGAAAGTAAAAAAAATGCATTCCTCTTCAAGTGACATTACTTTTTAACCGACTTCAAGAAAGACGATGTGTTCGGCTGCATATAAATATTGTGCGATAAATACGTTCGACAACCGTAACCGCGGTACCGTCCTAAACGTGTTATCCGTTCACAGGAGTCCCAGGGCCTCATCCCGCGCATCTGCCGGCAGCTGTTCTCGCGGGTCGCGGCGGGCAAGGAGGGCGGCGCCTCCTACCGCACCGAGGTCAGCTACCTCGAGATCTACAACGAGCGGGTCAAGGACCTGCTGGCGGCCGACGCGGGGCACAGCCTGCGCGTGCGCGAGCACCCGCAGCGCGGGCCCTACGTGCAGGACCTGTCCAAGCACCTCGTGTCGGACTATGATGATATACAGGTGAGCACTGGGGATGTATAATAAAATGCCCGTGTACACACACGTGTGTGTGTTAGCGTAGGTTCGCCGCTAGAGGCGCCTGTGTATCGTGAGGTCAAACGTCAGTGGGTGGGCCTCGCGGGTTTATTTCTGTTTAGATTAATGTTATGAATGTCTAGCACAATATGTGTCAACATGTTAGATGAGATAATATGGGGGTGGGTGTGTTTTGAGAGTTTATCGTTTGGAAAAATATTGTGTCCACCTTCCAAACAAAACGAGACAGCGGACAAGTGTCATGGCCAATTATACTGTATTAAATATGTTTTTTTTTTTTGGGAACGGAATGACCGATTTGAAGAGATGTATTTTGGGTCCTTACTCTAGTGAGCCTAGTGACACAGACAATATTATTGGGTCGGTTTAACCGCTTGGTGAAATTGGGACTTTGTGTTGACTCTATTATGTCCAAGTGTAGACGTATTTGACTTCTACAAGGTGTAATACTACTAATACTCAGGGTGTGTATGTGCCTACAGTGTAGAGTTTACTGTGAAAGTACCAGGCAGAGACCAACTTTTGACTTTCATGCTTCTATGAGAAATGCCCCTACATCATAAATTTGCGCCTATACAATCATTTAAAAAAAGTCCCTGTTTCAGCGCTGGTACTTTCGCAGTAGACTCTATATACGGGAGCCATACACACCATAAAGTATTGTCGCTCGTTAATAACAGCCTGTATATCGATATTTTTATTAAATACTGCAGAAATTTACTCTGTCATCTATTTAATCACATGTAACGCCCGCAGGAGTGCATGCACCGCGGCAACCAACAGCGCACGACGGCGTCGACGCAGATGAACGACGTGTCGTCTCGCTCGCACGCCATCTTCACCGTCACCTTCGTGCAGGCCTCCTACCTGCCGCACAACAACCTGCCCAGCGAGACCGCCTCCAAAGTGCACCTCGTCGATCTGGCTGGCAGGTACAGTTAACACACATAAGTATATATATATATCTCTATATAGTAAAACACGAGATCAAATCATTAATTTATGTAAACAATAATATGGACGAGCAGGAACTATATAAGTTGGGTTGATAATAATCTCGGGGTATGCCTTACCCCAAGGATAGCTTAGACTAAAAAAAAACAATAAAAGCTCATACGTGTAATTCGAAACTAATAAACTAATAAATAATTTCATTTGGTGGATATAAGAGTCTGACACAATATAAATTGTCAAATCGCTACGGCGCTAACTTTAAGTGGCATATTATTATTAATTATCCACATTAATGATGAACGGACAATTTTTTTCACAATTTGATCCATAAAAAATCAAAACTTAGAATTCGTATTTCCTATGTACTATGTACCCTCTATATTCCTATGTACCCTCTGTGAGCATTTATCTCACTCTCACCTATACACGTCTCGCTCCTGTGCAGCGAGCGCGCGGACGCGACGGGCGCGACGGGGCAGCGGCTGGTGGAGGGCGCGCACATCAACAAGTCGCTCGTCACGCTCGGCTCCGTCATCTCCGCGCTAGCCGAGGCCGCTCACACCGACAGTGAGTCCACTGCATTATTACACACACAAACACACACAATAGCAATCGATTCAGTTTTTTTAGAGTTTTGATTATTTCTCGAGCGAGAGCCTGTAGCGGTGCAGCATTTTAGCAGCAATCCGGCTGCGGCACGGCGCCGCGTGTCGTGTGCTCGGACACTACGCGTACGATGAGCGTATACGCAACGTATTGTTACAACGTTGACACTTTTTGTGCATATCATCTGCATTCATCATATTTGATGACCTCCGTGCGCGTTGTTGCTCAAGCGGAGGTCACAGGTTCGAATCCTGCCGAAGGAACAAATAGTTTATTTACACTGACTATACCGCAAAGTTCACCTGCCCCGTCTTCTCAGGTCGCAACTCGAAGTCAAAGAAGGTGTTTATCCCGTACCGCGATTCTGTGCTGACATGGCTGCTGAAGGACTCGCTCGGCGGCAACTCCAAGACCATCATGATTGCTGCGGTGAGTTCACATCGCCGGTCACTATTTTGAGAGCATATTGTGAGGGTGCGTTTATGAGGACATCATCGCGTGTATGCTTACCGTTACTGTACATCTGACTCTGATCTTGATTCAAATTTCTGTAAACAAGGCTCGATCAAAGGAAAAATGGTATCACAGATTGCAATAGCCGGATTAGGGTTTTTAAAATTTGTTTTCTTGTTACGATTCACATCGCTACTTAGTTTACTTAATACCTTCAATGAAGTTGAAAAGTTTCGTGAAAATGGTAACCAAAAAAAAAAGCCTTGCTTGACGATCGTATCGCAACAACTCGCATCACAATTTTGTATCGAAGCCCTTAGTACCGTTTTCCGGTAAATTATTTTTATTCCTTTTATTGTAATCACCTCTGTACGATTTGTAACGTGAGCTCGTGCGCAGATCTCGCCGGCGGACGTCAACTACGGCGAGACGCTGTCGACGCTGCGGTACGCGAACCGCGCCAAGAACATCATCAACAAGCCCACCGTCAACGAGGACCCCAACGTCAAGCTCATCCGTGAGCTGCGGGAGGAGATCGACAAGCTGCGCGCGCAGATCGACCACAACACGGTACACGCACAACCTCTAAACTAGACTACTCTAGAATAATTATGCCCTATGGCCCATACGTCTTATTTAACGTCTACAAAAAGCTATTACTAAGCCTTGTGGCACATGATCGTCTGCTTAGCGTAGCCCAGAAATATCCATTCATAAGATATTTACTGTCGTTATTATTTAGGCTTACTTGTGAGACACGGTGCTAATTCAAGCTCACTTTCTATACAGGATCCGGTCCAAATGGAGCCGGCGATGCTGGCGACGCTGCAGCGCAAGGAGGCGCAGGAGAAGGTGCTGACGGAGCGCTGGACGGAGAAGTGGCGCGAGACGCAGCAGATCCTGCACGAGCAGAAGGCGCTCGGGCTGCGCAAGAGCGGCCTGGGCGTGGTCCTGGACTCCGACATGCCGCATCTGGTCGGCATCGACGACAACCTCCTGTCCACCGGCGTCACGCTGTATCATCTCAAGGTTGGTCAACTGAGCCGGATATTTTGTTTGAAGTTGTAAAATAATATAGTTGTAAAAGGATTCAATTTCAAAATTGACTTTTTATGATTCAAATTACTCTTATTACAAATATTACTTATTACAATTAAAAACTTGCTAAAACGTCTGCAACCGACGAAAACATTCAATGATTTATGCTCGCTTGCTTGGGAAAGAACTTTATAAGTAAAAAAAAAAAAAAATTTGACTACGCAGGAGGGCGAGACGGTGATCGGCACCGCGGAGCTGACCCCCGCGCCGGACATCGTGATCGCGGGCGCCGGCGTGCTGGCGCTGCACTGCCGCGTGACGCTGCGCGACGGCGAGGCCACCATCTGCCCGGCGGCGGGCGCGCAGTGCTGGCTCAACACCGTGCCGCTGGACCGCCCCGCCAAGCTCAGCCAGGGTTGCATCCTGCTGCTGGGCCGCACCAATATGTTCCGCTACAACGACCCCGCCGAGGCCGCCAAGCTGCGGCAGGAGGGCGCGCACGCTATGAACCTGTCGCGCCTGTCGCTGCTGTCCTGGTCCGCCACCGACCTCGCCGCCTCCTCCGAGAACCTCAGCGCCACGCTCTCGTCAGTATCGCGTTCTAATTCTTCATTACAAAGCGCCACAAAAGTTGTATGTTTCTATAATGAATTGCATCTATGATATAAATATTTAATTGTATGTGAATACAGAGACCTGGAGAGCGAGATCCGCTGCGACCGCCTATCGGCGCAGCGCGCGGAGCTGGAGCGTGAGCGGCAGCAGTTCGCGGCGCAGCAGGAGGAGCGGCAGCGACGCTGGCGGGCCGAGCGCGAGCAGCTGCGGGAGGCGCAGCGCCAGCTCGACGAGGTATAATGATATGTTTATTGCGTTCTTCACAAAGAGTTTGATTATTGAAAACAAACAACCCTCATGAGAGACCTATTGTCTGTGCTAGGATAAACCTGCAGTTATAGAATTATATGTATAATAATAACGTTTATTAGTTCTTATTTTAAATACATACTATCTGACCCGTGCCCACTTCGTTGAGGATAGAAACAGTTTGTGATGAACCGTTTAAATCTTCCCGGGATTTCCATAAATATTTCGAGACTAAAAATTGCCGAATCGGTCAAACCGTTCTCGAGTTTAGCGTACTAACTAGTGACTGACTAACAAACGGCAATAATTTTTTATAAATAAAAATTTGAAATATATATTTAGGCAAAACACAGTAATACAGTATGATAAAGTAAAAAAAACGATGTTGACATATTCCTTACAATATAAGCAAATACCTACGCAAATATAAGAAACAAGTGCTTGAATTGCTTTAATTCTATAGTTAACTTTAATTAGGTATGAATTAAGGCGAGCAGTGACCGCAACTAGCGCCACTCTTTTCAAAATAAATTTTACAATGACACAAAGATCTTATTAAAAAAAGTAATCGGTTCAAACTTTAAGTAAATAGTTTAACTAATTTATTGGCATTTAATTACAGCTCTAAATCCTATACCGTATTTACTCTCGTAAGTAATAACTAAAACGGCCGTTTTAGTTATTACTCACGAGATATACTATATAATATTAGTTTAACTATTATATATGACTATAATAAGCTAGTTTAACTATTTACTTAAAGTTTGAACCGATTACTTTTTTCAATAAGATCTTTGTGTCATTGTAAAATTTATTTTAAAAAGAGTGGCGCTAGTTGCGGTCACTGCTCGCCTTAAGTGTATAGTCAAATTATATTGTTTGTGATGGAGACTGTTACTTGACGATGTTTTTCTAAGTACTTAATTACATGTAGCAATTAATGGTAAAGTAGGTTATGTTGTAACTTAATCTTAGTTTTAAATTTTGTAAAAAACTGTTTTTACCTTAATAAATAAATAAATAAAATAAAAATAAATAATAAGCTACGCGTTCTGCAAACCAATTACAGGCATACGTTTATGTTCCTATAGTAAGTTATTGTTTAATTACTTGTGTAGGAGCGCGCGGCGATGGAGTCGGAGTACAGCGCGGCGTGCCG
This sequence comes from Celastrina argiolus, assembly GCA_905187575.2. Classification (NCBI taxonomy): domain Eukaryota; kingdom Metazoa; phylum Arthropoda; class Insecta; order Lepidoptera; family Lycaenidae; genus Celastrina; species Celastrina argiolus. The sequence goes on along the minus strand of LR994580.1, from coordinate 23,450,914 downwards.
GCGGCTGGCGGGCGACTGGCGCGCGCTGGAGCGCGGCTGGGCGGTGCGGCGGCGCGCGCTGCGCTCGCGGCAGCGGGAGCTCAGCGCGCGCGCCCGCGACCACCAGCACCAGGCCACCGACGTCGCCGCGCAGGTACGTCTCGCTCGCACAGTCTACACCAATATTCTTCATACTATTCGTCTAGTTAAAAAAAAAGTTAATAAATTTATTTGTGTAGCCCAGCCCTGTTCCGTAAAAGGTGTTTGTTATTATTTTTTGTATAATTTCTCTGATAGTACTCGTATTGCAATAAATAATCGGAGCTTGCTGAGTCATAATTGTGTCGTTCACCTGCCCGCGCTACTTATGTTTCTCGAACGCAACTCGATTTATTCGTAGCTGAATTTTTCTTTTTGACTTTTTAGATTTTTTTTTTCACAGCAATGTATTAAAGACCGCGTCTAGATGTCCGACGTGATATGTTGCGTGATATGTAAACAGTGAACGATAGATTTCAAAGATGGCCCAATTCATTGCAAATAAATGTAATTCAATTTCCTTTTTAACTGAATTCAAAAATGTAGGAGCTTGTCAAATCGCCTGTATGTATTTAAAAAAAAATAGTTAATCGCTTTCATTGAACGACAGCGAAAGTTGTGTCGAGCTCGAGAAACATTAGTAACCAATAGCTCGCTCGTAAAGTCACATATCGCAAAGTAAACAATGAATGCTTTTTATTTTCTCATAATCGCAACATCGCGCTACTCAGTCGCTTACGCAGTCCTTTGTGCCTTTTAGTGAACGAACTGTCGAAATTTTATTTGTGATTTCATCGTCCATATTTATTATTATTTTGCTAAACCCCCTCCCGTAGATTGAGAAAGAGGACGCTGTGGTAGGTGACCTGCAGGGGCAGATTGACGCCAAGAAAAAGGATCTAGAAGAGTTTGTCGAGAAAAAAATAAGCGAACTCGTCGCCGGTGGGGCCGACATAGAGGTTTGATACTATTTATTGGTTTGGGGTGAACGGTGACTTACCAAAATATATCTGAAGTACTGTCTTAGTATCTGCTTTGTTATTTAAACGATGACCTATAAAACTGCTCACTTCAACGTGCACGTTTTTGGAATGTTTTATGTTGGCGCGTTGATATCGCCCGGCGGATTTGTTATCTATACTCCGTTCTGATTGAATGTGATATAATGACGTAATTAATGTGTCATTGAGTTTCTTTATTGTGCGTTCATCTAATCAGATGACATTTAAATCGGTAGTATTATAACCGCCCATAATAAGATTTATTTACAATTACATCGCATTGAATCGGTATACCTTAAAATGTTCTTAAGCATAATACACAGTGTAAAATAAATGAGTGATAATACTTTAGGGTGTGTATGAGCCTACTAAGTGGAATATACTGTGAAAGTCCCGGGGTTTGAAAGACTTACTTTTGACTTTCATGTTTGTATGAGAAATGCCCCAACATCATAAATTTTCTCATACAATAATTAAAAAAAAACGTCTTTCAGCGCTAGTACTTTCACAGTAAACTCTATATACGGGACCCATATACACCCTAAAACATTATCACTCATTAATATTATAGACTGTAAGAATAGGGCACAAATTTCCTCTTTCAATATTCAAAAATTAATCTTTAATGCATCGGACGAATTTGAGTTAAGTATAAAATATGTGTTCGTGTCGCATAGAGCTTCGAGGCGAGTCCGGACAGCCCGGCGTCCGAGACGTCGACGGAGTGCCTCATGCACCTGCTGCGGCAGTGCGAGCCCGGCATGGCGGACGGCATCACGGACACCGTGGAGAGACACGTGAGTCATCATATACGGGCTAGCTTCTGATTGCCGACGACAGTCGGGATACACGTATAGTTTATATACAGGGTGTACAAAGAACAGTCACTATAGCTTTGAGATACGATTATAGTACCTTTCCTCAATTTGGAAATGTATTCATTTATCAAAAATTAAAAAAAAAATTACCATCATTTTTTGTCGCAAGAATAATATAACGATTAATAATATACCGAATAATAATAAAAATATAACGAAAAAGCAAAAATATACTTTGATAAAAAAATATACATTTCTAGAATGAGAAAAGTTATACTACATAATCATATCCCAAAGTTATAGTGACTGTTATTTTTACACCCGTTATAACAACTTTCCCGTGTGTTTCGTAAAAATTGTGGGAAGTTTCCGCGGACGTTGTTATTATCATAACACTGCCCTCGCCGACCCACCAGTCGAGCGGGGTGTGTATCGGCAACTAACCCACATGGAATACTCTGGGGGAGAGCTATGTCCAGCAGTGGACGTCGTAGCTGACACGACGTCAATAGATTGTCTGGTGTTTAACGGAGCATATGTATCAATAAGGCCTCGAATTTTGCGGGCAGCGGGGCGGGAGCGGCGGCGGCGCGGGTGCGGTGCTCGTTACTTGCCCCCGCGCCGCTGTTTTCGAGAACCGGTCCATTTGATTTTACGCAAAAGATCCTGCCGCTCCCGCCCCTATAATCGATCTATAATTCGAGGCTGAGGACTAAGTTGTATTGTATTCATGATATACGTGTAACGTGTGCAGAAGCGCGAGCTGGACGAGCTGGAGCGCGAGCTGTGCGGGCGCGTGGCGAGCGTGGCGGCGCGGCGCGTCAAGCTCGAGCGCCTGCACGCCGACCTCGCGCTGCTGGCGGCGCGGCAGCGGGGGCTGGCGCGCGCGCTCGCGGTGACGGGTGGGTTATACGCTCCTTGTCTTACTTATTTTTAGTGCTTGTAGTATTTACAATTAGCTAACTTAAAGTACTGCTACTAATTATCTCTCATGCAGATGTGCCGCAGGGAAGTAATAGATGCTAGTCTTTATCTGACTATAATATAATAACACTGTATTACTAAAATATAATTACAGCGTATTATTACTTATGTTCGCATTTTCCCTTCTGACTAGCTACAGCTGAGCGACTGACTCGTGGTCCGGCAACTCGTCATCTGCCACAAATATTGTTTTCGATGACTTCTATCTGTGTGTAATATTATCTACATTTTAATGTTTTATTTTATTTTGTAGAGGGCGAGAGCGACCTCCCCGCGGCCGAGGGCGCGATGAAGCGCAGCAAGTCGGAGCTGGTGCTGCGGCGGCGCGAGCCCCCGGCCGAGCCGCCGCCCGCCGACGCGTTGTGTGTGGACGGAAGCGAACACTACCGCGCCAAGCGGCTCAGGTCAGACTTTCACCTCGTATTCATAAAATAATAAACGTATGGGAGGGTAAACCGCTTCGTTACGTAACGCCCTAAGGCACCAAGCTGTGTGGCTTCCATTTCTATCGCGCATACGGCAGCGGTAGGCTCGGTAGCTCCTCTCTCAATGTAATCTACAGCGCTAACTGTATTCAATTTTCACTTTTGTCGGAGGCTGGAGACCCCTTACGACTTTTTATCTTATTCGCTTATCTCTGTTCTGTCTTGTGTGATTAACGGTTTTAATTGGTGTTTTACAGAGTATGCGACATAAAAACTCCTTCAAATACGGTCAATGTCCATAACTTACATCGCTAATGCTTTGTCATTGTAGCTTGAGCCTCAGCCTGGAACCACTGCCGCTGGCGGGCTCGGAGTTGCAGAGCCCCGACACGTTTCACACGGCGTCGTCGTCTCCACGCCACGCCCTGTCCCCCGGCGAGCCCGGGCCTCCGAGCGAGGGTCCCACCGAGGCCCCGTCGCTGCGGGGGGCCCAGTCCGAGTCGTCGCTGCCCACGCCGTCCACCACGGAGGCGTCGGCGCTGCCCAGCGACCCCGCGCCCGACTTCCGCCTCGGGCCGGCTGACGACAGCGATGAGCTGTCCAGCACAGAGGACTACAACCGGGTAAGCAGACACTTTGATTAGGCTTAAGCCGGACGTTACCAATTCAAATACTGCCGAAGTAACAAAAATATTTCAATGACTCTGGGTCATAGACGTGTATTAAATATAGCTAGTTATAGTACAATAATTTGGCATACAAAATACAAGTGGAAGCCCCGATCAAAAAAGGAGATCTTCGACCGAGCGAGGTGGTGTGTTCGGTGAGGCCGAACCCCACTGTACTAGTTTTCAGGTGTTGTATATATGTAGCGCTGGACTTAGAAAACTTTGATAGCGCAATGCAGCATTGGGGCGCTAGTTGTACCGTCACATCATTAAAAGAGCAAATCATTTGAACCACAGAACCGTGTAGTGGAGGGTCAATCGTCGTCCTCCGTGGAGCGTTCGCCGGAGGAGCGGCCGCGCGCGCGCTACCGGCGGCGGCTGGAGGCGCGCGGGCGGCGGCCGGCCACCGAGGCGGAGGCGCTGCGGGCCATGCAGCGGCTGTGCACGCGCATCGCCGCGCAGAAGACCACCGTCATACAGTCGCTCGAGAACGACTGCTCCAAGGAGGAGCTCAATCGCCAGATCGCGGTAATTGCTTTTTTTTATTCGGAAAACTTACAGCTTAGTAAATAATAACACTAGCAATTTAACTTAAAAGTAAAGAAGCCAATAACCAGTTTTCACTTATAAAAGCTTTAGCTTCTTAAACACGACGCTAGCGCCAAGTCGGTTTGAAATTGAGTTTAGATTTTACGGAACTAAATTGGCGCTAGCGTCGCGATTAAAATTAAAGAACTGTCCTATTCATATGTAATTGCATTTAAATTTGATTCAAGAGCGCCATATTATGCTATCACAAATAGGCATAATAAATGACAAGAAAGACTAGGAAGTTCTATACAGCTACTCTGACTAGCTACTTTTCTTATAGATAGTTGGTTAGGGCTGGCTATATCTTCCATAAAACTACGTAAGGTGTTCCAAAAATCCCTCTGATATCCGCCGAGGCGGATTTCTTGTGCTGACACGATATCTAGTGTATGGTAATCGAAGGGAAGAATTATTGATATTAACTTTCAACCTATTTAACCTCAATAGAAAGAGTGAAATGTGACCAGTAATTATTCTTCCGCAAATATTTAAGCATCGTTATTTTCCGTTACAGGTCCTGCAGGAGTTGCAGAAGAAGTACGTGCGGCTGGAGATGGCGCTGCAGTACTCGCTGTTCGAGCGCGAGCGCGCGCGGGCCGTGCCGCCCATACAGGAGACCCCCTCCCTCACGCCCAGCGAGACCGACCCGCCGCCCGCCGCCAACGGGCACGCCGAACCGATGCGTCTGGGGTAAGGGTGGCGACAACATAAAAGTAAAAAATCCGTTAAATTAACCTCAAGCCTGGCTATTGTATGATCAATAATAGTTCTGGCGGAGCGAGCGACGTCGTGGGAAATCATCGGCATCGTCAGCCGTCGTGCCATTGAAGGCAGTTTTAACACAAGGGACTAACCTAAATAAAGGCAACAGTAATAATAAAAATCATTGATTTAAAAAGTGTGTATTGTCATCGTCATGTAAATTTGCCTTTTTACCCGATTGCGGCGAAGCCAAAAGACACGGTAATGATTTGGTAGTCTATGTATGCATGTTAGTTCCGCCTATGATTTATTAAATTAATTAGAAAGTAACATAGCCAAAAATATACATATTATGGTTCCGTTTGACGTCCAAAGTCCTTTATGAGAGTACATCGCTTGCTACCGATTGCAGTCCATAGATGTCGTACCGTACCGTTACCGCTCCCAGCGCCACCTTCCGTTAAATCTGTGAACTAAGTGAAAGCCACAAGCCGCCATCTTTGATATATCAGATCATTGTTGCGTCGTTTTTGCAACCATGCAGTCGCTAAAAACTTACTTATTTAAGTTATGAATTTAACTTAACTTTTAATTTTAAAATCTATTTAAAACAAATTTTTGAGTTTTATAAAGTCGTAAAACCGTTACTGATCGTCAATAGAGTTCATTATACAGTTTTTTACCGCGTATCGGGTAGACGTAAATCACGCGATCGGGATATCGCGGTGAAAAGTTCGTCGTTTTGAACTCGTTATTGGCGGTTACTGTAGAAGATGGAGCAGAAAATCTCTTCGCCGTTTGAAATTAGGATCGAAGCAAAGGTTTGCAGCCGCATTTGGTGAGTGACATGATAATTTTTCACGATTATGCGGCGGGTACTAATGATCTATTTCTTGAGATCGTGCCTAATTCGGTGACCTGTTTATCATAGCGTGATATCCGAATAGTATAAAAGTAATTAATTAACAAAAAATGCTATTTTTAAACTTTTACGACTACCGCCATTTTTTGGAACGGAGACGTATTACCTAAAATGTAAACGTATTCATACAATAAACCGCTGTCTTTTACATTTCAAATGGCTATGTAAATGTATTAACAAATATTTCATTACTAAATCGAATTTTCCATCCGTTACATCATTTACGTTTACTTCGCGGAGGGTAGTAAAATATTTTTTGCGAAGTTGTTCAGCTCTTTTCTATTGCTAATTGAGCCAATACGTACAGTTCTGCAGGTATTTAGTTTAAAATACATTATACTTATAACATTTCTGATCAAAATAGATCGATGTTTACACTGATAACATTTCTGATCCAAATAGATCGATGTTTACACTCATAACATTTCCGATTCAAATAGATCGATGTTTTCACTCATAACATTTCTGAACGAAATAGATCGATGTTTACACTTGTAACATTTGTGATCCAAATAGATCGATGTTTTCACTCATAGCATTTCTGAACGAAATAGATCGATGTTTGCGCTGGAAGTACCTACAATTTTTCCAGACCTTCTATAGGTACGTTAAACGTCTTGACTGTTCGGTTCTAACAGTAGACGGCTGAAAATATTTTTAATAAACATACCCTAAGCCTATATAATATAGCTTAGAAAATTCATGTTTATGCAGACGCAGATATCTAATCCTTGACAAGCCAAGATAAAAAGTAGGCGGACTGGATAACATACATTCAGGTTACGAACACACAGTTCTCTGGAACCATCATTAATAAATAAATCGTGGGTATGCGATTTGTGAGGCATCCTCACTCCTTAAAAAAGAAGGGGGGGGGGGATATAATATACATATTATATAATATGACCACATAATATATAAGAGATCAAAACTTTACTGATTTTAATATGACTTTAATAGAATGATTTCAAACTGAGACAAGTGATCGAATAAAATGTACAGTCGGTAACCTAACATAAATTATCATTTTTTTAAAAGAGGTATTGTTATGAATTTAAACTATGTACAGTTGACGCCATCACGAATATTATCAATAAAGTGGTAGAAATCCATTGTACAGTCGACGCCCTCGCGATATTAATCAAAGTCATTAGATTTGCAAATCTCGTTCATTTTGTAGTTGTGGCTAAAATACTATTACCATTAAATATATAACACAGACTGTTGGTATGCTTGCTATATAAATATCGATCGAGATGATGAAATACATGGCCTTCTAGTACAGTACATCGAACCAAGAATCAGGCTTCAACAATTCTAAAGGTTCTAAACTTTGGATGGTTTTGAACTATAAATGTCAGCTTACCGAGGACATTAAAATTTATAAATAATTGTTGGCTATTACATAATACCAACTGCAGTAGTTCAGGCTATAAATTAGCATCTTAACCTAAATCTCCCGCGCGGGGAAAGCTCGTATCACCTCGCAGTCAAACTGCAAAGTCAATATTTATGGTATACAATACGCTACACAAATTCCCTGTTCAAAAAGTCAGTAAGTACAGAAGGGTTATAACAATACATTAACTAACAGCTGACAGTTTAAGCTGGTCTTCTACCTCTTGGAAGTTAGGACTATAATATCAGCTGGGACAGGTCGTATAGTTGCGCACTCTCATTGCAAAAGTAATATTTAAGGGACACAAAACCTATACTCAAATTCCCTGTCGAAAGTCAATAAGTACAGTACAAATTCATTACAATATATTGACTAAAAACTGACAGTTCAAGCAGGTCTTCTACCTCTTGGGATTTTGGGCCATAATATCAGCTTCGAAACTAAAAAATTAGCTTCCTAACCTTCATCCCGCTGGGACAGGTCGTATAGCCGCGCACTTACACTGCAAGAGTAATATTTAAGGGACACAAAACCTATACAAATTCCCTGTCGAAAGTCAATAAGGACAGTACAAGTTCATTACAATACATTGACTAATAGCTGATTGTTCAAGCAGGTCTTACTCCTCTTGGGACTATAATATCAGTGTCGAAACTATTTACCTCCGGGTATAGCAGGATTGCTGTTGGCTAAAACGCCAAACATTTGCGCCTATTTACTTTACGTATACCAGGTCCTATGAAAATCGGGGCAGTGGTCTGTTTGTCGCACAAACGGATTCAGCTTTACAGAGTATAATATTAATATTATGTCCACTTTGGCCTTCGAGTCATTGTCGACGCGTTCTTTACCTATGTCCAATATACAAAGTCTAAAGTTTTATAATGGCACACATCATAATACAGATTTCTTAACGATGATATAAAGTCAAGAGCAGGCATACATCCTAATACAAATTTCCTGTCAATTATATAAATTCAAGAGGTTTATAATGGCATAGGTACATTATAATACATTATAATACCACATATTCAAATACAAAGATTGATGATACACAAACAATATGTTTATAATAGCACACGTACTAATACTAATACAGGTATTGATGATACGCAAACAAGATGTTTATATGATGGCACACATCCTAATATAAGGTTTCTATTGATGGTATACATTCATGAGCTTTATAATGGCATACCTACATTCTAAGACGAGGTTCCTGTCGATGATACGAAGACAAAAGTTTTATAACGCAGATACAGACGCACATCCAAATATGTTGTATTTATTGAAAACCAAGATATTCCAGACGTACTAGAACTCATGGTCTCTTGTCTGTAGTCGACTTTGGGTCAAAATCAGTCCTAGACTTAAGGGTCGAAAGCTCGCACATTACAGCTTCAAAGGCTACATAAAGCTCGGTACACTCACCATGACACTTTAATAAAGTTTTATTCAAAAAATAGATACTGTATATGTGCTAGAGTTTATGGAGTTTCCTGTGCAGCTGGTGGTTGGTCCCTCATGCAGGTCTCGCCTCATAGGGTTTATCAACTTTGCAACCTTCATCACCCCAATCGGGAAGGTTGCTTGCCTAACGCTGGCACGCTACAGCTTCAGTAAAAGTGTATGGAACACTAATCGCAACTACGAAGTTCCTGTCAAATGTAAGACACTGAAGACGTGATGCAGCTTATGGACATCTGTTCCCTAATTGCCGGTCGGTCACCTAGCAAGACCTTTGCGACGATTTCCACAGTCCTGGAAAGGATTAAAGGCGACATAGTCGGTAATATTATAACTTATTTATCTTTAATTCTCAGGAATAAGTCTAGATTTGCAGAGATGTTCTATTACACTATTACATAGCGTATAGTACTTGTACCATCCAGGTAATATATTTTATTCATAGAACCAAAAGTGTCACACGATGGCATCGAATAGTAACTAACTTTTTAACTTTGCAAGACGTTTTTAATTGCATTCAACTCTTACTAGTAGCGGAGTCGATGGTTCTAAAATTTTGTGATACCCCAGTTGCTTGGAATGTAAACTAATCCACACTGGCGGTGCAATATTTCTATCTTGGTGAACGCCTCAGGTACTTTTACAGTTTTCCTCTCAAAATACGTATTATGTCATAAAGCTATATATATATTTTTTTTTACGCTACGCCTGGAAACTTACATCAGTAGTAATTATTGTGATGTCGGATTACGTGAACAAAAATATATTCTTAAATAAAGAATTAAATACTCGACCAGTCTCTTGACACACAGTAACACTTGATAGGTGTAATTGTGATTCTTTTATTACTTTAAAACTTTATCACATTGTTGCATTATTCACAAGCCACCAGAAGATAACAAACACGTCTCTCATAAAGGACTTTGGACGTCAAACGGAACCATAATATATACATTTTACCTTCCAATAAAATGTGTATTATGTTCCTTAACGTCCAAAGTCCTAATAAGGGCTTCCTGGTGTCCATCCTCATCATTATGAGACACTTACAATGATCTGATATATCAAAGATGGCGGCTTGTGGCTTTCACTTAGTTCACAGATTTAACGGAAGGTGGCGCTGGGAGCGGTAACGGTACGGTACGACATCTATGGACTGCAATCGGTAGCAAGCGATGTACTCTCATAAAGGACTTTGGACGTTAAGGAACATAATACACATTTTATTGGAAGGTAAAATGTATATATTAAGATTTGTGGTTTATTTAAAATTTTCTATAATTTTCAAATTTCTCCCAGTCTGAATCAGAACGAAGTGGAGGCGTCGGACAACATGTCGACGTCCGCCGACGAGCTGCCGACGTGGTCGGACCCGCTGCGCGCGCTCACCCGCACGCACGCCGCCCCCGCGCACGCGCACGACGACGACGTCACCGACATTCCGCCTACTATATCGGTCAGTCAACTTGTCCACCCGTACTTAAAAATAATATCCAATGTCAGTCAAGTGACTCGACTAACGTGTCAGACAAAGAGAAAACTTTGTGTGCTCATAGAGTGTAAATATTTTAATAATAGGGAAGTTGGTTTGTATGAAATTAATGGGATTTATATTATAGGTACTTATTGTTATTTTTAGTTGCTAAATGTATATATAATTGTTAATTTGACTTGAAACTAAAACGTGTGTCTTTATTTCAGAATTATCCAGTTGATGGTCTCTATCATCCAATTAATTTTGGTAAGTACTTACTGCCGTAATTAAATGTGTTTGTAGCGGTGTCAGGCTTAGCCGCTACATTGCGTTTTGTGCTTGTAGTTTACAAGCAACTATATGCAACGACATGTTCAAAGCGGCTCAGCTACTACTCCGACTTGCATGCAGTTGCTCAATATAATTTCACCTTAATCACATAATAGTAAAATAGGTATTTCTAGTAGGCTCGAAAGCCTAAATAGTTAAATACCTATTTTTGTACTATTTTAACATAAAATTGTTTGTATCCTTAGCGGAGGTGGTGTGCGTGCCGGGCTGGGTGACGCGCGGCGCGGGCCCGCGCACGCACCACGAGTACGAGGTGCGCGTGCGCGTGGGCCGCGTGGCGTGGCAGCTGCTGCGCCGCTACCGCCGCTTCCGCGACCTCTACCTCGGCGCTCGCGCGCTCTACGGCGACAAGGTTCCTAATATAGCTCTTATTGATATACCTATATCTTTAATATTTATCTTTGCGTTTAGATTAATTTAAATCTGAATCTAAATTTAACATGTAGTTCAATAAGCTTGGTCTGAATCTTAAATATATCAAAAATTAATAACACGAATTTTAACTTTATTTCGCGTTTCATTATTCATCCGTAAACACTAATTTGCAGGTGGCGGCGATCCCGTTCCCGGGACGCGCGCTGTGGTCGTCGGAGGCGCTAGCGCGCGGGCGGCGGCCGCAGCTCGAGCAGTTCCTGGTGCGGCTGCTGAGCACGTGCGCCGCCGACGCGCGCTGCCCGCTGCACGCAGACCCGCTCACCCGCGACTCGCTAGTAGCCTTCTCGCCCTTCTTCCGCAAGGTAGATATGGTTCACACTAGTTATTATGATTGATCTAAATAAATGAAAAAATTATGTTAAAAACTCTGCGGTTTACAATGCTTTTACTACGCCTTCGAAATTTAATACACGTGTTGCGAAGTTCTGTTAAAGACTAATGCTGTAATATACTATAAATAGTAACGCAAGTTTTCCTTAAAAAAATTTTTTTTTAAAAATCATTTAGATATAGCTGTAGTATTTAACGTGTATTGTGTAAGTGACGCTCGTGTTGCAGGGCGTGTTCGAGAGCGGAAAGTGCGGCACGGGATGATACCGCGCGGAGGTGGTGCGCGCGGCGCTAGGGCGCGAGGCGGCGCGGCTGGCGCGGGCGCTGCTGCTGCTGCTGGCGGCGCTCGCCCGCGTCGCCGCGCTGCTGCTGCTGCTGGCGCTGCTCACGCTGCGCCGCCGCCGGTAGCGCGCACGTCGCACGCACGCACGGACACTTGACAAGTAGGTGCAACCCAGCTGGGCTCAGGTGCAATACGATAATATAGCATCGGAAAGGATACGTTTTGTTGACTCAGAAAACTTAAACATATATATATCCTACGAAGTATAAGTCCCTATGAACTGTTGATCCTACTAGTGTCCCCGGCGTGTCAGTGGCGTAACCCTCTGGTGCCTTTTACTCTTAGACAACCTGCCGCTCCTCGATGTAGCGTGGTGCTCTAATATCTCCCTCCTTTGTTCTCAGTAGGCTTCGCGATGGTGCTTCTAATAATAACGTCTAAGCGTTTATATAATAATATAATTATTGCGAGATGGCCTTACATTTTTTTTATATTTAGTAGAGCACCACAGTACAGATGGATTAATTATTTTGTACATGATGTTAGAGAACATTGTATATCCTTATTTATACATCAAGATCCCCTGTACACTTTTTGTAAGTTCAAGGCTCTGTTTCAAGAAGCCATCGATTTTATTACTTACGTAGTTCAAAAACAAAAAGTTTGGTATTTGACTAAGCTTTGCTAAGTGACATGTGACGTGGCTTCTTGGATCAGGGCCCTAAGGTTTAAACGAAAAAACAATATCCCAGATAAGAAAAGGCGGATGGTTAAATACAATTTTTCCATCGAAATCGCTTGAACTGACCGACTTATGAAATTGTATTCCATTGACAACAGTGACCTCACCGTGAAAGACATGTTAGGTTAGTTTATTGTTTACATTCATTGACGTGTTTGTATATATTGTGTTATGTCTTCCTTTGTTACTTTTTTAAGGACTATCCATTGAGTGTCGTCTCTTTTATATTTTGTGAATGTTGAAATGGAATATCACATAGTTTGATACGTCGTTTTATTTTTTAAATACAATATTGATTGTTCCTTCGTCTAATTGTAAATTGTTTACGTTGCTGGTGTATACGCGACAAATGTATTTAACTTAAATGTTGTTTCCCAATCTCTGGGAAATAACATATAATAACGCCTTCTTTGGACCCTCAATGCATATCGACCTAATAACATTCATAAACTACTATTAAATTGAAATACAGATTTTTTTTTTCATATGGCCTATAATTTATGTGATTCTTTATACATTTGTACGTACGTATACGCCAATTGCGTACCGCTCCAGAGCAGCGAAAAGCACCACCTCCGAAATGGTTTTTAGAATAGTAGGAAATAACTAACCAACTTAAAATGATCTTCAAATAGTTAACAAACAATATTAAAATCAGTTTTATATTGCCCAGTGATCTAATTTATGAACTAATTGTGTAAATAGTTTAGTATTGTATCTCGACAAGTAAGACAACTCGTAAACTAGTTATACTTATTTGTATAGATTGGACAAGGTGTAGTTTCATCATATTTGCATATTCACATCTGTATTTTATTATAATAAATATTAAAAATATTAGTAGAATGAAGTGATATTATATATTTAATTAATAGATTCGAGAGAAGCGCTAAAATATCATATGTTTATTGTATGTGTATTGAGATTGAATCATTATTCTTATAAGTATATTTTACTCATGTGATGTATATGTACTCGATGACATTCTAAATGAAGTCAAAGGGATTCTTAACGATATTGATATAAATAACATTTTAAAAACATGATATCTCGCTTTAGACAATGTCTCGAGTGTGTATAGGTATTTAACTTTATCATAACTTTATCCATAGACAATACCTATCTTCTTCGGGCCTAGACGAAATACACTAGAATATCGGCCCTAATATCACTAATTATTTTTATATAAGTAACATAATAGATATACAAAGTAGTTTAGCAAATACGATTGGAGATAAAATAATGTATCTAAATATTATGTATGCATGTATGTATGCATATTAAAAAAATATAGAATAGAACCCCTATTTGTAAAAAAAATTGGTAATACATACATAATACATAGTATGAATTTCTGTGTTCAATAGTATGGTCGAATTACTTTTAACGGTTTCACTAGCTATCTTAAATTACTTTGTATTACAATAATTAACTCAGACTTTTCCTATTTAATCATTTTTTAATTGTGGCAGATATCAACAGTATTGAAAAAAACCACTAGAGAATACTATAGATAAATGTAGTATTATGCCGAATTTTTGTCTTTCGCATATACTATTTTAAACGCAGTACAGAAAGGTTTCAATGAGCAGAAATGTATTTTTTAAATACACACTCCTCACTAATAATAATATTTACACAGCGGATGAGTTATACAATGTTTCTGTCTAAGTCTGACTTGTAACTTGTTGGGAAAGTCATTTCATCCATTGTGCCAATATTTTTATTGGTAAAGTGATATAGTATGTAGCTTCCTAAGCGTGTAAATTATTGAACGGATGTAGACCCCTATATTTTGAGAGTGTTTTCAATGTTATCGAATTTATTACTTATAGGAATTAAGAGAGCTATCCTGGCAATACTGAGCTGCAAAGGAGCGAAATGTATATTTTGTTACAAGTAGAAGGTTTAATGTAAACGATTAGATCCCCGGCACGTGAATTGTATAACGACACGCCACAGGAAGTATTTATTTGAATATATACGAAATTAGCGATTTTAATAATAGCCAAGTACAAATATTTTATTTTTAGCTAATTATTTTTATATTTTTATTTTCTTCATACAACTCGAGGTATTTATACACCAAAATTAGTTTATCGATATTGTAGATATATGAAAAGTTATATTTAATGAATGAATTGTTGATATTTAGTGATAGTGTCAAATAATTAAATTATTTATATGGCCTTCTTAATGATATGGTTCTAATAGAACTATTGATTAAAATATTTGTTTTAAAATGGTTAATAAACGCACTTTATGATGCCGCCGTGTGGCACCGCTGCAAGTGTAATTATTTAAACGCTGGCAACACTTACGGTCTGTCTTTGTTACATAAATATAAGTATTAAGTACCTAATGTTTTTGATGTAATAAACTCTGTAATATGTAAGACCAAGTAGCTGACTTTAGTTCAACTATTATTAAGTAGACAAATAAATACTTATGGTGGTTAAACTGAAATATTTTAATATAATGTTATATTTTAAGTTGGCTGCCGCGATGGTTGCCTTCCTTACAATAACATTGCATTTATATGTGGTAGATATAATATTATGCACCTATTAGTCTACAGGCGACGGCTAATTAAAATGTGAAACGTGCGAGTGAGACAAAATATATTAAGACCGGCAGGCTGATTATGTATCTCGCAACAGCAATTCGACAGGCGTGAATTGTACAATTGTATACAATATCGTTCTCAAGTGTATACTTTTGACAGCGATATTGTAAACAATTGTACAAATTACGCCTGTCGAATTGCTGTTGCAAGATACATAATCAGCGTACGGAACTGCGAGTTGAACATTTTTAATTACCAAAATTAGGACTTGTTTCACAATCCACTGATTACAATAATTATAAGCGTCGGATAGGTCGATACTAAGCGACGAAAATTTTCAATGAGCTACCCGTCACTTATTAGACGATTGTGAAGCAAATTCGTAGCCTGATTGTTTAACAGAAAATGATTTAATTCTTGTTCTGTAAACACCGTAAGGGCAACTACCATTTTAGTTTCGGTATACTGTACAAATCGTGCTTATTAAGAAAGAATAGCAGTGTTAGTAAGTACACTAGCATTATTAAGAGAAAGGAGCCCTATAATAATATAAAATATAATTAGACCCTAACACCGCGCCAATCTGGCCCTGTGGTAAGTATGGAAGGAATTTGTGTTACGGGTACCAGACAATGGGAAGTATACTTTCAGTAACATGCATAGAATATAAATGTTAATATTTTATTATATCATCTATATTTGAAACATTTGTCCACTGAGCGGGATCCGAACGCGCGACCTCAGGGCCGTCCACTGAGCCCCAGAGATTGTTTATATTAATATGGGAGTCTATGAAAATATAAGTTTGTTGTAAACTATATTCTTCATAAAATTGACATTGCATCACAATTTATTTGCAGAGTCCACTTACACAATATAAATTAGCTGACGATAAAACTTACTAGCCTAAAATGTTTAATTCTGCAAGTAGAAATAAAAAAATGCATAATATTATAGCTTTGTTTATAAAATATTAATTTTAAAAACATTACGGCAGCCTGTCGTGTACTAGCAGATAAAATATATTAAGTAATGTCTGCCTATTTCCCTGTAAACATTCATTATTTATCATAATACCTCTAATGCAGCATGATTTTAAATTGTTTTGACAATTAATAAAACCTTTACTCAAAGGTGGCCTTCTGTAGTGAAAGAGTCATATTTACATTTTAAAAACTGTTATCAAAAACAGATAGATTATTGTTATGCGTCGTAGAATTTAATATTCCGCAAATGTTAACCAGCATAAAGTGACAAAATGATTGTTCTGTTAAGAATAATAAACTTGAAATATTTTGATAGAATGACCTTTTATTTTTAACCTTATGTGTAATTACAGGTGTATTATGTTCCATTGATTAAGAATTTTGAACTTACAATGAAAAGTATAAATTAGATCTAAACATGATATCTACATTAGTTACTAATAACTTTTATAGTATTATAATGAAAAATAAAATGTATAGGACAATCTATGGCAGATTTTTTACATATATTTCATCTACGAAACAGTTGCGGGCTGCATGAATGGTCTCCCAACAGCTGAATTAGACTGATAACATTTTATGCAAATCTTATTAAAAAAGTTGACTTTACTAAGTAAAAAATATAAAATAATATCACATTTTATGTAGGGTCAGTCTGTTGTCTTAAGACCACAATTATATTGTTAGATACCAGACCAGTAATTTTTATCACCATTCTATGTTATTATGCACATCATCATAATTTCAACTATAACATCCACTACTGGACATAAGCCTCTCCTAAAGTATTACATGGGGGGGGGGGGCCTATACGGTATACCTGCCATGCATGGCAGGAGGGTTGGCGAGCACAAATATAATAACAATATTCACAGACAAGCTGCTGCATATTTCTGGATTGTTCCCTTTGTCGCCTTTTATACCCTCCACGGGAAAGATGGTAGATGGGGAGGTACTACCTCCAGCACCCATGGATATATGATATACATTATGTGTTTTATAACAACATTACTATAATCCTGTCAACATGCTGTCCAGGTCGAAATTAGCGTAACATGAGAACTCATTTGCTAAATTGTTTCTATGTTTAGGTTCAAATATACAAGCTTTAGTGTTCAGCAACTTTTCCACATGGTCCTTCATAATAGCACCCGTACACACTACAATTTTATTTTTTGCTAGCAGCTTGATTGTCTCTGAGGTTTTTGTAATGCACTCCTCTGACAGAAAGGGAGGATCAGCCACAACAAGGTCACATGACTGAGAAAGGTCTGCCGGCAGCTTTGAGGGGTGATTGTAATCATAGAACACATAGTCTGATCCATGAACTTCAAATCTTCTATCATATTCCAAAAGTGTAACTGGAAGGTAAATATAAATATTATTCCTAGCTAAAGTGGATAACAGAAAGTTCAGAAATATCAATGTTTTCTACATGCTCATGTAACAATAGAAATTTAAATCAATTTTTTAAATACCTTGAAGTAACTTTTGTATTTTCATAAGAGCTTAACTTAAGCTTTCTACAGAGAAAGCTTAAGTTAGTAATAAACATGGAAGTTGCATCTTACCTGTTGCTCTATTTCCAATTTGTCTTTTTACTGGCACAAAAAGAGTTGGACAAGAGATGAGAGCTACTCTGCCACCATCCTGTATGCACTGATCAATCACATGGACCAGGGCTTGTATTGTTTTCTCATCGTACCAAAACTGACTCAGTTGCTGCAAGTATAACAGTAATAATATTAGTCATGTTTATCAATTAATAGCAACTAAAAAATTATCTGATTTACTAACCCAGTTCTCCTCGAATATGATGTTCTCAGTTAGTTTATTGTCAGACTCGAGTTTATGTAATATTTCCTCGCGTTTCGCTTGTTCGGCGTAAAATTCTTGGAGTGCTGCGAACGTTTCGGCTGAAAGTGCCGGCACATCATCATCGTCGTCCATTGTACATCGAATTATGCCTCCTTTTTAAAATAATGGTTGTATAATCGTTGTATTTTTAACAATGTCAGTTACTTTTATGGTTACACACGGCGAGAAAATTGTTTTCTAGGTTATTTTTTTGACATTTCCAACGAGTAGTCAGGTTGCAGGTGTGCACGCCTTCATTAACTTGTAAAATGTTATAAGCTTTGCTCTTTCAACGAGGACCGAGATTTCTATAAAAGCAGGTACGAAAGTAATTGAAATTAGAATTTATCATTTTATGGAATACTTGTTTACTTATGATAATCAAAAATGTAAATATTTCCCATAAGAAATTGACATCTATCATTATGACATTGCGCTGGCTGTCATAGTGACATCAAGATTTTTTTTATAGTTAAAGCAAAAATAATATATCTTTCAGCTTTATGAAATTTTAAATAATGCATAGTTTTATTATTTATTTCGGAAAACCAACAGCTTACATATAACCAAAAATAGAGTCATCATTTAACTGATTTGTTTACCATATTCATTTACAGATAATGGAGTTAAAAAACCTAAGAGTGAAACCACTTCACAGATTTCCTCAGTATTTGACTGGATGTTGTGATCTTCTCAACGAGGAATGGCCTCGAAGTAGAACAGCCAGAATGATGTCCTTGGAAGCCTCTAGTGACAAATTACCGACAAGTCTTATTTTACTAGACCAAGACCTGTTGCTAGGACATTGCAAACTCACACCTATACCAAGTTTACCGAATAGTTGTTTCCTTGAAGCTGTCGTTATAAAAAAGTCAATGCGAGGGAAAAAATTAGGGTCGCACCTCATGAGATGCGTTGAAGAATACTGCAGGACTATATTGAGGCTCGACATGTTACATTTGTCGACGAAGGGACAGGAGCAATTTTACGCCAAATTGGGCTACGAAATATGCCCACCGATCTCGATTTTTGGATGTAGTATACCAAATGTTTCAACTACAACTTCATGTACTCAGAAAAAGAAGGAGATAAGACATGTGGCGCACTCTTTATCAAGTGGTAATCCGCCGCCGCCCCCGCCGCCACCTCCCAGGCCTGCCACCGCTGCCAGTACAATAAAAACCAGCAAGACATACATGTGCAAACAACTAGTGGGACCCACCAAGTAACATTGCCATACCACGCCGTAAGCCACTCAGTATTGCTAAATTGTTTTAAGCCATACGCTTCGTTATAGAATTTAAGAAAAATAAGCCACCTCATGTCTACATCCTTACAGGAATTATTATAAAACATATGTTGACTTGCCATTTAACTCAGTAGTTTAGTTGTTTTTATATTTTTTATTATTAAAATATTTACACCATTTAGTCTTTCGTTCTCCACTTGTATATTTATTACAAGTTACATTACGAACTTACAATCTGATCAAAATTCGGAGTGCAACTTGTAAATGGATACCGCAATATTCATCACTGGCAAAATACAACTAGGGATTTAAATGTAAAAAATACAAAATGTCTCAAATTAATTTATTATTTAAAACTTGGCTTTATCTAAGAACTCCTTGGCCCGCTGTCGCACGGCCTGCACGTGGGTCTCATCCCCACTTCTCTCCTCGACTTCGATCCATTTCTTGTACAGAATCTTCATCTTCCGCGCCGGCAGCTGCATAGAGGTGAGACGGTCGAGTACTTGTCTGTAACATGATCCTCAGTTAAAATCTACAGGCATTGAGTAGGAACAATATTTACATTATTCAACACACAAGTTGTAGTCATACACATACACCTTAAGTATTTACTCAAAGGATAATCTTGTACAACCTTAAGGTCTTACGACGGTATGACTGTAAGTGTAAATATTTGGCACTAATTAACTGATAAATCTTTAATGTTTCATGAAAAGGCAACATAGCACAAAATTTGTGAAATTAACTTGAACTGTCCCTCTAATTTAAATTTAACAAGAAATTTAAATTAGAGGGACAGTTCAAGTTATCCGTCTACTCATCATCACCTGGCCTGGTCTAGCTGCTGCCCCTTGATGAGCATGTCGACGTACGCGCTGGCGACGTCGACGCGCGCGGGGTACACCGCCAGCACCTGCTCGCACAGCGCCTCCGCCCGCTCCGCCGCGCCCGCCGCCCGCTCCAGTTTAGCGAACGACATCAACAGCGATACGTCTGTAAAACAGTGGAATATTTAGAACGAGACGGCTCTGTCAATGCGTGTCGTCTCACTCGCACGCATCAGGCGCATCACGAATGTGGGACGCGGGATTTTTGGCGAGGTTATTAAGTATCGGGGATGTCCGGGAGCTCCGTAACCGTAACCGAAACTATCAGAAATCCGATATTTTTTTTATCCGTAACCGAATCCGAAATAAAAGTTTTGCTACTGTCAAAGGTTACCAAAATATAATATCCGTAACCGAAATTATCCGAAACAAACGGATAATTTGAAATAATTTCATTGCATATCCGAAATTTTTTATAAGTTAAGTATCTCGACACGATCAACAGATAGACTTGAGGTTAATACTTCAAAAATATTTTTTAGGGCCAAACTTATGTGTATTTCTTTTTTTGTTTGTTCTTGGAACTGACTCTTGGGGTTCGGATGTGTACTACTGACTAAGTGAAATTTGAATTGGAAGCAATATAGTCGCCCATGTTGAACATTGTTTACATTTACAAAAGAAGACTTACGTTCTTTCTTATCCAACGAGGCGATACCCTTCTGCATGATCTGTCGCGCCTTGTCCAGCAGCCCGGCGCGGTAGCAGGCGGCGCCGGCGGCGGTGTACGCGGCCACCGACCCTCGGTACCTCCTCATCATCAGCTCGGCCAGCGTGCTCAGCTCCTGCGTCTTGCCCGTGTCCACTAGTATGTCCAGAAGCTTCGAGTGGATGGAGTAGGTGTCGTTCATCTGTAACGCTTCCTCTAGGGTCTTTTGTTGAGATTCCTAAAGAAGAATAAAGTTGGTATTAAAACTGCCCCTCAGTGTGGTTCTGAAGATTCGACACAAGCCTTTTTAGGCCGTTAGCGACACGGTTTTATGTCCGATCCGATGGTCTATAGCGAGATCGGATTTGACGAGTTTCTTGTGACATTCGTAAGCTAAATCATCAAGAATTCATTAAACATTTTAATGAATTCTTGATGATTTATCGAACAACTAAGTCGTCAGGAAATAGACAAGCAGGGCTTTCCGGAATTTCAGAATCATCCCAGGGAATCGTCTAATGGCAAACGATCTCCGTCGGCTGCAGCTGCCTCACCGGAGCTGCGGGTGCGTTTACCTTGGCGCCGAAGCGGTGCTCGAGGTTGAGCAGCGCGAGCCACACGTTGCGGCGCTCCGCCTCCTCGCGGAAGTTGATGGTAACCAGCGCCTTGCGCGCCACCCCCCGCGCTTTCTCGATCTCCGTCGCCTGCAGACATAAGCCTATTTGTTATTTTGAATAGCACCTCACAATAAATCTTTCCCGTGGGTGTCGTAACAGGCGACAGACGGGAATATATATGCGGAAATGGGAAGCAGCGTTTCCGCGGACGTTGGTGTTATATTAACACTGCGATCGCCAACCCGCCTGCCAAGTGTGGCGAGTGTAGGGAACTACCTACCACGAAATATTTTGGGCATGGCCTACCATCCAATACAATATATCTTTAATACAAAAAAATTGCAATAGATGTCACTACTATTAACGTTTGTAAATGATAAAATGTTATTAGTAAAACATATTTTTATTCGCAACAAAATTTACTAAAAGGTACGAACGTCGGGTCCATATATTGCCAGCCAGCAACAATAATCAGTAGGTAATATATAGACGGTATCAAAAACAGCTAGCCATACCTGCAGATGGAAGGCCATGTAAGCGATCCACAGCTGGCTGGAGTCCGGCGCGGCGAGCAGCGCGCGCTGGAACTGCTCGACGGAGCGCGGCGCGGCGTCGGCGAGGGCGCGCTCCTCCATCTCCCTCACTCTCTGCTCCTCGGCGCGGGCCTTGGCCAGCTTCTCCGCGGGGGAAAGCTTCTTGCGTTTCTTTTTTGGCTTGTCTTCTTCCTGATAAGAGTTATCACGGGACTATTAGGTAAATACCGATTAATGTAATCACCAGTGGCGAAAGCTGGTTCTCCATCATATGGAAGATCTGTATATTGGGAAGGAATTAGAATGCACTCATCATTCAAAAGGTAAGTGTGAAGTGAAACCGATTGAAATGTAAGCGTAGGAGCCCTATGCCACTGGTGATCACAGATCATAATACTTTAGGGTGTGTATGTGCCTTCTATGTGGAGTGTGTTGTGAAAGTACCAGCGCTGAAAGACTTACTTTTTATTTTCATGTTTGTATGAGAAATGCCCAATATCATAAACTTCCCCATACAATAATTTAAAAAAAAGTTCATCTTTCAGCACTGGTACTTTCTCAGTAAACTATATATATATGGGACCCATACATACCCTAAAGTCATTAATTACAAGCTGTATAGTAGTCCCCTAGGAACCAGAAATATTTATGTATTATTGCATACGCTAATGTTTTTATTTTATTTATTTATTTATTTAAGCATCATGCACATTTGTACATAGGTGGACTTAATGCCTTAAGGCATTATCTACCAGTCAACCTTTTTTGATTTAGAAATAAAAATAAGTAGATGCATTACTTGTACAGACGAAAACATGTAAACAGAAAATTAATAAATTAAATTCATCAAAAAAATTCCTCGAAACAGTTTATAAGGTGTATAACCACTTGTAAATATTTACATGCTGAGCACATAACCGATTATTCTTATAATAAACTATTTACATTTGTGCATAATATTGTGGTCGCCAGTAAATTTTAGGACGCAAAGGCGTTTTCTGCAAAAATATAAGTTTCTCCAAGCTAAAACTCACCTCGTCTTCACTACTGCTGGATTCCTCCTCTTTGTTGTTGACAGCGCTTGTGTTAGTATTCTCCGACCAAATCTCCTTTATACTGGGCACGTGAAGAACGGGCCGTAAACTGTCTAGAACCATTATATCTTCAGTCTTTAGAGTCCTATCTTCGTCTTTCTTTTTCTGTTTCTCGCCGACTTCGACCTGCAAGGAGATGGGTTTGAAATGAAACTAGTTGTTGCTCGATTGAGACTTTATTTAGCATACAGTCACATGTACTTAATTACTTTTTACCCTTACGGACCTTTTTCTCTTTTCTGGTAACATTTTCTTCTTTCGATTTAGTTTTTTTCGGTGTTACGCTTTCTTCTTCATTATCACTTTTAGATGCTTTATCAGATTTTTTCTTTTTGGAGCCAGTTTTAAATTCTATATTTAATCCTTTAAGTTTCTTTTTGCCCTCCGTTAACGCCTGTTTCAATTTAGTTACACGTTCTTGTAATACAATTTTTTCTAGGTTCATAGCTGTGTGATATTTTTTATTTTTAGGATTTAGCCCTTTCGCTTCTATGCCGGCTATTTTCTTTGCGACCGTGCCGAGGCGGCGCTTTCTAGCTTTGACAGCTTTGATCAACGATACTACTCTTTTCTTAATATTCTTTTCGGTATCACAATCGGAGAAGTCTATCAGATGTAAGTCCTCCGGCTCTAACACTTCTTGGTCCTCTGGTAAATCAGTTTCTATAGCATCACTTTCTTCTTGAGTGTTCTCCTTTTCTTCATCGGAATCGTCACTTTCTTTTTTAGATTTCTTCTTTTTCTTGTTTTCCTTTTTCTTTACGACTGCATCTTGTTGAGGACTGTCGTCATCTGATTTGTCTTCATTTTGTACTTTTGCTTTTTTAGACTTTTTATCCTTTTTGCCATCGTTCTTTTGTTTTCTTTTTTCATTTATACTCTTATCGTCATCTTCACAGTCTGTGTTGTTGTCCGACTCGTCATCGTTTTGTACTTTGAGTTTTTTCGACTTTTTTTCTTGCGCATCATCGCTTTTCCTTTTTGTTTTTCTTCTCACCTGAAATGTAAATAATTTATATAATATTATAATTATTAGTCATAATATGATTCTGATCAAAATAAAATTTATAAGAATCAACATAATTATGTCATTGTGTCAAACGGCGATTTTTTGTTCTCAATATATATTCTTCTCAGTATTTAATTTGGGGTTACCAACCAAAAGGGCAATCCCGAAATAGCCATTGTAATTTGGGACTTCGGATTGCCTTGATTCCGGATTCTCCTCGGAATAACAGTTGTGAGACGGTGTGTGTATAACGACACACGGTCTCACGTCTGTTATTTACATAGAAAAACTGATTAATTTTGGATTTTATACTTGCTCATACGCGGCTTGGCTAAACATGACATTGTCGACTCAAAAAATATTTTTGTATGGGTTTTAACCTTGACTTTTCTATTTAAAAAAATTATAAACTCACGGTGGGGTCAAAAGGCGCGGTGGTGAGGCTCGCAGACATCTTCTTCTCCTCCGGCTTCACCGACAGTATCGTGCACTTCACCTGAGAACATCGCGAATTTGCGATTATAATATTCAATAAGTTAATTCTTCTAATGTTATAATTTATTAGTGTTTTCATCAGCAATTGGCGTTTGAATATTTTACATGGAAAAATAAGTGTGGGCTGTGTTATGGACACGGCCGTTTGCTGTACGTGAATACTGACTTTGCTTAGCGCAATTCTTTCTTTAGCTATCCGGTGGTGTAATTTAAATTGAAATATGGAACGACAGAATATGCTGCAACACTAAACTGTATTTATCTCCTTCCTTAGATTTTATTATCTTTTTTTTATTGGTCTCTATGATTTAAACAAACCAAAAAGTATAGAAAGGATGACGTCACAACGTACAATCTGTCCCACGTGGAAGGCGGCGGCGAGGCTGTCGACGGGCGCGGCGCTGACGAACATGCGCGGCACGTACGCCGCCACGTCGTTGAAGAACTTCACGATCAGGTAGTCGCGGATGTGCTGCGGACGTTCAGGCATCGAGTTAGCATGTTAATAGTTTAATCCCGTTAGTCCCAATTTCACCAACGCTTGTTAGTGTTAACGGCTTTTTAAAATACCATGCCTTCTCATTCATTTACAAGAAATGCGAATGATAACATGATTAACTTTAACATGTGTTGGTGAAATTGGCACTTAATGATTAATGATAAAAGTATGTAAAGTGGAAAGCTGCTTACGGGGTTTAATGAAGAATGTTTATAAAATCGCTAAAAAAATTTTCCCAGTGCAGCTTGAGTGTTCACAAATACACCAGTTTTTGTGTCATTGAAACAGGCGAAGACAGACAAATTCATGAAATAACAGGGACTTGAAATTCTTGTTTTAAAGTGTGCAATATCGTTGCGTCGATAATTTGAAATAAATATACCGTGGAAAAGTAAAGTTAAAAGTAAAAATTAGTTAGCATTCCTAATTTTAGGCGATAATAAAAAAAAAATATGTGTATGATGTTGTCTCTCTTGGACTATTCGCGATCTCGCTTTCAGCTTAGGCGGAACATGACAATGATGCTTTTCCGACTTTCCGCTTACAAAACTGATTATTTATTATTTGATACGGTGTGAAAAATCACTTGATTGACAGAGACGGTAACATTGAATACCTAATCAGTAAACTATCACGTGATGACAGGGAAATGGGGAAAAAGAGAAAGAAGATATGAGACGGGACGACACTCACCACGATGACGCCGGTGTACTGCTGGCCGACCACGGCACTGTCGTAGGCGACGAGCGGCGTCAGCGCCGGGTCCAGCAGCGACGGCTTGAGGGTCAGCATGGCGGTGTGACGCGCCTCGTCGATTTGGAGCACGCGCGCGGTCACCGACTGCCCAACCTGCGGACAAACCATTTGTTAAGAACACGTCTAGAGACACAATGCGGATATAGAAAATAATTGAATTAAAATAAAGTTCATCTTTAAAAAATATTTTGTACGTCGTGTCTACATGATACCTACCACTAGTCGGCAACTAACCCGGAGTAAAAAACTCGCGCGAGGGTCTGTTACCTAAAATATGGCCACTTAATTCCCGAGGCGTTTATCTCATAACATCAATAACTTTATAGTAGTAGTAGCACGCAAACCTTCTTTGACTGCTTTCTTATATTTATAATATATTATAATTATTATAAATATATATAAAAATAATAATAATAATAATAATATCTATGGACGCTTCACACCACGTCAATCTGGCCCTGTGCTAAGTATCCGAAGAACTTGTGTTACAGGTACCAGACAACGGAAATATATTTAATACTTTTATACTATACACATATTTAAGATTTTATTATACACAAATTTAATACACATCCATGACCCAGGAACATTGAAATCTTTTTGTTCCCTCGGCGGGATTCGAACCCGCGACCTTTCGTTCGAGCGCCAAGGCGCTCAACCAACTGCGCTACGGAGGTCGTCAAATGAATTATTGCTGTTCGTTAGTCTCGCTAAAACTCAAGAATGGTTGAACCAATTCGGCTATTTTTAATTAGCCGAAGTGAGTGGATCGTGGAAGTCCAGGGAAGGTTTAAAAGGTTTGTATGCTCAACGAAGTGAGCACGGGTCAGCTAGTATATTATAAATGTGTATATATTATAAACTCTGTACACATATTCTTGGAGGTATTAGAAGTAGTATAGGATGGTTGATATTCCACGCAGGCGAAGCCGCAAGCAATAGCTATAGTTAAAAAATCCCACTCCAACTTAGTAGGAAACTAACCTTGAACTTCTTCTTGGATTTGGAGGAGGTGGTCGCCTTCTTGGGGTCCACGAACACCCCCGACTCCGTCATGTGCGCGAGCGGCACGACGCCTGCGCACAGCACATCGATATAACATTAAGCAACAGCAAATAGTCGGCATCTACAGTTCCAAGGCAATTGTGCGAACAGAGGATTACAAACATTTGGCACACTTATAGTTTAATTATTGAACTTATGCACGCGTGTCAGTTTGTATCGCTCTAAAGCCAGTTACAACTTCGATTAATTTAAAAATTCTAATAATCTTGATTGACATTTGTCACTTATCACCTATCTGTATTATGCGAATTTTGGTTGTAAATGCGTATTTTTATTGAAATAAAATTATTTCAAATTTTTTATGTACGAGTCGAAAATAGAAAAGGCATGCTTTTCTATTTAACTAGATTAACGAGGTGGCCTCATCGTATTTTGTGTCAAACAACAACATTCAATGTGCTTTAAGAGATAAAAGTACATCAATTTTTTAAAAATAAATGTGTACCTTTAAGTCTTCCGATATTAAGTTTGAGATGGTTGTCGTGCACCTCGGCGACGGTGGCCGGCACGACGTCGGCGGGGCTCAGCTGCGCCAGGCGGAAGTACTGCTCGTCCAGCACGGCGCGCTGGTCGCTCACGCTGTACAGCCGGTCCGCCAGGCTGTAGCCCAGCACGCGCACGCGGTGCTTGCTGCCTATCAAGTGCACTCTTTGGTTATTTATACAGTAATACCTTACCAGTTACAGTAATACCTGAATCTCGCTATCTTACCAGTAATAAGCGCCCAGTCTTGGATCGCGTTATTTTAT
This sequence comes from Celastrina argiolus, assembly GCA_905187575.2. Taxonomy (NCBI): domain Eukaryota; kingdom Metazoa; phylum Arthropoda; class Insecta; order Lepidoptera; family Lycaenidae; genus Celastrina; species Celastrina argiolus. The sequence goes on along the minus strand of LR994580.1, from coordinate 23,423,290 downwards.
TTATATTTCTGTAGTTCGACGCTTTGCATTTAACATGTAAAATTCTATCGTAGACTTGATCTGATCGAGCACAATATCCACTCGGTCGTAGTCTCCTTTGTGGTTTCCCACATCGGTGACGGGGGGTCATCGACGACAACACGTTACACAAGTATTAGTAGAAGTTGTGCGTATAGTGTATAGGTATACGCAGTTATGCGTTTACGTGCACGCACCAAATGCGTCCGAACTGATCGGTCGAGGACAACTCACCAACAGGATAGGACTTGGCCACGACGTCCTCGTCGCTCAGGTCCTCGTGCACGCGCAGCCGGCGCAGGCTCAGCAGCGCCAGCCCGGCGCCGCCGAGTGACAGGTACACCGAGCGGTTCATTATCTTGATTACCTGGAGATAGATTAAAACCTGCTCACCATCCGCCTGATACTGTACCCGAATAATAATAAACTTTATTTGAACATTTTAGGCAATTCATATATGCCAAATAACAAAAAAAAACAAAGAATAGGAACATGGTATCCGGCAGTGTGTTGCCAAAAACCAAAGTAGACCTTTTGGGTGTCACATCACCACGGCGCGGAGCAACCCGCAGGTGAACTGTGATACGTCTAGGCTTGGTCCTAAGTACATAGAGTGAGTATGAATAATTACCAATATCCGCAGCTGCCCAAGAGAAAATGTACTTTACTTTCATTTATTTAACTTCTTGAAAATAGGATCATTGTTTGTCATACACGCTACACTACATAACCTAATGTTCTAGGTGTCTTTCAAACAGCCGCGGAAGATCTGTCTTAAAAATCTGACTCGCCCCCGCTAGGCCAGAAAGCCCGAAGCTGGTACACCAATGTATACGAACCTGTGCATCCTCGATAATATCACCATCAGCCAGTTTCTGCTCCTCGGCCAGGTCGGGGTGCGTGGCGTCGAAGGCGCCGTGCATCGTCAGGAACGGAATGTTCTTAGGTGGCACCGAGTACAGCAGGCGCGCGCGGATCTGACCAATGATACAGGCTGTTTGGTAATTTAATAATCAAACAGCTACGAAGTACCACAGATAAAAAGCAAGTGTAACAGTACTTTGTTAACAAGTACCACAGATAATAAATGAGTGTGAGAGTCTACAGACAAGTTGTTTATTCTATCGTAGCTGTTTATTATATTAAACGTGATATAACTTTCCACGCATCAAAAATGATGTGCTTGTTGTCGTTATGGATTCACGCAAAAAGCGTTTGATATACATTTATTGTGATTTTAAACTAATGCTTCAATATTTTTTTGTGAGGGATATTGTTATGAGGGTATTCATAATGGCATACTTGGCTAGTTACAATTAGATATACAATTTTGAACAGTGACCTAGGTAGTTCATATTTAAACGTACGAAAATCGAACTGACCTTTTGTCCAAGTGCAGGTTTCTTCCCCGTCGTGTCGACATGGTGCCGCTGTATGTACGCCGTCACGTTGTCCAAAATGTGTCCTTCTATACCATTGTCGAGAGGCTGAACCAAGTCAAACAATGTTTTTGTATTTTCAAATTGTGTAAAATTGTATTAAATGTAAAATTTAAATTTGGATGGGGATGATAGATATATGTAATCAATATTCAATCAATATTTTAATTGTACAGTAATCTGTATAACCATATTTTTTATCATTAGTTTTTTTAATTCCCTGCGCAAGCTATTTTAAAGACATGTTCATGTCAATAAGCCAATGTATTTTTATAATTTTGTCCCCCGGTTTCTGAATGGCAAACCAACATGATCAGTTGTCAAATTCAGTTCTGAATTTAAACTTTACAAGCGATTAGTTGAATTGCCTTTCAAAAACCGGGGATAAGTATTAAATATTATCAAATTCAATTTGATAAAATCAAATTTGATGCTATGCATTTCCGCAAAGTAACGCCTGATTCCAATAACTATAAAATATTATTTAAAGACAGTCCCACACACCTTGTCCACGGTAAACTCCAGCAGCGTGCCCGGCAGCAGGCCGCCGGGAGCGGGGTGCCGCTGTATGGACCGCTGGACGGCCGGCAGCGCCGCGCTCACCGTCACCACCGTGCTGTCCGGGGACGGGGACACCGACTTGATCACGCACCAGCACACGCCGCCCGCCACTGGAATATGTGATCAGTGGAATGTGATAAAATAATAAACACACAGTTGAAGACACGAATGGATGAAGGTGATATATCGAAAAAAAATAAAGTTAAAAATGTCACTTAAAAATTTTAGGATATCTAGTAACGCATTGAGTACATTGATTCTAAAGACGGATCTTTAGATTAATGTACTTAACATGTTACGACATATTCTAAAATGTTTAAGTGACAATTTGAACTCAATTTTCTCTAAATCAGAATTTTGCCACATATATCACATTAATATCTTCAATTATTTTCCAAGCGCTAACTCAGTCATTTCTATACTTTTCATAGTAATTTTATAATTACCTTTTCAATATATAAATTAACATTTCATACTAAATTGCATTTTTGGAAGCCTTGCTCTATAGTCCATACTATAAAAGTATAATTTGTTTGGTTATAGATATGATTGATTTATTATTTTAGTTGCACTCACAAAGTTCTAGTTCTGGGTTAGTGGAATCCTTGGGCAGAAATACTTTGGTGTTGGGTACACCTATGTCCATGATGTAGCCATGGTCCTCTACAGACGAAACAGCCGCTTGTAGTACTGTACCTGCAGTATCACAAATGGTTTTAGTATATTGTGATGCCATAAATTTATTAAAATAACATAATTATTATATTCTACAACAATATGTAACATTTTGAATTAAGGTTTCTCGCCATTAGATTGCAAGACAAAAGATTGTGTCCAGAGGGGCACATCTGCTATTTCAATTATATAACAATACAGTTTCAGTACAGTGTTGATCTTGTGTAGCTGAAAAATGGTATTCTCATAAACATCTGTATCATTGTAAACAAACATTATATTTATATACCTACATTTTAAAAAAAGCATACTTTTGTTTAAGGCCCCTTCTCAAGGGTCGGTTTACATTAACATGACAGATTAATTATAATTCACCAAAAGTTAAATTAAATACCATTAGGCACATTCTTACTTTTTTATTTTACTTTTAAATATAAAGTTTGCAAACCTTTCTTCAGCTCAGTGTGTATTCTTCCCGTGTTAATGTGTTGTGGCATCAGGGACAGCATCAGATGATTGGTGGTCACCTCCAACACCTTGACAACTACATACTGCCCAGCACGGAACATCTTTGGCAACTCACTCACTTCCTCAATCTGCACATTTACATTAGATATAATGGATGGAATAATATAGGTAAAGAAGCATGTTTAAAATCATTGTTGCTATGCAAATAAATAACATAATTCTGATTGATATAAGTAATTTATATTTTAACATCGTTGACACCTTTTGCAACAGTGTGAAAAAACAACTTGTACAGTTTCTAAAATTAACTACAAAGAAGACATAAAATTGAGTTGAAAGAGTCTCGAGTTGAAATCCTTTGTGTTAAATTTAAACATATGCTTTACAAAATAATCTTACTTGATCATTAACATAGGCCTCCAGCTGCTTGTTGTATGCCTCACTGATGTGGCAGGCCATCACAAAGCCCTGCATTCGACATGGCAGTGACACGCTCAGCTTGGTCTCCATAACCTCACGAACACGGGCCAACATCAACAGACCCTCTCTTACTACCTGTGGCATGATTAGAGTAACATTCAAAAGATTGACCCTATAAAATGTTATTAAACATGTTTTTATTACTTGGCCCAAAATGGTGATTAACAGTAGTTGATTTTTCTGTTATTTTTTTATATAGGTTTACCTAGTGTCAATCTCACAGTAAACATAAATCTAACAACACCTCTCAAGCTAAAATCCATTGGGCAGTTCAGGCAGTAGTGTGTCAAAAACATCCTCCTGGTACAGTTGGGTAAAAAGTACTAAGAACTATAATAAACAGAGTTATACAGTTAATATCTTTTTTATATTATCATAAATTATTGCCGTACCTTATAATTGAGCCAGATTCCACAGTTTTTATATGAGTAATCTACTTCAGGAGTTATTTCATCTGATAGGTAACCATCATCATTCTCTGTCTTCTTGGGTTTTTTCTTTTTATGTGCCTCTTGGGTGACTCCTCCAAGAAACTATAAAAGTTATCATTATTATTCTTAGTTATTTGAAGTAGTAAAAAAGGTATCACTAGATATATTTGCAATAGATGGGATGTGATGCATTTAAAATAAACATAAAACTGGATAAAGATTTGCACTAACAAAATGTGACAAATCTGACTTACATTTGAACTTTGTTTGAAGCGTACTGCTGTTGGTTTCTTCCCCCCACGAGGGAAGTAATCATCATTGTCACCCATTTGAATTATAAACACTTATTTCAAGCCTGAAAAATTCAAAATATAATGTTATGTACACAAACAACCCTTTTATTCATGGGTTACTTATAGAAATTGTAAGGAAAATAAGGTCTTACTATGAATTAATAAAGAATATAATGTAAAAAATCACAGTAACATTTAGAACAATTTTTACAAATTACAAAATTCGTAAATAAAATGGTTAGTTTTCACGTGTGTTAACCTCCAAATTGTAACATTTGACACACAGATTAAGAATTAGTTACTACGTAACTGTGATTTGACAAGCGTCAGACGACAGCTGATCAAGACGTATCTTCCACATCTTCTTTCAGAAGAAATGTACCTTTTTTTTGAAGATTTACATTATTATTATTATTATTATTATTATTATTATTATTATTATTAGCCGTTACTGTCCCACTGCTGGGCAAAGGCCTCCCCTCTCTCATTCCATAAGTCACGATCTTTTGCTATGACTGGCCACTCTTTATGAAACGCGTCTAGCTCGTCACGCCAAGATTTACATTAATAAATAAAAATACTATATTTATAAAAAAGGGATGTAACATAAGTAAAGCTAAAATAAAAAAAATTTAATATGTTGTTAGTTACACGATATTTTTTTTTATCTCAACGACAAAACAGCATCTTTGCGCGTAAAACTTAAGGTAAAAAAATTGCCATAATTGTCATTGTCATTGTCAAAGCCTTACTGTCAATGTCACTGTCTGTTGTATTTACGTGAATTCATTTTTTAAATTAAATTTTTTGCAATTATTCAATTCCAAGTTTCAATGATAGACGTTGCTTAGTATAAATGTCGCGGCAAATAAAATATTAAATATATATAAAACCATTAAATATATTAAGAAGAGTTCTCACTTAAAAATAGTTAAAACTAGTTCATCGTAGGATTTATACAATTTTCGGTGAGCTAATAACATAGATCATATTACTATAAATAACATTTTTTGGATAGATTTAATCTAATCAGTTGTGATAAATCGAAGAGCAAATAAATAAAGTTAACTCTTTCAATTGGCACCAAGTGTTTGTAATAAGAGTGTCGTTTTCCAGCAGCAATGAATAAAATCGTGATCTTCGGTGCCACCGGCGTCACCGGTCTGTGTGCGGTAGAAGCTGCACTTGCGAAAGGTAAGACAATGGAACTAATTGCATTTTCATTAATAATTTATTATGGTAATATTCATCTGGATTTCTGGCCTGTGTTTGGGTATCATCCATACTATGTAGTTGCAATATTTAATTATTATTGTTCAGTGCAATGTACCCGAATAAAATATATTTAAGGAAGCTGTAATTACAACCATGTGTTTTTAAATGAAGAAAAATACCTAGTTCATATTATAGAGCTTTTTAATTTTTCTAAAAGTAGCTACGACTAGCAGTTATATAATTTTAAATAACTAATGAACGTGTGATTTTTTTAATATATAGAAGAACAAAATTATGATTAATATTTTTGAAGTTTTTCCTACTCAAAAGGTAAAAACAATATCACTTTCCTGTTAATTTATAATAAAGCTGGTTAAAAATTTATCTCATTATTGTGATATAATTTTTTATAGTATCCTCTGAATTGACAAGTAGTGAGCAAACCAATGATGATGAATTATAACTAAGAAAACTCGCAATCAATGTGATTGCGAGTTTTCAAACAAAAATAACTAGATCAAAATTAGTACATCCATCTGGGAGCTATAGTATAACAAACACAAACAGACATAATAAATAACACTCCTTTGTTTTTATCCGATGTTATTTAATTATTATTAAGATTTTTCAAATGTTATATTATACCACCACTTATTTCCAAACAGATAAAAAACAATAACCATTGCTAAAGTTTAAATTTATATCTGTTAATATTTATTGGTATAATTAGACTTATAAGTAGTGCTATAGACTACCACAACAGTGCCTATGAAATAAAATCTTAAAGTTGGGACAATGCAAGTTTCTTATCATTTGGAAAAAAAAACACTGTATTATTAAGATGCAGGTACAAATGTTTAAAGAATTTGAAATACAAGCTTTTGCCAGTATTTTGGGTCCTTTTTATAGTGTCCAAGTGTGTGCGCAATACATAAAGTCACTCTAAAAAAAAACACTGTATTATTAAGATGCAGGTACAAATGTTTAAAGAATTTGAAATACAAGCTTTTGCCAGTATTTTGGGTTCTTTTTATAGTGTCCAAGTGTGTGCGCAATACATAAAGTCACTCTCTTCCTTACCAAACTTGAAAACGACATTTTAGTTCATCCAATGCGGGATTCAAATCGAAATTCTCCGAGTCAAGAGCCAAGCTCTAACCCACTAGACCACGTAGGCACAGTCCAAACCTCGTAAATAATAGGTACTTGATAATCTCTTGTAAATATTCATACTATAAATCATCACTCACAAAACTCATTTCTACATGGTTAAAGTAAAATAAGCGTAAAGTTAGTAAACACCTTGTTGAGTTCTCTTGCGAGAAGTGATAGAAAATATGCTTCAAATATAGCATTGGTTTATGGTAAAATTAATAATAATAATATCTGTGGACGCTTCACGCTACATCAATCTGGCCCCGTGCTAAGTATCCAAAGAACTTGTGTTACAGGTACCAGACAACGGAAATATATTTAAGATTTTTATTCTATTAATACACAAATTTAATACACATCCATGACCCAGGAACATTGAAAACTTTTTGTTCCCTCGGCGGGATTCGAACCCGCGACATCTCAGTACCAAAGCGCTCAACCACTGCGCTACAGAGGTGGTCAAAACACAAATTGACTTAAAGCTGTACATTAAAATTTCGTGTCATCCCAACTAGGCCTCGAAGTACGCGCCTTCGTCCGGGATCCGTCCAAGCTGCCGGAGGCCATCAGATCCAAAGTGGAAGTGTTCAAGGGCGACGTGCTGGAACCGGACTCGGTCAACTACGCCGTCGAGGGCACGGATGGTGTCGTTATCGCCCTCGGCACGAGCGGCAACCTGGAGCCAACTTCGGACCTGTCCGAGGGCACCAGAAACATCATGGACGCCATGAAGTCGAAACGCGTCAGCACCGTCGCAGCCTGCACGTCGGCGTTCCTGTTCTACGAGCCGGAGAAGGTGCCACCGAGGTTCATACCCATCACCAAGGACCACAAGAGGATGGCCGATGCGATCAAAGAGACCAGCTTCAACTATGTGCTAGTGTACCCACCACACATTAGTGGTAATTTTCAGTGATTTTATTGAGATCATTTGGGCAAGTTTTGAACAAGGTTATCGGTTTGCCTTAAGCACGGCATATCCAAACGATTTTCTGCGGAAATTGTTATTGTCTTATGACCGATCTCGCTTATCCGCCTGTCAACCGTAGTGAGAATAGGCAACTACCCCCATTAAATACTTTATTGTAAGCAGTAGTTGTATTGCAAGTAGGGTGGCGTATGTGTAACAGTAATCTCCATGGCTGGGCATGGTCCGAACGAGAATTAACATAAAAATTAAATATAAAACGTAGACTAACCTCCGGTTTCAGAAAGGCTGAGCAATTCGTCAATCAGCTAAAATTTGAGTTTGTTAACTCAAATGTTAACTATTCTGAACGCTCATTGGTGAACATCATTCGCACATATCTCAAATGTTAGCTGATCGACGATTTGACCAGCCTTTCAGAAACCGGGGAGTCTAGTCTACGTTTATGACGTAAAATAAAAAGTCGTATTATATTACATACTTGTTTCAGTCACTTTTTAATAAAATTCTCAATATCCGAATATAAAATACCGAAAGCATAGTGACCTGGAAACAAGTCTTTACTACCGTTCGATAACTGAATGTCAATTCTATAATTCTGAGAAGTGCTTGTAGCGTCATCGTCATATAATCAATGAGCGCTCACCATCAGGCTTTACTTTTCCCAACAGACGACCCCAGCCGGGACATCATCGTCGAGGTGAACCCCGACAAGTCCCCGGGGCGGTGCATCTCCAAGCACGACCTGGGGAAGTTCCTGGTGGACGCGCTCTCCGAGAGCAAGTACTACAAGAGCGTGGTGGGCCTGTGCAACGTGCCGCAGCAGTAGAGCGGCGACGTCGGCAGACCGCTGCCGGCTAACTGTCAAACTACTCCTCAATGTGAGAATGAGGGTAGTTGGACCTGCGGAGTGCGGTAGTAGTGGAGCGACAGCTCGTGCTGAAACGAGACGCGGCATTTATAGATAGCAAATTAAAATTGAACTTTATTAAATAGAAGAAGGTTCTTGTTTCACTGTAACAGCTTGAAATTTGTGCTCCAGTGTCCGTCTCGTTTCCGTGTGTGCTAAGCTCCAAAATTTCGACAAGATTTTCTCATTAATTTATATACAGTATTAGGTACGTACCTAATATTATAAAGATTGTTTGCAATAAATTTAGTACCTAGTATTCTTGAGTGATATTACAACTGAAGACCTCGTTTTATGCCATAAACGCTTGCAAGGTTGTATGATACGCATTTATAAGTTTCAATAATTGTACCTCAAATAAATGTATATCTATTTTGTACATAGACAAATAAAATATTTTAAATAATAACTACATTGTTGTATAATATGATAATAATCCTTTTATTTAACCTATAACTTATGTGAGGTAGATATACTTTTCTATAAAGGTTAAGCATCCGAATAGGTATTCTATTTATATACGTCGTGTTTCTGTTTAAAGAATTATGGCCAATTTATAAATAAAAATAATATCTAATACTTAATGACATGGCATTTATGAACAATCAAGTTTACAATTTTTCCTATTACATACTACTGCTACTACTTTAAAATTATAATGTTGGCAAAATAATTGAAGACACGAATGTATGAAGGTGATATGTAGCAAAATTCTGATTTCGACAAAATAGAATTCAAAATGTCTCTTAAACATTTTAGAATATTTCGTCGTAACGTATTAAGTACGTTAATCTAAAGGTCCGTTTCTAATATTTATAATACTGCCCTCGTAATTGTAAATGCAGTATTTGCAAAATGGCGGTTTCGAGAAAAACGCGGTTAAAGGTTTTTTTACATTCTCTACAATTACTGAAATCATATATATTTTATTTTTGACTGAGTATTTACATAATAAGTCAATTTACTATTTACTTTAACAGCAATGACAATTTTATTGATTATTTAGTTTATAATGTTGAATACTGCGTTTTATCTTGGTATTTATATTTGACATTTGCATTTATCTTAAAGTGAAATGCAGTATTTGTGCTTAGTACTGCGTTGTTGTCTAGGAAATAATTCAAACTGCATTTATTTCTAGTACATCGAAACTAAACGATCGATTATCAATTCTATAAATGCAGTTAATTATTATTTCGTGGACACATAAAATAATAGGAATGTAGATAAAATTACAAATAAAAGTCATAATTTATAAAAAAAATTAGTACTTTATTAAAGTAAAACTCTCATTAAATAATTCAATGTTAAAACACAGCCATAAAAAAATTGTACTCAACAAATCACTCATAATCAATAATTATAACTTCTCATTATTAAATATTATAGAGATTTGCTTATTCTCTTTAAAAATTAAGAAAAAAAGGAACTTATACCGTCAACAAATAAAAATTAAATAACGAACATTAAAAAACGAACTTAATTCTACTAAAGACACTTTATCAGTCTTCTTACTTGTCTATTTAAATTCAGTCTTATTCTTGTACATCTAAAACATTTACGAGATCAGTAGAATTATTATCAGTGTAAAGATTTTGCCAAAATGGTAACCTGTTTGGTGGAATTAATTTGGATAGAGTTTTAAGAATGGCAGATTTTCGAGCTTCGGTTATACCTCTGGGAATCGTGTTTTGAATTGGGTCAGGAATTGACTTTGATTTTGTAAGATTAAGTTTGAGAAAGTCCATTTCTCGAATTTCACAATCGTATCCAGTTTTAACAAATAAATTAAAGTTTTGTCTGCGTACCTCTACGTAGACTATGTCTTTCAAATAAATACGATTTATATTTTTTTTTTGTTTATGTTGAGATAATTGATCAACATATTTAAAAAAGTCGGTAACTTCCATAGCTTTCACTGTTACTTTTCCTGAGTTACTCATTTGCACACAATCTATAAAGTCACTAAAATCGTATACTTTCTTTGCCTTTTGTAACTGATTTTCAACCTGGTGGTGAAAATTGTCAGCAGACATAAAAGTATGTCCTGATTCGAGATATTTTATTACAATACTCTTTGCATTTATTAAAGAACTGTTTATTGTATGGACTAAATGGACATTAGTACTGCATTTTATCCTTGTAAATTATTATTACTGCATTTAAATTAACAAACTCCCGGGAAAAACACACAAATGCTGCATTTTTGCTTATAATTTTACTACCTTCCATAGCCTTTTCAAAATTTTTTTTTTAGCCAAAACTTACATACGTGTCTCTTAACTTCATTTTCGATAAAAACAGGAATTTGGAAAAATGACGATTACTGCATTTATAATTACGACGGCAGAATAGTGGTTACTAAAATACGTCTTCATAGGTCAGGTTTGGTAGAACACAAGTATCTTTTTTTCCTTCGATCGGTGTATCTGGGTTTTACCTAATATCTTTCAGCGATCAATATAATCATTCATCTTTCTTTGTATTAGTAAGTATGTAAGTATGGTTAGTATTTAAGACTTCGTTATATTAGTTTGAATGTTCTAACTTTTAGCAAAATTTGCTCAAATGAATGTCGAACTATATATTCGACAACTATATATTAGCCAATAAAAAATGGCATGTTCAAACCGCATAAAAAATAATTTGATAAGAAGAAGGGGAGGTACGCGGAGGGTGCGAGACCGTGGGTTCGATGCCCGTACTGGAATCGATTCAATTGATAAAGGATTGCCGTTGTAAATACATAGTATATTTACATTACACAGGCACACACCCGTGGTGCGGCGGTTTAGAGTTTGGCTCTATTTTCGGTTTTGGTTCCCGCACAGGAATAACAAATAATGTTGTTTTCAAGTCTGTCCCTGATTCAAGACGCCCTCAAAACAAGATACATGGGATCTTGAATCAGGGGCTTGCCACTATTAATGAAGATATTATATTGTGTGATATTAATATTATGTATCTAGTACCTAATATTATCTAATAATATCCAGGTATGTCCCATTAAAGAGCATTTAATGAGTATGGCTTTTATAATAAACACATCGGATAGGTATAAATAACATTTTCTTGATCCGTCCTTCCTAAGATTAGAAGACAATTAACAAGTGCATATTTCTAGGTAAGTAAGTTCTCCCGAGGTTAAACTAAGTAGTTGTTATAGTAATTAGGTGAGTTCTTAACTACGTCTACTTTATGCGGTGTTTTAATACGTTTTACATCTGCAATTATATCTATTCACCTTAGAATACAACACGTTTTATAATATTAATTAATACTAAACACCTTGTATTCTGCTCAGATCTTTAATTTCAAAGTACATAAAAAAGAGCCATTTTAATTGGTTAGTTTGCTCAGACAAAATACGCTGCCTTTTCATCCTTATAGGTACATTTAAATGTTAATTACCAAATAAAGAAATATAATGACATTACGTAGATACAGTTTAGTCGAATTTAATATTTTTGTTTTCATACGCCCCACGTTTAGATTTAAATGGATTTTAACATAATATTATATACATACGAACCTAGTATTTAGAGGGACATAGAAGTTGTCTATCAGGTTATGGCCCCAGCCACTTACAGCATCCGTCATTGACTAATACGCTCTTTCCTTTTTAGGAATCTATCTAGTAATAGCTTTGGACTAGCTATTTGGTTGGTACTGGATTCATAACTCCAGACATATCATCGCACCCACACAAAAACTTAATAGATAAATAAACACCTAATTCATTTATAGTAGCGTTATAAAACCAAAGTGTAAAACATATTCTGTCCTAGTAGCTACTTATAGCTACTAGACATGATGCATGATATTCCTCGCCTTAAATTGTTTGCGTAACTATGGTATATTCGTTGTGTGTGTTTGCTTGCCTTTGTACTGTCACTGGAATTGTGCATTTCCGTTGGTTAGTGCTGTCTGTTTTTGTTTTGTTAATGTCATTTTACTATCTGTGAATACTTTTAATTGGCCTTCCTTAACTATTGTTTAGCTCTATATGTATTTTAGCTGTAAGTTTTCCTTGAAAAAAAATGCCTATTGCCTCCCTCATAGTATTTCATGGGGGGGGGGGGGGGGATAAGGTTGTGGCAAAAGGTGGTGGTTTTCACAACAATAACAACGTTCGCAGAAACGTTGATGCCCTTTTCCCGTTGACGGAGGTGTTTCTCAGGCACCCCACGGATAAAGTCTACTTACTGTTTTTAAAATCTAGATATTTCATATGTAGCGGGTAAATAGTAAATACTTAGATCGACTTCAGAGGTAGGTGAAGTACTTCAGTAGATATTTAGATAAATGATAACAGATAGTTGGCCCTTTATCAGGTTACAGTAAGTATCTACTATCTACTTCACTTCATTTTCAGTTAAATTAAATAGATGAAGAGAGAAGAGAAAACAAGAAGAAAAAGTACCAAATCAGAATACTGACGCATTGTTACCCGTTTATAAAGACGTAGATAATGTATTTACGATTGAAACTCGTCACTTACCTAATCCATATTAATGAAAATTGACGGCAAACAACTTTTATCTTCATAGTCATCCACAGTTCAAACCTAAGTGCCAATTTCACACACACATGTTAAAGTAAATCCTTCAATAAATATCATGTTATCCCTCGAGATACATCCACGAGAGGGATAACATAATTATATTAAAGGACTAGCTGTTCCCGCGACTTCGTTCGCGTGGTTTTTGAGTGACTAAAGCCAAACATGCAGCGCACGCAATGAAATTCCCTAAATGCAATTAATTTTCCCCGTTTTTGCAACATTTCTCACTGACGCTTCGCTCCTATTGGTCGCAGCGTAATGTTATATAGCCTAAAGCCTTCCTCTATATATGGACTATCCAATAAAAAATAAAATTTCAAATCGGACCAATAGTTCCTGAGATTAGCGCATTTAAACATACAAACAAACTCTTCCGCTTTATAATATTAGTATAGATTAACTTTAATATGTGTACCCATGGCCTGCTTTTTTATAGACCATATTATTTCTGACCGACTTTTTGTGCCTTGCACTATTGCAATGAGTAAGTTGTGGCGGTACTCCTAGCGCCACAATCCTGCATCGCGCTATCGAAGTTTTCTAAGTCCGGCGTTATATATACGACATCTGAAAAACTAGTACAGTGGGCTTCGGCCTGACCGAGCATACCATCTCGCTCGGTCGAAGATCTCCCTTTGGGGCTTCCAATCGTACTCCCACATTGGTGACGCTCGACAGAACACGCCTCCTGTATACACGCGGGGGCCTCCTGTATCACTCCCCGCCCCTCCGCACCATGCCACCCTGCTTCAGCCACTTCGGGTACCTCGTCTACTAGCCGCAACGCAGCGCGGCCTGGTCGAATCCTCATCGGCTTCAACGGACTCTCTCACTACAACGACCGGTCAGCAAGCAGAGCACATCTCTCCTGGTCAGCACGTAGCATCGGCCCGCACGGCAGCACTCCGATTCACTGGAGCCCGTGCAGTAGCAGCACAGTTCCGACTCACTGGGACTCACTGGCACTGGTGGTTTAAACACAAGACGACTTGTATGTCCATGGGCCTGACCGAGCATACCATCTCGCTCGGTCGGAGATCTCCCTTTGGGGCTTCCACTCGTACTCCCACAAAGTATATTCTATTTTTCACCTACAAAAAGTAGATCACAAAAAAGTATGCCGTAGGCCCCACTCGCGTGCTAGTATTCGTAACGATCGACGTCTGGCGATCATCTATACTTACTCTGAGATCTCAAGTCCGGCTGACTGTACTTACATTCTTAAATTCTCATTAGGTATGTAGATTACATACAACTCAAGTTTCTACGAGGTACCCGAAAGCGTGTTAAAAAGATAAAGTGTGGTTACATGGACGTGTCAACGGATACGTATATACATGTCAGCAAATAATAAAATTCACAATGACTAGTTCAATGTCGACAAGTAACATTGCTTGCAACACAGGAGATAAAATAATATCTACCGATAAAAAACATCCTAGGGCCCTGATTCAAGATGCCGTTGCTATTGACACTCACAAAGTTCAAAAACAAAAATGTATGGGATTTGACATAAAGTTCACTAAATGACAAGCGAATTCGTCAAAACCTTTATGTCAAATTCCACAAATTTTGTTTTCTAAGTTCGTAATAATAGTAATGGCATCTTGAATTTAAGATGCCGTCGCTATAACCATTTACGAAGTAATAATAACTCGTCCCTTATTTACCGAACCTTAGGTATGTCGAAATCAGAAATTATTGTAAGTTATAATAGAGCTTTGGGACCTTGTTTCCGGCCCCCCTGGATGTTTTATATCGGTAGATATTTGTTATCTCCTGTGTTGCTATCAATCTGTGTTGGCCCTGCAATGTCTGTAGACCTAGTTCCGATCAACTATAATAGACAAGCCGTCGGCTTATTTAGCTACAAATCTGCAATCTGCATTTCTATAGACGCTATTAGCTTCCACACCACGTCAGTCTAGCCCCGTGCTCTCTTGAAGAACTTGTATTAAAGGTACCAGAATTAGTATTTACGATTGTTATTATTTGATAAATCCATTAAATAAAAAGCTATTTGTTTCTTTGGCGGGATTCGAATCCGCAACTATGGCTTCGCGCACCTACGCGATCAACCACTGCGGGCCTAGTTGAAATTGCAGCACCGCGTCGAGTTTCCGTTCAATTAAAAAAATAACTTTATGAACTAGGTACATAAGAAGATACACATTTAGGCCGTGTTTCACCAAGCAATGTTAAAGTTAATGCCATGTTAAAATACCATGCCATCTTATTCATTGACAGGAAATACGAGAGGGATCCCGGTCCTAAGCTCGAAAGTTGATTTTTTTTTATACTTGCTAACTCTGTTAGCTACCACAATCGAGAGTTCCGTCTAAGAAATTATTAGACGTCTCATCAAATTAAAGCTACTCAAGAAAATTAGATTGATTAGTATAATCAAGTGAAAACAATGTATGAAGAGCGGCGCAGCGCTATGTAGCACGGTGCTGCTCGTGATTGGAACTGTGTAGGTACAAGAATGCAGCGCCGCGTCCCGAGTGGACTGACTCTAATCTTTGATCGTGACATGTAATGATTTATGATTAGTATTTAAAAACTGGGCAAACTCTTGAGCTAGAAGTAATTACCAAATAAACTTTATGATTATATTATTTCCGCAATAAAAACCGAAAGAATACATGACGTAAATATATTTTATGTATAACGGTTTACCTTGTAGTGTTCACCTATAGATTTTCCTTAGTGGAGGTACCTGTACCAGGTTTTTATTTTGTGAAGGAGGTAAAGAACGACTCATTCCTTGTAGCAAAACCGGCTTTGATAATATTTTTGACACGCTTTTATAAGATTGGGCTGTATGTATCATGTACTACCTGTTCCCGCGACACGCAACGAAACTCCCCAAATGTGAATAATTTTCCCCGTTTTTGCAACATTCCTCACTGACGCTTCGCTCCTATTGGTCGCAGCGTAATGTTATATAGCCTAAAGCCTTCCTCTATAAATGGACAATCCAACAAAAAAAGATTTTTTTTAAATCGGACCAGTAGTTCCTGAGATTAGCGCGTTTAAACAAACAAACTCATCCGCTTTATAATATTAGTATAGATGTATCGGAATCTTTGAGGATAATTTTCACCAATTTCCAGGTGTCTGATTCATTTGAAATTTTCCATACGTATCAAGGACCAATGACGACGCAATTAAGCGTGTTTTTATAAAATGAAACGTACATTTTGCCGCAATAAAACGTAGCCTATGCTATTCCCCATTGTCTACTCTACAAGGTGTAAAATAGATTAGTGATAATACTTTAGGGTGTGTATGTGCCTCCTGTGTACAATTTACAGTGCAATTCAATTATTCCTCCACCTCCTTTTTTGGAAGTCGGTTAAAAAGAGCGACAAACATACATCCATCCATATTAACGAACGTTTATAATATTAGTAGATAGAATAAGTGGCGATCATGATACATAGTGTCCGTGTCATTCCACCAAGCAGTGACAGTGAAATACTGTGAATAGGAACTCCTTTGGAGTATCTGGCCGTTAGATACATTTTATATAATTTGTCTTTTGAACGAGTGACGCACCGGCAGCCATTTTCTTAGCGGGGGTTCATTATCTACTTTGTGACGGGGGTTGAATTATGGTACTAATGTTGGCATTAAATGTATATTTATTTACAAAGGAACAAGACTGTTGACGTACTTCTAATATGTTACACATTGACTTCACTTAAATTACTTTACATTTACAACATTTTTCTTCTTTACTTAAAACTTATAAGTACCTACATCTAGGCGTCATCAAAACGACAACACTTTTTCTAATAAGTATATCTATATTTTGTCAGAATCACAGTTTTACTATACTTCCTGCGAGATTTTTCTTTATTTAAAAAAGTACCTACATGTTACAGTGTGCTTAGTGCAAGTTTTTGTCACTGAGTAATGACAAAACTTATACCAAGCATACTGCTACCGTCATAGTACTACTTCTAGCTCAGCCTCCGAAGCAACTGTCTCTTTCACAGCATCTTCGAGAGAGTGGGACACTACGCTATCGCCGTCTCCTTCTCCGCCTTCCGCTTGAGCAGGTCGATGTCCAGGAGCGTCTTGCCCAGCTCCCCAGTGCGGAAGGCGCGCACCAGGGCCCGCGCCACCTCCACGATGTCGGGCACCTCCCGCACCGTGCCGTCGAAGTCCCGGGTCTTGCGAATGCGGTTCAGCTTCACAGCACCCGCGATGAGTACCTGAAAGAAAACCACCATCTTCTTATCTTAAATATAAAAATGAATTGCTGTTCGTTAGTCTCGCCAAAACTCGGGAACGGCTGAACCGATTCTGCTATTTTTAGTCATGAAATATTCGTGGAAGTCCAGGGATGGTTTAAACGGTTTGTATGCTCAACGAAATAAGAGAGAGAAAGCTAGTACTTATAGTATAAAATAAGCTTTTGTCTATCTGTCTCTATGTATGCTTATATCTTTAAAACTATGTAACGGATTTTGTTGCGATTTTTTATAATATTTATAATACATGCATAATTTAGTAGAGAAACACTGATAATTTTGGAAGTCTCAAAATTGCAAAGGCCAACTGTTTGCCATGAGCATTACGTGGGCAGGACATTGCGAATAGTTCGCAGGCGAAGCCGCAAACAAAAGCTAGGTAAATATAAGTTATCTAAGGTCGCAGTGGTGTAGTATAGTTCTGCAGGACACGGCCTCAAAAAGCCATTAAAAACCCCGACTTAGCGTGTAAGATTCCTATCACACCTAACAAACGACCTGAAGACTTGAACCGATTTCCACTAAACATAGCTAAGACTGATATACCTTTAAAACAAAAAAAAACGCATAAAACTCGGATCATCCGCTTGGGAGCTACGATGCCACATACAGACATACATATTTACAGACACACAAACATAAATCTCCGTCGTTATTGCGTCGGGGGTTAAAAACTGGGATGTAATAACTAATAACTGTGTTTATAATAATTGTCCTTCGAGCGAGATGGCTAGAGCCCCAAAATAAGAATATTGTGTGCCTACTCGAGTACGCGTACGAACGTGTGTTTGTTTGTTGAATTTTCTCAATAAATTGTTTAAAAATGTCTTTGTAGGTAGACTTTTTAGCTATTTTAAATGCAAATAAATAATGAAAGGTGATGTGAAATTGACCCTCTGACACTGTAGCATTGTTTTTTTACATTTACCCATATTACTCATGTAAATAGATCTCAAAGTATGCGTGTGACGACATTACCGATAGATAATGGCAACCTAACATTTGATCCATGAAGAAATATTATTTGTGTAGGTACATAATAAAAAATACATAGTAAGTTACAATATATACCTATTTAAAGTATTGATTCTGGCTATAGGTACTTCGTTGGGCATACAAACCGTTTAAACCTTCCCTGGACTTTTTTAAATGCTTTTTTACTTTTTCGTTATTCTTGCGACAGAAAATAAGAAATGGTAAAAAGTAAAAAAAAAAAATTCTTAATTTTTGTACAAAAAAAATACATTTCCAAAATTAGGAAAGGTAGTATAATCGTATCTCAGAGTTTTAGTGACTGTTATTTTTACGCATTGTATGAGGATTAACTGCATTTAGTTCACAAGTCAGTGGGAATATAAGGTTTAAACTAGGTATTTGTTTTTATTAATTTAAACATGCCGAGGTCTGACCTTAACTAAAGTTTTTATAACTCGCTTAACAACATCAAAACGAGTTTAAAATAAGATTAAAAGAAACACATGTTTATTCATTAAGCCCTGCATTTTCATAACTGGTTTAGAATTATTAACCTTTTGCATTCTAACACATATTTACACGATTTCTACTAGTGCGTTTATAATAAACAATCCTATTAAATATCGTTATAAACTATAAAAGCTATTTTGACAAGATTCAGGAGACATTCGGAATTATTACTATTGTTAATTTATTTAAATGAGTTAGTACTAAGATATTTTTTATAAATCTATACTAATATTATAAAGCGGAAGAGTTTTTTGTTTGTTCAAACGCGCTTCAAGTTTTTGGAAGTCGGAGAAGAGCTCACTAAGAGCACCTCTGTGCCTCAGTGGTTAAGGGCGTCGGTGCTGTGAGATACTTGAAATTAACCAGGATACAGAAAATCGTTGGGCAGGACATGTTGCCAGATACAGAGATGCTAGATGGACAATTCTATTACAAATTGTAAAGGCCCAGTCGGAAAGAGAAAGGTAGGTCGCCCAAAACAACAATGGGAGGATGACGTAAAAACCTCAGCAGGGTCAAATTGGATAATGCTAGCCGCAGATAAACACAAATGGCAGGAATTGGAGGAGGCCTTTACCCTAAAAGGGACCATATCAGAGAAGGAGAAACAATAACCTAACTAACACATCTAACAACATAAAACAAACTGTATTGTAACTCACTGATATCTGGAATAAACAGGCTTTATTATTATTATTATTAAAGAAAATCGTTAGATCGTAGCTTTTTGCACTCCCGACCATATCAATCGAATGATAGTCAAAATAAACAAACGTCAATTTATTAGGAAGTACTCGACAGGATCTGAATTAAAATCGTATCAGTTTGGAGAGACAGGTTCGAAACCCGTCAATAGAACAAAAACCTTCTTTGTGTTCCTAGTTATTGGACGTGTATTTAAATATAATGAAAATCCTAAATACATGTGCAGGGTCAAAGTATTAAATTGACGACATGTGTATCGCAGTGGTTGGCGCGTCGGTGCTCGAGCCGGAGATCGTGGGTTCGAATCCCACCGAGGGAACAAAAAGTTTTCAATGTTCGTGGGTATTATAAAAAGTATTAAATATATTTCTGTTGTCTGGTCCCCGTAACACAAGTTCTTCGGATACTTAGTACGGGGCCAGATTGACGTGGTGTTAAGCATCCATAGATTCAAAAAAAGAAAAAATATTAATATTATGTAACACAATATGTTCTTTGGATACTTACAAGAATGCCAGGTTCATGTGGTGTCAAGGCATCCATAACAATGATATTATAACTATATGACAATAGTATATTACAGTATAGTACAATCCTTGTTTAAAAGTTAACATAATGTCTTTGAAATGTGTCTAAAGAAATATAGTGAGTAGGATATTATTATGGCATGTTGGTATTGTTATTTGTTTATATCATATTGCTATTGTTTATAGGTTTAAATGTTTTCTTTTTGGACATCATGACTCTCAATGTTCTTATTTATAAAGATATTGTTGAAAGTTGAGACTAATGTCGTTGGCTATACAAAATTGTAATAATTTAACAAATTTTGCATTTAAAATTTGTTCTTACCCTATTAATATCATCAGTGGGTTCCTCGAGACCCACATAGTCCACATATTTGAAGTTGTTGTGGCTGTTCAGCCAGTACAGCAGGTAGTCGGCAATGATCTCCTCCCCGACCAGGTGGTCTTGGAGCGAGGCACACAGTGCCAGCTTCAGACCCATCTCTATGTTGGTCACGGTGGGTTCCAGAATACCTGTGGTGGAAAGGAGATTTGAAATTAAATAGATTTGCATTACAGCCATTTATAAAAGTTTAATACTAGTGAAATATTATTATCTAATTACATTAAGTTTCTATTTAATATTGTAATAGCGTATAGAAGTATACCAATTACGCAGGAGTTTGTGTTTTTAATCTAAATGTAAACAAAAACATAAAAATCTTAATGTGTTATTGTATTTCTTTATTGAATGGGTAATGGAAAATGATACTAGGTATACAAAATTGATTAATAAATGTTGTCGCAGTATAATAATCATTCCTATATCCATATCTGAAATTTTATATCCATAATATCCCTAAAGTAAATTAGAAATTGGCTAACTTCAAAGACATACCTGGTGTATCAAACATAAAGATCTTAGGATCATTGTTGATTCTGATCTTGGTCATGAGACTTCTTGTGACTCCGGCCACCGCTCCAACAGGCAGGGCATGCCGCATGTGCATGTGGTTGCTGCGGAGCATGTTTATGAGTGATGACTTGCCCACATTTGGCACTCCAATGATCATGACATTGTAATCCATTTCCTCGCTCCTGTTATATCTAAAATGCCAAATGAATCCTCCTGTTATATATCTAAATTTGAAATACAGAGCAACAAATATAATGGCCCTCGGTAATCATTTAAGTATGAAAATGACAAACTCTGTACAAAAAAACCATGATTTCCAAAAGACATGTTTACCTATTAGATTTTTTAATTGTATCTACTAGTAAGGGCCGCATGGTCTTCAGACCACGACAGTGTTGGTCTTTGCAGTTTGTGAATACTACATTTTCAAAACCTTCCTCTGCCTTCAACTGATCCTTTATCCTCGGTATATAGGAGAGATTAATCAAATCCTTCTTATTAAACACCAGTATGTGAGGCTTGGCGCCTGTGAGAGTGCTGGTGAAGATGGGGTTGCGTCCAGAAAACGGTATTCTGGAGTCGTGCACTTCTATCACGCAGTCGACAGATTTTAGTTTACGTTGCATTTGCTTGAGGCCCTTATTCATGTGGCCAGGGAACCATCGGAGGAGATCCTTGCTGACGTACGGGCATTTCTTACGGAAGTTATACAGGGCAGCGTCGAACTTTGTTGCCATTGCTGTTTGTTTTGATCAGGTAGAGAGGTTATGTAAAGGATTTAGCATGGAGTAGAAACAAAAGTTTATGTAATTAACAGAAGCTAATCAATCTGAAATTTTACATAAAATTAATAAAGATAATTTTAAATATAGAATTGTGATTTGTGTGAACAATAATAAAACAAAACAAAAAAAACTAAAATAAATTTTGATTATGTCAGTGTCAAATTTCAAAATGTCAAGTGTGAAGTGTCACTAATGACATAACCCCACAGAATGAACATATTTTATCACGTTCATAAATCTTGAAAGTTTATAATAATAGTAAACTAAAGGTGAAAATTTATAAGCCCACAAATTTCTGTTACATAATGACTTTATGGATTAGAAATTAGTTTGTAACTTTAGCATGCCATTCCAAACGGCTAAGAAGTTTTGACGTAATCGTTAAATATTTTGATGTCAACGACATGAATAAAATACTTACCTAACGTGTTTTGTGTTGTGTTGAATATCAATTAAAATAACACAAAATGGCTTTTATGACCGAGCCCGATATTATAGCAGCAAATGAAAACATTATGCCTGATATTAATAATGACTTTATATTGGCCAAAAACTTCTTGAAGAAGCAATCCGCAGCAACCGGTGATACGTTGTAAGAACTTATTTATTCTGTCAATAACTCAAAAGTCCACACATGTTTCAAAATATAATATAGAATACACATTAATTTTTAATAATAATAATATCTGTTTCCTGTTATTGCTAAATCACAATGCACAGCGCAGGAAGCTTTTGGGACTTTCTGAACATTTTCACAGATACGACCATCTTGTCGACATGGTGCACCGGTTGCTGACCGAGCAGCCCCCCAACGTGGTGGACCACTTCGAACAGTTCTCGTGGGACGTGAAAAAGGATAAGTTGCGGCCGAACTTTAATATGTTGAAAGATATTTACAAATCGCCACCTCAACTTGAAGTCGTTCGGAAACTGGATGAGATGTTTAAGGTGAGCTTCCTTGATGCCCCCCAAGCGATGCCTTTTTATTCTAGGACAAGTGCTCTGTTAATTGTAGATAAAGGCACTATAACAAATTTTATATTCGCTTCCAATAACGATAGGAATACGTACTTGTTACTATATAACATAGATAATAGGTACATAATATACATGGTTGCATATACTTGCCACGCTTGGCAGGCGATAAGGCGAGCTCAGTGTAAATATTTGATTTTACATTTTGCGAGAACGTTGCTGCCTATTTCACTCTATCGTCTTTTACGTAACCCACGGGAAACATGGTTAATGAGAGGTGCTATTGTTACTCCGTCATCCCACGGACAGCCCCCCTGGTCTACCACTTATTAAAATGTTTTACTGTTTCCTTAAAATAGCACCTAGATAGCAAATTCTTTCCACAAGTAAAGTGGAAGCCCCAGGGAGATCTCCGAACGCGCGAGATAGAGTATACTCGGTCAGGCCAAATCCCACCATATTAGTATTCAGATGTGGTATATTATTGTATAGTGCCGAAGTTAGAAAACTTCGATAGCGCGATGCAGGATTGTGGAGCGAGTTGTACCGCAACAGTGTGCCTAGTAACCTAGCGGCTTCAGTGACTTGGTTATGTTTTTAATTTTTATATAGTATTATGTTTTGCCCTAATATGGTTAATATACCCAATCTTGGCAGTAATAGTTCGATAGTAAGATTCGCAAGTTGACATAATTGACGTAATTGTAATATAATATATTAGAAGGTGGTTTTGTCTTCGGCTGGTCACGTTAAAATCAAGTTCCCGCCTTCGTTCTTCTTCAAATTTCGAATAATAATAAAATTATAGATTGTACGCAACTCAAACCAACGTGAAACTAAAGACGACGACGAAGAGGAGCCCGTGCTAGATCTTGAGGAGGAAGCAGACAAGCCTACTATTGCCGATCTCATCGAACACAATCACAACTTCCGGGAGGTAACTAGCTTCTATGATAATATTATTGACATGAGTCGTTGACTGTTGAGTCGGTAGTCCAGCAGTGTTAGAATCCCGCCAAAGAAAAACATTGCTGCGATCTTGTGTTATTAGTGCGTAAAATAAGATAAAATTCTTAAATATTATGAGTGATAATACTTTAGGATGTGTATATTATCTCGTATACCTATAGATTTAACTATGAAAGAACCAGCGTAGAAATAGTTACTTTTTTAAATTATTTTACAGACCAATTTATGATGTTGGGGCATTTCCCATAAAAACATGAAAGTCTAAAGGAACTCTTTCAGCTCTGGTACTTTCACAGTAAACTCTACATAATATGCACCCTAAAGTATTATCAGTCATTTATTTTACATCTTGTAAGTTGTATGTATAGTAAAAAGTGTTAAATACAAATATGTTCGATGTCTGGTATCCGTTTCACAAGTACTTAGATAACTTAGCATGGGATTAGATTGAATATCAATTATTAATATTATTATAAATACCTGATAGATAGTCTATCTGATAGTCTATCTAGGTACTGGATAGGGTAGGCACTTAGTATTTCTATCTATCAGTGATAGATAGAAATACTAAGTGCCTACCCTATCCAGTACCTAAGTATTTGAATATAGTTAAACTCCGTTCAAGGAATTAGTTCTTCATATTGTGAAATGCAGCAATATTAACGTACTATATTCTCACTACCTATATACCACCAATAACCAATTAAAATGCCGTTTACTTGCAATAAAGATATAAGTACAATGACGCATTCGTTCGGTTGAATTTCATAATATTTACGTTAACGATAAGATGAAAGAAAGGGTCGAAACGGAGTTTATACTTAATACTTATGTATAGGGTACATGACTCCAAAGACGACAATCCCTGCACAGTCTACAGGTTCTCGTTTAGGGTCAGCTCGTACGAACGAAAAAGACGCGACGCGATATGCTGAATATTGGAGTATACAGAATTTTGCTACCGTCACGAAGATTTCATATCGTCTTGTGTGAAATAAAACGGCCAAATATCACGTTTTGACTGAAATGTAGAGTATGTGAAGTCCTGGTAAAATAAGGGCATATAGATTAAATCTTGGCTCTACATAAGATCTGACCACTTTTTCATAGATTTTGGTTAAGGTGTAGTGTAGAGTTTCTATCTTTTGAGCGTGTAGTCTTTAAAGCTTGGCTTTATAGGATATCTGATATTTTTTTCACAGCGTAAGCTATGTAGACTCGTCTTGGCAACACTTCTACGTAAAAATGCTTTTGGTGGGATATAATATTACTGCTCACGTTTCAGTGCGGTTTCGGTCTACCGGAGCACGAATGTTTTGCCGTGTATATCGCTCTCAACATGTTGGCCATCAAGGAGCCTGTGTCTAGCGTCAGGTAATAATTAATTACTACTCTATCCTCTGTTTCTGAAAGCCTGATCAAATCGCTGATTAGCTGACATTTGAGTTAACAAGCTATAAACGCTTATTCGGAACGCTCATTAGTGAACGTAGCGACCGATCGAAGTTGTATTATATATATTTTATTCGGAAAAAAAAACGGTACGGAAATAATGTACAAATTAAAAAATATACACCCTTATCGTGTCGCGTTTCTTCCGAGTGAATTTCATAATTTCAAAAGGAATGTGTGACAGTAATTTTGTGCAATAGTATGACTGTTTTTTACATTTAGATTACATAATACATCTCAACAGTTATTATATAGCAACTGCACAGGTTTCTAATAGTTCGTTATACTTCTATATAGTACTTATTAGGTATATATGAATAGGTTCTTCGGAAAGATATACGGTACGAAGAAAAACTATTACATCGCAGAGACCGAGCTCAACGAGGAAGAACTTGAAAAACAGATAAAGGTAAATTGTTTTTCTTCTCGTAACTACGAGTAGTAAAAAATAAAACTCGATCAAACCGTTACTTAATTACCTCTCTAATTTTAAAATCAACCGTAAAAGTAGGCAATGAAGTAGTTAGGGTGATTTACTTAATACATGATTACGAAGTGGAGACTTTTAGGAATTTGAAGACAAAGAAAACCCCGAAGACGAGAGTGAGGAAAGTGTGCCACAGGTGCCAGACGAGAAAGACATGGAAGGTATCTACATCATGTAGTGTACTTGTAAAACTTTATCAGGAATAATATCCTTTTAAATGAATTAGGTACGGGTAGATCGTTACTATTTTTCACCTTAACAACGTTACTAACATTTGTACACCACACCATCCATCACCACTACACACCGTACCTAAAAATGTCCAACCTCAACAATATGTGTAGAGCATGAGGGCGAGGAAAGCTCGAGGCCGAAGGACCCTCGGCCCAAGCTGCCTCCAGCGCCCACGCCGACACACGTGCCCCCGCCGCCCATCCCCGTCGAGAGACCCGGGCAAGGGGTGAATAAGAAGGTTGGTACTTGTATGTAAAGACAGGAACATGTTCATTACTACCTCCAGCGCAGCGTCCGTGCGATCTGCATAGGAGGTTGTGGAGTAAAGGATATGAATGCTTATCTAAGTATTTGTACATGTCAATGTTTGTACATGGTTTTCATGGTCAATCAATGTGGATCTGTGAATATCTTCAAATTTACTTCCACGTAATGTGTAAAAATAGATATGCAGGTACAATTAATGTGCTTTTAGTCAGAAAAACCTTCACATAGATAGGTACTGTACCTACTTAGGTACATAACTAGGTATTGTTAAAAATACTGACTTCCATAATTAAACATAAACATAAGATTTAGTTCCACTGATGCTGCTTCTACTACGGAAACGACTTCTACCTTTCATTAGCTCACCATTCTTTGCGTTAGAAGACGTCGAACGATAGTGCTTGGCGCTGGGCCCTAAATGTTTTGACATATTGATGACATTTAACTTTTCCTGTAACGTTACTACAAATATCCCTGCTCGGCCTACTGTCCAGGTGTTCTACGCGTGCAACTCTCCCGGCGACGCGTGGGTGCGTCTGCCGGACGTGACCCCGGAGCAGATCCGAGTCGCGCGCCAGACCATCCGCTGCATGACTGGGGACCTGGACGCTGAGGTAGTGTGTAGGTACTGGACGTCTGATCGTCTAATTTTTTCTGCAAACAAGAAACTGATACGACTGATGCTTTTCCAAGTCAGGCTATAAAATGTCTAAACCAGGAATTAAAAAGGTAATTAAGAACAATACGAACATTACCTATAATTTTTGTTCTAATTCTAGTCAATAAAACTACCTACCATGCTAAGGCAAGACTCTACCTGGCTAACTTCAATTTTAAATAAATTATGAAGTAGGCACTTTTACTAAACAAATACCGTTGTACGGTCTACTTATATTTTACAAATGAACGTTTCATGTCATTACATCTACTCAGCCTTTGAACTAAAATGTCGAAAACCTTTCGACCACATAAATATACCTAAACCTGTGGTTTTTATGATTGTTAATGATGACTACATGACGATGTAGGTGATAACATTCCCGGCGTTCAGCGGCACAGAGCGCAACTACCTGCGCGCGCAGCTGGCCCGCATGCAGGCGGCCACCGCGGTCTCGCCGCAGGGCTTCTACACCTTCGGCTCCGGCGAAGAGGAGGAGGATATCGATATGGCAGAGGACATGGGTAACTGCTTAATGTCCTGACGAAGGCTGGTTTTTTTTTCAGAGGGAAGCCCTAGCCAGTAAAACAGATAGGAATTTGGATGAGACGATTCAAAAGGTAACAGGTATTTGTATCTCGCTAGTTGTTATTATTTGCATTTTATAAGTAGCCTTCTCATGGCTCTGACTCGATGGCTTTAAGCTAATATATCCAATGATTTTGTTGCCAGGTAACATGGAGTTCAACCCCAATTCCTTTTACGAGGGCCACACGCTGCGCGACCTGACGGATCCCGGGCTGACGAGCTGGGTGCACCACGGCCGGCACATCCTCGAGCAGGGCCGGACTATCTGGTGGAACACCAACGCTAACGCGGTTCGCAAGCTTTGTTACAGTCACTGTACTCAGTTACTGTTGTGTGTTTTGGCATTGCGCATTTGCTAATGTTTTTCTATAGAAAGTCACACAGTCTGCCAATACTGACGCGTGCTGTAGGTAGTAGTTACCGTCGTGCCTTTTGATGGATAATGTTTTTTCGAAGACATGTTAAGCTCATTGCTGATATGCAATGAAGCCGTCCATCCATCATAATATCCTTCCTAATATACCAGCTATTACATATTATCGATGTGAATTGTGAATGCCCGTTTGTAAGTTACGCTTTATCGCGAAAACTACTTAACCGATCATCACGAATTACACATGTTATTCCTGGAGGTATTAGAAATAACATAGGATACTTTGTAGGACACTTAGAAAGCTAGTATTTACAATACGGTTCTATAATATCAATGCAGGAAGAGAGTGGCGAGGAGGAGGAAGACGAAGCCGCCTCACCAGAAGAGCCGGAGCGCGGGCCTGTGCTGTTCACGCCGCTGGCGGAGGACGACGCGGTGTGCGGCGCGAGCGCGTGGGTGGTACGCAGCAGCTCGACGCTCGTGCAGGCGCGCGCGCTCGCGGCGGTGCGCAGCAACGTGTGGCCGGGCGCCGTCGCGTATGCCACTACTGGCAAGTAAGGAGCGTAATAACTATGGTCCTTCCGAAATGTCGCCAATGTCAAACTCTTCAAATGTTATCGAACTGATAGGTTAAAAAAAAACATTACCAACGCAATATTTTATTTATTGTCTTAAAATATAATTCTGTCATAATAACTTTCTTATCATCACGTCAACACATACTTATAAACGCAATCGTTTTCAAAATTGTTTGCCAATCCAATTACGCTATTGCACTATGTTATCTATCAGTTACAACTCTAGTCCATATCGGTCGTTCATCCCATATTAAGTTTTTAATAATCTCCTATCCAAAGCATGATTTCCGAGCATGAGTTGTACCTGTTCATGATTGGTTACAACTGCTCCAACACGCAATCCATCTTTCACCAATTCGTAGTTTCAGCTAGGACGTGTACTGTTGGACATAAGCCCCCCCAAAGCATTCCAGTGCGAGCGGTCACTCGCGGTCTCCACCGACTTCCTGCGACTTTTTTAGGTCGTGACATTTAGTATATATGTACCACTAAAATAACTGTCAGGATGTCGGAGTGCATGTATGTGGGCTGGGGCGTCAAGTACTCCCCGCCGAGCTTCGCCCCGCCGCCGCTGCCGGCTCCGCAGAGCGAGTATCCGCCCGGACCAGAGGTCATGGAGATGGCGGACCCCACTGTTGACGACGAGGAGGTATGCTCCTACTTTTATGTCGTTGGCCGATTTCTTTAAAACCACGCGGCAAAGGACCCACCACACGTTTCCACAACAACTCCTGTGTAGCCAGGATTGCAAAAATGATCTCAGGGGTGCCCGAGGGACATGCTAGATCGATCTTGGGACCCGCAACGAAATTAATCAGAAGAATGAAGGAGGAGTGTTTTAGTTTCCCTCCCCAAGCAATGCAGAAAAAAAATGCCGCAAAATTATAATGACAAGATGTCACAATTAAAAGAGGAAGCACTACGGGAATATTAAAAACCACGCGACAGTAACTTTTATACTGCCTAGGTGTTAGCGCAATACACAAGGGCACTCTCTCTTCCTTTTACCACACTTTTACTCTCACAACCCAGTGGGACGGTTGAGCAGTACGACTTGCGAGAGAAGTGCAGGCTCTACTTTTTACATGCCCATCCGATGCAAGGATCGATCACACGTTTACCTTCATCACAGCTATATTACCTACGTCCCTTTTAAAGCAGCACGACTGACGAGATAACAGGCGCAGGATCTACTTCTTACATGCCCATCCGGCGCATGGATCGATCACACGTTTATCATTAAGGCTATAATACCTACGTCCCTTTTAAATTAAACAAATCAAAAACACCAAGATTTTACACATTCACTAATTGTGCACACTTATAAACACTTTTATCGGAATATTAAATAATTATAGTTCATTATCCAATACATTTTATAACAATTAAAAAATAATTTATATATTCAAATATCATTTAAAATTAACATTATTGTGTTGGCCAATCGGCATCACCGACTAGTCTATGGTTTTTGTTTACGTTTGGGTTAAAATTAAAAGGGACGTCTAGTATCTTAGAAGCGTGTGTGTTATGTTCACACTTATTGTAGTAATTTGTTTATGATGGAAGTAAACTAACTATATACGCTTTTTACTAATTATGGAAAAAAAATATCCAGCTTGTGACACCTCACTATTTCTGAATGTAGGTATAGGATATTATAGAGAAACTAAATGTTTAGATATTGTTAATTGTCCAAATGTGTCTTCCATCAGGCGTACCGCGTGGCGCACCTGCCCCCACAGCCGCTGCTGGACGAGGAAGAAGAGGGTTCCGTTGAGGAAGAGGAGGAGGAAGACTGATATTGTGAACACCGAGCCTAGTGGAAAGTTACTATAAGACATTTAAAATACTGAATTGCACAACTTTTAGAGTTTATAATTTATTTTCGCGTGAGTAATAAATTAATTGGTTTATTTTCAGTGTTGTCAATATTTCACCCCTTCTATTTACTAATTTCTTTTTATCACGCGTTTATAAGGTTGTATGTATGTAATGTAATGAAATCTTTGAGCATAATTATGACCAACTTCCGGAAGTTTCAAATTTTGCATATGTATCATAAATAACAATGTAATAATTTGATAGCTTTCGGGTTAAGCGTAGTTTTTAAATATTATATTTTGTTATCATTATAAAATATAAATGTTGAACTTCCGAGCTCACCTTGTCGTTTATTGGAAAGATTAGTTTAGTGTAGAGAGTGTTAGAGAACATATTCTCTTGGTGAAAAATATAGAAATAATAAAGAAAAGCGTTTGAACAAATCGTACTGTATTTATTTATACATAACAAATATTGACATGTTCATTAATATCATAGTCTGAAAATAGCCTTTGAGAAATTGTCCGTACCAATTTGTATCAACAAATCGGCGATTGCGTTCGACAAGTCGCACTCGTGTACGGACGTGTGACGTCACTTCTTGTGCTTGTGCAGCTGCGGCGCGGACAGCTTGACCTTGCCGGGGAAGTTGCGCGCCACGTTCTCCTCCTTCACCGCCTTGAGGAGGTCCTTCTCCCGGGCGGTGGCGGTGCGGTCGCGCAGGAACACCGCCAGGGCTGTCTTGGCGGCTTTACCGCGCTTGCTGCCGCCCGGGGTCAGCTTCACTTTGTACCTGGGCAGCGGGGACATATTAATATCTATGGATGCTTCGCGAAGTTGCACCGTATTTGCTGCGTACTAAAAGAGGAGGGCGTAGACACGGGTGGCCACGCCTCTATTGGGTTCATTCTCATAATAAATTAAAATCATTTAAGAATACAATAATCCGTCCAAATCCGATTTGATTTTGTTGATATTTAGGTGGAAATAAATAATAAAAT
Source organism: Celastrina argiolus (assembly GCA_905187575.2). NCBI lineage: Eukaryota > Metazoa > Arthropoda > Insecta > Lepidoptera > Lycaenidae > Celastrina > Celastrina argiolus. The sequence continues at coordinate 23,392,088 of LR994580.1, read as the reverse complement.
AATATTAGAAAATGTGTAGAACGTATATTGTATGTAAAAGGTTATTACAAAAGGGGCGTTTGCAGCACAGTTGACAGATACATCTTTTTTTTTAAGACTAAATAATGTTGCCAATATAATTTGGGTTGCGTTCTTATTTGCCAACACTCCCTACAGAACGCAGACCCATTTTACTGATACAAAACAAATGTTTTTCTAAAGTAGTACCTTTAGTCAAGTTATCAGCTACCATGTTACAACCATTTACAAATTTAAATTTAACTTTAGAATTAACAATGTTTTCTCTAATAAAATGTAAACGAATATCTATATGTTTAGTTTTTGATTTATAAGAGTCTGTTGATGCCAGTCTTATTGCACTTTGGTTGTCACAGTGGATGAGTAGTGCGCTGCCCTCTCCTTGACCAAGCTCGGTCTGCAGTTGCCGCAGCCACAGAGCCTCTTGGGTCGCCGCCGCCATCGCCATGTATTCAGCCTCGGCCGTAGAGAGTGCCACGGTTTGCTGTTTACATGAATTCCAAGATAAACAGGCATTCTGAAACAAAAAGGTATAGCCCGTGCATGATCGTCTATCCACTGGGTCACTCGCCCAGTCAGCATCACAGTATCCAGTTATTTCCTTTGAATCATCTTTGACATAGCATAGCTTTAGTTTTCTGGTTCCTTGAAGATACCTCATAATCCTTTTTATGCCAAGCCAGTGTTGATTTCCTGGACTACTGCAGTACTGACTTAATTTGTTAACTGCATAGGTAATGTCGGGTCTCGTGACATGTGCCAGATATATCAGACATCCCACTGCTTCCCTGTATGGAATATTTTTGTTTTCATCTTCAGGATTTTTCTCAAATTTTGCATTCACCTGAATCGGGGTACTAACTGGTTTACATTCAGACATATTAAAGCGGTCTAATACTAAGTTAATATATTTTTCTTGATCTAGCATAATTATACCTGCCTCTCGGTTCCTATTTATGTTAATTCCTATACAATTCTTAATTTCACCTAGGTCTTTCATACTACATTCTTCTTTTAACTTGTTTTTAATTTCTATTGTTTTCTCTTTATTATTTGTAAATATTAATAAATCATCCACCCACACTGCAATGAATATAGTTACAGACTCATTTACCAAATAATAAATACAAGGATCAACATGTGATCTTTGTAAGCCAATTTTTAATAAAATATTGTTCAATTTAAGATTCCACTGCCGGCTAGCCTGTTTGAGTCCATAAATAGATTTATGTAAAATACATACTTGATCATTTTCTTTGTAATATTCGGGTTGTGACATGTATATTTCAGTATCTATGTCACCCTGAAGAAAAGCACTTATGGCATCCATTTGAGACATTTCTAAATTAAGCTTTGCAGCTAGTGAAAGTAAAAATCTAACAGATGAATATCTTACAACAGGAGCATATGTTTCATCATAGTCACTTCCTTTTTTCTGAGCAAAACCTTTGATAACCAATCTTGCTTTAAAACGAATAATCTCACCTTTTTCATTTGTTTTAGTTTTATAAACCCATTTACATGGTAAGACTCTTTTCCCAGATGGAACATCAACTAGTGACCAAGTTTTGTTTTTGATCAGAGAGTCATACTCTTCATGCATCGCCTTTTTCCATTGGACAGCATGAGATGATGATAATGCCTCGTCTGCTGTTTGTGGATCATTTAAATTGAGTATTGGACAAAAGTAACTTACATCATGGTCATATTCTGTTTCTGCAAACCGAACAGCTCTACGTGGACGTAAATTAATGTTTCTTGTTGATGACTCAAGATCAATCAATTGATCTGGTATGTAAGATGAATCATTATCCTCACCTGACTGATAGTCTTTGCTTGAATCATCAGTAAAATGGTCTATGCTGTCTTCTAATTCTTCTTCACAGGTTTCATCAAGTGTTTGTATCTCTGGTTGTACTATATTGCTGCTGTTGGAAGTACAAGGTATGTATATATTATTATCATATTTTTCTACATTTTCTAAAAATACTACATCTCTGCTTTTTATGATTTTATTGGTATCTGGGTCAAATAGTCGGTATCCTTTAGTAGATTCACAATAACCAACAAACAATAACTGTCTGGATTTAAAGTCCCATTTTTGACGCTTTTCCTTTGGGATTTGTGTCATTACTTTACAGCCAAACACCTTTAAATTAGATAAATTGGGTTTCTTACCAGTCCATAGTTCCATAGGAGTTTTACCATTAATTGATTTCGTAGGTGACCTGTTAATTATATATGCTGCTGTTGCAAGGGCTTCGGCCCAGAACTGTTTAGCAAGCTGAGCATCAAACAACATACATTTTGCTCTTTCCACCAGAGTCCTATTCATCCGTTCAGCAAGTCCATTCTGCTGGGGTGAGTACGGAGTACTTGTCTGATGCTCAATCCCATGTTTATTTAAGAAATTTTTAAATTCTCTATTGCAGTATTCTTTTCCATTATCAGAACGAATTACTTTTATTTTTCTTTCTTGTTCATTCTCTATTTTGTTTTTGTAATTTTTGAAAACTTCTATAATATTCAATTTATTTTTCAAAAAATAAACATGAACTCGTCTTGTATAATCATCTATGAAAGTTATAAAATATTTCATACCTCCTAAAGATTCCTGCTCCATTGGTCCACATAGATCAGTGTGAACCAGCTGCAGTGGTTGTGAAGATCTTGAACCAATGTTGTTAAAAGGCAATCTGGTCTGTTTGCCCGAGAGACAGGTAGTACAAGTAATAGAACCTTTATTTCGATCTGAGAATGGCTGGACTCCCTCAGAACACTCTGGCAGCTTGTTAACATCTGAAAAATTCAGGTGTCCCATGCGTCTATGCCACAGGACAAGATTATTTAAGTTATCAGAAAAAGACAAATTAGAAAATACCTCTCTGTGTGTATTTAATAAATATAAGTTGTTTACTAGTGTGGCTGAGCACAATAACTTGTTATTTTTATCATAGATATCACAACCTTTATCTCTAAAATTTACATTGCAGCCATTTTTCACCATAGCACTAACTGACAGGAGGTTTGCAGCAAGTTTAGGTATGTATAGAACTTCTCTTACCAGGATTTTACTTTCCTTTGTACCATTTAACAATAAATTAATCTTTCCCATACTTTCCACAGGTAGCGGTGTCTTACTGGCAACAGTTATGGTAGGTATCGGTGGACTTCTAATATCATACATCCAATCTCTTCTATTAGTCATGTGCATGGAAGCACCTGAGTCCACATACCACAGGTCCGGATTCATTGTCTGAGGAGATGCTGAAAATGCTGCAACAAATCCTTTATTTCCTTCTGTATTATCTGCAATCTTCTTTCTCGGAGCACGGCAATTCTTAGCAAAGTGTCCATGCTTGTTACAATTGTAGCATCGGGGTCCTTTGTAGACCTTTGTTGAATCATGTTGATTTCTTTGAATGAACTTTTTCCTTGTGAAGAATGCTGAATTATCGGAGCATTGAACTTCCTGCAGGAGTTTAGATTTTATAGAATCAGCACTTATTTTGATGCCAGAACTCTCCAGTCCCATAATCATAGGCTTATAAACTTCAGGGAGACCGGCTAGCATCAGTGTGCCGAGCCATTCATCATCAATATCAAATTTAATATTTCTGAGCTTATGGGCGGTCGACATTATTTTATTAACATAATCATCTACGCTTCGAGAAGATTCCAATGTAGTTGTTATCAGGTCTCTCAATAAGGCTACTCTCCTGTATAACCCACTGTCATCAAAAGCATGTTCCAAACTCTCCCAGACTTCTTTACAAGTATTTGCATTCTGAACATGTACGTAAATGATAGGATCCAGTAATAAAATCAACTTAGATTTCGCCTTGGTTTCTTTAATTTGGTCGGTATTGGTACCGGTAACACAACTCCATAAATTGTCGAGTTCGAAATATGCTTGAACTGCAAACTTCCAACTGGCATAATTATCCCTTCCAACTAATCTGTCGATGTGAAATGGATTGTAACCTGAATTCGACATATTTTATGCGTACCAATTTATTTTTCTTGATTTCTGATGTCGAGCACGCCGCCCCGGGTAACCTCCAAATGTATGACGGACAAAATACGCCGACCGGTTTTCTAATTTTTCACTGCGTTTACTTTTTCTTTTATTTCCACGAGTAACAATCAACCACGCTCTGCTACCATGTTGATATTTAGGTGGAAATAAATAATAAAATAATATTAGAAAATGTGTAGAACGTATATTGTATGTAAAAGGTTATTACAAAAGGGGCGTTTGCAGCACAGTTGACAGATACATCTTTTTTTTTTAAGACTAAATAATGTTGCCAATATAATTTGGGTTGCGTTCTTATTTGCCAACAGATTTGAACAAAAATAAGTTGTTTACTAGTGTGGCTGAGCACAATAACTTGTTATTTTTATCATAGATATCACAACCTTTATCTCTAAAATTTACATTGCAGCCATTTTTCACCATAGCACTAACTGACAGGAGGTTTGCAGCAAGTTTAGGTATGTATAGAACTTCTCTTACCAGGATTTTACTTTCCTTTGTACCATTTAACAATAAATTAATCTTTCCCATACTTTCCACAGGTAGCGGTGTCTTACTGGCAACAGTTATGGTAGGTATCGGTGGACTTCTAATATCATACATCCAATCTCTTCTATTAGTCATGTGCATGGAAGCACCTGAGTCCACATACCACAGGTCCGGATTCATTGTCTGAGGAGATGCTGAAAATGCTGCAACAAATCCTTTATTTCCTTCTGTATTATCTGCAATCTTCTTTCTCGGAGCACGGCAATTCTTAGCAAAGTGTCCATGCTTGTTACAATTGTAGCATCGGGGTCCTTTGTAGACCTTTGTTGAATCATGTTGATTTCTTTGAATGAACTTTTTCCTTGTGAAGAATGCTGAATTATCGGAGCATTGAACTTCCTGCAGGAGTTTAGATTTTATAGAATCAGCACTTATTTTGATGCCAGAACTCTCCAGTCCCATAATCATAGGCTTATAAACTTCAGGGAGACCGGCTAGCATCAGTGTGCCGAGCCATTCATCATCAATATCAAATTTAATATTTCTGAGCTTATGGGCGGTCGACATTATTTTATTAACATAATCATCTACGCTTCGAGAAGATTCCAATGTAGTTGTTATCAGGTCTCTCAATAAGGCTACTCTCCTGTATAACCCACTGTCATCAAAAGCATGTTCCAAACTCTCCCAGACTTCTTTACAAGTATTTGCATTCTGAACATGTACGTAAATGATAGGATCCAGTAATAAAATCAACTTAGATTTCGCCTTGGTTTCTTTAATTTGGTCGGTATTGGTACCGGTAACACAACTCCATAAATTGTCGAGTTCGAAATATGCTTGAACTGCAAACTTCCAACTGGCATAATTATCCCTTCCAACTAATCTGTCGATGTGAAATGGATTGTAACCTGAATTCGACATATTTTATGCGTACCAATTTATTTTTCTTGATTTCTGATGTCGAGCACGCCGCCCCGGGTAACCTCCAAATGTATGACGGACAAAATACGCCGACCGGTTTTCTAATTTTTCACTGCGTTTACTTTTTCTTTTATTTCCACGAGTAACAATCAACCACGCTCTGCTACCATGTTGATATTTAGGTGGAAATAAATAATAAAATAATATTAGAAAATGTGTAGAACGTATATTGTATGTAAAAGGTTATTACAAAAGGGGCGTTTGCAGCACAGTTGACAGATACATCTTTTTTTTTTAAGACTAAATAATGTTGCCAATATAATTTGGGTTGCGTTCTTATTTGCCAACAGATTTGAACAAAAACAAGCCAAATTATTGTGCATTGGATTTCTTTACTGGAAGATAAATAAGTGCCTTCCGGGAACTGGATCTCCTTGTTTTGGTAAATAAAAATCCTATTCTCATATCGGCAAATTAATTAGAAAGAGTCACAGTAGATCCACTCGAGGCGCAGTGACGTCGGGATGGTTGGGGGGCCGTCTTTCTTCTACTCGGGCACATCGTGCTCACACTTACACGTTCAGCGCAGCCGGAACATGACTCATGAGTCATGACATTATAAGACGTTACCACGATCAAAAACACTTAAGTTTGTGAACAACATGAGAGAATCGTACTTGTAGTTGTGCAGCGCGGCGTACGGCGCGACCACCGGCACGGCGAACAGCAGCTCGTCGTCCTCCAGCGGCGCGCCCGTCAGCTGCTGCAGCAGCTCCGCGTCCGCGTCCGCCGCGCCGTCCGCGTCCTCCGCCTGCAAGACATACACACGTCACAGTATGTTGCATGCCACACGTCACAATATGTTGCATGCCACACGTCACAGTATGTTGCATGCCACACGTCACAGTATGTTGCATGCCACACGTCACAGTATGTTACACGCCACACGTCACAGTATGTTACATGCCACACGTCATAGTATGTTACATGCCACACGTCACAGTATGTTAAATGCCACTCGTCACAGTATGTTACACGCCACACGTCACAGTATGTTACATGCCACACGTCACGTCATATGTCACGTGTCACAGACTAAAGATAAGAAGTGTCATCTCTATAAAGTAGAAAACTAAAAAATATACGACGAAAGTTATTGTACAGTTATTGTTACAAAACTGGCAATAAACTATAGTTGCAACGGTTTATGATATGAAGTTAGCTATAAGTGCAGGAGTGAAGTGAGTTGAGTTTAGTTCTTTGAAACTTGTGGTATAAATTCACCACGATACGATTGTGGCGGGACCTTAATAATGCCTCCCACGCCGATTCCGTTGCGGGTGGCCTTGTTTAATTAAAACCAGGCCAGCTACCCAGAAGTTATTTTACAGTGCCCAAGTGAGTGCGCCATACACAAAAGTACTCTCTCTTCCTTCACTCTCGTAGCCCAGTGGGACGGATAACCGACACGACTGGCAGGAGATCAGGCGCAGGACCGACTTTTTACATGCCCATCCGACGCATGAATCACTTTTCTTGTCAGACAATCAGGTGATCAGCCTGCATTGTCCTACACAAATTTGAAAACAACATATTTGTTGTTCCAACGCGGGAATCGAACCTACGTCTTCTGAGTCGAGAGCTACGCTATAAACCACTAGTCCAAGCAGGCGTTAACTGATTCCGTGAATGGCGCCCTAGAGGTGCCATAGGTATTTTCTGTGAATGGCGTATGGCGCCCGAGGGGTGCCAAAATGTTTACGAAAAATTTGTTCGCCAGGCGCTATAGTTTGAAAAATCTACAGCCGCACTGAATCGGCAGCTTAAATATCATGTTATCCCTCTCGTATTTCCTGTCAATGAATGAGATGGCATGGTATTTTAACATTAACATTGTTTGGTGAAACACGGCCTAATTTATGCACATTAACATCGTGATCGTCTACCTCCGGCTCGGGCTCCAGCTCCACGTCGGAGTCGCCCTCCAGCAGGACGGGCGCGGGCTGCGGGATCCGCTGCGCCTTCGCCGCGGCCTTGCTCTTCGGCTTGGCCGCCTGCTTCACCGCCTTCTTCGATTCCTTCTCCGCCTTCGCGGGCTGTTGATGATAAAAAAAATACATAGCACGCCACAGAAGCAACATCTATAATATAAAAATGTAAGCTGGTAAGCGCATAACTCAAGAACGACTGAACCGATTCGGCTATTGTTGGTCTTAAAATATTCGTGGAAGTCCAGGGAAGGTTTAAATGGTTTTTATGCTCAACGAAGTGGGCACGGGTCAGCTAGTTTTTTATAAATACATTTTAGGTATCAAAATGGTGCTTTTACGTGCTGTGCTCGTCATTAACTAGCAGCCGAATATTTAAAATACGACTTAAAATTAAAAAGTATACAATTGCATGCAAAATTTAGATATGCACAAACAATGACAGTGTGGGAATACTAGTGGAAGCCCCAAAGGCTCCGACCGAGCGAGACGGTATGCTCCATACCATCTCGCTCGGCCACTCGGCTCTCAGTGACAATCAACATCTGCCGAAGCCCACTGTACTAGTTTTCAGATGTCGTATATATTGCGCCGGACTGAGAAAACTTCGATAGCGCGATGCAGGATTGTGGCGCTAGTAGTACCGTCACACCAGCTCGCTTTATGAAGGGTACCTTATAAATAGCGTTCGCAACACTGATACTGGCTACTTCTTATGGGATGACTATTTCTAAGAAGTATTGTTTCTGTTTCGAGCCATATAAATTAAAAAAGAACCTTGAGGAACTCCATCATCATGGCGCGGTCCTCGTCGTCCTGGTGCTTGTACTTCTCTCTTATCTTCTTGATCTTCCCGCGCTGGCCGCGCTTCAGCCCCTCCTTGGGCCTCTCCTCCTCCTTCTTAGCCGGTTTCTTCTGCGGCTTCTTGCCTTTCTTCGGCAGAGCTGGGAAGCTGAACACTGATTCTTCGGCTGAAATAAGAATTTATTTGAGTTATCTTCATTTCCTTTACTATCTCGATCAGATTATTATTATTTTTTTGTATTTTAGGTGATAGCTTTTTATGTAAGGGTCCACTTTGTTACGTAACGCGTTACGGTGCCAGTCTTTATGACTTTCTATTCTCTGACGGATACAGCAGCTTACGGCGTCTGGAGGCGCATAATTTTTTTCTTTTTTACTATGAAACAGTTATCTCTTATTTCACTGAGTGATAATTTAAACTTAACAATATACAGTAACGGATGCAGACCGCATTTCAAAAATGCGTTTTGTTTTCGGTTCAACAGACCTGCGACGTCAGACGAGGTTCTGTTCCTGGACTCCACTATCACCTCCCCAGTGCCGTGGTCAATCTGAAATTAGCACAATGTTAGGTGATCAATAAGTATTATTAGACTTGTTTTTTTTTCTTGAATATACTAGACTTTACACGATTCAATAGATTTGAAAACACCTAAATCAAGCGTCAAACTATTCGACCAAGAAAAATTACTTAGTAGTTTCGAATCACATTCTTTTTACTTTATGTTATGAATTTAAATTTTATTTAATAATAATAAGCATTTATTCATCACACACACATACATCACAAAGTATTGATACTTTGTGATGTATGTGTGTGTAATAAATATATAAATAGAAAACTTAAAATTTATAGAAATAGATATAATATATTATACTAGCTGTGCCCGCGACTTCGCGTCGTAGTCGAAAACACTATCGCGATTATCTTTTGATTGCCGACGTTGGTTTTTGATGTGAATAATTTTCCCCGTTTTTGCAACATTTCTCACTGACGCTTCGGTCCTATTGGTCGCAGCGTAATGTTATACAGCCTAAAGGCTTTTTCTATAAATATAAATATTAAATAAATAAATTGTTTATTTTCTCACCACAAAAATTACAATACAATATTTTTAACAATACACAGTTTACATAGACTTTGTGGGAGATTGGTGCCTGAACTAGGCGTGGCCTGTATTTCAGGACACCAGAACCTCCGAACAATATAATTTCAAACATTTGTTGCTGTTGAGCAGACTGTAGAAGTTACATTACAATTATTATTTCTTATTCTTTAGTGACGTCTTTGTTAGTTCTAAGGACAGTTGCACGTGTGAGTGGGTGTGTGTGGTGTGTGTGGTGTGTGTGGTGTGTGTGGTGTGTGTGGTGTGTGTGGTGTGTGTGGTGTGTGTGGTGTGTGTGGTGTGTGTGGTGTGTGTGGTGTGTGTGGTGTGTGTGGTGTGTGTGGTGTGTGTGGTGTGTGTGGTGTGTGTGGTGTGGTGTGGTGTGGTGTGTGCGTGCGTGCGTGCGTGCGTGTGTGTGTGTGTGTGTGTGTGTGTGTGTGTGTGTGTGTGTGTGTGTGTGTGTGTGTGTGTGTGTGTGTGTGTGTGTGTGTGTGTGTGTGTGTGTGTGTGTGTGTGTGTGTGTGTAAGTGTGTGTGTGTTAGGGAGAGATTGTTTGTAAGTGTTACATAGGGACTGTAATCAGATTTTCTGTGTCTTGATAGTTTAGTGTTAACAGCCAATCGGTAAGTCTATTTTTGCATGCTGACTTAGTTGCATGGACTATCCAACAAAAAAAGTTTTTTTCAAATTGGACCAGTAGTTGCTGAGATTAGCGCGTTTAAACAAGCAAACAAACTCTTCCGCTTTATAATATTAGTATGGATGGATTTGCAGTGTAATGCAAAAGAGCTGATGAATTGGAGTCCACTCAGGTGTACGCGTCCATTTACTCACCTTAATATGAGTGTCCAAGACATCGTCATCATCAGTGTCGCTGGCCGACTCACTCTCCTCCTTTTCCTCTTTATCCTCTTCTCCGCTCTTCTCGTTCTTCATCTCGAGAGCCGTGATCTCCTCCGTGATGACGGGCAGCAGGTCCGGACTGTTCTCCTTGTCAGACTGTTCATCTGTGTGTACAAGTCAGAGATTATTGTTTGTCAAAAAAAGAATTTATACTCATTGAAATGTACAGATGTCTATGGTATACTAATTGCATATCATTATAAAAGAGGAACAACGTCTGATGCCAGATCGTTAACTGCCATTTCATTAGTTTTACGAGAATTGTGAGAATATGAGGAATATACAATTTGATACTTCTGGAAAGATAAAGATAAAGTGTGGAAAGCCATATTATTAACAAGTGTGAATAACTTCACTTCAAACCCTATTTATAAATAAAATATAATATAATAAATAAACGTTCATTTTATCTCCACAAATTACACTGGTTGTTATAGTAGTCTTTAATTTATCATTTGACTGTGACAGGAGAATTGAATATATCAGATTATAGATGTATGTATCTATGTATTTATTATTTATAGTATGTATTTATAGATAGACTAGCTGTTCCCGCGACTTCATTCGCGTGGTTCTTGAGCGACTTAAACCGTTTATGCAGCGCACGCAACGAAAGTCTCCCCGTTTTAGTAACACTTCTCACTGACGCTTCGCTCCCATTAGTCGCAGCGTAATGTTATACATGTATAGCCTAAAGCCTTCCTCTATAAATGGACGATCCAACAATTTTTTTTTTAATTGGACCAGTAGTTCCTGAGATTAGCTCGTTTAAACAAACAAACAAACTGTTCCGCTTTATAATATTAGTATAGACAAGTTTCCTGAAACCGGTCGTTAGACCGTCACTGACCGTCATCGGACACCACAATCTCCTGGTCCTCCTCCGGCTCGGCCGGCGCGGCCGCGGCGTCCGTCACCTCGTCCGCCGCCACGCAGCGCCGCTCGTCGCGGTGCCGCTCTACGCAGCTGTCCTCCAGCTACAACAACATACACTTTTTATATTTTCTTCTTCTTTTTTAGGAAATGGCTCCTTGGTTATTTGCCAGTTTCAGAGTGTGTTGAAATTATAATAATATTGTCGCATATACAAAGTGTAAAATAAATTAGCGATAATACTTTAAGCCTCCTATGTAGAGTCTACTGTGAAAGTACCATCGTTGAAAGACATACTTTTGTCTTTCATGTTTATTATGAGAATTTCCCCAATATCATAAATTTGCCCGTACTATAATTTTAAAACGTAACTCTTTGAGTCCTGATACTTTCACAGTTAACTTCCATACACATACTAAAGTATTATTACTCATTTATTTAACAGCCTGTGTAAGTATTGAAATAATGTAATATAAAAGTTACATTTACAAATTATGACAGTGTGACTTTAACAATTCAAAGTCAAAAATTTTTATTCCGAATAAATTTTACAAAAATGTTTTCTGAACGTCGTTTCTATAAATACCACCGGTTCGGGAACTAGCCCAGCGAGAAGAACCGGCGTATGAAACTCGCATAAACGCTACTCAACATATTATGTCATGGTAGTAAACAATTCAAAACTCCATTACTTCATCATGGTAACCACAATTTGTTTTCTTATGTCAAGTCATTCCGCGGCACTAGGTCGACAATGTTGTATGATTGGTGTGATGGGCAATCATGCGCCAATGTGGTTTAATACCATATATAAATACTGCAGTGCATAATTAATGTATGATTAAATATTAGGGAAGATTGGATTTTTTAATGACGTCAGTCGTCGCTTCAAGCACATAAAGCACGTACCCTGAAGAGGAAGCTGAACCCGAGCTGGAGATGGTCGGTCTGCAGGTAGTTCTTCCGACCCCGGATCATGAAGGAGCCGGTGGTGAGGTACTCGCCCGTGGGCGCCGACTTGGACACCTGCGCGCCCCACACCCACCACGCGCGCGCCACCACCTTCGCTTCCCACGCCAAACTGACAAGTAAATATACTTCATTATCAGCAAATAAATAAATACATTCAAAGGCGGGCTTAATGCCTCGTGGCATTGTCCTTCCTTTTTTCATTTATTTTCCTTTCCTAAGGGTAAGAACTGTAGGGAACACATTTCTGTTTAGTAAGCAGTTTCGTCATTATGAGCTCGGTGCGCTGGGGCACACACCAGTCGTCCCGCGTCACAGCCCAGCCCGGTCGTTAGGTAGCTAAGTCAGAATAGTAATTGTAAACTATAAATGTGAGTTGTGACCTTAGAAATAAAACACTTCAGAGACTTTAAATATTTTATTTTTGGTAACTCTTAAAGAACTTTAACAAATAAGTTACATTGGTGACCCCGACGTGATCAGCAACTGATATTTGGACTCGTCCGACGTCTTCTGAGGCGCGACAACGGCTTCAAATTGCACGAACCACAACTCCGGCTGGTCTGTCCAAAATTCCGCGATTCGAGAGGACACTGATATCAACATTAAGTTCGGTTCACTGGATTGAGAGTTCGCTTCCACTTTACTAGGTTCCGACATTTTAACTCGGTTTTAAAAAAATATATATATATCAGCCCTGCCCGGTAAAATAAATGAGCCGCCCCGTAGTATACGCGCACAACGCAATAAAACTGTTAATTTACGAATGTTCGATTCAACAACGTCCAATTCGAAATTAAAGAACTTTAACAAATAAGTTACAGAACTAAAATCAAAATACACTTTATTGTGTAAAATCAGAAGTTGCACATATACACAAAGATAAACAAAAACAACAAAAAAAACGATAGTATACAAAGAAGATCATTGAAGGTGTGGCAGAAAGCCTCACACGGGGCGGGGACTGACCTGTACGCCACGGCGGCCAGGCCGGCCTCGCTGAGCGTGCGCGGCGGCGGAGGGCGGCCGGCGCACTTCACCACGACGGACGCGGCGCCGCTGAGGTCGGCGTGCACGTACACGTCCGAGCCGCGCATGTACCGCTTCACCACCAGCTCGTTCTGCTGCTGGTCGCGCCCGCCTATCACCTGCAAACCGAATCATCATCATCACGGCCGTAAAGTGTTACGATCACAAAAGTCCCAGAGCCCACGTGGAATTCTATACTTATTTTTTCGCTGCCGGAAAAAGTACTACTACTGTTTTGTATTAGGTTGGTTGAAATTAAAGTACTTATATTGAATTGTAGATTTATTGTAACTTGCTTGCGTGAACAAAAGGGAATGAATTGCGGAAAACGAAATGACAAAGCAAATATAGAAAATTATCAATATGTAGGGTAGTTGGAATATAAATTTGTCGGTAATAGTGAATAACTTGCTCGTTGCTATGTAGAAGTTATAGGCGCTCGAACATCCTCCCCTCTGTGGAAAGCATCGCTTTCAACTTCATAGCTCGTCCTCGGTAAGAAGTGGGCAAAGCTTGACCACTGGTCTTCGGTAGCAGCTTCCGGAAGAAGTTCGCACCTCGGCAACTCGTGCTATGTCATCTGATCCGGGAAACAGGCGTGACACTCGTGCAAGCTTCCAGGACAGTGGCGGTAAATTGTCTTCCATTAAAAGAACTAGATCTCCTTCTTGTAACTTTGATGAATTCGTTTTCCATTTGTGCCGCTGCTGCAGCTCTGAGACGTACTCCTTCTGCCAACGCTTCCAAAAGTGTTGACGAATCTGTTCCAGCCTTGCATGACGTTGAAGAAGATTTGTATTGGCATCGTAGAGTGACGGTGAAGGTAATGACAGCATAGACCGACCAATCAGAAAGTGCCCGGGGGTTAAGGAACGGTAATCGTTGGGATTGGACGATAGGGGACATAAAGGTCTACTATTTAAAATGGCCTCAACTTGTGCAAATAGTGTACCTAACTCTTCGAACGTGAGATGGGTATTACCCATAACCCGACGTATATGAAATTTGGCTGATTTTACGCCGGCCTCCCAGAGGCCACCAAAATGAGGAGCGTGCGCGGGAGAAAAAATAAATTTAATGTTACCTTCAGTTGCAAAATCCAAAATAACTTGTTTGTTGGCCTTTATATAGTTGCCTATTTCTTTAGCTGCCGCGACAAAATTCTTGCCGTTATCACAAAATATTTCTAACGGTTTTCCTCGTCTAGAAATAAATCTGCGAAGCGCCTGTAAAAAACCATCTTTGGAAAGATCGCTGACAGCTTCTAAATGCAAACATTTAAAACGAAAACATATGAACAAACATAAATATGCCTTGATTGTTCTTGCCCCGCGTCCCCTCTTGTTTAATATATAAAATGGACCCGCAAAATCAACACCCACAGTTTTAAAAGGAAAATCTGGCATAACTCTTTGTACGGGTAGATTGCCCATCATTGGATTTAAAGACTTTCCTTGATGGCGCCTGCATATTATGCATCTATGAACAGTATTTCGCGCAAGACGCCTGCCATTTATTGGCCAAATAGATTCTCGAATTAACGATAGTAGCAATTGTGGCCCCGCATGCATGTGACGAATGTGATCTCGTTCAAAAACTAGTTTAGTGAGATGATGATTGGAGTGAAGTAAAATAGGATGTATTTTATTAGAATCGTAATTTGAATTAATTAATCTACCGCCAACTCTTATTAAATTTAAACTATTATCAAAAAATGGTGTCAAAGACAATATATTAGATTTAATACTAATAGATTTATTGTTTTTCAATAATTTATATTCTTTTGGAAAAGATTCGATTTGAGAAATCATACATAAACTATAGAAAGCATCATTCAGCTCATCCAGACTTAAAATTCCTACACGTTTTTTTGTACTATTTCTAAGATTAAAAATAAAACGCTTAACATAACCTAATATCCTTTGAACCTTAGTAAATTTAGAATATCTTTCAAAATCAATTACTCTTGCTTCTTTAGCTTCATCTAGCACGCCTACAGAAGAATTGAATTTAATCTCAGGCAAGATATACTGATTTGAGCTGTCTGGGGAAGGAATGCACCACTCTTCCACTTCTGGTTTAGATAAAAATTCAGGACCATTCCACCACATTTTCTTTGAAATAATTTCTTTAGGTGTGACACCCCTAGAAACAAGATCAGCTGGATTCATTAAGGTAGGTACATAATGCCATGATCCGATATCTGTAAGTTCGGATATCTCTATAACCCTATTTGCTACAAATGTTTTTAAATTGTGACATTCAGCACGAAGCCATCCAAGGACAACAGTAGAATCGCACCAATGTACCTGACGTGCGATTGGATGTCTAAGTGACGTCATTACTGCCTTTGATAACTTAGCTGCTAGAAGTGCTGCACATAGCTCTAAACGGGGTATAGTCGTAGGTTTCATAGGAGAAATTTTCGATATAGAACATAGCAATCGTACATGAACAATATTATCTTTATTATTTATAGATCTAAGATAAATACATGCCCCAAATGCTCGGAGTGAAGCGTCACTAAATGAATGTAATTCAACATAATTATAATTATCACACAGAACCCTTCGCGGTACGTTGACATTTAAAAGGTGCGGTAAAGTATTGCTCAATTCATTCCAGGATCTTTGTATATCTTTGGGAACTGGATCATCCCAATCTAGCTTCTTTTGCCAAAGAGATTGTAATATAATTTTTGCTAATACCACACATGGACTTATCAAACCCAACGGGTCAAATATCTTAAAAGTAAATGATAAAATTAATCGCTTAGTAACTAACTGTTCCTTAGGTGGAACTTCAAATATAACCTGTAAATTATCATCATCAGGGTTCCAATTAATACCTAAGGCACTGGTTGATGAACTTAGACTAAACTCACCAGTTGAATTTACTACATCTGTGCTTAAAATTGATTTGCAATTAGATTTGTACTTACGAAGATTAAAACACGCTTTCTTTAAAGTGCTAGATACTACGCTTTGGATATATTTAAGTTCATTTTCGCTATCTGCCCCTGTTATAATGTCATCAACGTAAAAATCTTGTTTAATAATCTTCCCTATGGATTTATCAGTACATTCGTGTCCTAATTGCCAGAGACAACGAGTACTCAAAAAACTTGAACTTGCAAGACCGTACGTAACTGTTTTAAGACGTAGAGTTTTAATTTTGTCTGTTTCGTCTTCCCGCCATAAAATTAGCTGCAAATTTTGATGCTCAGGATATAAATTAATTTGTCGATACATTTTGGCTATATCAGCTGTCAGTAAAAATTTATGAAATCGCGCCCTAATGAGAATAGCAAAAAGAGAATTTTGAATATTTGGTCCAACCATTTGTATATCATTTAGTGAAAAAACCCGAAGTTGTTGGTGCGGAACCATCAAAGACTACTCTTATTTTAGTTGATTCACTATTTTCTTTAAATACCGCATGATGGCAGAGAAAATGAGATTGACTTAGAGATTTTGTATCAGATAGTTCTTCTAAATGCCCAAGTTCTAAATATTCCCTAATAAAATTCGAATATTGTATTTTCAATTGTGGATGCTTCCTGAAGCGTTTTTCTAAATTTATAAATCTATTAAGAGCCATATTGTAAGAATTGCCTAAACAATCAGGTGTATCAATCAAAGGTAGTTGAACTGAAAATCTTCCACTAGATAAACGAATAGTATTTTTTATAAAATGTTGCTCACAAGTCCTTTCGACTTTAGTAAGCGTAGATTTATTTGGAACTTCCTCAATAGTCCAAAATTTTTGTAATAAATCATTTACATTTTCCTCACAAAAATTCTTAGTAAGCACTGAATTATGACATTGAATTTTCTTAGTATTAGATAAAGCTGTTGGAATAGAACCTGTTATCAACCAACCGAATTTAGAGCTTCTTAGTTTAATATTATGTCTTGAATTTATAGACTGTTCTTCATTGCCGAGAACATCCCAAAATAAGTCTGCACCTATTAGTATATCGATGGACGATGGAATGTTAAAATCTGGATCGGCAAGTGTTACATTGTTTGGAAATTTGAAATTGTGTAAATTGATAGCTGTAGCAGGAATTGTTCCTGTTAGTTCTTTGAGCACATAACAAGATAAGGTTATATTGTAATTTTCGTGTATGGAATTCAGTTGAGCAATGCAACTTTCCGTTATATAGTTAGACAAGTTGTTGCCAATTCCTATAACACTTATTTTATTTGTAGAACTTGATTTTAAATTTAAACAATCTTTTAGCCCTTTACTTATAAAGGATGATTGACTTCCGCAATCAAGTAATGCTCGCACTTTAATAGATTTATTAGTTTCTGGATTTCTTACTTCGATTATAGCAGTAGAAAGCAAGACTTGATTTGTAGGTTGTGTAGAAAAATTTACAATTGTATCGTTAGTAAGATTTAAATTACTATCTGTTGCCTTCGTTTGATGAAGCAGAGTATTGTGCTTTCTTTTGCACACACGACATGGACCTAGTTTGCAATTAAAATGTTGATGTCCTTCCCTTAAACAGTTCATGCATAATTTTAATTTTCGGACGTTACCAATCTTCTCATCAAAGCTCTTTGCCTTAAATATTTGACACTCGTATATTCTGTGCTCACCCTTACAAATAATACAAGTTTTAAAATTGTTTTTGTTGTGATTGCCTTGTACAAAAGAAAATGATTTTACATTAAACCTTTCAGCGTTAACATTAGAGCCTGAGGGCCGCGAGGTGCCATTTGATCCTCTCATCCTATCTAATTTGTTTCGATTCAACGTTTCAAGTATGTCAGCTCGATCCGTTAAAAATTGATTAAATTGTTCTAACGTAGGTACCTCATCCAAAGAGTTACGCATTTCTTCCCATTTAACCAAAGTACATGTATCTAATTTTGAAGAGACAATATGAATAATTAAAATATCCCAATGTTGTGTAGATTGTCCTAGACTGGATAATGCGCGTAAATTTTTAGTCACGTGATCCACAAGAAAACGCAAAGATCGTTCGGACTCACGATTCAATGGTTCAATTTTGAAAAGAGCATTTAAATGATGATTTAAAAGCTGTCGTTTATTGTCGTACCTTTCACAAAGTAAACGCCACGCATCATTATAATTAGCCTCGGAAACCTCCAAATTGGATATAATCCGTGCAGCATCACCTACTAAGTATGATATCAAATAGTGAAATTTGTGTATAGGCCTGATGCGATCATTATTATGTATAACGGACAAGAAAGTGTCACGAAATTCAAGCCATCGAAAATATGCACCATCGAATTTATTTATTTGTAATTGAGGCAATTTAAATTCTGCTTCAAAATGATCGCGATGACACTGAGACAAGGAAGAGTTATTATGATCATCCCTGTTGTTACCAAACTTAGTTATAATAGTTTGTGCCATTGCCATACATGTTGCACAATCTTGCTCAATAGCATCACGCTCATTTATTTCAAATGTTAAATTATCTGAATTTAAGACATCAATTGAATCTTGCACTTGTTCATATTGAACGGTTAATAAACGAAACTTTTCTAATCTTATTGAAACTTCCGCCAATTGAACAGAAGATAAATGTTCATTTTTATCAATTAAATCAATATAGTTTTTAAATTTAGTAATACGCCCTTTTAAAGAAGTGCGCTTGGCAAGTAATGTTTTTAATTCACACTTGTCAGTATCATTCGGCATTTTGAAAGATAATTAACAAAATAACAAAAAGAAAAAAAAAACTTTAAATATTGAAAATAAATGTAATGTGCTTCCCCTTAAATGTAAGTATTATTTTAATTAACTTCCCCTTAACTGTATGTTCAAATTTATTCAATCAAATTTTTTGAAAATATATATATTTTTAAATTCACTTAGCCTTAATTATTTGCAATTGACTTCGCCTTAATTGTATATCATATAGTCTCTCTAATGTAAAAGGAAAAATAAAATCGCTCACGCTCCTTAATTTGGTGTCACCTGGTGTTCCACAAAATGGCCGCTCGCGTTAAGCTTCGCCTTAACTTATTTTTCGAGTTATTAACCTCCTGGTCGCCTGAAATAGTCGGCAAATAATAAGTTTATGCTTTCTGTATTGACAAATAACTTGCTAATATGTTTGCAACTTTATTAAACAGATGTGTAAAAAGTACTGTAATAAGTTTGCCAAAACCAAATGTTTCAGACAATTAAATAAATCAACCAAATATCTACTTAATATCTTGTTATTTAAATTTACTTAATGCACCTTATACTAAACTTCTTATTAAAATTACAATTACTTGCTTTTAATGTGAATGTAAGTAGATAAAATTTAAGAACAAATAGCATACAAATACCAATTAAAATAGAAGTATCGTTTTGGATTTTAGTATAATAGAATTATTATGATATGGAGTAAAGGTAATAGAACACAGGAATGTAGGATATATTTAGAAAGTAAGGTTTTAGGTGTTGGGTACTGGGGTTAGGAAATGGTTGTAATGTGGAAGAATAGGAAGACACTTATCTGAAAAGCGAATCTCTCGTAGATCTCACGACGTCTTCAGTTTCGTTTCCTTCCACTTGCAGAAATAATAATTACTTTCCAGCTGGATCACTCTGACCAGGATGATGCAATAGTTGGATCGTCGAATGACCGCCGAACGTAATTTAGATTATTTCTTGTTGTTGAAATCCCTCGTTTCCTTGGATTGCGATTTGTAGATTCGTATTTTTTCACGGTCGCCAGATGTTTTGTATTAGGTTGGTTGAAATTAAAGTACTTATATTGAATTGTAGATTTATTGTAACTTGCTTGCGTGAACAAAAGGGAATGAATTGCGGAAAACGAAATGACAAAGCAAATATAGAAAATTATCAATATGTAGGGTAGTTGGAATATAAATTTGTCGGTAATAGTGAATAACTTGCTCGTTGCTATGTAGAAGTTATAGGCGCTCGAACAACTACAGATAGTTCAACTCAGTTGTGCGCGCCGCCCTATGTGTGGGTAAAGCGATAAGAACACGTGTTACTCGGAACGACGACTGCCGCGTCACTGCCACACGAATGAAAGTTGTATATTTACAAGCCCACGCACACATAGGGCCGCGCGCACAACTGAGTTGTACTATCTGTATCAGGTTAAGGGCGTGATTCACCAAGCAATGTTAAAGTTAATTCTTCGTTAAATATCATGTTGTTCCTCTCGTGATTCCTGTCAATGAATGAGAAGGCATGGTATTTTAACAAGCCGTTAACACTAACATGCGTTGGTGAAATCGGGACTAAGGCAAGCTGTGAGGGACACGGGTAGGTAGGTAGTCCAGCCTAGGCTGAGCTTGTTGTTAGAGATATGTCTACGACGGCGGTCAAGGTCTCACAGCCTCAAAGTACAGTAGCCATGTGGCTAATGTACTTTGAGACCTTGACCTTAAGTATGTACTTAGCACATCGCTCGGAGAACAGACACCAGATGGGGAAGGAAAGTTCTCAAGTGGCGACCACGGATTGGAAGACGCAGCGTAGGGCGGGCCCCCACAAGATGGACCGACGATCTGGTCCGAGCCGCGGGCAGCCGTCGGATGCAGACAGCACACGACCGGTCGTCGTGGAAGTCATTGGGGGAGGCCTATGTTTAGCAGTGGACGTCTTCAGGCTGATGATGATGATTCTACTCACCAAGAAGTTGTCAGACGATATGAACCAGTAGAACTTCTCGAACCAGTACGTCCGCCGCGCCTTGGTGATGGTGCTGATGGTCTGCGCCTCCTTCAGCGTCTGCTTGGTCTTCCGCTCCGCGCTCTTGAGCGCTTTGCCCGCGGATTCCACGGTCTTTTGCTGCTTCTTGGCCGCGCTGCGCTTCTGGTCGTAGTATCTGGAAGTTAATAAAGTCAGTCAGCTATTTTATTACCTCAACCTACCTACTGTACTGAACTTAAAAAATATAGACCACGGGAACACTTATCTGGAACCCCTGGATTAAATAGTACTCCACCTTCTGGCGTTGGCATGCGCAGTCAGCGACAGGTCAATATCGACGAGCATGGGCTTGGTGTCCTCGTCCTCGTCGTAGGGGTCGCGCAGCAGCAGGGTGATGTGGTTGGTGTTCAGCTTCAGCCCCTTGATGGAGGAGGCTACGGGGTCCTCGTTGTCCTGGGCGGTCTTCACGAGTAGCTTTATATCGTCCCAGGACATCTGGAAGGTTGATTTGATCGCTTAGTGATTATAAATTATAGTACGTCCGAGAGAAATTTAACCTAAACAAATCCGTCTTTGACACAACCATAGATTAGTCAGTGATGCCAATTGGCCAATATTAATACTATGATTATTGTTTCCTATGAATCCATAGACTATAGGCTTATATTCTACAATCGGCAGCGTCAAAATGGCGTAATTTTTCTGTGATAGGTTTTCATTTGATGTTTAAATAATAATATATTAATTATTGTTTAATTGTTATAAAATGTATTGGATAATGAAGAATGATCCTTTAAAAATCCTGTGAAAGGGTTGATACTTGTGCACAATAAGGGAATATGTGAAGATTTAGATGTTTTCGGTTTGTTTACCTTCAGGTAAAATTTATCAGGGACGAACTATACATTGGTTTTTTGATATAACGTAATCCGTTAATGAAATGGACGGCGTCGCATCGAAGAAATCACGTCAATATTCAATATAGAATTGTCACAGGTATACGAGTAGTATGGGCGTGTGACGTGATTTGTGTATCTTATGGACACTGCCTCGTCGTCGTCCATTGCTGGCAGCCTCCCCCAAAGTAATTCTTGGGGGGTAGTTGTGACCAATTTTACAATTGCAAAGAGTTCAACAAATTGAAACAAATGTGTTGTGTTACGGAATCGATTGAATTGGTACAAAATGCGCCCTAAGTCGTTTGTATTTTACTTTTGGAATTCCATATAAATTTAATATCCGTAACCGAAATCTGAAACTACCGGATAATCCGAAATAATTTTATATTCCATATCTGTAACTGGCATAATAATCCTTTCTAGACAAGTTAAAAATAATAATATAATAAATAATATGTATTTGGACGTCGTTAGCTGCGACAAAATGTGTGAGCCTAAAAAAATTGTAACACCTTGTAAACCATATTTTTACCAAATAAACATTATTTCATTTCATATATCCGTATCCAATCCGTATCCGATAT
The DNA here is from genome assembly GCA_905187575.2 of Celastrina argiolus. NCBI lineage: Eukaryota > Metazoa > Arthropoda > Insecta > Lepidoptera > Lycaenidae > Celastrina > Celastrina argiolus. The sequence goes on along the minus strand of LR994580.1, from coordinate 23,369,795 downwards.
TTGATATCCATAACATCCCCGGTCAATGCACATTTAAGCCATTATAAACATAATACCTGATTAGCAATAGCCGTGGTGACCGCCAGCCTCGCCTGCTCCACTAACTCCTCATTGCCGGAGATGAGCTCCGCCGCCCTCCGGTCCTCCGACTGCACGGACTCCAGCTCGGTTATTCTCTTCTCGTGGTCCTTCTTCACGTTGTGGAGTTTCTTCATAGCTTCCCTCTCCACTTGGATCGTCTGTAAGTAATGTTAGTTAAAGTAAAAAAAATATTTTAAACAAAAAAAAACCGACTTTAAAAGGTAAACTAAAAAGCAAAAAATAAATTTACTTCGCACAAAGTAATACTTATTTTCACTTAGGTAAATAAATTTATTCTATAATTTTGAAGTCGGTGCCTCGCCACTATTCTGCCCTGGTAATTAATAGAGCAGTAAGTCAGAAAAGGCGGTTGCGACAAAATGGCACTACAGCTTTATCTTCAAGTGCCATTTTTGATTTAAAACCTTTTCTGACTTACTGCTCTGTCAATTGCCAGGGCAGTATTAGTAGTTTGTTTCATAGGTAGGTTAAAGTTTACCTTTAGATCAATCTTCTGCCCTTCAAGAGCGGAGAAGAACTCGTCTACTGCTCTATCAAAACTGTCGTACTCTGTGTGCGCCTGCTGCTGGTTCTGTGTGTACAACATGGGGTGGAACTCCTGGTTGGTCAGCAAGTACGATGCCTCCTCGCCCTGGGGGTTCGGTCTTTCCTCCTTCTTCTGAATTATGTAACCCTGGTGGACAACAAATTACAGGAGAGCGTTGATTATCTGAATGTATCTGTATCTGACAACAACAACCACTGTAGTCAGATTTGTAATAGTAATCTAGGTAACAAAATAAAACGGGACGGTTATTATGTACATCTTCTAAAAGCAAAGCAATTGCAACAATTATTACTCTGGAACTTTATCATTATACTGTTATAACATTGTACTGTTATACTGAACATAGATATTAGTCCCCTTACTTGTGAAAATATTCATGCACTGTACAAGTTAAAATATATTTTCTCCATGCGTAATACCTGAGAAAAGCTACTTGAATAACATATTAAGTTAATTCAGTGCGTAAATATTTTTATTAGTAAGGAATTATTTAAAAGGGGACTGTTTAAATATGACAATTACCTTTGCCACTCTACCCCTCGCCTCCTCCATAATGGCTTCAGCTTGTTTGAGTGCGGTCGCCAACTTGTCCAAGTCCCTCTCCAGGAAGAACCCTTTGTTGGGATCCTGTACCACTTTCATATTACCTGACAAACCATTCTCCAAAAGCACATGATCTATGATTGAAGCACCATATTCTGAAAAAGCAAATACAATGTAAGTTTTTTTTTATGTAACATCAATGTAGTTTGCTATTAAGACTTAAATATTATTTTAATGTAACCCTTAAAAAAACTTGTAAAACTTGTCAAAAGTTATTGAAATAAATTAAATATAGGCTTGATAAAGCACATAAAAATAAAAAAAAGTAAACCGATAGGATAAACTGATAGGATAAGCTGATAGTAATAGATAGTAGGATTCTGTTCAATTCATTTGAAATTTAGGTTTTCATATTATGCTATTTTAACATATTGTGACTGCATCAAAACTTTCTTATTGTAAGATTTAATTAACCAAATCAAACCACAAATGAAGTATAAGCAAACATAATACAAATAGCATGCTCAACAATTACCTAAGTTAGGGTTTAAAATCTTCTTCAAATTGTCCCCTTGTTTACTTTTACTAAGTATTTCCTTGAGGGCATCATCACTTGGGGCTTCATAACTTGTCTTTGCTCTATCGAGGGGATATTTTTCTTTTACTGCAAATCTGAAATAAAATTTTTAAATGATTTAAAATAAGAAAATATTTCTTTTTGTATTTGAAACTAAAAACATTGTATTTGTCAAGGAGCACAAAAGGGTAAAAATGGGATCCCATAATTGATACTCCACTGTAGATCCGTCTAGTCTGCTACTAGGCTGTATCTTATTAAACATGATAGCTACACATTTAAAATTTTCACAGATGTATTTTCGTTGACACTATAACAAGAGATACTAAAAACAAATAAATACAAGGCCACCCACATAGAACAAACATATTTTTTGCCACTCTGAGTGTGAGATTGTTTTTTATATAATTGGTCAGATGTAAACCTTATTTTGTCTCCTTCTACATGTGGTCTCAATACATTGAGAATGGTCCAGTCACAGTCAGTCAGCACGATGTTGCCTCGATCATACAGCTCCAGTATGACATGGTAAGCAGCTTCACCCATACCAAATTGCATGTCAACAATTCTGTCAATGCCTATTTGGCTCAGCTTCTCCAGGCGTTTGTTCTTCAGATGTTTTCTCAGCTAAAAAGCAGATATATTTAAAGACATGAATGAATAAAGGTGATATTTTGCAAAATTCATATTTTGTAACATATTAAGTACATGAATCTAAAGAACTGTCTTTAGAATTAATGTACTTAATATGTTACAACATATCCTCAAATGTTTCAGCCATAATTTAAACTCAATTTTCACGATTAATAATTTTGCCACATAAAGTTTATACACTCATGTCTTCATCTATTACTACATGTTGCTTTTGTATTCCCCAAAAGCTAATCCTATGTGATAGTAGCCTTACTTGTGTTAGGTACTCAATGTCTATCCTAATAGTATCAAATGTATGTGTGTTTTTAGTGTGTATTCAATGCTAATCAACAATTAAATATTTCAACTTTACTTATTATTTTAGATTTCTTACTGTGTGGTCAATCAAAACTTTTTTTTTGTTGTTACCAAATGAAATAAAAAAATAGTAAATTTTACCTTCATCGTAAAGCCAGATGGTGCTACATTTTTGGGCCACTCAAAGTGTGTTGTATGAAATCTGTTTCCTGACTCTAATAACAAGATGGACTTTTCCTCGGACCTCTGAAGTCGTATTATATATGATCTGTTGTCAATATCATACACCTGATTCACTCTCATGCCAATCAACCTGAAATAATAAGAAATTACTCAATAGTTTTAAAATAAAACCATTCTAGATCAGAAATGTTACTAATTGCTAGGTACTTAATGTAATATATAAAAAATAAAACAAATAAGAGGAAAACTAAAACAGGTTAAATAGTTTTAAAATTTTAGATATTATACCTTTGTAACTCCGTCACCATACAAACTATATCGTACGTATTAAAGCGCGTCTTCATCTTGAAAGTTTAAGTAAACATTTACCAAGAAATTCTTCTTTATTAGTTAAAAAGCTTAGAAATCTTTCATGTTTTGGCGAAATAAATTTATTTCAGATTTTCCGACGTGGAGGGGGTCAGTGGGGGTGTTTTGACAGTCGCAGCTGACATATATGCCAAAAAAGCGTTTTTCTTTAAAATAAAAACGGTAAAGACTTACAAGGTTTGGGAAACAACACGATAAATAATTATAAAGTAGTATAGGTACGTTTTTCAAAATTATATACCTATAAAATGTTAAAATATTTTTTCGATGCAAGTAATGATTATAAATGGTTGTATCATTTAAATATTTATATATTCCATATATATTATATTGCTGAGTATCCTGGGCATAAAACATACAGTTAAACTTTTATTATATTTGTAAGCTTTGTTTTATTTTTTATATTTTACAAATATTAAATATTATTTTTCCTACTAGGTCAGTTTTAGTTTTGACTTCGTCCTAAAGCTGTTTTACCTAAGAAAAAAATCTTTATTACCATAGACAATTCTGACTTTGTGATCTGTCAAGTATGTGTCAAGTGGTCGTGGTCCCACGACAATGGCATTATTATTAACGTAAATAAAACTAAATGTATGCATATTTGTTCACCTTATCTTCGATGCACTAGTCGATTACCTAATATAGTAGGGCATACCTATGAATGTATGCATAACAACGGTTTAACGTGTAACTGTGCGAGCATTGAAGTGGTGGGAGAGTATCGATATTTAGGCCTAATTATTGATTCATGTTTCTCATGGAAAACACAGGTACAAATATTATGTCATAAACTTAGAGTGGTACTCGTTAAATTTCATTATCTTAGTTTAATATTGGACAGGGGAACGCTATATACCGTTTATTATGCGCTAATCGAATCATTGATATCTTATGGATTGACTAGTTACGGTCGTACCTTTAAAACTTATTTGGACAGAATTAAGTTGCTACAGATAAGATTTATGAAATTTCTGGTTAGCAAAGAAACTAAACGACGCTGTAAAAGTTCGGATTACGTACAGTTATTTTCAGAATGTAAGATATTACCAGTCCATGAGAGGTTAATGTTGTCGATAGCTGCGGAACAATGGAATAGTAACAAGTTTATGACATATATAACACGAACAAGGCCATATAGAAACAAAGATTATGATTTATTTATTGTGCCCAGTTGTAATAATTACTATGGTGAAAGAAATAGAAATCATTTAGTACCGAAAATATTAAATAAACTACCTATATATATGATAAGAAATATGAATATAATAACGAAGCATGCCTTTACGAGAGAAATAAAAAAGTTCTTATTAACTATGTGCACAGGATCGATTGTCTAGTGTTGGTGTCCCACAACGCACTCACACATGTTTTGTATAGTATGTGTGATTGCGCTGTGTGCGACATTGATGTATTGATGGATGAAATTGGTTGGATAATATTATAGCGGATGGATAGGTAGAAATATTTTTATATCTATTTATCTGCTATAATTTAGTCACTTTAATTAGCTGTAGCTGTAATAATACAATTATTAATAATCCGAGTTTCTTACGCCGGTTCTTCTCGGCGGACTAGGCTTGAACTTTGAACCTGTGGTTATCTATTTTGTTGATTGTTCTAACACTGTTTATTTTATTTGTAATCACCTATAAAAAAAAATGTATTAGATAAAGTGAGCTAGATCTGCCAACAAACTGCTATACAGTTTGGCAGACATTAGTTGTATATAATAGTTGTTATTGTTTCTGAATAAATACTTTTTTCATTTTCATTTCATTTTTTTCAGTAGTGTTTAGTAAACACTCCATTTAGAGGTTATATTATTTCTATAAACATTACAAAACAATTTGTTCAGCAATTTAATTAAGATGGTTATGGAAGATGAGAAGGACTTTAAACTGAAACCTCTAAAGTGTGAACTGAACTATCTTAGTAAATCAGATGGATCTGCTATCCTCTCACAAGGTTAGGTATTAACATTATTAAAAAAAAAAAGTATTAACTTATTTTTTTAAGGAATTCATAATAATAATAACTACTTGATTCATACTTGTTACGTAGCTCGTCAGTACCTAAATCCAATTAATTTTAACTGAAAAAAGTATCAATTTTAATATTGTAAATAATTACTAATTTCAGGTGAAACTGTAGTTGTGGTCAGTGCAAATGGTCCGCTGGATATCAAGACAACAAGTCAAAGTATAGAGAAGGCAACAATTGATGTACTGTTTAGTACTAAAGGTGGCAAGCCATCTGTAGCAGATAGGTAAAGTATCTTTTAAATTATGATTATATATGTTTATCTTTTAAACACAAAACTTTTTTTGAAGGTCAATTTTCAAAATAAATTACAATTACTATTTACCACCTTCTTAATCCGACTCATCAAATAGTGTTTATCTACGGAAATAACAGAAAATGTTTGAAAATAGATAATTCCCAATACATTAATAATATAATTGAAATATACTTCTAAATTAAGCAATTCTTTTTACTTTGGTGTTTAAAAAAAAGTTTTATATAAATTACAGATACAAAGAGAATGTGATAAAGCAAACATGTGAGACTGCAATACTGGGTTGTTTGTATCCGCGCACAGGGATCACCATCACAATACAGGAGCTAGAGGACTATGGAGGGGTATGTAGGCTAGATGTAGTTGTTACTGGCACTACTACATTAAATCCCAGTCATATGTGAGGCTTAGAAACTAAACATTATGTAAATTTTATGATGTCTATAGTCTGTGCGGCAACAAATATCCTTGCTCGCCGCAAGAATGAGCGAGTGTAACAATATTTGTTACACCGAAAATGTAGAATTGATGAAGGCTCACTTAGATGTAAATGAGACAAATGGACTGTATTAACATAACCTATATTCAATTTCAATTTCAATTTCAAAACCTTTATTTGCTGATTAGATTACATGAAAATTAATTTATATATAATAGTATAGTATTTATGTTAGATCAGCGTGTCCTTTTGACACAAAGGCCTCCTCTGTTTCCTTCCATCTTAGCCTGTCCATTGTTAATCGGACCCATAGTGGGCCAACAACCTCTCTCATATCATCTGACCATCTCATTTTTGGTCTTCCTCTTTTCCTTTTTGCATTGAGCCTCGGTACCCATTCCGTCATCCTATTTGTCCATTTTTCTTTGCTTCTCATCATATGGCCTGTCCATCTCCATTTTGCAGTATTCGTTTTTTCCACTACATCCTCCCATTTTGTTATTTTCCTAAGATCTCTAGCTCTTTTTTTGTCCTTCTTGGTAAAACCCAATATGCTCCTTTCCATTGATCTTTGGCAACATCTAAGTTTTTGGAGTTGTTTTCTTGTAGCAGTCCAGGTTGGGCATCCATATGTTAGTATAGGCAGAATGCAGGTGTTAAAAACTTTTCTTTTAATTGCTATGGAGTATTGGTTGTTTTTTAGGATGTCTTTTAGTGACCAAAACCGTCTCCAAGCATTGGTTACTCTACGGTCCAGTTCCTGGTCCATTTGGTCACTAAAGGATATAAGTTGTCCTAGATAAATATAAGTTTGAACATATTCCACACTTTCCCCATCGACACTTATTTTGGTCTCAAGACGGTTGGTCATGACTTTGGTCTTGGATTTGTTCATGGTTAGCCCCACCGTCTTGCTCCTATCTGCTAGATCTTGGATCATGTTTTGTAATTCCCTGGGTGATTCAGCTATCAGAACTATGTCATCTGCGAACCTTAAATGGTTTATTTTGATTCCATTTATATTTATTCCGAATTTGTCCCACTCAAGACTTTTAAATATTTCCTCCAGGACGCAGACGAACAGCTTTGGCGAGAGCGGGTCACCCTGGCGGACTCCTCTTTTTATAGGAAACAGTTCGCCTAGGGACTCTGTCTTTATTTGGGCACAGCTGTCGCAATACACATTTCTGATAATTCTAATATATTTACCCTCTATACCTTGGTTCTTCAGTGCTTGCCATATGTATGTATGTTCTAAGGAATCAAAGGCTTTGTTGAAATCGATAAAGGCCAGGTACACAGGGTAGCTAAATTCTTGGCATTTCTCAATAAGTTGTTTCAGTGCGTGCATGTGGTCTAGAGTGGAATATCCGGATCTGAAGCCTGCCTGCTCGATTGGTTGTTGTTCGTCCAATTTCATTGTTATGCGGTTTAGAATAATTTTCGCAAAGACTTTGTATATATTGGACATAATACTTATTGGGCGATAGTTTCCAATGTCATCTTTATCCCCTTTTTTGTGGATCAATATTATGTAGCTTTTTGTCCATTGTTTAGGAATATATTCGGTTTTAAGGATAATATTGAATAGGTCTGTTAGGTCAGATAGAGCGTTGGGAAGTCTAGCTTTTAGTATTTCATTGTTTATGTTATCTGGGCCTGGGGCCTTTTCATTTTTTTGGGTTGATACAGCATATGCTATTTCCCTTGCTAGAATTATTGGAATATCATCCTGGTCCGTTTCTAAGTCAGGTTCAGTCTGCTGGTCAATATTACATGAGTACAGTTTTCTGTAATACTCTGTAGCGGTTTCCAATATAGACTTCCTATTAGTTGTTTGTTTTTTGTCCTTAGTTTTCATTTTTGGTATCCAGGTTTTACTTTCATTGAGTTCTTTCAAGGCTTTTTTAATGCCTCCTGTTTTATTAATATGGTGGGTGATACAAGCTATTTTCCTTTGGTTTTTGTCCTTTTTTATATTGTTACTAATTTTCTTGCTTATGTTTGTTATTTCTTTAGCAGTTTCCTTGCAATGTTTGTTTTTTAGAAGTTCTTTTCTTCTCAATATTAGGTCTCTGGTTGTCTGGCTTAATGTTTGTCTTTCTTTTGATATTCCCCTGGTGGCTCTAAACATATTCATAATTCTCTCATCATAGATTTCTTGAACTCTGTTGATGGAACTAGCGTACTGGTTTTCGCTGGGATGAGTTTGCAGATGGTTTTGGTGGTGGGGGTTTTGGTTGTAGTGTTTCCGTGTTTTTTTATTTTCTTTGTAATTTAAGGCTGCTCTTACCATTCGGTGATTAGTGTAAAAGTTAAGTTGATTGAGAATCTTAAGGTTGTTAAACGCTTTTGGCTGATTGCTGGCTATGTGGTCGATTTCATTGCGATGGTTTCCGTTTGGAGATTGCCACGTCCACTTCTTTGATGGTTTTCCCTTGAAAAAGCTACTTAGGAGTGCTAGGTTGTTTTCTTTAGCCAAGTTAACCAGTCTTTGCCCATTTGCATTTCTTGAACCAATCCCGTGCTTACCAATGGTTAGCTCTTCGCCTTGTCTTTGTTGGCCAATTTTAGCGTTAAAGTCGCCCATTACTATAAGGTTTTTATATGAGGTTTCTAGTATAGAGGATAGTTCATCGTAGAAGTTGTTCTTTGTTATGTCATCAGCAGATTCTGTTGGAGCGTATGCTTGGATGATAGTCCATGGGTGAGCATATCCTGGTAAGTTTATTTTTAGAACTGCAATTCTTTCGCAGATGCCTTTAAATTCTATGATGTTCTTTTTCAAGGATTTTTTTATAATAAACCCGACTCCATATAGTCCCTTTGTCTCTCCTATGTAGCACAGTATAAAATCATCATATTCCAGCATTTCATTTCCCAATCTGCGTACTTCGCTTAAGCCCAGGATATCCCAATTTACAGTTTTCAGAGCAGTGTATAGTTCATCAAGCTTCTCGCTAGTTCTTAGTGTAAGAGTATTTAGAGTTGCTATGTATATATTTGAAGTTCGTTTATTATGTTTTGTTCTTGATGGAAGGTGAGGGTGGTGGTCGCTATCCCCACGATGACCAATCGGCTTGGGGAGTTTATATTTGTTGGTTATGTTTGTTATTTTTAAATTTGTTGGTTTTGGTGTTTGGCTGCTGTCTATTTTCAGTTTTTTGCCGTTCCTTTTCCCTCCGGTTTTTGTCCTTTGGTCATCTTAGCTGGGTGTATAGTAATACCCTGAGTTCTGCTACCATTGCTGGAGGGTGTAGTCGGTGGGGAGGATGGAACTCTTTTTCTCTTTCCATGTTCTGTTTTATCTTGTATTACTAACTTTCCATTTTTAATAAAGGCATTTTTCCCAGCTTCTTTGGCTTCTTTTAGTTTGGGCACTAGGGATTTGTTAGCCTCTAGCTCTTCTTTCGTTAGGTCTTCGGACACATATACACCTTCGGGCAGGTGCTTTCTGTTTTTAAGAATCTCGTTTCTACGCCAATTTAATGTGAGGCATATTTTTATTGGTCTTGTTCTGTTCCCGACTATTTTTCCAATCCTATATAGTTTGTTTATTTCCCATATGTCCCAATTGTGTGCGTCTTCTCGATCACCGTTGGATTTGTTCAGTAAATCAATGACCATGTTTTTCATTTCTGTTGTGCTTCTTTCCTTTTCTTCGACCCCATAAAGTATAATGTTGTTTTTCCTCGTCTCTAAATCTAAAAACTTTATTTTAGACTTCAAGGTCTCCACTTCGCTTCTCAATAATTCATTTTCATGTTTTATTGGTATTAAATGCTCTTCAAGTGTTTTAGAAAAGGTTTCGGTTATAACTTTAGTTTGAATCATATTTTGTTTTTCCATTTCCTCCTTCATCTTCGACCAAAGCAATTTCATTTGTTCCTCCATTTGACTTTCTTCTTCTTTTTTCAATGTGAAGTTAGGAAATGTATAGTAGTGGCAACACCGGCTCGATTGTATGAGATTTGGTATCCGTCTATATAGTCTGTCCGGTGACGTATGTCTATACCCGGAAGTTAGTATTACCAACTGCAGCACTTTATAAATGGACAATGAGGTTATGTGGTATATGTAGCTATAGGGATATATGGTCACTGCACTCGCTTTCGGGCGTTTTTTTCCCTATAATACGAAATGTTTTTCACAAACTATTTGCAATTTGGTTGCCACTACACTTCATTAGCAAATGTCTTTAGTTTTCTTCTTTAAAAGGACACTATTTTCACTTGATTTGTATTTAAATGTACGAGGTTTTTCACTTAGCAGTTTACTTGACAGCTGTCAAACCGGAAATTATATATATTTATTTAACTTTAAGTTTTCAAAGTAATTCCCGTGTGCTCGCACATTGAGGATAAGAAGCAGAGTGGCGAACAGCGCAGCCGAGTTTTTTCGGTCGGCCGTGAGCCGACGCTTATTAATATTACAAAAAGGGTGGGAAGCGGATGGACGAGGACTGACAAAAGTCGGAGTAGTTGGCGATCATTAATTGGAGAGACCTATGTTCAACAGTAGATGGCAATAGGCTGATGATAATGATGATGGGTGGCGATAATGAAAATACTATGACAAAAGTTATTACATTTTAAATACCATTTTTCAATTGTTTCAGTTACTGACATGTGCGATAAACTGTACTTGCCTGGCGCTCCTCAATTCCGGCGTGTCGATGCGACATTTGGTGGCAGCGGTGGGATGCGCCGTGGATGAGGTCGGTGACCTTGTACTCGATCCCAGCTACGCCCAAGTGCAGAGCGCTAAAGCGTTATTGTATTTTGTGTTTGATAATCGAGATAAGAATCTTGTTACTGGTAAGTAAATTTTATATGTTACATAATTTTTTGAAGGTAAGTGTTGGAGACTGCGTAAAATTAAAAACAACCCACCGTGAAGGTAAACTGAAGTGTATGTTGCACAACCGCGCAGGTTTCTGAACAGTAGTACTGTATATGCAGTACCAGCTCAAGTTAACCTGACAGGTATATCTGTGCAGGCAAACCTGTGAAAAACCTTAACACGTATGGATAGCTTAAGGTGCCAATCATTAATAATAGCCAGACATTCTTAGAACGATAAAACAATTACGTAATTGTAGGGAACTAGCTGATCCGTGCCCACTTCGTTGAGCGCATAAACAGTTTTACTTGTGATGAAATGCAATTACATCTATTGCGGTACCCGCAACGATATTTTAGTAATTTTTAAATTAAAGAAGTGTCGTACACTCTTTTTGAACCCCTTAGGTATTGAATTCACAAAAAGGGATTCAGCATAATCCATCATGATGATTTATTAAGATTATCATTATTAAGAACTTACGAACGAAACGCAACGTTTCATTAACATACGTTTGAAATCAGAGAACTTCCATAATAACTTTGCACGCCTGTTTTATCCATATAAATATATTTCGGGAAATATATTGTAGTTGATTCAAAACAATAACATATTCCGTATTGGGAAACTTTTTGCAGGTTTCACAGAGGGCAGGTTTAGCGAGCACACGTACGAGGAGGCGATGGCGCGGTGCCGCCTCGCCAGCGAGCTCGTGTTCAGCTTCTACAGGGACGTTGTCACCACCTACTCTAATGTTATTTAATTAAACTTTATATACACTTACGTCTTGTCAATTTAAACATTTTGTACATCAAAATCACCTTTGAACTGGATTACCACTTAAATATTTAATGGTTACACTGTTGGTCTATATTTAAACGTAAATAGTTTATATGGGCTCAAGCATACATCAATACAACCAAGGGGCCTTACTCTCCAAACTGATTCGATTTTGATTCAGATTCGATCGTGCCGCGTACTCCCGAATAAATTGACGTGTGTCTATTTTGATTCTCAGTTGATTGATTTGGTCGGGAGTACAAAAAGTTACGGTGTAACGATTTTCTTTATCCTGGTTAGTTTCAAAGAAATCTACCAAATAAAATACCAAAAGTCAACCGATGCGATTCTCGAGTGTGTCAGGAGTAAGCCTGCTGTACAAAATCTATACGAATAAACCAAATACCATATTTTCTACTATACCAACTAGAATACTAGTAAATTTTTACCCGATAACGCCTCCGTGGTCAAGTGGTTCAGAGCTTCGCTCTGGACCCGGTCGTGGGTTCGATTCTCACGTTTGAACAACAAAAAATGTTGTTTTCAAGTTTGGTTTGACAATGAAGGCTGATTACCTGATTGTCTGACAAGAAAGATGATCTATGCGTCGGATGAGCATGTCCTGTGCAACAGGCACAGGACATGCTTCTCTCGCTAGTCGTGTCGGTTTACCGTCCCACTTCGTTATGAGAGTAAAAGAAAGAGTGAGTGTCTTTGTGTATTGCGCACACACTTGGGCACTATAAAATAACTCCTGCGTAGCTGGCCTGGTTTCAATGAAATCGGCTACCGACACCGAAATCGGTGAGGGGAGCTATTATTATAATGATTTTGTTAGTGATGCTACATAAAATGTTTATTTCAACGCAGGGCTCTGACTACTGATCAGCAGAATTACTCCCGACACAATCGATAATCGAATAAGTTCGATCTCAACGCCTTTTGGTATTTATTTGGTGGATTACTTTGAAACTAAACCAGGATTAAAAAAATAGTTAGATCGTAACTTTTTGTACTCTTTTTGACCATGTCAATTGAGTGAGAATCAAAATAAACAAACGTCAATTTATTCGGTACGCGGCACTATCGAATCTGAATCAAAATCGAATCAGTTTAAAGAGTAAGGCCTGGGGCCTTACTTTCTAAGCTGATTCGATTTTGATTCGATTTTGTTTAAAGAAAGTCGATATAATAGATTGGGTAACTTAGACTACTTATAAGTTATAATATAAATTAAAGGCGGGTTAAAGTTTCTGTAAAACGTGGTTACCTATATAAGTACCTATCTACTATCAGTAGCAAAGAATTGGCGGTAAAAAAAGTGATCGACGCGTCTCATGCAAATGCCAGAAGAAACTCAAAGGCACCGTCCGCGCCGCCATTTATTTGTCCCGCAAAGGTCCCGCCGTTGATGTCGACGAATGTTTTTTTTTTCTATTTACCGGCGCGTTATTTGCATTGTGTTCGTAGCATACGACTTGTATCAATACATGTTTACAGGATTCTTAAAAAATGTTAATCCATTCGCATATCATAATGGCACAGTAGTTCAATTAAGTAGTTAATATCGTATTATATAATATACTAGCTGACCCGTGCTCACTTCGTTGAGCATAGAAACCGTTTAAACCTTCCCTAGACTTCCACGAATATTTCAAGACCAAAAATAGCCGAATCGGTTCAGCTGTCCTCGAATTTTAGCGAGACTAACGAACAGCAATTCATTTTTATATATTACGCCGCCCGACCCCCGGCCGGCCGCCGGCCGCGGGTCGGTACCGCCGCGGCGCAAACAACTACGACCCTGCATTTTAAATTTGTAATATCTTCGGTAATATTCGCTTAAATTACATGCTGTAAAAAGCATATTGATCTATAATAAATGCACAATTTATTTAAGGTACTTAATTGGATAAGGATTAATTCTGTATTGTTTGAAATCACTTCGTAAATAACCATTTTTTAGTAAAGGATAATAATGGTTATGGTGGGTTATCCCTAAGAGATAGACATATACCATCGCGGACTTTTTTGTTGGACTTTTTAAGGTAAACAATACTGTAGTAAATTATTTTGGTCTATCTCGTAGGGTTCAGCCAGCGTTTGCAATATAAGCGCAAAAAACGTGCTTATTTACGACATCACATTAGAAACCTTTAAATTTATCAGTGTTCCTTTACTATATTATGCATTTATTATACATACATACCTTCCTTAAGAATCACTCTATCTATTAAAAAACCGCATCAAAATCCGTTGCGTAGTTTTAAAGATCTAAGCATACATGCATACATACAGCGAAAGCGACTTTGTTTTATACTATGTATTGATCTAGCAGTTAATATACTGTATAATAATACTTTAGGGCATGTATGGGTTCCATACCTTTATAGAGTTTACTGTGAAAGAACCAGCGCTGAAGCAGGTTCTTTTTATTTATTGTATGAGCAAATTTACGATGTCTGATTGAAACATGAAAGTCAAAAGTAAATCTTTCAGCGCGGGTACTTTCACAGTTTACTCCACATATGAATTAGGAGGCACATCCACATACACACCCTAAAGTATTATCATTTATTTATTTTATACCTTGTATAGATACTTAAAAAACCTAATAGTTCAGTAACCTACTTAGTAATCAACACCTAGTATGCTTAACAATCAATATAGAGCAACAAATAACATGACCGTATCGTACTTACACCAAGACCGAAATAGACCTCAACTATGTACCTACCTATCCTACCTATGATATATTATTTGAAACCTAGTCTAATAATGTCGGATCTTAGTAGTTAAGGCGCTACGATGGATCAAAAATACCTACATACACATACTGCCGAAATTATTCGTTTTCAATTATGCCGAAGGAAATCATCACTTTTCTGGAGGCACGGTCGTGCCCCCGTCAAGACGAGCCAAGCGAAGCGCAAGGGCACTACCTACCTTTTCTCGAAAGGTTTCGTCGTATTTTTGAACTCCCATAACTTTGCTTTGGAAGATGCTAAATAGTTGAAAATTTCAACATATAATGACACCAGTAAATACATGAATTATACAAAGTTTGAATGTCGTAGCTATTATACTTTAGATTTTATCGATGTGTAAAAACCCCTGATTTCGTCACTGACTCATTTATAGATCATCAAAATTCTTAGGTTACTTCCGGAAATCTTAGAAAGCTGAAGTTATGTATGTAAGCTGTTATTGCTACAAAAACAAAAAAAATAAATATTAAAATATAAATGCCGCCATTTTGAATCCAATATGCTGGACCACCATATTGGATTCAAAAGGATGTTTATTATAAGGATCTGATGATCTTTAATTTATAAAAGGAATATAATATACAAGTACATAAAAAACCTACGACCTACTTTTTGTAGGACCAATAATCGTTCAGAATTTTGCTCCATATAATTTATGTCCGACTTTATGTATGTTGAGTGCGTTGCACTACTGCAATCAGTATATTATATTCTATTATTCATCTACAAAAAGTCGGTCACCAATTATTAATCGGTGACGGACTTTTTACCGAAGAAAAATATATTATTATATTATTATTTATGAGAGGAAAATTTGTTTTTTATCCACTAATTTAAAATTAGCGCGAATATACAGGCAGCTAATAGTTGTAAATTGCTGTCGGTCACAAAATAACTGTCGGTGTATGGAACAGATTCGGCACAAGCTCCATCTGTTGTTAAATTTCTTTTCTGTAAAGTTCTTTGTATGCATAGCATTATTATAATGTGATTTGTAAGAAACTAGCTTGTCAGTGACTCAAAATATTCTATAGAATTCCTTGTGCTAGTAAGTAGTAACCATCATCACTACTACTATTAGTTATAAGGTACTGTTAAAAATACTAGCTGGTATTAGCTAATATTAGCACAGGGCGTCGGCAGGCGTCGCGGCGCTCGGTGTCGCGACGCTGGGCGTCGTGGCGCTGGGCGTGGTAGGCGTCGCGGCGCTGGGCGTCGGTACGCGTCGCGGCGTTCGGCGTCGCGGTGCTGGGCGTCGGCAGGCGTCGTGGCGCTGGGCGTCGGTAGGCGTCGCGGCGCTGGGCGTCGGTAGGCGACGCGGCGCTGGGCGTCGTCAGGCGTCGCGGCGCTGGGCGTCGGTAGGCATCGCGGCGCTGGGCGTCGTGGCGCTGGGCGTCGGTAGGCGTCGCGGCACTGGGCGTCGGCAGATATCGCGGCGCTGGGCGTCGGTAGGCGTCGCGGCGCTGGGCGTCGTTAGGCGTCGCGGCCCTGGGCGTCGTTAGGCGTCGTGGCGCTCGGCGTCGCGGCGCTGGGCGTCGGCAGGCGTCGCGACGCTGGGCGTCGGCAGGCGTCGCGACGCTGGGCGTCGGTAGGCGTCGTGGCGCTGGGCGTCGGCAGGCGTCGCGGCGCTGGGCGTCGCGACGTTGGGCGTTGGTAGGCGTCGCGGCACTGGGCGTCGTGGCGCTGGGCGTGGTAGGCGTCGCGGCGCTGGGCGTCGGTACGCGTCGCGGCGTTCGGCGTCGCGGTGCTGGGCGTCGGCAGGCGTCGTGGCGCTGGGCGCCGCGACGCTGGGCGTCGGTAGGCGTCGCGGCGCTGGGCGTCGGTAGGCGTCGCGGCGCTGGGCGTCGTCAGGCGTCGCGGCGCTGGGCGTCGGTAGGCATCGCGGCGCTGGGCGTCGTGGCGCTGGGCGTCGGCAGGCGTCGTGGCGCTGGGCGTCGGCAGGCGTCGCGGCGCTGGGCGTCGGTAGGCGTCGGTAGGCGTCGTGGCGCTCGGCGTCGCGGCGCTGGGCGTCGTAGGCGTCGCGACGCTTGGCGTCGGTAGGCGTACGGTGCTGGGCGTCGGCAGGCGTCGCGGCGCTGGGCGTCGGTAGGCGTCGCGGCGCTGGGCGTCGGTAGGCGTCGCGGCGCTGGGCGTCGTTAGGCGTCGTGGCGCTCGGCGTCGCGGCGCTGGGCGTCGTGGCGCTGGGCGTCGGTAGGCGTCGCGGCACTGGGCGTCAAGGAATATAGTCGTAAAGGAATATAATATACAAGTACATAAAAAACCTACGACCTACTTTTTGTAGGACCAATAATCGGTCAGAGTTTTGCTTCATATTACTTTATTTATGTCCGACTTTATGTATGTTGAGTACGTTGCACTACTGCAATCAGTATATTCTATTATTCATCTAAATGATGAAAAATATATACTTATTTATGAGAGGAACATTTGTTTTTTATCCACTTATTTAAAACTAGCTGTGCCCGCGACTTCGTACGCGTGGAAAAGTGATTTAGGGCAGCAGTTCAAATACATTTTTAGTTTATGAACACTGTCGTTTAGATATTTAAAATCACTAATTTATAGTAATGCTTCGTTATACACGGTATTAGACGTGCATAGGCAAAAGAAGTAGGCCGATGGAGTAATAATAATAGTTTACTGTCAAATAGTGGCCGTTTTTGTCGTAAATGTTTTGAGGTATTTTTTCTATGAAAATGCTAACAATTCCTACTACCGACTTCAAAAAAAAGGAGGATGTTCTCAATTCGTCTGTATGTATAATATTTTTTTTCTTTTATGCGAACGGGACTACTTGATAGTACGCTCATATACGCGACGAAGATCTCTGTACTGAGATTTGTATGGACTTTACGCCGCAGCGACTGCAGACGATGATCGTTTTCACACCGACGCTGCGCTGCTGGCGCCGAGCGCCAACTTTTTTAAAAGTCTACTCTCGGTGCGCAATTCCGACTCGGACTTGCCCGGTTTTTTATTTATTAATTACCTACGCTAACAAACATGTAGCCTACTTTGGGACTTTACGGTTAAAGTACTAACTTCCTTTATACGACAAAATAACAAAAGTCCAAAAGAAAGAAAAAACCCAAGCCGTACCTAGCATGAAAACTAATAAATAAAAATATCATGAAAAACATAAATCTTACTTATATTTATATTGACATAACTTTTCTAATTTACATGTACCTATGACATCTCATTCATATCTTGAAAACAAACTATCCTACGCCTATACTTTATTAATCGTATTTGCAAAACCTAAGTATAATAATAAATTACTTCGCACAAAGTAATAATTATTTTCACTTGTACTGGAAAATAAGTATTACGTTGTGCGAAGTAAATTTAATTGTTCCTTTTAGTTTACCTTTTGAAGTCGTTTTTTTTTTGTTTAAAACTATTTAATTTTCAGATTTTTAGTGATGGGTATCAGACGACGATTCAATATATATATATATATATATATATATATATATATATATTGAGCAGAGGTAGACTTTTTCTCTTTCTACTATTTTTTTTTATCTAATCGTTTTTGTTTTTCATTTTCCGTCCTCAAATAATCGTCGTCTGATACCCATCACTAAAAATCTGAAAATTAAATAGTTTTAAACAAAAAAAAAAACGACTTCAAAAGGTAAACTAAAAGGAACAATTAAATTTACTTCGCACAACGTAATACTTATTTTCCAGTACAAGTGAAAATAATTATTACTTTGTGCGAAGTAATTTATTATTATACTTAGGTTTTGCAAATACGATTAATAAAGTATAGGCGTAGGATAGTTTGTTTTCAAGATATGAATGAGATGTCATAGGTACATGTAAATTAGAAAAGTTATGTCAATATAAATATAAGTAAGATTTATGTTTTTCATGATATTTTTATTTATTAGTTTTCATGCTAGGTACGGCTTGGGTTTTTTCTTTCTTTTGGACTTTTGTTATTTTGTCGTATAAAGGAAGTTAGTACTTTAACCGTAAAGTCCCAAAGTAGGCTACATGTTTGTTAGCGTAGGTAATTAATAAATAAAAAACCGGGCAAGTCCGAGTCGGAATTGCGCACCGAGAGTAGACTTTTAAAAAAGTTGGCGCTCGGCGCCAGCAGCGCAGCGTCGGTGTGAAAACGATCATCGTCTGCAGTCGCTGCGGCGTAAAGTCCATACAAATCTCAGTACAGAGATCTTCGTCGCGTATATGAGCGTACTATCAAGTAGTCCCGTTCGCATAAAAGAAAAAAATATTATACATACAGACGAATTGAGAACATCCTCCTTTTTTTTGAAGTCGGTAGTAGGAATTGTTAGCATTTTCATAGAAAAAATACCTCAAAACATTTACGACAAAAACGGCCACTATTTGACAGTAAACTATTATTATTACTCCATCGGCCTACTTCTTTTGCCTATGCACGTCTAATACCGTGTATAAAGAAGCATTACTATAAATTAGTGATTTTAAATATCCAAACGACAGTGTTCATAAACTAAAAATGTATTTGAACTGCTGCCCTAAATCACTTTTCCACGCGTACGAAGTCGCGGGCACAGCTAGTCTTATATAAAAATCGTTCGACAGTCGATAGCGCGATGCAGTTGCCTAACAGTGACATCTATATTTAGAACTGTGAAACATCTAAACACAAACATATTTTAACAGTCGATAACGTTTTATAATGATTATAATAAACGAAAAACAAACGTTACATAAAACTCCAAATGCGTAGATTTTTTTAAGTCTAAAATTGTAAAAACTTCGATACTCAAAGAAATTTGTGACCCAAAATTAAGTACTTAATCGACTTTTAATTATTGATTTGCGCATGGCTTAATTTTATAAGTTTCAATATTACACGATCACTTTATTTATACAATTTTAGTTATTACGCCTCCGTGGTCTAGTGGTTTAGAGCCTGGCTCTCGACTGTGGTCGTCGTGGGTTCGATTCCCACGTTGGAAACACGTTTTAGTTTGGTTAAGACAAGGCAGGCTGATCACCTAATTGTCTGACAAGAAAGATGATCCATGCATCGGATGGGCATGTAAAAAGTCGGTCCTGCGCTTGATCTCCCGCCAGTCGTGTCGGTTATCCGTCCCAGTGGGTTACGAGAGTGAAGAAAAAGAGGTCACGTTTATCACGTTTTAATTGAAATGTAGAGTAAGTGAAGCTAAGCCTAGTAGTAAAGTAAGGGCGCATAGATCAAGAACTTTGGTTCTACATGAGATTTGTCCACTTTTTGATAGATTTTGATCAAGGTGCTTGTAGATTTAGGGCGAGTAGTCTTTAGAGCTTGGCTTTATACGATATCTGATAACTTTTTCACATGGTAAGTCTATATAGACTCGTCTTGGCAACATTTTTACATGAAAATGTTTTTGGTGGGATTACTATTGTCGTGTACTTAGTCGGGTACTATGGCGACCAATAGTAAAATGTGATGATTAGTGATTACGTCTTACTGATTGTAGTACGTAGGTACAACGCACACATCATACAAGAAGCCAGTCATGATGACGACACAATCTGCGATAAAATCGGAGTAGTAATCGGCTAACCAATAATAGGCAAAATAGAACTTAATAAAAAAAAAGTGCATTTTTGAAATCTGAAACTGCACTTTAAAATATACCTAATCATGAATTATTATGACACCATCTCGAACGACGTGGATTACGCCCAATGGCAACCCCACACTGGGCTCATCTGTAGGTACCTACTTCATTATCTACTTTGTGCTACTAGGTAGGTCTTTATCTTAGTTCTCAAATATGTCCTAGTAATTTCGCGCCATAAAGTGCTTAGACGACTACATTTTATTACTGCCCACTTTGCGATATCAAGATAGGCTCTTACTTTATCCAGACTGTAGCAGTGTCTAAGTATGTAAGTCGATAAAGCACCGTTTTTATGAGTACAAGTTCAAGTAGGTTGTACTGCGCGTAGGTACAGTCGGGTCACCGACGATTTACAATTTTAGGAACCTTACTGCCGTAATTATAAGGTCGAAATGTATTAAAACGAGGACGTCCGCGACTGTAGCTGTACCCCACATGGGGCCACCGCCCGCAAACACCGTGATCTGCGTTTTAGAATATTCCACAATGTTTTATTTCCTTAATAAATTGCATGTTTTATTAATATGTACGTCGACCAACTACTGGAGGTACATGTAGTCATTAGTTATAATATTTAATTGGAGTCCAATTACCAATAAGTAGATATAACTAATACCTAAGTATCTAGGTTATTCTCGGCGGCTCCAAAATATTTATATGAGATTTAAATATTATTCTGTTACAGGATAACTGCTGATATAGTTGAATATAATATAATTGAACACACTGCAACCTTTGAATAATAACGGTGTTACAAGAATGGAACTTTAATAATGTAGTAAAACTAAAATGATGCAAGACGCTAGGTGGTCGTGTCCATCTATATCGCGTTATATGATCGAGCTCCGTCAATTAAATCCCTTCAATAATTATACAATAACCCCGTCGTAGAAAAACTGAAGACCAAACACGTGTTATTTCGTAATTACGCCAACTTTTAAATGCCTCAATAATAACATGCGTCTTTAATTGCGGCAACCTGCGGTCTTAATTTTAAAAGCGCTTTGATTAGGTTTAGGCTTTGGGCGATGATGAAAAAATAAACGCTTGGATCAAATTATAAAGGTTCTGTGATAACTGATACCTACACTACCTAAAAAGGAAGTAATTATAGTTAAGTATATTCTACTCTTGGGGTAGTGGAACATAGTTCATGGCATAGATCTGAGTAATTATAAGTAGTTAAGTAGGTAAGTACCTATATCTAAGAGTGCATGGAATGCTTCGATGAACAATAGGTATACAGTGTTGATCGAAGATGAAAGGCCATGTATCTCAGTGGCGTCCAATTTAGAAAATACTTCAAGAAAATGCAAATAAGCTGATATTCGTTTCAGCCTAGTTGAGTCGTTTTCTAGTTTAGTACTTTATTTAATGACAAATATGTATAATATAATAATCGCAATCGCAACCAGATCTGGTGAGCTTTATTTGTATGCGATAAGGTCGAAAAGTTATAGATCGAATCTGTCGTCGACGGTCGACCGTACATTTTAAAGGTACCTATAGAGTTTATTTAGTCGTCATCTAGGTACCTACTTAGCTGTAGGTATATTTAGAATGTTCTATATTTTCACACAGTTTTAATGGTGATTTTAATCTGTCACATCCATTTCCAGTGGCGAAAGTAATCGAATCATATCGAATGAAATGATTAAAAAAATATTCAATTCGTACAGACTACAGACGCGCGTTCGCAATTCAAATTCGTAGCCGATTAATAAATGATTGTGTTAATGCAGACAGACGGCATTTCATAATTACTTTGCTGAATATTTCATATTATTTGATGAGAGCGTACAAAATGATCAAAGAATAATAAACTTTCGAACATTACTTACTACCTACTTACTTATTTTACTTACCTAACTGAGAATTCCATAGCATAAAATTTAAATATACCTACCTACATAATATTGTTTCTACCAATATGTAGGTTGCATGTTGTGGCTATAATTATTATGACCACAACCTGCAACCAAAGAGAAAATAATCACTACGTTTTACCTGCAACCTGCAAGCAAATGCTCGTGAGATTACACATAGGCATGCGTTTAATGCTCATTCCTATACTGCATATGCGTACATTTGCAAGGAAAAGGTGAAAACACCACTCGAGCAATAATATTAAGAGGAAACACCACGGTTGAGAGAAATACAAAATAGGTACCTATTTATAAAATCTATTGCTGTCTCGCAGTGCCTTAGCTAGCCAGTACTAGCGCGATAGAGACAACTGCAACTTGGACTGAAATTACCTATTATGAACATACATAAAAAAAAAAAAAAAAAAATATTATACATACAGACGAATTGAGAACCTCCTCCTTTTTTTGAAGTCGGTTAAAAAGTACCAGAAATCGACGTTTAGGGGATTCCTGTTTCCTCCTCCAAAACTTAACCGATTTAAATATTTTTTTCTGTATTAGCTAAAAAAAGAATTGAGCTAGGTTCCCATTTTTTGATTTTGTTGTTTATTGTAGCCAAATCTGTTTCCTAGACATTTAAACATAGCGGAGAGTCTGGTAATTTTTTTTAGGTTTTTAAACGTCCATATCTCTTTAAATAAGTAATTAATTTATTAAAAAAAGGAAAAAATAGGGACGTACAAACAATATTCATAAATATTCAGCAAAAATCTAGAGGTATTATCCAGGGAGGAAACAGGAATCCCGTAGACCTCTATTTTTGTATGGAAAAAAATTCGTGGTGTTTCCTCTTATGTGTTAACCCAATCTTGCACAGCCCCACACTATCATGTAGGTTGTAAAACTCGACGCGCGTTTCGCTCCGACCCTGGAGCAACCCTTAGATGTGTATTTTGTGCTATATTAATATACAAAGTTTGTGTTATACGTGCAAGGAAAATGTTAAGGAAGGAATTAAATTGTAGTCAAGGTACAGATTTAAGTGTTTTGTCACAGAATAGACTCCCAAATGTTAATGTTTGCTAATTTTTTATTTTTATTTTTTTTGTTGTTATTTATCAATTATGTAAATCATTTTTTTTTAGAAGGGGGTGTATGTAGTGTGTGTTATTATTCTCGGTAATCGAATCTTGTATATTCAGCGATTTGTGGCGCGGCGAGCGACGATATAACTCCTGCGTGAGTTAGTCGCCTGCCCTCCGCCTACCTAAGTTAACGTGTAATAAAGTAATGCAGTATATCCAGTATTTGATTTGAAGACCCCAGCCCATGTACACTAAAGATGAAACAAAAATATATTTTTGTTTCATCTAAGGAGCAACCTCAGGATGTAGACTCTACGAACATTGTTTTTATGACAAATTGTGTGTGTGTGCAAAATGATTGTGCTTACGTTTACGTACGATGTACGCGCAAACGGTGGCACCAATTTTTATAAAATTTGGTATGCTGGAAGCCGACACCCAGGATTAACACAGGATCCTTTAAACTTGAAAATGTAGGTACAGTGGGACACCTAATTCATTCATATCTACTGTGTTTACGCAGCGGGCAAAATCTAGTAATATAATAGGTATTTAAAGTCAATTATTTTTAACAATAAAAACCCCGTTGACCTCCTACAGTTACATAAGCCAAGACGTCAAAATTGTAATTTATAAATGATACGCGCTGCATGCCGTGACGGCGTAAATTAAATTTCGAATTTCCTCAAAATAACTACGCGCGAGACGCGACGAGGGAATGCGCGGGAAATAACATGGACGCCGCGTCGATTATACTCATTATCGATAATATTATTATCTTTGATATTATTATTTTCAGCTGCATTCTATGAAATATCTATATTGATCTTTGTAAACAAAATTTTAAGTTATCCTCAAATTGTTCAGCAGTTAGTGAAGTGATGACGATGAATATAGCTAAAATACTCTCATTTAGGTACGTCAACTATCAAACAAATAAAAAAAAATCAAAATAATTTAAAAGGTTCATCCTTAAGGAAGGTCCCACTTGGGCGGTATCTCTCGCTACCGAGCATGGTTCGCTGCATGCTCGATAGCGACGGGGCCTGGCAGGCGGTGGTCTCCTTCTGCGAATACCTCATCTCGCAGAAGGAGGCATCGGAGCGGGACAGAGAGATAGATCCAGCCTCTGTTCCGCTTTGCCGGCGCAGAACGGGGGTGCGAAGGCGTCTCCAATCTCACGTCTAGTACGGGGCTCCGAGATGGTAACCTCCCCGGCTTTGTCAGTCTCGGCGCTTCAGTTTGCCGAAGTGCTCTCTTTATTGACTTTATTAGATGGAAGTCCGGTCGGTCGGGGCGTGTTTTGAAAGATCCAGGACACTCCCCGCAATAACGACTGATGGCAATCCACAAGTGGTTTTATTGGTAAAAAAAAGTACGATACCACAGAGAGGTAACCCTCTATTTTCGTCGGGCGTTAAAAACAGGCGTATGATTTTTAAGGGTTCAGTTGTTTTCGCGAAATAACAAATATACACAACTCACTCCCACACTTTCGCCTTTATAATATTAGTAGTATAATCAAGAATTTCGCAGCACACAGGACATTAGGCCGACGCAGACAGATCTGCTTCACGTTATGCGACATTTCGATCTTATTACTATGGCAAGTAATAAGATCGATATGTGGTATTCGAAGGTCCAATACCATATTACCATACTGGTGAAATGTACTGACAGCGACGGTATATAAAACATATTTTAAAACAAAAAACCTTGGGTAGGTAAAAAAAAAACACATAAAACATGTCATCATTTATTTCAAACAACAAGCAGTATCACAATACATTTCAATATCTTTGGGTGTATATTTTTATTTATGTTCACATTTAATTATATTTTCTATTGAAAGTATAACACTTTTCCTTTCTATAAACTTAAAATATCATTACCTATATCACATACAATTTGAAACACAAAGCAGGTATTTGCGAGGTGAATTGCTTTCAGGTGCAACCAATCCCAATAACACAATCATACAACAAATTAGATATAATACAAATAACATATCTTTACATAATATAATTTATAACAAACATAACATCTAAATGGGAATTGAAGACATGAAGGATGAAGGTGATATGTAGGAAAAATTTAGTATAAACTGTCACTTAAACATTTTATGATATGTCGTAAAGTATTAAGTAATTTTATTTTAAAAACGGTTCATTAGATTAATGTACGTTACGACATAGTTTATTAAAAAGTTTAACTGCCAGTTTAAACTCAATTGTGGTGATATGTCGTAATGGTGAATTCTTGATTAAAAATTCACCGTTGCGACATATCACCTTCATAAAAAAAACAATTATTCAAAGCGAATGACATCTATTCTGATAAAATAAATATAATTAGTGAACTGTGCAAATTTTTGTCGCTGTTTATCGTGAGGAAGATAACTACAATTTGCATAGCATCGGAACAACGCCCATAGTGGCAAACTATGGTAATTAATTCTATACCATACAAATTGTAACTAAGCACACAGATGGGGAAAGAACTGTGGGAAAAGATATTGTTATTATCATTCAAAAAGTATGTTTTCCTTACCTCACAGGTACACACCATATATCTTATCTGAACAAAAAAAATCTGACTGTATCAAAAGATTCAACCATTAAACATAAATATTAACATAGGATATACAAAAACAGAAGATATAACAGTAACTATAGGAAAACTTGAGTGGAAGTAGACCAGCCACATCCAATAGTTTACCAACGATATGGAAAGAGGTAACCTTTTCAAGATAATTAATTGGACATAAAGAAAACAACTGGAAAAAAATGGAAAACAATAAAAAATTACAGAAATTTGGAATGGACTGGGAGTTTACCAGCAAGAAGCACACAGACACGACTGGGCACCAACCAGATTAAGTAAATAACAGTGATTGTACATACTGTTAAAAATAAAGGCTTATTATCTTCAATCCTGACTGACCTATACTCCAATTATTAATTTAGTATCTTCCTCATTTTCAAAACCCATTGAATCCAAAGAGAACAATGGAACACACTATACAATTGAATGTTTTAGTTTACATATTGAATTGGATGTAAGCAGTATATAATTATAAATCATTGCCTTATGCTTTAAACCTATAAATCTTGTAAAACTTGCTTGAAAATAGGTCACACAAGTGTCCAAACAACCATATGTGTAAGTACTAAATTATTATCGACATTTGATAGCTTATCATTACAAAAATATCTAAATAAATTTAAAACTGTGTTTAAACTGATGTGGACTGTTTTTGCAGACCAAAATCTTTATCAAACACTGTCAATTAATTTCTTAATGCTGTCAGTAGACTGGTTATCTCCAAACATGTCTATATAACTTCTTGCCTTTTCAACATTCTCTCTGTGTAATTCCCTAGTCCTTACCAATGCATTCGTTTTTAATACTTCACTTTTCAAATTGTCTAAATCAATATTTGTTATGCTGTTGATATTTTCGAAATTTTTAAACAGTTCCTTGTTTTCATTTATGGCAAACAAAACTGGTGCACTGACTAACGAGAATGGATCCTTTACACCATCTGCAAACTTCTGTAGCTCACTCGCAGCTTGCCAAGCCAGGCACAAATGACAACCAAAAAGGTAGGCCTTATTCTGTTCTTCTGCACTCTTACCAGCTAGCAACAGGGCTCCCTCACACCCGCGGCCAAACAGCGATCCACCATTGTACATGGTCCGTAACACCCACTCTCTTCTGGGTGAACCTGACACATCAGTGACATCCAATGGAACTGTTTCGCATGATATTTTAAAATAATCGTTTTTACTTTCCACAGGTTTGCCTGGCAAGGGTATGTTTTGTTCATCTCGGGTCCCATAGAACTCTCCTTCACTTAAATCTCTCAGGGCTGTTGATATAAGGTATGACAAATCCTGGTTTCTCAGTCGGGCTAGCATACCATTAGCGGTGACCAGTAGATAGTCTCCGATGAGGATAGCTATCTTGTTAGCGAACATTGATGTTTCTTTAGTGCTGTCTCTGTCCTCTATAGGCATGTTCAGGAGTCCGCGGTGGATGTAGTGACCAGTTCTTATCATTTCAGTGAGCTCGGCCAGCATCCTTTGCTTTTCTATTAACGTAGGCGTTTGTAAAGTATTGTTTGAACAACTTACGGCTTTGGATAGCAACAGAATAATCAATCCCCAAGGTTGTAGGTTGTTGTGTTCATTGTATAAAAGTGTTCTTGCCGTCTTCACAATTGGATGGTTACTGCCAACCTGAAATATATCATAGATACTTATATATATCATAGATAATTATGAGGAAGCTGCAGTATAAAATATATATCATGTAGAGTTTAATTAGTGCTAAGATTATATAAAATAGATAATTAGAAAAAGATATATATCAGTGGAAGATTGTTAGATCACAACATATTTAGTTTTATAATGTAAAGTGTGAAAACTAAACATCTTCCTTGTGCTATATTAATTCTAATTAATTTGACCTTGTAGTTTATTAGACTTGTGAAGTTGTCATAATATTATGTAATATTTACTGATTTAATCCAATTTTCCATGCACATGAATATTAACCTCTTTTATGAAAGGTGAAACAGTTTATTAGTTATTTACAAAGTAAAATAATAATTAATTAGAAGATACATTTTTTTTTTGCAAAGATGTGGTTTATCTGGTAAATTACTGTTTACATATAGTATTTGTCTGCTTTTTGGTTAAAACTTACAATAATAACATTATCTAAATATTAAGGTAAAAGGAAGATTTAATTCCTTATTAGAAGTTTTTAATGAAATAATTCACAAAATGTTACTTACAATTTTTCTTAAATGCATGGCTAAATTGGCGAACTCATCACTCAGTAACCACCTTAAATTCATGAAGGAAGTAGGATATCCAACAATTTTCTCCGCTTCTCTTATTATTTTGCTCCATTGTGTTACTGGAGGTTTGAAAACAAATTCTTCCTGGGTTAGGTTGGTCACGGTGGTCTCTAGTCTTATTGACTGGGAGGATAAAATAGTTTTACGCAAATGACGGACTAAAGCGTACGACATGTTGATCAAGACTATTTGTCGAATAAATTTACAGCAGAAAATTCATTGATAATATTAGAAAATAAATAAGTTTAACTGCGCGCCACTCACTTACAACGTGATTATGTCACACTTAAGTTATGTCATAATTTATTTTGACATTTTAGTGTTGCGTTCAGAAATGGTCTGACATAAGTACTGTGTTTTTTTACGGCATGCACAAATAGGTAGCTGCACTAAATTGTATAATATATTATTAGAGTGATTATATTATATACATGGTATAAACAGCGTAATAAAAAAAAAAATATACCTATTATATTCCAAGTACGCATAATAGTAAAAAAAATATCAAAAAATCAAAAAAAGTGACACATTTCACTTGAAATGGTTCACTTTAATAATTATCCTTTATCTACCCTTTTTTATGCTCACCAAATTAGTTCTGAAATAATTCATTATTTACAATGGTTCTTTTGTACATATTATACAGGGTGTAAAAAGAGCAGTTATAATAACTTCGTGGGTTAATAACCAGGCAAGAGATATATCCATTGGTAATAGTTATCCCACCAAAAACATTTTCATGTAAAAATGTTGTCAAGACGAGCCTACACAGCTTAACCTGTGAAAAAGTTATCAGATATCGTATAAAGCCAAGCTCTACACTACACATTAATCAAAATCTATCAAAAAGTGGTTAGATCTCATGTAGAACCAAAATTCTTGGTCTATGCGCCCTTACTTCACCAGGCTTAACTTCACTTACGCTACATTGCAGTTAAAACGTGATGCTTGGCCGTTTTATTTCGCACACGATCAATGAATTCATAATATAAAATGTTCGTAACGGTAGCAAAACGGTCAAGTATCACGTTTTAACTGCAATATAGCGTAAGTGAAGTTAAGCCTGGTGAAGTAAGGGCGCATAGACCAAGAATTTTGGTTCTACATGAGATCTAACCACTTTTTGATAGATTTTGATTAATGTGTAGTGTAGAGCTTGGCTTTATACGATATCTGATAACTTTTTCACAGGTTAAGCTGTGTAGGCTCGTCTTGACAACATTTTTACATGAAAATGTTTTTGGTGGGATTTCATTTATTTTTGTAAGCTGGTTAATGGACTTTTTTTAATTTAAAGATAACCTATTTTGACCCCGGGCCTTTACTTACGGAAAATAGAACAGTCAGCGCCTTAGCCTAGTGACGCCTAGAGACGTCGACTGATGTCAACGTCAATATTATACCGTGTATAAACTTTCACCGCAATTTTTAGGAGGTAGAGGCGGATTTTCAAATAAATGTCTCGTCCATATTTCTTTATTTGTTATATTATAATTATATTACCTATATATAAATATAAATTATAAAATATACATTATTTTATTGCTGGAGTGAAACTTCTTATTTGGATATCTTAGGATGCCAGTAGTATAAATTCAACACTAATAAACATTCGAGAATTTGAGAATTACTTATATATACGAGGGAAATTGCCTTTAATAAAGCATGTTGATACTTATTTTATAAGTCTATATTAATATCGTATGTAGACGACGGTCATCCGCCATCTGTTGGTCACTAGAGGTACTAATTCTTGTACGGCTCTTATAAACTTATGATAAGTGCATACATCTAAGTGCATGTTGCAACTTAGCATTTTTGAATGAAAAAAAATGTACTTATTTTTATTTTTGAAAAATAGCTTTAAGGTTTTCTTTTGATTATGGGCATCTTTAAACGACATGACGTGACGTGTTAAAAATCATATTATTATTATGTTAATAGTCATAAGATTAAACACTAAAATTATTTATACATTGATCGTGTAATATTTTCGTTTATTGTTATCATTATAACGTGACCGACTGTTAAATGTGTTGATAAATGTGTGTTTAGATGTTTCACAGTTCCAAACATAGATTGCGCTGTTAGCTATCTAGATCGCGCTATCGAGTGTCGAACGGTTTTTACATAAGATTCCCTCTAAACACAATGTTTACTTTAATATAACTCCAGCGGAAGCTTATGCCGGACCGATTCCTAGTGATCGACGTAATATTTTTTGTTTATACATAATATACACTGACAACAAATTACTACTTGCTGCCTGTTAAATGTTAATTCTTACCTAATTTTTACTTACCAAATAAATAATACCTAATTTTAAATAAGTGGATAAAAAACTAATTTTCTCATAGATATATTTTTCATTTACAAAAAGTCGGTCACCGATTAATAATCGGAATAAAATAAAACATACTGATTGCAGTAGTGCTACGCACTCAAATAAACAAAGTCGGATAGAAATAATATGGAGCAAAAATCTGACCGATTATCGGTCCTACAAAAAGTAGGTCTTATTTTTTTATGTACTTGTATAATATAATATTTCTTTTATGCATTAAAGTTCATATCCGTATAATAAACATATTAAACATCCATTTTGTACCGTCCACCATATTGGATTCAAAATGGCGGCATTTATATTTTAATAATTTTTCTGTTGGTTTTGTAGCAATAACAGCTTACATAAATAATATCAGCTTACTAGGACGTCAGGAAGTACCTTATGAATTTTGATGATCTATAAATGAGTCAGTAACGAAATCTGGGGTTTTTAGACATTGATAAAATCTAAAGTATAATAGCTACAACATTCAAACTTTGTATGTTTCTTGTTTTTACTGGTGTCATTATATGTTGAAATTTTCAACTATGTAGCATCATCCAAAACAAAGTTATGAGAGTACAAAAAAACGACGAAACCTTTCGAGAAAAGGTAGGTAGTGCCCTTGCGCTTCGCTTGGCTCGTCTTGACGGGGGCACGACCGTGCCCCCAGATTTGCTTTTAATCCATTGTTTTAAAAATTTAAAAATTTTCAATAGGCAACGTACAACGTGCATCAGCTGATTACGCTGAGAGGTCAATAGCACGCGTAAGACGTTCATTACGTACTAGGGCAAAAATTATAAAATTTAAGAATTTAATGCAGAACGTTGTTACAAACAGTTCAGCCTTGCGACTAAAAATAATAAATAGCAAAAAAAAAATTTTTTTTCAAAAAATAAATAATGAAAAAAAATCATTTCTAGAATGAGAAAAGGTCCTTTAATCATATCCCAAAGTTATAGTGACTGCTCTTTTTACACCCAGTATATATATGTATTTGATTCCAATTATTAATAACTAGCTGACAAGTGCCCACTTCGTTGAGCATGGAAACCGTGTAAACCTTCCCGGGACTTCCACGAATATTTCAAGACCAAAAAATAGCCGAATCAGTTCAGCTGATCTCGAGTTTTAGCGAGACTAACGAACAGCAATTGATTTTTATATAGCATAAGTTACTTAGTGATAATGTAGCTTTCTAATAAAAAAAGAATTATTAAAATCGGTCCAGTACTTTTTGAGATATGTCGTTACATACAAAAATACAAATCTTTCCTCTTTATAATATTAGTATAGATATAGATATAATATTAGCATCATTTTACATTAATAGCATCGCAGTAAAATAAGGATTAAGTAGGTATTTCACTAACATAATATGATCAATGATGTGACAAGGAGAGGGTTGTTAATATAAAATATTCATTATTTTAAGCCCTATTATATTATACTATATTATGATCTAAGTATAATGCAAACGAAGTCGCAGGCACAGCTAGTTTATTACAAAGCTTAGTTCTAGTTTGTAGTCCTGCTTGCGGTTAATTCGGCATAATATTATAATATTACAATGCTGTTATTCAAATATTGATTATTGTATATGGTTTTGAATATTACATAACCAGGGTTTTGAGGTTGCAGGGTTAAGTAAGTAGTAGGTGTAGGTTATATGTAGATTTGTAGGTTATTGTGCCTAGTCCTACACCACCATAACACCCCATGGCCTATACATACTATGATACTACTCAGTATGTGGATGTGAAGTAGGGTGTAGATGTAGGACTAGGTAGTAGGCACTAGGCATAATTATAATTAAGTGTGAATTGTAGTTGAAACTGTATATGACTCACGGAGTTTGTTTTGAGAAAACAATGTCTGTAGGGTCAGCAGTAGAATTATTAAGACATATACCTATTATGTAATAGGTATGTACATAATGCATTCTTATTTCCGTTGTCGGGTTTTTGATTTTATCTTTACAGTTTACCCAGTTAATTATGATAATAAAAAGGAGTTTCGAACGTTCCATCCCCGGCCAATCACGTGTCTGCGCGCCATAATTCAAAAATAGAAGGGTCAACCGGCCCCTGGCGAAGTCGGTGGCTCGTCCGTAGCAATTAAAAACAAAACCAATGTATAATTTGTTGCCAGTTTATGGTGGTCCGGCCTCTGAGCAATAAAAATCAAAACTACCTCGATCGGAGTATTTCTGATTGAGTGAAGTTTTTGCCTACCTGCTGTTAAGTTACATAGCCTGTAACCTAACATCAGTTACAGTCAAATAAAATAACTTTTGCGTTGGTTATATTAACTTAAAATTTATACAGGGCAATTCGTGCAGAATATTAAAGTTGGGTTTAGGTCATTACTGACATAATATATTTTGACTATGATAAAATATACTTACTACTTACAGTTTAGAACTACCTTCTGCTCGACATAATTTAAAATTATGATAAAGTAGACATTATTGCACTAGCCGTTCAATTCAATCGGATTCTCGGTAAATACTAATAATGTTAATAAACTCTTGTGGTAAATCATAGATATGGAAAGTTCCCAAAAGCTAATTTCATCTAAGCGAGGAACCTAAACTGATACGAACTGGAAAACATAGTAAAATCTAAGAACGAGTGGCAAAAGAACAGGCGCAGGACATTGAACGTGCGCGTAAGATGCATCATCTTTCTTGTCACGCAATCAGATGACAGCCTGCATTGTCCTAATCAAGTCAACGCGGGAATCGAACCCTCGACTCCCAAGTTCTATACCACTAGTCCACGGAAGCGTTATCTATATTCTATACGTACTTGATATAAAATATTATATATTTTTTTCAAATTTCCATATTATATAAAACAATCGAAAAATTGGTTTTAAAAAGTTTTAGATTTTGCAACGAGCGAAAGTGCTTATTTCCGTACGTCAAGAAAATGCCTATGGTTTAATGTATTCATGAGGTAATTTTTGAAAAGGCGTCCCTAATAAGTGAGTGCACACCGCGCACTCCGTCGGTCAGTAATTGCTTCTTCGGTTATTATTTTCTCCATCGCCAATCCTATCCATTTAAAACCAATTATGTTATATTATAGCCTGCAGAACGAGACGGAGCAGCTGTAGCACCGCGTCGGAGCGGGACAGAAGGCTGACCACAGACAAAAGTTTTTTTTGTTTTAGCGGCGGCACAAGCGCGCTGTCCCGATGCCGGATCATGAATGGGCTTAATGGATCTTTGGGAATATAATATTAAATCGGATATAATGAGTTACATAGGCAATCACGAAGGTTCGACGGGTCGCGGAGGCTTTGTTCTGGGTCGACGAACTTACGTCGTTTTAGTAATTAAAACCGACTCGTGTTTTTATTTTGTTTCGACTAATGGATGTTCCAGGGCCGGGTTAAGAGGTCGAGAGAATAGAAACAATACGCGTATGAAAACGATTTGATCGTGAAATTTTAGAATGGGTAGGTATTATGTGTTTATAGCGACCTCCGTAGCGCAGTGGTTGAACGCTTTGGTGCTCGAGCGATAGGTCGCGGGTTCGAATACCGCCGAGGGAACAAAAACTTTTCAATGTTCCTGCGTCATGGTTGTGTATTAAATATGTGTATAATACTAATAATCTTAAATATGAGTATAGCATAAAAGTATTAAATATTTTACCGTTGTTTGGTACCTGTTACAAGTTCTTCGGATACATACGGATCACAGCGTCCATAGATGTTATTATTATGATATATTATTATTATAGCGTTGGTACTAGGTAGTCACTAGTCACTCTAGAGAGCGCTGTACCTGTAAGTATGTAGACAATTATTTAGAGAGTAGTAGTCTACACTAGTAAAAATATACTTATTAGTGGATTTACAAATAGAATATGCTCTATTCGAGCTTCACTAGAGGAAATTACACACACCAGGGGGAACGAAAGGCTATTTATTACTCTTATTTTTTAATCGCCGCAAAATATACGTTCTAAAGGACGAAGTGACTGGATGTCTAGTCTATATTTATCTACACTAATATTATAAAGAGGAAATATTTGTATTTTTGTATGTAACGACTTAACTCAAAAAGCACTGGACCGATTTTAATAATTCTTTTTTCATTAGAAAGCTACATTACCACTGAGTAACATAGGCTGAATATAAAAATCAATTACTGTTCGTTAGTCTCGCTAAAACTCGAGATCAGCTGAACTGATTCGGCTATTTTTGGTCTTGAAATATTCGTGGAAGTCCCGGGAAGGTTTACACGGTTTCTATGCTCAACGAAGTGGGCACGGGTCAGCGAGTCTTTAATGAAAATCTGGCCCTGGCGAACCCAAAAGAATTATTATCATTTCATCATAAATGCCCATAAAAACTATTAAAAGCTTTAAAATGGTTGTGAGTTTTTTATTGTGTTTTTAAAGGGATCTATATTTGACATCTGTTAGATGCTGCAGTAGCTATTTTAAACGGTAAGACGAAAGTAATGGTTTAATATCTTGGAATCGATTTTAGCAGACTTTTAATGTGTATTTTGAAGTTTTCACTTGGCCCACTTATACAGGAGTATTTAATCATAATTTGTTCGAGAAGAATCGCAGAAATGACGTCACCCGGTTTTATGGTTTTGTAAAGTCATATTTATTTAAATTATCAAACCAATAAATAGTACTTATACTATTTTATTATAGTCCCGATTTCACCAACGCATGTTAGTGTTAACGGCTTGTTAAAATATCATGCCTTCTCATTCATTGATAGGAATTACGAGAGGAACAACATGATATTTAACGAAGGATTAACTTTAACATTGCTTGGTGAAATACGCCTCAACACTTTTAGAATGTAACAAACAAAAATAGTCTTTAACACAAATTACATTATATCTGGGATGACGTCGCGTTTTGTGTAGAAGTGAAAATAGCATAGCAAAATAGTGCCCCCCGCGGCATACATTTTGTAGGATCGACAATCGGCCAGATTTTCCCGCATATTATTTCTGATCGCATTTTTGTATGTCGTATTTACTATTGCCATCATTATGTTGTATTTTTCACCTACTTAAAGTTGGTCACCAACTATCTCTAGTGGGGGTTACAGGTTCTGAGTTGTCAGCTTCTGCACTATAAAAATATTGTGTGCAGTCCCCAATCCTAATACGCTCTGAAAATATGATACTTGTCACCTTGTCTGTGAGCCTTTTACGAGTTT
Organism: Celastrina argiolus; assembly: GCA_905187575.2. NCBI lineage: Eukaryota > Metazoa > Arthropoda > Insecta > Lepidoptera > Lycaenidae > Celastrina > Celastrina argiolus. The sequence goes on along the minus strand of LR994580.1, from coordinate 23,334,426 downwards.
GTGTCACTGCGGTCAAACAGCGCCCCTAGCGCCAAACTAAGATAACTAATTCGATGCCAAACAATGATTTTTTTCGATGCAAAAAAGGAGTTAACTTCGTCACCATGATGAGCGGTGCTCACGAGCAGTGACAAAAACTCGCACCAATCCACAATAGAAATCATAGAGTATACCCTCTCTACGCCTCCGTGGTGCAGTGGTTCAGGGCTTGGCACGACCGTGTTGGAACAGCAAAAAGTTGTTTCAAGTTTGGTTCAAGGACAATGCAGGCTGATCACCTGATTGTCTGACAAGAAAGATGGGTCCATGAGCCGGATGGGCATGTAAAAGTCGGTCCAGCGCCTGTTCTCTCGATGCCGGGTAACCGTTCCACTGGGCTACGAGAGTGAAGAAAGAGAGAGTGCTTCTGTGTATTGCGCACACACTTGGCCTCTATACAAATAACTTCATCGTAGCGGGCCACCGTCACCGGTATCGGGGTAGGAGCATATTACTACTTACTATTTACATAATATTATTACTTACTATCTATACATATAATAAATCTGTAGAGGGGTCATGTCTGTACATTAATATACATATAATAAATCTGTAGAGGGGTCATGTCTGTACATTAAGAATATTTAAGTGAAAATTAAAAAAAGGGGGTCTATATAAGCCACAGAACCTAAAAATAGCATTTTTGAAAAAAATGTCTGTCTGTCTGTCTGTCTGTCTGTCTGTCTGTCTGTCTGTCCATATGGGAATGTTTGTCGTCGCATCACGCTAAAACCACTGTATGGAATGAAATGAAATTTGGCAGGCAGGTAGCTTACGACCTGATCAAGAGCATTATTGGAAATTATTATTCCTAAAAACGAAAGGGTTCCTGTGGGATCTTCAAAAAATTGTAGCTACCTATTTGACGGTATTTCAGCCAAACTACTCAACGTATTTAAATGAAATTTGGCAGGCAGGTAGCTTATGATCTGAAGAGCATTATTGGAAATTGTTATCCCGAAAAACGAAAGGGTTCCCGTAGGATCTTCAAAAAATTGTAGCTACCTATTTGACGGTATTTCAGCCATACTACTAAACGTATTTAAATGCAATTTGGCAGGCAGGTAGCTTATAATCTGAAGAGCATTATTGGAAATTGTTATACCGAAAAACGACAGGGTTCCTGAGGGATCTTCAAAAAATTGTAGCTACCTATTTGACGGTATTTCAGCCAAACTACTCAACGTATTTAAATGAAATTCGGCAGGCAGGTAGCTTATGACCTGAAGAGCATTATTGGAAATTGTTATCCCGAAAAACGTAAGGGTTCCCGTGGGATCTTTAAAAAATGGTAGCTACCTATTTGACGGTATTTCAGCCAAACTACTCAACGTATTTAAATGAAATTTGGCAGGCAGATAGCTTATGATCTGAAGAGCATTATTGGAAATTGTTATCCCGAAATACGAAAGGGTTCCCGTAGGATCTTCAAAAAATTGTAGCTACCTATTTGACGGTATTTCAGCCATAACTACTCAACGTATTTAAATGTAATTTGGCAGGCAGGTAGCTTATAATCTGAAGAGCATTATTGGAAATTGTTATCCCGAAAAACGAAAGGGTTCCCGTGGGATCTTCAAAAAATTGTAGCTACCTATTTGACGGTATTTCAGCCAAACTACTCAACGTATTTAAATGAAATTTGGCAGGCAGATAGCATATGATCTGAAGAGCATTATTGGAAATTGTTATCCCGAAAAACGAAAGGGTTCCCGTGGGATCTTCAAAAAATTGTAGCTACCTATTTGACGGTATTTCAGCCAAACTACTCAACGTATGTAAATGAAATTCGGCAGGCAGGTAGCTTACGACCTGAAGAGCATTATTGGAAATTATTATTCCGAAAAACATACTACTCAAAGTATTTAAATGCAATTTGTCAGGCAGGTAGCTTATAATCTGAAGAGCATTATTGTAAATTGTTATACCGAAAAACGACAGGGTTCCCGTGGGATCTTCAAAAAATTGTAGCTACCTATTTGACGGTATTTCAGCCAAACTACTCAACGTATTTATATGAAATTCGGCAGGCAGGTAGCTTATGATCTGAAGAGCATTATTGGAAATTGTTATCCCGAAAAACGTAAGGGTTCCCGTGGGATCTTCAAAAAATTGTAGCTACCTATTTGACGGTATTTCAGCCAAACTACTCAACGTATTTAAATGAAATTTGGCAGGCAGATAGCTTATGATCTGAAGAGCATTATTGGAAATTGTTATCCCGAAATACGAAAGGGTTCCCGTAGGATCTTCAAAAAATTGTAGCTACCTATTTGACGGTATTTCAGCCATAACTACTCAACGTATTTAAATGTAATTTGGCAGGCAGGTAGCTTATAATCTGAAGAGCATTATTGGAAATTGTTATCCCGAAAAACGAAAGGGTTCCCGTGGGATCTTCAAAAAATTGTAGCTACCTATTTGACGGTATTTCAGCCAAACTACTCAACGTATGTAAATGAAATTCGGCAGGCAGGTAGCTTATGACTTGAAGAGCATTATTGAAAATTGTTATCCCGAAAAACGACAGGGTTCCTGTGGGATCTTCAAAAAATTGTAGCTACCTATTTGACGGTATTTCAGCCAAACTACTCAACGTTTTTAAATGAAATTCGGCAGGCAGGTAGCTTATGACTTGAAGAGCATTATTGAAAATTGTTATCCCGAAAAACGACAGGGTTCCCGTGGGATCTTCAAAAAATTGTAGCTACCTATTTGACGGTATTTCAGCCAAACTATTCAACGTATTTAAATGAAATTCGGCAGGCAGGTAGCTTATGACCTAAAGAGCATTATTGGAAATTGTTATCCCGAAAAACGAAAGGGTTCCCGTGGGATCTTCAAAAAATTGTAGCTACATATTTGACCTTATTTTAGCCAAACTACTCAACGTATTTAAATGAAACTTGGCACAAAGGTAGATTGTAACATGAAATAACCAACATAATATTTTTAACTGACTTACAAAAAAGGAGGAGGTTTCTCAATTCGTAAATATATGTTTGTTTTTTTTTTTGTTTCTTCGCGGATATCTTCATCGTTTCTGAAACGATTTTAATTTTTTTTAATGTTGTGTAGGGTATAATTTAAATTTGATCCCATTGTCACCAAATGGTGACCTGATGATGGGATCCGTGAGGAATCGAAGGAAATCCTCAAAATTTATGTGAATTGATTTTGATTTTTTCTGAAGTAGTCTAAGCATATATTACCAAACAGTTAGGTTTTGCACCATATCCTGGATCTATAATATCAAAAAATTTCACGTTTCAGTAAGCTATATATATATATGTGTTGAAAAATTTCGCGCTGCTCTGGCTTACGCCAGAGCAGCGGTAGACTTTTTCTCTTTCTACTATTTTTTTTATCTAATCGTTTTTGTTTTTCATTTTCCGTCCTCAAATAATCGTCGTCTGATCATTCGAGAATTATCCCTACTCAGTCTATACCCATCACTAAAAATCTGAAAATTAAATAATTTTAAACAAAAAAAAAACGACTTCAAAAGGTAAACTAAAAGGAACAATTAAATTTACTTCGCACAAAGTAATACTTATTTTCCAGTACAAGTGAAAATAATTATTACTTTGTGCGAAGTAATTTATTATTATACTTAGGTTTTGCAAATAGGATTAATAAAGTATAGGCGTAGGATAGTTTTTTTTCAAGATATGAATGAGATGTCATAGGTACATTTAAATTAGAAAAGTTATGTCAATATAAGTAAGATTTTATGTTTTTCATGATATTTTTATTTATTAGTTTTTATGCTAGGTACGGCTTGGGTTTTTTCTTTCTTTTGGACTTTTGTTATTTTGTCGTCTAAAGCAAGTTAGTACTTTAACCGTAAAGTCCCAAAGTAGGCTACATGTTTGTTAGCGTAGGTAATTAATAAATAAAAAACCGGGCAAGTCCGAGTTGGAATTGCGCACCGAGAGTAGACTTTTAAAAAATTTGGCGCTCGGCGCCAGCAGCGCAGCGTCGGTGTGAAAACGATCATCGTCTGCAGTCGCTGCGGCATAAAGTCCATACAAATCTCAGTACAGAGATCTTCGTCGCGTATATGAGTAGTCCCGTTCGCATAAAAGAAAAAAAATATTATACATACAGACGAATTGAGAACCTCCTCCTTTTTTTGAAGTCGGTTAATAATACACGGTCATTTTTCGAGCTGGTAGTAATAGGAATCGTTAGCATTTTCATAGAAAAAAACGGCCATTATTTGACAATAAATTATTATCATTACTCCATCGGCCTACTTCTTTTGCTTATGCACGTCTAATACCGTGTATAAAGAAGCATTAACCACTATAAATTAGTGATTTTAAATATCCAAACGACAGTGTTCATAAACTAAAAATGTATTTGAACTGCTGCCCTAAATCACTTTTCCACGCGTACGAAGTCGCGGGCACAGCTAGTAATAAATAAATAACAGTTTATTAAAGCCTGTTACGATAATCATAGTAATAATAGATTTTCTCACTATCGATTCCTTAAAAATCGTTATTCATGAAAAAAATTATCGACTATTATAGAAATCGACTAAACGCATTTCTACGGTCAATCACATCTTACATTAGGTTAGGTTAAGCCATACACAACTTTATGTTTAGTTTTCTTTGTGTCACAACGAAACCAAATTAGTTTTCACTTTTTCAAGAGGTTTCGCGAGATCTTAATACCTATCTTGTATATTATACAAGGTAGGTTTGATTCAAATAAAGGTATATATGCAGGTACGCACGAACTATCCGTATGCCGGATATATCCGGATATGAAATCTGAAAACTACGCTCGCGAACCCGCCTGCCAATCGTGGCGAGTATCTAATACACTTCTCCCGTGTATTCCACGAGAAGTGTATACCTTGGGGGAGGCTTATGTCCAGCAGTGGACGGCATAGCTGAAATGATATTATGATGATGATGAAATACGTAGACTGGGCTTTTAAAGGCTTAAAAAGCTCTAGCTTCAATGAATCTAAAATTCCCATCAAAAGCACCGACCATCAATGCCCATGAGTGAAGGGTTTTATTGTAGCTGGCTGAAAATAGTTATCGCGGCGTCGTCAAAGCACATTGTATATTGTACGCTAATGCGGGCATTGTGCGCCCGCGGGCCGCAGCACGCTCCTCGCTGGTGCTGTGACCCTGGTAGTTGCATATTTTGTACACGCTCAAAGATATACAAAATCAGCAGGCTGAGTGGGAGCTTTTGTAACTTCTCACCGTGGAAAAGTTAAATAAGATTTGTCCTGTTGCTGTGAGGCCGTGACCCTGGTAGCTGCAGTCGTTCACAGTCAAATAAATATTTTAGATTTGATGATAGGCTGACTGCGAGTTTATGTGACGCGAAGATTAGCTGTTTGGCATCGGAATAAAGCATCTAGACAATTAACTTGGTGTCATACAAATTACAAATTGTTGTTAAATTCTTTACGGTGAGTAGTGACAGAAACTCACGCTCTTCACCAACAGTATCAGAAGGTAGAAGAAATAAAGGAAAGTACATACATGGACATGTGTGAAATTTAATGTTTCTACTTTTTTCTTTACTCCAAAAGTGTATCAAATACAGACCGAGAGCGGCCAGTTGCACTTGAAATTTGGGGGGGAAAAAGACGTCCACAATCGAGAACATGGGCTATGTTCTGAATGCAACGACGACTACGAACTCAACGGTATGGAAAAAAGATTTTCTGACTACTTAACAGACATTTCTCTAAGCCATATTATGGGAATAACAGGACCATTTTAAAAGAGCGTATTTTAAGAAACTAAGTTTTTACCCTACAAGTTTCACACTACAATTATATTCAATTGTAGAGTGGGTGATTTGGGTGTCAAGGGCCAGGTGTAGACTGTAGTTGCTAACCATCGTGAGATCCGTTGGCCTTCTCTCTTCTCTTCATTAGGAAAAAAACAGCGGTAAAACAGATGAGTGTTCCTGCTGAAGTCATATCTATGGTCCGAGTGTTATTCCAACCACAGATTACTATTTATTATTATATAGTAGAAGTATACTACAAGCCATTAAACAAAATTTATCTATGAAATGAACCAATGCAACGTTAATAACGCTTAGAAGTAACTCTATCATAACATTACCTACTCTGAGCGCTATGCCGTCTTTTTTGAGCGGAACAGTTGAGTATAAATACATGTACGCCTTTTTTATAGCATAATTTTTTTATTAAAATAAATGTCGAAAAACCTAGTGCCGTACTAAAGCGGTGGTGCTGGAAGTCACTACAAACTTTTAATTGAACGGTAAATGTAGAAACAGTATTGGTTATTTATTACGAACGACATAGGTATATGTAATTATTTATGTAAACATATAGTATATGTCATACACAGAACTATACTCATGATCGCCGTACATCTCTTCAGGCCACGGATCGAAAGCCAAGGGTCACTATATATTGCTTCTACTCTACTAGATACTCACAAGTACCGCTCAGAAGTGACGGCATAGCGCTCAAAGTAATTTTCATACAACCTTCTAAGCATTATTCACGTTGGTTCATTTCACAGGTAAATTTTGTTCATGTTATTGCATTCTATAGTCCTAGTTGCGTACAATAAAACGTATAATGTTGAAACCTTGTTGAAGCATAATCCTAAAATTCTGAGCCAAGTTGGAAATTGTAGCAAACATTAAGTATTGAGAAGAGGCATCTTCACTTACACTTTGAGTGCCTAAAAATCCTTAATTATGAGGAAATGTATTTGCATCATACTTAAAAAGTAAAATAACAAGCTTTATCTTCTATCTACAATGTTCTGTCAAAATAATAAGCAACACTCAAATATTTTTAATGTAAGGAATTAACACTCAAATATTTTGAATGTAAGGAAAGTTATTACAAAAATAACTAAGATACCATCTGTAAACGTGTTCACAATGAAAATACAGCACCATCATTTGTTTCATTTGAATTGGTGTTTCTGTATAAATTAAACGGGTTTTTTATCAAGATTTAGTATTAATCACTCTCATTTGAAACAAAATAATAAAACAAATTGTTTATTTAAGTACAAAGACGCTACCAAACATAAAATTAGGTTAGAATTGAGCTAGTTGCATAGAACGGCAAATGTCGCATAGAGGCTTGTGAAGAAGGTGGGATATTTTACCTTATTTCAACGAATATTCATAATATAAAATATTATTAACAATTTATTTATATTATATTATTGAAAGAACTGTAGAGTCGTTACTTATATTATACATACATTTTGTTAGATTGTAGAGTTCACTGTGAAAATAGAGACGCTGATCGTCGCGAAGTCTGAAGGCCCGTATTATTAAAAAGAAGTCTCAAACCTAAATCGTTTCACTTTTAAAAATGAAGAACTGTACTTATGTTACATACTTTAATTTTTTTCTCTTTCAAACTTAAAAATATAGATTATTTTAATGTTTTTCTGTAATCTTTAATATGAATTTCACACTGTAAAAAGAAAATAAATGAAAATACGTAAGTAACATTAATAAAGTTGTTCACTTTTAAAAGTGAAACGAAACGTTGTTTTATCTGTCAAATAGGTTCTCTAGTGAGGTTGGGTATTCTCAAACCCAATTTTTTATTAATACGGGCCTTAGTCAGAGACATGCATGATGCACCCAAACAAGCGGTTCATTTTTTTCTTATATTGAGCAGTAAATCATAATGGATAGTGGCTGTTGTTATTATTGCGGTATGTTTTATTAGGTACAAGTGGAATGAAATTCCAAGTGTACAATCACCATAATACCAGGACTGTTTCAAAGATTTTTTGCATTATTTCCAATTAGGTTCTTTCCAAAATCGTATGGTTTACAACTACTTTTCGTGTATAGTACACAACTCCAGAATTACGCCACTATATTTGTATCACTAGTTTCTGTTACACGTTGTAAGTATATTTTATATACCCAAGAAAATAATAATTGGTCCATTAGCTGCTGAGCCTATGTAAACAAACAAATTTTACTCCTTTAATGAAATTTTATTTTTAATATAACTTTATATTAATATTTAGACAGGACTAGATTCGGTATACATTATAATGTATACCGAATTTATTAATTAGTTATTTCTAACAATTAATGAATTACCTACCATGTATTTTTATATGCATTTAAATAACTACTTTTCAATCAAACGAGACGGTGGAATCGTTTGGCCTGGGGCGTAACAATTCTTGATTGCTTATCAACGGTATTATTAATTTTAGGATACACCTGTATTTGAAAGGTTGCAGTTAGAATACCCTTTATTTAGATTTTTTTTAAACACATGGTTTAAAAATTCTAAATCAATAAAAGTACTAAAGATCCTGTAATATAATGTTTTATGGCTAAGAAAGCATAAATAAAAAAAATAATAACAACCTGATTTTAATTATCAGGCAGGCCGCACGTCCTTAAAAAGAGAAAAACTCAAACAACATTAATAAACATTTTTACTTCCATTATAACTCGTGTTAGAAACGAGTGACAGCTATTAGATACTAGATGTCGCTAGTAGTATAGTTTTAAAGTTGTTTCGACAACACGGTAGCTGCTTTGGGGCCGTGAGGATTGTTTTTAGTCCCACATTAAATACAATGAAAAGCTAGTTACTGCAACTATTGTGAAAATGTTATTTTGGATAAAAAATAGAACGAAACGAACTGGTTAGTAACCTTTTCTTGTACTTTGCTTTATTCACTTCTTTATACCTAGTTGACTTTTATAACATGAAAATTATTTGTTTTAAATAGTTTTTTGATTTACTAACAACATAATACATACAAAATATTAACAAAAGGGAAAGGAAAGAGAATCTAAAAGTTTATTTACTGAAAATAAAGTTTATTTAATTTCCAAATTGAACAGGTATTTTAGACTATGTAGTCTAAAATGAACAGGGAATGAAACAAGTACTAAGAATCGCAACATAATTTTCAAACTAAGTATTAGCTGTTGATTAATCCTTAAATAAAAAAAAAAACATATTATTTGATTCGAAATTTACAGAAAAAAATAGTTCTAGTTTACACTAAAAATATGGCGATAGATAGTAGATATACTCGTAATAAGACATTAATAAGAAGAGTCTTTTTCAATTTTAAGTACTTATTTGTATTGTAATAGCCAAAAGGATACCTTTTATTTATAGACATATGTCTATATTATATTAGGTGTTTCCAATTGCAAAAAAATAGTTATTAACGTAATATTCAATAAAATTCTTTATTTCCCTGCAACTGGAATGCATCTATTACAATGCTTGCTATACGTGTGTCAATTGTCTTCTCTACTATTATTTACGTAAACCAAAAACTTTAGGTACACTTATCAACATTTAGCGAACGGAGAAGTATCGAATTTGGCACAGTTATAGTATAATATGTAGAGGATTGTGTGCTGATATTAATTAAAAAAAGGTCTTGCATTATTCGAAAAATATTTTTTTATTTTCTCAAATATATTTTTTTTACCAATTACAATGTAAGCTGGTATCGGCTAGTCCTGTGCTGACTGTTGACTGTGCTGACTATTTATCGTGAAAAAGTTAACTACAATTTATATGGCATTTAGTTACCACTGTTTGCCACTAGGGGGCGTTGTTTAGAGAGCAAATTATAGTTAACTACTTAACAGGGAAACAAAAATTCGCACTTCGCACATACGAACCTCCTCAATAATACACGGCCGTTTTCCAATTCTGTTCTATTCCGTCCCCAGAACGTATTCTCGTGCACCGACTCTGTTTAAACTATTCAATATGTAACACCGGTTGAATGGCGAAACCTGACTTACATTTTATGTCAACGGGTTTAAAAGGAACAAAAGAGAAGTACGCATTCATTTTAGGTTGTCTGGAAGAGACTGCTATAAGCAGTAGTTACCGCGTTTTTGTACAATTCTCTCATAATGCTTTATGATTGTTGTGTTTTTTTACCCGACTTCGGCGAAGCCAAAAGGAAGGGTAATGATTTTGGCAGTCTATGTATGTATGTATGTATGTATGTTCCCTTGTAGCGGCTAAACTACTGGTCCGATTTTGAGGACTGTGGTGTCAATCGATTAGTAATAATGCCGCGAGAAAATTAAGTATAACTCAAAAACTATCTTCAAAAAAAATTAAATTATGATAATTGTATCGTGTTTGGTATCAAATGATAGGTCTTGGCAAGCACATTACGAATATGTATTTATATTTTTTATTATTAATTATATTCTATTGTTAAATCCAAAATAAACGTTTAAAATGCGGTGGTACAAGTAGTATCTAGAAGTTAACCATTTTTGTACCTATGCATTTCTGGATTTCAAATTGAATTATTTTCTTGTTTCAGCCTTTTTAGACCCATTTTTTGCGAAGTCGGGTTTTAGTTTTTATGTTTAAAAAAGAATGTTCTATTCTATTCCTAAATTTTTGCGTTGTATAAAGTAACTTTTTTGCATAAATTTTTGCGTTTTACTCAGAACGTTCTTCTTCTTCTGCTGTTACAAAATACCGACGATGGATTAACTCAAAACCGGTAAGCAGTAATAGTCCCCATCAGTTACCGTGACAATACAGTAATCCCCGTTAGTGTGACCCAGTATTAATAAAACCGTAAATAATATGCCCGCTCTCACACCACGTCGATCTGGTCTTGTGCTCAGTTCTCGAAGAACTTGTGCTGTCTATCTGGTGGCACGGGAGTGCCTCCGCCAAGACGAGCCAAGCGGAGCGCAAGGCCGATTTATTTCAGACACGATGAATGAAATCTTTGTAACGGTAGCATCACGTTTTGACTGAAATGTAGAGGTATATGAAGTTAGACCTGGTAAAGTGAGATCGCATAGATAGAATCTTGGCTCTACGTGAGATCTGATCACTTTTTCATAGATTTTGATTTCTCTCTCTGTTTGTATCTGTGGGCATAGATTTTGATTAAGCTGTAGTGTAGAGCTTGTAGGTTTCGCTGTAGTGTAGAGGGTCTTTAGAGCTTGGTTTAATACGATATATTATTTTTAATCCAGTTTTGACAGTAAAACAGTTGACACAAGAGAGAGTCCATAATAATATACGACCGAATAGAATGACAATATCTAAGCATCGACAGTAGCTCCATCTAGTGAGCTATTTAGACAACTATAACAATTTACATAGTTTGGTTTGTACTGTTGTACTAACATTATGTTTATGTATTAATCTATGTATGATATATACATGGTGTAAAAAGAGCAGTCACTATAACTTTGGGATAGGATTATAGGACCTTGACTGATTCTAGAAATGTTTTTTTTTTATTATTTATTTTATGAAAAAAAAATTTTTTTTTGCTATTTATTATTTTAGTCGCAAGGCTGAACTGTTTGGAAGAACGTTCTGCTTTAAATTCTTAAATTTTATACTTTTTGCCCTAGTACGTAATGAACGTCTTACGCGTGCTATTGACCTCTCAGCGTAATCAGCTGATCGCTGTGTTGTGCACGTTGTACATTGCCTATTGAAATTTTTTAAATGTTCAAGACAGTGGATTAAAAGCAAATGACAAGTACCAATGGATATATCTCTTGCCTGGTTATTACCCCACAAAGTTATAGTGACTGCTATTTTTCCACCCTGTATTGAAATATGTATTTATGTAACATTATACATATATTTAATACAAATCCATGTCTCAGAGATATTAATATAATTTCGTTCCCTCGGAAGCGAACTCACGACCTCCAGCTTCAGGTAGCGCTAGCCACTAAGCCATATAGGTCACAGTAATTCCCGTTAGTGTGGTCCTGTATTAAAAAAACCGTAAAAGAACGTCGTATCACTCCAAGTTTGCGAAGTAACGGCTATAATATACTATGTGGTATACGTGGTATATGTTCGTCCCTGATGAATTTAACATAAAGGTAAACAAATCATCGAAATTTTCACATATTCACTTATCGTCCAATTAATTGAAAAAAAAATTATCAACACTTTCACAGGTTTATTATAGGATCATACTTCAATATCCAATACACTTTATAACAATGAAACAATTATTAACATATTTAAACATCAAATGAAAAACCTTTACAGTAAAAAAATTTTGTCTATGGATTCATGTTGCCAACAATAATAATCATTACTTTAATAATGGCCAATTGGCATCACTGTTTAAGGCGAGGAGTAACCGCAACTAGCGCCACTCTTTTTAAAATAAATTTTACAATGACACAAAGATCTTATTAAAAAAAGTAATCGGTTCAAACTTTAAGTAAATGGTTAAACTAATTTATTATAGTAATATATAATAGTTAAACTAATATTATATATTATATCTCGTAAGTAATAACTAAAACGGCCGTTTTAGTTGTTACTTACGAGATTAAATACAGTATAAGATTTAGAGCTGTAATTAAATGTCAATAAATTAGTTTAACTATTTAGTTAAAGTTTGAACCGATTACTTTTTTTAATAAGATCTTTGTGGCATTGTAAAATTTATTTTAAAAAGAGTGGCGCTAGTTGCGGTTACTCCTCGCCTTAATATGGTTTTGTCATAGACGGCTTTGTTTACGTTAGAGTTAAATTTATCTCGGACGTACTATAATGCTGTATAGAGTTTTCCATGTAGGAAGTGCCACGGCAATTTGTGGAATAAAATCTCATCGAGATAGTCTAATATTAATTTGATAAAAAAACAATAAGTTTGCAATTCCAGCAACCAGTCAAATAGTGTCCAATTGAACGAAGTCGGTCGGTCTAATAAACAAACTATGGATGATCGAAGTATACACGAAGGTACAACCTATCAAACCTAGAGTGAAAGAGACAGTCAGATAGTTTCATTTTCTAAGATTTTCCCCACTTTAGAGCACAACTTGAAAACACTTTGGAATGCAATTAATTGTACGACATCATGCGTATGTGACATTTTAAGTTGTATTTTGGATACATTTTAATGTCCTAATGAAGGTTGTATGTAATATGTATGTATGTGATACCTCATATAATGTGTACGCATATACTCGAAACATTTGACACATACAGCCTGGTACAGATATTAAACTGAGTGCGGCAAACATTATATAACTTTAATGATAATATCTACTAATAGAATGATAATGCCACACCCATATCGATGTCAGTCGGTTTCATTGAAACCAGGTCAGATAGACAGGAATTATTTCTCGTCAGAAAATCGGACCAACCTGTAGTGTTCTAAACGAACTTGAAAACAACATTTGTTGTTCGATTACCGAATCGAACCCATGACATTCGGTCGGTAGACAAGTTCTAAGCCACTGGACCACGGGGGCGTTATCTATGCTTTTTACTGCGTAATTAATATGCAATACAGATAATTATTTGAAATTGTTTAATTACCTCATATGAAATAAACGAAATGTTGCTTTAAATAGTTTCAAGGTGCATTTGCAATGAACGAAAACGCTTATTTTCGAACGTCAAAAATGACGATGTTTTAATGTAAATATCGCAGTCATCTTTTTTTGTACCAACAAATTCAATGAATCCGAAACTAAGACAACCATTTAATATTTTATTTTTAAACTTCAAAATTTCCGAATGTGTACTATTATAACGCACATTAAAGTAAATTAATCAAAAAATATATTAACACATTGCTATCTGTACGAGCTGTTTGACGCCATTATATGACCGCGCTAGTCATTCAATCAATTAAGCAGATTCAACCAGACGACTGCGACATATCCATGAGGTCATTTTTGAACCCACGACCTCCGTCGGGTCGGGAGCCCAGCCCTGAACCATTAGACCGCGGAGCCATTACTAATAAAAACATTAGCCGATAATTTTATTTTGCGCTACATTTGGTGGCTGGAAACTTAAAACCCTTAAATGATTAATCTGTACAGCTATTGAGTGTATGACATAAGGGCCCTTATTAAAGATGCCATAGTATCACTTCATAAGGGATTTGACATGAGGTTCGCTAAATGACAAGCGAATCGTGTGTCACTTAGCGAATCTTATGTCAAACCTCATTTTGTTTTCGAACTTCGTAGGCGATAATAGCGTTGGAATCAAGATTCCATCGCTATCATTCTTCAATCGAATAAGGTCCCAGGTTCCATAAGCTATACAAATTGTAAAATAAATGAGTGATAATGCTTTAGAGTGTGTATGCGCCTACTATGTAGATTTTACTGTGAAAGTACCAGCGCTGAACGATTTGCTTTCGACTTTAATATTTCTGTGAGAAATGCCATAACATCATAAATTTCCCCATACAATATTAATTAAAAAAGGAATTGTTTCAGCGCTGGTAGTTTTACAGTAACTCTATATACGGGACCCATACCCTAAAGTATTATCACTCATTAACATTACAGCCTGTATATTATCGTCAGGTGACAATAGTACGAAAAGAGGTACAGTCAGCAAACACAATAAAACCTGCTCTGCCAACGCTACCTTTATATTAAGTATAGCTTGGTGTTCAGAAACTAAAGTTAAATTTGCAAGTGATAGATATGCGAGGCGCTCCCGGAATGTAATTTTCACACGCTCAAGCGACGTCACTGCCCCCGCCCGCCCCCGCCCGCCCTCGCCCACCACCCGACACCCCCCTAGGCCAGGCGCTGGCTAGCATTGACTCGTGTTAGTAATGTTAACTTTATGGCCGAATAATTAAACTTGTTTTTACAGAAAAGAGCCTTATAAGTGATTTTTTTTGTAATGATATTTATTTCTTCTTCATTTTAGAGAAGTGTTTCATAATTATGCCGTTATTATAAAAATGCAAAACTCATTAATGTGTAGATACAATATAAACTAAATTAAAAATTTAAAAAACCCCGACTTAGCGTGTAATATTCCTATCACACCTAACAAACGACCTGCAGGGCAATCGCGCTAAAAAACTTTAGCTGAAACGCAACCGAAACGTGAACGTTACTCGACTTTATGACGTATTCGGTATCGCGCTAGCCTTTTGACAGCTAGGTGAGACGAAGCTGGACCGTAGTTGAAACTCAAACGCTGTCAAACAAAAAGTTCATACGGAGCTAGTTTAACTCGCACGCAGCTCGAACGTTTGGAACAAAGTGATCGTATATAAGTTACGTTTTTGAATCTAAATTGTGTAAAGGAAATAAATACTAGTAAATTTATTGACGATTATGGTAAAATAATAGACAATTTCGAAAATCTTAGGGTCGCATCCCTAATGTCTGACAAAAGGTTGCGTTTCGTTTCGTCTGAGGTTAAGTAGCAATTGGAAGATTAGCGCGATACTGAAGTTTGTTCAGCTGGATTGGAAACGAAACGCAGCTGAAACACAAACGAAACTAAGTTGTACCTCAAATGAAACGTTGTACAATAGCGCGATTGGCCTGCTGAAGACCTTGAACTGAACTGATTTCCACCAATATAACACTATAGCTAAGAACACTGTTGAATGATATACCTTTGAAACAAAAAAAATCGCATTAAAATCATCCGTTTGGGAGCTACGACCACATTTACACAGACACGTCAAAATTATAACACTCCGTCGTTTTTGCGTCGGTTAAAAATTATACAATTCGATATCATGAGTACGTTTGGTAAATTGTCACCATTCGAATGTCACATAAGAACTATATGGAGTATGTTAGTAGTAAAGTAGTATCACTCCGGCACTGAAAGTCACATAGCGAAGCTCACAAAGTATAATACATACACGTGAGTGAAGAACAAGAACTAGTCCCATACATTTTAGTCTTCGAACTACTTCGTCATTAGCGATGGCAACTCGGCTATTATTACGTGGTATTAAATGAATATGATAAGTAATGAAAAGTGTACATCATTGGACGTGTGGCTGGACCCTAACCAAATGCAGTGTTATAACAAGGCTTAGAAAAGAGAGAGAATAACATTTGAAAGTATCCTAGATGGTTGTCCCAATCTCTCGCCGCCGCTCGGCCTACCGCCCCCGCGGCCTCTCACGACGGATGCTCCGGAAAATTGCTACAATGATTGCGAGCGGGAATTCCGAAATGAAGGAAATGTACTTAAGCCCGCTCCGTCTGTCAGCCCGCGCCTCTCGTCGCGTACGACTATCCTCTCGTCGCATACGACTATACTCTCGTCGTAGACCACTATCGTATACGCTCAACGACGACTATCGTCTGAACTCTCGCATACGACCGACTATCGTCTAAACGTTGCGATTATGTCGTTTTCGAATCTTAGCATTATTCGTAGATTTTGCATATGTAGCGAGTTACATCAAGTATTGTCGGGTATGTCTGAAACGACGGGTGGAGTCAGACAGAAATTAGTATATATAAAACCTATGTATATATCTGATTGTAATATTAATTTACAACAATATTAATATGTACAATCGAACAAGTTGCCACTCGATGGCCTATGTTCCAAATCTGTTAATAAACGAGTCGTGTGTACAAACGAGTTATAAACTCACATTATATTGCAAAAAATATACGAATGGTGACATTATTACGATATATCTCAGATGTAAGGGGTATAAAAAGAGATAACTTTTTTTAGTTTTGTACAAAAAAAATATTACATTTCTAAAATGACAAATGGTAATATAATTTATATACCAAAGTTATAGTAACTGCTCTTTTTGCATCTATTAGTATAAGTAGTAAAACTAAGACATACACAGGATAGTAGCTTAGTTAGCTTCGTAGAGGCTTAGAAAACAATAAAATAAACTTAAATTATTATGAAATTCTTTGCACGATGTCTTTAGAAACACATATTACCTACATAAGCATTCCTGTTTTCATTCTGTATGTGTTTTCATTTGTTGCGATGTATTTTGGCAATCAGATTTGTTTTGATCGCGGGGCAATATAGATTGCGTGTACCAGGGCAACATAAATCAGACGTCGATCTTTCAATAATCCAATCAGGGCGCCCTAGCCCGACTAATGTTATTGTCAAACCGACTAGCCATTACGCGAATGCTCGGTCACGGACGTACGGTAGCCGACTCGCGGGTGCTACACTTGTGAACTCTATCGCCATGGTAATAGTGTCCAAATATTGTACATCCCGGATTGAGCGACTGTACGAGCGAGATAGTGAACGACAAGACGTATGGAAGACAAGGACGATGTTAAGAGTAATTTTTGACGATACGTAATCTTCGTTTTTTGTACACATGGTTTATATAATTAATTTGATAAAATTAAAAAATACTATTGTATTTGATGACATGTAATGTAATTTGATATCTCATTTGTCTGTGTTGTGTGACTTATAATCGTTAATTTGTGTTCACTAGGGAATAGGGATGTGAAAAAATAATAGATTTATATTATATTTTATTTCGATGCTGCATCTGAGAGACTTCCATAATAACCATGTAGTCCGTTTTACGACCTACAACATCGCCACACGATTTTTAGATAAGCATTTAAAAAGATCTAAAAAGTTCACATTCACTCACGGCTCGAGCGGTCCCGATCTCCGTTCGGCTTCATTCGTTTTTCGTGTGCGACATCGTCAACACTTATAATTAATTTTAATAGTGATACAGTGCAATAATTAGTTTTTATTGCCGGATAACATGGAAATATGGAAGTATAAGGATGATCACGAACATATTCGTCAAATATATGGCGAATGGAAAGTAAATTACGCCGCAACAAAGGACTTTAAAGGTACCAAACTACCCACAATTATTTTAAAAAATATTCCGTGTTTTTCCTTTGTTCTCAGTTAAGGTGTAGTCACTGTATGTTACTAAAATGACCGTCTTAACGTGTTAATACATGATATTACCCAGATAGTCATTATTTTGTACCTTAATGTGGTAATACGAGATATTATCCTGGTTACAAAAATAAGTTCTTTCTTAACGTGATGACACGCGATGCCATCCTGAAAGTTACTTCTTGCTTTTCATCCTGGCGCTTTGGTTTTCTGTTTTTGGGAAAGCCGACGTGATTATGAGCGCTCGCCGGGCGTCAGCAGACGTGATAAGTGCGAGTGGCCGAATCTGGCTGCGCCACTCCTCGGTCTTTGACCGACATCGTAGACGTTGATTACGTCGAGTCATCCGCGCTAGCGCCGACGCCGCAGCAGCCCGATCCGCCGACGTCAGCGCCGGTTAATCAAACAGACCCTGAGCCGGTGGACTAGCCAAGAAGTTGACCGCTTGTTCTGTGGTGTAATTGAATTCTTAAATATTCTTGGAGTGGCAAATAAATTTGCCAAATTATAATGCGAAAACATACCCATTAAACTCTCTAAACGTTGGGGTACAATCCTATTGGATGAGCTGTCAAAGACACAGAGCAAAATCCTATTGAATGGGCTATCAAAGAGACAGAGCAAAGGAGTCTCTAGTTGCAAAACCACTTATACCAAAAATCTTTTTACGATCACAAGTGCCTAAATTTAACAAAAGTACTTATTAGAGAAAGTCTTTTGAAAATAGAAATAATAAAATAAATTTCTAAAACAGCTGACCTCCTACCAGATTTACATTTTGATGAATCAGTTGGCTGAAAGAAGCTTAATATATTGCCTCAATTGTATAAAGAATTTTGGAATACAATCCAAGGTGAAAAAGGTATGAATACTGGTGCTGTGAAAAGCTTGTGGAAACACAAATAATACCAAGGATTTATACTCGTCTTCAAACTAGTAAACCTTTAAAGCCTTCTCCCAGCACAGGCATCGGATACCGCCGGGAAACTCCGGAGCTCCTCCTCGTCAACATTGTGTGAGGCCAGCGCCAGCAGCGCCGGCCCGCTGCACGAGCCGCAGCCAACAGTACATGAGGCCAGCGCCAGCAGCGCCGGCCCGCTGCATGAGCCGCAGTAACAGTACGTGAGGCCAGCGCCAGCAGAGCCGGCCCACTGCACGAGCCGCAGTAACAGTGAATGAGGCCAGCGACAGCAGCGCCGGCCCGCTGCACGAGCCGCAGTAACAGTACATGAGGCCAGCGTCAGCAGCGCCGGCCCGATGCACGAGCCGCAGTAACAGTACATAAGGCCAGCGCCAGCAGCGCCGGCCCGCTGCACGAGCAGCAGTAACAGTACGTGAGGCCAGCGCCAGCAGCACCGGCCTGCTGCACGAGCCGCAGTAACAGTACGTGAGGCCAGCGCCAGCGACGCCGGCCCGCTACACGAGCCGCAGTAACAGTACACGAGGCCAGCGCCAGCAGCGCCGGCCCGCCTGCACGAGCCGCAGCCATCCACGTCAGCGAGGAGGACACTGCCGCAGCGCCGCGGCCGTGCCTACACGAGCGCCAGAGCCAACAAGGAGAGGAGACGCTGTTATTAGAGGTACCTCACGCAAGATGCATTCCATTGTTTTTACACAATTGGTTTCTAATTAATGCTGACAGCACAGTTCTGTCGTGCGTTTAAGGTATTATATATACCTTTTTATTTACTAACTTACATGACGTCAGTTTTCATGACGTAAAAATATAAAAAGCTTATAAATTAACATAAGGAATTAGAAGCTATTTTAATATGATAATTCATATTTTACCCGACTTCGGCGAAGCCAAAAAGAAGGGTAATGATTCTAACACCGAATGGTAATGGTGGGTTTAATAAGTTTATATTGAACTTAAAGAACATCTTAACAAATTTGTACATAATTAACATTTTATAGTGGAAGATATTCGCACCGCTAGAAAATTTGATTCTTAGGTGCTTCTAAGCCCCCATCAATTGATCTCAAAGAAGTTTGCTTTATTGTGTCAATACATAAAAGGCATAAAAAATATGTGAGGTTTAGATTTCATAATTATAATCCTCATGAATTTTATTGTCTTCCATGTGGCTTAAGTTCTGCTACATTTGTATTTACAAAGCTCAACTAACTAACTTAAGCCTCTTCTCACATGGTTAAGAAACCATGGGCATTTAATAGTTGCTTACCTCGATGAAAATCTTTGTGTTGGTAAAGATTATTCTATAATATGTAATTAAGCACTATGTACTAATGAACTAAAGGTAAAATTAGAATAACTAGGTTTTGTTATAAAATTTGAGAAAAGCAATATGATAACTTCACAAGTTTATACATTTCTTGGGTTCCAGATAGATACTGCAAATGCAGTTATAATTACCTTCTGAAAAACTTCTGAAAATCTCTTAAATATATTACGAAATCCGTAGTAACGTCCAAATTGGTGAACGTGATTTCGTGAAGTTTATTGACAATTTGACATTATCATGTCCAGCATACACCAGTTATGTAATAATTATTTATACATACTTTGAAAGAGAAAAGTTTTTAGGTTTGGAGAAATATATTAATAATATTGATTCGATTATGTTACTACAGTCTTATTCATATTATGATATGGACTGGAGTTGCGTTATCGGGTCCAAAGCCTTTAATAATAAGTAATTAATATATAAAGAAATTTGTACGATTTACAAATCTTTACGTACTCTCTACTTATAGGCTGAGGAGCCGCATGCAATGGAGTAATAACAAGACGCCATTAATTAGTTGATGGCTCAAAATCATAGTAATTACCTGGAATTATTAGCTGCATTTATGGGCTTATAATAATTTTGTAAATTTTATGTAATGCTCGAAATAAACAATACTTGAGCTATGTCTTATATTATTAGATTATGTGGCGTTCAATCTCAATGAATTCACAACTAGGTAGGTAGTAGTGCGAAATAAAACGTACCTAAGTATTTATATTTTTGCTTTATTTTACTTTGAATCTTACGATGACAAAGACGCCGACGAAACATCTAGGTACATTAGTATCGATAGATAATGGAAATTAACCAAGAAGGACTTTTAATTATCTATACAACTTAATAATATGGATTTATTTGCGTTTCCATGCGATCTACGTTTAAATAACAATATACATATTATAATAATATGTAAAATTTTAATCTCCTACTGGCTGTTGCTGCCATGGTTGCCTCTGTTTCAGTCGCTACTCAAGTTTGACATAATTTATTTGAAACCTAATATATAATGTCTACTGTCCCCTTCTAGTGTTACCCTAGCGTGAGCAGTATTGTGCAGCAAGCCTACTTGGTGCGTGGAATACTAACGGGCCTCAGTTTATTGACATAAAGCTAAAATCTGTAACAAAAGGTACATATTATTAATATAAAATGGAATTAAAACAATGGTGTAACTAGTTCCAGGAACCTAATTTAGTCTTGGAATATTTGCTAAATTTTGTAAGTATGATTTCACTGCAACCCAAATTTTATCACAAAAGGCACTAACTCTGATGGCGTTGTCCACAGGACAACGGATGGAGACTGGAGACGTTGTCACTAAGTAGAATAGCAGACGTTCACTTTTACGATTCGCGTATCGTTATTGCAATTAATGATTAATTAAGACCTCGACACCAAATAGGTGTAAGCCTCTTGGCTTTGGCAAGTCAAGACTTTGGCCAACCTTCAATTTGTCCTGCACTCACTTTGTTATCATATTTAGAAAGAACTAGTATTTGTCTCAATCGTGTAAAAACTTATAAATTATTTCTCACCTTTTAAAAAGCCCGTTCACTACGCGAGTTCTTAGACCATAAGTCGCATCTGCGACTTGCGAGAGGCGTGGACGTGAACGTATTCACGGCGCACAGCACGCGTCACGCCGCCACTTCCTCGGTCAGATAGGCCGGCGTGTCATTAGATTTTAATTACAAAACTGGTCAGGCAACTCGCTTTTATTTTACGGATTTTTAAAATCAACCTCTGATACTTATCAGACATGAATCAGCAAGTGTTATCGTTTTCTGTATTAACAAAAGATTATATAACTTTATTTCAAATGCTTTATTAGACAATAATTATTTTTATAAATCATTAAAACTACGGATGAATAGAACTATAATATTGATAACATTATTATGTTTTTGTTTTGAAATGATTACATTCTTGAATATTAAGTTTTTATTTGTGATAAAGAATGAACACAGATGTGATAAGATTGTAATTACCGTTTTATTCTGCCACAAGCGCTGAACATCTACATGGTTATTATGGAAGTCTCTCAGATGCAGCATCGAAATAAAATTTATGGTTAAACGAACTTACCTTAAGTGAAGTTCGACCAAAATTTTGTGAGATGCTGCATCTGAGAGACTTCACTCCCTCCCACACCCTAGCACGCGGTGCGCAGGAGGCGCACGCTGAGCAAGGACCCCAGGGTGCAGAATAAAAGCCTCGACCAATTCTCTAAACCAAATGAAGCCGAACGGAGATCGGGACCGCTCGAGCCGTGAGTGAATGTGAACTTTTTAGATCTTTTTAAATGCTTATCTAAAAATCGTGTGGCGATGTTGTAGGTCGTAAAACGGACTACATGGTTATTATGGAAGTCTCTCAGATGCAGCATCTCACAAAATTTTGGTCGAACTTCACTTAAGGTAAGTTCGTTTAACCATAAATTAATCGTTAATTTTTTTATGTAAATATCGATTATTAATAATTGATTTTTCTCATTCGTAAAAATTGATTTATCATAAATACATAAAAATCGATTTTTTCAGAAGCCTTCTGTATTTCGTTTTTAAATAGTCAACATGTCACATCCCTTGTGTTAACGTCTCCGTGATCAAGCGGTTTAGACTTTAGAGCTTGTAACTAGTGGTCGTGGGTTCGATTTCTTCGTTGGAGATAATGTAGGTATAGATAAATACTAATAATGGTATTTTCAAGTTTGGCCTATGTAGGCTGATACTCGATTGTCTGACAAGAAAGTTGGATCCATGCGTCGGATGTTCATATTATATTCGTGTCTTTAATTATATGTATTTAAAATATAGTTAAGAACGTTTGTGTGGTAAAGCTTATTATAAGATCAATGATATTATTGACGATTGTACACCTTGGGAATAAGACGGCCACATGCAAGGCTACCTCAATGTACTTTATGACTCTATTACTACTGTAGGTAGTACTGTGACTTTTGTTACAATATATAGATTAAGTTATTACATTTTAAACAAATTAGATGTACATTTTTAAAAATAACTATTTCCACGTTTTTGCTATAAGACAGAGTTCTGAGTTTATTACGCCGGTTCTTCTCGACGATTTAGGGGTGGTAGCCTTATTTGTTCATTTTCTGAAAAAAGCTTGTTAAGAGAATCAAATATTTTTCATTTAGATTTTTCTTTTTCAGGCTTAAACAGTTCAGGAATCAAGTCTATCAGTTTTTAGAGTCGGAAGATTGATCAGCGTGCGGTGAACGAAATTTCGTGGTCAAACGGCAGGTTTTTAGCCCGTACAGAAAACGCAGGAATTTGTTATGTACGGTCTGCAAAAAAACTCTGAAATTAAAAAAAACATAAATAAGACAATGCTGTCGAAGAACAAGAGTTTTGCTGTTTACTTTGATAGCCGTATTGTTTGTGGATTTCTGCTCATTATGGGGAAGCTGCTCCACCGATATTGGTGATAGTGAAACCAGACCAGTTACGCAGGGTTTGATTTCATTGCCCAAGTATGTGCAATATACATAATACCACTTTTTCTTCCGCCAAATCAAATGGATCGCGAATGCATCTCTATTATTATATATTTATAATGATATTATGAGGTTCGAGAATTATAGTAGACCAAGTAGAGTAGAAATTGTTTCACTGAAACTAGACGGACACAAGAAAAGAAACAACATTTAAAGTTCACTTATATCAACGTTATATTTCAGTAAAGTATTCTACATTGAATGATCTGCCATTACTCCTCATATCTACACACAATATGATTTCTTATAGTTGAAGCAATAAGCTTTAACCATATAACAGTGGCGTGGGGTTCCTATAAACCGATTCCTATCGGCTCCACTTGCCACCCACCATAGGCCATCTTTTGATAATCCTCTTCCAAATTCCTACCTATCATGGGTGCCTTCCAGTTGCAATCACATGCCTGTTTCTTTCGGCCTAAGATCATATTTTTTTAAATCTTTATTTCAAAACCAAATATGTTAGAAAAAGTAAGTTCATACATTTTTTCGTTTAATTTAAAAAAAAATTACAAAAAAGCAGATGACAATATTTATACTCATTCGAAAAGCATCTAGGTTTTTTAGTTTAAATTTAGATGATTTAGTCCCTATTTTACCAACGCATGTTAGTTTTAATGCTTGTTAAAATGCCTTCTCATTCATTTATAGGAATTACGAGAGGAACAACATGATATTTTTAACGAAGGATTAACTTTAACATTGCTTGGTGAAACACCCCCTTAGGCCTTAGTAGTACATACAATATTTATTACTACGTTTTTATAAGATACAATTTACATAAAAAACAGGGTGTGATTGTAAATTTCGTTGATAACGTTATTTGCTTGCAACTGGAACACACTAGCTAGGGCTTCCCTCTGTAGGAGAACCAGCCTTAGCCACTCCAACATTATAAATAATACGCCTGTAAAAATAGCCCTCTGATAGTTTCATTTTAACAAATGATGAATGCTGTTTCGTGTTAAAACTTTTGACGGCTCCAGAAATGGATATTTATTTGAAGATCTGTGAAAAGTTTGAATTAAAACAGAAATGTAGCTTCAGGTTGGGAGTATATGATCCGGAATCCAGAAGTACGGAGGAAATTTAGAGCACTGATGAAATGTGGTAATGCCGACTTGTAGATTCAAGGAAAATATTTTTTTTCTTGTTTTAAATGTAACGTAGTGTTATGTCCAAATGTGTTAGTGAATAAGCTTTTATTTATTAGTGTTATGAATGTTCATCATCATCACCAAGCCCACTCGTCACTTACGCTTCAAAGCTCTGGCGACTCTACTCTGACCGGCCAGTTAAGGCAAGTCAGTGGTAGGGGCTGTTCTTCCTCAGTGATCACTCCGGCCGGCCAGTGAAGGCAAGCCGATGGTGGAGAACATTGTCCTCCCATGGGAGCACTCAGGTGCGTGAGGTCGCTACTTCCTAACAGCTCGCCACAAGCTGCCCTGCGGGCTTATTGATATTATAATTAATAACTAAAAAAAACTGACTTCAACAACTAAAAGGTGTAAATTTCTCAAGGATACTATCATCAGATTACCTGATGATAATGGGACCATCCGGGAAGAATAACATATCAAACAAAAAAATAATTTGGAAATCGGTCCAGGCGTCTTTGAGTAATCGGTGAACATGCATAAAAAATATTCTGACGACAAATTGAGAACCTCCTCTTTTTTAAGTCGGTTAAAAAAAAAAGACGCTGCTCCAACTTCCCCTTGTCCAGCACTTCAACATATACCATGGGTAGCACTATACCTCAGAGAAAATTCACAGTGCCAATCCCAAATCGTTCAGTTCACGAAGAGCAAGGCCTAGGGATGGTAGTATTAGTATACTGATAGTATTAGTACTATACTATATTGATGGTAGTATTAGTATACTATAGAATGGGTCGCAATATATCTAGTGATCTATTGCGACCCCTTCACGATATATCGAGAAGGAGTCACGATCTAATTGGGTTGCAGTGACATATTTTTGCTCCGGACAGGGAAATTCCGGCCTCCGGTTAATATAGCCTCAGCCTTCCAGTTATGACTATCAGCAAGTCCATCGACCAATTTAGTCTGTTATCGCTCGTTAGCCATTTCTTATTTCAACTTTCTATTTATGTTTCATAAAGTGACACTTTTAACGTCGCTTCGTTTAAAACTAAAGGAGTCGGAATTGAAAAATCAATGAGTTCGCGAGAATGAGTTTAAATCACATTTTTGGTGATTTCATTTCGATCGCAAGGTATTTTTGTTTGCGATGTTTGTGTGTGACTACTATATTTTTTATACTTCACAAAATGACAGCTGGATCTATGAGTTGGTGCCATAGATTGTCCGTAGTCTGAGTCACAAACAGACAACGGAAATATATTTAATACGTTTATACTATATACATATTTAAGAGTTTCATTATATTAATAGACAATACACAACCATGACCCAGGAACACAGAAAACTACTTGTTCCCGCGACGTCCCGCTCGATCACCTATGAACAAGAGGCTGTCTATAAATATAAGATAATACCTATGTAATATGTATTAGCTGTTCATTGGCAATTAAATAAATAAATATAGAAAAAAACCCGGACTAATTGAGAACCTTACTTGTAGTTCGTGTAAACACATTAAACACGAAAAGTTTAAAACTAGAAGATAATATAATCATTCTAATTTTAATCTTCAGACACATCGTATCTTGTAATGACTGTAATGAGATGTAGAGAGCCCCGGGGATTTGTAACACAGGTACCCACCTAGTATCGACCCCAGTCTCTCATGTTTATAAGCTTACTTACCTCGTGTTGTATTTACTGCATGTGATTGTGAGACAAAATAATAACTATTATTATTATTGTAATTATTTAAAATGACAGGGCCCAGGCCATGATTTATTCATCATCATTTGTTCAGTTGGTCAAGGTTTTGAGTACCGCCTGTTCTGCTGTCGGTACCCGGCGGTCACTATCGACACGGTCGTTGCTCGGCTTCGTGCACGCCGGCTGATGGGTCCCGCGAGTTACACGCAACGTGAACCTTATTGCCTAGGTAATTAGGTCGCAACGTGGTGCGACATTTCTGTCGCCGACTGTACGCTCTACGCTAATATACTAAGTTAAGTTATGTGACTCGTTTGATGGTAACTCAGCTTGAGGTATTACCACATTTTGGCTACTTATTGCGTTTACTCATCAGCTGGTATTATACCAATTTAAGAAGTTTGAAAATACAAATAAATGCTTGCAAACGAGTACACACTTAAACTATGAGTAAGTTTATAATCGTTTGTTTCGAAGCCGTTCCTAAGTACAGTCGGAGAAATAGCAATAAGTCCAGCTCCAGTTTAAGCTCAGAAAGAAACACGACCGGATGTTGATGCAACGCGCGTACGCGGCGCGCCGCAGAACAATAACAGTAATTTCAACGAAAACGGAAATTTTCTAGCGAAAAATCGTTAAGCGGACAGAGTCCAGCGCCGGCCATCAAAGCAACTATTCGGTCCATTAAACATGAAATAGTTGCAGCGTACTAGGAGAGCAGGGCGGCGGGGAGGTTTAAAATACGATTTATTACGCTATCACCGATATAAAAGCCGCGCGCTGCGAGCCTGGTAGGCGCATGTCGCGCGGCGCGCAGCGGGGCGCAGCGGGCGCAGCGGAGCGCAGGCGGTGGCATGCGGCCGGCGGTATCGCCGTATTTATGGTGTACGCCAGGGTCTGTATTACTATGATTTACACTCGCTAATAACAATTTCTTGAGGCAATTGATTGCAAATTAACAATCGCGATGCTCGTTTTATTGTCATGTAGTTTAGACAATACGAGATTTAGAGCCTACTCCTTCGTAGGCCTACTCTAGAATCCAATTCAAACGATATTAGTCGATCCTAGTGGATTGGAATTCCACAGTTCTCTTCTTTCAAACGTGATGTAAGTGTATTGACACTTTGACAATATGAGAATTCTCTAATAAACACGATGCAGATTGCTGCATCGTGTTTATTAGAGAATTCTCACGTTCCAATGTCGATGCATTCAAGGTACGTCTGCGTCTGCGTCTTTCAATAAAGTAACTAATAATACTGGACATCTTTAGCACCAGTACGGCGCTAAGTAATATGGAACGATTTCAGTGGCGTGGGATTCCTACAACTATATTCTATCAGCTTCCCTCTCATCCCTTACCTTTTGTAGACCCTCACCCAAATTACAACCTATTATAAAGACTAGAGAGTCCCACAGAAGGAAAATTAGCACTCGCTACTGTTCGGTTTGCCAACGATTTTGCCAACCCAGAACAGAGATGTTACCAACATCTCTTGATCTCATTAACTTGTTACTTTAATGATGATTTCCTGAGGATGGCGGGCAGGTTTATCGAGAAGCACATGCTTCTGATGATGAAGGTACGGTGAGCTTGTCTACTATTTCAAATTCTAAGGTATATCAACATAATCCTTAAGTAAATAATTGTTACTAACACACAATAGATCTATGATTCAGAGAGTAAAATTTTTATTATTATTCAATCATATACCTTCTATGTGAAAGCTTTATTTACTATCTTTATGTAGCTGCGACCTTGCAATTGACAGCAGCGCCATCTACCGGTTCCAAATACATTAAACCTTTCTCGTTAACTACTCGATACATGATCGGTATTCAGTAGTCTTTGAGTTATACGCGAACAGACGGACAGACAGACGCGGCAGATACTATGTGATTTAAGCCTGTAAGAATTGGTATTTAGTTACAGTTATATAGCATTATATTTGAACTTTATATTTTATATTTGATCATTATAATTGAACAATAATAAACAGATTATTATTGTTCAAATGTAATGTACCAGAGTGGAGGATGCTGGGAGCTGTGTCACAGTTTATACTAGTAAAGCTCACAACGTTAACTGCTGAATGCATACATAATATTGAACTGTATATAATAAACATGATCTGTAATCTATACTCAAAATTATGTAATATGTGATTTGAAAATAAAATAAATTTGAATTTGAAATTTGAACAGCTATATTCTGTTGATTGTAGCTGTATGTTTTCCTTCGAATAAAAATAAAAAGCAATTCGAAGGTACGAAATATTTATGATATTGTGTGAGTAGCCACAGTTATGGCGAAATTCATGTTATGATGAGTTAAATCAATGCAATAATATATACGGTTATTGCACTCTAAAATTAGCACAGCATCGTATTAGTTTGTAACAAAATACACGTTTATATCAAATTAATTTATCATAATATAAATAACTTGTTTCAAAAGCTCAATAACAATAGACTTTATATACCCGGAATGGTGTTTGTAAAGTTAATTTTGATTAGATTATTGTTTTACCAGCTGCGTGTTCACGTGTACAGTAGGCAGAAAAGTCTCATTTTCTCATTCACTTACAGTCAACAAAATACGTAGAAGTTAGGGAAAAGATAATGAATATTGTCCTTAAGTATACAGGGTGATTCATGGCAAGCCGAATATAGTGTGAAGAGAATGACACATAGAGCTCAGAATCATTCTCTTCATACTATATTCGGCTTCATATAGGAACCATCAATCACCTGTATATATTACCGGAAATCTCCATAAATCGGTATTCTATACAATAATTAGGCAATGTACAGAGTACCTATAATCCCAGGTAATGTATGAAATATTATTTATTATTTTCATACTTTGCATAATAAAAATAATAAATAATATTTCGCGAATTTGTTTTTGCGTATTCTATACAATACCGAATGCGCAGCAGGTAATGATAATAATTAATAATTAGATTTAAGTAAGTACTATGTAGGTTTCCCAAATTAAAAGAAACACGTCCTGAAAGACTTTTAAAATACATATTGTATTAAATTCAAAAAAGCACATTCTTAATGTATTTCGGGAATCGTAATTGTTCATCCATCGTCGCTTTAGAAAAAATTTGAAAAAAATATTTTATAAAAAGAAGCGGTAGGTTACATTCAAAGTAATTCGCATATTGCCGAAAGACACTAAACAATTCAGTGACTGTTTTGATGTCTTTCGGTATTCTTTACGTTTTACTGACCCTTGTTTAGCTATCGAAGTGATAGACGATATTAAAATATAATAATATAATATCTATGGACGCTTCACACCACGTCAATCTGGCCCCGTGCTAAGTATCTAAAGAACTTGTGTTACAGGTACCAGACAACGGAAATATATTTAATACTTTTATACTATACACAATACACATATTTAAGATTTTTATTATATTATACACAAATTTAATACACATCCATGTCCTGGAAAACCTCTCGTACGAGCACCAACGTGCTCAACCACTGCGCTACGGAGGTCATCAAATATCAGTACCGAGTCCCGAAAATCGTTAATTTAAGTTTTTTTTATCATAAAATATATATATTTCAAAGAGCACCCTAATTGTTGATGGAAAACTCATCTTAAGGAAAAGAACACGGCTTGTTAACATTGATAATAATAATCTCATAAGAATGAAAATATGGACCAATATCTATTTATTTTACACATTGCCGGTAGAAATTAAGGCCATCTATTAATACAACTCCTGGGTATTGTACCTACTTTGTGATATAGTACCTAGGCAAAGTATGCAAGTGCAAAAATTGAAAATGTTAACTTTTAGTTTTTGTTTTATTATACTATTGCGCTTGTTGCGGGAGAAATAAATGTATTTTTTATTACTTATTTATTGTCTGTAATGGACAAAAATATTCACAATTGTCATTGCCTAAACACCCCAGGTATACATTATCTAGGACCTAGGTATTGTTGGTATTATATACCGGTAACATAATATACATGATAAGATAATGTGGAAGGTAAACATAAATTGATACAGATTATATTTTGTATTTTTCGTTCTTTATTCCTGTTACTAGTTAGGCCTTTTCATTCGTTATTGCATGATCTATTTACAGTATACTCCGACTAATGTGCCCACTGGAATGAGAAATGGAATAGAGATTTTTAGTGATTTGGATGATTTATATACAGTATTCTCCGACTAATGTGCCCACTCTTTAAATACCTGGAATAGAGTTTTTCAGTGATATGACGTAAGGTTGCCCAACAGGTAGTATATATTCCACGACATAATAGTAGCAGGAAGTTTAAATTCCATGACATAATAGTAGCACAACATAGCCCAGAAGAATGACCGCACCCCTTTCGATGTTTTCCTTCAGCGTTAGAGTCTATTTTAAGAGTTTCAGAGTTCTGAAAAGTCAAGATGCGATCGTTATTTGTAGCTTACGAAGTTCGAAAACAAAATGAAAGGGATTTGACATTAGGTTCGCTAAATGACATGTGAATTCGTATGTCACTTAGCGAAGCTTATGTCAAATATTTTGTTTTCGCACCTCGTAAGCGATAAATAGCGATGGCATCTTGAATCAGAGGCATGTTCCCTTTCGAGAACGACACAACGGTCTACCCACTAGGCCACGAACGCTCTTATTATGAGACTTTAAAAAATACCCACACCGTTTAAAGTCAGATGTAACCCCACAGGGATATTATTTACTCGCTATTCAATCCGCCGTGTCAGTTTTTGCGCACCGTACCGCTGCCGGTCGCCACCTGTTTCGGTAAAACTTTAATTAACCAATAAACATGTCCCCCGCGGCCGTCTTGTCCCGAGCCCCTCGCGGCCCCTCGCAGCCCGGCGCCCTGGTAGGCAGCTATCGCCGCGATCACAGCCTATCTGAGCTCCGGGTATTGTAATGCTAAGGTTCTGAACTTAAGTTCTTATTACGTATAATACACATAATTGATGACATATTTCGTCTTAGGCTCAACTCACATTGGCACAGATTCCAAGCGTCGCGTTTCATGTTTTTTGCCCATACTATCATCTCTATTCCAATTATTAATGTATAACTTATGATTATGCTATAATACGGAGCAGGCTGCGCGGTGCGGGAAGTAGCGAAGCGTTTACGATGTGAGTGTACAGAAAAATGTCACATCGCGACGCTTCCACTCTGCGCCAGTCTGAGTTGAGCCTTATGTCTTAGATATAAATGTACATTACTTTGTACACACGAAATGATCTTTCAAAATATGGCTTCGAAATAACAGACCGGCTGGCTGATTACGTGAAAATAGCGAATAGTAAAAATCGCGCGATCAATTGCTGAACGTCAAAAAATAATGCAAATCGCTCGCTGTTATTTGAATGTCGCTTAATTTTTTCAACGACACTAGCGCCAAAAATAATTGAGTGGCATTCATAGGAACTATTAATCAAATGTACGTAATTGACGCCAAATTATTTTTTCTGAATTTTAAAACTTTAAACTGCTCTCCTGTTGAATTTGGTTTTTGGCGCTCGGCCTTATTATATTTGAATTATCCATAAAGTTTAAGAGCAAAAATTTTGCGATTGCTTTGATTATTATTGTACTGATTATTGTTATGAATCAGCTAGAGCTGACCATGTAAGGCCGTGGATTGTCAGTAATTCATAGTATATAATATTGTTTATGTTATTTATTTATTATACCGGTGGTAGGTCATGTAGGACAATTCTACAAGTGTTAGTATCTAACCAATTTGGAAATAAAAGATTTTTCATTTTCATTTTTTCATCATGTCAAAATGGACGTACTGCCGAAAGCATTTATGCCGAGTAAACGATAGGCAGTAAAGTTGCTGCAAGAAACAGAGTTTATGCAACCACAACTAAATCTCCTGGATGGCAAATTACTATAAAAAGGGCCCAATACGTGTAGCCACCATTTGAGACTTTCAACCAATTAGTCTAACCATTCACTTTTTGTTTCTATTACTTCATCGAGAAGGAGCGGAACAACCAGGTCAACATAAATCCGCTCCACCCGGGCTGCTGCGGGGCGGGGCGGGGTGGCGCGGGGCGGGCGGCAGGGCGGGGGAGGGCTAAGGTTGACAAATGGGCCGCTCCGAGCATCCGCGAGCGATACAATCGGTGCGTTGCTTACAGAGACGAAGGAAAAAACATAGGGCTGCCCCACGTGGAAAAAAAAACAATTTATTCTATTTATTTATTTCAATTTTAAAGTTTTTGCTATTAATGAGTAAGAAATGAGGCTTTAATTCGTAAGTAGTAACAAAGATATAAATCAAAGTTTATAGTAAGTCAAGTTTCTTTCTCGCCAATATAAAAACATACAGCAAAAAGTAATTAAAGAAAAATTGTTTGTTGTTGATATCGGAACTAGGAGGTTTCTATGCTTAGGTAAATGGGCAATAGCTCGTACTTCGTGTCGTGTAATAGAGCGGTAGAACTTAAAGACATTTGTATAAATGTCCAGCCTCATTGAGGAACATCTTGTTGACATCGCGGGAACTGAATCCACGATTTCGGAAAAGCGACTAGTTGCTGTTCTCTTTTCGGGTACATGACGTATTATTCATATATTATCGAAATGAATAAGCAAAATAAGTTGGCAATGCCATTTACATTGTACATTGTGCAAAAAATAAATAAATACAGGTTGATTCATGGTTCATATATTAAGCCGAATAAAGTGTGAAGAGAATGACGCGTAGAGCATTTTTCGTGGCACCTCTATGAACCATAAACCAACCTTTATTATAAGCCAAGTACTCAGGCTTTTAAAATTTAGAATCGGATCAAATCCCTCCACTAATCGACTGTCAAATTTGTGTTTTACTTCTGTTTACTTCTTGTAGCGACAAGATAAAATGCATCAAGGCTTAGGCTGTAGTTTCTACACCTATTCGAGTAAAGTATATGCAACAATATGACGAATACTGATACACGCACTCGACGAACTTCTTTTTTTCGCAATCGCGTAAAATGTAGGTTGTGACAAAAACTCATTTCTGAACTGTCGGGTAAAATGTAGGTAATATGTCATATACTTATACGTATTACATATTACGAACGAGAAACTCCAGTTTTGACAGCAGCCGGATTAAACTTGGAATCACTCAAATCTGATTTTTAACAGTCGGTTAAAATTTTCAAACTAGAAATACTCTCCTTTTTGACAGTCGGGTAAACAACAGGAAAGTCGTTGGCAGCCCTGCGGCACGCGTCACTGGACCCGTCGCGCGGCCATTACTCACTGTCGCCCGCCACCCCGCCCGCTACGCCGTAGCCGTAGCGCGTAGCCCGTAGCGCTACGCCGTAGCACAGTTACACGACTACTGTTATTTTGAATATTAT
Organism: Celastrina argiolus; assembly: GCA_905187575.2. Lineage (NCBI taxonomy): Eukaryota > Metazoa > Arthropoda > Insecta > Lepidoptera > Lycaenidae > Celastrina > Celastrina argiolus. The sequence continues at coordinate 23,300,749 of LR994580.1, read as the reverse complement.
GTTATTGGTTCATTATTTAATGTTTTGTCGCTGTTTAATTTATACTGATCGACAGAGACAGAACATGCATCTGTTGCTCATCAGTATCAGCCTTAAGGAATTCCACATAAACTTAAATTGTACTGTATTTACCATACTGTGGATATGAATTGATGATGATTGAAGCCAACTTCCAAGCGAATTATTTAATATTTGAGATAAGATATTCAAATAATGTTTTTTTAAGGAAGATCTTTTCTAAAAATTTGATTTAGAATCACGATATCAGTTAAAATACTTTGGGAAATAAAACGAAATATTTTTTAAGTTTTTTTTAATATTTTTTACACAATTCGTAGCATTCATAATGCCGACCGTAGTCCTCGTCCCGTCGGCCGGACTGTGACGTCATCAAAACAGAAACGGCCGCGCCCGGGACATAACAGCTATATGTACAGACTCCTAGCTCATATAATACATATACATACGAAGAAAAAAACCGTAAGGGCCTGTCGCACAGCCGGTTCCACCGCGCGATTTCCGCGAACGCATCGCGTACAATTTGTATTCGAACCGCGCGTTTTTTCCACAGCTACGTTCATCGTGTTAAAAACGCGCGAAGTGAAATAGCTGTGCAGACAGTACCTAATGCCCGCTACAGACGACAGTGATAAAACAACAAATTGCAGACATAGGAGACATATTATATAGTACTGTATTTTCATACTGGACCGTCCGATCGGCGCACGCGCATCGGCCACTTGTAACCTCAAGAAACTAGAAGTTACATTAGCCTTGTAAAAGTTGATTGTGTGTGCGTGAGCCGATTCGGTATAGTATAGTTGTATTACTGTATATGTGGCTACTGTGACAGCCTGTTTGACCGTCGCCGCCCGTAGCGAGCCGAACTAAACTACCGAAGGTGTAATATACACAAATAAGAACCAAACCCGGCACCGAACGGTCTATACAATGCGTTATTTACAAAAGTTAAAAGCGACTGTGATTTGGTTGTGTAGAAAATTATAAAACTATTGAATCCACAGTTTCAACTACCAACAAGTTCTAGAGTTATAGTGGCCTCGACATCACTGAGGACACTTCTCTTCTGCCCGTCCCGAGAAAATTCTGATCACTGAAAAAAGCAGTCTGGGCTAATAAAAGGAGTTGAAGAACGAAAACACGAGTGTCGTGTTGTCAAATTTGACACTGACATTTGACGCGTGTTTCGTTCTTCTTCTTTTATTTACGGCGGCCTCAGTAAGTTGCCAATGTCAAGGTGAATTTATGTAAACTGGGTTCTATTTTCGGTGATTAGAATTTTATTCGGGCGGAGAGATTCAGAATGATATAGTCCGAGTCTTACGCCTCCCTTCTTAAAAACGAGGCTTATGTCACATACTGTCTTTGTCACTCTGCCATAGCATGATAAGGACAGCATGTGAAAATAGCTTAAGGGAGCCCTAAATATAAGCGTTAAGAATTCGGACAAAGAGTTCTCATATTTTTAGTAATTTGAGAAGTGGCAGATTTTTTTCTAATTCAATTCAGTGATATCGAGGGCTCTATTCACAAATTCTTTGAGCATTGGATGAAGTAAAACATTTTGATACATAGTAAATGTTATTGAGCGAAACATGACACATATCTATTACAAATCAGGTGTAACAAAAATAATACATCTGTGAAATACGCTGCAGTAGAAAACCTAGGGTACAACTACGTTCTTAAAGTTTTCGGAAACTCCGTGTTCCGTACATCTCCCATAACACGGTTTCTGAGAGACATTACGAAAGTAGTTGCACCGTACAGTGTATACAATACCTGTCAAATGATTGCAGTGAAATACAAAGTACACTAAAGTTATAACACAACTCGATCTTTCTAGTTTATAATCTCAGGGAAATTCGTTTCCTATGCTACGGAGCTTATATTCGGCGTGCCGAAATCTTTATACATTATATTTTTATATTATTTCAATATCTATAATTAATTTGAAACGATCACATCGACCTGTGACGCTATATAAAGCTTGTTCCGGAATACAGCTAGATCGAGCTCGGACCGACTCGGTAAGCTCCGCTCGTATACATGATAAGGCTGGTAATGTGCATTACCTCTCGCACGACTCACGCCCGGCCGTGACGTCAGCGACCATAGACAATATACAGGTAACAAAATAGTGAACGAAGAGCCCGCGCCGCGCGGCGCCGGCCGCGGGCGACAGCGCGCCAAATCCACTGTCAGCCATTTTCGAACTCCGATTCGATATTCAAAATTTGGATCGGGCGCGCTCATGTTTTTAATACTTTTTATTCCGTCTTCGGAGACGCGGCTTCGACCGGCGTCGAAGTCGACTCGCGTCGGGTATACACATAAATAGATTTAAAAATCTCATCGCAACAGTGTAAAATATGGTTTATATTCGTATACATCGGTTACAAATTGTGCTACACGATTGAACACCAAGGCAAGGTGATGCTACATCATAAATATAATATATACTATATATAATAATATAATTCAAAGATATGTACTTTGTCTGTAAAGAAAATAGCGATCGGGTCGATAAAAATTACTGTGAAATTGACATTCGAATTGTTTCGTGATAAACTGTTAGGTAACAGAAGCGAGACGTTCGAAAGGCGTTCAAAATAAAACGAAAACGGTTGTTCCCAACGATTAAGGTGAGCGCACACGGGCGGAGCGACGCCGTCGCCTGCGTCAGCGTCACCGCAGCGGCGTGCGCGTCGCCCCGGCCGCCGGCCCGTCAACAGAGGCTAATTACAAACCTATTACATACGCAACTCCTTTACAAAAAAGTCCCATTTCTATTACCGCCGTCTCGTGCTCCTACGTCGAGTGATAGTTACAACTTACAACTAATCAATTAATTATTTATTTATATTTACGTAGTAACAATACACAATTAGCTATAAATATTTATACGATAACTATCAAACCATTTTATTGTTACATTCATCTCCGCTATAGTACCGAGTGATAAAATTGTTCTTACGTTATGGTGATCGCACCGCGCTCGCGAACGTTCGTATAATACAGCGTCCAATCGTCACTTCGTAAATTTACATTAACATTAGAGTTGACTTTAAATCTTAATTTAGGAGATCGTATACTGTTTCAAATATTACAAAATGATTGCTTTTATGTACATGTTAGCATCGTTCTCCTGTGCGGGCGCCGCGCGCCGGCGGCGGCCGGCGGCGGCGGTGTGCGGCGACCCTGACGCGTCGGCCTCAGCAAGTTGGGACCAAACGATGGTTACCCATATCTGGAAAAGAAAAAAACAGCTTTAATAAAGTCTGGCTCGACGTTATAAAAAGCGTAAAGAGAGACAACAAATTCAAAAGCATTCTAGATAATTGACAAATCTTTAGCTACTCAATTACGCGTTCATCCCCTAGATCGAATATGAATCATATATGAATGAAGATGGAAGAGAGTTTAAAATTAAGGGGTTGAACATGGACTAAAAACTCATAATTATTAGTATCGATTTTTCACATTCGACAGTCAGTTTTACACACTTATGGAGTTAAAAATTGTAACTTACATGTACAAGGATTAAAGATGGTGTCCGTAGTACTCGGCGGGGTAGTAGCCCTGGTGGAAGGCGGGGTCCGTGGGCGGCCTGTGCATCATCTGCTGCCCGTCCATCATGTAGCCCATGGTGGCCTCGGGGCTGTAGGCGCCGCTGGGTCCGGCGTGCGGGAACACTGCGGGGTAGAACACTGAGCGGTTAATTAGGCTTGTCGTGGTGGAAGCCATGGGTGTGGTTGCGGAAACCAGCTATTTTGCTGATCAAACGTATGATTACTCTTGTGACTTATAACTATAGCCTTCATCGTCATCGCCTCCGTGGTCTAGTCGTGGTAGGTTGGTTAGGACAATGCAGGCCGATCACCTGATTGTCTGACAAGAAAAATGATCCATGCGTCGGATGGGCATGTAAAACGTCGGTCCTGCGCCTGTTCTCTCGCCGGTCGTGTCGGTTTACCGTCCCACTGGGTTATGAGAGTAAAAGGAAGAGAGAGAGAGTGTCTTTGTGTATTGCGCACACACTTGGGCACTATAAAATATAATTAGTTAACTTGGGCACTATAAAAAAAAACTGGCCTGGTTTCAATGAAATCGGCTACCGACACCGAAATCGGTGAGAGGAGCTATTATTTTTTATTATAGCCTTCGTGGTCTAGTGGTTCAAAGCTTCGCTCTCGACCCGGAGGTTCGATTCTCGCGTTGGTTAAGTAGGTAAGGTAATTTCAAGTTCTATTTGTAAACGGATTATCTCTAAGTGGCTGGTTGTAATGCGAGAATATCAATTGAATGATTGACGGGAATATTGGACACGATGTCATTAGTCTTTTGTAAAACTAAAACGATTTAAGTGCCATTAAAAGTTAGAAGATATTAGTTGAATATCTTTAAATCATAATGTGCGAACAAGAAGGAAACAAAAAATTGTGACGTCTAAAAGAGATAGATAATTTTATTTAATTTATTAAACAATAAATATTTTCAAAGTATTATATTTTATATTTTGCTCATCTTTTTGATTGCCTTCGTAATGAGTCCAAAAGTAAATAAATTTATTTTTTTCATTCAACGCAATTATTATTATTTTTAGTCATCGAAGGAATTGAAAAATAATAAAACTACGATAAGTCGAAAGCAGCAAAGCAAGTGAGGGTTAACGACATGCATCGTAAGGTCACCCATGAATATGGAGAAAGATTAGAATTATGATGAGAAAAACCACTCCGTTCTAAAAACACAATTTATAATCGACCACGCTCGACTGCCATTTACTTTATCATTAATAATAAACAATTAAATGTAATTCTAAAGTATTGTAATGTATGTGCGTGTGTGTTTTTGTAACCGCGGATTGTGTGTGCACGTTAGACTTGACTAATTTGAAAAACTGTTCTCGGAACATCGTTTTTGTGGCACGCTCCTGGCGACCGTTACTTATATTAAATAGCTTCCAAACAAACATGCGAGCGGAAGACGCCATTACTGTTAACAAGACTTATTCAGAAGTTTCGACGGAGGAAAAAAATAATGTCAATTGTCGATATAGGAGTTCGCTCAATTTTGCCACAAAACTGTTATGCCTTCCGGCGATATATGGCGGGATTATCAATCGTAAACTAATGGTGTTCGGCCATTATTGACGGCGATTTCCGCCTTCCTCCGCCTTTATGGTCGCACGCGCCATTGCACACGCCCGGCAAACACCACACTAATGCCCCAAATGCTTTTTACCAATTGTTTTTTTTAAGTTTTGCAGTCCGCAATCACTGGGTCTTATAGATGTATTACTTCAATGTTTCTTTCAAATTTCGTATAAACAAACATAATCTCCATTTATAAAAATAATAATATATTATTAACTCGCGCGAAAATATTCTACATACGTAACCTTAGAAGAACAGTGTCTAGCACAATAACGTGGTCGCAATTATCGCATGCGAATCGTAAAAAATGAAATCTATCACAGTGCCTACGAAATTTTCATTCGACTACGAATACGTCGCTGTCAATAGCCCGTGCTAACCCCCAGAGCTCATGCCGTGCTCGAGTACGATAACAATACAATATTTCTAATGCACTTTGAATATTTCCAGTGGCATCCTCCGCACGCGAACGTTCGTTTCTCGAGCTGATTAATTTAAAAAAATATCGTTACGTTCCGTCGGTTCGCCCGGCGCGCTCGGCTCGCTCGCTCGTTCCGGATTCATTTCATATAAATATTAATCGCGGGTGGGAAACGATTTAATGGCCGAGATTAATTCAATAAAACTTGCAAACGAACAAAAAACCGCACGCCGCGACACAACACTCAACAGTCGGTGTCGGAACCGAGCTCTCGGCGTAATATACGGCGGCGTTGATTACCGCTCCCTAAATCATAGTTTCCTGGTAGCTCGCCCTCTTGTTCTCGGGGCCTGTTATTATTTCCTGTTCCCCCAGTCCTGGAGTACGGGAAGTGCGGCTCACTAATCTCAGAAATATTCCTTCTTTTTGCACTATCAGCGAGTTTCGCTTATTTATGTACGGCGGGTAATGCGATCGTCCTTGAGGTAACCCCGCCTCTCGTAAATTCCAGGTCGCCTATATTTTCCATCGGCAATATAGGAACTGGGTGCCGGTATAATTCTTTGTTACATAATTCACCGTCGTATATATTAGCGAATCGTAAAATTTTAATAAACAAAATGCACTTCTTTGTCTCGAGCATCGGTCGACGAAGTTTTGGCGATGGTGGTGCACTCCAGACATAAAGCTGGAACAGAATTCTAAATATTCCCGGCGGATGCCGCCAAGTTTGCCGACGACGGAAAATGGAAAAGCGGGGATGGAAAATTGTTTTGGCAATCGGCTAAAGAAAATGGCCACCGCATTTCCTGCGGTCGAGCTCCCGATCGCCGCTGTTTATGTATTCCCGGTGCGTACATCTTACAGCACTGGACTCTTTTAGTTTTTTGCACTTATAAACCTCTATTTATATTCCTACACACATAGAGTTTTATATTTAACGACAAAATGATCACTCGATTATTGAATATCGATTATAATTAGTAGATAATTATTGATGAACACACATTTCAATATTAACTTTACGTTTTTAATGAACTGCAGAACGTCAGATTAATCCCCGCGAAAAGCCGAATAAACGATTGGTCGGCGGCGGCGGATAGCGAATTGTAATTTACAGAGTCGCGCGTAATGGCGACGCATCAGAGGGCAATTTATGCCCTTATAATAAATTCATTAGCTGCCCGTAAACAGCCAGCGCGCACTCGCGCCGGTAATCCGCGGCCGAACTCTAATTATTTCGTTACCTCACGAAGGTGTTCGCTGTCATCTCTTACAATTCACACGCGTCGTGTTTTTTGTAAGTGAAAAACAGAACATACACGGGCCTTACTCTTCAAACTGATTCGATTTTGATTCAGATTCGACCGCGCCGCGTACTCCCGAAAAAAAATACGTTTGTTTATTTTGATTTTCAGTCGATTGATATGGTCGGGAGTACAAAAAGTTACGATCTAACGTTTTTCTTTATCCTGGTTAGTTTCAAAGTGATCCACCAAATAAAATAACAAAAGTAGTAGATCGAACTGTCACGATTCTCGATTGTGTCGGGAGTCAGCCTGCTGGTTGCAATAGTGCATATACAATAAGTCGGTAATAAATAATAATAATAATTATTAATAGCCGTTACTGTCCCACTGCCGGGCAAAGGCTTCCCCTTTTTCTTTCCACAAGTCCCGATCTTTTGCTATGACTGGCCACTCTTTATGAAACGCATCTAGCTCGTCGCACCACCTCTGTTTCGTCGACCAGTCGGTAGCCACAAGAAATAATATAGAAGAAAAGTCTCGGTTCAATCGATCGATCGATCCAAAAAGTATGCGGTACCCTGAAGATGTTTACCCGATGAACGAGGTTTCTGCGAGCGTGGCGCGGGGTTGTTTGTCTGATCGATTGTGCTGACCGCCGGCTAATTTTATTATCTGTAAGCCGTATGTTAATGAAATCGGCTAACGGGCAGATAGATCTCGCCGGCGGAGTTTTATTACATTTTTGTCACAAATATCTTTAGAAAATGAGACAAAAGCGATCTAATCCCCGCGTAGGCCCCACACATCTAGGGGAGGCGTGATGGATGGCTCGGGACGGGTCAACGAATTCGGACATTATTCTTTTTACCCTTCTTGCGTTCCGTTCGCAAGAGTAAGCCCTTTTTGCGATGTCCTTTTTTTCCTCTTCCCGGAGGAATTTTTGCTTCGGCTACGTTTTATGGACTGCTACAATTACGGAGCGGAATCGCTCTTTTTATTTAACGTTGTAGACTGTTTTTAAATGCTTTCAAATATGGCCGAACATGGACGCGAATTGCTCTCCGTTTAGCTACGATATGAAACTGTTTGTTCGGGAAATTATGATCGAATTACTTTTATCGTTCGCGTTGTTTTCGTACTGGGAATTTAGTTCTTTTTGTTGATTTGTAGAGACGTCGAACTCCTTTATCGCAATTATTTTGGAAACTGCCATCATCATCAACAGATGTGTACTTCATTTCGATGAAATGTGACCAAAACGTAAACAAAGCTCTGGGTGGCTATAATGCTTCTAATGTTTTTTTTTTTATTTCCATCGCACATTGAAGAAAAACAATGACACATATTATGGTCGAATGACATTTTTGTTTACATATTACTAGAATTTTTAATTTGATTCCTGTTTCTTTTGCTCTAAGTTCATACATAAAAAACGGAATGTGAACGAGAACATCCTTTTTTTACACTTCGCAAGTGGAACGAGGGGATAGACTATCATAGGCATCAAAGTCACTGTCAATGTCATGTGTGACATTACATTGTTTTAAATCTAATACAATGACTAAAAATCAAGTGGACTGGGCATAAACATACAATGACTAAAAATCAAGTGCCCAGTGCATAAACGTAAAATATACGAGCCAGAAACTATTAACCGGAACCGTACCAAAATGGCGGATTGACATATGCTTATTGCTGTAATGTCTTAGTTTGTCATTGTCTCCTTTACTATTTAATAATGTATTTTTAACTACAAACTAATAAACTACTAAAATAGGACTTTAATTTTAAACAATAATGTTAACAATACACGAGTTTGACACTTGAAGTACTGGGGAAAACAATACACTAAAATGGCGGCCTGGAAAAAACTTGCCCCGAAAGGTAACGTACTAATAGACTATTACAACAAGTCCATATGATTTCTTAGTCATTGATCTAATACAGGTATATACAACAATCACATTCACTTGGCAGGGAGTATCAACAGCTACAACATATGAGCACGGTCTACTGGCATGTAGTATAGCCTGCTTTAACCGTAGATAGAGCTGGGGGCCATTTTTCACCGGTTTCGGTCCCGTGGTCAGCGCCCAGCGGTCCCGGGGGCCGCCTGCATACTGTATGAGACGGTCAGTAACTCGATTGTGGACTTCAAAGTCGTTTGCGGCGGCGAATTTCAATTGGCTACGTGGTTTGATCTATTCAGTACGCTATTCCCAACCGTCCTCACGGCCTCGAAAGCCTGTGATCAATGCTACCTTTATTTGTTCGAGTACGTGAAAATCATAGAGCAATCAAAAATATTTGTACGTAAGTAGCGAAATTAGGGACAATATGGCGCGTAACAGAAAAATGTGACGATTCAAATGTAAAATAAATAAGATAAAAATATCTTTTTTAAACACTTAAGGACAAAAACACACAGCCGAGAGGAAAGACGTAAAAAACGAAAGAAACGTGTAATATGGCGCGTTACAGAAAAACGTGACGATTCTAATTTCTCACAAACGTCGATAAAGTTTTAATTAAAAAAAAGAATGATAACAAAATCGGGGGTTGCACTTTAATGTACCAGCTACATATATTTTCCTATCCAAATTTTAATAACAACATTCGACAGAAGAATTATACTTTATTAAGTAGCTTCTGGATCTTATTCACGTACAACAGACGGCAGTGTACATAACACAGTCACCCTTTTTGGCTCGTTAGTTCCTGTTAGGTCGCGAGGTATGAATTATGATGCAAACATCTATTTCTGATTATATTAGACCAGTGTAATATGAAAGTGTTAATGTGGTGTGTTGTGTTATATTCGTATAAGAAAAATGTTACCTGCTCTATTTGACTGGTCAATCATTGGCTGTACTATCCTACGTCTTGCGTTGATAAACCTGTAAAGAAAAAAATAAACATTAGTTTCAAACATACTCAGTCTAAGCGTACAGGAGACTAGGCCAGCATTTTATCAGGATTAAACAAAGTCAACCAGGATTACATCTAATATTCCTGTATAAGAATGCATCAATATCAAACGAAGTACCAGGCTCACATAGGCTATGTGGCAATTACTTGTTGGTTGGTTAACGTGGTGACTAGGGCTGGAAGAACTACTAATATCTCTAATAACTGTATAAATATCATACAAAGTACCAGTTTAACATAAGTTACGTGTCAATCACTTGCACGCATATTGGTTTTATACAACTTGGTAACTAGGGATGAAGGAACTTCTAATATCCATTTATACAAACGTATCAATATCAAATAAAGTACCAGGCTTACATAAGTTACGTGGCAATTACTAGCACGAACAGTTTTTTATACCACAACAGTTGACTAGGGCTGAAGGAACTTCTAATAACCCTGAATGACGTATCAATATCAAATAAAGTACCAGGCTTACATAAGTTACGTGGCAATTACTTGCGCGGGTGAATAAGTAACGCGCGCGGATGCACTCCCAAATGAACTGTCAATACGTATCGCGCGCCGAGCCGCCGCCGCGCCGATTGGTTTGTGATCCGATTTGCACTACCAATCCCTGATACATTATATTTTACTCGACATGAACACGGCGTATGAATATTGTATGTCCAATTCGAATGAAGGACCAAAGATTAATTTTGACTATTTGATTTTTCAACAGAATCGACCGTTTCATTGTCTAAAATCCGGACCGCCGCGCCGCCGTAATGCAAATATAAAAATAAACAATCGTGTCAAAGCACCATAAGTCTAAAAACATATACTTAGGGGTCTCAGCGAAAATTATAAGCAATTTAAAGGTCGAAAGCGTTCGATCGGGAAGGGTTGTCCCTTGTAGGGCCGTAATTACGAACGTCCGATGCGACTAATGTATTGTTAATACAAAGATTAGTTCATTAACTGTTCATCTGCAGCCGGGGTCCCGCAGGCCCCCGCGGTCTCGTAGGCCCCCGCTGCCCGCTGGGAGAGGGAAAAAGGCAACTTTTACGACGCACCCGGGCCGTTTCTTGCATTAATTTTGACAGTTGAAATTGATATTGTTGTGTTTCTGCTACAAATTGCATTACGGCCATTATGTTGACTAATATCGGCGATTTCGTAATTGACTTTACTAAATATTATATGAACATGATTTATGACTTAATATGAGAGATTTGTGAAATAACCACTTAGTGCGTTTTGTTATTTTGATCAAATACACGTATTTAATTATAATTTATTTGTGTGTTACTAGCTAACATATAAAATTAAAGTAGATTTTGTTAATATCATATATACGTACATATGTTATATTTATGTCTTACTAACTCTTCGATAACAGAATTAAAATAAATATTATACATCTCAAACGATACATATTTTACAAACATCATTTGTGTTTCATTTTTATTCATATCGTATAATCCTTTAAGACTTCATCTAATGACATTTTAGGAACGTGCCGTAGGATCAAGAGGACCGGGTATGGGTCCACCGGACCCCAGATGACGCGATAAATCATGCACTCATGTGGCCGCTAATGCCGCGCCGGCGAAGGGTTGTAACTTGTATCACACTGGCGCGAAAAACGCCATGATGAATGCGTTCCGAATGCAAATGCGACTAATTGTAATGAGATTTAATCTCAACCTCTGGAGAAAGGGTGACGTTCGGTTGAGAACCGCCATTGTCACGACTGTTCATAATTTGATTAATGATTTTAGAACATATTACATAGCTAAATTAAATTTTATTTCACTCAGGCTTAAATCACATTGGTGCAATATCGAAGCAAAGATTTTACCTGTGGCATAATATCCATATTGTTATATTACAAATTTGTATTATCTTCTCTATATATGGGGCCCGATTCTCGTGCCTCGAACTTTGTTTCGAATCTCAGTCCGTCCCGCTCGTGCACGACCGGTACAGACCGAAGCTCAAATCGAATTCGAGTTATGAGAATCGGAGCCATGGTGACATCCGTAGACGCGCGTGACAAACGAAGACTCGCCGACGCTCATCTCTATCGCATATTTAATATATCGCAAAATAATAGATTAAAAAACTTAAAAAAACGCGCTTAATTGCATTGTCATTGGTCCTTGATACGTTTTTTTTTTCAAATCAACTTCTGGAAGTTTGTCAAAATTATGTTCAAAGATTCCTTTACATACATACATACATGAAATTCAAACTTATAAAAGCGTGTTAAAATATAAAAATAGAGATGAAAATTCTAAAATAAGTGAAAAACTTGAAGCTACAACTCTGCGCCAATATGACTTGAGCCTTACTATTTCCTTAACTACAGTCGACCATAATAAAATTTGACTAGTTTATTTTTACCGCCGGTGGGCGGCATTATGATAATCGAGCCTCTCGAGCCCATGATACCCTGGTACATATCTATTATTATTACTAATATTATTGTGAGATTTTCTCGGGCTTTCCCTAAATAGGAAAAGTTAAAAGGGCCATTTAGTTCCGGGAACACGTTCGTGGGCCGTTTCGGTTGGCCGGAGGGCCGGGGAAGGGCTGCGGTGGTTTATGCGCGTGTGTTTGTACGGCGTTGCTCCAAAACAAAGCACAAAATATGTTATTCCACAATTATACTTCCTTTATTCTATTAGCTCTTTGTTATTTGTGCAGATCCCACAAAAAGTGAAGTTAGTTCTGAATAAAGATCAACTACAACCCGTTCTATAATAAGCAACAGATAATGAAAGATAGGTTAGATATAGATACTGGGAGCCCCACATACCCTCCCTGGAGGATGCGTAACTTGACGACATAAAAAAAAGGTATTGAGATAAATTATTGTTGTGTTGTTGTTTTTTTCTAAATGTAAGTGCCAATAAATAATGATTTATTTTATTTGCAATAAGCTGTAAAGTACCTAGCTACCAACAATCCCATATGAAGCACATGCTTCAACATAACCCTCCTCTTCGGCAGCGGGTGTGCCGTCAACTCTCCCCGCTCGGAATAAGTAAACAGTCTTAATTGTGATTCCGAGTCAAATAAAATTTAATTTTGTTCCGAAGTTTTTGGATTTTAATTACCTGAGAGCGAATTAAATAAGGGGGTCGTTTCCAGCGCCGAGTTTGGGGCGGGCCTTGGTTATTTATTGCGTCACACCTCCACAGCTATAATGCTGCTCAAATAAATTTCGCATTCGAGTTTACCTCTTCTACAACTTTTTTATAATTAGCATTGTACTTCACTAGGTATGTTTATACATTGATGAAAAGTATGTGACTAAAATAACAAAAAAAAAATATAAAACACGCTGACTACATAAGTAATGTAGCCTATGTTCCGGGATATTACTAAAAACAAAAATATCTTTATTAAACACACATATTAAGGGACAAAAAATTATCATCTTTTGACACCTCTTGCTACAGTGGAACAAACGTACCATGTATAATATAGAAAGAAAGAAAGAAAACTGGCCATGATTCTATGTAGTATACATATAATCATAACTCCTCTTTTCCTGTAGTGAGGCAAAACCCTTTTCTTAATGAAAACTTAACAACAAGTCGCAACTAATTTTGTAAGTGGCAACTTTTTAACTCCAGCAATCCTATGTAATTCAAGTTCTCGTACAAAACAAATGATCCCCAAACAGCGCGTTCCGGACGTTGGGCAAAACAAACGGAGGAACAGGTGAGGTATTACCGGGGCGATAAATTGCGCGCCCTAATTAAGAAGAGGTCCCTCCCGGGCACTCCGGCGATAGTTCCCTTATTAAATAATGTACATCATAGTATGTACATTTGCCCCCTAACTATAAAACACACTTTATATGTGTATAAGGTATATACTGCGTCCAAAACTACGTACGGACATCTAGTATGCTATAGATAACTATTATTTATTTGAATAAATAAAATACATTCATTTGACACATTAATAATTTGCAACTAAAAATTGATTGTAAATTTTTTATAATACTACGTAAACGTGAAATATAACCAATGATGATTAAGCCATGTACGACTTCACAAATTAAAGTAAGCGATTTTGACATTCGCTCTGATGACTCCGTGCAAACTAACTCAAACATAATATAATATAGAGGGTAACTAACTAACTACCCTCTTCCTAACATAATATTAAAAAAAAAATCGTTATTCATTTTTAACGATGTCGACGATATTATTATGATGTGGTACTGCTAGATCCTATTAATTGTAGATGTTACAATTTCACATTATTATCGAAATTGAAACAATACCTATAATAATAGTATTTCGTGTTTTTTTTTATTATACTATTCACAAAACTTCAATTCCCCGCACGCCAGGTTTAGTTTCAATAGCAACTTAATCTGGACAATCCAAACCGGGACTTTCAGTTTTATCGCCGGGCGCGGTAATCCCGGGGTGACACGGCTTATCGCAGTCGCCAAATGAACGCATTAGTTTCCATAAAGCCGCTGATAGCCTGCTCCGTCCGGCGCTCCTGGTCATAATCAACCAAATTCCAGCTTTTTCCAATTACTTCTCTTCGTTGGAATTGAAAAACAAATGAGGGATATGGAAGTTTACACACATTAGATAATATGTTGTAAGTGTACATACACTGATAAAATAAAGAGGATAGATTTGTTTGTTTCCAACGAATAGGATTCGAAACTCTTGGCATGTTTCATACAGGAGTATAGAGAAGGCAAATGGAAAATACGTATGCTAGTTTATTGCGGCTAAATGTACGGTTACCGCGGGAATTCATTTTACGTATCCAAAGTCACGAGCATCATCTAGTATGTAATAAAAAATTAAGTTGACATGTCGTGCACAAAAACCTTGCCTTACTTTCATTCTCCATATAAAAGACATACAGTTTTGTACACAAGTACGTAGTAAATTCATGCCATTAAATATTCCACACAAGTTGCCAATAGCATTTGTTGTCAATAGCTTTTTGTAAATAAGGGCATAAGAAATGTTAATCAATAGTGTTGTTTGTCGCGGGACTTTTCCCGGACTTTCCCGGGAAGGGTGAATAATTTTCCGCGATAACAAATGACTGTCGAATCCCAAAAATCCACTTGTCAATAACATCAGATTAATTGATTCCAGCTCCGTTTGTGTTTGTCTGATTCTGTTTGAGCTATTTCTATGGTTTAAAAATAATTTGAAAAACATAAAATCACGCTTAGTTGCATTGTTACTGGCCCTTAAAATGTATACAAAATATTAAATAATCAGACTTCTAGTTATTGGTGAAAAATATACCGATACATACTAATGTTAGTATGTAATAAATATGGCGCTAGTTGGTATGTACCCAAGCTTATAAAAGCGTGTTAAAAATAAGAAATTTAAAATCATATACAATTACTTAAGAAAAAAGCTAAATTATATAGTTACATATTGTCGTCAGATAAAATAATATAGCTTTCATTTCCGATTTTTTTATTTCCAACGTGGGCATCGAACCCACGACCTCCGGAGCCGACAGTCATCTAAACCACAGGACTACAGAGGCATAATAATTAATGTAACTTAAGGGTAACATTTGCTATCTGTATAACTTTATAACTATCCAATTTTCGCGAAACCAAAATATAATGTGATCAAAGCTAGAATTAAATTGTGAATAAATCAGGCGCGAAATGTAATATTTTTACAAATGATATATGAACAGATAAATTATTATGACACCGACCATTGCATGGACGAGATCCAAACCATAAAATATTAGCATATAATTAATTACATTATTATTTACCTAAAACCATACATTTATTATGAAATTCGGCGCTCATAAAACCGAACGGAATTGTTAAAACCGAAGAGCGTACGAGAATACAAGTTCCTGATTAGTTGGCAGCGAAGTGACGTTCCATAGACAATACGGACTTCGTTACTTAGCGTCGAGTTCGGCGATCGGTTTGATTTGTAGCCCCCGTATGTATTAGGGCCGCAGCGGCATCACGTACAAATTCTTATAATCCGGCCGGCTCCGGCCGAGCGATAAATATTTTTCATGAAATCCGCCGGCCGCGACGACGCATAGAAACTGCCCTAAATCAGGCAATTATAGGTGTGACCAGTAAATTATTATAACCAGGGGATCAGGAGTGGACCGTTGGAATATTGCCTATCGCTTTATCGCCTCTGCTGTTTTGTTATTGTATCTTTTAGCTCGTTATATTCGCTATGTCATGTCTGTCCCTAGTACCTAATCGAAATATCTTGAAGTGAAGCCTGGGTTTTAAATTTTGAGACCCAATTTCGACCTCTGTCCCCAGGGCGACATAACGTAGAGGATGTTAATAAGGAGCGCGCCTTAATCCTGCGCGCCTGGTAGCCGTGCCCGGTGGTAATTACGGCGATCCGTCTGACCCCGACCTCCGCGACACATGGCGCTAATTGTGAGGGCGCCGGGAGGGTGTGTTACGTCATCGCACTGATTTCTTCGTGGAGTGCGATTTATTGCATTTCATGTCACAATATTACTTATATTATGTTGCGTGACAAATCAGCACTCGGGTCACAGGGTCTGGAACCGTAAGCGAGTGCCAGGGAAGTTCGCATTTGAGACAGATGAAAATTTAGAAGAGAAAAAATAGAATTTAATTTTATTCAAAGAGTTAAAATCGTAGCAAATATAATAATGGTTAACAGGTACAAAAACGATTAGTAGAATATTGGGCACCCTACTCACAGTTATGTTGTTTAGGTTATGAAAATAGTTGGGCCCGATAAGGACTCCGCCACAAACGGGTACGGTGATAGGTGCCATACTGTTCTGATTGTTTGACGCGCGCCAATTTATTCCCTATTAAATATATTCGCAAAGGGTTGAGGTGCGAACTGTTATTCGCTGGCAGCAGATGGCGTTTGTTATAAACAAGGGATTAAATACATAAATTCGGGACCCGCTCCTGGATATTATACAGAAAAAGTTGGAGCTTAGATGTTGGAGGTTTCCATGGAAAATAGACATTCAATTGAATTACTACAACAGCGTTGGTTTTGAAGGGTTTCATGGTAACTGTAAAACATTGATGTTTATCAGAAAAACAGGAGAGAGAGAGAAAGAGAGATTTGATGAGATTATAGATTATTAACTGAAAAAGTACTGGAGCTGTTCTGAATGATTTTATACAAACTAGTAGCAGTAGGATTAGTGTTTTTCGATTTACTGCTTTTAGAAATAGGCAGTAATTATACCAGGCTTGCATAACAGTTGCGGAGCTAGATAAACCGCTAATGAGTGCGACATCAGCGCCGCGCGGGATGCGGCGGCTCCGCGAACTAATTGCCGTGATGGATTGCCCGCGCCAACCTCCTAATTGCTGATAATATCATTGAACCCACGGTTCACTGTTTAGTTTACTTTAACCTGATTTAAATAAAAATAGCCCTTTAATTCGTCAGGCACCAAATGATTTTGGACAGGAATATAATATGTTTTGGTTTCCCGAACGCCGCTAACCGATTGGAATTTCACTATTATCTTCCTTCTCAAAGTAATAAGGACTATACCAAGATGTTAATATTACAATCTTTATTCAGCAATTTTTAGATACCTCCAAATTATCGTCCGTGGATGCTCCAAACAGAGATGTCCGAGCGAGGACCACCTCGTCCGACCCTGTATTCGTTTTTGGATGTTGCATTTATATATCTAAGTTGTTATAGCGCTGAATTTAGAAAACTTCGATAGCGAGATGCAGGATTATGGCGCTAGTTGTACCGCCACTACACTATAGCTCAGCACTAATGTAGGGGAATCAAAAATAGGGAAACATCGTAGTTTGGAACACGGAGCTTGCGTTAGCCGATACCCCGGCATTCCCTGGGGCTCCTATCTCTATCCTTCGGCCGTGGGTGCTGTTATCGTGACGTCACGGCTATCAGGTGCCCAGGCCCTGAGCCCGCGTCATTAATTTGACAAATGGCTGCACAGTCCCGGACAGTGCTATGTTTTTGAACCTTGTCACCATGGTAATAAGGCGAAAGGTTCGACGAACGACGACTTAGGACGTTTGCTCGTCCGGAGTTCACGCCACGATTCTAAAATGACTATATTTTTGGTGCGAGTATCATTTTCAATTTGAATTTAGAATTTAAATCGGCTGCAATAGCTATGAACAACAAATGAAGACATGAATGGATAAATGTGATATGTAGCAAAATTATTATTTGGAGAAAATTTAGTTGAAGATGTCACTTAAACATTTTAGAATACGTCGTAAAGTATTAAGTACATTAATCTAAAGAACAGGGCGGCGATTCTCAGGCCTAGAACTCATTTCCGAATATTAGTATATCCCGCTCGCACGCGCGGTAAATCTCATTTGCATGAGCGGGACAGACCGATAGTAAAAACTTAGTTCGAGGACTGAGAATTAGGGCCCTGTCTCAACAATCAATGTACTTAATACGTTACTACATATCCTAAAATATTTAAGTGACTGTTTAAACTAAATTTTCTGGGTAATTTTTTCTGCGACATATCACCGTCATCGACTCATGTCTTCAAATGTAAAAAATATATTTTCTATTACTTCGAGGCAGTCGAAGCTCTATGAAGCTCCAAATTGACTATTATTCGATTTAACCTTGTATTAGCATAAGCACTAAGCAGGTTGCCTAAAATATGGGAAGTTGCGAAGCCTGCACCTTTGACTTATTATTATTTAGTAATAGATAAAGCGTTTATGTTAGCATATTGAATTAGGAGTGACGTAAGTCACGAGGCTTCATTGATAAAAAATAACTTTTGGTAAGATTATGACACGTGGAATAAATTGAAGCTATTTCTATGCGGCCGGCCGTAAGGCTATAACTCATAATCGACGGTTTATTAGCATTTATAATTTGCCTCGGATCGTTTAAATATGATAATTTAATATCGAGTGTGTGTAATATAAAAATATATGCGCGGTTTCACGCGCATTTACTGTAAACGAAACTGAATAATTTAATTATTGGGACACACACGCTGCCGAGTACAAATAGATTTGTCCTCTTAGTAATATAAATAATAAAAAGTAAAATATAACAATGTAAAAAGAACATTCACAATTACTTTGAGATACGATTATACCACCTTTCCTCAATTTGGAAATGTTTTTTTTTGTCAAAGTTTTAGTTTTTACCATTTTCATTTTTTTTTCTCGAAAGAATAACATATATATATTTTACTTTTGGGATATTAAAATTTTTCATATCCCAAAGTTATACCGACTGTTTTTTTTTACACCCGTTATAATTACACATATTATGATAATATTTAATTATGTTACGTTAGATATTGTTAAATGATGCATTGTAGCTTTTGCAATACTTTTACAAATACGAACTCTCAGCTACGCGTAACCTAAATTTAATGTAGCAAATGTAGGATTTTGATAATATTACTATTTATATTACTAAGAAGGCATCGTAATAAAGAGGGCTTTTAGTCATAATAACATGAATTAATTATATTCTTGAATCTAAAGCATGCTCATAATCGTGTTATATGAGATATTCTTAAACAACGTATTGTCCGAGTAGCTTTTAAATAATTATGAGCTGCATACGACTCAGATGCTCCTAAAAATTAATGTTACATAGAAATTTAATGCAGCAAATTATATCGAAGGAAATAACTTCACGATAGACGACATATTTGTAGGTAGATTAATGTACGTTGCGTTATTCCAACGTCGGCTTTAACGCAATATTAAATATTCAGCACCTACCCTCATTACCATCAGGTATTCATGCATGTCTGAAATTGGCAATCGTATTGCGAAAAATAAATAAAATGTAGTAAATATCAAACGGGTGTCGCGTGACCGACGCGGACGTTACAGAGTAAACGGACGCAGAAGGTAAGCTCGTGTGTGTTAACACTATAACAACAGGACTTGGCCAACGCAGCGGTAAAGATGGCGCTCTATGTTTCGAAACGATGCATAATGTTTTAAAGATTTAAATCAAATCAAATCAAAATATTTTATTTCCAAATGAAATTTAACATGCTACTTTCGGAAAGTCAACAAATAGGCTACCACCACCGGTGCACCGGTTCAACCCTAGCCCGCCGAGAAGCCAAAGCTTTAATTTCACATTAAATTTCTTTATTTCATCAAAAATTAGTACATACGGTTAAAATTGGCATAGCAAAAAAATTACAAATTGAAATAAAAATATAGTGAAACGGTTATGTCCGAACTAGATAAAGATTATTTGTATTTTGGACCAAGCTCTCTCCATAAGTTAAATTACTTATGATTACAATTATTATAAATAATAAGTTATGTAATATACGTCAATAAATTAAATATAAAATAAATAAATGAAAAACGAAACAAAAAATTTATGGGATCGAGTATTGACATAACAGCGCGCGCTACAGGGTACTTCTGTGCGCTTTCTTACACTTTTGTTTTATAATTTCGTCAATGTACAGCGATGGCATCTTAGATAAGCCTCTGTTCTACAGCGTTACATAGTTTCGAACAAGGAATGTATGAAGATTGTCGTCTGTCTCTCTGTATCCTATTGTTACTGATCGCTAACGGCTTCATTACTACTATAATAAATTATTTTTTCAATTCGATCAATCATATAAATGTACGTAGGAAAATCGAGCTAAGTGGTTTTTTGTAACAATTAAATGAAGTCCATTAAAGATGTTAAAAATACATAATACTTCAGACTTATAATACTGTTATCAATTAACTAGAAAATGCTATAAAGAAAACTACAATCTAAAAAATTTTACAGTACACTTGTAACAAGTAATCATTTTTCTATATTCTCTTTTTCAGATACTCCTGTTTCTCTGTTGTTAATCATGTCTTTTTTTTATGTCTTGGTATATATAATGATAATAATATATTCTTCCCATTGTGTAGTGTAATGTCCGTATTGTTGAATAGACGTTTATTTATTTATTAAATAACAATCAGGAGAGATCTAAAGCGTATTTGTTGCGTACTGAGTTTTTTTTGCAAATCATGAGTATACAGACTTTTACAGTGATCTCATAATTACGGATGATGTATGTGCAGAAGCCAGACTGCAGATGGAGATATTAGACGCGACAGCAGCAATTAGATATGTCTTGGAGATTTATTGGCGAGCACATGGAAAAAGGACGAGTTCTTAACAAAGTTAAAAGGACAAAAACGTCTAAACTTCTTGAGTAAAATAGCAGTAGAATTCTTACAGATGACACAAAAGAATAGGATTTTAAGGATAATGGAAAACTTGTAATTTATGAAGAAGAGAAGAACCTTTATATAGTTAATGTCACTTATGTAGATCGTATTTATGATAAAACTCAATTATTAAGGACAGGACTCATAACAGAGAAACATCAACCGTCAGTAGTGCATGCGTTGTAGAACCATCTATTCTGCAATAATTAGAAGAAATCGAACTGGAAAACTTGTAATTTATGAAGAAGAGAAGAACTTTTAAATAGTTAATATCACTTATGTATTTCTGATAAAACTCAATTATTAAGTATAGAGAAATATCATAGTATGACATGCATTCTAGAACCATCTATTCTACAATAATTAGAAGAAATCTAACGGGATTATATTTTTTTTATATTTGCAGAATCTCTGAGGCCCCATGTAATACCGAAGCAGGAGAAAGTTCAAATCTAGAATCAGTTATCGCATGCAGCACGGTACTGTCGGCAGCGACAATCTTCCATCTTTCGTTAGGGCTCTAATGGCGTCGGCCCTTAAAATTTTTATCCCTTTATTTATGGCGGCTTTTGTTACGTATCGAATGTCGTGATCTAACTTACATTGTTCTCCTGTGAAGCAGTTTGATTCCGCATCAGTGGTAGGCAGTAAATCCGATGAAGATATCAACATGGCGAAAATATTGAAAAATGCTAATAAAATAGAGCCTTAAAAATTATAACGTTTATGATCCAATGGCCTTATACCTGATCTGAGGCACAATATGATAAATTCAAATTTAAAATTCAGAATTCAAAATTCAAAATTCAAAATATTTTATTTCCAAATGGAACTTAATAAGCTATTTTCGGAAAGTCAACAAAAAGGCTACCATGCACCGGTTCAACCCTAGTCCGCCGAGAATACCTATGATAGGTGTGTTTAGGTTTCTAATGAAGTTTAAAATTTAGGTTCTATATTCACATTAATTCTGGTCACTGTAGCGGTATTAAGCTGTTTATAATTGTATCTCTTCCCACTCATATCAGCAGTCCTGTATCTCCTCGGCTTATTACTGAGGACACGCTGACTGAACACTCACAATACAAGACGCCTCGACTCAACCGTAAAGTCTTCGCAAAAGGCCTAATAGGATTCCACTAAACGTCTTGTCTTATTTATAATTTTTATGAAAGTCATGAGGACTTACGAGTTTTGAGCTTTGAGCGATTCTCTTATCATGCTTTTCCCAGTCATACATAACGGAAACATCGATCCGCTTGGGTTTTCGGCTTCCCACTTTAACTTACATTACACTAAAAAATATATGTATAAAATGTTAAGGATAGGTAGGTACCTATCCTTAGCATTTTATAGATATATTTTTTTATTTTTATATTTTGATGTTTACCGTATTTTTGTATTGTTGCTTTACACATGATTGTCTGTGTAAACTTTTTTTATGTTAAAATGTGTGTGTGCATTTCTTTATTTTTATTTGTTTTAAGTGTAACGTAGTGTAATGTCCAAACGAGTTTATGAATAAACGTTTATTATTATTATTAACTTCTACTTGAAATGTATCTAATTATCTTACTATTTCTAATTGACTCCGAAAAATAATGTAACTGACGATGGATAACTGTAAATTTTTACGCTAATTTTGAACAAAATTTAAATAAAGCAGTTAAACTATGCAAGCTTTGTGACGCAAATGGCACAATTTGAAATGCCTCGGGCAACTACCGTGACATTATTCGAAAGTTTATAAATATAAAAATAATGCCATTTTAGAGGGACTAAAAATTAAAAAACCATTTTTTTTCCTATATTGCAGTTTTTGTCAAAATTACTATAGACAATAGGAATAATTGCAATCCTCCTTTTTGGAAGTCGGTTATAAAGGTCCGTAGCAACAAGCAAGCTCGCTCGTCGTGAAGATGTAACCGATAAAACTCAAATTTAACTTGACACCACAGCCCGTACAGCCTGACACATATTAATTGTTTTTACCGTTTTTGATTCAATAGATAAATCGATAGTACATAAAGTTTTTTCAACTCGTATTTCTGTATTCTCTGTTGTTCTGTTATGTTTATTGAATCCATATGTTAAGTATAGAGTTTCCTAGCATTTAATAACTCCCACAACGGATGTGTTTTATTTTGAATCGTTATAAGTTAGTTATTAATAGACTTAACGCCTTTATGAAATTTACGTTAATTTTCAATGCGATGTTCGGCATTTAGTAAATTATCAGTTAATTATTACATGATGCATGTCAGATACTGCGTAATGGAACGTAACCGGATGTGACCATCGCGTCTTTCTGTCACAATTAATTTCCGGGCGCGTTGAAATTGGCGCGAAAACTGTACCGGGGCGCGGGGCGGGGCAGGGCGGTGAGGGGGCAGCATGGCGGGAATTTTAATTACGCACTCGTATTCCGAATACCAATGTCGTCTTGTTTAAATTAAATATAAATTATACGCTAGGCCCCGCCGCTCGCCTGGTGGTACTGCGAATAGCTAACAACTCTCGCGGAATTACTTGGGCTTACATTATTTGTATAAATAATATTATTATAATGGAATTAATTTAGCGGTGAGATAATATCAATTTCC
Source organism: Celastrina argiolus (assembly GCA_905187575.2). NCBI lineage: Eukaryota > Metazoa > Arthropoda > Insecta > Lepidoptera > Lycaenidae > Celastrina > Celastrina argiolus. The sequence goes on along the minus strand of LR994580.1, from coordinate 23,277,143 downwards.
AGCTTCCATCGGGCCAGAAATTATGGAAAGCGAAGTAAAAATAAGTCCTTGTTTAAAATTATCTACATAATGTTAAAACCAAGGGAGGCTGCGCACTAAATTATGTGACACCGAAAAGAACTTAAAATAAAAGAACGTTCCATTACACGATTCAATTTAAAAGTTTAAATACAAATCCAAAAACAAAGGAGCTCATGAAACTTATTAATTTCAAAATAAAACTCGGCGAACAGGAGGAAACGTAATTACGGGGCAGATGAGGAGCTCCGTGGACGGGTGCACTTCTTACGGCGTTTAGCAAACTTTGATAAAAAGATTAAGTATGACAGTTTGAAATATAGCCACCGCAGACGGCGGAAAAAATAACAGTGCAAAAGTTTATCGGGACGGGCTCCATTGTTGGCACGGCGAGTTAATTCCGAAAGAAGGCGAGGCGCAGGTGCCGCCGGAGTAATTCCGTCTCCTGCCGCGCCGGGCTCAGCTGCCGGCAATCCCTGCGCCAGATTATGACGGCCGCGACAGTGCGCGCCGCCGTCGCTGCCGCTTTAATTGTAAGTTATGGCCGACGACGAGCCATTAACATAATTGTTTCGAAAGAAACGCCACCGATCTAGGCGAGATCGCGCTCGAGATACAGTAATTAAGAGGTGTATTTGCATAGTGATGCGACGCCGCGCCGTTTGTGGGCTCGCCGTTTCGGCCCCTATCTCCGGCCACCTTATCATTTTCTAAGAAATTCAAAAAAGCACGTCCATTTGTAGTCGTCGCAACTATTTTAATGGTCGCTGCCCTCGAGCAATTCGCGAGATCATAAAAGCGTTTAGCTCATATAAAACTAGCATAATTATCGTCCAGAACGGTAACTAGATTTTATTATTTGTTCTCAGCGCGGGGTTCTCGTAATAAACGTCCGTTTTTTATCGTAACATTTCATTTTTACGGTCTTAATAATCAACACGTTAATGCTCGTAAACTTGAGCGCCGAGTTAGGAGTTACAGATGGTTCGTAATTAGCAATCCATAATTTTAAATGTAACATAATTATCATTCGCAATTAAGGAAACATTATTCACACCAAAATTCTGTAGCTGGTAATTTTGAGCAAATTATTTGTAGCTTATCAAAAAATTGTTATTCGACTACTAAAAACATGTAATTTTAGTACACGAACCAAAAACAATGAAATATATAAACCGAGATAATTGTTAACAATTTTATAAATTCCCAAAGGTTGTAACTCATCAAAACATGAGCATAACAAATGAATGCAGACGTAATTAGACGAGGCATTATTGTTATAATCCGAGTCTTATGTCGAGAGCGGAACCATAGAGATTACAAGTTAACTTTTCCGATCACAACACCATAGACAAAGGCTCAAATTATCCACGGGCGGATTGGCAGACCGACTCACCCTTTGACAGCCACGGGCGCGCGGGCGGCGCGAGTGACAAATTGTCGGCTGTTATTTCATTTAGATAACGCCGAGAGTTCATGTTTATTAAGAAAACAACGAATTTAATTTTAGAATACATATTAGGAAATGCAATACCAATATTACATAATATTTCGTTTATGTTACTACCTAATTCTATGCAAGTAAGTAAATAATGTGACAAACGGAATAGCATAAGACGCACCGTACTTCAAACTAGATTAATACATTATTTTTTTAGTCATGAAACAGATAACTATCACAACTATTAAAGTTATAAAAGACTTACAACTCGTTACAATATAAGCAATTAACTCGGCCACATATTATAATTAAAGCGGGCGGTAATTATAAACGTACCTAATAGTGCCGGAATCTAAATATTCGGCGGCCATATTTCAAAACAAGGAGGCGCTGATAAGAAAGTTTCATTACCCAAACGCTGAATTTAAAACCGGGCTTAATCAGGTTTACGTTGGTTTATCCGGAGTCCCCCCGCTCCTCCACCTGTGTGTTTAGGGAATGGATTATTTTGCGAAAATTCCGTTCATAACACACCCGCCCTTTTTCGAATAAAGGCGCGTAAAACAAACATTATCTATGGTATAATGCGACGTATTATATTTTTTTGCGTCGGAAAGGTCAGCGGCGTGTTTGCATACATCCAATTAATTTGAACGATATTGCGAATTTTACTTAACTTAGTTGTAAATATTCATTTAATTGCTATAATTATTTTGTCTAATCGTGGTTTCTGAAATGAAGTTTACGCGTACAAAAATGGTGACCGGGCGCGGCGGGCGTCACACAATTTTAATTTGGAGAGGCTTTGTTTTGAAGAAGGGATTAACCGAACGTACCCAACATACAAATCCGTATGTTTGTTTGTTTCGTTTAAGCCTGCGCACCAGGGCCGCAGCGGCGGCGGGAGCTAACCCCTTCGCAGTTTGATAAATGGCCAATTACAACGCCCGCCCGTCCCTACTGTTAGCTTGTTGCCTATTTTGAATCGCTTTTTCGTTTAGATTAATATCTAAATAGGATAGATACGGTATCTACGTTGTTTTTAAACGTAAATTTTCGAGGGTCTTTGTTTTCTTCCCGTGTACCATTGTTTTTGGGGCCGTTCTTAGTTCTAAACTTCGGCGCGCATTGTCTCGCTAATGTCTCATGATTATGAATTCCTGGTGCATATTTTTCTTTAAACTTATTTTATTGCACTTGCAGTTTTTATTTAACTCTCAGTTACATTAATAAAGATATGTTTTACTGTAAAACGTATGCAACGACAATACTAAGTATTGAATTGTGGTGAACCGTCCACTGTTATAAATGAGCACCAAGTGGCACGAGAGCATTAAATAAAATGCCGTACGTCGTAGTAGCACTCCTTGGGAAAATTATCATTGACAACTGCGACATTTAAATGAAATAAATCTAACATTTTCTATTTAAACCGTAAGCCTTTAATACGTATAGTGGAGGATTAAGCGTTCATAACAAAACAGAATGACGTATTAACTATAAGCCGGGCTCGAGGCGGGGTTTTTTAATTATTTGTGCTCAGGTGCTGCCGTGTGTCTGTCCTTGCACTTGTCATTACTGATGAGGGTTCCGGCCCTCTGTTTACTCTGTTTTATCTGCTATTACGAAAATAAGAAAATACTACAGCTAAGCAGTGGAATTATATTATATAATACCTTGTTTATTTTTAACAATTATAGTAAATTGCCAAGCATAATACATAACAAATTGGGAGCTGAGTAAAAAATACTCGTATCCAGCTCCAAATAAAATAAATTATGTGTAACGAGAAGCTTTTGCCTATGGCAAAGTACTAATCCCTAGTGTCAGTGCTAAAAAGAAAACAAAAAAACGGGACGCTTACGGTACCCAAAAAGATATCGATATTTCTGTTTTAAAAAAAGAACAATTAAATACGGTGAGTAGCTGTCACTTTTTCAATTGGATATTCACTGGCACAGATAATGTCAAGCAGTCTAACTTTTTAAAAGATAATCAGCTGGCTTACCGTTTCAGTTTAAAGGTGCGTCAGGCTGGAGAAGTTTTAATAGAGTCGAGTCTAATCTGATCGCACCGACATAGGTTTAAATAAAATACCCATCGAATTTCAAATCTAACAGAGGGCATTTTTTATTGAAAAATAATTGTTATTCTTCTAACTTGTCAAAAGAGAATGCTTCTAAGCCCCAATTTTTATACAGGGTGTAAAATAAGTTAGTGATAATACTTCAAGGTACCTATGTGCAACCTATGTAGAGTTTATTGTAAAAGTACCAGCGCTGAAAGACTTAGTTTGACTTTCATGTTTGTATGAGAAATGCCCCAACATCATAAATTTGCTCATACAATAACTTAAAGAAACGTATAGCCACAACATTTTCTAATATTTTGATACCTGGTATAATATAATTGAAGACGTGAGCGGATAAAGGTGATATGTAGCCAAAACATAATTTTGAGAAAATTGAGTTCAAACTGTCACTTAAACATTTTGGAATACGTAAAGTACCTCGTAAAGTATTAGGTACATTAATCTTAGACCTGTCTCTAGAATCGATGTACTAAATACGTTATTAACTATCCTAAAATGTTTAAGTGACAGTTTAAACTCAATTTTCTCAAAATTATGTTTTGGCTACATATCCTATACCTTCATCGATTCATGTCTTCAATTTAGTGTAAAACGGTCCACGATAATGACGATTAATGTCAAAAAGTACCGTAGGAAGCCATAATTTCTTTTTATTAAGCTTTTCACGAAGTGCTTTACTAAAATCCCAATTTAAACGCTTCTATTAATATAAGTAAGATTTAAAAGCTTATGATGGAGTCGAGCTTTCGAAGGCGACATCTAGCGGGCGGCGAGTCAGCGCTTGGAAAGCCGCCAAGAGCTTTGTCAGAAGCCCCGGTATCGTGAAAGCTCTGCGCTAATGCTACTTATATATAAATCGCTTTTAGCATTAACCCCACTGTATATACTGTATAGAAATAATATACTTAGAACTATATAGTTCTAAGTATATTATTTCTATTTCCGATGATGCTTCATCCTACCTAAGGTCAAACGCAGTGAACGGTCGTGGTCATACAATGGTAGGTGATTGATTTTATTTAATTCGTTACGAAAAGTATATTATTTTTATTTGCAGCGATAAATGTCAACGTTTATTTTATGCATGTATTTCGTATTTTATTGGTTATTGCTTTTTAACATTAATTTACTTTTTGTTTGTAAATTTGAGTAGTAAATATATGTAAACATATGTCAGATAATAATTTTTTATTTGAAAGCCTCAAATTACTTAATAATAAAAATGTTATATAACACCAGGCGATCATAAAAGTCGAGGAGATGTGAAATGAAGTGATAACTGTAGCTCGTGCCGAAGACGAAGGAACCGATCGACAAGTCGTCGATATAAATGCTAATCACGAAATTATCTGTTTACTAATTTGGTTATACTAGGTGATTATATTTTTACTTTCTACTTTTAAAGATTACTATGCCTTTAAAAGCCATAGTAATCTTTTTAGTGCCGTTTCAGTGTTACAGATATAGGATTATAGGTGCTGACAGATCAATTAGTAATAGTTGCCTACACATCAATACCTATCCAACGATTTCCGTTTTTTAAAACCGTGATTTTACTGTTGCCTCATGCCAATAATACACTTCACAAGCTGTTTCTGGGTTATTATTCCTCTCTCGTACGCCATTAAGTGAGGCGTTAACGGGCGCTAGGTTACTCGCCAGCTCATTGTGAATAATTAAAAATTTGGCAACAGATCGTCGGGAAGCCCGCGGAGTAATCAAACCGACTGCAATGCGTCCCTCGTGCGCGGACTTTTTTTGAGAGTGACAGTGGCCACGACGTACGGCATACGTCCACATACAGTCATGTGAAACCCGTTTCAGATGAGGTTCACGAACTCTATTTTAAAATATACTATAGCTCCACCTACGATTAATTATTCAAATTTTAAACAAAATTCTTTTCCTCGAGTTAATATCTGCGTACGAAATAAATTACACTCCTTTCCTTCTATTGTCGGATGAAATATTTGAATATAGAGTTTCGAATACGAAATTAGGTACCGACTTAATGTTTCCCTTTTATTTCGTGTCATACAACAAACGAAAAAATAAAAGTCGTATAAATTCCTAGCGTAGTGCGACCCAATAAAAAAGTCTCATCCTTGTCAACGTTTGACAGTCGGGAATTCCTATCAAAAACACCTTCGCTTTTCCTCATCCGACGTTACATTATATAGAAAGGCAGACACGTACAAAATGAAAATAGGGGCCGGGGGTGGAGCGGGGGTCGCGGGGCGCGGGGGGAGCGGTATGGAAATGCTGGTCAAATATATCATGCGGTGCCTGACAGGCCAATTCTCTTATCTCTCGCGCGCGGCGCCCGACCGATCTAAGCTCGGCTAATATAAAATGGTTTTAAATTCAAGTTTAATTCTGGCTATCTGCACCCGGGCCGGGTCGGTACAAAGGGCGCGATTTACCGACCGACGCCCGGAGAATATTTTAACGGATTAGAACGAAATAGGTGCGCGACGTGCGTCTTAGCCGTCGTAACTTCAGTGTTTAGTTCCCGGCCCGCGCCGGCAGGAACTTACCGGAAACGTTACTCACTATTAATAACACCAGCTTTACTTTTACTACCATAAATGTAGGTATCAGTGGCGAGAGCTGGTTATTCTTCAGAGGGAAGCCCTAGCCTATATAATAGGTAGGAATTGAGAGCTAAGTGAAGCCGACAGAAATGTAGTCATAGAAACTCCATTGTATAAAATTTGATCGCAATGTACACAATTCTCGTACACACATTTGATTTTTTTTCATATTTAAATACGTTGTTAAGCCCACGACCAGATGAATGTTTATAGTCTTGTAGTTAATTGGAGTAAATGGAGCGAGAATTCCTGCAATTCAAGAATAGGTACGGCGAAGGCAGCGACCGATATTTTACGCCAACTGCCTCCGAAGCCTAAAGATAGTTATTAAGACGTCGGGAATTCAGTCGAAATGCAGAATGGCGCAGCTGTTGCGTTTATAAACTTGCGGATTTCGCTAAACGCTGACGCGTTGTACGCAGATGCAGGGAATTCCGGGGTCTTATTTACCTAAACATTATGTGAAATTGAATAGTTCACTTAGACGGTTGGTTATTAAGAAGGCCGAGTGCCTCCACTTGCGAGGGTCGATATATTATACGAGTGACGCGGTTGCAGAATGGCCGGACAGCGCCGCCTGTAAACTATTTTGACGTACGGGATTAGAAAATGGTTTTCCCGGGAAATGAACATTTAGCAGGGCGGCCGGAGCGCGTCAGTTTACAACACCGGGACATCATAAAGTGCAAACAATGACGGCGTTTTCCATTACAATATGTTTACCGATCCGAGAGCGGCGCATTATGTATGTTATCCTGGTGGGACGAGCGCCGCTGAATTTATGAGACGCTCGCAAATATTTGGCCGCTTCGAGCCGGATGCCTGACGGCGGCAAGATTGCCGGCTGTTTACACGTACTCGGAGTATGCTAATTTTTCTTAGCGCGGCCGTTTGCGGGGCGCCCCCGTTGGGGTGTCATTAAATCTGGTAGGTAATACGTAGTCGTAAATTGCCGAGGTGGACGCCGGCGGGCGGCTGTCATCGTTTGTCAGGGCATTTCACGCATTGTTGGACAATAACGCAGGCATTGTGCGGCGCGGCCGAGCGACGTGACGCGCGTGCGACCGCCGCCGGAGCCGGCGCACTACGTCACCGCTGCCTGACATCTGACGTCATAACTCAGGCCTCCGAGTGCGATCTGTTTAAGAAGGAATTCCCAGATTTCGCCAGTCGGGGCACATCACATTTTCAGTTACGACCGAGTGCATGTCTCGCTGGCGTAAGCTGTTGCTAATTAGATTCCCGAATTATATTTTTATCAAAAGCTAAAAATAGTAGTGGATATACTCGGGCTCGGTGTATCTTCATCGCGCAACTTAACAAAATGCCCGGTATCCGGGGAACATTCCACGGCTTCGTACTCGAGGATCGCAATTTAAAAGCGCGTTAATTCTCGCTCGCCTGTCTTGTTCTGTCGGTGAAAAGAACTTGGCACCCAAGTTACATACGCAAACCGAGCGACGTCCGCGCGAATGTCGCCTCTATCTCTGCGAGTTGGATGTCAATTTCGCGAGAACGTATTTTCGTGCATCCGACATTAAGTCTACCGTAATAATGGATCCACTGCCACCCGTGCGCTTCCATGTTCCATCGGATTTATCTCGCTGCCGAACCAGAAAAAAACAAAGTACTGGCCGTTGAAAAAAAAACAAGAAAATAACATCAAATATGTCCGGTATGCGACGTTCGAGATCACATCAGAAACTTAAGCCCTCAAGCACCGGGCGGTAAAAAATAAAAAACAACTTGACCCCGCGCTCGGACGCGTAAATTCGAATCAGAGGGAATCAAATGTCATTTATAAATATTATACACTAAGCTGCGCTCTCGACTCCGTCTGCATCTCCAATAGCCGATTACTTTGTAAGCCTAGAATGTTTAGACTGCACCAATCGACCGTGGAGAAAAATCAAACAGAATGTGCTGTTCTAACGGGAACACCATTCTCAAAGTGTGATAATCTGCAATAGAATCCTATCACTCTTGAAGGAGAGGTCTAGCTTCTGTATAACTTTCTAACCTTTTGAATGTCTGATTCCTTCGATTTTAATTAAATATCTATAGAACAAGCGGTCGTTAGCGCGATACATATCGCGGTGGTAATTAGTTGTAGAAACAAATACGGCAGATAAACGGCCGGCCGTACGTCAAGATGGTATCGTTATCCCCCCGCCAGTCTTCATCATGTATCGGATGACGGACGGACAATCGATTAGAATCTACGTCTCGTGGTTTTTATCGACCGTGGCACGACACTACGTTATTTCAGCACTTGACAGTTTGAGCAGTGTTGCCAACGATGCGACAAAGTTTGGCTAACAACTGACAGTTGTCAAATAGACTTTTATCAGTAATTTCATACTTATCTTCAAGTACCTATTACCTCCAATGTACCCAACAAGCCATACGTACCTGAAACAAAAAATAAATTGTTAGAATTATCTTGGCATTTTTAGACGGAATAAAAATTTTATATCTCATTACGGTACTTAGTACTAGTAAAATAGTCACATCAATTATTACAACCAAAGGTTACGTCAACTCCAGACAGTATTAAACATAATAATTATATTATTGTGCACCTTTCATACAATAGTTGTGTAATTTTTGTACAGACAGAGTAATATATTTTATTAATTAGAGGAAGTTACGTCTGGAGGAAAAAATACTTGATTACGTACACATGTCACACCGACGTGGATCGATAGCTATTCGTTAGTTATTTAAACTGTCATTTTGCAAATGTCCAATTTGCATAAAACTTTATCGCAATAAAAAATAATATTGTTTAAAATTATGTTTATTGATAGTGTTGTTACCTTTTACGTCGATGATTATGTAATGGAATAGTATGGTTATATGATCGTACCTATTATTGTTTAGGTAAAAATAGCTTAACTGTTCACATGCCGATGGCGTGAACTGTATGAAGAAATATGAACCTCAAATTCTACATCCAATACACATTCTACATCTTAACTATCTTCACAGTTTTTCACATCTAAAGCCTAATTCTTTCAACATAAAATCGATTTAGAACCACTTGGCAGTAATCATTATACAACTTATTTCGCTGACGTCGCGCAGTATGACGAGGCGGTTCATAAATTACATAAATTAGAGGATAATTTGCAAGTTTTTTTCTTTATAAGCGAGTAATTTCAAAGGTGAAAATCATGTCGACATGTTGGGGCAAAGTAATAATTTAATGCGTAACAACCTATTATTTAAACTTGATACAACAATTATCTTGTGATTTAAGTCGGTATAAAATCGCGAATTGCACGCACATGCCTATTTCCCATTATTAGGGGAGGTTAAAGTGGGCTTATTACGGCAACACTAATTTTAAGTGCCGCACACGCAGCTTATAAACATTTTACCTTTAAAGTGTGATAGGTAAGTCATCGAAGAATTTGTAATTTTAGCTTATGGAAGTGAAGCCACATCTTTGAATACTTCGGGTGTCATAATGGAAAGATCACCAACACTTCATTCATCGGAGAGCTTTCGAAATACAATATTATGTAGTGTGGTATTCGGAAGTTACTATAATTAGCTTCCTACTTAAATTAGATAAAAAATATTGTATCTAACTTTAATCTATTAAAAAGTACGTTAGTGCTGGCGAAACTGACAGGAAGGCATTTAAAGTTGAAGAAGAAGGAGAATGTGGGTGTACTCGAAATTTGAATTAAGTGTTAGCTACACGGTTATTTGGTTAACGGCCCAGGCTCGGGATTTAACACAGCACAATGGTTTATCTTGCGCTCGTGACCGTAGAGCATGACCCTCCCCCCGCCGCCCCACGCCCCGGCGTCATTCAATGCGTCCGCCATGATACGAAAATTGCTCGGATCGCTCAAAAACATGTTTAATTAACCAATTTGTTCCGTTTGTTACGGATTCAATTGCACGGATCACGTGGCCGCGTTATTAGGAGCGATTTCCAATTGTCCGCCGTCACTATTGTAAGATTGTTCGGAGCCACGGCCCGTATAATCACTCCAAATGTCAAATATAATTCTGGCTAATTTTTCGAGGCAAAGGAATTGTGGTCGTGAACACCGAAAGTGGGACAGTTTCACAACGAGCTCATTAGTTCGTCGCGTTGTATGAGTTCTGTACCATAATATAATTTCACTAAAATTGTACAGACCTTTCTCATTTTTGTAATAAATGAAATTGCAAAACGACTTCCCTAGAAGTTCAAAATTACAAGTGGCAGTAAATATAAAATGCAAATCCATTTATATTCCGCTAAGTTGAAGGAAAAATACTCCGTTTTCGCCATTAATTTGACACTTCAATTTCTTTTATTTCCCCGTGGCATGGGTGAAATGAATTTCAAAATGAATTACCCGGCGAAATCATGCAAGTCCTATTTCTTTCGGTTTAATTATAGATTCGACTTTTCAAACTCCACGAAAGCTGCATTACATAATAAATAGTACACCGCCTCGCGGCTAATGAAGTACCTCAAACGCGCAATTCCCTACCACCTTTCTAGATTTTCCGTCCGCCTTAGCGTTTCCTCGCTATTAAAAAAACAATCTTCCGTCTTTGTCGGACGTGCTGCACCTTGCACCCGCCGTTATTGCCTTTTCGCTCTTTTGTTTCGTGTCGACACTAGCTCTCCGCTCCGCCCATTTGTAAAATCGACTGGCCGTCCTTGCACCTGTCTCTTTCGCGTCCCGCTGATTTATGTGCGAGTGAGCGGGTTTGATCGATGCTTTGTTTTCTGCTTCGAACGTCCGAGTAAAAAACTCGTGGATTAGGTAGGTTATGCTCGGTGTAAATTCTGATAAAGTTCTGCTATTTCTCGAGACTCGGTGGGAAACCTCGAGTACCGTATTTACGATTATGCGATGTCGTATTACGTTGCCGATTAACGATACCCGGGGTTTCATTTTCCGAGAATCCTTGTGCGTAATAATGAAGGCGTTTATAGTGCCATATCTAGTAACAAATCGGTTTCGATTGTGCTGCTCTATAAATTAGGCCTTGTTGGCCTCAAGAGTTCCGAATTGAGATTTCACAAGGCGATTCCATGGAATGCACGCAAAAAGCGCGGACGGGTTGACAAGTTAAGAAATGTCATGGCTGCGCTTTTTTGGGGGAATTTTTGGCGGGAACGCCATTCTAATCAAAATAGTTTACGCGTCGAATCTATTTAGTTCGCGGACTATTGTTTATTCGATTTCGAGTTCACGGTCTCTCGTGGGAAAAAGTTTTCAACGTTTTTTTTCAATTCGACACCTATTTTTGGAATTCGAAGATGCCATGTCACAATCTGTTTCCCCGTACCGCTGACTGCTCAATTCTCAGAAGGTCGATCCGCCGCAGAGATTACATCGAACATTTAAATTATCTAATTAAAAATACATATTTTATAAAAAGTAAATTAGACATGATGTTTTTAATTTTTAAGTGCCTTCTTTATTTTAATGTCACTATCGTACCTAATTCTTCTTATTCATGAATAAGAACGACTTAATAAATTTTAATCCCTATGTTACTTATCTTTTTATTGCCAGATACTTCATGGCATTTAACCGTAAAGTAATAATCTTATTACATTATAAACTTAGATGTTAATTAAGTCATTTTACAAAAATTGTCAGTATGCTTTTTTTACAGGGTGCGTGCTGTAAAAAAAACTAGGTGTCAGACGTGACGCGGGAAACTGTCATAGATCAGGGGGACGCGTGGAATCAAGAATGGCGCGCGGAGAAAACGTTATTATCTTTATAATTGCACGTCAAGGGAGAATTCGTGGTGTTTTCCCGCCTTTTTCTTGCCGCCATGATATATGGAGTCATGAATACGAGATGCTGAGGTGGCGACACCTGCTTATGAATCCCGAATGTTATATTAATTTTAATTTCGAGTCTGCGCCGCGGTTCAATTTCGGCTTTAGAATATTTATTCAGATGAATACAGAGAAAAGATTATGATCTCGAAATGCTAAGCCGAGATGGTATTTCGGAGACGAGCGACGGACGTCGGTTTGCATATTTTTCTTAAAAAAACATTCCGTACTCTACATATTCCACAGTAACTCTAGAAGCTTTTTATTTTTACGAATAGGAAATCAGAAATATCTTAAAGTGGTATTACCTAATAATTAACTGTATATCCAGAATCATAACTATAAACTGATCCTCATATTTCACCAAATCAAGATTCAAGCATAGTTAACATACCGCGGCCGTTCAAACAAAAAAAAAACAAAAGTGTAACAATACGCTTACACGGCTAAATCAAATATAACGCGATAAGGTGCCCCGCCTCGGCCGTAACGATGCCTCACTATCGATGTCTCTGTCAAAAACTGTCAAAAACCTGACAGCCGCCGTGTCGGCCTAACGAGCCGCGCGGGATCGCCGCGTCACGCTGACGATGCGCCCAGAACTAGCGGACCGAAATAGCGCCATCTAGCGCCGAGTAGGCGAACTAAACTAGTAGTTTTTTGTCAGATGAATAAAGTATGTCGAAAAACAAATAATGGGTAACCAAGTAATGTGTTGTTAAACAGCTATAGTGTACCCAGGCTTTAGAGCCTGAAATAATTAAGAAGAAATTTCACTTCAAAATATGTATAAAAATATTTTTCCATTATTTATTATGTTTGAAAGAATTATTACCTTTTATAGTAATTAATCTGGAATTGACTGCAGTCAAGCTTAATAATAAAATATACTTCATAATTACATACAGACACTCAACAATTTACTTTTTATGGACGCTGGAAGTGCGCTCTACAGAAAAGTTATTTGCAATAAAATACTTTCTTTTGCAAATTCCATTTATGGTAATGAAATTTGTGTTTACAATATTATGGCATTTAAGTTTATTTATTTATTTACAATACGCGTAATTAAAACGTCTGGATCCCGGAATAGTTGTTGTTGCGTATAAAATATACAACAAGGATATTGTTAAACAAAATAATTGGCGCAAGCTTTTTTGTTATACACAGTTGAATTAAATTATTAAATATACATCATACAATTTATTATATCTTTAATAGGCCTTTCTAGCCTTAACTTTTTCTCAACTTCATTAGTATTGCAGTAAAATAAAAGTAATTTACGATACAATATTGATCATTTCCTTCCATCTGTTTTATAGGAAGATAACTTTTTGTTCTAGTGAAATAATGAAACAACCGTAGCTTGCGTAAACTTAAGCTACGGTTGTAATATAATTTAAACCAAAGCTGACAACAGTATTCGGTATGCGGTCAACGCACGGGGCAATTTTAATAAAAAATATATTAAAAATACAATAATGGAAACACATATACATGCAAATGGCGCCCCCCGGCGGCGGGCGGGCGAACTGTTTATAGCGGCGCGCGCACCTCATTATCCTAACAAGACGCGGCCTCCTGCCCAACACATAAATATAATATTTTACACCTGCACACCCGGACACCTTCGTAACACTGGGCCGTTCTAAATATGTATTACCTTTTCGAACTAAACTGCCTACGTTATTAGCCGACAACGGTAAACTAGGAGGAAATAAATGCACAAACGGCATCCTTAAATAGATATCTATCAGCGTTCCGCCTCCTGTGCTAAGTGGTACCATTAATCGCGGGACATTATGAAGACGCCTAGAAATAGACGCTCGTAGAAGTCATATAGACGGCTTAGCGACAGTCATTAGACGAACGCGGGCGCTACTCGTTTGTCAAAAGCGAGAATCCTTTCTTCGGGCTTCTCGGAACTGCTGAGTCGACGTGAGGAGTCGTTTTACACGTTTAGGAAATTTACAGAAGATTGCTGGAGATAAAAGTTTGTGAGCGAGCAAAACTAACGCGGATATGACGTCGAAAACTAAAATGTATGGGATTTGACATAAGGTTTGCTAAATGACAAGCGAATTCGCCTGTCAATTAGTGAACCTAATGTCAAATCCCATACGTTTTGCTTTCGGACTTCGATATCGATGGCATCTTGAATAAGGGTCCTGGCTACGTATTTTCGGACAGAGCTGTCGCAGCACCAGAACCCACTATTAGAAATCAGACTCAGTGTTGTAGCAAAATTTGATAATAAGTGCGATATAAATATCTGTCCGCGGAACAAGACGGTGACACATTTAAAGGCGTTAATACAATTCGCATTCAGATTACCAAACGAAAGTCAGGTTTATCTAAATGTTAACAGCCAGCGGCCCAATATAATATCTCGGCTAACATTTCTAACTAACGGCGTCGAGCCTCGATTTCGTTTCGTATTAAGACTTATTGATAGTATTATCTCACCTTATCTCTCAGTTTTGTCTCTCCTGATTTATGTCGGCCGGGTATCGAAGGCGATTTTATCTCAGAATTTTAACAGATCTTAAATTAAACGGATATTAGCTGCGACAGGCTTAGGTAGCTGTGAATTTAGTTTATTGATTATTCGCCTACACTCGACTGTTCAATGGAGATTGGCTTGTGAATTATTGAGCATAAATGAGTTGCATCGGAAACACCTCTTGTATTGAAATACCCATCTTCTAGTTTTAACGGGACTTTAATTAAGACACGCCGTTTTAATATAATCTGTTATCCTGGTAGCAAATAAATAAAGTAGCAACGTAGGTAGTGAAAAATGTAACAGAGTGTATGTAATAAATACTAAGCGAGCAGAAATGAGGAGTGTTATCGTATCGAAATCCACTGTATCAGCGGCGGCGGCGGTCTCCGAGGAAATCATCGGGAAGGCAAGTGGAAAATTTACCGCACCCCGTAACACTCTACCTGTAGCGCGCTGCCGCCCTGGTACTTATAACGCTCACACCACTTACTGGAGTAAATAACTATTGGTTCCTATAATGAAATTAAATAAAGTTTCTTAGGATCATGAAATATAGTAGATACTGAGCCAAGTCCGAACTAATTCTGCGTCGAAGTTAAATTTACATTGAATCAAAGTTAAAGTTATTTTTTACGGTAATTACCTAGGAACGATTTTGAATTGTCAGATAACTTTTATCTGAGAAATAAATATGTGACTTTGACATTTGTTTCATACAAATTCCGCCAAAGTCCACATATTTATTCGACAGATAAAAATTACCTGGCGATTGAAAAATCACCCCTAAATCTGATAATATCGGTATTGTTATGGCTACACAATGGCCATACGTGTAATTCTTTCTATTGTAGGTGCGGGAAAATTCAAGATGTAAACTACCCCAAACCACCAGAAGCACAACAGTACACCGGGCGTCCGGCGAGGAAGCGCCGATTGTCGCCGAATCGATACGACACCCATTAATTGATTTTGTCGTGCATATTTTATACCGCGGTCACTCGAGCGGGGTGTTATTTATTCAGCACACCGACACTAATAGCCGATCTATAAATATTTAACGGTGTCATTATAATTAAAAAACAAAATGAAAATTTCAATATTCAAGACGATCTAAATATACTTGCGTATATTTAGAGATGACACAGTGTTTTGGTCAAAACGACTTGCGGCGCCCGCCCACGGAATACTTTTTGCAGGACCGATAGTCGGAAAGTTTTTGCTGACCGACTTTTTGCATGGCGTTTGTGTACAAGTCGTTCACCGATTATCGCTTATGGGCACCCTTAGAGCTGGTACACATTAGGCGCTTATTGACCCGCGCATGGCTGATGCGTGTTTTTGGATAAAGAAAAAGCGCGCGCTTGAGCATATACAGAGTACACTGCTGTACAGAACTCCTGGTTCTCAAAACGCACGTTGACAGAGCGCGCGTTTGAAAGAGCCTAATGTAGACCCCCTCTTAAAAATATCGAATTTATGAAAGTTCTATCGATTATTGTCGAAAGCCACGTCATCCGTGTTGGGCTAGGGCGTGCGGTCATTAACTTTACCAACAAATAACAATATCTTTTAATAACATTCATAACCCCAACCGCGTCATTACGCACTTAGACCACATTGCTGCGGAAATCACGACGACCGCAGACATAAAAATAAGAATGACGCATGACATTTGGCGTTACGGCGTAAACGGCGCGCTGCGGTCGGCGCGCCGTCTGCGGTGGCGCGACTCTCCAGCTCTTTCAATTGTCTCTGATTGCACGCGTTTCGCCGTAATTGGGCAGTTTTCGTCTGTGTCACGGCACTGACCCGCTCACGTCGTCAAATTATTTAAAGCGACCCCGGACCAAAAACAACGGCTGGACCGTAACGACTCGCTTGCGGTTTTCCGCTGGAGGAACGTTCAAAATGTTGTTAAAGGTCAAAATTTGTCGTTATCGTCCGACGCCCACATCTACCGTTTTGCTTTAATTTTTTGGTGCGATGCAATTGTATTGTTTCAGGAGTCTTCTCCGTCGCTCACGACTCGCAATGACGGACCGCGTAATCGCAGCAATTCGCCGTAATTCGCTGTAATTCGGCGTAATCAGTGCTCGGCAATGCCGTTCTGAACGACCTGGTAACGGCCCATGCCGTCCGCGGCGTGTGGGCACAACAATTGTTTTAAAAGGATTCAGAATTATACTCATTTTTCTTGCTTTTTTTGTGCTTTGTGCGTTTCTTATAAGTCTTCTTAAAATTGGAGGAGTGGTCCATAAAGTATTGAGTGAGTTTGACAAACAAAATTGTATCTGCAACAATGCTCGGTATAATTAGATGATATCTCGTTTCATTTACGGCGCGTTCGCCGGTGCTCTGGTATGCTAATGCTAAGATAAGTCTGTATCTAGCTCGCCCTAAAAGGGAACGCCCGCTGGGCTTGCAAATTGGTACATCCCTTTGTTCGTATTACATAACCGTTCAGATCCATGACCAGATAACACCGTAGATTGCTCGAGGTCGGTATTTTGAGTGATTCGAATCAAAATATTATAATAAACATAAAATGAGCACTTATACATAAAAATTGATACATAAAGAAAGGAATAAGAATTTAACACTCGACTTATTTATAACTTCAACGTTTTATCACGTTGTAAACAATCCAACCGATTGTTTGATCTTAACTGAGACGTTAAAATTGGTATTCAAATAATTTGGGTATTTAAAAATTACTACAAAATAAATCTACGCGGGAACATAAAAGTGTCAGAACAATCAGCGGGCGCCGTTCACGCGCCGGATCTCGTGTCGTAGACAAACAGAATAATTCTTATTACGCCCATATCACAGGACGCAGATCAATCGAAGACCACTCGAAGCCCAGTAGTGAACAAATATTTGCTCAACTGACTGTCAAACACGATTCATTTGAAACAAATGCAGGAAAATATATAGGCCCATAAATCAGTATTTCAGAAAACAAGACATCCTTTGTAATCGTATAGGCAATTAAATTTCGAGTATAAAAACGTCTCCTCCAACTTTAACGTTCGAATTTAAACGCGCTCCTCCGTCCGCCATTTTCGGCTAGGCGCCTCGTTCGGATAATTTTAGAATGATTTATAACAGCGCCGTTGATAGTTTTTATTTGCATGGCTTTTAAGTGGACTTAATTTATATTTGACGCGGGGCTCGTTACGGCCATGTGGAGATTATTAAATATTACTCGCGAGTGCTCGCGCTCGTCGCCTGCGAGGTCGAACGAGTCGGAGCCTTGACACGTTCGAAGGTATCGGTGAAGGGTCACCTTCGGAGCGAGGGTCCCGCGCGTAAATCACCAGACCCACAGAAATTAAGCGATGTAGCGCCGGAGAGATCACACGTAAATTACCAGGAGAACACAGCGCGAGGTGTCGGAGCGCAGTTCGGGCTCCCATGTGGGGCATTACCTCGAGACGAGTATGGTCATTAGGCGGCGATATTAGCTATTAGCCCCGCCCCGGCGCGCATAAGTTACGCGGCGTCTCGCACCTCGCCGCTCGCGCGTGCATTTGTCTCTAGTCGCTGCAGCCTGCCCCGTAATTACGACGTACTCCGAGGAATTGATTACGAAGTAATTTAACTTTAATAATTAGCAGCACCTTCCATAAACTACAATGAGCTACGCTTATGAGGTTCTGGATTAGTTTCTGCTCGCCGCGGCCCGTGGGTGGTCAATATCGGCTAATGAGTATTGCACTCCGGCTCACTGTCTATAGGTATCTTTCCACTCAGTAATTACGGAGAATCACCTAAAGACCTAGAAACTGTTACCATGCTAAAGCATCATTATGCTGATTCGATTATTATTTACTTCAGCGTGAGAACTGTGTCACAATTATAATTATTATAATTCAATCAGGATTCAAAAGCATTTTTAACAAAGAAGCATAGCTGTATGATGATTCGGATAGTGCTAATAAAAACAATAATCGCGAGGGTCCCGGTAATACAATAGTTCGTAGCATAATTAACTATCAGTTACTTGATGCTATCCTAGTACCATAAAACGAGAGCGGCCGTAAACTCAACAAGTGAGCAGAGGTCGCTTTACGAGGCCGTAAACGTCTAGCCTGACGTCTCACTAATACGTCATAAAGCGCGGGTGAATCTTGTCCCGGACCCGGGGACGAGGTTGTTATGGCGTTTATCATCTACTCTATACTTAACACCCGGGTATTGTTTCACAGCCCGTTCCTGTCTTTCTTTGATGATTTCTACATACTTTTATTCTCTGCTCAGATTCAATCCGATCTAAACGTGAGCAAAAATATCGAATGCTACTGAATTATTACAATTTAATTAGTACACCAAATGATTGACATTTAACCTTAGAGTACTAGGTATCCGCTTTTCACCCCACATGGTCGCTTGGGAAGACCTTTTCATATTTTAGCTCTATATTTTAATATTTTTCATAAATCTCTGCTAGCCAGTCTAGGTCAGTCAACCAGGGCGGCCTGACAGGTTAGTACTCTAGTCTTTAACCGGTAGCATTATATTACGTTATCTGTTTGATTACGTTTAGTTCAAATATAATCTGAAAGGAGTAGAATAACTAATCATGTAGCATATATATTTGAAACACGTCCAATGTTATTTACTTTATTATTACATTGCAAATCTTCTTTGTCAAAGTTAACATCTCCAGCAAATATTTTGCCAACCTCCACCCCAAATCCTTTCAGTTTATTTATCACACCACTTCCGCGATAGCGTTTCTTAACACTTTTAACAAACATGTAAATAAATTTACCCTGGAAACCAAACAACCGTCCAGGGGAGAGATCTGCTTCGTGCCGGATTATCGAGGGCCCTTTTCCCTGACAAGTGACAACCGTGATACAAAGCGTTAAATTAAATATTAATGAATATTATTATAAACGCAAAACTGCCTTTTAAAATTTACATACATAGTTTAGCCAACAAAAAAGGACAAGGCTCTTTATTTATCTCCTCATGTTTATTTAATTTAATAAATAATTATCTACATGCGACGTGTTTGTTGTTGTTGAGCACTTACATGCTAATTCAATACAGATGTTCTTCGTTCTGCACGAGTAGTTTAAACCGTGGAAATGGTATTTCAATGAATCGGCCACCATCACCGAAATCGGTGCGGGAGGCATTATTATTATTAGTTACTTCTTACTTTTGAATACCCACATCCAAACCCTATTATATTGGGCTTCCCTCTGAAGCAGAACCATGGTTGCAGTGTTAGAATATTAATTAAATTAAATCTTCTTTTCTGTCTTCTTATATATAAAAATAAATTCGTTAATCTTGCTAAAACTTGAGAACAGATGAACCGGATATTTTTAGTATTGAAATATTCATCGAAGTCCCGGGAAGGTTTCAACGGTTCATCACAAACTGTTTGTATGCTCAACGAAGTGGGCGGGTCAGCTAGTGTACTACTTATATCCACGTTAAGAATGTGAGTCATCAGTGAAAATGTCAAAATGGTTTATGATTTATATTTGAAGCGTTATCGATAAAAAGCACAGAATCTCATTACTAGTGGCCGTCGGCAGAGGGATGTCCCGGCAATAGATAACAGAGGGGTAGACCCCTAGTGTTGTGCCCGCACTGGATACTGAATTGCAAATAAATCTAATTAGGGACATTAAAGTTTAACATCATAAAGATATAAGTTTATGAGTCAGTCAAGTTTTTGGACCTCAACAAATATGAAATCCGAAGTGGTCTACTTTTAACAGGTCTGTTATATGTTGTACGTGTCTGTCTATGACATTGTTGAGCTCCTAAACTGATAAACCAATTTCGATATTTTTTTTTTGTATAGAAACTGCCGTGATCGCTCACATCAAATTACGGGGTTTACTCACATTTTTCGCTATAATATACCATAATATCTACTATCATCATCAAGCATTTGAGTAAAATCTGCGAAATAAACGACAAGCGAAAACAATTCCACGCGAGTATCAAGCGCGCCGGTCGCGCTGCACCCCCCGGTACAATTAATCATCCCCCCCCCGCGCCCGCGTCACAGAAAAGGCGATCAAAATACAGTCGTTTCATTACCTACTTAAATGCTACCCTGTAAATCGATATGGGTCTACTTGCACAATGTGATTCAGGGTTAAAGATGCTAAGGCAGTCTCTTTTACTGCAGAGAGACAAAGAGAGAGATATGTGAGGCTACGTCAGAGACAGGACAGGCATCTTTAGTAATAAGCGAAGGAATTAGGACTGTATGTGGAAAGAGTGAGGGGTTCTCTCTAATAATGCAGCTAATGGTAGCGCTGTTCTGCCATATTACAGACTGAATGTTCCTAAAACATGAACGCATCGAGAGCACTGGCGTGTTCATATGAGATCCCAGAGCTCTCCTATAGCGTTGAAGAGGACCACCGAGGGGTTTTTATCCCTTTTAAAATCTCCACATATCACTAGCTCTTGTCCCTAAGAGAGTTTAGGATGATCTTATGAAGATTTCCCCCTCGAAAAAAAAGGGTTAAAGATGGTAGACGCTTGCGATCAGATGTAGATACATTAGGGTTCGACTGGCAAGAATTTTTCATATTTTAGCTCTATATTTTAATATTATTTAAAATCTCTGCTAGCCTGGTCAGTCAGCCGGGCGCTCTATCAGGTTAGTACTTTAGTCTTTAATCGGAATCGGAAAACTTAGTCGTTTATTTATCTTTCAATGTAACATAATACTATTTTCACATTGATTTATAGTTTGGACCAATCAAAACGCTTAAACGTTGGGTTTGACGTTTATGAGAATATTTTGCTGTTTTAATCGAGATAATGTCTGCATTGTAACTTTATAACTATATATTTAATCGTCGACCTGTCATCATAGTACGCGCAACGTGATTAAAAAAAAACAAAAAAGATGTCTCAACCTGTCTAAAACTAAAAAAAAAAATTGCCTGTCAGATCGTTTAGGTCATAAATATTGAATAATAAACGCTAATTATTTTACGTGTCTTAATTCCGATAGCAATTAAACTATAATGGAGATGTAGTTCTACAGCGAACGTTTATGGTTGTTTAAATAAAAAGAGGTGTTTTATTTTGTAGATGACATTTAACGATACATAAATATCTTGTTTTTGTAATTTAAGTCGTTAAATTAAATCAAAATGAAGTCTGTTGGTCCCGATCGTTGTTATTTTACCCATCGTGAGCAGAACCTGTCAGGCTTGACGATTAGCGCGTCTAAGCAAATATTGTAACAAGTATCAAAATTGTTTGATCCACGTATAACAATTTTATGATTTTGTTATCAAAACAACCGATTTGAGTAACAATTATTTTAAATAATATAGTGTCAATACTAAATAACAAATTATTATCTTTTGTGTAATTAACTTTTAAACCGTCTACAAAAACCGGAAGCTCCCGAGCACAGGCGAGCGCGCCCGAGCGCACACGAGCGCCCCCGAGCGCGCCCGAGCCCCGCCGGAAGGTGTAATGATGTTTGTCAAATGGAAAATGAGATAGGGAAATGTGGATGGGGTGAATTTGCGACCTTTTCGCTGACTCCGTAAATATAACCGTATAGATGTGCTCCATTCAAATCTCGGTTAGGTGCGTTTTGAAATTTATCGGGTTCTGTAGTACCTACGGAATTCTAGTTTCCCCCTGTCCGTCTGTCTATTCGCCCTGGCTAACTTCTATCAATCTTCTATCTATAATTATTCATGTCAAATTTCAACGAAAATAATACCTTTCTAAGTTGACCGGCCCCATACCGAAACGATACTTAAATTAAGTGGCATTAAAGTCAGTTCTTTGTTATTTTGCAAGCAGTGACATTGACGGAGTTTGAATAGGAGTATAATTAACTCAACTTTAATTATTATTCAGTATTCGGAACTTATACTTACTACTTAGTATCTTAAACAAACTAGTTTGAAACAAATTGTTTACTAACGGATGATTAGGGCTTAAAAGCAACACGATTTCTCAACAGGTCCCAACCGTTGTAGCCAATTTCTCTAGACCTTTGCAATAAAGTACTACATAGTTGCATATTTACATAATAACCTATCTAAGCCGGATAAGTGAGGGAAACGCAAATTAGAAGCCTTATGAACATTAAATTGGCTGACTTTTTGAACCGTTGTCACTTGTCACAGCAATTCCTGACTCGCCCATCACACTCGCTACGTTTTGGTAGCGTTTTTCTTAATTTAATATCTTTCCTTTTGTTATATTCCACTTCTAATCAGCCACATTAGTATTAATATTTAGACACAGCTGGTTAAATATAATAATTCAACTATTACGTATATCATAAGACTTAGTACTCAACCGAACGTATGCCAAGACGGGGCTCTTCATAAATAACGCAACTTAACTAGAAGATAAACGCATTAGCGGAGATAAAACTTATAAATTATTTATCACAAGTTAATGGCTCGTCGTGTCCGCTGTCGTTCGACGGGATATACTGTCAAATAAAATTCATTACGGACCTCCAGCGAGAAGTATAGAAGTTATCGAAACATACAAATAAATTTCGAATTCAGAAATCGAGGCAAGTGACGTCACACAAAAGCAGGCCTGGGAAAGAGCCGGCGGACACAAAGTAAAGGCAGACGTGAGTAAGACATTCGGGACACCTGCGCCCAAAGGCCTCGTTCGGCTGAAAGTCCAAAAAGAAATACAAATAATAGGTCGAGTAATTTACGTGAAACAGAACGCGCGGGGCGCGGGGCGGAGGGGGGGGGGGTACGGCACAAAAACTCAAAAGCTTTGACGGCCGAAAACAGAGCCCTTTCAGGGTTTCCGCGCGAATGCCGCGTCCTCATTTTTCAACCTTCCTCCATTTATATTATCTGTGCACCGCACACCCGCCTCTAGTGATGTCACCTTGCCGGAATCGATTGGATAGCGAACTTTTTACTCGACTAAGGCAAAGGATTCCGACCATTTTTGTAAGTATGTTTATCTCGTCGAAGCTTTTTATTCAATAATGGCTGGCTGGCTACATTTTACGTAGTTTAGGGTTATATTTTTATAAATAATAGTTGGTACTGAAAAGAGTAAAAAAAAACTGAAAAGGGCAAAGGTAAATTTAGGAATATTTACCACCCACTGAGCGAGTAATATGCTTGTTGACAGCTAAATATTTAACAAAACTGAGATTTATTACGTTGGTAAAAATTACATTGTTCACCATTTTTCTTCAAAGAATCGTTTTATTAAGTGATTCGATTTTGAATCAGATTCGATCGTGCCGCGTACTCCCGAATAAATTTACGTTTGTTTATTTTAATTTTCAGTCAATTGATATGGTCGGGAGGGCAATAAGTTACGATCTAACGATTTTCTTTATCCTGGTTAGTTTAAAAGTAATCCAAATAAAACACCAAAAGCCGTTGAGGTCGAACTGATTCGATTCTCGATTGTGTCGGGAGTAAGCCTGCTGGCTTTTGCCCGCGTCTTCGTCCGCAATAAATTAGGGGTTGCACTCTTCATTGAAATTCATATAAAATATATCATATCTTAGTTAGGGATAATGTAGCATTTTAAAGGTTTATAGGAAAGAAATACTGAAATACGTCCAGTAGTTTTTGAGTTTATTCGAAAAGCACATACAAGAATACACAATATAGTCTATATAATATTAGTATATTACTGTTTGTAAGTACTGAAAAATATTTAAGCGTGTTGTAATAAAAAAAGCATTCCTGCCGAATTGAACGAACGAACTAAAGTGGGACATCACTAGAGAGGGTTCTCTGTTTCGTATTTCGAACATGAGCTGTTGAGACGGCAGATTTATTGGCGCCAGCCAGGAGCACATTTCTAGATACATTCCCTTTTTTCACTTATTTTTGCGAAAATTCGAACGTTACGCTTTTATCTCCACGTTGTATTGACTGATCAGATTTTTACGCAATTCATTACTGGTTTTCAGGGATATAGCTAAAGTAAGCCCGACCAAAAGTGGATATCTCTGTCTTGCGACCGACTTCGCTCATTACGTCATAAAATAATAAGGCACTCAACCTTTATCTCGGTCCTTAAAGCCCAAGAAAGAAAATATAAATAATAATTTTCTCATTTCATTAATATTACTCACCGCTCTATGGAATGCTGAATCGTACCGAGAAAGCCACTTACCTAAAACAAAAGAGGGAGTTTTAATTAAAAATACAATGAAAAAGTGCCCCGCGATAATTTATTTACACAAAAAGCCGGTTTAATTATAATTAATATTTACAAGACAGTCCGGGATCTCGCGAGCACATCTCCGCTCCGCGAGGGAGATCAATAACACTTGAATGTCGCAGCAGCACTACCTGACTTTCAACTAGTGTTTTGTTTGTCTAACTACGAAAATCCTCACCGAGACAAAACTTTATAGAAATTAGATATAACATTATTATTTAGGAAGCCTATTACATTCATGTGCCTTGATAACAATAAGACTTAAGAGATTTATATTATAACAAAGACAATATTTTGCAATTTATTTAGCTCGATGCACGATCAGGACTAAAATGGACCATAAGCCATATGACATTCTCTATCAGTCAAAATTTGGGCGTTAGGAGAGCAGTGTGGGTTTGTGAGAAAAAGAAGAGAATGAACCAGAAGTCTATTTATTGGCTTCGCATCTTGAAAATACAGGTGACAGCGGAGTGATGATGAGCGCCAACCGCATTACGGCTATCTGTCCCGGAATTCCGGGATAAAAGTTTAATGGGGATCGTTACATCTACCACTATCCAGGTAATTTACGACGCACCTTTCTTCGCTATAAAACACACATAAAATATCTATACAGCGGAAAACACGGGCGGGAAACCCAATAAAAACCGCACTCAAACTTTAGAGGACGTAAAGCGACATCAAAGCTGTGTATTTACAATTTTAATGTCACTTAAGAGGTTTAAGTCAAATTTTCGACCATTTACGCGGTCATTGAGGTACCCGCAGAACGTAAGTCGGATTTTACGGCGGAGGACGGGCGGAGGGCGGGCGGCGAGAGGCTGCGAGGGAGCCCGGAGTTATCTCCCGAGCCGTCGTAAAATAAAACTTTAGTGGCCCGTAAAGAAAATTAAAATGAATTATTTTGACGAGTGAGGGGAGCCGCTAGGTGAATTGTTATTGTGTCGTAACGGTTAATCGCGCTGTTGTTTCATTCGGAGCTTGTTCTGCAGATCATAAACAATATGTTGCTTGGAGTATAATGAAGTTGGCACAAAGATCAAGGAGGGACATGGGGTACGATGCAGTTTTGACTAACTGTTGGACGTCAAATCTGTACTGGGTGTTGATTAGATTATGTTTTATGATATCGTCAAGTAAGATCTGGTAATTTTCATGAATACAATCCCACATTTTACTATTCCTTCAACATGCAAGATGTGAGTGATCCTAATGTTCTATGTGACACAGGGTGTATGGGAGTTGAGAAAATGAACGTCTTAATTCTGAAAGCACTGAATCAATTGCCGTCGTCTGTACGGAGTTTGTTTAAAGTTAGATCGTCAATAGGTGATTTCAGTAATGGCGTCATGAAATGATTGCCTCATCCGAGCCGCCCCACTGCGATACCGATCGCGTAAAAATTCAACCTACGATTACTGCGAGGAAATGGGCGTTTTATCACGATACGGGGCAGGAAACACACGGGCGCGGAGTTTATCCTGAAACGTCACGTTTTTTATACTATACAGTATACACCGTTCAATTTTTTTTTCTAAAACAAAAATATCAAATTATACCAAATTATTGTGCCATTTTTCTACTGCACAGTAAATAAGTGCCAATCAAATTGACATCATTTTGAGTTCTTTAATTGTTTTTGTTTAATTGGATCTGAACCGAGTATAATATATTTTTTGTAGTTTGTACTTGGTAGAGAGACCTACCTACACCTCACAAGGAATGTTACCATAATCCCATTTAAAAATAATGTGTTTGTTAAATCTGCATGTCATTATTATAATTTAACATATTTATTATTTATATAAACGAAGTTAAAATATGTTGAACAGTTACAATAGGTACCTTCGTTATAATTAAGTTCAAGAAATTAGTATGTTGAAATTAAGGAAAACAGTACGTATTAGATCATACACACCTTATAATTAGCTTTTTATTTAAATTTGAATGAATTGTTAAATTAACGACTCGACAAAAGTATTTCAAAATATAAATAAATGCCTACGCCTACACAAAATTTATTAAAAATTTAAGATAAATCATAGTTATAATTAATCAGATCATACTTAAGTTCATTTTGGTAAAAAAATTAAAGATTCATGAGCATACTCGTTAAACAACACTTTAGATGTTTTAATGACTACAAGTTAACTATAAGTTAATAATTTATTCGTAAGCCTATGGAAATTAAAACATGAACAACATAAATTTATACAAATAACCCTTTTAATGTTTTTATATCTTTACAAGATGTTATATTACGTTTAAAATTGTGTACTCGTCCTATCAATATAATAATGGATTTGGACCAATAACGCATACGTTTCGGTCGGTGATATTATTTTATAGGACTGATGGGTATTCAATATTCATGTACAAATAGTTGGATATTTTAAAAGCTTGTGGATCGTCACGGTCGCAGTAGCAATTCCGGCCCGTGTGTACACTCAGGGAAAAGCCGCACGACATCGCAAAGGTGTAGTAAACGGAGGAGTGAAATTCGAAATAGTGTGTTTTTCTTTTATGGTATGGAGATCGCGGCGGGGATACGTGATTTGATTGTTGTTTCTGGCGGGAATGGATTCCAATGGCGGACGAATTTGAGAGCGAAGATGGGGCCGTATATTCGAGGGTATTCAATGGAACCGCGGTGCGATTGTCTCCCACTTCTCATCCCGTGGGCGACATTATTCCATACATGTCCATGCGATTTAAAGAAAGCTAGTTCAATGTTTTGGGAACTTTTTGGTAACTCGTTTTAATAAACTGCAACGAGCGATCGGCATTCAAATGCTTACAAAAATGTCGGTATCACTAAAATCTGACTTCCAGAAACCCATCTCGATGGCGATAAGTAATATTTAACACCCGATGACAAACACTTTAAGACCCAAAATAAACTGAGAGGAGATTAAATACTTTGCATTTTATTAGCGAGAGAATAAAAAAGCCAAAGGTAGCGGAGTTATCGCTAAAATCCCGGCGTGGCTGAGTGCCGGAGGTTTACGGCAGGGGTCAGATCGACCTCTGATTGTTGATGGACAATTCGAGACTTTCCAATGTTGTCCCCCCAGGGCGCCCGGCAATATACTTTACGACCGTTTTTACGAATGTAGGGCTCCAGGTGTCCATTACGAGCACTCGTAAAGGGCGTTAAGTGAAAAGTGTTTAGACGTACCGAAAAACGTGCACTTTTCCGTATAATTTTTGGTAAAAGGGTCGCAGAATAACAAACAGAAACGTTACAAAGCCGTTGTAACCGGGTTAACAGAAACGGATAAAGATTGTCGCGCCAACAATGTTTTTCTCGCGCACAAAGCACAATGACATAGTGCTGTCCAAAGTTAGTGGGCTGGTGAAACTCTTGACCGGCGCCGCATGTGAGCCTGGTATTTCATTCCGTGTCACAGGTGAGCTCCGCTCGATAATTGCTGGAACCTTAGTGCGGGTGTTTTGAGCTAAAATTTACAAGGGAATACCGGGTTTTTGTCACAATTTACCGTCAGTATTTTCCTTCTCAACAATATTGAAATTAAGTTTTAGTATCACAAAGGTTATTTGAATAACAAATACATTACATATAAAGACATCATAATAACATTTCTCTCTATTACCTGCCCATATTGGAAGTTATGTGTAGTGCTATAGCTCGTGCTCATATATATAGTAGATATAGCGAGGCATGTAAGCTCGTGTTAATAAATCACAAATCAGCCGACATGATTATTATTAACAGGTTATCCCCACTTACAATCTATTGCCCACTAATCAAGTATAATACCAGTAAGCCTCTAATCTAGCGCCGCGATGCGCCTGTCCCTAATCTAGGTTTGGCGTATGCGTCTATTGTTTGCCCATCAATAGGTATCCGATTTCTGCGAGGCATTGTTGCGAGCTCGTTACCGAGGATATATCCACGCCGAAGCCGATCCGTTAAGAGTCTATGGAAATTTCGTCTACTCGACGCTATTGTTGCTCAATTCCTCAAAAATTACGATAAACATTCGCGAATAAAAAAGAGGAGGCCCAATTAAACGTAACCGAAACACAAAAGAGGATGGAAACAATGAGTTAACAGGAAGTTTCGGTATGGAACTCCCTGGAGGTATGAATGAAAAATAAAATTTGAATTTCAAATCGGGCCGCCTTATCAATTACATGTACCGGGCGCGCAACAATGCGCTAGCTGCTCCTATTCTTCGAATTTGCATCTTCATACAATACCAATTAGGGGCGGCTCCGTTAATTCGACGGTCCCAGAGGCGATTGAATTCGTCGCGAATCCGGACCTGATGTCATTATATTATCTTAGCTTACTCGAATACGTTCGATGTAGAAGCTGCTCAATTTCCCAGTATTTTCTTTGTGGTTTGATAATGAAGCGATGGTAGAGATATTGGTATGGTAGAGTATACCTACCATTTGAAGGATATTTAAAAGATCCATATATTTTTTTAAACTGTTCTCAATTTCTTGCTTGAAGTTTGGATTGTTTTTTTACTCATTAACTGTCCTAAATCATAGCTAGAACTCTTGATAATGACGGTTTTAAAAAACAGATCAAAATCGAGTTTATTTGGGAGATGCGATACCACGGACACACTCAAACAACCCCTTAAGCCCAAAACATCCCCTCCGCTTTCATCAGGAATTAAAAAAAAAGCAAATATTCATAAATAAGACAAAAACGGGCTAATGACAATAATAACAGTACGTCTATGGAATAACAATTAGGAAATACAATGTAATACGTAAAGTTACACCCATCAAATATTTACGTTTGGTATTCTCTGGAGATGTCCTGAGTGCAATCTAGGGGCTCACCCACCTGTTCACACAAAGGGTTCAACCCTTCCCGCACCATCACTATTCCACTTCACAAACGCCGAGGATTATCTCCGAAACGCGGTGTACTGCTTCTTTTACACGGCTCTATGATATCCTCGTAATAGATAATCAGCAATGGATCGGGGCCGATGCGTTGTAATTCGCTCGTGGAATGGAGATGTAATTTCAGATAAATGGTATTACAGTAAAATTGTTTTGGGAAGCGTCGGATGAGTGTTTTAAGAGCAATTAGTGATGAATTTAAGGTTTATTTAAAATGGAGAAGCTTATAATGCTGGTTGTAATTATTTATTTAGGTTTGCTAAGTTAGTGTTGATAATTATAAACGTACTAATGGATCTAATTAGGTCTCTTAATCCTTTTTAAGAGGCACACATGGTAAGTATAACATTATATTAAAGACAAAATGAATGCATTGCATTCGTAATCTTTCGGATTAAATTTTGAACAGCACTAGTAAATCCACGATATACTTCAAGAATATGCCTCGAAGGATCAAAACATATATAGATAAGGAGATAAGAGGACCAATGCAATTGCAACGACAAATATTTTGAAATACACAAACATAAATAAGCAAATAAAGCTGTAACGTCCTCTTTTGGTCTTAAATGGTCGATAAGTCGTATGCTAATGCCGGATCGCGCCGTATTGCGACACGACGATCCATCCGGCGTTTTACTGATCCTACACACCCACGCCGTTGTGCAATGCATGCGACATAACTTACGGAGTACTTCCATTTGTACATATGGACAAACTCAAGACGATTCAGTCAGTCCACGAGACGAAATTAAAAATCCTACGATACACTAATAATATAATATGGAAGTACGTGATAAAATTAAAATACCCCAGAATAAAAAAAACTAGTAGAATAACAATATTCTAGATACTAAAGCAACGAAACTGAGACTTATTAACAGAAGTAAATAGGAAAACGAAGGCAAGTTCTCCCCATAACATTTAATAGGTACTAGACAGTTACAAACCCCCAAGTTTGAAGATGTTGCACAAGTTTAGCTCCTTGAAAGCTAGAACTTAAGATGATTTCTATTCAATGATTCCTATTTATTCACCTCTACATGGTCTGCCCAACTCAATCTGCATACACCTCTACGTGTAAATCAGAGAGCGTCGTTAATAACCGCATTTATTGGCGTCGGGTTGCAGGAGCCGTAAAGTGCGATACTTTACACCGGACGATGGACATAATCATGATATTTCCATACGCACCTAACTGGACATCGGCTAGGGCGTATCACACTAGCGTGTTAGTAACGCGCGTTCTTCACGATATATTTTTTTTGTAAGTTGATTCAAATAGCTAATAATAATTCCACACATAGGTTGCTTTGAAGTGAGAAAGAATTAGACTTTAAAAGAAAATTTTTCGTTTAGTTTAGTAGGAAAAACTATCAAATTGAAATATCTTATTATACAATGAACAAAAGACCTTTATACATTTAAATCAATTTAACGATTATGACTACCAAATAACTTTAAGTTTACATACACACAATCTATTTTATCCAACAATAAATATTGAAAAATATAAATTAATACCAATCGCGTGCCGCATTTAGTATGAAGCGTTCTTAAAAACGTTAGCAAACATGAGAGTTTTCTGTTACATCTTTGCGTTGGCGACTGCATGTTACAATCACCTACAACTCCTATATTTCTAGTACCTCTGATTAAAGTTAGATTTTGTAAAATTATCAACAAGAATATTGCTAGTATCAATATTACTGATTCAATTAATTAGTAGCATATACAAGTAATTGTAAATAATTCTCCACAGACGACCTTATCGAAATAAATAGCGTAGAGATATGAAAGTAGTTCTAGTATCTAGAATGTTATTTGAACCACTTTAACATAAGTTTATTATCTTGATACTGGTTAAAAAAAGTTAGAAGGGGAATGCATGTAAATGGAATTCACAGAATCTGATGGATGGATCGTAAAATTATCAAGATAAAATATAAGTTCTTCATTTCTAATATTCTGCAGACGATTTTCTATCGAAAGTATTAAATTATAAGTCGCTATAAAAAATGCGTACGAGGAATACACAACGTAGAACGAACATGGCAAAAATACATACATAATATATAAAACATATTCCTCCTGGCGTTACGTGGAGACCAAGAATAAATTGTTCCATCACCTCAACTAATTAGTAAAAACAGAATTCACTTACCAATTATTAACTTGCAGTATCGTTAACCCTGTGTCCTGAGCCAATTGCTTCTTCTGGTCCTCCGACGGGTACGGGTGCTGCAACAAACATCAGTTCAATCTCATTGTCTAGCAATTCCGCTAATTAAACTCCGACGAATTTAAATAAAACAGCATTTGAAAAGGTCGAGTTTTTAAAGGATTACGTGGAATTAGTCTCGAGTACAGGGTTTGCCCCGAGCCCTAGGTGTAGGGAAGACAAATATTTAAAAGGGATAAGCAATTAATACAAAACGGAATGTTGTTCTTGAATATTTACACAAGTACGTAATATTTCTATAAACTTTATATTATATTATACTATATTTGTCAAGAATAGAGATGCGCCAGGTACAGTCGCGTACACTAACAATGTTTACATTATGTTTACACATATGAATTTAAGTGTGTATAGGTATATACTATTAACTGAAATACGACTGTTAACTTCATTATGAAAATAATGTATTCATTATGTATGCATTTTGGAACACTATGCTGGTTACATCGCTTTGAATACAACATGGTGAAGATATTTTTGAAAAATCAAGTAGAATAAATTTTTGCAAATTTGTAGATGTATCCATGTTAGTGCACGCGACTGTACTAGCGCAAGATATGAAGACGAAGAAGATATAACCGAATTTAATACATAAAGGTATGATAAACTTGGTACGAGCGGTGCCCCGGAGACCGCCCGACCGCGCGCAGTAAATTATTAACGGGTTCGAGTCCCGGTCGATACCGTTCTACTTACGGATATTATTCTGTACCTGTAACATATGAACTTCCAGGGGTACTGTTTATGGAGACGGAAAAGAGGCATAGCGATAAACCTGATAAATCTGCTAAAGTTTTGAATCTGTTTTCTAATATCGGGAACGAAGTAGTGGAATTAGAAGAAAACTTATAGAAATTGAATAAAACGACTTAGAAAATAAAAATAACGTACCGGCCCTCTGATTCAAGATGCCATCGCCACTTTGTTTTTGAACTTCATAAGCGATACATAGCGATGTCACCTTGAATCACGGCTCTGGGTTGTACAGTTCGAAATTCGACAAATCAGGTTGAAGGTACCTAGATTCGTGCTATGTGCTGATCTACCACAGATAACTAAGTTAGTTCAGACCGAACCGAGACACACTCTATTTTTAAGATAGCGATACAAATTTTTTATTTACAGAAATTTACGCGCTTGATTGCACGCAGCGCTGTGGAGCCCGATGCAGCTCAAAATTCAAACTGGAAATGAAACGTACCTTACGTCTTCAGTGTCTTGTGTCAGTGAGTTGACCCTAATACTGTGGTACTGTACAACGGTCAGCGGATGACGTCTGCGGTGGAGCCACAATCGCTTATCGAGCACCAACTAATGCATCGCGCTGTTCCACGATATAAACTATCACTGATTAGGCTGTGTGCACACGATTTGCATTTTCATTACTGTGTATACCTACTTTTTTGTGAGACAAATACATTTCACTGTGGTTCTACTTAGAACTGTTGTCGCGAGTTCACGTTGTGGTATATATATCTTTTTCTTATTCTTTATTACTGATTATAATACTAACTAATCCATACTATTAAATTTTCCACATAACTCAAAAGATACGCGAAACGAAAAATGCGCAAAAAATTTGTGACATTCAATGTCTATCTATATAGCATTGTACTACAATTAGGTATTTCTGCTCGTTACAGACACACCTGATACGTGAACTTGGAGTTATATTTCGTAATTAAAAAATAAAAAATAGTTATAAGTTATCGATGTGTTCCCAGTGTGAATGTGAATGTGCAGTAATTATGATCGCGGTGGGTCCGCTGTTTGTTGTTTCAATATAATGTATTTGGCAGGCGCGAGGCGGCAGATGACGGACGATCGCAGGATGTTTATGCTTTCCTGGTAAATGCTTCCCAATATTCCGTATTCAAAACAAAAGCGCGTCCCTTATTGTAAACCAAAAGTTGACTGTCAATTGTAGTAATGGTTCCTTGTTGAGCAATAGAAACTTTATACTTTAAGAATATTGCAAAGCAGGCTCAGTCACGATAAAAGCGAGATCCAAAAACAGCACTAATAAATAGAGCGTATAAAAACTTTCGGGTATAAAACATAAGTGGTCACGTATTCTGTCAATGCTCCCGACTCGAAAATCGAAAAAACATTATCAAAAATTTATGATCCCTATTATGGCGTGCACAAAAACAGGAAAATGATAAACTTGTCCCGCGTAACGGGACTCGTCAAATTTATACCGGCCGACTCGCGACCGTCAATTATTTTTAATTTCGCCAAACTCACCCGTCCCGTGACCATCTTCGTGGGGTCGGGATGCAAAAAATCACTGAATTTTAGATTGTACTCGCTTTTTTCTCCGATACCTCCTTCCTTTGTGGGGTGCTTACGAAATTGCTTTTTAACTCGATACGGCACAATTACAAAGCGATCTACAACTTGTTAGGAAATGTTCAGTAAGAAAAACGAGACCTTACGTAATTTCGACTCAGTACAATTGCCTATTGACGCCACTTTCGTCGCTTCGAGTGAACTATTCCTGCCTTTTGTTTATAAATAGAACGTCAAACAGAAATTGCGCGAGGCTCTTGCGAACGGTATGGAGATATCAAATATCGAAAAGCAATCCCGTGCCATCGATAAATCAGCGAGTGCATTAAAATCAGGATTATACCGGGCATAAGTTAGCCATAAATACATCGGGAGCGCGAGGCCCCCACGGTAAAAAAAGGCGCGAAATATTCGCCGGCGAACTATAAATTTCGTTTCGCCATCACATGGAGAAACAATCCATTTGTTGCTCAGGATCTATGGGCTGCGAAGACGGAGGGACAAAGCTTGCGGGAATATTTTTGCTATGGGTAAACATACTTCGGAGGTGTTCATGAATTTGGTAATTTACAGGATGTGATAAACGCAAAAAGTATCCTTACAGCTCTCTTGCCAGGACATTTTTGCCAAGGTGTGTTTTGAACTACACCTTGGCAAAAAGGTCCTGGTGACGGTGACAAATGAAACTAAAATCTTTTCGATTGAATTAGCTGTTATTCAGGTCAGATTCGATGTTTTAATAAAATGTTTATTATAATACAATAATCAATTTGTAGTAATACTTAATGCCAATATGTGGATAAAATATGATACTGTTATAAAGTTTTTACATGTGGTGATAAATTTCAGTCTAGGTTGCAAAGAAAGGCGCCAAGTCAACACACGCGAGTATAATTTTCGTGACTATTCTGTCGTTGTTTGGCTTTGAGTGCCTTTGGCAATAGTCTGTCAACACTCAACGTTCGTGAAAATGGCTGCATGACATGGAATCTAGTAGTTGTAAAATCCATTTTCTATATACAGCACTGGCTACATTATGATTTAGTTAGTATGTTAGCGTTGCATTAAGTCGAGGTCTGTATTATCTGCCTGCCCCTATGGGAAAACGACGCGGGGGCATGACGTATGTGTGCAAGAATTTGACTTAGAAAATGTTTGTTTCGCGATAAGCATGTTTTTTGCAGAATTTGTGTTTTAATAATTCATGGTGGCTGCGGTGGCAATTCCCCGCAGATCGCGGAGTGTACAATTACAACTTGCTATTACACTGATAATAATATATTCTGAATCACTTGTCACGGCAGCGCCCCGCGGGACGCGTGAACTTGACATCCAAATTGTTTCAAACGATATTTTTTTAGAATAATAAAAGTTTTGCTTGAAGAAAGTTCCGTAATGTTATTTTACCGACGCGTCTGGTGTAAACAAAATCATTCGTATCAAAATAGGATCTGTAGGGTGAACAGCTAATAGAATCATATTTCACGTCGACATTCCAATTTTAAAATTTAAATCTTATAATCCTTAGGAACATAAGTCGTTAAGGGCAAAGGGCGACCACAAATAGATGGCAAAAAACCGGAGCGTAGTGTAGCGGGTTATGTCCCACCAGGGACACATAAAGGTGTGGAAGTGGAGCTAACCCTATCGAAGATGTGACCGGTAGATGGATGGCACTATTACGACCCGCACTATTCCGCCGTTGCTCGTACATTGTTTATGTCTACCCCACTTTATGTGCGAAAGATGCTTTCCCTCGCGTTTTTGTTTGGAAATCTAAATGTAACTTTATGTTCCCAGGGTATGTTTATATACATTTGAGTGGACAATGTATCTACATTAATTGTCTTCTAACAGTGGACGTTCACCATACTTCCTATCGTCTAATCGACATGACGCTACCGATTGGCACAGTTCCACATTGACATAAACGGTATAAGCTGTCATGCCAATGACGCCCAAACATGGTCAATTCTAACTGATCCAATCCGTAACATATGACGATAAGCACGAAGCAGTATGGTGTATAATACTAGACTACGCATGACGCAATTAAAATAAAGTTCGTGTTTGCCAAACAAATTGCGTTTTTGGCATCTTAAACAAAAAAGGAAACAGTCCAACGAAGCGAGTAATATACGCAGTTATAAAAAGTCCTCGTTTTTTGGGTACTCGGTAATGTCATAGAACTGCTTTCTGTATTCGGCAGCCCTGCGTCTAAGAGCTGAAAACGCTATAATATCAGGACAGCAGAAAAGGATGAAATTCGAAAATGGCGGAGCTCTTTTAATTCTATTTTCAAATTGGAATTGGTGTCACATCTCCGAAAACTTAAATAACTCGTGTCAACCTGTCGGCGATATGTGACAGAATTAATCGCCATTTTACATTGTCAGCGGAACGCAGGTTTAATCAGAGCACACCTGCCAATAGCCGGACATTTTTACGGAGGAGGATAAAAGATTCATCGTCCATCGCCGGCCGCCCGCGACAGCTTCGCGCCTGAATTATGCAAACCAGTAATGGACTCGCCACAGCCGTATAGACTTTATAACGTATCTATTCAATTTTGAATTTCATTTCGTGCCAACCACAAAAAGTACTCTTTTCCATTTTGCTCTATTTCTACGGAAATTTTTACCTCCTCAGACCGACCATTATTGTGTCATCTGAATATGAATTTCGGCTTTCAAACGCTCGAACGCCATTGGCCGTGCGTTTGTATCGCACAGACAATGGCGGGCGTCAAACGACGATACTAATCTGCGGAGCCGGAAGGCGTGACGGCTGCTCGGAAGCCGCAACTGGGCTAGGAAATGAGATAGGTGCTCGCAACTAGTTCTGTGCTTTTACCTGTCAGATTTGATGGAATCGGGACGGAGGCGACACAAGGTTAGTCACGTCGCCCAATAACCGTCACAACGGAATTGTGGGCTCTCCAATTTCATTTGTGAAGTCTCCATTGGATAATCCTCAATGCTGTGCCAATGCACAACAAATGAGATTTGAATTACTAGGTCAGTGGATAAATTTTCGAACTACTGGGCCCTAATTCTCAGGCCTCGAACTTAGTTTCGAATATTAGTATATCCCGCTCGTACGCACGCTAAAGCTCATTTGCATGAACGGGACAGACCGATAGTAAAAACTAAGTTCGATGCCTGAGAATTAGGGCCCTGGTTCTAAATCATTGGATTGAGAAGCAGTAGTTCTAAAATTTATCCACTGACCTATTATTTCAAGTCTCATTTATTTAATAAGCAGTAGACAGCCCTGCATACTCGGTGATGGAAGTGCTCAATCACTGTATAATTTGCAAGCAAAACCGGTAAATGAACGATAGTAGGATATTTATTTCAAGCTAATTGGTATGTTAAATGCTAATGTTTCAAACCGCAGGGTTTCATTGAAATTGTCTCTCGAAATGCTAATGTTAGGAAGACATGCATCACGCGGCGTCCACCGGACAAGGCTGGGGAAGACGTATGTTGATATAGCAGTGCGGAATACCTCTATTAAAAACATATCTATAGTAAAAAGTTATAATGAGGAGCAAACACACTATCTCCATCAAGACGGTTCTTTAATGAGAATT
Source organism: Celastrina argiolus (assembly GCA_905187575.2). Classification (NCBI taxonomy): domain Eukaryota; kingdom Metazoa; phylum Arthropoda; class Insecta; order Lepidoptera; family Lycaenidae; genus Celastrina; species Celastrina argiolus. The sequence goes on along the minus strand of LR994580.1, from coordinate 23,239,473 downwards.
TAACAAACCCAGGCTTCGCGTCGGTCGTGTTTTTGCAAACTTCGTTATATTTAAGATCAATTACATTGCGTTGAAAAACACAATAAACAAAATGGTCGGCGAGCGAAAAGGCGGTCTCTTGGAAGTTAGCATATTGATACATATCAAAAGCGCCGAGTACAGGTGCGGTGCGCGGGCGCAGGCCGCCGCCGACAAAACGAGCACGCGATAGAGGGCGCTGACGAAACGTAGGGCTGGGAAAATTTTGTGACATTATAAAAAATTGTCAAGCATAATATATTTCTTTAAACAGGAAGTTGTATAAAAACCGAGAAAAGAAAAGATAATATCCGCGCAATATAAAATCGTGGAAGTAATGAATAATGTTAAATTGATTAATATCAGCATTTTATTAGAATTTTAATCATTAAGATAAAGACTCCGACTTCTCAATATGATTCGAAGATAGTTAACAGCTAACAGTTCCACCAAACAAGGATAAATGAGGTCTCACTTAAACATAAAGATTCGAAAAGCTGCTAAATAAAGTAAAAGTGGCAACCCTGGAGTGTGAATTGAGCCCGTTTTGCATGCAACTCGATGCAATAAATAAAGCGGCGAGCTGAAAAACGGGACAAAAACCAGTCCATTGTGTCCCCGTCAACGGCGCGGCCGGGATGCGCAAATTGACAGAAATAGATACCCTACATTAAGTTTGCCAGATTTAAATATTTCGCGTCGCTGCTGCTTTCCAATTTAATCCATGCCATTTTCAGATTGCATTTGGGGTTACAGTCATTCTGGGGACTACCTATGGGTTTATGCAGATTCGAATTAGAAGGTAAACTTAGATACTGGACTGATATGTAGATACGCATGTGTTAATGTGAGTAAAAATAATAATAATTTATGTAACTAATAAATACCACAACTTTTGAAAATGTTAGTACTTTATGTTATCGAATCTTATTCGAAAGAAAGTTCTTCTAACGATCGAGCATATATTATCCTATATGCGTATATATATAGGATTATAAAATTATATATTTTTGTGAAAAGTGGCGAAAAAGCCTTAACTACTTAATCGATGAAACTTACCGATAAATGAAAAAGAAGGCATCATTGTATGTGAAACTACGTATATTTAATGTAGAAAACGAACGTAAGAAGTGAAAGCCTCATTGGCGCCTTCGCCCATTTTTAATGACGTCATAACATGAAATAAAGCCGCGCGCACACAATACATCAGCGGACGGAGGGAGTGCGATGATTTACCGCGCGTCGATATCTGCCAGATGCGGAATTTGTCACAGGCCGATAGCGGCTGTTTATGCGGGGCCGTGTCCCGACGCCGCGCTTCATGCGCAATCGTACGGAGTACACTAGTTGTTTGGATACCATAATAATGTAAAGTAAACAACCAAATTGATGTTCTACCGGACTTCAAACGAGCTATTGTAACAATCATAGATATTCTATGTAGCTCATAATCCACTTATCTGCGATGAATGTGAGTTCGCGTTTCCGATTCAAAATGTGCAAAGGACTTTCATTTGAAAAACAAATCGCACTTGTTATTCTGATGCCATCCATCATATTCGCTAAAACTGCTCACGCCGCGACAATACATCGATAGAACTCGAACGTATCGCGTTTGGCGAACAAATTTGACATCCCCAACAAATACAATCAATATTTATTTATCTGTGGACAGCGAGCGAGGCGAGCGCTCCGGCGGCGGCGCGTGGACGTTCATTCGGCCATACCGATCCAACTCAATTATTTATTCGCCCGCTCCTAATCAATGCTTGACGCTCACGATTTATAATCAGTTTAACTGACGTAGTTATCGCTATTAACATTCCCAATAATTTAATTATATTGTTAGTTTAGTGTAGACTATAATTGGTTCTTTCGATATAATCGTACATACTGAAATTCCATAGCCTATCTACTTAAGGTAACTTAATCGAATTTCAGATTACTGCAATTTTTATTTCGACGATCTTGGATATGTAGATGTAATTATTCGACTAACTTATGGGAATTCCTTTTATTTATGTGCAAATAATCTGTCTAAGACAACAACGGGTCTGACCAAAACCTGGGGCCTTACTCTCCAAACTGATTTGAGTTTGATTCAGATACGATCATGCCGCGTATTTCCTAATAAATTGACATTTGTTTATTTTGATTCTCAGTCGATTGATATGGACGGGAGTACAAAAAGTTACGATCTAACAATTTTCTTTATCCTGATAAGTTTCAAAGTAATTCACCAAATAAAATACGAAGAACCACTGATATCGAACGGATTCGGTTCTCGGTTGTGTCGGGAGTGAGCCCGCCGAGCGAAACAACACTATTAGCGGCGTATCAACATTCTATAAAAGTTTCATAACGAAGCAACTTTCGCCATTAGTGACAATGCCGGGTTGACCTTTCCCGAGTTGGCAGGGCAGTCGTCCGCCGCGTGCGAGGGCGGGCGGGGGCGGAGCGCCCGCCCCCGACCTCGGGCTCCGACACCCGGGGCTGCCTGTGACATCTAGCTACATGATGTAATGTGATACGGTACAGTTGGTGCCATTAACGTTTAATGCTGCATCATTTCAGCATAGCTAAAGACAGGACAATACCTTTTGTGATAAATTTTACACCCTCTAATAGGCAAGTTACAAAAAGTTAGAAATATTTAAATGAGGTCTAGCCCGGTACCAGGGATGTTAGGGAGCTCCGTAACCGTAACCAAAATAAAAGTTTGTCCGAAAAAAGGAAACCAAATTTGATATCCGTAACCGAAATTATCCGAAAGAAACGGATAATCCGAAATAATGTAATGTCCATCATCGTATCCGAAATGTTATATCCATTTCATCCCTGCCCGAAACTAATACGGTGACCTCGTGGACAGCGCTAGGAATTTCCGTGCTTTCAAGCGTTTCTGCCATAATTGTTATTGGAAACATTCATCAACATCATAATTAATCCCCATAAATTACATAAACTCATAAATAGATTACAATGACATAATAATATATATTCCCGTGGTGATTTCCCTTAATTTTTTGGCCGTTTGTGTCATTACAATTTTGTACTGTCTCCCACTTTGCTTGGGGAGGGAAACTGGAATACTTCCTACTCCTCCTTTTTTCTTCCGATTAATTTCGTTGTGGGTCCCGAGACAGATGTAGCTTGTCCCTCGGGCTCCCCTGAGATCATATCAAAGGGTTTGTCGTGGTTGGTTACCGCTGTTGATCCTGGCTTACAGGAGTTGCAGTGGTGGGAATGTGAGGTGGGCCAATGCCCGTTAAAAAAAAAAATGCTCGAAACTAAGTAAAAAAAGTTTTAGATGAAAAACGACTATTAAATGCAAGAATGCAGAAAGATTTTAACTGACGAAATATGCGAAATTCATTATATTCGGTATAGGAATAAGTGGCGGAGTGTACATTAATTGAAGGGTCAACTGAGACCCTCGGTAAGGATCCGTACGATGTACCACTCGACCTCCGACCTACAACAGAACACCAACATCGGCCAGACGAATAACACTCTATAAATAGTAGCGCAATGAAAATTACAATTTAAATAAAGTAGTTAGAACGAGAATAATACTTGTAAATGAACTTTCGTACAGCAAACGCACTAATGATTTATGATTTTCTTTAACTGTTATTGAATTCACACCAATTGAGTTATTTTAAAGTGCCCAAGTCCGTGCGCAATACACAGAAGCACTCTCTCTTCCTTTTACTCTCATAACCCAGTGGGACGGTAAACCGACACGACTGGCGAGAGAACAGGCGCAGTACCGACTTTTTACATGCCCATCCGACTCATGGATCATCTTTCTTGTCAGACAATCGGGTGATCAGCCTGCATTGTCCTAACCAAACTTGAAAACAACATTTTCATTTTTTCATGTTCCAACGCGGGAATCGAACCCGCGACATCCGGGTCGAGAGCGAAGCTCCGAACCACTAGACCACGGAGGCGTTAAATGTTGCTAATATAGTACAAAATCTAATAATATACTAACGATTGAATTTCAAAACACGACAACGATTATAGTTGTGCAAAAACATTAGGGATGTTGCAGTTTGGGTATTAGCAGAACTAATTGCTATAATCATAACAGAGTCGTGGACGGTCGTAACTCCAAACTCTCCAATTACAAAGCACGAGCCGTCCAAAGATGTTTTTTCTAAGCTTCCCACGCGCTATGTGCGCAGATAATTATAGGTTCAACTCGGTAATAACACATCGCATCAATAAAATTGTATATCATTTGGTGCCTTTCCCCGCGAACGTCGCTCGATTAGGGCCGCCATCTTGGAGGCGGGAACACCCGAAGGCGACACGATCTCGATTCCATTTTCAAAAGCACTAATCGCCAAATCGAGCACGCGCGCATTTCCGAACGTGTGTTTTTCAAATTGGGAACGTCCTTTCCCGCTATTAACGGGCGGGGATTCGACTACTGTCACGTGTGACAGCCGTGATTGACAGTCATAAATACCCGAAGTCAAGTGCGAGCTTGTTACCGGCTCGGGAACATAAGAAATGTTATTACCAAGACCGAGGGCTTTCGATGTCACTTCTCCTCCCTAGGCGGAGCGGACGATTTGAGTCGTATACCTAAGGCTCTAAGGTAGACAGTCTCCCGAAGCGAGTTTTCGGCATAATATTAATTAACTGCCGGCCTCGTGCGGTGTAGATGAGTGCATATTGAAACGTCAAAAATCAGTGTTTCTTTTGCTTCTCATTTTCGGTCCGTTCCAATATCCTCCACGTCAAGAGCGAGATAGACAGCATCGGCTGCCCGCATTTTTTGAAGAATGAAATAGAAACGAGCCTGTTTTCCCAGGAAATAGACGCGAAATTGAAATGTTCAATTTCATTTTAGTTTTACATCAAGCATGTACGCGGCCGCATTGTAAAAAAGCTTTTTCAATTACATTTTTATAAAATGCCATATGCGATAGGTTTTTGTTTGTTTCTGGATAATTTATAGTTTGCGGCTCAGCCGCAGCCGAAATGGCTTTATATAGCCGGACCCGTCGCTCGCCCTGAGCTGCCGGAGTACTTTAGAGTTATGCAACAATAATAGTAATTACTACCGCCACGTTGGTCGATCGCCAGAACGAGATGTATATGTTAATCTCTTCAACATTTTGGTTCAAATCCAATTTAACAATGAAGGCAGAGATTACATCGTCGAGGTGTACATTCGTTTTAATGCGGTTCATCGATTGCCTTACAATTATAAGTAGTTTTCCTCATCGAAACATGAAACTTTATATAGCTTCGGTAACCTTTATTTTAAAATAGTCTGAACGATCTTCATAACTTACTATAAACATAAAGGTTAAATAGGGCTTTTGAAAAACAACAACAACACTTTAAAAACAGGACCATTAGTAATTATGAATGTGAGGAACATTGTATACTCGGGTACCAGTTCTGAAGTCGTGAGTGGGCACTGTCGCCCGCCACCTGCGAGTTGCGACCGTACATATCAATCATAGGGCCGTTCAATCTAATGATACCGATACATAAACAGCCGGACACCGGCCGTTGGTACTGCGAACTATTAATTGTCAGGCATGCCGCGCTGGACCTGCAGAATGTGGCTCATTAAAGCGAGAAATGAAAGGGGAAATCATTCGTATTCATAGCGGAACGGGAGGCTTTCACGAAAATGGCTCGGTGTCTAGGATGCATGAATATTAACACGGAGCGCTACCAGGGACTCATAACTATATTAGATACCAGCGCCGGTGCCCCGCGTTTGAAGTAGCGAGCAACGTTCAGAAATTTGACATTTTGACAGCTCCGACGTCTGCCTTGCCTCCCTGTCTCTCCCGGTGCATATTTCATCACCCTCTCTCCCTCGTCCCGAGGCTCCCGTTGTTGTTTGACTTACGATATGAAATGTTAATGCATTGATATGATAATTGATATAATTCTGGGTGCTATTTTCGTTCGCAATATCATTTTCTCGTGTCTATTATTGTAAGTAATATTAACATTAAATATTTGCTCCGAAATATTTGCTCCGAAAATTCTTCAAATATTCAACAGTAGTTTGACGAAGACGTTTCTAAATAACGAATCTGTCCACTTTTACCGTACCTATCTTATCTGACAAGGTAAAAGGTAACTATTACAGTTTCCCAAATTCCCGATGAAATTGAACGTAAAAAAAGACGCGAGGGCCTATGCAGACTAATCTTTGTTCGGGCGTGGAGCAGTCAGCAGACAAAAGCAACACGACAGAGCTGTCAATCGCCCGCCCGCGCGCCGGTCGGCGAGTAGCATAAAGCTTAACACGCCGTGTAAAGACTTTTAAACTAAATTTACACTGCTTTCACTGAAGGGCAAGTTGAATTGAACTGTTGATTTTATCGCAAAAGTTCGCATTTACGTAAGGTCGATTAACCAATTATGAATATCGCCACTTCAAAGGATGTACAGATCAACAATACTGAAGTCTTAACGCTTTGCAGACGCTGAAAACGTTCCCGCCAAATCATGATATTCCTTTAATGTTGCCAATGGCTAAATATCAAACAATCGACAAGCAAAGAGTTATCAAAGGATTGGAGCGTTTGTACGTTACAAAGTGCGCCTTCGGGGCGCAGAAGCCAGACTGATCAAACGTAGCCTGTCCCACTTTGTAGTTCGTTTGAGCCTCTCCCGAGGCGCGGGGACCGGGGGCTGCCGAGGTGACGAGCGCCGTCTCGTGTCACTTACATATTTAATTCTACGTCATAATATCGTACTTCGGCTACGTTTGATGTCGATCGCGCCGTGGATTTGTTATTCTATCGTGGAATAGCTTATCTGTTCTCGTGAGCACATCTCCGTAGTCGGTACACAATAAGGGATGCAACCCCCGAAACAGTAACCGATCAATTAGGTGCGGAGAGTCCTCCAGCGTGTACGGTATCAGGTACCGGGGACAATGATAAACCCAATCAGAGAACAATGCACGAAGACGCAGACGCGTGGCGTAACTGAACAATACTGATTTGGGGAACAAGCGACAGGCTGCGGCGAGCTTGTATATTACTTTAACACAATTGAAGACATTTATGGATGAAGGTGATATGTTGCAAAAAAATTTACCCAGAAATTTGAGTTTAAACTGTATAATATATAGGATATGTAGTAACGTACCTTGATTATAGAGACGGATCTTTAGATTAATGAAATTAATCGTTACGAGACGTATTCTATAATGTTTAAGTGAAGTAATGGAAAGTCAATTTTCATGAAATCATAATTTTGATACATATAACCTTCATCCATTCATGTCTTCAATTATTGCAAGTGTAGTGGAGCTAATATTTTTCTATTTACAGCCTCACATTCCGCAGTGACAAAAAACGAACGATTTTGTATATAAATACAAACATTTAGCTACCAAGCATCACCTTTATTAGGAACATACCTACGTTACATAATGTGTCAAAAAATATTTTTTTTATTTTTATTTCAATAAAATCTTGGTCTAACATAGAGTTACTACATGAGCCTATCCTACGTCTCACCTCGTTCTTCTCACCAAAAGATAGGACGATATGAATGCTCTGAGTTGCTGAAACTATCACCATGAGTTTTGAGGTTTCTAGCTAACCCGTGCCCACTTCGTTGAGCAACAAACCGTTTAAACCTTCCCTGGACTTCCACGAATATTTCAAGACTAAGAAAAAGCCGAATCGGTTTAGCCGTTCTCGAGATTAACGAACAGGAATAACAAGATGTAAAATTTCCTCAAAATATGTCATCATTATAACGCCTGTATTTAGAGCGCTACCCCGGGCTCGGCGATAACCCTGACAGCGGTGACGGAGTACTATCGGTCCTCCATTGTTGTCCCTTCGACGTCTTCATGTTGTTGCTGTTTTTATGCCGACTATCTCGTACAATCGAGATAGATATACAATATTCTTTCGTTGGATACAATGCGTTGAAGTTTGTAACCTTTTGACTAAATTTAGCAACTATGTTCTGTGGCTTTTTAGCTTAAAATTTCTTCTCGTCGTTACCACAGCCTGCTCGACTATCGTGTGTCAATTGAAGAGATGAATGGATGAAGGTGATACGACGCAAAAAAAATTACCCAGAAAATTGAATTCACACTGTTTAAGTGGTTCTAGAGAAGGATCTTTAGATTAATGAACTTAATACGTTACGATGTTTTCTAAAATGTTTAAATGACAGTTTGAACTGAATAGAAATCTGTATTTTGCTATATAATTATTACTTATGTTTCCGAATATCGAGGTAGTATATCCTTTCACCTAATAAATAACAATAATACTACAAACAACATACACCACACCATTGTATATAATACGTCACACGACTATATTAAGATGTAATTGAGTTACAATCTATGTTTGTCCCCTGTCAGATTATATCACCACATATTTGCTGAAGAAACATTTCATAAGACAACAAACAAAGCCTATCTGTAAAACTAAACCCTAGATAAAGGCTAAGCGCTGATTGGCCAACCACGGACCAAGTTTTGATTGGTGTGAGCGACAAAATGGCGGACCCGCTGAAAAAATAAATCATTAAGGCTGTATTAATGCGTAGGTGTTAATATCGTACACACTATGTAGATGTTATCTGTATTGTAATGCCGTGATGTATGACGCCAGACTTGGTATTTCTCGGGTTAATACTAACTTTCGTGCAAGTCAATATTTAACCTCATGCTACCCTGATGCCGCACAAAAGCTGTCACTTACGTCTAGGATCTCAAAGCTATAGGAAGTATAGTCCTCAAAACAAACAGTAAAAGCAGTGTTAAAGGAGACATTAAAATAAAATTAGACACGTTTCAGGTGCAGTTTATATTTACTAAGCAGGTTCTTGGCAAGTCCAAGTCTCTCGGAAGTATATAAAGGGTTTTTTGCCATAACTCAGTGGCAATATGAGCTGCACCTGCGCTCGAAATCTTCGCGCACAACAATTATTTAAAGTGTGAAGTTTAAGGAGGGGTGGGGGGTGCAGTGCATTATGAAAATAGCTCCACTCCCACCCCCCAGCCATCAGACACACCCAGCTAAGTAATTGTTTCATATAAGCCGTCTAGCAGTTTTTGTTATTGCCTTACTTTAGTTCCATTTAAAAAATATCATTGTAAATATTTGGAAATTGCGAGGAAATTTAATATGAGCTTGCTAAAAACTGAAGTTAGGATACCGAGATGTAAAAGCAGAAATGATGCTAATTAATACGAATATGTTTTATAAGGTACCAGTAGACACACTGAAGTGTTTAAGTTTGAAAACCTTAAATAGAAAAGTACCTACCGTTGGAATTGATTGATCCAATCGAAATGCACGAAGAAAATCCTTTTATAGATTACTACATAAATTGACCGTTTTTGTGGAATAAGATTTTATTTTAGTGAAACGCTCGGAATAATTTATCCCCGCGCTGCTCCGGCTGACGCAAATCTGAAGTGACGTCACTACGTCCAATCCGCTAATGGAGGCTTAAACTTTGCCTAAAGTTCATTTTATTTGCACATCGGAAAGAAACGTTTCAGTGGTGCTATTACATTATTTAAGTATAATTTATGAAATTTCTAATAAATTTATCCTGAACCATTACACAATTTCTCTGGGAAGCCGACCAGACAACCGGCATTAGGCCAGGTTACAAAGCACGCTTCACCGTAAAATCTGCGAAGTTAAGCGCGTTCGGTTCCATTTCAATCTAGCCATTACTCTCAGTCGGTGCACTTCACTCCGGGCACGATATTTACTGCAATGGGATTAAACTTGGGAAAATTCCCGGGTAACTGATACCAGGCGGGCAGAGGTACGAGGCGGTCAGCGTGGCTAATCGCGCGGACGGCGTTATCGCGCCGCCCGTAATCGCCGCCCGCTGATTAGCTAAGCTCCTGCCGGCGCTGGCCCCCTGGTATTATGCAGGCTCGCGAGAGGGAAATGAGGGGTCACTTGGTCCTTCGAACCGGACAGGGGATTAATTTCGGATGATTTACCGCAAACCTTTCAATGTTATTATCGATAACACTGACTTGGGGCCAATGTTGTGACGTGTGGCTGGAACAGGACTGATTGCTTTTATATTATTCTCCTGGGTTTACAAGAACAAGAGCAGAAGAACTCGGCAAATAATGGACCATTTAAAATGAAGAGTATACAATTTTATCGAATTCAAATTTTAGTTAAAGTTTAATATTTTAAATGAACCAATAATTCATTGTATAGTACTACTCATTATTATAATGTTATGCAGATTTAGCCATTTGTATGCTTTGTAAAATTATTGCAGCTGCAAACTTTGACATTTGAAATCAATCAAACATTTAAAATTTTATAACAAAGCGTGGGTTTTGCAAGAGTTTCGAAACTTTTAAACTTATATAAGCTAGAACAGTTATTGCCGTAGGTGTTTCAATACTGACTGTTAGAATTACTTAACAGGGACGTAACAATATGAAACATTTAATACTATATCCACCAGTATCTCCCTTTTAAGGGTATCCGTAATGAAACAAATTTCCTCCTAAGCTCCAAATATTAAGTTAATACAAGTACATACTAAGTGCCTAATGCATCGAATATAATGTACCTGTTAAAGGTCACAATAAAACGACATAAGAACAACTCTTACGCCAACTAATAAAGTTTAAGTTGAGTTTAAATTCAGTGAACAGCCACACATAACTTAACGCTGAAATGTCAACCGGCGGTGGGCACCTGACGATAATTCAGGCACAAACATTATCGGCGGCCGCAGCCCTCGCCTATGCAAATCTGTTTATTAAAATTAAATAAATACGCCCCTGACAAACGCCCCTTGCGGTGACGGACGCAGGTTCATCTGATAATTATGAGCGATGGTATTTATATTTTACATAATCAGCCGTAGACGTTTGAAGGAAACAGTAATGCTGCTACGTCCGAAACATTTCATACTTTCACATACGTTACACGAAAGTGTGGAAGAAGTAGAGAATATTTAATAGAAAACCTAAACACGAATTACTTCGCGAGATAAACATTCTAAGGCAATAAGTAAATATATGTTATTGAATGTACTGTATGTTCTTGATGGAAATACATGTTACACAGTAATTATACACAAATTACTTGCACCAAAATTTCACTGAGCTGGCAACATTAATATTATTATCTGCACAATGTTTAAGAATTATTTATAATTTTTTAAATCTACATACATCTGACGATGACTTCGTCGAAACCGGTCGTGTATTTCAATAAATCTAATGTTTAATAACTAATTAAATTTAACAAGTGCAAGTAATTAGTGTATTATTACTGTGTAATAAGTAAATAATCAACAGGAGAAAAGTAAAAATATGCAAACGAATATCATAATACAGGAACACGAATTCAAAACGAGGCGAGGTGTTGCATTACCGCTTCAAATACTTCTGAAAGCTTTTAAAAACTTTTACAATGCACTTTTTACTTATTAGATTCCCAGTAGTTTGTTTTGAGAACACTAGCCGGGTACAATGTAGATGCATGTGCCCGTTAAGATGCACATCTAAATAGCTCCGCTACCTAACTTTAGATTACTACAGCAACTTCCAAGGGGAAGTTTGCCGGGAAAAATTCCCAGGAAAACTGAAACGTTCGGTCGAGTTAAAATTTACCGCCCAACTTGTGGGAGCTGGGAGCACACGGGGTAATCAGGAGTTTAGGGAAATTGCGTTTATTTTTATTACATTATTAGGTGTAGGAATATGTTTCTTGTTTCTACTATTTTACGTTTATTCGAGCGAGTTTCTTACGCCGGTTCTTCTCGCCGAGTCAGTCCCCGAACCGGCGGTAGGTCATCATGTAGGACAATTCTAAAATTAGTTTCTAACCTATTTGGAAATAAAATATTTTTCAATGTCATTACAACAGCAATGTAAGTGTTTCAAATTTCATATCGTGCTTAATACCCCTGAGAGACATCATCTTGGTAAAAAACATACCATTTTGACCAATGGAAATGCTATTTAGCAGTAAATCTCTTGTATATGAATATTGATTTTCAACCCTAAAAGTTTTAGATAGTTAAACCGAAAACCTACTAACACAGTCGATTCTACCTTCACTTGATGTTTTAGTGTTTTTTTATTCACCCTCACAAAAGTTTAAAAACCAAACCGATAGAAGGGTTCGTTCAGCATTAACAATTCATCGGTAAAACACTCTGCCTATTAGGAGCGGTCTCCGCGGGTGTGGGAGATACATATTTAAAATGGTCAATTGGAAACTACACTCAGTAAAGTATACTTCAATTTAGTTGCAATTTTAGTTTGTAGATTAAAATCACATTTAGTTCTTTTTTTTCTTTGTCTTAGAAAATTATGATGCGTCTAATCGAAGTCAATGACTTTAATGGCAATAATGATTAAAACAGATAATTATCATTCAATCAATCATTTATTTGCTCTAAAAGTGGTACAATAGATGTTTATATGTGTTTAAGTCCAGCACTCTGAACTATATAATAGCATGCAAATACTTATAATTTAACTTCTAAGGTAAGTTTATATTTCATTACATATTATTGTTTTTTTCATTTAGGCTTTTAACACCCAAAATTAACAAGTTATTACATATTATGTCCTATTTATCATTTTAATTATTATTTATCCCGGTATTGTAATAAATAAGACCGGGGACGACGGCAAAAGAATAATCTGCGCAGTACCAGGCGTACATAAGTTACGGACAGTAATATCTGAGCACAGCCTCTTTGATTAATGTATTCCGTGTCATGGTAATATCCTGGAGTTTACTCCCGGGGATCGGGTGTAAGGAGTATATTAAAAAGGGCGCGAAAACCGTCACCTGTGCTCGTACGGCCTTAATTCGGTTCCAATATTTATTCGCTGACAAAAATGTATTGTGCTTTTGAATAAATTCTGCGTTGCATGTTAGGATTTTAAAAAATAACAGATTTAACTACTATTTAGTCAGTGTGTGTTTGTGACAATTGCTTTAAGACATTTTTTTTTATTTAAGACTAAATTTTAATTTTAATTTGACGACCTCTGTATCGCAGTGGTTGAGCGCGTTGGTGCTCGAGCAAGAGGTCACGGGGGTTCGAATACCGCCGAGGGGACAAAAAGTTTTTAAAGTTCCTGGGTCATGGATGTGTATTAAATTTGAGTATAATATAATAAAAATCTTAAATATGTGTATAGTATAAAAATATTAAATATATTTCCGTTGTCTGGTAACACAAGATCATCGGATAGATACTTAGCACGGGTCCAAATTGACGTGGTGTGAAGCGTCCATAGATATTATTATATTATATTATTATTAAATCAGGTTTTTGGAATTCCCAAAACTAGTTTTTATGATATCGATCCCCGACAATAAGAGCAAGTATCAAAACAGCATCACAAAAGTTTCATCAAACAGTCTGACCGTAACGGTCCATATCTGATGGGGCCGGAGTGACCGGGGTGGTCGTTTAGATAAGATATCGGCGGTCTCAGGTTACAGGGGTACGGGGCTAGTTTGATCTATGTTTACTTATTCCATTTTAATGCGAATTGTTAGGGTGGGTATCGTCATGTAACTCGGACATTGTAAATGGGACGAATACTGGGAAAGCCTAAATTGGACTGAAATATACATTGTTAATATATTTTTAATAGGTATGTATACTCAGTTCGTATCATAATTTCTATTTGTAAATTAAACGCAACCGCCTAATAATTTGTAACAAATAATCATGATATTATCATGTATTAGAATATACTTCTATGTTCTTGACGACCTCTGTAGCGCAGTGGTTGAGCGCGTTGGTGCACAAGCGAGAGGTCGCGGGTTTGAATCCCGCCGAAGGAAGAAAAAGTTTTCTATGTTCCATATTATAATAAAATTCTTAAATATGTGTGTACCTGTAACACAAGTTCATCGGATACTTAGCATGGGACCAGACTAACGTGGTGTAAAGCGTCCATAGTTATTATTATTATGTTATGTCCCTCTAATGTTATGTACGTCGTCTTCCACGCAATCGACATAATAAAGAACGTGTTGTATTCAATATTAAACATAAACATTCTTAAAAGTATTTGGTTAATTAATAGTGAGCACTCAAGGATCATTTCGCTTGCTTGGCGAGAGGGTTGAGACGAAACACAATATGTTTGGGAGAGAGGATGGTCCATCAGATGGGTCTGTTATATAATAATATTATCGTCTTTAATATCTGAGATAAATTACTTCTATCTATAATGATGATAATGATAATATTTACTTGTAATAAATTTGAAGACATTAATATAAAGAACTATTGCACTTCAAATGTAATTGAATGTAATTCTGTGCTACAAATGGCAATACCAATGGAACCACATAATACCATTCACTGTGGTGTTCACGCCGCGGTGATACGCCTGAGTGGTATCCTTTTTGGCGATATAGGCATTACACTGCGTACCTTCCGACCCGCACGTATTCATTCTTTTTAATTTTTAACATTGTTATTGTCTTAAACGCTAAAACAATAGCCAATTGTGTAATCTGTTTTTAATTCGAATCTTATTTTGTACTAGCTGTGCCTTCGTTCGCGTGGTTTTCAAATGACTTGAACCGTTTATGCAGCGCACGCTACGAAAGTCCCCAAATGTGAATAATTTTCCCCATTTTTGCAATATTTCTTACTGACGCTTCGCTCCTATTGGTCATAGCGTAATGATATATAGCCTAAAGCCTTCCTATATAAATGGACTATAAAAAAAAAAAAGAATTTTCCAAATCGGACCAGTAGTTTCTGAGATTAGCGCGTTTAAACAAACAAAAAAACTCTTCCGCTTTATAATATTAGTATAGATTAATTTTACTTCTTTTTTTATTTATCTATTGTTTCCCTAAAGTGTATATAGTGTGATGTCTAAATATGTCGAATAAATTTTTATTATTATTAAATGCAAGTTGAACGGCTTAAAGACTTTTAAAAGGCATTCGACTAAACTCCGCATGGTTTTTAAATTGCAAAGCGAACGACCATATACAAGCTGGTAGCAATCTTCACGTACACACTCTATTTCCGGCGAATCCGAATTTCCTGTCCGTCGGAGGAGACTCCAACGTCACCGGGTAAAAAGTGGCCACACGCGGATATAGCGAGATACCCCGCACATAAAATATTAACTTTATGCTCTTTATTTGGGGTCCTCTGGTCTTATTAAAATAGTGTTGTCCTGCTTTAAGGCTGGAAGGTTTTTTTTATGACTCTTATTTAAAGGGTCACAAATCAGTAGGTATGTTTGTATCGATAGACAGATAGACAGACAGACAGACTTTTTTTTCAAAAATGATATTTTTAGGTTCTGTGCGTATAGAGGACAGATAGACAGGACCCACAGAACCTAAAAATATCACTTTTTGATTTTCACTTAAATGTCCTTATTGTACAGACATGACCCCTCTACAGATTTATTATATGTATAGATACCATCCATTGCAGGATAGGTATTGAAGATGTGTTATTTTCATGGCTTATTAATTGACAGTTATTTATAACAAAAAAAATATTTAATGTTCAAACAAAACATTTTAAAACACATACCACGCTGCCTCAGAGTATAAATCATTTAATCAATGTTTAAAGTCCAAAACTTTTTCTAATTTCGCCTGAACTTGAAAGCGTATACTTAATGTAAACAAAAATGTTTGGAAAACATTAAAAAGGTTTTATATCGGAATACAAGAAAAACTTTCGACAGCTTAATTCCTGGATACCCCAGCGTCTCCTTCCAATATTAATAAATTCTCATTTTCAGGATTCGTATGCAATTTACTCGGGGCTCCTTCAAGTAAAACTTACGGGCTCGCCCTTACCCCAAATAAAATACGAAAAAGCCGTTGTTGTGCGAAAACGAACAGTATTGAGCCATATTTTCCCAATTCACCACCTTCTCCACTTAATTGGTGAAAAATTGTGCTAAATTTTTTGTTTGTTTGCGTTACAATTTTCGCATTAAATCCACACTTGACGTTTGATAGTATTTTGATTCCTGAAATGTTTGTTGTTTCAAAATAATGATTATGAAGGAAGCTGGTACTTTGATTTAGTGTCTCGTATGTTTACAGGTTTTTTACCCGTTACATTTCCTTCTAAATACTTTATACCATACTCTTTAAGTAGCAGGTACCTACAATGTTATCGATTTTGTATTAATATTTTCAAGTAAACCAAATAATTCAAGGCATGAGGTGACCATAAATAGTCTCCTGATGCCCATATCATTGCGACGGCTAATCATTTTGCCGACTTTCCCATTGAGTTTAAAATAAGCTCAACAGCCAGGTCGACGATTCCATTAAAACCTTAAATATCCATCGACTGGCTGTATAATAATCGTAAAATACCAGGGGAACATAACATAGGAGACAGTGTACTAGCATAAATAAAGTATAAATTCTTTCGGCGCGATTATTCTGCGCTGCTTCCATTCCGGCGCGGTGCCTCTCAAAGGAACCCGATACGGACGTAACTCAACACCGCGCGTCTAGGAATTCCGTGTTTCGCTTATATCTCCCAGGTTATTATGTCCTGGTGCTTTATTATTATTATGTCATGCGAAATTATGATTTTGCGTTCGAGAGGCAACGTCGGGGAGGAAAATAAAATTGTCGACTAAAGTAACAGGATAGGATTATATTAGACCGTAATGGCCGGCTCGCGGTTCAGTTCACTTGAAAAACATTTAGCTAATTTAATTTCTCGAAAGTTCGAAGAGTTTTTTAATGCTGATTTCATATTTATTAGTACTTTCATAAGTATTTTCAGAATGCGATACAGCTAAATGAATATGAATGAAAGAATGAAAGTACATTAATAACAAAGGAAATACATAAAATTAATAGAATTGATTAAATGAAACAGTTACGATCATTAAAGTAAACAAAAAGTAATGAAAATATTAAACGCATTAAAATGTTAGATAACGTGACTGAGGGGACAGACAAGACAGACGGTTCAACTTTAATGAAATTAGTAGTCATTAATACTTAAGAAAGCAAAGATAATAAAGTGAAATAATGTTCTCGATCCAAAGACAATGGTGCACGGCGCGTCCCGCTGCGGGGTTCTGTACCGGCATTATCGGGGCTTGTAATTATTTTTAGCCCCCTAAAAGAGCTTAAGCTCCCGAGGTGGGATTTGGGTGTTATTCAATATCATTTCTTAGGAAATTCCGTGAGGGCGTCGCGTATGAGACATGGCCCAACGTCGCAGCCGCGAAGTAGATTGATGGTGCCGAGGATTAGTTCCGACATACCCTGTTAATCTCCTCATCCGCGCTACTTTTGTGCTGATACCGATCTTGTCAATGAACAGCGAAACGAGGATCTCGAAAATAAGCTGATCCGGCAACATACCATATGCGTAAGGCGTTGCAAGAGCTAGCTGTTGCAAATCAAACGCATCTCAATGCCAAAAATGTTTTAGGTCGCGAATTGGAAATGTTTTATTCATACCAGTTTCTGCTTTTAAATGGCCCCACAAATTGAATATTTTACACTGATTGTGCTCGCTTTCGGCGGATAAGATAGTCGGGGTCAAATCAATTTGGATCGCGTGTTAGCGGCGACCGGACCGATGAAATTCACATGGATCGCAGAGTTTTAAAATTCATACCGTTAAGTCACGGACACTCGGATTGTTACCGATATTGCATGCGCTGCACTGAATGTTAATGGCGCGCGCTCCACCGGCATCGCCTTTTTTGGCCTCAAAACGAATACGGAATTAGCGATAGGATCGATTTAATCAACCGGTGTTTAACTGTCTAATACGATGTTCAATTCTGTCCGAGGAGCGGCTGAACCTACACGGATTGCGCTCGGGCGGGCTCGGTCGGTCTGTGGCGCGGCGGCGGCGGTCGGCGGCTCGCTCGCGGTGAGCACAGGTGCCGGCGACGCGACGCTCCATTTCCCGCAGAGTAATCGAATGAATATTACAAACTCCACGGCTGCGTGCGCTTTTTGGCGGCAGTTTGAAGCATCGCCTATGTCCGACCGCACTTCCAACGCACCGATCAAAATATTTCGACCGAATTAAATTGCATCCCCACGCGCCCGCTGAATAACTGCCGCCCGATTTTAGAGTAAACATTGACACGTCCTATACACCGGAACCGTTTTACGGCGGGCGTAATGAAAGCACTTAGCGCTAAGCGAAGCAATTATAAGTAATTTGGAGCACCGTAATGGGCGCGGACGGGGCGCGCAAAAACGCGCGAAACGGAACGCGCTAAAAGCTCCCTAATTCGATTGTCGATGGTGCCCACTTTTAAAACTTCGTTCTTTTCGTGCTGCCTAGTACAGCGGGTGCTTCGAAAACGAAACTGATTCTACGAATAAATTCTCTAAGGCTATCCCAGTGACAGGACGAGCAGTAAAAGCTTTTCCGCGATGCCAATTAAAACTCGTTCGCGGGAAATTCGCGGAATTCATAGCCATAAAGTAAGTAGGATTCGGGTGGTCGGGAATGAAACAGAAATGGCGGGCTCGGAGGACTCCGCGAGCGTCACCTGAGCTGAAGCACTCCGAGCGCCTTCTTCGGCCCCGGTGATTTATGGGCGCGGATCCGGACCGGTAATGAAATTGCAACCCCGCACCCCCGCGCACCCCGCAAACGCCACCCCGCCCGCACGCCGGAGCCATTCTAGAAATTACTACGCAACACCGATCGCACAGACGACACTCGCTAGATCTCAAATGATCTACTAATATATTTTTTTACCGTCCATCACGAGGATGGAACGCAAACGTATCGAGGCGTCGAACGGGGCGAGTTTAATTGCTTTCGTAGAAATGCCTGCCCTTTGAGGAGTGTTCTTTGTCTACGCAATGAAAAATTTATTGCTTTCGCTGGAAAATTTTAATTGAAAACTCCGCAGCGGCCCAATTGTCTCGCGGCTTACATTCGCCGCGTGTTTCCCAACTTTACGTGTGCCCCGGCCCCGGCCGACAGAGACGTCTGATTGTGTTCCGAGTGTATCGAAATTTCTGGAATTCTAATTTATTATCAAATAAAAATATCACTTTATCTCCGTCGGTTGCGCAAAGAGTTACAATGGAATTCCGAACGAACGCAGTCGTAGGAAAACATGGGAAAGTTTGTCGTCGTGTTTGAATATGTCTTAGAATATTTTGAATATTTTCGTTTGTTGAATCGTGTTCCGATGAGTAAGCGAATACGAGTCGTCACTTACCGTTAAATGCTGAAAAAGCCACGCCCGCAGGATGTTCGTCGCTACTTTGGGGAATATCCCCCGTTTCTTTTGGTTCTTTTTGCCGTTTGTGTCGTCATCTTCTTCTCCCGTGCCTTCTCCGGAGCCGATACTCGCGTTACTGGCATCCCCTGGAACAAATATACACTAGGTGAATAAATATTCCTTTATGATATTACATATTACTAGGAATTCAGAATCAGGTACTACTAATACAAGTGGCATAACTATTTCCTATATCAAATCGTGCACGTTTATGTAACGATTATTATGACGTGCTAATCCCGACACCCAGCTCGCAGGAATCGTAGGAGATGTCTCTTATCACGCGTCTGGCATATTAATTACGAACTCCGACTAGTATTTATTTAATCACCTGCCACACCACTGATTTCTATCTTGAGTATATACGCTTAATTAATTCTTGGTGCGTCGCATCATACGCCATTCGTTATTGCACGCGGCTCCGCTCGCGAAGTAATTGCTGTTGTTGGGTTACCGTTAGGAATATTTGATACAAGTGCTACATTAGTTTATTTATATTAATATTGTATGCTACATTTGTATTATTAGCTCCTACTACTACTTCCTCTTTCTGCAGCTTATGACATACAGCAGCAAAGTTAATAAAGTCTAAAAATCAAAAAAAAAAAATATTTGATTTAATTATGCATAAAACGTGATGATAAATTACGGACGTATTCGTCTCCAGATAGTAAATACTTTGTAAAGTCGACGTTAGAAACGAAACATAAAAGAACAACACAGATAAACAGCATTTTAAAACAAGTAAATTTAAGGCAGCGGTATTCTCGATAGTGAGGGAAGAGGTGTGTTATTGTGAATAATTAAGGAGAGATACTCTTTCGAGTGAGTGAGAGGGAGAACAAAAGCTCCACGATAAACAAATTAGTGTGCACTGAGCCGCATCAAAAATTCATCGGTACAGGAACAAATCGAATCACGGAGCGGGGTGTGAGTCTTATTTTTTGTTCTTACATTGTTCTTGATAAATAACATATTACATTGTTTGCGGCGGTTTCTTTCGTACGAAAATATTCCCTCTCGCGCGAAATTACACGCTTTTTGCGATTGAATATGCAATGTTTTCTTTCAGGATCGTTCTCATTCGGTATTAATTAAAATACGAATCATTGATGCATCAATAACGGTGTTGTTGTTAAGGCTACTTTGTAAGATGCAAATATTACGTTCTAAGGGTTAGTTAAGTAGACAAAAAAGCCGGGAGTACTTGAAGGGCCATTATTAAGTCCCATGCTAGTCTAATTGTACATCGACGACTACATCAAGTATTGAACAATGAACTAAAATCGATAAACTATTCTCTATTATCACTGTGTTAATGTTCATGTACATTTAAAAGAATATATTCATGCAGCGAGCGACAATGATGGAACAGTATCCGTGCGTCTGCCGGTGGCGCATTGTGATGGTAATGGGGGCAAAGTAATAAAATTACTCTTACACCATTACTCGCTACCCCTACAACTGCTACAGGGTGTCCTCAATTAGACGCGAATTAAATTATTTTAGTGGATAACCTCTTGAGGAGTACACTTTTATCAGTATTTTATGGCCTGGAAGAGGGTATCAAAGTGTTGGTAATTTGTTCCAAGATGTAACGACGTTTTTATGATTGAAATGTATGACAAATTGTAATAAACAAGTAAGAAAACAATGCCAAGTAAAGAAGTAAATATATTGTACTGCTTACAAGGTAAGGTCTAAGCTGTGAGTGTGACTTTTATATTCGAATATTCTGATAGCTTATTAAATTACCTTATGACAGCTATATGTCATTTCTGTATTTCGTGTAGTATCATGTTTTTCAAGATATACTTGTTTGGGGCGTTATGAAAAAAATATGAGATTAAATTTTTACATGAATAACCGACACCATGAAGTTAGCTAGTATAACTTCTTACGTGCGTAGATAATATACTTATCTAGCCTACCTATATGAATACCGCTTTAATAATGCGTATTAGACATTAAAACTATAACACCCCGTATATGTATCAGCGTGCAAAATCAGAGTGCAGTTGCATGATGCAGTAATTCCCTAATTCATCTCACGCACACATCCAGCCACCCCGTATGGGGCACGGGGTAAGGGGTACGGGGCACACCCCAAACGAGTGTGTACAAACAACCGGGAGCGCGTGCGAAAAGTCAAGAGAACGCCAGAATTAACTTAATGTAATACTATTGATATTTTACATCGATACTGATGCATTGTCTGGCAATTGGCAATGAATACATTGTTTGAATAACTAACTAGTTGCGATTGTTTTTTTTAAGGGAAGATCAGCTTCTTACTAATATTTTTTTGCATTAGTAACTATAGTTTATAATATACAATTCCTTCCGAATGTGATTGACGAAATCGTAGATTTTGCCTCGATAAAAAGTATCCTGTATCATTCTTCTTCTTTAAAAAAGGTTATAATAGAATTGTCAAATGTTACATAAATCTGGAAACTCAGCAATGCTTCGCCAATTTGAGTAATGCTTTACAGCAAGTAGACACAAACGCACGTGAACGGAACCCGGTTCCTGTTTTGGCAAAAGTGTGTCAATGGCTTTATTGCAAAGAGCTAGTGGATCACAGTAAAAAATTCAGGGAATGTTTTAAATTTAGTTTAAACGTTCATAAAAGTCAGCGTGAACGCGAACAGATGGGCTTTTACTACTTTGTGATTGATTTCACGCGGCTAAGGCTTTCTGGGAACACGGAACAGGTGGCCGGCGGTTCCTCACTAGGTTGCCCTAATTTACACAAATGACATATTTTATTCCTTTTATGTTTTACTTTTTAGTTTAAAGTGATTTATGGAATTTGAATAAAGCGAAGTGAATTTTATCTAACGTTGCAACAGCAATGATAGAAACAAATCTGCTCTTTATTATACCAAAATTATATATTACATATAATTCTCACCTACTCTAGTATATTAAAATTTTAAGTATTTTTCGCCAAACTGCTATTATCTGCGCTGATGAAGCTCAAAATTTGGCAAAAAACGCCCTCATTATTTTAGGTGTCCCTAAAATATTTGGAGAGGTTTGGTGGCGAGGGTCGCGGGTTTGGTGTCGGGTTTCGGCAATCGGCTTACGCGCCGGGACGCGGGAGCGACGCGTGCCCTAATGAACGCTCATGAGAAAACGCTATTGTAATGACTTTATCTAATTACATTTCTTTTTCATGCGACGCGATGGATGGATTAAATCATGATCGCATTGATCCACAATAATAAGCTATTGTTATTATGGACTGTGTTTTAGGAGCTGAAAGACATCAAGATCACCTGTAATCACAATTAGAACCAGATGTAAATGCAACAATAGTTTAAAACTTTTCGTAAGTAAAAATGAAAATGCTTTAACTTAAACTGATACATTTTTCTCTGATCGTTAACAGTTGTTCAACCGCTCCCGGCGAGAAGAAACGAAACGATCTCGGTCAGGTAAAGATAGAAAAAATGATATAGAATATTAAGAATTTATCTTATAGTAAGAAGGATTTTCTAGCACAGCAATACAGTAACTAAAAGTCTTTAAAATGACGTGTAGAACCAAGGTCGATATCGATGCGGGATTTATCGACAACCCCCGCACTAGAACGAGTGCTATCGAGTTACGCCAATCAACTTACAACGCTCCCTCTAGTGATGTTATTAAATATATTATTCATAATGAACGGTTTGCGAGAAATTGTCCTTGTTGCTAATAATATTGCTCAATTTTGTTACATAACAATTGCTGGAATTAGTGAACATAATAATTGGCAACGAACATGATCTTAAATTCGATGTCTCAAAGTGGAACTTACGGAGAAAACAACAATTATTATTGATTTTATGAGCTTAAGGCTGTCCATGTGAAAATGTGGACTACTTTAGGGAATCAAATGCCAAAATATTATTGAAAGGCATAATGACTAGGGAACCTATATTATAAGGTGTTGTGGATAACGATATCACAACTAAAATGTCTTGGAATATATGAATTTTTCATAAACACATATCGATATACATAACCTACAGCCCTAGAGCACGACAAGCACGCGGCGGTGTCGTAATGCGTACACCGATTTGATGGATTGGCTTTTTCGCAAGCCCTGCTATTCGCAAACACCCTTAAGGACGACGCAGGGGGGAGGGGGCCACCGATAGAGGGGAGGGCTAATTAAAATTGGCGCCCATAACGGGAGATCTATTCCAGAAGCTGGCTGCGTTCGCATTAGGTTTTATTGTCGAGCCGTTAAGGTTGCTTTTTCTCCAGCAAACCTCGGGGGTCGTTGCATCGGCTTTTGTGAGCTTATTGGGTGACGTAATGACGTTCTGGTGTGAGAGGATCGTTGGATGTACCTCGTATTGGGTGTCCGGGTATTGTTCGCAAAATATCCTTTCCCGAGCGAAATTCTTCCCCTACTTTTTGTTTACTGTTCTCGTGGACGTTTTTAAAAGTATGAAGTACGTTGCTTACAACGCGTTTGTTTGTTCTCTGTCTAATGCTGTTTTACAGTAAATATGTTGATAGTGATACTGAAGTATTTATAATTTTCGAAAACGAAGAAAGAAATCTGCTACGGCATGCACTGCGGTGTTTTACACATAGCGTATGTGCAAAAATATATTGTATGAAATATCGATAGAATGCTCCAGCTCTAGCCATTAGGGCCCGTCCGCACGGCGCGGCGCGGCGGCCGGTGCGGGCGGGAAGTGCCGAGTCCGCTTAATCACCGCAGAACTGTCGACGCAGCGCCGCGTCTGCTGCGCCAGGACTTCTGACACACAATCGATTTACCGGGAACTTGACGACCCATTAGTGAACTTTCAGTTAGATACGTCTTTGTTATCATACTAGAAAGTTTGATTTCAAATTTTTCATATTATACTAGAATTTATTTTAGTCCTTGACAAAAGCAGAGGGGTGTTATAAGTTTCACGTGTCTCTCTCTCTCTCTTTATGTGTGTTTGTAGTAGTTCATAAACGGGAACCTATTTCGATCTTATTTTTTTTTATTCACTATCATTTTGGTCTCTGACTGAAAATTCAGTTACTATTTTTTTAATTAGTTTATTGTTTAAATATATTGTTTAAATATGTTTTGTGTAGATAAACCTTTATAAGTCACTATAGTCCACCTATTACGCGTTAATGTTGATGTTTATCTCAATTTTAAATAAGAACTTGTAATCATTTAAAACAAGTATTTTTTCCTTATCAGCTCGTTATCAGTTTGTTAAATGTGTGATACACTTTCTAAAACACCTAACAATCCCTAATTAAATATCTCACAAGATATTTTAAGTGGTCGGGAAATAAAAAAAAAAACTTTTAAAAATAAGACACAAATCTCGAACCGAGGAGCACTTTAGAAATACATAAAACAATATGAAATGTTCGAAATATGCTCAAGCGATCTTTATGTTTAATTCTCCGAAATAAATGCAAATTATAAGTCTACTAGGACATATAAAAATTAATTAAAAACCGCAATAAAAGACGCCGGGTACGGATCAACCCTTACGGCGAGCCGCGCGTCTGCACGATTACACGCCATTGAAAATTAGTTTAATATCTCGAATTGACGATTCCGCCCGGAACGGCCAATTAAGAGGGAATAACACTTTGAATGATCCACTGATAGCCGAGTTATGGGGTGCCTTTATAGCCCATTACCCGCCGGGAGACAGTTTCCCTACATGGATCCGTCTTTGATAATGAGAAATTTGCAGATTAGTTTTTAATGTTCTCTTGTCTGTAGGAAATGGTTAAAACATCTAACGTTGCATCAGTCAAACATGTATTAAGGTAATATGATCCCTGATTACCGACTACATTGAAAAAGGACGGAACGAAATATAAAGTACACGAGAGTCGTCACTCGACGGTATTTTCGTCAAATGCGTATTTTAAATCTAAGGTGTGACTTAACGGATCATCATTATTTATGGCAGGCTTAAAACTTGTCACAAAACAGGTGTTCCAACAGAATACAGATGTACAATTTTTAAAACGAGCATAATTATTGTTGAGCTGATTAATTGCCCCGCGAGTCAAAAACATTAAGCCTTTTACAAAACAACGAACGACAGAAATAAATAACGAGATAAACTAACATAATTTCACGATAAAATTAAAACAGGTAATAAGGACAAAATAAAAGACGACGCGGGCCGACCGGAGCTAACAGATAATCAAAAGTCCTAGAATATCGTAGCACATTCCATTAGCAATATAAAATATTATAACGAATATCGCTTAAAACCATAATAAGAAAACATTTATGGATTTTATCTCGACTCACTTATGTTCGGTACAGCCTAGGGAATTTTAAGTTAATAAACCGCAATGAAATCCGTAGTTTTTCCAATCCCACTCCCTACGTCACGTCGCTAAACGCATATTATGGGATTAAGAATTTGCCAAACACCAGCGCCGCCCCCGTTCATCCGCGCATTGATTTCAATTTGAATTTTAATTGCAGAATATTACATTACTTAATATTCACCCCGGCCGCTGATTTTTGCATATTTTTAACCCTGTCCTTTTGGGGGCCGATAAAACTGGTATACATTAACCGAGAGGGACAGATTCGCGATAACAGGTTCTGTTTTTAAATGACTCCTCTAATGGCGTGTTTATGGAATTTATTTTCAAGTGACAGGTGATTATTGCTCATTTGGATTCGCCATTTGTCAAATATAATGATTTAATACGAGATGTTTTGGCCCGAAAAAACTTTGCAAGAAACTGCCAAACGATTGCGGTAGAGTTTCAATTTTGATAAAGGCAAAAAGTAGATGATGGATGGCTCAATCCAAAAGGCAAAGGAAGGTTGGATACATAATCTGGTGAATTTCTAGCTAGATTTGACAATTTAAACAGTCATAACTTGCTATGTAGTTACAGTTAGATTATTTATTCTGATTATGTACAAAAAAGAGGACGCAGATCCTCTTTTTGATTAATTAAGTATGTCTCTTCTGTCTTTGGTACAAAATCTTCTTTTGTTCGTGAATTAAAAATACTGCGTGTATATTTGTCTTATTGTATAAACGAATTCTCGAACAAACGTTTGCTTATTTTATTTATTGCTCAAACACGATCAAAATAAATAAAGATGATGATGATGACGTTATTAACAATATTTACCATAAACACAGTCAAGTTATGATGAAAAATTATGTTAAAATGTAACCTCATAAATAAACATTTTAACCCTTGTAACAAGTCTCCGGCTGACATAACGAGATGTGACTGAATCTAATGGTGTGATTTGCATGTTAATGACGCGTCGGGAATCGAACGCCGGACCGTCGGTGATCACTTGCCTGATGTCTCCCCGACTAACTTTTAATAGACTTCAAAATAACTTTTTGCTCGACCTTCGTTTAATTGTAATTTACATTCTTTGATGAATTGAATTACTGCTACTGGACGATATTATTAGCAAACGTTACAAAATATAATTTTGTCAGCTATCTAGGAAATAGAATAAAAGAAATTAGAATTCAGTGATACACCACAAACATGTTTTACTGTAGATTGTAGCTATGGAACACCTGAACCTCTCCGTCTCCGAATGCCAGACAATACATAATAAATTGTGCCTCCAGTTGCGAGGCATATCTTCATAATCGAGAAAGAAATTCATAAAGCACTAATCGTCGCCTGGGCGGCGGGCGGCGGCGGCGGCGGCGGCGGCGGGCGGCCGCCTACGCCTGGTAGCGGCGACCGGTCCCGCCAGCCCCGCATTAATCCTGCAGCGTGTGCGGCCGCTCATATCGCGTATTTATGGCCGGCTCAGTCCCGCGAGCTCTACACGGCCGTAACATTATACCTACTTGTCGTGTGATTAATCCACTGTTTTGTCCGTCTGTGCGCCCGACGCGGCCATCTCTCACGGATTCAATCGCACCTTCTAATATTCGGTTACCCGCGGATCGGCGATATATCTTCCCGCCTCGCCGTATCTCTCCGTCATACGATCCCGGGAACCCTCGCCTCGCTCGAGACGAGCGGTAGGCGAGATTTTTTTAATTCGAGCAAAATAATTATAGTTTTTACGACGCCGCAGAATCTGCTGCCAGCGGGGGTCCCGGGGTATAAACTGCAGATATTATAAGTGGAAAAAAATGCAAAAAAGTTGAGCACGACCGCAGTCGTATCATCTTTGTATCGCGAAGCGAAAATTAATACTAAAAACAAAAAGGCGAGTTTATCGAAAACGGAGCCGATGTCATCGTCCTAGCGGCACACGGCGATGCGTCGATACCGCCGGGTGTACCCCACGCCGATACCATCGTACATACCTCGGCCGCATCGCGAGTCAATGTCGACCTTATTCCGTATCACATAGAGATCGGGTGCGGCCGAGTAAATATTTTGAAACGAAATCCATAGGTATGTGAAAACGAGTCTTTTAATTAAAGACGCTCAGCGACCAATCACTCAAGATACGGACCGTCAGCGCCGGAGCGGCGCGCAGGACGCGGTGCAGGGGCCGATGTGCCCGCGTGCTCATTATCAACATCACGGCCAGGGTCTCCTACTTCAAGTTGCACCATTCTTCTTATCTAATGTGTTATAGCTAGTGTAATGTGAAGAGGCTGGGCTTAGGTGTTTTGTGATTTTTTATTTAAGTCACGGGTGGCACAGACATCACTGGCGTTGTTTACATGCGAAACACAGGGTCTAGACATTACAAAGACGTGGAGGAGGCACATGTTCCGCTACGGTGCTTCTTATTCCAGTCTCGGTCGCCGCCCTGCTAATTGGTATTGGAGTAGCAACGTGACTCAATTGCTAGTACTACTGTCGCTGCTAGCGGACACGCGCTTGTCGAATGTTAACATTTTTACTCGCCACTCCTGACTGCCACTTCGATATATTACGAAGGATTTATGTTAAAAGTAACTAATACTGGTTCAAAAATATGTGACCGTATAAGGATTTAATTTATAGAAACGGACTGCGAATGGCTCTCGTAAATGTCGTCCGCTGTGATCATCGTGCATTTAATATTATGGTCGAATGGCAGTACTACGGCCGACTGCGAATTTCAATACAACTATTCTCGAGTAGGCGACCACGATTGAAACAAAAACCGAGCAACGTTTTCTGACGGCGCAAACGTTTATTATTAACATAAAAGAGAATTTCAACGAGTGGAGGAAAAATAAATTACAAAGAAGTGAATTTTTGGCAACCGTCGCGGTGCACTTTAGGTGCACGTCAACTGTGATGACACACAAACATCCCGGAGATATCCGCGGGAAATGGGGATTTGGCACAATAAAGGCCGGGGGAAGCTACCGCGACGCCCCGGCGGTTGCCAAGTTTTTTAGCGAGATTGTCGTCCTCGGACCGTGTATGGAAGATAAACAATTAATTTTAATTGTTACGTCTAATGCGGCGGGCCGTAAAGATGGCGGTTTATGCGGCCCGGCGCGGATAAATCAGGTGCCGCGCAGATATTACTGTCGGAGCGCCGCGGTCGTCATAAGCGCGCAATTATTCTCAACTGAAATAGCTGCGCGCGCGTCGCTTCGTTAAATGCAGTTCGCTCATTTCGCAAATAATCCGCGGATTAGCACCGGATTGATGTCGGCGCGCGTTTTGGTGCGTCTCGCGCATAAATAAGCGAATATATCTGCCGCATAATAAGCCGGCCGTAGTGATCGCTCGCGCTGCTCTCCCGGTACACGTTAGGACTTAATTAAGACCGTCCGTTATTTATAATCCCCGAACCCGCCGTAAACAGACCATCAAAAGTTTTGCCTATTACGTGAGATTAATTCGCGGTCGCCGGCATGATCTAGGAAATCGTAAATATCTGTGTAGTGGAAACAGAAGCTTAATCCGGCTCGAAGGACCAGTTTTAAAATTACATGTAATAAGGACAACAATTTAATTTATATACGGCATCATAATTGTTGGCTTTTTGCAGTTTTTCAATTGACCTCCAATGACCTCTGTAATTAATAAGTGTGATGTGTTTGTGTAGTTATTGTTGTGGTCGGTGCCACCACACGCCCACCTTGTTATTGTGATGTAGTGGGAGTAGTGGGATATATTTATCGTGGTTACTGCCTCCGCAGAATATAAATTCCCCCTAGTTGTTATCATAAAAATCAGCAGGTGCTGTATCAAGAAAAGGCCGAATACTACTCGTAAATCGTTAATTAAAGTCCTATTCACGGAGCTGTCACTTTTTGATAAAATAACAAGGAAAGCGTGTGCATGTGGGATGAGCGCTAGTTCATTCGACTATGTCTTCTTTAGTCTAGTGAGTCAGGGGGGTTGGAACATAAGGAACGGCAAATCTCCTGTAACTCTTATGTTGCACGACCCTGATTCAAGATGCCATCGCTATTTATCGCTTTCGAAATTCGAAAACAAAATGTATGGGATTTGACATAAGGTTCGCGAAGTGACGATCAAATTTATATGTCATTTAGCGAAGCTTATGTCAAATTCCATACATATTGTTTTCGAACTTTGTAAGCGCTAAAAAGCGATTGCATCTTGAATCCGGGCCCTTGTGATCTATGATATTTCAATTGGTAGCGTTTACCATCAGGTCAACCATTCGCTCCTTCAGCGGTTATGGCGATTGCAACATTCTAACGTTATTTGTTAACCTGAAGTAGTTAGTGGCCAATACTGCCGGTTCTCGATTCTTTTGTTCTAATTTTATGGAGTGCTAAATGTTCCCGCGACGCGTCGCCGCCCGTTAACATCTGAATTTATGTGAAATCTCACAGATTTATGGTCAAGTGAGCAGCTTCTCAGAACTGACGAGACGACTAAAATGTCCCGCAAACAACGCTTAAATTATCTCGTTGGAGATTTCTTGTGACATCTTCAATTGACAATTACAAAATAATGCAAAACATCATACTTAAACAATCCTAGATATTTACATTCAGAATCAAATACAACAAATAAAGAAGCACAGGGGCTAATATAGAAACTTGATGATGTCACGGCCAAAGTGAAATGCAGGCAATTTAATTTGTTAGGCAACAAATATACATCAAGATAGTGGTCGTCTTGAAGACTGTCTGTTGTGATTAAATTTGAAATTAATGTGTATTCCAGTATTGCACGATTAATAAGTGTCATTTATATGGATATTATAAAATCTATTGCCTTTCTTTGTTTAGTTTTAGATTACATTGGATTAGGGGAGCCTAATATAAACTTCTAAATTATATGCTTCAGTGTTTTAAAACACAATTTTCTAAATGCTTATCTGAACCACGACGACTAGACAAAAGGAGTACCATCTTTCTAAGGCAGAAAACAGGCAGCGGAAGGTATTCGAAGAAAGTTCTATAGTTCCAAAATTTGCCAATATGGCGCTGGCGTTATTACTAGCATATAATATGAAGTTGAGTTTTGTTCAATAAATTTTTGTTTACACTTTTCTTATTAGACTTCAGTAGTCATGTTTTTATAAACATAAGTTAAGAAGATGCTAAGATATATTTCTCCGTTTAAATTTTGACTCTTTAAGCGATAGTTGCGCCGCTCTTATTTAACGCTTTTTATGGAAAACTTTTTAATTAGTATTTTAGAATGTTTGAACGTCAATTCATTAGAACCTTCTCTACGCTTAAATAACACTCATCAGTATAAGTATAATAGGGCAGCAGAGTATAGTAAGACTGTAGTCTTATGACGTCACGTACGGTCAGGATTAGGCGTATGCAAATTGTCACGGTATTGTTATTCAGTAGCCGCTCCATGATCCATGCGATAAACAGTCCGTAATATAAACAATACGCGAGCACCTGTGCGGTGCGCCCGCCGCCCGCCGCCCGCCGCGCGCCAGGTACCAGGCTAGTATAAATATTAAAGAGCTGGAATTTGCATGCGATGTTCAATTACAGCGGAATATGGAATCTGTTACGGTTTGGGGTGATCGCTTCCGCGTCTCATGTTTTTATATTATACCGTACACCGTTTTTAATGTAAAATATTTCGGGGTGAAAATTGTTCGCGCTTTTTCCACGCAAAAGGGAAAATATTTTTTAAATTCCTACGAGGAGGCCTTACGTTTACAGTAAATCATATGACATCACTTAATTATAAACGCGACGCGTTATTCACATAAGTCAATAAATTATTTTAATAAAGTGGCTATAATTTACCGAGCAGCGCCATCTAACAGCGAGTAGCGGTACTCGGCAGCGAAAATCGATTAAGGAAATTAATTAAATTACCCATAACTCGTATGTATTCTCGAAAGCCACATATTAGAGCCCAGGGCTGACCAATTTCAATAAAGCGTTATGGTCCTGGGGCCATCCAGCTCTCCCGCGGCGCGGCGGCCCCGCTCGCTGGGCCAGCTGCGGTCGCGGCACTGGCGTGGTCTAGCGCGCCATTATGCCCGGTCTCGTTAGAACCTATTTATGACACTCGTTTGTCAATTTTTTGCCTCGTCCTCGTTACCGCCAGCCTGCGGTTTCCCGCCAACGATCGCATGTAAATACTTTCGAATTACCCGCGGCGGGCCCCGAGCGCACAATACTATTGATTAAACGGCTGTATGACGCATGTCTACGTTCCGACTGATTATTTCGAATCACCTCCACATTACATTAGAGGTAATCTCTAATAATGGCGCAGCGATCGCCGGCCGGTGTTGCCAGTAATGGCTGGTGAATCGCCTGAAATGGTGGGAAATTGTTGATCACATTGTTCGCAAATTACCTTTATTAAGTTAGGTATAATAAGGCTCGTCCGGTATTTCGCGTTTACAGTTAAAAATACTGTACAATGAACATTTCCAATACTACTTACTTACTAGAGTCTATTCGAGTTATACGGCAGTTGTACGTACGAATGTAAGAATTGATCAATGAGACATCTTTGTTCAGATTAACCATCGAAAGTAAGCCATTTTGTCATAGCTTCGCCTTCTTAACGCTGATCTAGACGAAGGTAATTATTAGTTAGAGTTTTAGGATCATACCATTTCTAATATGTATACAAATGGTGCCTAATGTTAGATAGTTCCTGATGTCCACTTGATAACCATGGACAACTTTTTAAATGACCATTATTTATAAAAAAGAAATGAGATAAAAATAATAAAAAGAAATGATAATAAAACGGAATGTATTAAGTTGAGTTAATACAAGCGTTGCAATAAAGTACAGCGCACTAATACCACATAACTTATGCCGCATGAATGAAATCCTTTACCGTTTAATAAGCAATAAAAAACGTTGCCGTATCGAAAAACCAATAAGACGCACGTCAAAAGTAACTTGAATTACAATTTTAATCTTGTCAAATCCGAGTTTTTATTGTGTCCGAGCGGGCCGCGCACGAGGGACATAATTTTCCCTTTCAAAGTTTATTTAATAAGGAGTGTTCATAAGAAATCATATTATACCCGGAGAGGACCGGCCGCGTATAAATTCGCGATTTTTATATCCTCGTCGTTATTATTTTGCGAAATAAAACGACCGCGAAATAAAAAGGACGGCTCTATATCGATGCAAAGATATTGGAGGACAAAAAGTTTGGAAGTTGCAATAAAGAGGACTTACGGTCGTTACCGTGACACCGACTTGCCCGCAAATTATTAATTTTAATAAACTCATTATGTAACCCCGCAGGATCTTACCCCGCTGAGTTTGTTTCGCCGAGTACCGGCACAATGTAAAGTGGGTCAAGTTCATTCGGACATCTTAATTGACCTCAAGCGATAGAAGATCTTTTGACAAATGCAAAAGAATATAGATAACCTAACCAATAACTTGCGACATGTTTATCTAAATATGGTTACGTTAATAATATACTTTATACTTCATATACTTTTTTCTAATTTTCAATGCTACTTTCCGATATCGTTTGATCACGCCTTAATAAACAATCACTTTTAAGACAAGCCCCAAAGTAATTCGTCGTTCGGCAAGACGGACAACGCGAAAATATAAGGTGTGCCTCATAGTAAAACCACTACTCTAAAAAGATAAAAGGAAATAATATAATATAAGTGTAGCAACAGTATATTCCTAGCCATTGTTTACATGTAGGAGCCGCAGCCGCTAAAGGATAGCTCTCACGAGCTAATACATCAAAGATTTATTGTCTACGGCCGTCAGGTTGTCTGGCCATGGCCGCCATAAAGGGGCGATGAAGAAATCCCAATTGTCTAATCGGTAATAATAACATTCCTAACATACTCTATTACGATATGTTTTTCTAACGATTTTTTCGGCCAGCGTTTATTTTAAGTAGATGGGTATTTTGTAAAATTACTATAATTTTGGTCAAACAAACTCGAAGCTGTCAGGAATGACGTCGGTAAATCATCGACTTGACCCTTTTTTGTAGCTCTAATAATTTCGTTAAGGGCTTTTTAAACGGGCTGCATATTTGGAATGCCGTACGTTATGGGCTGAATCATTTTGATTGGAATTTAAATATCGAATTATGTGTACGTCTAGTTAGCTTGTTTTGGATCGTAAAATTACTCAGCGTAAGTAAATGATAGAGGGACGAAATCCTAAAGAAGATTTGTTTTATTGTTTCTTGCTCGAAGTCGGCAGTTTTTAAAATGATTCGAAAGCGAATCTTTGAAACGTAGAGCTATAAAGTGACGTAATGGGTGTAGGAAAACAAACATGACGGATCAAGATAGTGACGGAGGCGGGAAGTGGGAAGACGGGACCCGAGGCCGCGCCGGGTTACGTCGAAGCGCGAGCGATGGCGAACATTCATCATCCCCGCGCATTATTCATATCTCAACAAAGAGCGGCATAAATTACGCGCCCCGAAAATATCTAAATCCTAATCCATTCGCCTCGCCTGTCCCCGGACGAATCCGATTTTAAAATATTTATGAAAAGGCAAACAAAAAAACGCACAAGACCAGAGACAGAATTAAAAATAATAACAAAAAAGGCGCGCCTCGAGAGCGAACGCCGGAAAAAAGTTAAAATGATCGTAGGGCATCTCGACGTGTTGTTTTTTATTCCCGATGTATACCCCAGTTTCATTAGATTCGTTTCAATTCGGATTAGTTGGAGAGAGAGGACCTTTGATAAAAGGCACTGTTGATTTATAAGGACCGTTTTTGGGCCGTCGGCGTAATGAATCTCCGCGTCTATCTGCTTTTTACAGGTGACTTTTAAATTTAATGGGACCAAATTGTCGATGTTTTTCGTAAACAAGGCTAAGCGGACTTAAATTAATTGTGAGAAAGTGATTTTTTTCGCTAAACTGTTGTCGATGGAGTCTCGTTTGTTCTCCAATTGATGCCGCTCGAGAAATAAAATGTGATTGTTAGAAGTAGGGAAAATGGTCTTGAGCGATGGCTGCTATTTTTTATATAAACAGACAGACGGTCGTTCCGTTCTTTTACAAGATACTGAACCCTAAAAATCATGAAGGCTAACTACTTTATTAGACAATGTTGTTTAAAGTTTCCTATAGCATTCTACGGCCAGCGATCCTAAAGAATGACTATTATTTAAAAAATAATTCAATCTTGACCATTATATAATCTGAATTAAATCATATCTTTAGAATAGCTAGTCTCTTATAGCCCAAAACATTTACAACAACAAATCCATACAAATAACATTATCCTAAACTTTGGAGACTGCGAATGTTTTTATTTGTACTTTTACATTTCAATGGCCTTTAAGTGGTGGGAAGATGGCAGTTCTCGGAGCGTGTTTGGGTGGGTTCCACGTGTATGGGCCCTGCGTTTGACAGCCACCGAAATTAGTCACGTGGCTGTTAATAGCCCCACGGGGTGGCGGACGGCCGCGGCTTTTTTCCTCGGCTCCCGTCCTCTTGTTTACAACAGTTGGTGGTTATCGATCGGAGCAGACGTAGGCGAAATGTTTGTTTGAGGGGCGTTTTCCGGGTCGTTTTGGATCGATTTTCCGCAGGTCCGCGGTAGGTACGTCACACATCTCGGGAAAGGCTCTCGGTGCGCTTTTACGTAGCGGCTCTCATCTCGGTGCGCGTGTGCGGGTGCCCGCGCGTGTGTGCGTCCAGCTCTCGGGGCGCACTGCTCGATTAGCGCGGCCGGCACCGCCACGCCGCCTGATTGGGCCATCCATCACCGCCGCCGGCCCCCGCGCCCCGCGCACGCCACCCTCCGGCCCTCCGCGCAGAATCACACGAGAGTCGAAAATGTGCCATAACCTCACACGAGCTAGGTCGAAAGCCGCGTGCACCGCGCGGGCTCGGTTCCACCGGCGCGTTAATGCCGCGACGCGCGCAACAGAGATCGAGGCGTATTTTTAAGACGGATACTTAGTGCGTTACATTATTATAGTTTTGTTGTTTTTTTTCGTCGCGGCCGTGTAACTCACACGGCGGTGTTTTCGTATGGCGGCCGGGTCGACGCACCGCTCCGGTTATGATACCGAATGCCTTAAGATTTTTGATTGTGGTTTTATTTTATTTGGCGCGACGTTCGCCCCGATTACATTTCTCGTATTCGTTTACCGCTCGGCCGGTTTCTGTTTCGACGCATTTCATTGTTCATAACGAGATCGATTTTAACGATAAGAGTGTGCTTTTAATGAAGACGTGGGTGTGCCTGGTCCGCTCTCCGTACCGCTCTGGCCTCACGGGTCACTCCGGCGGGTCCGGCCGTACTTGGCCTAGCCGGAGCACCTCGCCGCACCTCGCGCTGCGCTGCACTTCTCCTACAACCTGTTTTCATTTGATCGGCTAACGTCTAGTCTAATTCTTTTTGAGCAAATAAGCACAGTGTTTAATGGGCGCGATCAAGATCAATACGACAGGTCTTAGATAAACGCTACAGTCGCTTTTGCATTAAACACTTTACTTATTAATAGTTAAACCTTCTGCAGCTTTACTCGCATTATAGGTTTATGTAATTCTATAATATGACTTTCTAATATGTTTATTAACCGGTCGTAATGCATGCAATAAACTGCAACTTTGTGATCTCTCACTGATGATTATCATAATAACAATCAGCGACGGTAACCATTTCACGTCTGGAAGTATAAAATATTCCAGATCGTTAATCGATCTCATGATAAAATATCAAAACTGTTTCGTAATCGGGGTAAGAGTGGAAACAATAGCGGCTCGGAATTATCTCATCGTTTTTCCAATAGTCCCTGTTACAATCTGTACGTTCAGTTTTACGTAAATGGAGTCTTATTCTCGTATTAGCATATAATCGGTCTCTCGCATACCTCCGGGTGAAAGGTCAGGGCAGCCCGCCAGTGAAACGAAACGTACAAATTGCACTCTCACGCACCAGACCACCGGGTGACTACATTAAAAATGGAGATACAACAGCAATTTGTACACCTCATCAATTAATAGCATATCGAGTCGACACAATCGTAAAGCGATATATCACCGCTACATTCGAAGATATCGCAAATGGATCCTCATTATTAATACTCGAGGCTGTTTTACCGTCGCGACACTTCCGCGCGGCTCCGCCATTGTGAGCTTTACTGTTTAGGCAGACGTTACGACGTTTTGTTTCACGTTCGAGCTCGGTATATGTGATACTATTGTATTAGACGTGTAAAGTTTATGCCTGTATCTTGAGATATTTAGTCGGGGTACTCCGGCGACAGACAATGTTACCCTTATCGAAGTACAAGACGCATGGGCCCAACTATCTTACTTTTGTATTCTAGATTTGTATGTAATTAGTTTGTCATAAAACTTAAAGCCTGATAAATGGACCGATAAGTTAAAGCCTTAGTACTCGTATAAACAAATATTAAATAATATAGCGCCATGATAGACCTAAAAATTACGACGTTCATTAAATAATGCAAAAATAAATATACACATAATTATAAAGATCTGGACAAACATTATTATGAAACTAAAGCTGCCATCAAAGTTACGTTAGTAATTAAAAAAAGTGTAAACAAAGTGGACTGGTAGTGAGGCCCATATCGGGTTTCGATCGATACAAAGTATGGTCCAAACGATATCATGGCACCAGACCAGACGTAACCTGAGCTGGAGAACCCGTTCCCATCGCAATACTTAATAAGAACGATTAAGCTTATGTTAAAAACAGGACGTCAGGACGTTGATACACAGAAAAAGTTTACAATAACAAGAACAATGACAAGAACAATGGCTTTACTGTAATTATGGTTTTGTTAACTATTTTTGAATAAATAAATTTAGTAATTTGCCTTGTATTAATGAGTAACAGAACTGGGCAGAAAAAAGTATTTCTTGCACGTGCAAATAAATTTATGATTACTGAGTGATAAAAAAATATGCATTGTGAATATTTTGTATTTTATAGATAAGTACCAATAACAATTGATAAAAACTGATAAATTTGTCCTAGTCTACTTGATCGTGATCTCACGTCATTTATCATACTCATAGAAAAAAAATACGTTTTCAAATATCTAATATATTTGAAAACATAAACCAATATCATAAAGTATATCCATTCAGACTCGATATTTTGAATGCACGTTTTGAACGTCTTATACATACAATTTTCGATAAATATTCAAAGGATAATATCGAGTAACCTTAAACTAAAATTGTTAAAAGATCCGACGGCGAAGACCTTGCCCACATGATTAAAAGTTGAACCTATCGAATGACTGTGGACCTAATTACAATTTAGTAAAACGTATTTTGGCCTGGCCTGGAACCGTAGTACATACATTAAAGAGCGCACCCTAATTTGCAGGCACGAAGCGATCGATCTTATTGTATTTTTAAAGGTACCCGAAGGCGTCTTATGAGCAGAGCAAATTGAGCAATTTCGTGCTCGCCCGCTTTCGCTCACATATCGCCCTCTAGCTATCTCTATCCAATTTTATTTTCTGGACCAATCTAAATACCTTTAGGTATCCCGCAAGGTTCAGTCGTTATTGATTTTTAATTACCTTAAGTTATTTCTAGACATCACATTAATATTCGTGATGTATTTATTTTTAATGTATTTACCTGTATCTCTAGTGTGTAGACATTAGGTATCTATTTTCGCTGTGTAATATTACAGACAACAATAAATTATAATTATACTCCTTGAACCCCGTGGTAGGTCAATAAAAAAAAGTAATGCATACATTAAAATAAATTGTAAAGAATTCACAAATTCTTTGTTAAAGTAATATTTTATTGAAATCCTCCTGCGTGGGTGTTGATGTATGAGTCCACTTCGCTAATGATAAATATTAATGTCCGATCGTCTCCACGTCCGCCGTCACGTGTCTAATGAGCTTCACGTCATTTGAATTCATCATCACTCCTATCACTGTATTATATGTACTAAGTTCAAAGTTCAATTGACTGCCATCTCATCATCACTGCATCAGGTCTTTAATAATCTATTTTAGATATTAACTCCCTAAAAATTTTATTTGGACAACTTTTTAGAAATACAATATTATTAAAGTTTAGCTCATCAGTTGTGAAAATATTTATAATTTGAGGGGGTTATTTGATATTTTTATCAAATTTTAAAGCCTTTTAAATGATTATGTTCGTGCTTATCACCTTTACTGTGCTGCAGAGCACTTAAATATTGTAGATAGAACCGTGATGATGATGCATTGAATGTTCTCCGATTACAAATAATTATATAAATTCAATCATTAGATTTACATAATCACCGTCATTCACAATAATTGGATTAGAATAGCCTAAGGCACAAGCTTTTTATCGAGCCGAGGCATAAGGTTTTAAAGTTGGAATTTTTAAAATAATGATACATAACACCATTCAGATTTTCAGTTATTTATAAACTAACAAAGTTCTTACGAGTATACAAATGATTACAAACGAAATTATGAGCTTGTCGGGACTGAAGTAGCAGAACGTTAAATGTCGACACTAGGACAGTCAAGAGGCACGCTTAAGAACATAAATTTTAATATAATCGGGCTTGTCTCAAATTACTTGATATAGCAGCCACTAGTAAAAATAATTGGCATAATACAAGCTCCGGTGAAAAATTAAAAACATACATTCAATTACACATTAAAGTTAACTAATTAAAACATTTCAACGTTATATTCAAATTAGAGATTTAAAGGCAAACAAAACTTACGTAAAGGATTGTCGTTCACGAATATAATTATGAATATTTATAAAATACACAACAATAAAATTTTACGACTTCAAATTCTCAAAATTAGTATGGATTTACACAGAAAAGTCTGTCTTAATTATATTAAAAGTAAGTTTTTAATTAATGTTATTATGGTAGATAAATATTGTTGTAGCTGGCAACTCTGAATCATTTCTGAACGCTCTGAAAACAGCGTAGCTCGTCACCATAGTAACGGCCGCGACACGCTCAGCCCGATTCGCCCGACGTCATTTAAACAAAAAACGGCCTTATATTAGCGCCCTTAAGAGCATTATCGCGTCAACAGCAGAATAAAGATATAACATTTCGTTTTGAACGACCTCCATCATCAATACACAATCATAACAATCAAACTGCGACCTTAACTTTAGAAAGTAAAGTGCCATTTTCAGTACACGAATAACTCAAGAATAGCAACGTAAGGAAATGTTTTTTTCTCTTTCACACATCGTAAAGACGGGATCACGCGCGCTCTTTTGCCGCTCAATCCTTTCACGTCGAGGACGGAATCGATTTCTTTGCAGTGTCCCGCTCTACCGCAGTTTTTGTCTGCTCGGCGTCGACCCGATCCACTGTAATCCGTCTTCGGCGGTATTCATTCGAGACGTTAGATAAAAATCGGATTCGTAACGAAGCCCCGAATAAATTGACTGCGTCTCTCCCGATTCCGTTTCTGAGTTTATTATTTTTATCTAAAATATCGTAGAAAATATCGGGAATATTCGACTAGGATCCTCGGCGGAGTGACTAGACTCATTCTCGTACGACCGTCAAACGAACAACGGTCGGTAATTGATTTAGTGTAATGGAAACGGGCAATGGGGCTGACGTATTATTATATGTAAGAAACAGAGATATGTCACACACACGTGCGCGAATGAAATAGGTGATGTAAATCTGGCGCGATGTTATAACAGTGCAAGTGCACAACGGCGTTATCGTAATTGTATCTCTGTGTCGCCGGCATAAAGTTTGATTTGGCGCGGCGATACGGCGCTCGTTCATTATTATGAATGGCCCGATAGATGGCGCTGCCGTATTGATGTCATTATATTTGACAGATATGAAAGAGTAATGTTGGATTTTGAATTAACACTACACTACGGAGCGTACATGTCGCACTTTGTAAACGTAATATCGATATAGTACCTAATTGCTTTTGACTCCTAGTGAGGATGATAAAACAATATTTTTCTATTTGCTACTAAATTCGTATAACTGCATACCTTAGGCGGCATTACAAAACAAATGGAAGAACAGCATCCCGTGGTGCGGAGATAAAATTTGTCGTTAGTTTTCAGCACGTCATTAGAGGATCTATAAACCTGTCATCGGGAGAATTTCAGTGTGCTACTTCTGACTCAACTATAATAACATATTCGTTTGTGATGAAACTCCGGGATAGCTCACATTTTTTGTTTTTTCACCACTAAAATACACACAACATGTCATGAATATTCTGAGAGACATTTTATTATTAAGAAACATGCAACACTGCAATAAAATTATTAAAAATACAACCAACAGAAACATTTGAAAACAACTATGTCAGGAAAAACATATTAAGATCATTTTAAGATCATTTAGATATTCCTCAAAATAATAAAATTATTCACTTAGGTACATTGAGGGATTATTGCTGAGTAAGATTAAATTTATGTTAAATTTAAACTTTCTTGAAACCAAAAGAAAATATTCTTGCTAATGTTAAATTAAAGAAGCCTTTTGACTTCAAAATCACAAGCTGCCATGTTGACAATTAAACATTTAAATTTCGAACTTGATTATTTTTGTTGTTGTGTTGAGCCAAAAATAGATATATAACAGAGACACGAATAGTACTAGAAAATGGTATCACCCTAATACTGGCAAAATCGACTGGCTAAATAGCCACAAACAAAAATTTGTTTTCTTCGATTTCCAGGCACATTCCGGAAACCGCCATCTAGCGCCATCTGATGTTATGCTTAAAAAATATGCGTATCTTTATTTTAATGACAATATTTGTACTTAATTCTGCTTATTTACATTTTATAATTTAATAAACGTTAATAGTAGTGACATCTATTGCAATTTTTTTGTATTAAAGATAGATTGTATGGGATGGTAGGCCATGGTTGAACTAGAGAATTAGAGCATAATATGGTAAGACTAAACGACCTAGAATCATAGCAAGACTAAAGAGAAGGAATACATGAATATTGGGGCCGACATTACCTGGGTATTCACCGGGGCTGCCCAGGAACACTGAGGAGTAGACCCTCCGCGCCACGTCCGGGGGGGAAGACCACTCGCGCCGCGACGGACACCATTTTCCTAAAACAAAAAAAAAATACTTAATTTATTCATCTAAAAAAATGCAATTCTTGAAAAAAATAACAAAAATTTTTTGGCTTTAAAATTCAAAAAGTGGGTAAGTTTATTGACTTACTAATTATGACATTATAATTCATCTAAGAAAAAAAGCCATCTTTTTAAATTACAAACATTTTTTTGCGTTAAAACTCAAAAAGTTTAAGGACTTACTAATTATGAATAATGGGTAATCTACTTATTGAGTGTCGCTAGCATAACAGTTTTTAAGCATAAATGGTTCCCTTATTGTCTGTAGGTACTAACAATATTTATCTACTCCACAAAATTTTATCTAAAATAACGAGATACGCTTTTCATAAACCAGTAGATAAGAGCTGTTTTTGAAAGATTTATGTTCTTTTTGTTTTTTTTTTATTCTTTTATCAGCACCGACCGTGTTAGCACATTTCTACATACGGCATAAGCGTTAGAAATCAACTTATAATTATATATAACATCATTAAACATGTATCAACTCAAATGTTGTAATCGTATCGTTATCTTTTTGGTAGATTCAAACGCTTTAATTAGTCATTTGAATTTTAAATATTATTTGCCAAAATGATCACTAAAGTAACACATGTGTAAGCTTGTTTTATTACAGGACGGCCATTCGAGGTTAGATATAATTTGATCGACATTTGAATGTTATATTGAAGTTTGACGGTAAAGGCTGGTTAGGTCACGAGTTCAAAATAACTAATTTAATTTAAATATTACTTGATTACCATAAGTAATGGCAAACTGTCTACTGGCTAAAGGAAACTTAGATATTACTTAAAATATATTAGTTTCCAGATAGTAAAGGTGCTAGATATCTATCGATATCAGTTATATGTTTGTCTTCATTAGCGAGCACCGTTTTCTATAAGTACGAGCTGAGATTACAGAAATGGGATTTTAAATTTTATAAAGGTGAGGCAAGTGACACATTTTAGATTCCGTAACGTTCAATAATTTTTGCATTTTGATATTTCAGTCCACAATGCAGAAAATACCAGGTAATTCCGTGAGAAAAATTCCTAAAAATGTTTAAATCATCGAGCACCGTTCCCCAGTCGGTAAACATATAGGAGTTGGGGACATAATGTTTTTATTTCGGCACCGAATTGGCAACACTGTCCCCACGCCCCGGCCCCGCCATTACAATTCCTGCTAATGTTCGCCAACGACACATGCGATGTTCTCCGACCGATTCCGAAAAAACTGTTACATTAAGTTCTTCCCGCCTTTCTAATGGATTCCTCCAACTCTCCCAGGACCTCGGCGTCATTACGCAAAAAACATCCAGCGAAAAAACTCGACTAAAAACACCTCATGGGAGCGCCAAGGTGCTGCCACCCCAGTCTTTCCCTACCCCAGACGAGGGGAGGCAATATCATACACCATTAGCATTTTTCCTACTTTTTTAACGGTGTCACACTGCATAAGTATATTATTTGCGACATCGGAGGCGCGGGATCATCTCGATTACGTCGTGACGAATGGCCTCAAAACATAACCATAATTACCTATGTCGTAAATGTTCAAAGTGTAATATCAGTAAACACGTGGAAGTTGGGTCTCCATCCTGGCAACACTTTACAGAGACGTCGATGAAAATTTGAATTTGGAAA
Organism: Celastrina argiolus; assembly: GCA_905187575.2. Lineage (NCBI taxonomy): Eukaryota > Metazoa > Arthropoda > Insecta > Lepidoptera > Lycaenidae > Celastrina > Celastrina argiolus. The sequence continues at coordinate 23,196,104 of LR994580.1, read as the reverse complement.
AGAACGCGTCGCCATAATTTCTCGCGCGTCGTGTACATTTTTGGAAATTCGTAATTGGAACAAAAGCGCGCGACGCAATGGTGCATGCATGATTGATAGCGCGGCGATGACGCTCGCTCGCGCCAAATGAACATTCGTTTTCGATGAAAAATAAAAGCCCTTGACCTGCACTGTCTTTGTTGCCCTTATCGCCCTCCAGATAGCCAATTTGCGCTCCGTAAACGAGTGGCGCAGATAAAAATAACGTCGAGACGCCGAAAATTGCCCCATCCTCGCCATAAACAAATACTAAAAATCTTGTAACCGAAATAAGGCGGCACTCTAAATAAGAATTAAAGTAAAATTGCTGAGGTGTGACTCCCCCGGGGTGTTCTGCGACGATATTCATAAGGCGAAAAATTGTAATAACCCCGTGAATAGCAGAATGGGGCGAGGTGGCGATGCCATGTTATTTACAGGAGGGCCGTATTTGTCGAGGAAATTGTCTAAATATGTCGCCGCCGGTCGCGCGTGTCGCCTGCGTGTGTACCACGAGCAACGATATAATCTAATAATCATTATCAACATCGGTCATAGACAAAACGTTAGTACACAAACTGACTCTGGGGTCAAGAAGAGTAGAGCACTGTCGGAGGTAGACTCTGACAGTTCTCCACTCTTCTTGACTTCAGTCATATCAGCTTTGTCCACTTTTCATAGCTTATCCACAGACAAAATTTTAGTGCACACATAAAATGGGCCTATGCAGACTGAAATATTTATTTCAGTCAGCATTTTGCATTTAACTGATTATGTCTGACAGTTCTATCTCTTCTTCCAGTTATACCATACTCCACTTTGCATAAGTTAGAAGCTCTATAATAAACTAAAAACACCGAAATTTTCACATATTCACTTTTTGTGCACACTTATCAACACTTCCAGCGGAATATTAAAGGGACATACTGCATTATCCATTATATTTTATAATAATTAAACAATCATTAATATATTTAAACATCAAAGGAACAAAATTACAGACTTTCACAGTAAAATACGCCATTTTGACACTGCCGACTGTAGAATATGGTCTATGGATTCATAGTCGCAAACAACAATCATTGTATTGTTTTCTCATCAGTCACTAGTCTATGGTTGTGTCATAGACGGGTGTGTTACCGTTTGGATTAAAATTAAACGGGTCGCACTATACATTGTCATACTTGTGACAGTAAAAGATAGAAGCAGAAGATAGATCTTCACCTCAATTTTTTTGCCCCGGCTGATCTCCTGGTCCTGGCTAATATTTCTCGTGGAACGTTTATTACATCATTATATTTGATGCGGCGATAAAGTTGACACTAAATGTTACGTTGGGGTCATTAAAACAAATATACTGACTTGATTTATCTATACACTCATAATAGTGCTTTACTGCCGGACAAAAATGTCGTTATTTTTGTAATTGAAAACTGTGTCAAGAAAACGGAACGAAAGTTGGTAACATTTAATTTAAATAAAATTTAAAGAGTTGGCAACACTAGCAACCGTGGTAATATTTTACTCCTACTACCAGTAAAGCAACAGAGCCAAAAGAAGAAAGATGTTAACTTTTGCAGGAGTCAATGTCGTACACAGTTTGTATGAGTACACCTGCGTGATTTAGTGGTTAAGCTGGGTCTCTACTTGGAAGGTGGATAACAACAACATATTATAATGTTGACAAGAAAGATGATCTATCCTACGGATAATCTTTCTTGTATGTAAACGTCATGCATGTTAAGTCAGTCCTGCGCCTCATCCTTACTCTCGCTAACCTAAAGGTTGAGTAAAGTTAAAGTGCTCTTGGCACTATAAGAAGGCCCTGGTTTCAACGTTCATTATAACTGAAATCGGTGTGGGTAGCTATGTATAATTATTAAAAATAATAGCTCCCCTCACCGATTTAGGTGTCGGTAGCCGATTTTATTGCAACCAGGCCAGCTACGCAGGAGTTATTTTATTGTGCCCAAGTGTGTGCGCAATACACAAAGACACTCTCTCTTCCTTTTACTCTCATAACCCAGTGGGACGGTAAACCGACACGACAGGCGCAGGGCCGACTTTTTACATGCCCATCATCTTTCTTGTCAGACAATCAGGTGATCGGCCTGCATTGTCCTAACCAAACTTGAAATTTGTTGTTCCAACGCGGGAATCGAACACACGACCTCCAGGTCGAGAGCGAAGCTCTGAACCACTAGACCTTTAGGATTGTATAATTATTATTACATGAGTGGTGGGGCCAATTGCAGAGAACGTATGCATATAATTTACAGAAACAGCCCAAAACAGTATTTACTCGCGCCCGCCTCCACAAACCGACAATTACATGATTAGATGTTTATTTCTTTCTTCTTTCGGGTCCCAAATTTATACAATTCCGTTCAGATCAGATCGCCGTAATAACAGCCCCGGCTCTAGCTGGCGGCAATTATTCACAATTAAACTGTTATTAATTATAGCCGTTTTTTAATTGTTTCATTGTTTTTGGGAATTCAGATGTTTTCTACGAATGGTTTTTACGTGGAGCACTCGTAATTGGCTATCGGGGATCCGAGATTACAAGGTATAACAATTTTCTCCGATGTAAAACAAAACAATGGTTGTTTCGAGTCGGTGAAAATTCACTTATACACAAATCACTTTTGATTCAAAAATTATGAACACATTACAATAATAGTTTCAATGTTACAAAATTTATTTTTGTAGAGGAAAAAAGAACTTTTGTTATAAAGTACCAGGCGCGCATCACCTGCTATATACCTGTGCCTGAACCGAATATAAAGGCACGCGAAGATGTCCCTCTTCTCACGATAAATCACTCTTTTTTTACTCCAGGGACACCCCAAGCTTTGGGCCCCGACTGCCGGCTTCTTTCCAATTTCTTTTTATTTTATTTATTGCGACGACTATTTCATAATATTTTTTCTCGTACTTTTTGTGGCCACAAAAAAATATTTGCCTAAAATACCCGTACGTCACAGGTATGCCCGTATATTTATGTAGACATGATCATAACAACACTGTGGGAGAACTATACTGCGGAGTGAACGGGCTGGCACAGAGAAAATCGGCGTACAATATTGCTCGCGGTTCAAGTAATACTATTTACTAGACACATAACCGGAGGTGTTATAAAATCCACAACGCACTTGTAACTGCTCTGGTGTTAAATGAAAAATGTTTATTATTATATTATTATTACGCAGATACATCCAAATACAATGGAACATGATATTTCAACGTTTCAACTTCAACAGTATTTTACAAAACAATTAAACACTAAACTGACAGAGTTAACTAAAATATCATTCCTATATAGTTCCAATAACTGCGATACAGTAAAACATTTTTTAATTTACGTCCCAGCACACGGGGATCCAATATCCTTGGGCCTATAAAGCAATTTCCTTAATGGCGTGTGTGGCTCCTGCTGGCTGATCCTCTATCGATCCGGGCATACATCAAATCTTGTCTATGGTTCCGGAGTCTTGTCTGTGGCATCGGAACTCTTGTCTATGGCACCGGAAGTTAGAGCATTGACTACAAGATGTGTGATTGTAAAATTATATTTCCATTTTTCAATTCTTATATCATAAGACGTTGTGTTTTATATTTGGTTTTTACCCTCTATCCAAGATGCTAAGATCTCTACATTTTTTAATTTTAGTCTACTTTAAAACAATAACAAGTTTACCTGTTACCAGTTTGTAAAGTTATCTTATCAGAATACTCAAGTTACAAAATAGTATTCTGTTTTCTATTTCTATTTTAAATGTTCCTCGTGTCTTTCAGGAATCGTCGTTTTTCATTGTAAAATTATATTTGCTTTAGATTTTGTAGCATAACTGGCTTGATCCAGATATTGGATGTACTCTATTTGGCTATTGTTTATTAATCTGCGAGCCGAGTACATAGTAGCACATTCAGGCCCCAGGGCTCCACAGTATGTACACGGGACATACACTAGCATACCTCGTGATAGGCATTATGTTATTCGACAGTGAGTTATTGCTATTGACGCACATTCTCCACTACAATTATCTCAACATTGTCTGCAGTAAATACCCTAGTAATTATTTCTCTAGTATTATATTTTACCACTGGGTGTGACCCCTAATTTTTTCTGCATCTAACTTTTCAGACGTATCAGGAAAATTACAGCAATCGTGAGGCCGGCCATCTAGACGATGTATAATGGAGTATAATCACAACTACCCGCGATTACGGAAAAATGAGAAATATAAGTGAAAAATGCATTTTTAAAACCAAAGCAAGTTGCCTAATTGCCCCCGCCCAAGGTGGGGCGGGCCGCCCGCCCATCGCCACCTTACTCCGATACCAATAGAGGCCATTACGGCATACGCCGGACACGTCTTTTACTGTCTTATCGAAAACCGACTCGACGCGGCAGACACGGAATCGTCGTAAGAAAAACCTCTCCCGACAGAGGAAAATGGATCTTGTCGCGGGGGGGTAGAGCGGGCTTCGGCGCGGGCCGCGGAGGGGTCGATGCCTCGCCCGGGGGGACGTAGGTATACGATCGGTAGGTACGAGGCAGATCGATAGCGGGTACTTACGCCGTGTTAGCTGTTTGTTTTTAGCCGGTGTCAAAACCGCTTAGCCGGCTAAGTGCGGTGGCTAGGTGCGCCGAAAATAGCCGGCAGCTGGATCGCGAGCGGCAGGTCGCCATGATTAAACATGATTTATCCGCGTCGTATTCACGTCCGCGGAGTAACGCCAGTATAAACACAACGGATTTTTGGAATACCGCGCTCAACGGCCGACCGTGTCTCGCGTATGATTTATATCGAAAAATATTTGTGTGACAGATTTAATTTCTTCAAATGTTCAAGTAGCTCGCCATTTTCCTGCATTATATGTTATGGACCAAGTAATAAATAGAGCATTATACATAATGCCCGGTCATTATGAAATATTTCCCATATCAGAGTGCAATTTAATAATACACTTAATTTGTCGGACATTATAGATAATATTGTCCATCACCTTTTGGGCAGTGTAATAATTTTTTATAATAATTCTCATTTTATTTAAAATTAGCCCGATAGAGATAGATATTATTCATATTGCTCGCATTAATCACCTGGTCCTTTGGTCCTGGTCAACTTATACACAAAATTGACATTATCAACACTGTTAAGTATTTGAAACAGTGCAACGCCAAAAGTTCACTGGCACTAAATTATTTTTTACACGAACAAGTTATTTTGGTAGTCTATGTACATACATAGACTAGACAGACTACGTATGTACGTATAATATATGCATGTCTATTTCTCCCACCGTAGCGCCTTACCCACTAATCCGATTTGAACAAAAGAGGTGTCTATATATTCGTAATAATAGTCCGGGTAGGTAACATATAAGCTAGGTAGGTAAAAATTGGAATGCCAGTATATTCTGTTCCTATCACCCAGGTCATGTAGGCCCTTTATATAATAGGATGTATTTTTTTTGTGTGTAATAATTATTACATCATATTTACTGCAACTATAGGGCACCTATAATAATAAACTATATTATAATTTTTAAGTTAAAACTTTATAACGGTTCCTTTGCCACATAGTTAGAAAAAAATGTTAATGTTGTTAGTTGTTACTGTATTTATCTATTTTGTGGTTGTTACCAACTATCAACCGTGTAGTAAAATTGTAGCTAGTGTGAATAATAATATGAGGCAGTGTGATGATGTTTTTTTTGTATTTTTAAGGATTATTTAAAAAAAAATAACTCAGGTGAGTTTAGTCCCGATTTCACCAACGCTCATTAGTGTTAACGGCTTGTTAAAATACCATGCCTTCTCATTCATTGACAGGAAATACGAGAAGGATAACATGATATCTAATGGATTAACTTTAAATGTATCAGTGAAATTGACACGTATCCTACACTAACTTTAACCGTGCCAAATTTCATATTCGTTGTTTCGCAAAATTCTCATAAAGCTCTACATAACCTTTGGCTTCACTTATTAGTATGAAAATATTAGAATCATATTCCCCAAGAGTAAAAACAACTTTCTTCACAGCATCTTCAAACACATTTTTGGGCGATTGTAAAAAATTGCGGGTCAAATCTACAACTTTCATATTAATTGCGTCGCGCTGCGCGTGTGACGCGACATGTCGCCGAATTAGAAACGCCGCATTCCTTATTTACTTTGATAAGTTATTTATTTAGAATATATATTATCCCCCTAATCCGTTATTAATAAACCTTCAACGGAACTTAACGGCTGGACATCCATTCCGCCGACGATTGTGTCGCGACAGCCACTTTTTCTACAATGAAATTCTATTAAATTAACTGTTATTCGTTAGCATTATGCCCGGCGATAAATAATACTCTCGGCCGTGACATCAATAGGACAACATACTAATCGTCGACAAAAAACGACGCGCGCTCTCTCCGAATAAAATTTTTGTCGCGCTCGAAAAAATATTTTAATCCGACGGCACTTAGCGTTAATCTCGCGTGTGAATAGACAAAAAGTCCTCGGGAACTCGAAAAAATCTACCACAATACGATCGCAGCTAAAAAATATCGACCGCGAGGTTCGTTGGCCCCTCGACAAACATGGCTGCCTGACACGGCCAGCGGAAGGCTATCCATTACGCCCTGACAGCACCGCGTTTTTCAGACCGCTCCGACAGCGCCCGTCTGGGAGGTTTGACAGCTGTCAAATTCGACCTTGACACTGTCAAATCGACTGCACGCTATCGATCATCGGTAACTGGAGCAATGTACGTCACTATTTGTTGTATAATTGCGTGGAGGTCAGCGGAGCGGTGTAATGCATGTAAAGTATAGACTGCGCTCCCGTCGCTCGCGACATCGCGCGCGTGGTCGCCGCCTCGCGACGCACGAGGAATGCGCTTCGTTTTTGCGGGGAGCCCGGACATCTTGTTTACAATGTCAAAAAACCGATCATCTTCAAATTGTAATCGTCGTAGTGGTAAAACCTTAATCGACGGAACAGACCTGGCCGTTTTGCGACGCATTATGTTAATTCGGTAGTTTTTTCGCAAGCGGCGATACAGTGCCCTCCGCACTAGTCCGAATGAATATAAAAAGCTAGAGAATAGGGAGGGTGTGTTGTAGTAACGAGGTTTTGATGGCGACGGCCGGTGCGCGCCGCGACCTGCCCGTAATGTGATTGACAATGAACTCGACAATTGATAGGGATGTGCCGGTCGTATCGATGTATCTTATCGGGCACTTCGATTCTCTTGTGGGCGAATAAAGTTTTTCTTTATTTTCTAGACGCTGCCCGACGACATTTTAGATGACATTTATATGTAATCAAGAAGCTTCGAATATCTTTTTACCCTTCTTTGTTTAATTTATTACGACCAGCGATTTAATTAGTAACTTTACAATCGCGGCGTATTAGGCCGGCGGCGGTCGCTTTGGGTGTAAGTTATGGAGGAGCGGGAGTCCTGTAGTTTGGGTACAACGTATGCCCGTACATTCTGCATATTGGGTCCCGGGCGGCCGAGGTCAAAAAAGCTTAATAATTTCCACTCAACACACAACCTACCCTCGGATTACGGTACGTAATAAAAAGGCAAAAATATACTCAAAGCGGAATTGTGCCAGTCACGGCCCGGCCGCTCGCCAACCTCGAACCCCCGACCCGCACTTAAATGTACACTTTATGTCCGTAAATACAGGGCTCCATTTCTGTCCGCTTATCGAAAAAAACTTAGCCGTTTTTTAACAAAACGACGCTCGAATAACTGCGGAACTGAAGAATGTGATTACTCATGCCGACTCGAGAAAAATGACGGTACGACACGGGGTCGGCCGGACCTAGCCTCCGACTCTAGGTCGACGACCCCTCCGAAAAGTTCGCGTGACTTTTCCAATTAAATTCACAAAACGCATCCGTAATTTCATTGTGAATCAAAAAGGAGAAAACGAGGCTCATATGTTTGGGCGACGTTTAAGTTTTAAATTATAACCGCCCGGGGCCGCCGCGGTGTCCAAAACGTTTATGTAAAACAAACATTTAACATTTTTGTCGTGTGGTGGGAGTGGCGAAACCTCTGATGGTGGTGACGAGGCTTCGTACGATATTGCTAGATTTCTTCCTCAACAAGTCATTTCTACCACAACGTTCAGTATCATCTAGTGACTTTTATGCATCACCAAAGTTGCGTCACAAATAGTTTTCTACTTAAATCATAACGATACTCTATCCAGAGATGACCATATTGATGTTCGAACGTCTATAATTTCCATCCGTCTTTCGCGTAACGTGTTCTAAATTACCAGGTTTGCATAACAGCCAGGAGGTGTCTGTAATTAGTGTGACGTAGATCAGAGATGCGTGCTGCTGACGGCGCTGCGGGGGTCGGATACATCAGAACTAATTCTGAACCATTTCAATGGTTGGGAATCGATACAATCCAGAGTACACAATCAGAACCTGCGAGCTAGATCAGCTAAATAGAGGATACGATTGTGATACTTCATAATATTTTAGAAGTGAGCGAAAAGAACTATCAGTTGGAATCTAACAAGAATTTATCTAGCTGCAAATAAAAATCCAATAAGAAAAACGACACTGATAAACAGCTACAATTATTCAACACTACAAATATCGATTAGACAGAAATAGCGAGAAGATAATCCATACAAAAACAACATTAAATTAACGGTGTTATGGAATACAGACATTAACGAAATTTGTGCCAACTTTCCGAACCTTATTTGGGAGCGCCTCAAAAACTTGCCACAGGCGGGCGGGGGGAGGGGAGGTGCGGCGCGGGCGGGGGGACCCTCTGTAACTAAATTTTGAACTGTCACGTAGATTAATGATGCTAGGCCCGTGCGATACGCGCTAATGCCTGTAGATAGCTGTGGATAAGTCCCTCGCCGAACAGTCGAATCTATTAGCTGAAAGCCTCGTGATAAAAACTGGAATATTTAAATTAAGGTTATCGAATAAGTTATTGGACATGGACAAGTGTAACTGTCGATTATAGGACAGGCTGTTGCAGGATAACAAGTTTGTAATTTGAATAGACTCTTCGATTAATATAAATAAGCCTATATTTTGAAAAGTTCAAAATATACTGTGAAAGTTAACTTCGAATGCAACAACTTACTTGGGCCTACTTACATCAATATTATAACTTAAAGTTGAAGTATTAAAGTATTAAAGCTCTAGTTCATTACTTAAAACCGACTGGTACAATTGGGCCCAAATCATCACCTCCACAGTAAACATTTAAGTAATAAAATCGTCATGTTTTAAAAGAAAAGAATTTTGACGTTAATAAATGTATGTATGCAAATTTATATTCTCCAAGAATTGACGCAGTATTTGATCACAACAATGAATACATAGACATACAGGGCATAACGAACAATAATAGTGAAAATAAAGGAGAAAAGGCCGTAGTCAGGTCCACGTTATTTACGCCGTTGGTGCGGGGGCACAGAATGGATTTCGGAAATCGATTGCCTCCAAAAATATTTACAGGGACCACGTGCGAGCGCCGCCTAGTTTTAAATAGAACGGAGTATTATTTAAACAAAACCACATACATGCTGATATTTTGGATTCGAAAATTCTGTAAGACTTTGAGAATTGGAATTGTATAACTTTGAATTACCTATATACTTACAAGAGTAAGAACAGAATAAAGAATGACTCATATTGTAGTTGAAGTATAAATATTAAATATAAATGTGTGTTTGTATACAAATAAAAAATGTTTAATCAAACTGACGATAGATGGCATTACAGTTAACGCTTTGCCAATATAAGTTTAAACTCTATGAATAATAAAAAAAAGAGATATGTAACTGTTACACAATAAAATATAGAATGTTAATGTGATCATAATAATAAATTGATGATATGAAACTTAATATTTGAGATGATAAAGCCCTTTAAAGTACATAACCGCGTCAAGGTGACTAAACATCAATAAAGTTATGTAAATTTAATACCGCTCCAAGACATTGCATTATTTTGTTTTTATAACGTAATATGAGTTTCATACATTTCATTAAAAGGTAAAGATATATAGAGGCATTTAACTTAACACCCGGGCGAGTTTCTTTCGCCAGATTCTTCTCGCCTGGTCCCCCAACCATAATAGGAGTCCTTTCCGAACCGGCGACAATTGTAATCCTTTCTTTATTATTTATTCTGACCAAAAACAAATTCAGTTTATTGTAATTCGCTGTACAATGTTTTATTTATATTTTTTAAATTTGTATTGTAAGTAACACCGCTTTTATACTAGAAGTTTAATCAACATGCCCAAGACACACCTGCCAATAATATTGCTAAATATAAATAAAAAATAAGGATTTTGCGACGAATTTAACTAATACAGATACAAGAATTAGATAAATATTCGGCAATATAAATAAACCGCGACCTAGCCAACTGGAATAAAAACACAAAACCGCTATAATATAAATTATGAAAAACATAACACATAGCCACACGCGCAGTAAACGTCATGACGATCAGCTGATCAAATATATTGCTACTATAAAAAGTGAAAACGCAAACTACTCGCCCCCGATCCTCTGTCCCTTTCGAGACACTGTGCGAGCGGTACACGCGAAAGAGACGAAGACAAGTAGGCCACGCCGTCGCGTAAAATGATATATTAATGTCAGCTGCGTTTAGGACCTCGTGAGTCTACAAAATAATAGATGGTCACAAATAAATTACTCCGCGAGTGCATTTCTGAACGAAATTCGGGCGGGCGTCGACCTCGACCGTGGCGCGTAAATCACGATTGATATACGGCTTGCGAAGGTCGCCATCTTAAATGTTGCGTTCGAAATTTGAATCTTTGTTCGATACGGCCGTTTCGGGACGTGTCAACGTTGGGTTTAGCGGTTTTTCGTGACTCCGACAAGCTGTTAACAATAACAATAAAATAAAGTGGCTTTTGTAAAGGAGACGTCTGAATCAAAAGTGGTTTTATAACAAGTATTCAATATCGCAATTCTATCTTGAGTGTTTTGATACCTTAAGTATCAAGTTGTGTAAGATTTAACCTCGTTTTTAAGGATTATCATTTCTGCAAGATTCTCCACAATTTATTTTAGCGACCTGAAGCTCAATTCAGTTTTAACGGGCGATGAAATAGTTATGTATGGGGAATATAAATTAGGAAAATAGAAATTAAAATAAAAAGTATAGCAAAAAACAAATTGCACACTGTAAAAGTGACATAAAAATTGAATGATAATATTATAAACGAATGTCTGCTGAACTTTATAGTGTTTTCGGCACCTAAAACTAACCCGGAGCAAGGCAGCTAAGTTAATACTAAATTAGCTAAATGTCAAAATCGAATCAGAGCTATAACTTTGTCAATTAGAAGAACTTCTAGAATTTTTAGTGTTTTGTAAATTACCTAATTCATTCGACTGTTTCCGTAGCCATTCCGCTACCTACTCCGGGACAGTTTCGATGCCTAGACTGCCATTAAATATTGGCACATACGTTCATCACAGCTTTATTGCGCTAATTGTGCTATCGTTTGACGAGCACACGGCGCATATCATCCGTCAATCTGCGTATCGCGCCATCTAGCAATTACCACTAGCAACAATTACACAAATCGTTGATTGCTAAACATGCAATTTGTTATTTAATTAATGGGTCTTTTATCCACTTTTTACTATAATTTGTATCACGTCATCATGTTAATCATGATTTGAATGCACCATGTTTTATTTTCGTGCTGATATTTCTTTATTTTCCCTTTTAATTCCCAAATTATGAAAGTTGGTGACAAATGAGTTACCTCCTCGTGCTGGTTTCTCGAACCTCCTACGGATTTGTGCCGAATAAAACTCGTATCGGAATTGGAATTTTGAATTTGAAGCTCGCGCCGATCGATTGGGGCATAATGAAGTAACACAAGTCGGATTGCCTAATGTATCCACGTGTGGGCCGGCTGAATCATTAATCACTTTCAGAGCTTTGTGGGCAGTGATTACACGAGACAATTGTACACACGTTCGAATTTCCAGCTTAATTATACCGGCCAAAATAAACGAATTTAGCATTCACTTAAAAGTTAAAACTATTCAGTATTCACCGCTCGCTATCGTTAACTGAACTTGTGTCAGAATTGACTGAGGCAATAAATAACAACATATTAGTCTCGTATAATTCTACGTACAATATTATTAATAATTTCCCGCTATTCAACAATAGAATTTATTTAAAATATAAAATTGACGTACCAATAAAGCAAAAAACAGATTTTATATTTATAATGATATATTGCTGTCGTAAACTAAATATATTTAGCTAGTCGCTGAAACGCTGGATAAAATGCAATTAAAATATAATGTAAAAACTAAACGTTCTTCACTCATAAATTGGTTTTATGTGAACTAAATAAAAAAATATACCTGAACACATAAAAAGTATAAAATATAATTATTCAAATCTTGTGTTTTATTTAAAAATACACAGATCGATATCAGGGATCAGAACCAAAGCTCATTATGCCGGTAATTAATATTGTAGCGATACCAACACGAACAAATCAATGTACAGACGGACAAGTCGATAACACGATTTAAAATAAAGAAAAAAAGGCACATCCATCCGTCTCCGACGAGCGACTTACGAGAGAAAGAGAGGTGATGTTTTGAGCGCATTGTCCATATTTTATGATAAATAGCAAAACGAAAAACGTTGAGAGTATTTTCGTGTACGATTGATATTGAGTTTTTTTTGCGAGGTGATAACAAAAAGTCGCCACTAATGCATTTGGACGTGTAAAAAACATTAATGAGAGGTTTTATCAGTATCAGCCGATCAGAAAGTTATTGTAATCATACCTTCCACAAAATGTTTTATGCCTTCGATAACCCAAAATGTAAATCAAAATTACTCAATATATATTTTTTAAAGTATTGTTATGTCTGCAATTCAAAATCTTGCAAGCATCCAGCATATTAAACTCTCATGATTTCTAGTATTTTACTAGTTACTAGTTAAATTCATGTGTATTTTCTGAAAGCCTGACATTGAATCTGGCCCCTTGAGCATCGCTTTAATAAAATTTCACACTTCTAAAACCCACAACACTATTGTACGCTTTTCCAATAATATTTAAATTACGAACGCTCGTAGTCAATAACTAAGGTGATACAAAAGGGAAATGTTTTAAACGCCATAAAATCCGACGGGGCTCTCGAGGGACTGTGGACTGTAACCGGACGGGTGATGGCCGCTTTTCGTCCGTCAGGAAGAACGGTCTGCACGCTAATAAATTAACATTCTTTAATGACCTAATCAAAGTTTATGACGCGAGCCGAATCCTCGACTCCTAGTGTTGCACGATTAACTTATTTGCGTGTAAAAAACACCGAGGTAATTATTTTCCGAGCTTTATGGAGATTGGAAATTTTTGTTAGCTCGATCTTTACTACCTCACGCTGATTTATGGGGCTTCCTTGTTGTCTGGACTTACCCATGGTATCTGGAACAATACAGATCTCAGGTTAATGTTTTGCCAATATTATTTATGTTCGTACGAACAATTCGTCTCGTAATGAATACATCTAAGGTTATTTAAAATTATTGTAATTTGCTGTTAGGTAAGTGCATATTTTTCTTCTTTTATACAGTGAGTAATATTTTGCTATTCAGTTCTCAAAAGGTTTTTCTTTTTACTGCTACTTCTTTACTCGAATTCCTGAACGTAATAAGAATGAAAACTTTGGAAATTTTTGAGTACTATGATGTAATTTAAAATACGAAAAACAAAATATATATGTTAGGTTATCTTATCTCGGTAATCGCGCCATCGAAAAGAATTTGACAGGTTGACAGCTCCTCGACAACCTGACAGGTGATTGAGCATAGAGCCGTGGTGGATAGAGATAATTTTATAATATTATATTTTAATATTTAGCGCTAAGGAATTAAAAATATTTTAAACTGAATGTTAAGTAGTAGTTTTTAGAATTAGATGTTGCGAAAGCATAACGGTTATCGACATGGATGAGCGATTTATGATCAATTCTCTAGATAAAATAAATAAAAGATAAAAGAAGAAAGAAAATAATCGCAAATAGCTTATTACACAATTACGAATTGGAATATTATGTGACCCTATCTCATTAGCAGAGAATCGTACAATACAACTGCCATAAAATGTAGCATGAAAACCCGTGGGAAGCTTCATTCTTCGAGAGGAAATAAAGAAAGCACTCGATTTCAATCAGCAAAAACGTTGTCTATGTTGATTTAACACGATACTGGAGCATCAAGAGAAATAATCGAAGTGGATCCGAGGAGCGCTGCTAAATAAATAATTAAAGGAACTTTTTCCCGTCTCGGGCTGCGCTGGAGCTCCGAGGCGGTTGTTGGCCGTTTTAATCCTATTTACATTCCTCGCCGGGTACAACAGGCCGGTTACATCGTGAGCGGTTTGCTAAAGCTTTTTAATGAAAAAACGAGCAAAAGTGGTCATTCTTGGACCGGGAGATAAGGAAACGGCAGATCAGCTTTAATTAGATTAGATGGTAGTTTTATTTTATAGATATTACTTTTTAAAGAGATTTTATTGCACTGTTCTACTTTGCTGATTTGATACTTTTCTGCTAATGGTAATGGTTCGATTCCTGGTTTTACATCAGATCTGTCGTGTAATATTTTAAATTTAGAAAATAATAATTACAATTATTTTTGTAGATATTACGAATTTGAATAATCAATACCTTATATGATTACTCTGTTAATATTTATACTAATAAGAAATATTTTTACATAATAATATCTATATTATACAACTGACTGGTGTATTAGAGAATTTCTAAATAAGTTGATTCCTAAATCACGTGTAAGTCACAATAAGTGGGAAATGTCCTACATCTTAGATACGATCTTCCTTGATGACAATCAAAGCAAAATGATGACCTAACAGACTCGTTAGGGCTCTTACAACTACATGAAATAAAATCTTCTAATATTTTATATAATATTATCACACTAAAACTATCTATTTTACTAACAAAAACTATAACACTTACAATGTACACTCATGAATCATTTTTGTATTTTGATAAAGCAATTACCGTGTCAAATTCTTGTGATACAATAATTACGTGTCTAATTATTACAACCTATTGGGTAGTTACGAGTGAGTAATTTTATTTTGTATGTTCAAAAACTAAATTTAGATAGTACCCTTGACGCTCGCCCTATGCCTTTTAAAATTTTAAATATCAACAAAAATGTAAATTGCCAGGGACGTTAAAGGTCGATGATTTACTGCTATTAGTTTTTTCTAATTCCTGTTCAGAACTTGTAGTAACAGTTACAGTAATAATGGTTGTATTGTAATTGATATATTTGTTGTCGTTAGAGCCTGTTCGTGGCACCGGGCCGCCTGTGACGCGGCCATACTTGGAAATGTACGTATAATTCCACTTACTGCCCAGCGCCAGGCTCACATGACGCTACACATTTACGCACGGTATAACACAGGTTATACATTGAAGTCCACGGGCTGATTATTATGTATCTCGCAACAGCAATAATTTTTTTCTTTTATTCGACAGGCATATATTGTATAATTAATAATTATGTACAATGTCGTTGTCAAGTCTATACGTTAGTCAGCGATATTTGTACAATTGCGTACAATAATTTTACAATTTATGCCTGTCGTATTGTTGTTGCGAGATACATAATAATCAGCCCGCCGATCAATTATGTGGAAAATTATTTTCAAGGAATCGCCCAAATATAATTCAGGATAGATTAATAATACAATTTTAAAACTTCTAACAATATGAATAAAGCTAAGCTTCCAAATCTCAAAGTCTTAAAGATGGATAACATACATAATTATGGAAGTTGCAAGTTGAACGTATAATTTATTGCAGGAGATTAATTTTGATATCAATGACGATGAGAATTAAAATTTTGAACAAAAAGCTTAAATTGATGCGGTCGTCATGTGAGCCGACCTCGATTGTATTGCGTGCTTCGCCTGCGAGTGGGAGTCGGTCTTAATAAGCGGCTTATATACAATAATAGCGACTCTCGACGGACGACTTTGGACCCTGTGCGTCCGTCGGTACGGGCCAGGCTGGGAACTGTCTGTACCCTGACCCCGGAGGTTGCGGACGATTCCAACGGTCTTCAGGTGGAACGTCTCATAGCGGGAACTGAAACCTAGCGTATGTATGTGGATGCCAGATATTCGATTATCAAATCCAAGGATACACACCTGTTTGGACTCGCAGGTGCCCCTAACTCACCTGTGCCTGTCATTTTATTTTTAAAAGGAATCTAATAATTGTTATGGTAATTTACCACACCCAGATCTCACTTTCAATGGTTATGTAAATAATATTAAACAATTTATTAAAACTGTAAGGATGATTACAAATAAGCCGTTTTACTTATTGCTCGAGTCGTAAAGCTGTCACCTTTTTACATTCTATTACTTACTGTTTAATTAAGACCAGAATTAGCATATGTGTTAGTGCAACTAGCCAGGGTTTTCTAGGTAGTGATAAAGTATAGTATGGTAACTCACTGTTAAGTCAAGAATACAATGTCAATTGGATAAATGGAAATGTAAATGAGAGTGAGCGACAGTAATTAAAAGTCGAGTGAACAGTAGTTGCGGCCATTAGGGCTATTTTTAATAATGGCCTCACTATCAATCCAGCGAGGTACTAGGCCCGCATAGCCGCGGAGGTGTCCAATAAATTATCGAGAGGCGACACCGCTAATGTAGCGAGCGACGCTGAATGATAGCGCCGCAGCGACGTGATATGTAAGTGACGGCTAAGTGCGATCGCTTGTACCGCTGATACGGCCTACGCGCGGCTCATGCGAGCCCGGTGCAGCGACACGACTCGTTCATTACTATCCTTATGGGATTTGAGTCCCGTGACGTATGGGGACTATTTTTGACGCGCCTTATGAAGTCCCGATAGCAGATGCGGGATGCATCTTTATTAAGCCCTAACTAAATAATCAACACGTGAGCCGACATAAATCTCGGAAAGAGTTTAAGTAAATTCTTTGATCTGTCCCTTTACTTCAGAGTTTCCAGTTGAATTTAATTTTATGTAGGATCTGAATTTTCTCGACTTCTTAAAACGCACTAACGAAAACAAAATGTTGTGACATGTTCCGATGGATTTACGATTGAGACAAAAATATCTGCTTCACAACGTAGACCGTTTGTTTGGTAAAATAAAATATTATCATCTAAACAAAGTGAACGTAAAATTTTCATAATATTTATTTGTAATTCTTTTCTTTCCCATCAGTATGTCCGGAGTCTAAAATAAAGCCAGAAACAATAAAAAATTGTAAGCTACATTATCTATGGTCACTTTTGTGACTTGATTTTTTACGTCTTCTATCGAGTAACCATTTTTTACATGATCGCATGGAATCAGAAGATCCACATTATCCATCTGTTCCACCGTATCCGGGATATCTTTTATCATCACCGGGCGATCCCGGAGCAAATCCCTCTATCCCGGGCTTGCCGGGAGCCGGTAATCCCGGTTAATAACGCTCGGTGTCCCGGCGCCGTTTCAACGTTTGATAATGGAGCATGTGATAGTTATAATTGTCGTACAATTTTGATGGTTGTAGGAAGGCGTTAATTTCGCTTATGGTGTTCTGTGTCGTTAGACCGGCCGTTACGTGTTGCAAACTTTGAATCAAACAATTCAAAATTATTATTATCCTTTATGGTCAAGAAAATCCCGCATGATGTCTTCTATTTGGGTACTTTCTAATTTGAGCTACTTTTGTGCTTCTAAGCTATCAGGAGTCAGGACTAAGAGGTTGGGCGTATAAGATCCGTTAACCAAGTTATTTTCGAAATATTGTCAAGTTACCTTAAACGAGTAATGAAACTAGTGACTAACAAAATATACTACTTAAAATTGTCAATATGAAGTCACAAAACAGACAACAGGCCATGTTCGTGGATATTTACTAATAGTTTTTCGAATAAATCCCATTTGTACGCTACAGTCGGAGCTATTTTGATATTTTTTATACATTTTATTATGAAAACAAAATCCCGGATGAAAAATCGCAAATAGTTTTCCCATAGGTACCAGGGAATCAGAGATATAACGGATTTGGCGGCTAATGATTCCGCGAGGGCAACAAATCCTTCCTATATGGAGGGAAAATACCTCGAAAATACGAATGTAATTTTCCGCCCCTTATATGTGTAACGAAATAGAAAATACCGTGCAAGCCTTCGGCTGAAGGCTGCGCTAAATATATTGGTGTGTTTATTAAAAATAGCTGTTTGGTAGAATTCGGGACGACACGTCTAGGTTTTGAGAGTTTTATTCTTGTAATTTATTTGAAATACTTTAGATAATTAAAAAATCACCATAGTTTAATGATACCGTCGAATAAATAGTTAAGAATTGCCCTTTGCCACGTTCATTCAGTACATTCAGTAAAGTGATTAACAAATTAATGAGCTAACACGTCGCTGTCTTGTTAATCATCAATTAATTTTACGTACAAATTAAAGTTTTTTAGCAATTAATATACCTAATTTAATTGGAAAAAGCAATTAAATAGCAGGATATCATGAGCGTGGTGGATTACTCGATGTGTTGGTTTTTATGGCTGCAAGCCTTTTGATGTGGTCGCATCTGGTGGCGTTTCGTCGTAAGGGTGACCACACACGCGCGTTTACATCTCCCGCCGGCTCAGACAAACAAACACACAGTTCTCAGCAATGATGTACTAAACGTTTTGTATCAAAGGCGCCACCACAGTTCCCAGTAGACGTAAAAGCGAAATTAAGTAACCAACAAAATGTTGTTTATGTGAAGTTTGTGGGACACAACTACATAAACGGAACTTGAACATCAGAGTACTGGCGGATTTCTTACAAGCAAGAAATCTTTTTAATTTACTTCCATTTAAATTTATTTGAACATAATTTCTACAAGTTCTACAATCAGTTCAGAATAATTTCATTCAGAAATGACGAATTGATACACCGTGACTAGGTGTAACCACATGTTTATTTTTCTGAGTTTGACGCTATATTGAGGAAAATAGTATTTCATATTTTAGTTTAATATCGTAGGCGTAAAAATGAAACAATGAAATTGGTTGCACATTTTAATCGTATAACCAACAACTTTCGATTTTCTATCATCACAATATAACTTTCCAAATGTACTGAAGATTGAATGTAACGGGTGTGGGTGTTATTTTTAACGTTTCCTATTATTGAGCGCACGAGAAAGACAAAGGCGTTCTGAGAACCCGCTCTTTGATATCGCTACAATAACAAACAGACGATGTTTCCGAGCAGACGTTACAGCAGAGGTGAGGTGTCATCCTCCTCGCCTCTTCTATGTCTATGTATAAATGGTAAATATCAGATTGGAAAAATAAGAAATGGACAAGATCTTTTGCATTTCGTCAGTCAACAGTATTATCAAAATCTAAGGACTCTCATGTCATAGAATCTAGTATCAAGCACGTTTAGCTGATCAAACTGTTAGTGATCTTCAGCTGGACTGCCCTATAAACGCTTTGTAGCAGAAATAAGTGCGGGCAATAAAATGTTATCATTCCATTTAATTTTATTGTTAATTCGATTCATCCATATGAACGTATCGTAGATCGTTTCAATTAACTAAAAACATAAAAGAAAAGATTTGGGAATATCTAAATAGCTCAATTTGAAGTAGCTCAGTAATTATGATTACAACATCTCCGGCGTACATTATCTGAAGATTAGCTCAGACCTGATAACGCCTATTTATGTTCCATAAAACGTGTACCTTGCTCCCGTATCTACATGCTATGGAGTTTATTCCCTACGTGGCGTGCTGATAACGAATAATTAAGAGTTATAAAAGATGAAAGAGGCGCAAACACTTGATAAAACTCATATATGTGAATATGTAAATTCGGAAGTCTCTATTAGTTCAGTCGTCGTTGGAACACCTAAGATTCTCGCTTCGAAAGGTACAGAGTTGCAAAACAACTGTGTCCTCTTTATTGATACGTACGCAACATGTAGATGTTGTCGAAGGTTGCAGCGATTACCGATCGAGCTCTACCTGTTCCTCGCTAACAAACGTACTAACTTGACGTGTTGACATTTGATTCAATCGTAAAGGGCACGGTTGAAGGTGGCACCAGCTGATCATAAATAGTATAATGAACATCTGTCAATAATAATAAACGGTGTGACCGCTTAAGGCGTACAAGAAATTAGACCAGAAGATCTTACGCTCTCGCAGGCATAGATCATGAAAGTAACTTCTGGTACATAATTTCTACTACCAGGATCCTATAAGTCAGCAGCTGTTAATAAAGACGCTTGCATCGCATGTCCGCGCGGTAAAACGCTGGGCGGTGCGGCTCCGCCCCGGCGGCTTTTAGCGGCGCGAACTCGGACTTAACTGCCTTCACAATTTTACGACTCCGTATATTGTTGCGTTCGAAATTAGTTTTGTAGACAATCGCGTGTCGGTTACTGGGAACCCTCGGTGCGACTGCGAACCGACGTTCAGGTGGTCTATTCAGGTGGCAACGTTACGGCTTCAGTGAAATAGAGTTATAAACATTTTAACCGTTATTTCTCTGCACTTTCTGCCGTTTTCGCAGATACTTGTATTATTGTTAGAAGGGCATCTGTTTGGCATTGTATGGATATAACGAGTACAAGAATTCATGCAAGTTGTGAACACAACATGCAAACCACCCAAAATGTTTTGCCAAAATCAAATAAATACATTTGTCAGTTCCTCAGTTGCGTGTATTGTCGAGAGAACCTCTCGACCCCTAAACATTTATCTTAAATACCTTCGTGCTCACGTGGTCCAAGACAAATCGCCTGCAGATCGGAGTTAATACAAGAATAATGAAACAATTACGAGCGCTGACGTTTGCGTGCGCTTGCGTATTTTCCGTTTGGGGTGCAGCGAAAAATTTCGACCCCAAACGAAAAATAATTTTGATAGACACTTCGCGTGCAATAACCAATTAGTCGATAATTGGTATTTGGCGCATTACTGGAGACAGGAGGAGTTCACACCCCATTGTTTTCATCTCATTATAATGTAGTTTTCGTACCCATTTGGCGATAATGAGTCTATGCTTCCGTTTTAAATTATTAGTTGCAGGGTTTTTATGTCTCCCGCCCGGCGAAACTATTTTATCATTTTAACACTATTGTGCATTTAAACTCGCTCGACTTCCTGTCCTAATTCTGTTTAGACTTTTAACTTCTAGTTCATTTATGTTTTTATACTGTTTATTCAGAGTTTTACTGTTTGACTGGGTAACTAGGTGTACTTGTTTTTTAATTTTGTTGATTTGCGATACAAGCCCGCTCGTTCCACGTGACGTATGCGATGCTGCAATGTCACCACTGTGTGCTAATGTAAATATTGTTCACGGCGCGTCGACACGTCCAAACATTTTAACCTGGTCGTGTTTGAGCTGGGTGGATGGAGTTTTATCAGGCTGTGAGCAAATGTTGTCGAGCCTGATCTCAGAAGCAACATCCGCCCTATCTTATCTACGGTCAGTGTTTGTTGAGATACCGAGATACGCGTTATTGTCGATAGGTGAGGCGCACACTGTGGAACCCTCCTATCTTCTCCATTTTAGTACCTCATAGTAGTGTTACTGGCATACCTATACTTCGTCATAATAGTTAAACGCGATAAACTATGAGCAATAGCATTTTGGGTGCTATTTTTTTAATTATTTACCTTTAGATAATAAAGTCATTATGTTTAAAATACGGTAGATACGAGTAATATAAAATAGTAATATCCAAAATAATGCAGCAACTGAAGTTTATGTCTTGCCTTATTTTTTGATTCGTTATAAGAAAATAAACCGTAGCCCATAAGCGGAAGACCTAAAATTGCCTGACAGGATATCATCTGACATTGTACTAAATATACTTGATAGATCAAGTTACTCAATATTGGTTATAGATAGCCCTGGCGCCATAGACGTTGCCTCGGACAAGTTGGCAACTGTCTCCATCACTATCAGCCTGGTTATTGAGTTAATGTCAAATTTTAGTCGAACGGTTAATGATGAAGTATACTCACTTACTACTTACTCATTCGAGTTACTACCAAATGCATAGATTTTTGCGTTATACTTGATAGGATGCTTTGATTCTTCCAATCACTAGTATCCTGTATTGTAATACAGCTAGAAAACTATGGATAGGTGCACCTAACTCTGCTATCAAGTAGCCTAAGCAGGCGTAAGTCACAGACTGCTGGTGACAGTTGTAGATAAACATGTGCTGGAGATAATTTATGTTTTACGTTTCAGGTAGCCAAACCCTGGACGGAAACGATAAAAACCCTTAATCTTTTCCAAACAGGCGTACATTATTTGGCTGGCACAAGGGCACACAAGGGCCCCTGTTCTCGTGGTGTTTGTTTAAAACCACTCGAACGCTCGAAGGGCCTCCCGGGCGTAGTAATCTGTCGTACGTAAACATCATATTGAAGTGTAGACAAATATGTAAGAATAATCATTGGGATCATGATCCAGCGTTGGTTTTTTTAAACAAACATTTTTTGCCAGCCGATCCCACCGCTAGGACCTACGGGAAAGGCAAATTTTAATAAGTAGAAAATTTCAATTGGTTACAAGAGAACTGCGAGCATGAAGGTTACGGGACTGGTGATAACGCTGGTGGTATTATACCATAAACAAAAAACGAAACGCCACTCAAATCTTTTCATGTCAAAATTTTTACGTGTCAAGTGTTGCCGTAATTAATGATTTGTATTCGGAATTAACTAACGAAAACAGGCCGTGAGAATGTGAAGCAATGGCACCAGGCGCAAGGGACTCTGCTTTCTAATATTTCATAATATATGCCTTTTAGTTGTAATTAACTCTCTAAAGTTATTGGTGCATAATATTTATATTCATCGACACGCGAAACATTTTATTATTTGCCACGAACTTGTGAATATGTTGTTCAGGAGGAGACGATCGCGTTATTATAGCGTTACTAATAATGTTTTCTTTATTATTTATGCTCCAACTGTTTCTGGTATCTGTTTTTGAACTAATAGGCACAAGCCTAACCCTCCTTAGTGTCGCGAACTCGGGAAAAAATTTGTTTTAATTGCGTAATGACAGAACTCTTAATAAGTATTTTACTTTGATGTTCCAAGTACAGCGAATACTCGTTTGATAAAATGTTGGAATTTAATTTTTGACATTTTCGAGAGTATTAACAAAATATTTCAAAATAACAAAATTTCCGTGTGTCATGTTTTTAGAAATGATTTATTTAGTTTACTAATTTCGAACACAGAAAAGGCGTCCAAAAGTATATATTTAATTAAAATATGACATTAGTCGCACGAAATCATTAGTCATGTTATTACAGACTTCCTATTTATAAAACTAATTCTCCCCATGCCAACTCGTTTCTAAAGTTAATTATTTCTGACAACACGGAACACGTAAAAATATATTTTTATGTTGAAGGGACTAGATAAACTAGTTAATTAACAAAATAAATAACTTTCACACTTATTCTAGAATGCCAAATTACGTTTTGACGCGCGTAGGTACAGCTGAATATTGTTGTGTTGTTGTTGTGAATGTTTATAGTAATTTCTGTGCCGTTCATTTATTTCATTTCTATTAAAAAGATGGCCCCTTGCGAGTTTCTTACGCTGGTTCTTCTCGGCGTGCTAAGGTTGAACCGGTGGTAACTTGTTTTTTGTTGACTTTCGGAAAAGACTTGTTATGTATCATTTGGAAATAAAATGAAAATGGAAAATCTTTTATTTCCAAATCGGTTAGTTACTAACACTTTCAGAATTGTCCTACATGATGTCCTATGTATAAATGATTTTTTTATTAGACTGATGATGATAATTCGAGACGCTACATGTGGTTTCTAGAAACGAACATCATAAAAATATTTTGATCTGATTGAATTGATGATAATAATCATCAATTCAATCAGCGTTGAAATCTGATCTTAGTACCTATATCAACTATTCTGTCACTAGAAATCTTTATAAACATTACTAATAAAATATTTACAGCACTGGTTAAACGTATTTGTCCGATATTTTGCAAAAGTCAATTGACAGAAAAGGACATGGACATAATGGTCTAAATATTTTTGTGCCTGGAACATGTTCGAAGATTTTCATGTAGGTAGATTCCATAGTCATCTGCGATGTATAGGGTAAATTGCTGTGTGTCTCTTATAATATTTAGTTATTTTGTGTCAGCTATCACGTCAGAAATCGCAGGTGAGTGGGTTCAAATTTCAAGCTCGCGACACAGCGTCAACATATTCAAATTCTCGTCTCCTGCCGGAATACCAAGTGGGACATTGTTGTTCAACTGTTCGTCTGTTTCAGCTTCAAGAGGAATTTCATTTTAGATTTCTCTCTGATCCCAAAACTATCTTAATATATATATTTCTTGTGTGCGTGTGTATGTGACTGAACTCCTCCTAAACGACTGGACCAATTTTGATGAAATTTTTTGTGTGTGTTCGTGGAGATTCGAGAATGGTTTAGATTTACAATTGGAACCGATAGGTGGCGCTGCAGTCAGTATGTCAAGCAATTAATTAATAAGGCAATACGAAGTTTGCCGGGACAGCTAGTATCCATATAGTTAGTTAATTAAGTTACTCGTCTAGACTCATTTATCACGTTATTATTTTAATTAACTTTTCATGTCATTTTGTATACAAATATTTAGAGAACTAGAGGTTCACAACTTTGTCCGCAGGAACCGTAGGTTTTGCAACGATACGAAATACCACATCTCCTTTCCCATTGTCTAATATATCAAATTCAATTTCGTCAAATTTGTTTTAGTATTTGTGGGTTACTATTCGATTTAAATAAACAAATCTTTCCTCTTTAGTTTAGATATATCCAACCACAACCGCGGCGCGGTGCTAGTCTCGCAGTATTATTCTTTACTCGACTGTGCAGTGTGGTCCTGAATACTAATATATTTTTTATTAACGCTACATTGTTTTGTTTATTACTTACAATATTTATTTAGACTAATGTATCCAGTTACTGCGCATTATGTTTTATGGCAATTACTACTTTCTTTGTATTAGGAGCGTATTCTTTTTTGAAAGGTCGGCAACGCACATGTGACTGCTTTAGTATCGCAAGTATTTATGGGTGATGGTAATCGCTTTCTATCAGACGATTCATTTTACTATGGTCAAATCTGCAATTTTTACTTTTTTTATTTTAAACCTTCCTTCTATATCGCTTTGATTTGTTCCTGTGCTTGTTATACTCCAAACATAAAATGTATGTAAATTACGTGAATTTTATAATTTTAAATCTAGTTTCTTAAATGTTCCAAAATTCCCTATGAGGACTATTTGTTATGCAGTCTGAACTGTGAGAGCCCTCAGCTAACAAAGTAACACTCGCGGCCAAGTGGCGGTCTCAATTCGATTACGCTAGTGTTGGGGGCCGAATAACTCGGTTTCCTCGAGTGTCGCCTTATTCGATTTGCCGCCGATTACAATGCGTAAGTGTTGTTCAGTTCTGCGGTTTTTTTTTTACTGCGACAATTCAATTGTCACTCCCGTTCTTTGGAACTTTAATGTGATTTTTTGAAGATTTTTTGGAGAATGTAGAGATCCAGAGTAAAATATGACATGCATCGTAAGAATACGATTACTTACCTCCGTAAAATTTTGTTTATTATCTATATTCTAAATTGAGATTTTACCAACCTTTTTACGTTTCAATCTAATATATAGTTAAAAAAGACACACGTAAATAAGAACGTAATGATTTTCAATACAATTCATACACATTCACTTAAATTAAAAAAGTCACCGTAATAAGACCTTATAACTGTCCATACTAAAGCTGTCGGTGATGATGATGCAAATTAGAAAGCCGAATAGTAGTAAAAATAACAATTGAAGTACCAAAAACCTTCCAAAACTACTCTACAAGCCTCCAGTGCGATGCACGCCATCTAGATCCGCTCGCCTAAACAAAGAGAGGGCTCGAATGTTTTATAGGCCGTTGGAGCCTTATTTAACGCTCGTACTGATTTTCTACATCGGCGTCTCGACGTCTGAGCATCTTTCATGGGCCCTTAAGGCTGTATCAGATGGGCCCTTCCCCGGGATTGCTCCCTTTGATGCCCTATGACACGTTTATGTTTATAGTCCTACGGGAAATTTTGCATACGTAAAGGTTTTGTGGTTGATTATTTATGGCGGGTTCGTTTGTACGTTGTTCAGATATTTTGATGGGTATTTAATGTTTTATGGAATGCCGCGGTGATATAACGGCGGAATATTGTTCGAGCGAGCGAAATACAAGTAATATTTGTATTATGAATGTTTGATTATTTTATTGGGTATAACGGATTCGTGTTTTGGAATTTATAGTTATGGATTTGTGATCGACAGATATTAGTCTTATATGCATATTGTGTACGTATTTTGAATACCATACATATTTAACGACTTAGATATGATAAAAACTAATAAATTTAAGTCTGCTTAATTACTCAATAATAGTTAGTTGATTCAATAATTTGGCTATCAATAGGCAATGTATTATAACTGGACAATATTCCATAGTAATTTGCGAAACAATATTCGATATCTGTTCAAAGATAACGTCAGTTGTAAGCTCTCATCATAAAAGCTATAACACTATTATTCGGAAGTTTCGGCGTTAAAATTGAAGTTAAATTAAAATGTCACGCCGAGCTATTACACGCCAATCGGTTCCGAATCGTCGAACAAAAGTCACGAAAACGGACGTCTCCTTGACAAAAGGCTCTTGTCTTTATTTAATCATCGTGCAATAGAGCCGCCACAGAAGTACGGGTTGACAAATTCGCACGCCCTCTACATCTCCTAAACGCGCACTTAAGACGTACCCTTCCGGCCGTTCCTTCACCCTCGGACGCCTCCATTCTTTTTATATCGCAACTTTATTAGCGCATAAAGGTCTGGTGATGGCCCTTTAAGAATTAGGATGCGTCCCGCGGCCGGGCGGCGGGAGGCGCTCAGCCGAGCCGAACGAATGGAGTGTCGGGCTCGGGCCGGCACATCCCTACGCGCAATTAATGGAACCGTTATCGTCGCTCCAAATTTGAATTGCGGAACGTCCATCCCCGACTTTGGCTGGTCGTTTTCCATTTTGGAATCGCGACCGCCGATTCCTTTTCGACCTTTCGCTCGCGTATCGGAGCACATCGCCGGGCCGTTATCGAGCGGCGAAGGAAACGAGTTGTTTAAAGCCAAATAAAGATGGTGGAGAATAATTCTATTACGGATGTCGAACACGGCATAAAAAGGGGGAAAACGTTCGGATACGAGTATCGAGAACGCGAAAGCGATCGGATTTACATGTATACCGTCGCCGTACTAAAACGAAATCATGAATGAAGCGCAGCACAGAGAAACCCAGAACATTATCCTTATGCCATTTTACGACCTTTACCCCCATCCAGTCGAAAGGGTCACATCGATACGACACGCTGTAAAACATCCCCGTCCCGTTCCCCCCCACGGGCCGCTCGTAAAAGCGAGCGAGATAATCACGAAGATGAGTCGAAAATTATTTTTTTTATTATCACCATCGGCGGTGCTCTTTTATTTCCTTTTTACGGTCCGAGTACCTCATAAAAAGACAATAAACTTACTATTTACAGACCATCAGGAAATTGTTAGCCGAAGAGGTCTCTTAACGACACATGTTCTCCTGCTGCCGCCCGCCGCCCGACGCCCGAGTGACGCTCTCTTTACGATTGACGCGCGCGTTAAATGTAAGGGAAATGGTACATTTTATTTCGCTACTAGCTTCACGCGCGGCTTCGCGTTCGTTTTACGATATGCGTAAACAAGCTGCCGAGTTATGTTGCGGACCATTTCGCGATGTTTCTCTATTCGTACGATTTACATTCGAGTTCTGATGCTCTGCCTTTTGGAGCTATCTTTCAAACCGTGAAATGGAATTGTTTCTTAAATGCCACGGTACTTGCTTTTTGTGTTTGCGTGTTTATGTAATTATCATAATCGTAGAAAATCACACACCAACGAGACACAAAAACATATCGACAGCTAAAGCTTTTGACTCCATACACAACGTGCAATCAGCACACATTAAGAATATTTTCTAGCATTAATATAATGAGGGTAGATTCATTTTCAGATCCAAGCGTAATTAGGCGAGATATCGTACAGCACCTTTATGGTGGTGTTCCGTGTAATGATAGTTATTAAACGGTTGCGGCTAACTCTACTAATACACGTTAACCGCCTTTTAACGCCGCGTGAGATAACCGGGTAATCGTCGACTGCACGTCTCAACCAAACTGTAGCTCTACGAAGTACGAGGACTTAACTATTCAGCTAATTTATTGAACGATCATAATGAAATACTCAACAAAGCGACTTCAGAGGTCTCAAAGGCGAGTGAATTTAATTTTAATGAATTCTAATTGCGGCACAGAGAGATACGAAAATGGAAGAAAATGTAAAGCACGCCGTTGTACACATAAAGCGAACGGGAAATAGTAATATCGGAGAAGATAATACAGATGTAAATTAAGATGAATTTAGAGGGCTCGCAGAGGAACTGGGAAGGTACGGGGTACCCACTACCCGCGGAACATGAATGCGATAGCGCGCAGTTTATGTGATGTCTTGGAGCGAGCCAGGCACGGATAATATTGTGAATTCCGAGGATGTTTTCGCATAATGAATTTAGGGATTGTCTTGTGGTTTTTCGGTACCGACCCCTCCGTCCCCGAGGGAGCGCTTATTTTCCATTTATCAGTGTATGCCTGGGTAAAGATAATTTAAGGATATAACCGTGAATTCCTCGAGTTCCGTGAGTACGAGCCGTCGGTACGCATCGCGGCGTGGCACCGATAAACGTATGATAATAAGGCATATTTTATTTAGGTCCGGCGGTTTGTATGATAAAACTGATTCAGTAATATTTGCGCCGTACGATTTCT
The DNA here is from genome assembly GCA_905187575.2 of Celastrina argiolus. Lineage (NCBI taxonomy): Eukaryota > Metazoa > Arthropoda > Insecta > Lepidoptera > Lycaenidae > Celastrina > Celastrina argiolus. The sequence continues at coordinate 23,167,027 of LR994580.1, read as the reverse complement.
ATGGAGATTTCGCTCTTGTTTCGCAGCTAAATCTGCGGGATGATATATAGGGGCAGATACTCCGTGAGCCCGAAAATATTGTCGAGAAATATGTTCGCGATATTGAGGAGTCGAGATACGATTGTGGCCGAAATGGATTCGCTGAGTTCGCCTATCTAATGCGGGATCAAATGCGGCTACAATATATTTCTGATATAATTATGTAAAAGCTTTGTTAGCTCGTTTGACCGTTCTGCAATAGCTGATGTTCATTTTTATTATTTATATTTACAAAATATTGCGTTAACCGTCTGCCCCGAAATGTTGTTGTTGATGAATTCGCAGTATAATAAGAATTTAAATTAAAAAACTCACCATTCCGAGGAGATCATAAATTAGAATCCAGCGTTAATTACCAGGGCCGCATGGACGGGCGGTGATGTTAGGAATCAGCGCAGTTACAATATTCTAAACGCGCGAGTTAATTTTTTAATGCGCCTCAGGTCTTAGTGCGAGTTTACGGGCTGCGGTCGCCCTGGGCGTAGTTCTAATTAAAATCGCCCCGTTTTCTCCGCTATTCATTTTCATCCTTTAAAATGCTTTTTGTTGCTCTCCTGGTTCGGTTACGTATTGTTCTGACCGACTAATTTACATGTTAATGAGATTGTTATAACATAATACCGATTTGAAATCGATATTTTAAATATAGTGGTTTTGGACGGGCTTACTTGGTTTTGTTTTTCAATATTATTGTAATTATACTTAGGAATTCCACAGCCGTGGATCCGTGCCCTCGGGCTGATTTACTTCTGAATATGAGTAATGTTGGTTAATAGAATTAATCCATTAGAATTTTAACTAGAGGACCTAACAAGAATATTTATTACACAATAATGTTAACGTATTACGCTCGAAGGTATTGCATGACTCCAGAGACAATAGAAAATACGTAAGGACTGAAACAAAACCATTTTTAACTAATTCCATTGTCATAACATTTATCATAATGCTTACTAGGGAGGCATAAGATGCACACAGCGCACGGTAGGCCGTGTCTTTGTCCCCGCGATTATGTATGCAAATGACGGCGAGTACACCTGTGCCTTTATGTGCGCCTGGTAAACAATTGCCAGATGGAAATGGAAAAGATCGTTTTTCTTTTGTCCGGGCAGCTACCGGTATTTCGAACGAGGAAATTGAGACCAGGACAAACTCTTTATTTATTACAGCGACGAGAGCTTACATTGACGTAATTCTTTAGCTTGGCATTTAAAAGAAATTACAATTAGATAAAGTGTCTTTTCAATATATTCGAAAACTTTTGTTACGTCTACCTTAGTGCTCGTGTGCAGTATGTTAATAATTTTCTATTCGATCGAATAACGAGCCGCCATGTTTTTTGCGGAAATATCGCGCGTCCACAGAGTGTCCCCGTATCATAAATCGGCACCGCAAACGAAACCGCGCGTTAAACGGGCGAAAAAACCCACCGCAGCCAACTATGCGGAATGATTGCACGCCACAACTTTCACGACGCACGCACGTCTAGCCGACCACAATAAAAACAATTTTATATACAAAATAGTCAAATCACTGTCTTAAAGTCGACACTGTGGGATTATTTGCAATGCTGATTTGCCATTGTAAAATAATAAAATAACCGTTTTGTTTCTTTTTGTGGCCATTTATTATGGACGTTTAATTTGAAATCATCTCAAGTGACAATATTTGACATTATGCTTCTATGTGGTGAGAGCTCCAATCAGAAACTTCATAACTGTCAAAAGTGACAGCTGTCAATGAGCCCAAAGAGCTTAAAACACAATGGAGACAGCGACGCGGCGAAGTGCTAAGAAAAGCCGCCTAAATACAATCAACATACAATCGTCACTACATCTTAGTGTTTGCAAATCACGCGAGAAGCCGCCATTGCTGATTAGCATGTTTTCAAACGTGTTCTAAATTCGAAACCTTAACGTCGGTGGTCTTATTCCGCGACGGATCACACGCGGTCTTATTAGAATCTCGTTTGAATTGTTTTTTTTTACATTTAGCCAGTGACCTGAATTCAGAGTGCCCGATTCTGCGCAGTTTGAAGTAAAACATTAAACCGTACTATTCACGCACCGTCGATAAAACCCACTGACGTTCAGAACTCGAAAGAAGCAAAGTAAAGCCGACAAAGTTTAAGCCGATTACTTTAAAAGCTCACCAAGCTCTTATCATAAACTTTGAAACTGCGCCATCTAGCGGTCGCAACGGGAAGATTTTAAATACATCTTGAAGTAAAATTTTAGTTTTTGTAGTTCCTGCTTTTAATTATTTCATGAAGCATGTCCAATGTCCATGTTTTTTTGTTTAGCAGGTTTGTTGTGTATAAATCATAGATATGTAATACAGGTAGGTACATCTTAAATATTTATTCTTAAAGTAGAAGACTACTTTAAGAATATTTAGTAAAAATGTAGCATTTTCACAATGCACACTAGTGAATGTAATATTCTAAATTCAAAATATGGCGCGTCACCCGCAAAGGCACTCCGAAATATGATCGTGCGTTCTATATTCAAAACATCGCGGGGGACTGGCAGTCGCTCCCTCGCGCCAGAAAAAAATATAAATATCGATTGTAACATATTCACAGTGATAAATCACCTTCGGGAAATTAAAACTGTCTTTAAAACAATACTTTCGTCCCCCAGACGCGGCGAGGAAATTGACAAACAGGGTTCGCACTACACGATAAAAACTTTTGTTTAGACAGAATGAATTTGTTTTGGGGTTGATATAGAATAACATAGATAAGCGTGTAAGTGTATAAATATACTAGACTCTAGAGGGTCAGCTTTTGCCTCATTCAACTATATTACATTAAATCTTTAAATTTATATTGAGTTATTTCTTAGACTCAACCACAAAGTAGATAATAGACTCAACCATGCTTTATCAAAATTAGAAGTAGTCACACGCCTAGACGTTAAACGCGTTTGTTGTATCTAGCGTACATCAAATTCAGTCTCTTTTCTTTTAAAAATAATCTTAATTACTTTTTTGTCCATCAGACTCGTAGATAAGAAGTTGTATTTGAATTGGAGTTATCAGAGTCTCCTCGGCACCCTCCATTTTTTCTTCCCCCAGTATACCTATCAAGCGTAATTTGAAGATAACTAATGCCCTCAGTCATTAAGGGAGCGTTTCGTGCAAAGTGAGAAAAATTGTCTGCAAGCGAATGCATTTTTAATATAGATTGTATAAGACTGCGAGCGGAGGGCGCGAGGGGCGGTCGAGTAATGCCTTTTCGTTTATTTGATAACATTGTTTTTCGACAGTCTATCTGCATTATTATACTTCGAGTGTTTGTTTTGGACCCGGGCGAGGCAACGGAGCCACCGTGTAGGCCACAGACGCGTAATGTAATCTCACGCCGGCCATTAAAAAAGAGAGCATATAAAAAAGTAATAAGTTTTAAAAATGTTCCATATCGTATCCGCCAATAAAACCGACCCAATACGCTCCTAAATTTACGAGCCATAAACCTTTTTGTTAAAACTGAGATAATTACTTAAGGACAAGCCAAAAAAGAGGTCCGCGGTGACGAGAAAAAATACAGCAGTAAAGCAGTATCGGACGTTTACGACGAATTTACACAGGGAATAGTCAATAAATCTGACAGAGTCTCGAAATTTACGCCCAGGCGGGGGACAGTGGGCAAGAATATACTTAACGACCAATAAAACGGTTAGAATGTGGCGCTGGACACTCGCGACCGCGATCCGTCAGAGACGTAATTAACTTTTTAATGGCGGGCCTAAGACGTGGCCACCACCGCGATGTCGATGACGATTAGATAGCGAACTTCTATTCGGGTTGACGACTGTTCTTATAAGATTCCCCGCGAGTCCCACTTCTCCTGCTAATTCAGCCAACTAATCGCATATCTTTATATTGATTGATGTAAAGCAAAAACTTTGCACAGTTTATAATACTTAGGAATACACAAAATTGTTAACAAAAATACACACAGCCTCAGATTATTGTTATTAATTAAATAATTACTATAGCGAGCTGTTGATAAAAAATTACTAGTAAATGTGAAACTTTTTTCTATCTAAGAGACAAAATTATCCCTATAATAATTAAATTATATAAATTAAAATATTTATTATTAAATAGATCAATCGTGTTCGGTTATATCTACACACCTTCTAGTACTGGATAATTAAGTAGTATTATGAATTTTTGTCGGACCTACCGAAAATAGTTTTAATGGTTATGATAAAAGTTTATAGCTACCGCTTATTGCCGCTTAAAATAAGTGATAAAACATTTTAATTATAAAATTGTAATTCTAGCGACGCGGCCCGGGGCCGGGGCCGGGCGGGTCGCTGTCTTTAATATTTTATGGCACGTTTAGAAAATATGATGACTTTGCTTTGGGAATGTTAAAAAAGTGGTCTTGATTAAATAAAATGTCGCCTCGTCGCCGGTGGGGAGAGGGGGGGCTACGTGAGGAGAATGGGCCCCGCGCGCCGGTCACTCAACTCACTCAAAATGTCATAAACGTACCTACTACCTACCCATTTCTGAATTACACTCGTAAATTTTGCTAATTTTAAATTACAGTGTTTAATTACATAGCGCCCATCATTAAAAACATATAGTGTTACTTATTCATTTAGGTATAGTACAGTTTAACCTTTTTTTTACCTATTAGCCTATTGGGCGCAGTCGATTTTGCATTCGTACACACGAGTATTATCAATTTAACGCGTGTATGAATATTATAATGATAACTTTCTGTTTATGACTACTGCTGAGTATTTTCCCAGAGCTTTCTAGACCGGGTCTATTTGCATTTAGGATTCCTTTTCCTCAATAACAGAGTAATTTGCAATTTATAGTTTGGTAACGGACTGAGAATGTACTTTTTAACTGAGTTTCAAAAAGGAGGTTACAGATGGAGAACGATTATTAAAAATAGAATTCCTACTCCGCATAACTCTCATACCTGTCATTGTTAATTGACATTTGACGTCTTTGTTCAAATAAAAAAAAAAGAAAAAAGCGCAGAACGTGACGTCGCAACGTCCATATTAATTAATTACGCATTATAATCGTTGGACGCTGACGAGTTTTTACTCAAACTGACTTCTTTATTAGCACCGGCAATTACGGTTTATGCATTCTTAAATTAACAATTAATGCGTTTAATGGCTAGATATTTTATAAAATATTATTTACCGTGTTTTTTAATGAGGTCATATTATTATTATATGAATGATGTATGCCTGCTTCCCCAAAGGAGTCTACTGCACTTTTGTTTCATATCGGCCATTGAAACAAACAATTAGATATACTAAGGATCGGTAATCTACCAGTCTCCGTCGTGAGAGTCGGTAAAAAGTCTGCACAAGTCTATTTCATATCAGATGGACCGGCCATTAGGTGCCGTACATAAAAAGCGATGGCGCGACAACCATCGCCAAGTATACAGGGTGTTTCACATACATACATCGGAATGTAAAATCTTTAAATTATCGTTTTTATTACACTGTACGGTGTACGCATATTTTCGAAATTAGATAAAGTTATCTACGTTTTAATTTTATTGAAAACTTTAACCGATTGATGATGTTATTCAATAATTTATTATATAGTTTTATAACACGCTGTGCATGTACTGGCGCTCGTTACTTTGATGAAGTAATTAAAACTTACCAACAGTAATTAAGTGTTCCCTTACCTGTAACATAAAAACCACTGATTAGAAACTTATTGAAAAATAAAACAACTTATTGTTTAGAGAGATACTAGTTCCATTAAATGCTGCAAATGTTTTAACTATTTGTGTAAGAATTAGCAAGGTAATTTTAATAGTAAACAACAAAGGTAAATGGTACATTTTTCTGTTATAAAAGACACTACATAATATTATGTGCCAAATTTTATTAAAATAGGCACTTTCGAAGCCTATTCAATGTATACAAACAAATTCTCTCTATAATTGTGTCACGGACTTAGTGCGAAATTTACACTTGTTCTGTATGAGATAGAGGTCTAGATCTAGAGAGAGAATATAATATAAAAATAGTGACGTAAGTTTATTAAGAAAAGCCTTATCGTTTACACAGAATCCTAAAAAATTAAATCAGCAATAGTCAGCGAAATAAAAATTGTACCAGGCGCACATATTATGCGAAGAGGTGGCCGAGGACATTCCTTACCGATATTTACACAGTCCCCGATAAATCGCAGGAATGTAATATTGGGTACTGTATCGTCCGACCTATTGTCGTATTGTACCTACGCCGCAGATATATCGTCCCCTGACCGCACTGGAATTTTATATTAAACCCTGATTTCGGACAGGGGAGGGGGGGAAACTCCACGTTTATTTGCCAAATTTCAGAGGAAATTCCTTCTTTTCTTTGGTAGGTCGTAGGAAATTCTAGAATACAACATCAGTCAGTGCTCTTATGCTTAGCTTTTTTATAATTATAATTGGTATCTTGCTTTTCTTGTTGACTTTCCGAAAATAGTTTGTTAGGTTTCATTTGGAAATAAAAGGTTTTTTTTTTTATTTTTATTTATTGAAAATAGTGGACAGGAAGAGAACAAATATATTAGCTGCGTTGAAATATTTTTATGTTATAATAAAAGCACTCATAGCTGATAATATAAGCGTTAAAATAATAAATTATTTATCGTTTTTATTGACTAAATTGTAATCGATTTTTAATTACTTATACGTCGTTAGTGTCAAATTTTATCGATTTTCATATATTTAGCTGTAATTTGTATACTTTTATACTTTCTTCTCGAATTTTATATGATTTTAATTTATTTAAATCATTATATGTAAATTGAAAATGACGCTTTTAAAATGGTTTTGCCATTAGATATATTCTAATAAGGTTAGAAAATTTAAATGTCTAAACAAATATTCTTATAATAAAAGTTTAAAGTTGCATTAAAATGGCACCAGCATTTGTCACTCCCCATTTTATTGTAATTTTGTTAAGCGTATTGTAATAAGTATTATCAAGCGCGCTTCGGAGCCGCTGGGGGAGAACAAAAAGTGACGGACAAACTGACAGACACACATATTAATATTTACACCCGTCATATACAATTATCACTCGGACGTGCACCTTTATACAGTAATTGTGGGGAGACCATCGGCCGAGATAATTGCGAGACAGTCCCGAATTTGTCACATTTAAACGACTCACGACAGGGAAATGATCCGTCAAAAAACTGGCCGAATCGAGGACCTACTCCTTTTTTCGGTTGAAAAGTAAAAGCTCCAGAGCATGTAGTCTTAAAAATTATTATCCAGAAGGTCGTTTTACATCTAGGTGTTAGATTAGAACCGGCACCCTTGCCGGCGGTTACCACAAAACACTCAGCCCCCAGATCAGATTGACAGCTGTCAGGCCCTGACCCGCTGGCGTGAAACTTTAATCACAACTTTTCCTCTCCCCTGCTAGAATGTTAATTTCTCCATTGTCGACTCTCGATGGGCGCGGCTTCATATCCATGAATAAATTACTCGAAGCCAATTCTACTAATTTGTTAAGAGGGTCATTGTCTAAAGTAAACACACGGAGTCGAGCATCCTCACCTCTGTATTGGCTTCAAAAGCTTGTTGATTTTTTGTTGAAGAGATCGCCGATTGGATTGTATGAGGCTATTCAATTATAGTTTATCTGTGATCCGATGGCGAGCTCTAATTAGTCGTTCAATTGAAGACTTATTAAAAGTTGTGCGCTTTTAAAAACGTTCGCCGGTCCCATTCAACATTTACCTCGGCGTGGTGTTAAAAACTTTGAAGCCGCATTATATGTGGACAGGATTTTGAAAAATTCAATGAATTCCTAATTACGCGTTTGTGCAAACAATGGAACAATAGAAAAACACATTACACCAATACCTGCATAGAAATTATTTGTGCTGATTATAATATTAGGTAAGGTGTAGGTTAAGTATTGAAGAAGGACGCTCAAAACGGTTTTTATTATCACTATAAATCATATTAATTGCTGTTTTACACAATTTTTTATATCTGCATAATGTATGATGATCGTTATCAAGTGTAAATAAAATAGTCATTAAACATATTTTGTTACATTCTTGTATTTTTTGTTTACTGCGTATCAAATTTAAAAGAAAATGACCTGCTTTGAAGTTTATACCTCGGCGTTAGAGCCGTTTTATTTTGTTCTGTTCGGCTACACAGGAGGACTCGACCGTTACTGTGAATTACATCTGAGAGGTATCTCGTAAAGGTTAAATATTATACGAACGTAACATGCGCTCGCCTGCCCGAATGTCTTTTGTTTCGACGTTAACTGAAACGAACAAAAGAGATCGAAGAGCGTGAAAATTCCCATTTTTCACGTACCGATTAGCCGCATGCGATTCTATCGGCTCCTGCCCCGCGATAGAGCCGGGTATCGCTCGACGAGTGCACGACGTATTACACAGATAAAACATTTAAATACCAGTGGTTAGGGGCCATTATCGTTTGGGTAAAATATTAATAGCTACTGGTAATTCTTAAACTAAATAGTTTAGAACAGTGAAGATCGTTTGAGATTCGCCACGGCCATCGGGGTCATTGTTGTGTGAACAGTGGGCAAGCCGCATGAGTGACGCAACAGATGATGTAGGCTGAGGAAGAGTTTATGAGATATCGTCAGTGAAGAGGAACCGTTGCAAGTAACAAAGAGAGTTTCAGTTAACATAATCAGAGATTAGTTCATAGAATGAATGTCCAAGAGTTTAAATAAAAATATACACTGATATCCAAATAGAACTTAACAGGTAAGTCTCGGAATGTGAAATCAAAAATCCACCAGTGATTAAAACCTAACGTGAAGAACTAAAATATGTAAAACCTCAATAGATATTATTTTTGATAGCTCAAATTCGATCTATGTAGATCCAAAAGAATACAAAGAGGACAATTACTGAAGAATAAGTAATATTAATAGTGATATCACTAGTAATGGTTCTGGTCTGATGTTTAGGAGTCGAGGCATGACACTCGAGCTTGAACCATGATTTATCATGTACAATTGCGGCCCTTTACAGCAATAGTCAAACAACTTCAAATACGCTACCTGAATATATATTTCATACTTAAAAATGCTAATGATAGACCAATACACCTGACCCACGCAACAATACGCGAGCTACAAACGATTTGAGACAAAGAGAGCTCTAACTAGGTTTGTCAATTTGAAAAACATTATTTAAAACGTACCCGGTAGCTTGTACCGATGAGTTTGTGTAATTATGTTGATGAGGCTGGCCACTGAGAGTTGACACGGCCTAAGTATGCCTAATACTATTATAAATTTAAAAGTTTGTGAGAAAGTTTGTGGCTATTTTATGAAAAACTTCTGATTTTTTACTAAAAATACTCAATGCGCTTTCACCCGCATTTTAAACAACTGACCACAAACTAGAGTACTATTATTTTGTACCATTTTCATTGACATTTCATTTCAAATATTATTTAAATTCAGATCTATGGAGTAGAGGGTATAATCAATAAATTGTTAATCGTAATATTTTGTCCATAGATATAGGCTCTGTATTAACACTTATGCATTTATATCGAAAAAATACTTTGCCATTATTCTCTTATCATAACGGATACGAAAATTCCTTATTAATTCCACTAGAACACACTAAATCTACTTGATAAAGTGCTATTTTTACTTTAGTTTGTTGTTATATAAAATAATAATGTGTTAAAAGACAAAGAAAGAAAAAGATTTCTGCTTTTCACGATCCTTCATCAAACGGTTCTTGTTTAATGTATTCACATTCCAAAATCATATTGTGTATAATATATTTTTATGGAGTTTCATATTTGAATTACATTGAATGTGTCTGCTGAGCGTACAGAATAAAATACATTATATGATTACAACAAAGGGTTTAACTTGCCTGCATACAATTGTTTGTCGATTTGTACATTTTTTGTCTCGCTTGCATCTGTCGTGTATGACGAATTACTTGTCATTTTGACAGTCCCGGGTTCATCAATGTAATTGTCACCCTTTTGATGTTAGCGAAATTTGACGGCTCTGTACTTTTTGGGGCGTTGATTAAAGTTTTGGGGCTGATTTTTGTTAACCTACAAGACTCTTCTACCAGGCATAACTCGTACCACTCGTTACATACAATACATATTATTGTGTATTACAATTTTATATCAGTCTAAATATTTCGTACAATATATTATTGTAATAGTACAGTAGCACTTCTAATTTTGACGATTTTATATTAACGCTTTGGCTTATGGTATTCAAAAACTATTATTGGAAGACCTAGAACAATATTTACCCAACATTTCCCAAGATCTCATCCCCAAATCCCCTTGTAATTGCTGACAATTGCCGCGTGTAGCAGACAAACAGAAAGGGTTGATTCAGGCGAATCACTGTGTATTTCTGATCTGTTGTGTGGTCCAAGAGCACTACTTATCTTAATTATAGTTCTTTGTGCAGCAAAAACGACAGTGGAATTGGGATAAATATTATTTTCAGTGGAAAAATTTAATGTAAGAGTGGTGAGACGATTTTTTTGTTGACAATTATTTGTTAAATACCTAGTTAGCTGTTGTTATCATTTCATTAGAATATGCCGTTTTCAGTGAGGCAATAAAATAGACGTTAAATAATTTGATTGAGCACGAAACATTTCCAATTACCAAATGAGCCGACCAATCATATTACCCGCCTATGCTGAGGCGGTCGCGGGCGCGGGCGCGGCAGCGGATCTTCAGCCCCGCCCAAACCGCCTCGCGCCTGATCTAATATTAAACACACTAGATACAAGGAATTTAATAATCCCAAACCGACACCCGACCTCACCCCACCTAAATTATTTACAACGGTTTTATGATTACATCCATTGAAGTGAGTGCAGGACGTGAGCCGAAAGTCGAGTGGCCGGTGAAAAATGGCGGGAAATCGTTACCAGTTAATATTATATTGGTTACGATAGCTCTGAGTTATGTTAGTTGGGTAATTTTCAATTTTGTGCCTGAAATATTAATAAGTACGACCCCAGTTTACGGCGGAATCCGGGGAATCCCGCGAGGATTGTAACACTGAGCGCCTACGTGATAGATTATCTTTTTATGTGGCAACACTGTACGAAAATGTTTCTATCATAAACGAGTTTTCCGGAACCTAGAACGAAAAATAATTAAATAGAAATCAAATTAAAAAGCTTTAATTATTTGACAGTAATGGGGATCGTTATCTCGGCTGTATTAATTTGGAACTAAAACCGAAATCGAGTAAACCGTCCTAATGATAGATTAATCGTAGATGCGGGATTAGATGGATTTAATAAAAAGTTGAAATGGTGTTCCATCGGTGTCAGAAGCGGGATCCGAATATATAATCGAATAGAATCGAGTCGTAATTATGAAATCGATAGTCGCTACGGAAACAATCGGACAGGCGTGGAGAAGCGAATCGATTCCGTTCCGTCACTTAGAGCTGAGACCCGTGACGTCCGAATGTAATGAATTTGTTTAATCAAATCAAAGATACTGCTCGTGCTCAAAAAAGGAGGAAACCCAGATCCATGATGAACTTAATTTTAGACGAAGCATCTTATGAATATAGCCCATTTTCGTTAACAATAAAGAATAATTAATTTTGTTTTTATTTATATTAGAACTGTTTTTAAAACTTTGTATCTCAAAAATTTTAAGGATGATAAAAATCATGTTAAACAATAAAATTACTATAAAAAGATCACTTGCAATAAACGCAAAGCTTTTAAGCACCGTTTTAAATATAATCCTGCGGTAACTGTTATATTCAAAAGTGATATAAGAAATATACTCATTATAATGATAAGCATACCATAAAATTATGTCAATGAAACCAAAAATACAGACAATAAAGTTTATGATTATGAATAAAATGTTTTACTACTCATAACTTATGCGGGAATATATTGTTATTGCGCCAATTTTTGACATTTCGCTCATTGTTCAAAAATTTATAATTTTACGAGCATTTTGGCGGTAAAAGTTAAGGCCTTTGAAGATGTGTATCTGTGTAATAAACGCTTAGAATCAACAGTTTAAGAAGCACTTAAAGTTTAAGTATCATAGGAATTTGTAGAACGCACGTGAAAAATTGAAACTAGTGGGGAAGAAATAATTAAATAAATTACACATTTAACGAAAAATTTTACTACTAGGTACTATAACCAAATTAAACGATGAAGGATGGTATGAAATCTGTTTTAAAACAATATTACACCCACTCAAACTTTTACAAGAAATCGTTGGAATAAAAGAAAATATCATTAAGTGTTGCAATATTTGTAATTCTGGTCATAGCTAAAACCAGTTGTGGGGATATGATGGGATCGAACATGTCAGTAATTGTGTTACCGCCCCCAATAGCAATACTATAATCTACACTAAGCGCTTCTTCTCAGCCCCATAGAGGTGTTTTAAACTTCCTATTCTTAGTTTCAACTTTCATTTGGAGGGAATGAAGAAAGATCATTTTCAGAAATTAGAAACACGTATTCAGTAAGCATAAATTGATGTTGTATTTGATTCTGGACTTAAACCCTCCAAGACCTGCCGATAGCCATACAGGTTCACGAAGCAGATGATGTTACTGAACAATGTGGTGTGTTGGTCCATCCGTCTGTCCGCTGAACAAAAGCGCTGGCCAATTAGTCGAATCACCTCGACTCATCCGAATTTCATCGCATAATTGTCAGTTATAATTGAAAAACGCAATTACAGCGCGAGCACGTCACTTAATTAATATTAAATTCGCAAATAATCGCCCCTCCCCCTCACCCCTAGCCGCCCCTCCCCCGGGACGCGGGCGAGGCGGCGTGATTGAATTATAGGGAAATTTTGAATTTTGAATAATTCACGGGCCAAAGTTAGCCCTTTACGGCTCAGGGACCAGACGGCAGACACCTCCGAGCGAATTTTAATATGAATTTAATTATCTCACTCAATTCTTACTTAGTACTTATAAGTTTACGGGCCGATTATTTCATAAACATAATATATTCAACGGTAAAGAGTCGAGTGTCTTTTTAACGAGGATATCCTTTGCGTTTTGAAGGGGCTCGGTATTCCTTGTTGACGATATTTAAGCGATAACGTCTGCTCCGCTCGAGAGCATGATTGTTCAAGAATTACATCGCTCATAATATTGGAATAAGTAATCTAATTTCACAAACATTTGTAAAAAACAACATGAAAACATTTCACCGTAATATTCGAAGCCAGCCATTGTAATGGGATCGTTACATGGAACATACCTGTGCCCTTTGTCAACGGTAATGTGGAATGTCATTTAAATTTCATAGGCGTCGTTATAACAAACAAACGTACGTACGCGCGGGGCGGTTTAGCGTCACCGATACCGAATATTTTCATGGCGAAATTTAATTACCGAAGGGCACAACGGAAAAAGCATTTTAACGTGGCAGCTACAGATCACCGGTCCGCCTCACCGAAATTCAATTTAGTTCATTTTGCAGCGTTCACGCCGACAAAACCGGGCGACAAACCAAACAATTACACAAACGTGTGCTGAAACCATAATTTTTCCACGAAAAAACTATGGATACGTGAAAAAACTGACGTTTCGTTAGGGTTTCGCGCCAAAGCGCTGGCCATTTTTGACAGCCGTCAGAGTTGTCCGCGATTGCGTCTTTTGTGAAATCACTTTTCACGTTTTGAATTAAAAAGTCGCACGCGGGTCGACGGAATAACACATTGTAATCCCACACAAATTACCCGGCGCATAGGCAGAGATAATCGGGCGAGATGTCGATACATGCATCACAATCCCGTCGTCATTTCAATGCCTATTGTGCGCGCCGGGCCCGCGCCGGCTCCGCGCCGAAACGTCATAACCGCGGGGACAATGCGCGCTCATCCGTCATTCGCCGACTAAAGATACATGACAATCGATCGAGATTCAGAACGTAACATGTCTTTGTCGGATGATGAGTGATTCTGACGCTCTTGACTGATTTCCGAACGTCAACAACTCGTTTAGTTCTTTCCTCAAATTTTTCTCGGCCGGTCCCGATGGTAGGTGACGTGACGATGTGCGGCTGTCAGTTTTAAATTGGCTAGTGACGGGTGCGGACGTATCGCGTCGGATCTAGATCGGCATGTGGACATGTTAATTGTTGGGTACGAGACGCGCGTAGGAGTGCGCCCTGCTGCCGCTGACGTCTCGTACCCATCGCCGCATCATCCCTGACCTTCATCAGCTAAAATTATCGCTGTCAAAGAGAATTTTCTAACACGTGACCTTTCTAAATAACGGTCCAGCTATTATTGGCCGATCATTATAATATTATGACGTAAATAAAGGGCAGTTCTGTTCGTAAATACGCGCATAAAATGCCTATTACTTTACGAGCTACATGATCTTACCTGGATCCGTCGCATCAAGGGTCTGTGGCGGGGGCTGACTCAGGGGACCGGGGGTACCGCCTGAGCCGGGGGATCTGACGTCGTCGTTCACCGCACCACCGTATGATAACGATGATGAGGGCGGTCTCTGTGGGCAAAAGAAAAAGTATAATTAATTTAACTGAAGAATCAACAAAGAAGACGTTGAGGCAAAACTATTCTAATTATATTTTCAAGTAGTTAAGCCCGTAGTATTTTCCCAGTCCAATTCCAAAGTTGTGCTGTGTTAATTTTCCCAGTCCAATTCCAAAGTTGGTCGTCCTCGTCCTTCTGCAAATTGACTTGCTCACATTTTTTTTTTACCTCTGCATATCCTATATTCCAACTCCAGGGCATATTCGATACACCTGAGGTTGTCCACAGCCATTGTTTCGCAAGCGTGGGTAATGATGCGCAGGCGCACGCCAGGCGACCATTACCCGCACCTGGCCTACCTAATGGCACGAATCAAAGTGCACACACCATTATACAAAAACTGTATTGATAAAACGCTTCTATTTCAGTCTGCAATGGTAGTAGGTCTTGAAACACATTGTTCGAGAGCTTCTTCATATATATTTGTGAAGATGGTAGAGAAAGGGAACATTTAATCTCCGACGCGAAAACTACGGGGTATTATAAGTTTCACGTATCTGTATAAATGTACATATATGTGTCATGTCTGTGGCATCATAGCTCCCAAACGGATGATTCGATTTTTTTTGTTCCAAAGGTACCTATATCATTAAAGAGTGTTCTTAGGTACGTTTGGTGGAAATCGGTTCAGATCTTCAAGGTCAACAGGTCGTTTGTTAGAATATAGTATATAATATAATAGCTATAGAAATGTTACACGTCAGGGGTTTTTTAAATTTTTAATCAACATTTAAAATATACAACTACTACTTAATAAAAAATTTATGCCGGCGCCTATTTTTTGTTTTGCTATGAATATGAAAATATGTTAACAAACTTAGAGGTGAGATTGATATTCACAATTAACTCGCTCACTAATTATAAGAAAAATTCCTGTTTAATTACCGCCGATGTAATGTTAAATTGATTGTGAACGCTAACGATCACCCGGTGTTCTATTGCGGCAGGAAATTGCTCCAATTTAATTATCGCGATCGGTTTAATGATTATTATCGTTGTCTAAGTTTTTAATCGTCTCGCAAAAAACTTAAAATTGATTAGGTGCCAATTATCCGCGCCACGGATTATAAATATTTTGTCTCCGGCCATGTTTACCTGCGAGCAACACTGCCAAGCGGATTGTTCGATGATAGCCGAGAAATTCCGATCGAAAATAGAACGTGCATAACCCGACTGGCAATTTCAATAATCATTAAAGAAATCGAACAGACGGCGAATTTGAATTTAGAACAGATGTCCGCCACGCCACTTTCAATTAGCCAATCGGGAACCGACGAATCTCAGGTTCATTCCCTAATTTGAATGTCGAGTACGTGTTCGCAATGTAATGGCTTTTGTGACTACATTCAGTGCGGAATACAAAACACACAAAGTACGAATTTAGCAAACCGCCACTTTATTGATAAATAACAAGACACAGCCTATTAGTTACCAAAAATGACTGGCAGCAGAACGTAAAATGTGTTCCAAATTGTATGTTTTTAAATTGAATGCATAGTTGTTTTTGTAGCAGGAAGCGTCGCTGCTAATGCGTTCAGTTCACACCATATGTGAGAATCAAAAATGACTTACTCGGCTCGCGAGTGTCATTTATGTATTGTTATAATTTTGTTTATCCATGGGGGATACGGTTCGGTATCGTTAGCGAATACTGTCAGTCAGCATTTGGTTAACGATCAACGAAATAACACCTCTTGTTGTTTTACTATGGTTTTGATAAGAGGCGCTTGTCACGCAACCCAATGTTTATTATTGTACACAAATTATTTACCTAAATAAATATTGTGTTATTTGATTTTGGATAAATTATTCAAATCTAAAAATCAATTTGTCGATAACGATAACGCAATGTTCCAAATATATATTTGATTCCAACTTTTCACCGAAACTGTTAAGCTCATATTTATTATTATCAGTGAATTATGTATGAATACCTTGGCTAGATTTAATTAAACTGAATTCAATAAAGAAGAACTAATTTCACTCCTAGTCAACTTAGTTTCAGCTAGTGCTAGTGCGGTATTAGCTTATAATACTGATGATGATCCATCAAGAAACACCATCACTCATATTAAGATAAATATAATAATAATGAACAGTTTAGTTTGAAAGGCGGGTACGGTCGTAAACCAGTAATTTGGTACGTCGGGTCGCGGATTCGATTCGTAGAAAGGGCGTGGCAGCATTTGGGCGAAAGTTTTTTGCGGTTCCAGAGATATTTGTGGGAACAGCTCGGAACACGTGCACTGCCAGCTCCACATGATGCACCGGAGTGATCAACTCATCAACATCATTAACTTTTGACAGCCAAACTTATGGATCTCAATCTGAATTCACAACTGTTTAAATCAAAGTCTTAAGCAGGACGTACTTAATTTTCAGTTGTTGTTAGATTTTACCCGACTACGGTGAAACAAAAAGGAGATGATTTTGACCTGTATGTGTGTATATTGTATGTATGTTTATCTGTTTCCTCATAACTTCTAAACTTGTTAAGATAATTAGACATAGGCTACATGATGGTAAAATAGCTACTGCGTCCTCTAGGGGACATAAAGTAAAAAATATTTTTTTCTTTACAGTGTCGTATCAAATGAAAGAGCTTTGTTAGCACATTTCAAATATGTACATAATATTATTAGCTTACAGCTTTGCTCGCAAATTATCAGAATTGCAAGAATTTATTAAAGCGTGTTAGAAGTCGAGTTTTACGTTTTTAAACTGTATCTTGTGTGGTGAGAACTAAGATCTACGGTTACATGTGGAATCGTAAAATTAATTATCAATTTAGTTATCCTAGAGTCATTCTGTATGATCATAATTCGATAATATTGAGACCCCTGAATAATATTTAGACCGTCACCCTGCACGTCCCGGGGATTTTTGCAATTCAATACTCGTTGGATTGAAACAGGCAATTATGAGGTCCCGCGGGAGGCGACACGCGCGAGGTGTCCGGTGTCGTGGGAAAGAGGGAACCGGGATAATGGTATTGAGAAACTGACACATTCGGTTGTCACTTCGCAAATGCAATATCATCAGCGAAGCATCGGTTAAGTAGTTCGTACTTACTGCCGCAAATGCAATATCATCAGCGAAGCATCGGTTAAGTAGTTCGTACTTACTGCCGCAAATGCAATATCATCAGCGAAGCATCGGTTAAGTAGTTCGTACTTACTGCCGCAAATGCAATATCATCAGCGTAGCATCGGTTAGGTAGTTCGTACTTACTTCCGCAGATGCAATGTCATCAGCGAAGCATCGGTTAAGTAGTTCCGCAAATGCAATATCATCAGCGATGCATCGGTTAAGTAGTTCGTACTTACATAATGCTTTAGGGCTGATTTTTCAATAGTCAGATAACTTGTATCTGTCGAATAGACATATGACTTTGACAATAATTTCATACAATATATGTCGACTCTCTTATTTATACCTCAGATAAATCTGGCGATTGAAAAATTAGCACAGATGCAAATGTTATCGTACAGGCGCGGAACCTTTCAGTGAAACGCCTAGTTTTGGGCAAAGAAAGAATAGAATTTGTAGACTTTATAATTAGATTATTTTAGTCAACCTAATTCGTTCAATGATTTAAGGTTATAGTCGAATTATTATAAACTCTAGAAATTCTATCAATTAAAAACAACATAAGTGAACAATATAAACATTCAAAAGACAGACACAAAGATCGTCTATCGTCTAAACTTTCCAACCAATTCCGACGAAATTAAACTAGAAGTAGCGAATAAATTATGATGTCAAATAGATACACCGATAAGGCCCGTCCAGCGTCCACCCGCGGCCCGGGGACAGGGAGGGGAGAGGGGGGAGGGTACCCGACTTTTCCATTACCATTAATCCTCCCAAATGAGAGTTTACTTGTGTCATCGGGGTCATACGTCTTAATGTAGCGTTTCTTTTGTTTCCCCGTTTGTTTATCTCGGAGTCTCAACCCATCCCGGCTCGGCGACTCGCCATCCCAATTTGTTATTTGTATTTATTTTGTAAGTGGATCGGTTCCGTGATTAATATGTGTAGCTAGTTTGTCGCGACTTATTCTGTTCTCCACGGCATATAACGTAACGTTGGAGAAAAACAAATAGTGCCCCGGAATGAGAAAAGCGAGCAAGAAAAAAAGAACATTCGTCAATATCACAATCGTACAGACTTCACCTGGCGTTCGGAAATTTAATCTTGCGCACGCGCCGCTCCATATTCAAAACAATTCAAATATGGAACGACTCTGTACAACCCTTCCATTGTTCTTTTATTAAACTCTGAATAGATTTCTTTGCGTTTGACGTGAGAGGGCCGTGTGATTGGTTTCCATTAATTTGTGTACGATCCCGATACCCAAACCGTTCCAACCGTCGCGTCGCTCGAAAAATACGAGCTACGCGTATTTATGTATTCATATTTAAACCTGAAATACACTGATTGTTTTAATACGAATTGATTTTGGTGAGAAATTGTTAGTTTAAAGTCTACTTAAATATGTTAAACTTTCTAATTTAAATCCCTGTATCCCGATTCCTGCGTTACGACCACATAAAAATATTATGAACCATAAATTACGAATGTAATAACTGTTGTATACTAATTACAGGCGATATAAAAGTTACTTGTTCGAAATAACAATGGTCGTACCGTTTAGGCTGGAGTCAAGGTCGGCTTACGGCTTCCATAATGTCACCACTTTACTGCCTCCGTGAGGATCATGCCAATGAGAGTCAGTGACCCATAGGCGCCTCTAGCCTGTCAACGACCGCATGGGAAAGCACACGCCTCATATCATATGGTGCAAAACGTTTATTTTGGCATTCCGCGGTCGCCCCGGTTCCCAGCGGTATCCAATCTGCCGTATCTTGCGATAATTTCGAGATAAGAAGTTCGATGTCGACTCCTACAGGTCCAACTTGTAAGTAGTATTTGTATTAAAAATAATCCCAAATAAATATGTAGATGGAGATACGGTGAAGATTTTTTGAGCTCGGATTAAAAGTGAAGTATGAAAATAGATATAGATCGTATGGGGATAAGGTTTGTGATAAATCGCGGCGAGATCGCGAGATATCGGGTAAAGGACACTTTGATTGAGCGCGCCGGACAGCCGGATAAGATCGCGCATATTAAATAACAATATTAATTCTAAGCCTACCCACATCGCGGCTGAACTGTCCACTTGGGATTACTCACCGGATTCCTAGAATTCTTTTGCCTTTATGCTCATGTTTAGAGCGCGGAGCTGTCCGGTCGGATTAGAATACTACTGATCATATTTTACGTTTGAGAGTTACACTAAAATTCACGATTTTACATTTTATTTTCCAAGTCATTCTGGACAATTTAATCCTAATTCTGAGACATGCTAATCTTTTATATTTGAGTAATATATTTTGCTTAACAAAAACCAGTCATTTATCAGATAAACCACATCGAAAGAACCTCGGTTAAATATTTTAGTTAACGCCCCGCTCGTAACAAATGCGAGTGACTAAGATACTAAATCTTAAATGACTTCGTAGAAGTCTGATTATTTATAACTTACAATTTTTCATTTTGAGCAATAGGATATGTGGCCTAATTCGTATACCTATTGCTTTATGCCATTCCATGGTTATTACTAATACAATAATAGATATTGTTAAAGAAAAGGTAACTTATAAAATGTTAATTTTGAAGATGTTATAATAGTCCATCAGCAAAAAGAAGCAGTTGAAAGTTTCAAAATAGCAGCTGGCTACTTTCGAATATCTAATCCGAAGAATTAGGTCAGAATTCAATAGCTAATCAGTAGTAATTGTGTTGGAGTACATCGGGCCGCCCGGCTTTGTCCGGGTTAGAGATGGGCAAGGGGTTTAAACCCGATGGGTGGAAACGGGTTTAAACCGGGTTTTTTGGGTAAAAATAGATTTAAACCCGAGTAAAAACCCAAACAGCGGGTTTAAACTTTCAAACTTATATTTTGTATTAAAACGTTAAAAAAAAGTACTTTTAGACATCGATAAAAACGTGTTATATTTCCGATTAAAAGTTATACCCGTAAAAACCTAATAATTTTAGCTGTATCTTGTTTGCCATTAAGGAGATAAATAAATAAAACCAAAAAAGTGATTTATGTCTTTATACTAGAATAATTAAATGATAAATTGTAATAATCGAGTAAAAATAAAATATTAGAATCGGTACTTCCACAAGATTGTACACAACTTATAAATTCTACACAACTTGATGTTGTTGCTTCAGTTTGAGACGGTGCTTCCTCTTTGATTTCTGTTGTTTCAACCGAACTTCCATGCTACTACTACTTTTCTGTGCAATATGTTCCAGTTGTATGCTAGAAATGTTATTTTAGCAACTTGTTCTGAAGTAAGACGATTACGTCTTATATTGTGAATATTTGCTTGGGCACTACATGTACGTTCTGTTGCTGCTGACGTGCATGGTGCCGTAAGTACTCTTAAAGCCACTTTGCTTAGTTGTGTCGAACTGCATATTCCTTTCCACCAGGTGACCGGCTCAATGTATCCTAGAGACCGCCACACAAATTGTTTGCCCCAGAAACACTCTTTGGCTTTGTAATTGGCAAGATCTGGTGTTATGTGTAAATTAAGCCTTTGTCCTTCATTATATATCAACTCCATAGCTTGAAGTTCTTGTTCTTGATTTAGTTCCAAACCTTGTTCTCTAGGATCAAGCATGTACGCTGCCATGTGTATAGGTTTTATACACATACTTGCCCTTAAATCTACCGATATTATAATGTTCTCTTCTTCATTTAACATTGTTATGGAGGGAAGAATAAATTGAGTAAAAGTTTTGATTTAATATTTATCTGATACAAAAAATCAATCGTAACTTTTTGTTTTCCGGTGCTAAAATAGAAAAGTTAGACCTTAAAGATAAACACCCGAATAAAAACCCGGCGGGAGGGAATATATGGGTTTTTATTGGGTTTAAACCCAGTGATCGGGTTTAAACCGGGTAGATTGCCCATCTCTAGTCCGGGTGTAACCCGAGCCCGGCAACCCTTCAGGGGGACGCGCGAAAGAAAACATATTGGCGCGCTTTTGTTTCCCGCCACGCCGCCATACTGTTTGTGCGGTTTTGACATTCATTATTTGTTGAGGGTATATTAAATTCAATTTTGAAATGAATATTTTATTATTGTTTTAATAAATTATTTTGACTTTATAGTTAACGCTTAAATTACAAGTACGCAATCTCCGTATTGTACAAGATTGCGTAAGGAATGATTTTAGCTTAGTTAATACCTACATTTTTTTAATTTTATAAGTTATAAATTACAAGATTTTAATAATCTATAACAGTATTATATTAGACTAATCTTAATATAATATTAAGTATAAATTTCTACACTTACTTAGTTGTAAACGGTGGGTAGTCAAATTAAAAATTACTAAATTATTAAGGCATCATTTATGGTTTTGGTATTTTGCGTGCCCAATGTAGCCTGACGGCGTTGAATAGATTGTAGTTATCTTTGAAAATCTGTATATCTTATAATATGTAATAATATATTATGTACGTAAAAAGAGCAATATCATCCGCATAATATGCGCTTGCGCACGTTGCTGTGTATTAAACTATTGACGTATGGGCATCCCGCAGCGCTGTAACCGCTCGTACACCATTATTTTGCTCTTTTACTTTTTTTAATGCACTGAGGGGTTAAATATTACAATTTAAACATTGTACTTTGAAATTAAAAATTAAATAGTTCAAAGTTGAAAAGTCTGTAGAAGTAACCAATACAAATTTTAGATGTACATATTGCATATATTGTGTAGAGATAATTTAGTCTTACAAATTTAATGTACACAACATTAGAGCTGCAATTAAAAAGAATGAAATATAATGTTTTAATTTAGTACAACATGAGACCAACATGGGAAATGTATTTTAATTAGTACATAATATTTTTAAGTAAACAAGATCATGGCGGACTGAAATATTCAAATGCATTACTATTCATATATATGTGATAACGTAATCAGTGTTCACACCTCTGGCTCCGCGCGGCCTCTGAGCGTGACCAACGACTACTCTATCAAACATTTTTTTGTTGAAATACTCAAATTCATCTAATGAGCATGAGTTTTTATGAATTTATGAATAATATATATCTTGTAGTCAAAATATTGGTAGATACCACGTAGGGAATTTATGGAAAAAATTCCTTTTCAGACTATGTCCCGATTTCACCAACGCATGTTAAGTGTTAACGGCTTGTTAAAATACCATGCCTTCTCATTCATTGATAGGAATTACGGAACAACATGATATTTAACGAAGGATTAACTTTATCATTGCTTGGTGAAACACGCCCTAAGCTTCACCTTTTAAGGTAAATAACGAAAATCGGGCGTTCTCGGGCTCTTACACTAACTCAGACAATAACTACCTACAGTATTCAATTGTAAGTAATGAATCATTGGCAATATGTTGTGGTAATTAGCATAGTATATATATAAAATGTCGGTCCGTCGAGACTGGGCGCAGACAAACCGGGGTATTAATATTAACTAGCGGAGTCAGCACACATCATTAGACATGCAATGTAACGGAACGCCTCAGCATACATTATTCAGTCCCTGGCATGGTCAAGTTACTCTTATCTTTAATGTATGTGGATAAATAAAAGGTAAAAAATCCTATCTGAACAATGAAAAATCACGTGCAGCGATAGGATACACAATTTCGGAATTATCTGCTATCAGTAATATACAAGACGTGTTTTTGTTTTTTCCAAGTCTGTTCTTATACATAGTTAGATATGAGTAATTGGAAGTTTTAGTGTTCCTGTGGCTTTGTCAACGGCGGTGGAGTCGGAATACCGCCGAGTTGTTGGGGGTAAGGCTGCGTCCATTTACCATCTTCGGACGCAGCGAGTCCTACATATCCGTGGAGGGAATCCCCAATCCCCCACGGAATGCTTAAAAGCATTTCTCAGCGATAAAAAAAGGACCCGTCGCCGCAATATTGACGCGGCGATTAGTGCCTTTCCTGCACAAACCTCTCAATTCATGCTACATTGTATTTCGACCTACTACATACAAGCCTGTCACTCAACGAGCTATGCCCGGAGTTTCTCTGCGGGACAGAATCCGAAACGAGGATATTTGCAGTAGAACTAAAGTAACCGACAAAGCTCGTAGACTCCGTCATTTGAAGTGGCAATGGGCAGGCCACATCGGAGAACAGACACCAGAAGGAAAGTTGGGGAAGGAAAGTTCTCGAGTGGCGACCACGGATTAGAAGACGCAGCGTAGGGCGACCCCCCACAAGATGGACCGACGATCTGGTCCGAGCCGCGGGCAGCCGTCGGATGCAGACAGCGCACGACCGGTCGTCGTGGAAGTCCTTGGGGGAGGCCTATGTTCAGCAGTGGACGTCTTCACGCTGATGTTGATGATGATGACATACAAGCCTAATACAATTACAAACAGATCACGACAGTTGTGATTATAATTCCCGATTTAGTAGCACGATCCATATTAGCATGGCTGATCGACTTCCTTCCCTTACTACACCCGGGCTGACTAGTAATTCTCCAGCCTAATTACAGCTACGTCTGGATCATTTGAATTGTACTCACACTTCCTACCTATTAATATAATTGATTGTAGTCGTAAACTATCACGTCCGACTGTCGTGTATAAAAGATTTTATTTAATGACCCGTAGTCACATTGTTTATTATTATCCTCAATTCATCAATATTAACATCGGACATTTTTTCTACACTTCCACGAATAGTTGATTGAGGTGTGGATTTTGTAAATTTTCTTAAAAATTCAACTCCATCCACGCGTTCCACGGTACGATTGAAAATACACTTTTTACGTCCAATAAAGTGTTCGGCTCGCCCCCATCACGATCAATAGAATTAAGCAGTCAATAGCGGAAACCACAATTTAAATCCAATCGGGATCCTATTTACATTTCGAACAATTCATAATATAGTGCAGGCGAAACGTCCGCGGCCTTCAATGGGCTTTTTACAGAAAAGCTCTCATTGTGGGCGGCTTAAAGGGTTTCGCGCGACAATACGGCCCGGGTTTAATTAACCGGAGCTTAAAGCTTAATTGTAAGTTCGGTTAAGCTCGGTAACACGTGTCGCAGTCGCAGCGACGTCTGGGGCCGTTGTTCTACGATTGATATTCAAATTTTATACACCGATGATTTACCGACCGACTTTGTCAATCATGAGCTTAGCGGGTTTGGGCGAAGTTTTCATTGTTGTTCAGCCAACGTAGACTACGTTCAGTGAGCTTTGTACGTTATGTGACGTGTCGTAGCAGTCGCAGTTTATATTTTAGTTTCATAGAAAAGAAAATAATAAACGGCCAATATTTCTGCGCGATAAACAGTTTAGTAAATACCAGTGTTAGTCATTAATTACGACAAAAAATATGTTTCGAGACAATTGTGTTTTGGAAACAGAAGCCAATATACAAGCGTTATCAGAGCTTATTTACAACCGAGAGCAATTCACAAGAAACCAAACAACAATTATCCGGGGAAAACAAATAAGAGGAAAAATCATTAGGGGAGCGGCTCGGGGGGAGCCCACAAAGGAAAACACCGCTGGAGTGTGCCCATTATGTGGCGATTGTGAGCGGTGCGGGTTCGGAGCCGGCTGTCAGCGTGATCGAGGGTAGTTGTGCAAACATGTGCTGCTTATTGTGCTGGCGGGCATTCGTTAATTGAGGTGACTCAAACTATGACGCGAATAATTATGGACACAACCTATTAAAATGTCCCATAAGGGGTCACCGCCTAAAAGTGGTGAGTACTACAAGTCGGAAGGTTCTGTTCCTATTTAAAATGTTGCATTCACAGTATAGCTCACGCTACATTTTGTCTCAATAGCCCGCGCACTATTTGATGCGTTTCCGAATGCGACCGCTGACTAAGCTGGAATATTTGAAATCTAAAGTAACGTTAATAAGTAAAGTAACGTTTATTCCTGCTTGGCTTAGTATGTGCTTAGTGAGAGTTTACGACACTGCTCACAGTGAGTTCCTCACGTAAGTAAACTACTATTTGTCACTAAAATCAAAGGAACGCCCCTAGTGGAAAACTATCATAACTCATTCGATGTCATGCAAATTCTAGACAACTTCCTCACGGTAAGCAGTGACAAAAACTCGCACTAAGCACAATGGACACCGAATTTAAACTGCAATATAAGATCACGAGGAAAGCAGTTAAATTTCATTATATCACCAAATATTTCAGAAAAATCCCTGTTTCTGTAAGGGCTTTACAGTTAAATTTTCATAATCGTTATAAAACTACGCATCATATTCTTCGTGTCAAGGACTTCTATCGATTATACAGAATGATAATGTGTTTTTTATTCTGCTAAGGTCTTGTAGAGTCACGCATGGACAGTCTACGCCGTGTACTATTATGGCTGCATATGACATTAGCTAGCCCCAATGATTTAGAATAATTGCAGGGGAAAATAAGTTCAAGTTCGGTGCATTTGAAATCGGACAGTTTCTGCTATTCAATAGTCTATACAAGAAATTGCGTTCAGAAGGAAGGTCACAACTGATGATGCTATTTTATCACATAATGTGAACCTAATAGATTAAAAGGCACCTAAGTATTTTCTTGGGCCTGCAAACTGATTTGATTTTGATTCAGATTCAATCGTGTCGCATACTTCCGAATAAAAAGACATTTGTTTATTTTGATTCTCGGACGATTGATACGGTCGGGAGTACAAAAAGTTACGATGTAACGATGTTCTTTATCTTGGTTAGTTTCAAAGTAATTCACCAAATAAAACACCAAACGCCGTTGATATCGAACTGATTCAATTTTCAATTGCCTGCTGGTCAAAAAATACTATCTAAAAGACTTTAGATTTCTTTTGACAAGATAACATATTCCAATATATTCAATCCTACACTGTGTCTCGTCATGTAAATCCAGTCGAGTTGGCGGTGAGTTCGAGTCGTGTAACCTGACACCTCCGTGCCCTCCGCCCTCTGCCGCCGGAACCGTTATCCCGATGTTTCTCACTGCCTGTGTAGTTTGCATTTAATTATTGTGAAATTTAATATACTCAACCATGTCACGCCCTGAGAAGTAAAAACTTTCCTAGACTCGTTATTTCAGTCACTAAACATGTATCAATTGCCTGGTTGGAAAGCTTTTTGTTGTGTAAAAAAGTTTTAAGTAACATTCAAAATTCATAAGACATAACAGCTATGAATCCAAGACGAAATTCAATCAAAGGGATAAAATACTTTTATCTATAAAAGTAAGGAACGGAGGAAAGTTGGGAAAAATGATTGAAACAAAGTCGGGGGAAGTTCGCGACACGTCCCGCCTAAGTGTATTAAACCTCCCAAACTTCAGGGAAGTGAAAACAGACAAAGTGAAATAATATAAATACTTCAATAATAAAAAGTTTCATGTTTCCAGTTCGGTCCGTGGCATGAGTGGTAGCGTTTTCGATGATGTGGTGTTTATTGGGTCATACTAAATCTTCAAAGGAAATCCTTGTTACAGCTATTTTGTCATTTTTAATGCTATTTTGCTGCTTAGTAAGTATAAAACAACAACAGCTTCCTGTTATTGTATTATATTACAAAGGTTAACATAATATTTGCTACACAGAAATATGTTTTTCATTAAATATTGTATGCTTAAAACTACATTCGCTTGTCGATTTTCTTTCGATATGGCCCAAGGTTCGAATCGAGCAACATATTCAGCGATCATAACACCGGCAATAGAGAGGCCGCCGAGTTTCCTCCAAATGGCTTCCTGTCATAAACAAAGAAGTTTACGCCGTCTCTTAGCGTAAACGACACTTATTTTATGCGCTATGGTTTCGTGATTGCTTTTCTTATACCTTTCTCGTATTCCTCTCCTTTTAATACAAGATATTTTACAAAAAATGTACTAACAAGGGCCAAAAAGTAAACTATAACAGAATACTTTCAAAGTGACCCAAAACAATAAAATCGGGACATCGGAGGTTCATGCAATGCCTTCACAAGTTATAAAACTTTACGTGTAACGGACGAACGGACAAATCAAAAATATCGACAATTTGCCCAACAGTTGACGACGGCTTCCTGGAAGAAAATTTCAGTAAAAGAAACTTTTTTGACTTCCTAATAAGAATAAGGCAATAAAAAATATTTATACGATTTAGATAACGGTAGAGTATATCTCGTCAAAAGTATAAAAATACGTGCAGTAGGTAGAGATCAGAACAAAAAGTGTGGGCATGTTCAAAACAAGGCTGAAGAGTCACACCTCTGTTCGTCTATCACTGTTTTGTATTAGGTACTATAAGTTAGTTTTTGAATTATGTACATTATTAAAAAAAAATTCAAAGCAAACCCTCCCTGCATATACCTATTTACAGAAAAACTATTATTATAACTTAGTCATTGTTGCTATGTCGAGCCTTTCGTTCTACTCGTACATAAAATTATTTTTATGTCAGTTCTATAATATTTGTGATAATAGTATATTATAGTACGTCGCTGTCGGCGACTTGTATTGGCCACACCACTTAGATCTGTTATCTGCATAACTCCGAATACTTAAGTATATCTGATAAGCGCATTCTCGTGTTTTTGCTTTTTAATGCTCCACATTTGGATACAATTTCAAAAATTTCGTATTTTATTTATTTTAAGCTCTCAAGGTCCGAGCTTGAATTTTTATTGTTTCTTCGAAAAGGGAAACAAATATTATGTCCGACGATCACAACAGTAATTACGAGTTTCCAGTGTGAATATACCTTTTTATAAATTCTTACATGAGTAAGTTTCAAAGAAAGTTATTCATTTTATAGTTTTCCAAAGGTCAACGTTCAACAGCTAAATAAGCTCGGTAATAATAATTTTATATGAACAAATTCCATCTGTATCACTTTCATTTTCTGGTGAGCGGGTCTCGTCGCGTGTCGGATCATCGTTATCATGCGTCGCTGGCCCCGTCGTGATCGCGGGCGCAGACGACATGACCACGACCGTCAACAACAGGGGTTCCATTCCAGCAAGTGCAACGATAATAACGATCATAATTTTCACATTATCGTGAAAATAAAAATTATTAAAGAACCAAAATGTCTATGAGGATTTACTAAAAACTAGAGTTTAGAAGTAAAGCGAATCGGCTCGATGATTATGGACAAATTCAGACAAAACAAAAGAAAACCATTAAAGCAGCCCAGTTGAGAGCGATGCACGTACAATTCGAAGTATTCGGAGTTAATGTAAATCCTCACTAATGAACGGAGTGTAACGTTTCCAAAGATAACATTGGTCGGTTCTAATAATAGTGAGCACCCCCGATCCACCCTTTAAGAAATTCCGACTAATAGAATGCGGATAGACAGACACACAATCCATCACGCTCCCCTCCGATGTATTATTTATGGGGACATCCTGCACCCAGCTAATCTTTCAATATCTTGAGAATTTCGGGGACATCAACGGGGATTTGGGAATTTCTACTGATAACGACGATATTTTCGAGCACTTATACTGATGGGATAGGGTTCATTTTTGTGGTCGACAAAAATTCAACCGAAACCACTCCAGCGCCAGGAGCACGAGAAACGAAGGCATTAATATCGAGACAATAAGAGCTACATCAGCTACATCAGCTACATCACATGGACGAGGACGAGGCGGTCGTGTGGGACAGTAATTGCGGGATTTGTTTGTTTGGCTCGGCAGCGGGAGTAATGGCATTGCATTAGATGGGAAATGTAATTAATGGTGCTTACTTAATGAATTTTCGTTATGAGCATCGCAGAGACCTGCCGATATTACTTTATACGATCGTTTCGACTTTTGTTTTGCTGAGATTTACGGACTTCTTGCGTTTAAAAATTTTACTAGAACATTATACATTTTCTTAATGTAGTAAACTGTTTGGGCGATTTGGTAGTATTGTAGTATATTTTGCCAGCGTCAAACGCAGCTGAGAAAACTTGAAATCGTTCCAATTATTTTTTAAAAGCATTTTCTAACATCACTTACTTTTAGTGCTCTAAGTATAAAAATCAAACAAAAACATTACAAGATTGCCTTTAATTTTTCTAATGTAGTATATTAAAAATAAATAATGTGTTAACTTACTTTCTTTGATTGAACACATTTAGAATCTGGATAGATATTTCTAAACTGTAAATTATTGGTGCTAAATTTACAAGAAATTAATAAACCGTAAGAAATAAACTGATCTGTCGTGCTTTACACTTGTATATAATCATTTTCAATTAATAAATGTTAAGAATACAGCTTTTTTATAATTTGTTTAACTGGATAAAGCAACATAAAATATATTATTTAAAGAATTCAAAAGTTCGTACGTCCATATATTTTTTAAATCAAAACATCTGTTCTCCGTTTTCTGTAAACAAAAATATCTCACGTCTCGGTCAAAAAGTGAAGAGTATTAGGTTTAAGAAAAAGAAATCAAAGCGTATGCCGCTATTTCTATAAATATATCACTTAGACGGTGAAAAAATATCGACTAGAAACAAGAGGGAACCCAGAATAGATCCCTGAGGGACCCCGCCGTAGTTTCTCGTTTCACGTAATCCAGCACATCCTCTCTGCATTAGTTGACCTTTTAGCTGACTGAAGTTTTAAAATATCATTTGTAATACGAGAATCTCTGGTTGATCATTAGTAAACTTTGCTTACAATTAAGCTTAGCAATATTACATAATAACGTTCTATACAAGGTGACCCTTATATGGACTTGTTTATTGATTTTTCCTTTCCTCCAAGTTTTCGATATAAACAATAATGATGTAATATTATGATGTACTTTAAAAATAGCACCTATTTTTAGCATAAAATATTCGTCAATGAAGACATCCAAACAAGATATTATATATTTTAAGATGAAACAACCTATCAACTACATATTATTGCCTTAAGTATGTGTTATGTAACAAGAAACTACGTTAAAAGGAACTTCATTACATCAATTCTATTTACGATCTCTCTTTGATACAGCAAATTGATTTTGAAATCGAAGTCCAAGTTCTAGTTCAAAGTGATTAAAACTAAATAGCCAATTTAGTCCGCGAACATTTTCATTAATCAAACATGTTTCCAAATCCGAGCTGCGTTCGTTTCGCAATCGCCTAACCGCCATAACAAATCAACGAGTTGTTAATTTAAAAATGGCCGCTCATAATCGATGTACAGGCGCAGCTCATTACGGTCGCAGCTCCGGCGACTCGGGCGACGCACCGTCACACTGATGAGATCGCCCGTATCGATTCCACTTCTCGATTTCCGAACATCGACTTTCCTCTGATACCTGATTACGAGTTTCATTGTGAGCTCGGACAATATTATGTTATCGTTCCCGATGTGAAGCCCGATAGGGTTGGATTCCACGTGGATTCACGGCCTCTTGACTTTATCTTGAATACATTGTACCGATAGCTAGGTGCCTATCTAAAATATATACTCGTCTACGTATTTATGTAAAGTCTAATAATCAGCTTTATGGACAAATATTGCGTTGAAAGCTATGAAATATTCCAATTCCTGGCTTACAGCATTAAAGTAATAAAAAATATATTCAAAGTCTCAAACGTATAAACTTTTGTGAGGTTGTAAATGCTTATCTACAGTCAAATTTTCACTCGGTATCGACGTTGTAAAACGTGATGTAGAGTCGTGGTTATAAGATTGAAAATACTGTGGTTTAATCTCTTGGTCATCGTGACCTAGAATGCGGCGGGCACTTGCCAAATAATTGACAAGCATGTCATCTGTGCTTGTGGTGGGTTGCCAGAGGGTAAATTTCGCAACATTAACGTACCTAACCTGAGTTATTTGGAATGTGATTACCACTTTTTATACTTCAAATAATAATAATCAAATAGTGATAGTTTATAATATATTTAACGTAACGATATATCTACGAGTACCTAGTAGTTAAGATATTATGATAATTTTATATATGTAAGCTTGTTATTTAACTAGCAGTTAAATTTATTTCTGCGTTTCGCTCACAGTAGACACGCACGCATCCAACACTTTGCGCGACATCTTTTCAATTCCGACGCTAATAGTTTGATAGTCTTGATGAAGACCCTATGCTATCTGAAATTATCCAATCGGAATTCAAACCCGCATCAAAACAATTGGTTCATTCACCCGTCCATGAATCATTGGGCCCACGTTGGCAGCCATCCTAATGTGTGCAAGCGTATATCTTCCGCCGTCATCGTTTCATTCCTCGACTGTTTGTCGGCGACTGACGCTGCTGCTGTGACAAATTGACGAACGTGACGATCACCTCACTTCATTCATTCGCCTCTGGGATTCATTTTGCGATAACATTTCCTTTGTTTCCGTTAGATGACCGCCCCATTAGTCCTGTTTGGACGAAATGGATTATACCGAGCTTATGGACTGTTGGCTTAGGATTCCCAATTGATCAAGACAAATTAAATATCTTTTATAGAACGAATTTGAATCATATTTAAGATAATTTAAACTGTCACAAAGAAGAAAAGTCAGATTACTGATTGTGTAGCTTCGTATAAACATATAAAAGATGACATACGGCTCCATAATCGGGAGGTTGAACAAGATTTTTAGTGAAAAACTTGTTAAATTCAAACACCCGTTGAGAACGCTACGTCATTTTTTACCGGGAACAACGGTCTTGGAATAATTCAGCCGCCGATTGTGGGTTCTCGATACACAGGTTGCCATAAATCAGATTTAGTTCTAGTGGGCAACACTTTTCCAAGTGTAAATAATAAGAGGATCAAGAAAATATTAATAGCATGAAAATGTATTCATGCTACAAGAACCATGACTTAAAGTTTTAACACAATTTGCTACAATTTAAAGTAATTTAATATGTTAAAGTTTATTTTATTGAAAAGAATCTGAAAGGCCAGATAGAAGTAACTCTCACATGAGTGGATATACATATATGGCCTTTCAGAAAAAAAATGCATTAAAATTAGTTAAAAAGAATAATAGGGAAATATTCGATTTTAAATTTTGGTTAATGTCCGTGGGTTAGAGTACACTCTAGTTTCATTTTTTGATGGCAAATTATTTTTCAATATCTTCATCTGTTATACAATTTCTGAATGACTTAAGGGACCCTAAAAACTAATTAGCGGTGAAATAATTAAATACTATCAGGCTGGCGGCGAACAAAAAACTTCAAGCTTTCCGATTTCGCTCCTCGTATTTCGAAAATCGTCGCGCGGTCATTCCCGAGGTTTTGTATCGAAAAACGATATATGGGCCTGTTAAAATTAATTTAAAATCAACTCTATTGCTTAATAAATATCCATCAATTTCTCTTGGCATGCTCATTTTAATAAAAACAACATTTGGCACGAGTCAATTTGTAACGTCGGTCATGGTGTTAGGGTCGAAATTAAGGTGACTTAGGGCCATGGCATGCGTTGAACAGTGAATTATTCGCGAGATAGTTCCGAAGATACGGAGGTTGTGTTCAAAACAAAACTATCCGGCCGAGCAAATTGAGCTTTCCAACGGATTTCAATCTCGCTAGAGCCGGACCGGCGACCATAAAGGTACTTACAATCAGACAAGCGACGACTATTTGTGTTTCGACATCACCTAGCTTGTTACTGCTGTGTTGTAACCAACTTTGAATATTTCCAACTGGATTACGAGCCCAATACCTGCCTCAATATTCACACGCTCACAATATAACACAGTTTTATCAACAGGTGCCAAACTTGATATTGGTTGAATTATGTAAGGTTCAACAGATGATAAAAGAAATTAAGTAGTATATTATAAAAAATATATATTTAATATTATATTAAACGGAAAATAATCATTAAAATAGAAGTCTAAACAGATATTTTAAATTAAAAAGGGATCAAAAATGTTCGGACGCAACAGTTGCTTCCATAATTCGGCACAAACCTATCCCGAACCGAAAAATCCAAGTTTAAAAAGCGGCGTGTTCTAAATTTAAAATTGTAATACGGCCAGCAGTCGTAGTAATATTTGAAATTTAATAAAATGGAACCCGTTCGAACGCCACTTATACTTTTTAATTTTGTATTGCGACCTTTGATACGATCGTATCATGTTGTGTCCACTTTTTACATCGGCTACGTCGCTTTTTTAATACTTTCATATTCACTGAATAACGGAACTTTTGAATCAAATTTGCAGAATGGCGACTATATTGGATTAAATATCGAAGTTTGGTTAGGTTAGCTGATTTCAGTCTCCTACTTTACTAATATCATCGCTTATAACACCTTTGCTATTAACTATAAAAATTGCTTTCGAGTTTAATTAAAAAAATATATTTGAATTAGATTTAAAAGGTGGATAAAATTGATTTTTCTTACTTTTAACACAGAATCTTAACTGGCTGTCGCTCCTAATTATAAAATTCTAAACAAGAATTTAACAAGTAAAAACTAAGAACACGTGCTGTCCCAAGTTCGTTTATATTTGGAACGGGCGAGAGGGAATCGCTAACTGAGCTCTTTTTAAAGATAACATCACATCTCATACATAATAATATTTCACTTCTAATAAATGCTTGGTGTAAAAGTTAAAAACAAAAAGTATATTTCTAAGACGGTGATATTTTGCGTGATCCGTGAAAATTAGAGGCATGGGAACAGCCAATAAGGCGTGTGCGCTCGGAATAAAAACGAGGTGTTTTTACATGATTCTCCCGTAAAACCGGCAAGAGGCGTAGTCAGCAACTTGCATCGCTCTCCGCTGAATACAAAATGTATTATAAGTGCACAATATTTGCATTTTGAATTACTCGCCCGCAGCTCAAGCCGTTTGATGCGAACGACGTGCGCATAACGTTCCGCCATTAATGTTGCCATGCCATTTTCAAAAATTAACCGCGTGGAAATTCCTATGTTGGCCAATTTTTTTTCTTCCCAAAAAAGCAATATTTTTTGCCACAAAATTTATAATTTTAGTTCATATTTGTGGTATCACGTCTTAAACTTTGAACTAATCAAGTGTATGAATCATGCTAGTACAGTCTCTTGTAACTTTTTAATTACATTAAAATAAGAAGCACAAGTTACAGGTGTCGTGCGAAAGTCGCATATCAAGCACCTAATAGTCAGCTCGGTGATCAATATTCTATTGACAAACCGCGGATTGTTATTCCGTCAACGGAATTCGAAATTGAACCTTGTTCATCACCTCCCAATTTATTCGCCTCTGCCAAGGATGATGGACATTTTTATTCATTCGATTCAGTCGGTGTCATAAGTAAATTCATCTGGCAACATTTAAGAGTGATAAAGTCCGTGAAGGTTTCGAACTGCGTTGTTTATATTCAACCTGCAGATTTAGTATCTAGAATAGTTTATTTCTATTACATACGCAGCCGCCATTAAGTTAATGCTGCGAATTATATTAAGCAAAACGATCTGGGTATTTGTTGGTAAAGATGTCTCGACTTATCTGTGAACGGCATCACCGCGTGAGAAGCAGACAGACTTAAAATGGTATATATTAACTCCAAGTTAAGTCAATATACCACTTAAAGTTAGGTGTCCTTCTTGTATTCTTAACGCGGCCATTAAACCCATAAAAGTCTATGATATAAGTTAACACCAGTTGTAGATTAACTAAAACCCTTCGTAGGGCAGTCAGGTAAGAGTTGACAATACGCAGTTGTTAAACATAGATCCTACATGTAAACAAGCGAATCCCCATACGTTTACATTACGGATGCGGATTTTCCACCAGTTTCCGCGAATACCCTGAGAACGGCGAGGTGTCGCGTACGCATTATGTATTTAGTTTAGCACACGCGTGGTGCGAATGAACGGACAGACAGACATATCACCTCGCGACAAGCATAGCAAGTGAAACTAGCGTTAGAACGAAATATGCAGAAACGTCAAGCATTGAAGAAAGTATCGTCGAACGAGGATCTGCGAATAATAAAAAAAGAAAGTATTCATTTGGACATTTACCAAAGTAACTGACATATGAACAAACATATAGAAAAAGATGAAATGATTCAATCCGTGACTCAAAATCCGGTATCTCCGAAGCCTTAAATTTACCTCATTCGCTGGTATTTCCTGTAGTCATCGTAGCTGTTCTATGAAGCTCATATGTCACCTTGACTAGAAGAATTGAGGATAATAGCAGAGAGGTAGTAATTACAGCATCACCGTGGTTATGAGCACGCGATCTATAAGATAATTGCTACCTGATCCTAATGGCATATAAGTAAAACTCAGACATTTGTACTGGAGCGGGGAATGTTTTAGCAATAAATTAAATTCTCTTTTTAAATGTCAAATGAAAGTTTTACGTAAAGTTTTTATAATAACTATCAAGCTTATGACAAATCGATTATCAAGAATTGAAATTATGATAAAGCAAGGTCCACATGGCACGACCCTGATAGCCTTGTTCCAATCCTTATAAGCAGGTAAAATCAACATTACTTCATTTGCATGTTAGCAAACGTGTAACTTTCCCACTCACAATTCATTGGATATCCTGATTTTACGCCGGTACTCAAACAAAAACTAATAACTTAATTGATTGCAAAATGGGTGCAGGTATATTAGGAAGTTTACACGATATTGCTTTAATTATAATATGTATAATAAAAAATATATAATGTTATATTATTGGTTGTTAAAAAAAAAATGTCGCAGAATAGAACAGCATCTAAAGACTTTTTCATCCAACACCTTTACTCCTCTTATTTATTCTAAAAGTTGCAACATTGTCTAATGTGCAAAATTCGGTGACACAAATTCTCACTAATCACACAGACTTATTTGGGCACGAACAATGGACAATAATCGAGTTTAAATCGCAGCCAGTTCGAGACAAGCATGTCATTATCGGAGCCAAAACAAACATCGAACCCGCGACACGTCCGCTGTGACCGCGCCAGTATTGTTCAGTGCATAAGTTCTAATTTTGTCAGCAACTCGTGAACCGTACGCAAAACCGTTGGTACTATAACATTGGCATATCTTGAGGATTCATCTAACGATCCTCAGTTTTATTATCGATCTCGTGATGATCGTTTAAATAATTTTAATCTTTAATGCCTTCATTTGGTTTTTCTCATGAAGTCCTACTAGTCCAGGCTAGCTGCTCGGAGAATATATTTTTAAATTAAATTAGTGTTCCTGCCCTCAAAATTCCGGTGGAGTATCAAAGCCGATGCGCGTGCGCCAGCGTCGGGTAGCCATCTGTCACCCGTCACGCGCGCACCTCCCCGCGACTCTGCGCCGGTGCTAATTATAGTCACCGCTAATTAATCAGGAGATACCCTCCACTCTTTTATTTCATTGTAGGAATAGTTATCGTTAATTGAAAAATTGGCAATTACGCCTCGTCTTCAACTTGTTTTTCAGTTTTCATTATTCGGCAATTTATCGACGACTCCGTAATGATAATTGCTGTCTATACGGCACGCAACGACGTTGCCAACGACGTCCATCTGACTTTAATTTAGATCGATATTTATACGCTGTTTACGACGAACAAAGCTTTAGATGGTGGCATTTCGAATGATTTTCTTGTCAATAATGCGCGATGAGCTCTACTCGTAACGAGGAACCGCACTTTAAGATATATCATACGTAATACACACGTCATGATTAGGGCATGGACAATGATAAACTGCGAGCTCATTGTCACAATTCGCGTTAGAACGAGACGGTCGTATGCGGCACTAACGAGGGCAAGAGAGATGGAATTTCACACGTGAGGTATAAAAACCGAAGCCGTTGATTTTATAATTTATTTGTTACACATTTGTCGTTGCGTGAAGATCGAGAGATACATGAGCTTTTTGTATGGGACCAGAGGGTTATACGCATCACATGTGATTTGAGGAATAATTTATAGTGTCTCTAGAGCGAATGGCGCTATGCCGTCGTAAACATGCAGTTTATTGAAGATATTACGGCACTTAATGCGGAGCAACCGCAATGAGCTTCATAAACTCGGGAGAGGACTTTGTTTAATGACATTCTATTTTCGTAAAATAATAACGACATGATTATTTATAGATATGACTTTTCTCTCCGTTCAGATATTACTAAATCTGTACCTCATTTGTAATTGGACATATTTTATAGATGTAATGTCTTCTAAGAAAATCGCCTTGAAAACTTTTGTCAAGTAGTTATCTGATTCTGAATACAAAACTTCATTGTCACTATCTGATAAACAAAGGCCTCGAGTCCACAGTTATAATTGTAATGTCCAAAACAAAATTGCAAGTTTGACTACATAAATTCAAGAGATTCATCATGGAAGTTTTCATTTGGCGCCAAATCGCTGTCGGACACGACGCGCCCGCCATATTTCAAGCGCGCTTGAGATATACAGTGCGTTTTATCAATGCATCGTCGCAATGATTTCTATGATTTATAAGTAATTATTGCGCTAGCTAATGTCGTTTTCATGGCGCATTCGCAGACGTCGTCAGGATAATCTAATTTTTAATTTATGGACGTAACGTATAGCCTTATACTTTTAGTAGATTCGATTTGTGTACCTACTATAAAATATTGATGGTCTTACAATTTTTTTCTGCGACGTAAAACAAGTCTGATGAGCTCAGAAAATTGTGGACTAAAACACCAATTTTGAAAATCTCTTCATTCCGATAGTTAATTTGAATAAATAAAAGATAAAAGTCTTCTAAAAGGATTTTGTACTTAGGTTCTTTTTTGGGCTGTAATATTGATAAACGACGGATGAACTATGACTAAGGCGATGTATATAATTATGTGATATTATAAATTGATAGCAATATAAATGTGATTTATATACGGACGGATCTTCAACAAAACAATGGACTCCTTAAAAATTGGCATGTACACATCTCTTTCTGTCCCATTAGCATGCGTGGAGAATAAGAAACGATAATATGTTTTCTTCACTTGCCTCCGGGATCTATGCTATTTGTAACTGAGGATAATACTGACATACAACGAAGTGTCATTGTCCCATTCGAAGATTGAACAAAACATACGCTAAAGGGGAATGACGACAATTATTCTGAATCACTAATAAACTTAAAACTAAGAGTTGAACGCCCTGCAGGCGATCCTGACAGTTTACGTGGCGAGCCCAACCGGGGATAAAATATAGCTCGCGCTCAGACGGACACCGTAGTGGCGGGCGAGCGCGGGGCCCGCGCGGGGGAGGACTGGGAGGGCTATCCACAAATAGCAAGTGTGGAGCAAAACAATACCGGCGCGATATTATGGTACGGTACACTTCAAAATTTGACTGGGCTTTGCTTTTTAAGCACTTTTCGTTATCGCTCTGCATTTCATTCCTCTTTTCAGAGTTGCTTTGTTTTGGGAAATTTGTTTTTCAAATGGGATTAGGTTCGGAGTTAAAGCAGTAGTTTAGGTGTGTTCCATGGAGTTAATTTTCCGACGGAATAATAAGCTAATGTGACTAGCCCGATTGATCTCTTTATATGTTAGTTCATGGACATTTCAATTCGTCTATTTCAATACTGTCATAAAACTATTTAGGGAACTTTGATGATGTTATCGCTATAGCCAGGGTGATAAAAATACAAATGTAAATTTTCAGTACAATTCACAAAGTCACTAAATACTTGCATATAAATTGCACGTATGCGCGCTCAACAACTCGTCAGAGTATTTTCAGATGTTATTACTTAAACGTAATTTACGGCGAAATTCGGAAGCACAATAAATAAGACGAATTTATTATTGTTACGGCCAAGTTGTAGAGCAGGTGAGCCATCGGCGAGCAAACGTAATGGAAATGGGGCGTTTTGTTTATGCTGAACAATATTTATAACGGCATAATAAGACAAAGAAACATGGATACAGTTTATATATAATATAGGGACAGACGGACGAGCGACAGCCGCGAGACGAGCTATAAATAAATAATGCGCTAACATTTTATTATTATCGTCATACTCGAAGCACGTGCGGCGAGCGGCGACATTCCGGCAGGCTGGCTCCGAGATTCACAAATAACACGGGATGCAGGAGATGCACTCTCCGCGACACTCGCGTCCAGGCTAGCGGATATTATCCTCGCACCGCTCATATTGCCAGTCTTACAATGGTCTTAGAGGCTTTTTGAGAATTTTAAATACCTTCAAACATCTGTGCTCTGTTTTGCCGTAGTTATCATAAACGTCTTAGACAGTGTCGACCCCTTAACAGCTACCATGCTAGTTCTCTATTTACTTGCACGGCCACAAATCGTCCTAGCTCTAGATAGAGCGACTAGATAGTCTAATGCTTAATTTATTCAGCATTCATATTCAAGTTTTCCTCAAACCAGACCTGATGTTTTATTAAATAAATAATTTATACTATTAACTCGAGAATCGCTCTCCTAGGATCTTATCTAGTAACGGTATACCCAATTAGTGGGTACAGATGAAATCAGTTTGGAAGAATTCTTGGAATTCGCTGGCCTACATACAGCAATCTAACAGTCTCCGAGTCCTGCTGTAAGACCTTGAACGTAGGAAAGGTTATAATATCGCCTACTGCTAACATTCGCAATTAAATTTTAAGACAAATGATCTAAAATACTTCGTTGTAGACTTCACTATGCTATACGAGTAAGAACTAAGAACACATTTAACATATTCTTACATAACTTCTTACGTGTAATGTATATTGTGTTTACTTAAAAGATGTCTACAATGAAGCGTCGCCTCATTGGTCATAATTTTAATAGCTAAATTTCACGATCATCTAGATCATACATCTTCGCCTCGGCGAGTATTAGTACAAGATTCTTGGCACTGAAAACCTTTAAGGGTATTCGCGAGTTATTTATTATGCATTTTAAAGACATAAACGAAAAGTTCATTTTCGTTCGTCAGTTCGTCGTATGTTCGGTGCAATTGCTACACCGAGCGACGAGCTTAGTGTCAATAAAAATGTCATAAAATCAGTTCCAACGACAAAGTGGACGTTGTGCCCTACGAGTTAAGGTCGCTTATGCGTCTCTCGCGTGGTTTATCACAGGAACGTGTGAAATAAAATCATGCGTGTGCACACATTCGTTAAGAATTGACACTTATTAAGGGATATAATTTTTTTAATTGGCATGACGACATCACTTTATTTAGCTGCCCACTTGACATTGTTTGATTTGGAATTCTCGCTGGCTCCACGTCAATCACTCTGACACTCGACGATCGTTTAAAGTATCTGATCTTGTTTATTTAACTCTTGACTTCTTAATGCAAACAAACAAATAACACCAAAACGAAAGAAACGAATATCATAGAAAATTATGTCATTAATAGCTCACGAACTAATCTCTGTTTACTAATGTCTGATTGTTATGGCTATAAAGAACGGGAGGAATCTCTAATTCTCTATCTTACGAGGCGAAGATATCATTATTTTACCTGACCCCTTTCAACCATTTCCAAAATATAGCAGGATGAGATATAAACATCATCGTAACGACGTCTTCTTGAGTTTTTCTGGCGAGGTATTTAACATTGAATGGCAAACAATTAACATCGAGACGTCGGTAGCGTGCCCAATATGACGATGATCGTAAAAAAATTGTAAGGCAATTGATTTTCAAGTAATATTCAGAAGTCAGATCGAAATTGAAATGAGAAACGAGACCGCTATCGATAGTCAACAAAAACCATCTTGGTCAAATCATAAGCTGAACCGTTCCAAATTCAAATTGCCCGATTCGGATTTGGAATAAGAGTGCGATTGGCCTCCGAGCTCCGAGCGACGAGCGCGTGACCAATCGCTAATTAGAAAATGTGTTCAACGATGTGCTTTTACGGAAGCCGATCGGTGTTCTATAATTAAACTTTTAAATTTAATTCAAATTTTTGATTTTAGACGCACTGTTTTCACTTCTGGTGTTACTGCGGCCAGATTTATTTTATTATTAAAAAGAATATCTTGTTCGGACTTGATTTACAATAAGTGTTATTGATAGTGATCTAAGCACGTTTTCCTGCCACCAACATTTCTTTTCCTTTTCGTGTGTTATTCTCGCTAATATCGTTTCGTGTCTACGTAAGTACATAGAGCGTACTATCTCGCATCTCAGAAATCAGTCAAGCCTGATCGGGGCGGTCGCAGGACGGAAATCTCCCTGGTTCACCAACAAATAGCACTGCGGGGCGCTGCCGGCCCCTAATGTCACGCCGCGGTGGTTCCGTCGAGCAAAATAAATACACGACCAAAAGGAAATATTGCACTTTTTAAGGGATTCAATTTCCGTCTCGCATGGACGTTTCAATTTCTACGTATGGGGGATATATTGTAAATGGGGAAATTCGGCTGCCACTAGTACATACCAGTGATCGGTGTTTGTGTATTTGAATAAAGAATCTTTTATATTTATATGGAACAACTGCAATACTGTGTGATATAATTCTATCACATACGGTCTAAGTTAATAAATTATATTATTTTCGTCACTTTTGATTTTAAAGGCCCAGTTGAGTAGCAATAAAAATATCTCACACTGTCTTGCATAGTGATGCACAGGCTCATAAACCATACTTAAAGTTATAAATACATTCTAAAAATCTTGAGGAAGTCAAAACTAAGCCAGCAGGTTTCAGCGAAAGTACTTTTTTATTTTATTTTATCGTAAACATAAGTACGCGTGGGAGGAATACGAAATAAAAAAAAGAAAATTACATTTGTAGTTATATTGTGATAACGGTCAACGTTGTTTGATTTTAAGCTTGTGAATGAATGAGTGTCAGTTCTACCTTCCTGGTAGAATTGACAAATTATACTTTTTGCCCAGATGTTGTGAAATAGCCTTTATAATTAAGTTACAAATGCGAAAAATATTTCTCCACTTTTACTAATGACATTTGAATAACAGATTATACAATTTCACATAATTAGCTCGAATTCAATGTGAAATTTATTGTAATTAATTAAGTGTGAGCTTGGCCAACATCGGCAGGCGTAACACAAATCGAATTTCTAACGAAGTTCTCACGTGGTTTTACCATGGACACCAAAATACAAATGTAAAACAACAAAATGTTATGTGAAACACGGCATGCTAATTTAATTAATTTTCATCAACAATAGTTGTTTTGCCGTGGGAAGTGAAGTGAATTCACTGTTTTGGCTAACTAAATATAAAACTAACCAACTAAGTAAGCAGGGCAAGATTAAAGAGAACGAAATAGGTACTTTAAAAGAAAATATCTCGATTGCATAGAGCTACACTCGTAATGTACCTATTAATAAAAATCTATTAGCACTAATTGTTAATAATAGAATTTTGCGATTGAGCCTTAGGAGCGTCGTAAAGTAGTAACCGCAGCGCAGCCAATAGTAGCTCATAAAATTTGTTTCAGCCAGCCGATTGGTAGTTTTCCAGCCAATGCTTGCACGTTCCAGATTTAAAAGCGACGGTTTACGACCGTCAGGCGGCGTTTCAATGTTTTGGCGCCAAAATAGTTGGCCAAGATGTTGTGTTTGTTGATTTTTCGTGAAAAATTATAGAACCATTAAATCTTCAGATGAGTTTATGACTACAAAATAAATTATAATTTTCAGTTTTAAAAAAAATAAAAGTAACGTGAAGATGTAGCAAGCAAACTAATTGTAGAAAATGAAACAAATTTCCTAGAAAAATTTGCTACAACACATACGACTCTAAAATATCATTTATTTACTTTAAATCGCAATCAAATAATAGACTTATAACCTAAAACCTGATAAAATAGTTTTGTAAAGTTGGCCCTTAATTTGTGTGAAAAGGGCCTCTACATATTCGCATAATGAAGCTGTACAATAGATGCCATAGGAGTAACAAACGCGGTAAACACATCAGCTAAATACTAATTAGTAAGGAGCGATTTATGCAACAACTTGCCTCGTAAAATTGCGAAGGTGAGGGACAATTTACTGGCCTATAAACTGGAGATACGGGCTGACTGACAGATTGACAACTGCTGCATTTATGCCATGCTGTCCAACATAATAATTAGTGCCCTTTTGTTATAACTAGATTTAGGCTTAGTTCTATGCGTCGACATGATTGTATTGCATCATCGCTGTGATTCTGTCCTTAATATTTTTGTTGCTTAATTTTTACAAACTTTTAATCAATGACATTTTAATGATTTCTGATCCACTGACTTGTATCGTTTCTGGTCCTATTTATCACTTGCACAAAGAAACACCTAATTCTTGGCAACTAATTGTAACATCGCATTGTGAAATATGATCACGTTCCTGGGGTGTGATGTCTAGTAATGGGCATCTGATGTCGCTGGTAATCCGCCGTGCATTGTCAGCGTCACCCGGACCGGGACGAATTGCTGTC
The DNA here is from genome assembly GCA_905187575.2 of Celastrina argiolus. Taxonomy (NCBI): domain Eukaryota; kingdom Metazoa; phylum Arthropoda; class Insecta; order Lepidoptera; family Lycaenidae; genus Celastrina; species Celastrina argiolus. Next base: position 23,123,027 of record LR994580.1, on the reverse strand, counting down.
CTGTCCAAATCCTGTCCCCTGGCTTGTCCCCTTTCTTTTATTATTTCGCCACCAGCACATGCATTATTCATTTGCTCATATATCTTGTGATTTATTGTTGGTTTGTTTGTTTATTGGGATTATTATGTTGGGTAATAAAAATTAATTTGTGTGGTTACTGAGTAGTGTTTACTATTATAAGTGTACACACACACACACACAGTCTACGACAATGACATAGCAAGAATTAAAGCAGCATAAATATTTGGATTTTAACTTTCTTTATGGTAGGTGATAAAAACTGCGCCTTTTAACTTTAATTAGAGATTACTAAGGTACTTTTATATTTTTTAAATCTTAATCTAAGCAAAATTAAATTAAATTGTAATATATAAGAGCATGTTTAACATAAAGTGTACTGTGTAACCTAAATGACACTCTAGAACAATTCAACATTCAACATCTTCTATTTTAATTTAGCAATCTCTATCAGTAATTTTCTAAAAATCTTGAAGCTATTACCATCGTCGGGAAGGCGTGTAAACATCAGGGCTATTACAATGATCCCAATTACCTCCTGCAGCCCCCCGCGGACTCCAATCGGCATCCATCAAACGTCAATGGCAGACGATAAAAAATAAATAAAATATCAGATTGTCGCGTGGAACTGAAAAGAACCCGCCATGTTTTGAGACGCTCCCTCCGCGCACTGGTGTTTTTGGGTGTGGAAATTTCTTGTTTTATTTAAACCTTAGTATTTATGATAATAAATATACTGATTTTCCTTGAAAAAAATTCTTAGTAAATCATTAGTCGACAAAAATATGTAAATGATAATGCAGGTTTCGGTAATCGTCTAATAGAACCTTTATAGCCATCATTAGATATTGATACCTCAATGCAGCCACTTTCATCAGCAGTAAAAGTCACTTTGTGACATTTCACTCACTTTTGGAATGCATTATCTAATACAGGTGTTCACCAGAGCGGCCCGTCAAATTTATGCTTTTAATCAGAATATTAACATGTAGACGAGCACATTAAAATATTTTATAGCGGGTTAATGTTTGCATTAGTCATTTGGGCTCGAGTTGATGAATGATTGGTGAAATTAGAAATTCAAATCTACGTTATTAACTGAGATCAATAATGAACCGAGTAATAGAGATTAGAGAGGCTCCTAACTATGAGCCTCTCTCGTAAGAAGTAAAAATCTCCAGATAGAATTAGAATATTCTATTACTAAAATACATGAGCTCTCTTGTATTATAGCAGACTCAAGCTAGAATAATAAAGTACTGCGCCGCAGTGCGCCGAGGGATCGGGCAGAAGAATACCACAAAGATTAGCGCGCGGGGTGCAGTAAAGAAACAATTTTCCGGCTTTCCCGCGCCAGGGGAGACCGGGGTTTATGGAATCCCGCGACATGATAAAAATACGACATTCCACTTTAAAACATTGCCGGCTCCTATTTAACCTCCCTTTACACCTTTGAAATGTTTAACAAGTTTATTTTTATATTTAAGGGGATATTTCCCTGGAATTTTTCCGTAATTTTCTGCAAGGGGTGGTAAAATTATAATGGTTATGTTTGCTTATTTTCTTATAAGCCTGCAATTTGAAATTATGATTTTGCCTTAGATGATTCGTTTCTTCTTCAACTCATTGTTTGTATAATGGCCACTATCAATAGTCATCTACATTGAGCTTAAAGCTTTTACCTAGATCAAGAACTTTTAATTTAGACGTCAATGGACATCACTATATACAGATAAGCAAACTGATGAACAGTTTGCTTAACTGTATGTAAGCCTGTAGGTATTTAAAAATTATCTGTGTTTCTTGAATATTTCTTCTTCAGCTTTTTATATGTGTAATGATCAATGACCATCTTTAAATCTAGAATCTAGATCAATATCTTTTGATTTTGATTTTAATGGAGCTAATATTGACTTATTTTTCTATGGTTATCTTAAAATTATAAAATAAACTGCATTTTATTTCAAACAGAACATTTTATTATCTTATCCGCTCAGAAAAAAAACCACATGGACATACAGATGGACGTACACCAAATACATACGAGTTAGGTTTACGAAAGTGTTTTTAAAACAACGCTTGCAACGATCTAACTTAACTAAAACTCATATACAGACATAATTGGGCACAGAATTAGTTCGCCGGTTAAAGATGGCCAGTAACATCGAGAAATAATATATAACACAAACAAAACAATTCAGTCTCAACACCAAAAACATATCTTATTCAACAAACAAACATACAAAATGACCAATTCTGTTACCGTCGCCTCTGACATTGACAGTTCAAAAAACATGTCGGCCGAAGTTGCGCGCTGTAATGGCGGCCGTGACGACACAGAATTGGCGCGAACGGCCACGTGATAATCCGCGATATATATTTATCTAAGCAATGAATTTGTTAGGCTTATATTTTCGAAAACCGAGTTCATGCAATGTACAAAAATACAGCAAATAATCTTAAATATTAGAAGATTTTCTCTTATCCAAATAGGGGAAAAGTTATAGAACAACATATTACGACACTATGTTTTTTTTCGTAGAAGCATCTAAATATCTATTCATAACGCACATACATATAGTTTATTTATCCGAATAGTAATCGTTCACATTATGATCGTCGACTGCAGGGAGTTGGATTACGAGCGAGCGAGGCGGTACGTGTGAGTCTTTTATAGTTACTGATCTGCTTTGGCTCGTGTGAAACATTGCCTAAAACTCCAATCCTCGGACGAAGGAAGCGGTATGCGCACACACATCCTCGCTCGCCCAAACGACGCCAAACGGTCTCTACGCACTTACGACCAAAATGGGACCAATTTAAAATGTATTAATAATTACACCTAGCGTATACTGAATACGTATATTCCTTGTAACTAACTAACTCCTCTCCGTGTTAGTGAACGCCACTTGAGCGAACTCATCTATTACGTATATGATTTACTAAACGAAACGATACCGCCTAGCATCTACCACCGATAAAATCAAGGACAATAATTTAAAATTCTTAAGTAACTTTTATTATCTCACTTAGGCAAGTTAAAGTTGTTTTTTACGTATACTTCGTTTTCCAATAGTTTCCCGATAACCTAAATACGTTGCTCCAAGCTTGAGCTCACTCGGAGCCGCAGCTCGAAGTCCGCTCATTAATTAATTATATTATTTACTCGCTAAATATTACTTTATAATTAGTATACACATATTACAATCAACGTTATACGTATTTTAATCGTATACATAAATTTCAGCGCAAAACAAATTCGGAACATCGGCGCGGATGTTCGTTCAGCGAAAATGTGATCGTCGAGTCTCCTCGACGTCGCACCCGTCACACCCCTTCACTGTTTGTGAATTTACTTTGAATTTAGAAATGAAACTAAGCAACGGTACAGTGCTAGAGGTTGGCCAATTGCAAAAACGAAGATTTGATCTAAAGGACACTTAAACTAGCAGCGTCTCCACGGATTTCGGAGCGAGCTCCGAATTCCGAGGAGGGCCGTGCGCGTACAAGCTAGGGAGGCGGGATATAAACTAAAATGCGAGCACCCCCTTAGAGACTTCGTTTTTGCAATGGCCAAACTAAGAACAGGGGTGCACGAGATAACTCGTGGTCGAATTGGGTGCTAGCTGGGGATCGCGCCTCTGAATCAGATGGGATTTGCTATAGGGGGTACTCACGACGTCAGGGGTTGAGGCGCCGTCGTGGCTGGAGTCGGGCGCGGAGCGGGGCTCGCCGTTGGAGTCGGGGGGCCGCGCCGACTCCCGCTCGTCGATCACCAGGTCGATCGGCATCTTGCCCTTCAGGCAGCTGATGTAGCGGTGACAGAAGTTGTCACAAAGCTCGTGCACCTGCCGGACAACGTAGCGTTAGTCGATTGCCGGGAAACTTTGGTTCCTTGGACACGAGATGAATGTGATGATGAAGTGATCAAATATGAGATATTGGATGACAATGCATTTTTAACGTAATTCTCGTTAATAGCATCAGTCTCCATCCCGTAACTGACATAGGCTTTAACTTTTATTCATCAACATCCAGTGGAACATCATATTATATGACGTTTAAAGTTAGTAGAAGTGTTCTTAAGATGCTTGATAATGCTTATTGAAGTCCTGAAAATTTACACATCAGCTAAAATAAAAAGTAACTCTGCAGCCAAAGTAAATAAATCATGTTTTTTCTTATCTTGTACTACGCCCGGCATCTTCTGTTATGTAGTGTATATGTGTAGTGTTGTGTAGAATATTTAAGTTGCATATCATCAAGCTGTATACTTGTGACCTTTGACTTACAACCACCATTCAATAAAAAAAAACAATAGAAACAAAGGAATACATTCGAAGCCACCCAACTGTCGCTTACGTGCGCTTGTAAAAAGAGCAATAAAAAAACTTATTACAAAGGTAAATAATTTTTTACCCGCTAATAAAATTTGACCCCCACGAGCAAATTAATTTGTGCGACGGGGCCTTATAAATGTTCATAGACTTCATTATGCTAGAAATTAACATAGAGCCATAAAAAAGGTAACGAAACTTTTTGATATCGTTTAAAACACGCCGAAGAGAACGAGTGCAGCAGGTGAGGGCGCCAAGATCGGGACGCTACATCTTGGCGGATTTGAAAATAGAACGGAGCGCCGGAAACGGATACGACGCCATCTAACGTTGACAGCTAATTATATCTATGGTATGCTCGTTTCCTAATTTTCAAAATCGGAGCCCGTAATTCAAAAATATTTGTCCACTATATAATTTATTGGCTTTTAAATATGAATTTTATTCCTACGATTGTTTAATAATCTCGAGGAACGCACGCGCCGAATATTGTGGTTCGTTTAGCATAATTTAAATTTTACAACCGGCTGTTGAAAGCCATATTTATGGGTGCGAGGTTCGTAGCGGCCGCGGCCGTCCGAGCATAGGCCGAACTGTCAATGAGTTGATCGAGGACGTTCGCGTTTTGAGAAGTTTTATTGAGTCGAGCCCGTGTGGCGTATACATCTCGATATGTTGTTGACCTTGATCTGGCGTTGGTAACGCGGTGTTTATGTAACGCGATGGAACGAGCTCATACACTGAACGTTAAGTGAGAAAGAAATATGTAACAAAGTAAAAGGTTGAAAGCCTAGGTCTAGAGAGGTCCTTGACATAGTTTCTATTTGTGCTCCTTGTCGGTCGAGTGGCAGTCGAGCGTGTTGCGTACAAAGACTAATGAGATTGTTACTCTACAGCTGCGGCTCCAAAGCTGATCTCAATTTAAAGCTGGATTTCTAATTTTAAGTTGAGCCCGAATCCCAAAATCACAGTAATGAAGCCGGTCGTCGATGCCTCTAATGAGATTCCGAGGAATGCCGAGGCCCGAATGATCGTTATGAGCTCAACTCTTTTATTTTAAATTTGGAACAGATTGATGTACAAGATCTATACGCGGTTCGTTTTCTTTATTTAAAATGTTATTCGTGCGGCCGATCTTCGTACTCGCATGTCGGGCGTTCCTTCGAAAATCGAGTTCAAAATAGAACATTCGAACTTAAAATATTTTTTGTTTACAGAGTCGCCCGGCCTGCCACTCGCCAGCGTTTTAAAATGCCAACGAAAAAAGAAATTAATTTGAATGTATCGCGGTGCCATTACTCAGGTATGTGCGGACTGTTTGAGATTTTTGGGAGAGGCCTCCGAGTGCCAAGAGCGTGGGCATTAGCTGCAAGTGTGCCACGGTCGGTGGGCCACTAAAAGGGTTTTTACGTACTTCCCCGAAGTGGATAAGGATAGGTACCACATTAATTGGATTAACATTCATTTTTAATAACATAACAATAGTCTAGTCACTGGAAGCATAATAAGCTGAGAATCAAAAATGACGATCAGTAATATAGAGGGAAATCGCAAAAGTATTACTGATGCCTCGTGCCTATTACCTTCACGATCTTAAAAACAAAAACAACACCTCGAACAAAGTGATGAAGGAACCCTTGTTACAAGAATTAATTCAGTCTTGGCGCATTGCAGTAAAAAATTATAAGTTCTTAGGACCTTCGTTTTTAATTAAAAATAATTTTTATTTTCAAAACGGCCAGTGATACCATCAAATTGATATTGCAATGTTTTAGCTGATAAATCGGTAGATAAAGGATATTCACAAACGAACTACGGGCAGATGCAAAAACCGGCCGACAGTTCTGATCAGTGCCTATTGGTTTTTTTCTTTTTTTAATCGAATCGGAACCGGTTCTTGCATTCAAATGAACGTGGAATAGGTTCGCACCTTACCTTTTTTATTTGAAGGAAACGAGCGGGCGGTTAACTGCTTGTAAGTGCTCACCGTTGCCCATAATAAGAACAATAAGGAGTTTTGTTTTATTTTCGCTAGCGAACACTGCCTACTTTTAATTTATACCGTATCGTGGGCAGGTAGTAATTAGTAATTAGCTTGGATCTAAAACCTAATGAAAACTTTTATTTTCTGTTCTGGATCAACAGAAATAAACTAAGTATTTCTAGTTTCGTTTAGTTCTGTTCGCTTAAGCTTTAGCTTAAAGTCATATCTAAAATCTCTTTTCAAATAAACATAATGGTAGTAATTGGCGTTGTAGGTCGTAAACAGAGGTGTCGTAAAGGGTCGCGGGATCGTTCCCGTTGACCGCAGTAAATCACTTAGCCACGAAACTGATAAACTTTACTGCAAACATAAAACTAATTGTAAAATTTTGTGTAATGACATCACTCGACTCCAAAGCTTCTAGAATGTTTTGCAACAAAAATATCAGTACATGAATGAACGACAGGTACATAACGATAATTTAATAATTTTCCCTCGAGTATATCGTCGGAGTGAGCAAATCGGTAAATAGCAATTACCATACTTATTTTTAAATAAACCGATATGTAAAATAAGCGGTTATTTTCGTTCTTTAATTACGGTCGAGAGGAGCAGGGACCAATCCCATCAGGGCTCGGCGAGGAAAAAAAAACAATCATATGATCGCCGACGGCCATGTTTGAAATATTACGAACATAAATCAGCGGGGTATTGGATGTTCTAATGCACGAATTATTCGATATTCAAAATTATGTTTTTAATTTATTTTTAACTAAGTAGAACTATTATGCCAGTGAGCCAGGGTAAATGACATGGCCGGCATGAGTAATATTTTGTTCTGTTAGAGTATGATTTAAATTTTTCTTAACCAAATAAGTAGTTTTTTTTAAACAATCTACTCAATTTTCAATTACTATTGAATGTTACCATTTTTAGGTAACTTGTGTTTTTGCCATGAATGGCAGCGCTCACATTTCGTATGTTCGTTTTTCCCGACTGCCATTTCGGGCTGGTCCGGTTCTTGCGTGTGCTCCACGTCACCAGAATAACGGACCTCTTTTTACGCCCGCCGGGCCCTCAAATACTATCAAAGATTCAATAAAGATCGATGGATTAGTGCTTGGAGTACTGCTTGGAGCACAACACTGGCCATTTTTTAAATTCATTGAAATCAAACATTGTATGAAGTAGTATAAAAATAAAACATTTAAAAGATAAAATATGGCCTTGCTATTAAGCTGGAAGTGGTGAGGACAGATAAACAGAAAACAGAAAATATATAATACACTATCTGCTATCAGAAAACAAAAAAAAAATATATATTGTGATAATAAGGTTCATAATATGAAATAGGATATTATGTGTTCAAGATTCCATAAAATATCCGCCGCATTCGTAAATATCTAGTATAAGAAAAAAAACTTGGAACAAAAGTCTGTAACGAGATAAGTCGTAATGCGATACTCTACGATTCGTTGGCCGGGGGCGAGATAAAGGCCATTTAAAAAAAAAAAGACGCGTTCGAAATTTAAAATATCGACCTGCTTCGCTACTTCAAATGATTTCAAATTTTATTCTTTTTAAACTGAATATCAACCACAATGTTAAAAATGTACCTAGTAAAGATGTGGTATATTTTAGTAGACTGTTCTAAAAATTATGTTATACCTATACATTTTTAGTAATTGGTAGGTATAGTTTTTAAAAAGACTACACTATTAAAAATCCACTCTACTTTGTAGAGTTGTATTACAAACTCACGAAAATAAATCTTTATCATATTACGGTATGTTTTTAAGGACTATAACTGTCTTTTATTTTTGTCGCCGACATTTTATATGTGTACAATTAACACAGTCGTGTCTAATCTCGTATGTTTTTTTGGTGTAATAAAATCGTAGAAAAACTGCCGTTAGTCGAGTTCGTTTCCGCTTCAATTCACGCCGCACAGGTGATGTTTCCCGCCAAATAATTAAAAAAACACATCCCGCTCTTTTATAATTAATGGACTCAAAAAATATCTAACGTTTTTAATTTTGGTTCCTTTTATGTTTTGGGAAATAAAAAGGATTATGTAACAGACATTTTTAATTAGATCAATTATAATACCTATGTATTGTCATTTGACATGGCTCACATGTTCTCTATTAAAATAATGCTCTCTAATTAATAATTAATGCCACTATACATAACAAAAACACATAAGTATTGCGTTTGCGTTTTTATTTTATCATTACTTTTGCGCATATGTCAGAATGACAGTCAGCGTTATTTTACATCGGAGTTTCTCTAAGAGAGATCCTTATGTCGTCGACATAGAGGTCCTCCCAGAGGTGAAATATCTCCAAGCTGTGATTTGGTCGAAAATGTATTTGTGCACGTGCACGCCAGTTGCGTGAGACCGATACCTTATCTCGATTCAAAATCGATACCTGAGGCCTCGGATAATCGAATAGATATTACCGACATTGTCAGGCGATACCTCCTCGACCGGTTCTGGGCTCCGAACTATCCCCGTGAATAAATATCAAAACTCATTACATTATGCTTGTTATTAGAGTTATCTCCGGCAAAAACGGATAAGATACGACATCCAATAGAAATGTCCTATTTACATGTGTCGAGATGGACCAACACTTAATCGTATATATAGCTGTTCTTAGGCACACGAATATTCTTTACTAGTTTTCTTTTCCAGGCTACCAAATTTTATTCAAATTGGTCAAGCCGTTTGGCCGTGAAGAAGTAACAAACATACAAACATAGTTACAAACTATGGCTCTTATAATAATATAGTGTGTAGTGAATTATACAGTGTGAAGTGTGATTGGCGATGTATAAAAATAAAATTGTAATATGAAAGAGTTTACTTACTTTTTCTAATTCTAATAGGTGAAACCGCAACACTTGTATTGCTTGTACCATCTGTAAATAAGTGAAGTACACATTAATACGAGAAAATATAGTAAATGTAAATATAGTAAAGATAAAATACATCAAAATAACAATTAGTTGTTCCAAAACAAATAATTGACGAGGAGTAAAAGTAACATAAAGTCATAAATCTATTGAAAACAAACAGGTAAAAATGTTTTAAATAGGACGTCCGAGGTTTCGCCAAAAATGACAATTCGTTTATTGTCCTGGCAACATTATCTCAAATGGCCGTGTTCGGCATTGTGGAGGCGCAGCAGGCCGCCAACAAGTGAAGGGCTGGAGGACTGCACCCCGGTGGGAGCTGCTCATTTGTGTTATAACAACTGCATTTCTTTGTCATTCCAATTTTAAAGTCAACTGCTATGAAATCACCAGCCTGAAGTTTCTCAGAATGATTAGGAGCGAACTTCATAACAATGTTTGGTATTTGCATAATGCTTTTAACAAATGTTGTTAATTTTAAAGTATTAAGTCTTATGTTATCTATACCTTCAAGCAATTTGCTGCAAATGTCATAAATTCATTATTTCAGACATCTCTACATAATCCGTGCGTTTTAATGATAAGGTTTTAATAACTAATTTAAATCTCATTTTTATTTTATAACTAGCTGTGCCCGCGACTTCGTTCGCGTGGTGTTTAATTGCCTTAAACCGTTTATGCAGCGCATGCAACGAAAGTCCCCAAATGTGTTTATAGAGGAAGGCATAACATTACGCTGCGACCAAAACCAGTCGGGCATCGTCGTTGCCCGACGCCGCGATGCGATGCCGACGCTCGACACCGCGACGCCGACGCCCGACGCCGCGACGCCGACGCCCGACGTCGCGACGCCGACGCCAGACGCCACGACGCCGACGCCCGACGTCGCGACGCCGACGCCAGACGCCGCGATGACGACGCCGACGCCAGACGCCGCGACGTATAGATATATATAGTTTACTGAAACGCGAAATTTTTTGATATTATAGATCCAGGATATGGTACAAAACCTTACTGTTTGGTAACATATGCTTAGACTACTTCAAAAAAAATCAAAATCAATATATTATTCCACATAAATTTTGAGGATTTCCTTCGATTCCTCACGGATCCCATCATCAGGTCACCATTTTGGTGACAATGGGACCAAATTTAAATTATACCCTACACAACATTAAAAAAAATTAAAATCGTTTCAGAAACGATGAAGATATCCGCGAAGAAACATAAAAAACAAACATATATTTACGAATTGAGAAACCTCTTCCTTTTTTGTAAGTCGGCTAAAAATATTATGTTGGTTATTTAATGTTACAATCTACCTTTGTGCCAAGTTTCATTTAAATACGTTGAGTGGTTTGGCTGAAATACCGTCAAATAGGTAGCTACAATTTTTTTAAGATCCCACGGGAACCCTTTCGTTTTTCGGGATAACAATTTCCAATAATGCTCTTCAGATTATAAGCTACCTGCTTGCCAAATTGCATTTAAATACGTTGAGTAGTATGGCTGAAATACCGTCAAATAGGTAGTTACAATTTTTTGAAGACCCTACGGGAACCCTTTCGTTTTTCGGGATAACAATTTCCAATAATGCTCTTCAGATCATAAGCTACCTGCCTGCCAAATTTCATTTAAATACGTTGAGTAGTTTGGCGGAAATACCGTCAAATTGGTAGATACAATTTTTTGAAGATCCCACGGGAACCCTTTCGTTTTTCGGGATAACAATTTCCAATAATGCTCTTCAGGTCATAAGCTACCTGCCTGCCAAATTTCATTTAAATACGTTGCGTAGTTTGGCTGAAATACTGTCAAATAGGTGGCTACAATTTTTTGATGATCCCAAGGGAACCCTTACGTTTTTCGGGATAACAATTTTCAGTAATGTTCTTCAAGTCATAAGCTACCTGCCTGCCGAATTTCATTTAAATACGTTGAGTAGTTTGGCTGAAATACCGTCAAATAGGTAGCTACAATTTTTTGAAGATCCTACGGGAACCCTTTCGTTTTTCGGGATAACAATTTCCAATAATGCTCTTCAGATCATAAGCCACCTGCCTGCCAAATTTCATTTAAATACGTTGAGTAGTTTGGCTGAAATACCGTCAAATAGGTAGCTACAATTTTTTGAAGATCCCACGGGAACCCTTTCGTTTTTCGGGATAATAATTTCCAATAATGCTCTTCAGGTCGTAAGCTACCTGCCTGCTAAATTTCATTTCATTCCATACAGTGGTTTTAGCGTGATGCGACGACAAACATTCCCATATGGACAGACAGACAGACAGACAGACAGACAGACAGACAGACAGACAGACAGACAGACAGACATTTTTTTCAAAAATGTTATTTTTAGGTTCTGTGGCTTATATAGACCCCCTTTTTTTAATTTTCACTTAAATATTCTTAATGTACAGACATGACCCCTCTACAGATTTATTATATGTATAGATAAGACTTTTTGTTTCAATTTTATAAAACTGTTAACGACATACAAAAACTTTAATTTCAAATGTAGTCTGTAGGCAGTAGGTACACGTATTATGTGAATCTTTATTACTTTCTATGGCTGTAATCGTAAATTGCTTTAATGTATTTTGGTTTGTAAATATACAGTTAATTACGGATCATAAAATGTAATTTTTTACAACAAAGTATTGTTTGTGAGTTTCCTTTATTAAAATTCTTGGATGTCGTCATCATCAACTAGCGTCACACCAAATACTGTTGTACTAACCCGTTGTTTATTAAAATCAAATTTTGTACTTATATTTTGTGGGAGCTTTAAAATTGAAAACACTGTATATTCAATAAAAATAAAAACTATTTTCTCGTTTCTTCGATTTAAAGATTCTTTCTTTGAATCTTTGTGTCTAATCCTCAGCGTTTTCATTGTTCGAAGAACTAGAAAATATACAGAATAACGTTTTTTCTCCGACACATTTGTATGTAACATGATCGTTATCTAATTCTGGAGCAGCTCACCTAATTAGTTTGAGGAATGTTTTAATTTCACTCGTCACATAGGCTATTAATTATTTTAATTGGTAAGGGCCGTCAGTTTTAGTGTCTGTCATACAGAAATTCCGTTCACTTACACGATTCTCATTTTAATGATAATTTATAAAAGATTTTACTAAATGGCGTCAAGTTTTTCCACCTGGCGACATGCTTAAGTAATAAGTTCGATACCAAAATCAGATAATACAACAACAAGCAGAGGTGAATTGTACAAAGTTATTAAAGCAAATACTAAAATCAAAAGAGCACAAAATTTTATAATTTAGGGACGTAGCTTCTATCTATATTTATGTCCTCATGTATTTCAGGCATCGTTATTCACCTATTGTTTTATATTCTTAATTCTGTTTTAAAATAGCTTAGAGTAGATTAAAATTTATTGTAACTGGTACCAGGCGAGCAGAAATGAGTGAGAGGTAGCGCCACCCCCGTTGGTTTGCACAGGGCTCGACAGGCGGTTTTACGAGATAAAAATATGTCAGCGTGTGTACACAGCCACCGAGTAGTTTGCCCTCCGCACCGTCAACATGGTAAGCGTGTTTGTGATACCACTTAAACATGCTACCGTCTTAACTGATCTTTTAATTTCCTTTCTAAACAGATGAGAAATTAATACCTTGTTTTATAAGAAAAAAATTGACAAATGTGCAAGAAGGAGAACATTAATAAACTTTTATCGCTAAAGTGTCGCTGTTAAAGGCTATATCGTCGTTTCGTCGTTTCAGCCTTTTATTTTGTCCACTGCTGGATATAGGCCTCTCCAATACATTTCCAGTGCGACCGGTCCATTGCCACCTGCATCCAACGTGACCCGGCAGTTTTCACCAGGTCGTCGGTCCATCTGGTAGGTGGCCGTCCCACACTGCGCTTGCCAGTACGTGGCCTCCACTCTAGGATCTTTTTGCCCCATCGACCGTCCAATCTTCGTGCTATGTGGCCGGCCCATTGCCACTTCAGATGACTGATCCTACGGGCAATGTCAGCAACCTTAGTTCTTCTACGGATCTCCTCATTTCTGATCCGATCACGTAGAGAAATACCGAGCATTGCCCTCTCCATAGCACGCTGAGCGACATTGAGCCTTTTGAAAAGATCCTTCGTGGAGCACCACGTCTCAGAACCGTAAGTCATCACTGGTAACAAACATTGGTTGTATACCTTTGTCTTAAGGCACTGAGGTATTTTGGACGAGAAGACGTTGCGTAATTTACCGAACGCTGCCCAGCCGAGCTGGATCCGTCTAGGCTATATGTGTTGTCCTAATCCATGAGTCGATGATGATGCTGGATGATTAACCCTCATATATGAATTTAAGGATTGACGCCAGCGTCACCAGTTTAAAGTTGTCGTTAAAATATTGTTTACATTGCATAATTTTAAACCGTTTGTAAAGCGTCAGAGGATTCAGAAGTTTGTGCTAACCATTCAATAATATAAGACACCACTGCTCGCACGATATAATATGTTTTACGACCGTTTCTATTTTACAACAGACTATGACATTCTGTTTTAAATTTGTTTTTATTACTGGCCAGTAAAATTTTAAATAATAGAAGAGCTTTTACTTTTACTCCGAAATATTTATGGCAATCAGGTAATCGTTTATGACTTCTTTTAGAAATAACTTTCTGTTAATATTTTATTATCTAAAACATGTTGTTTTTATTATCCTAGCAAACCTTATAATTTATAAAGCTTTGTTTTGACATTATTTTGTTTAGAATACTACTATTTAGTATCGGTAAAACGAATTTAATAATCTGGCAACCCTTGGATAAAGTACGTTAAGTTTGCCATAGTTACATTTTGGACACATTGCGCTGCGGCCTGCGGTCAATGCTGACAATGGCCGTCGACTCGCCGGCCCGGCTGAGGCCAGGCTTTACAAAAGTCGCATTTAGCCCCCGGCTGTTGATATTGACAGAATGCGGTCTAGGGCTCCGGTGAATAAAGAAGGCAAATAATTCATTTCAACAAAAAAGGCAAAGAGCGTTGGAAAATTGTAAAATAAGCAAGAAAGTTACTTGATGCCAATACAGACAACACTTATGTTTAAACTTTTAGAATTTGTCGGTTGTGGGAACTTTAATTTTATCAATTTTAACTTCATACAACCTTCGTAAATCATGAAACCAGCAATTTCATATGATTTGCCTTCTTCTGTCAAATCATAAATAATCTGTGCACGTCCACTCGGTAAAGCGATGGAAATGACCGTTAAAGCCTATTTCGTGTGTTGGAAGTAATGAAAATAGTTAACTGTCAAATGAACCCTGACCTCCTGTCGCGGGAGATTGGAACTTAACACCTGCGGCTAAGGTTGGTTTTCGCGACGGCGCCGTGCGAAAGTAATGACATAGGCAATTAACCGGCACACCGCAAGAGGGCGCCCATAAGAAATTAAAGACACAATGAATGATAAAGTGAATAGGACTAAATACGACCGACACACAAATATCCACAGGCGAGTCGCGACGCACAATCGTCATTATTGAGGCTTTATACCGTGACTTTTGTTGGTGCATAATGAAACGTAATTACATTAAAAATTGCTTATTGACGTCTCCTTCGACGTATTTCTATTGAAAGCGTTACTAAAGTTTTTTATGCCCTGGCAACGCGAGTCATGCGAAATTCACAATATTTCTTAATTAAATTCCAAGAAGTTTTTCGTTGAAATTCTTTTCAATTGAGCATTCTTTACTCGAGTTGCTCGTTTTATTGAAATCAAGACCCCTGTAGCCCGGACGTCTGTGCCGGTTATCAGTGCAGTCTTATCACGCGCGCAGGTAACTGTCAGTGGGCTGCCAGCTACCGTATTAACAATATTAACATACTCCAAACTCATTTATTTGATATTCCGGCAATTAATCACCGCTTACGCAAGCTCTGGCGTCTTACGGCCTTTTGATCGCGGGAATTATTTATTACGTGTTTTGATAACTCTAACTTGGGTAGCGGTTTCTATGATCTATGTTTTTTTAACGAGTTTCGACGCTGGCCGCGGAACTCTCGGTCTCTCGGTGACGTCGATCGTAAAATTCTTACACTTTGACATCGTGAGGAATTTTGATTAATAGGAGTAGCTTTAACCTAACCTTACAGCACAAAATCTGAGGTCTCTCGGCTCGTAGCCGAACCATTTGTAGATTTGTTTTTTTTAATATTGTTATGAGTCAGGCCAATAAAATTTTTGATCCCGGGACGACAATTCGTAATGCCTTAGATTTTATTTGTTAAAAATCGCTTAAGTACCCGTGTCGAACCACGCCGGTGGGTGGCCGCCATGTTTTTCTCGTTTTGTTCGCCCTAGCTGCGGGAGACTGTGCCCTCGGGTTTATGAGTGACAATATATTTATACACACACTCATTTTTATTACCGAGAATCTCGTTTACCTGTGCTTTATTAAGAACAGCCCTTTGACAAATCAAATCGTAAATTCCCGACATGCGAGCCGCAGCGTTAACTAGTTTACGTCTATTGTTTATGGCTTGTGCTTTCTTTTTCGTCGTGGGTGCGATCGCCTGGCGGTTATCATAGAATTCAACACTCGTACTTACTAATGAATCGACTTCTGGGTCTGCTATATAATAAGGTTTCTCTTGGCGTATCTGTGGACAAATAAAGCATATATCAGAAACATAGAAAACATTCTGTGGAGTTTTTGTGACAACCGAATCATGAAAAATAATGAAATGGATCAAACTAATATTCGAATCGCCAAAAGTGGCGTAATTTAGATTATTGCGAGGAGTGGTATCGGCGCAACCGAGGAATAAAGTTGATTAATCTCGACAGGAATTTGGTAAGGAACAGTAATTATCTTAAGCGGCATAGGCCATTGCGTGCGGCCGCGACGGGCTAACGCGTGATGGTATCGCGGGCTGTGATAGCTCCCCCCTTCTCCCACCACAACCCGCTGATCCCACTCTACTTGTGACTTATTTGTTTGTTTATTTGACTAACACTCCTTCTACACGAAACTTACAGTCCTCGAGCACTTTATCGGGGCTCGCCTGTGAAAGTATTAATTGCTGCAAGGGTTGCTCGAGTTATCGCTCCTTTCGTGATAAAAATGTGATGTCATAATAATTTTATACGAGTCAGTCCCAAAAGTTTCATTTTAACATCACGCAATTTAAATAATCGCTACTCCGCCTTATTAGCGGGATTACAAAACAAACGCTAGCACCGAACGTGTAATTAAGTCAAATTGCCATTGCACACCTTTTAGTTTTTATTATTTATAGTCAATCTTTGTAACGTAACAAATACATTATCATAGTACACGATTCTATGCGCCACGATTATCGCACACGTAATTATGCCCGACCATCTGCACGTTTTTTACTCTTTGACCAACATGAGAACCGTTTTTTAGTTTCCAACTTGACCGGAAACGCGATAGGATCGAGTCTATGCACCGTGCCTTGATTCTAAACAGCATTTTATTATATTTATGGGTGCTCCATAAAAACTAATATATCTTGGGTGGGATTGGGTTTTTATGAAATATTACGACCCGCGAGCCTCCAGCGAGGCCCCGGAGCGGCGCTCCAGCGGGTGTCGTGACATTATTTAATTATCTCGTACACGAGCTGACGTAATCACAACACGTAACGAACCCGGAATTTTTAATAATATTTATAGCTCTCCTTATCATTTCGCCGTTGTATACTCGAAAAATTACCCATTTACAAAAAGTTAATGTGTTAAACCGTGCCCCCCGGGGCCGGCTATCGCGTGTCGAAGTACATGAGCCATGTATTCGGAAGATGGCCAGCACATAACCGTCGCTCCTCCTCGGCCTCGGGGAAGGAAGTCCCTAATTTCGTAGGGCACCGACCCGTAAACCTCGAATGCACAAATTACATGCTAATAACGACGCTATCTACCTCCACTCACACACCGAGCCCGTCGCAGGTCACGGCTAGGTAAATAATGGAACTCGAAATACACCAACGAAAAGACCACGAAAAAACTTTGCACTATTATTCTTGCGCTCATGAATAGGTACATTGTTTAACCCTCGGCATTTGTTTTGAAAATGTGTAAGTTTGTTTAAACTCCGACTTAGACATGTTAATTATAAATGCGGGGTTTATTTAAAGGTCAGGAAATATCGGATCGTTTAATGCAAATTCACCGGCGCGCAGGGCGCCGCCACCTTTTTTTAAATGTCAAAGTTTTTGCACCGATACGTAATGTAGAATCTTTATTTTGTTAGGAATTGGAAATTACAATCTGAAAGGTGTTCGTTTCGCGAAATGATCTCGTTTCGACGTCCCGTTCCCGCCGTTCTGTTATCTGGTACCGCTACGATTAAACTTTTGGTTTTTGTCCCCAATTTTGTGAAACCCATAAAAATATCTCCCGCTCGTATCTCGGGGCGGACAATTGTTATCTATTCATTGGCGTTTACCTGCGCCCGTGCACTTCCAGCCGCCATTGTGCCTCTAATTGAATAAATACTTTGGTGCCAACTGGCTCAAGAGTTAAGGACTTTTCGTTTCATTGTCGTCATTGTTCCCGACGCGACGCTTTCAATTGTGAATTTCTTTACCGGAATCGGGACAAAAACTACATCCAGTCCCGACGGTGGAGGCACTAGGCTGAGATAATACAGCCCTGGGGAAGCCGGGAGAGAGTCCCACGGAGCGACCGTCCTGGGCCAGCGTGGCCTCAAGATTTTAATAATTTAATACCGCGCCGAACGGCGTCCGCTACCTGAGCCATAAAAAACCGAGCCCATTATTGAATTCATGAGCTCGTACGCCGAGAATGTCGTAATTAATCGTTGAAAATTAAACTCTATTTAACAAATATTAAAGTGCATAATAAAACGGAATTAAACGGTAGTTATACCCAAACGCGAGCCCGAGCGACCCGGTACCCTGTAATTTATAAAAAAATCTATTTATAAGATGAAATATGCTGAGGCTACCTAAGATTCCGAACGATCGAAGATTTTTAATAACTCCCGCTCGCACGATCTTCAGTTTTATTTATATTGGAATACGACACATTGTCGGACGAGGGCCGATCAGATTTTACCAAATAACTATCGAATAATGCGTTAAGGCAAGTTTGGTAATTTAGTTAGGTCACCTCCTATTTAATAACCTTACGACGTGCAGGTGTTTTTTTTTCTCAAATTCAGATACCGAGCCGGCCGGCTACTGAAGTAGTGCGTTTAAAATTATGGTCTTTTAATACGAAGCTTCCCGTTAGGTATTTTATGATATGAGATTGGAAAATAACACCATCGCGTGGCGAACATTAAATTTTGATGATCGCCGGAGTAACTCGACAGGTACTAACATTGTTGCACTTCACTTTTTTGATAAGTTGTCTGGTTTTTGGCAACGAGGTATGTGACTCTCATTTGCAACTTTAGGTTGTATTTTCCATAAACATCTGTAATCATTATGAAAACCCTAGGGAAATAAGGTAGATGTGATGGATAAAGCTCTACGTAGAGGAAACATATTATTTAGAATTAAATATAAAAAAAATGGACTGATGTTTAAATCTTAATAGATAATAAAGATACTCCTAACTAGATTGAAAAACCGTAAAGGACGGTAACAGAAGTCGCGGTTTCATCATAACGAGTCAACAACGATGTGCGAAATTGTAGATACTTTACAACGTCATAAACGCGGGAATACTCGAGTACGCTTTCATTTTAAGGCAATAAATACTACAGATTATAAATTTACCCCCCGCTGCGAGCCACTCTAAACGGGCGGACGCAGCTACCCATCGAGACAAAACTGCTGGAGACCTCAACCCGATCGTTCTAGACTCCACAATATCAAGTTTCAGCATTTGAAGCTATACAAAAACGATTAAAAGCAGCCACGCAGTTGATGGGCCCCGTCCAGTGTCCCCCACCTGATGTCACCGATGCTCCGCGTGGGCGGACGATAAATAACAGAAATGTCGCAATATTTAAATCATTAAATTTTGGTATAAAACTTTTATAGAAACGGTACCTTTTGTTTGCTTAGCCCTCCCGCCATAAATATGTAAATGATTCGAAACTATTCATAACAGCGGAATATATAAATATTTTAGTGGCCGTTTGCGTTGTAACCGAATGCAACGGTGACAACGCCGCGCCCGCGCCCGCGCCCGCCCCCGCCCCCGCCCCCGCTCGCGCCTGCACTCGACCTTTCCCCTGCGATTGTGACTGACATACCTCCAGACAAAAATATAAGTGCCGTTTTCATCCAGAGTATGTCTGTCCGCAGTCCTCACTATCGATACCTCAAAATCGGTCAAAGCGGCGTTCTTAAACGAAGCTCTCATTTGAATTGAGGATAAATGTGAACAATATGTTCAATGGGGCCCATCTCGCAGTACTTACATCGTCAAACAATGGCAAAAAGATGACATTTAAAATTATAAGGTAGATAACAATAACAAATTAAGTTTTTGTCAGCCAGCCGAGTGTTCGTTGTACCGACAGAAAAAAAAGGACAGGTAGTGACTAATGTCTCTCGGAAAAAACTCACACTTACTCGACTAATTAAATTTTACATCGAGTAATAAAAAATATTAAAATAACGCGGGTTTCGACGGCAGAAACTACTCGGGTTTCAATTTGTCCTTACAAAGTAATTTTATATAAGGTGGCGCATAAGTTACCACAGAATACAGATGCAGTAAATTTCATCCATCTGCTAGCCGTGCTCGGAGTTGTTATTTTGGTACAAGTCATTATTATTCATGTGTTGTGTACGTCTCTAGGTGCGTCTCGCATTAGGTCGTTTTCGCAGCGCCCTACACATTTGAGCCACATGGTGCAAGATGCCTCTTAATCTCGACCAAAAATTTCTATGTGACGCTTTAGTTTCGTTTTGTGAACGCATCCCGACGAGGGAGACCGACGATCCGAGCTAGAGAGGGACGAGAGTATTGAAAGGAAAGTTTTTCGTGCGTTTTTTGCCCCGAAATCCGTGCGTTCGGAAATTTTATTTTTAATACAAGAAAAGTATTCAAAAGATACGAGAGCAGGTAGACGGTCCGACCGGGGTGTTTGTTTAGTTTTTTTTTATCTCGCAAAGAATCCGAGTTGATTTATAGCCGTGCTCTGTGACGATTTGTGACCCGTAATTTTGTGATGTGAATTTTGTCACTAACAGACGGTAATGATTTATTGTGTCGAGGCGTGGTCTCGTTATGACGGCCCAACGTGTAATTTAGATAATACCATATTATTTTGACACTACCGTACGTATTATAATCAATATCTACCATTAGACGAAGAAGCTCATATAATGACACTTTTAGGGCTGATTTTTCAATCGCCAGATAACTTTTATATGTCCTTTTTTTAGGTAAAAGTTATCTAACGATTGAACAATCACCCCTTAATGTTTTTAAAAGCATGTTTATTCGATTTCAGTATATTACATTTTAGATTGTATAATCGCGAGAGCCCCAGGCATGAACCCAGTCTTGAGTCTAGAAAGTTCTTCTTCGGTTTATAGGTTCCAGTTAACCTTAATTACGATCACTATTTCAACCTTATCAGGCAGGGTTTGTATTTATTCGTTGTACCTATATAAATTTAATGTATTCTTTACACAATAAAAAATTATTTGTCTTGTAAATTTTAACGATGGCAGCCGCTAATTTTACGACTCGAATACTGTTATGCAAATGAATCATCGGTGTGACTCGCTTCACGTGCTTTAGTTCGGGCAAGTTTTTAACTTTATTGGGGCGACACGTGGACCTTGACACATGACGATAGATTGGAGGCATTCGAGATGTGGTGTTAGCGAAGAATGGTGAGACTGAAAAGAAAAGTAATGAAGAAGTTTTGGAATTGGTTAATGAAAAGAGAGAGATATTAAAAACCATCGAGAAGAGAAAAGGAAATATGGACACTTGATACGGGACGACAACTTTATTATAGGAATAATTGAAGGAAATAGAAGGTAGAATAAAACGTGGAAGGCCGAGAAGAACTTTTATGGACCATGTGAAGGAGAAAGTGATGGTCGTATCGAAGCTCTTAAGTTAGAGGAAGAAGAAGGGGCGACACGGCAAACGAGTGTTATACTTAGTGAACCTTCGAACGGAGCGATTAAAAGTCGGACATAAGTCACCGCTGCGGACTACTTAAGCGGTCCCGCGGGCCTCGTGGAGGTGTAAGGTCAGTTTTTCGGGCATTAGCGCTCGGAGGGTTGCGGCGAATTAACTACCGGCGGAGGTGCATAATGACTCACTCAGGGGCTGTCGAGCACAACTAGAACCGAGCTGATTACTGCCATCGTAAACTATTAGTTTAACTCCCAGTCATACAATAAGCAATATCATTACTGTTCATACAAAGTTCGTGTAAGGCTTTTAATGCGCAGCTCGGATTGTACATAGATAATATAGATATAATGTTAGTATAGATAATATCTATGGACGTTTCACACCACGTCAATCCGGCCCCGTGCTAAGTAACCGAAGTACTTGTGATACAGGTACCAGACAACGGAAGTATATTTAATACTTTTATATAATACAGTATACGCATATTTAAGAGCGCTTATATTAAAATTTAAAACTCATATAATACCACTGTGCTACGGAGGTCGTCTACAAATCAATCGAACATGGTGGAGAACGAAACAGAATATAACTCGGCAATTTTAAGCTCAAAAATACACTTTAGCCGATTATTTAGAAACCTATCGTCGGTTATTGTTATAAATAATCCGAGGCAAATGAAATACATAATTTCATAAAATAGTTAAAGGGCCCTGTCGGAGAGATCATGTCTGTAACAAAACGTTTGTATTGTGAAAGGGCATTCATGAATTCAAAATGGCGGATTATGATTTTTTTGGACATATTATACGAGACAGATGTTTGCTTTTTGAGTTAATCTCTCGAAACAGAATTATGAATAAAATGAATACACGCCCGGGGATAATGTTTTTATAATTATATCAAAAGACGCTGAGAATTGTCAATAAAATTTAGATTTAACATTTCACGAGCAGAAAGCAAAAACGTTAGGCAGTAACGACTTAAAACGGAACTTAAGTTTTATAACTTTGCTCTATAAAAAGTTTTTATATGCAATAGCATTAAATTCCTACCTAAGTAAGAAAACGCATGCTCAAATGAACGCACAACTCACATATTTATTCTCGTGAACGCTATGAGTAACACATTCTTTCCGATGTCGAGCTCCGCATTGGCAACAGTAAAATGAATTTGAACTCTTATGTTTCGATTTAAGAGTCGAAACTTGCTCGCTTCGAGCTTTAAAAGATTCTTTAATCTTGACTTTTTTGTAAGGGGCTCCTTGTCTAGAGCTGAACTAGCGATAAATTATGCTTTTGATGAATGTTTCTCAATTCTCGCCACAACGAGCGGTAATCAGCGTACGAGCCCTCGATTCCGGCCACGAAACAAACAAACAAACATATTCATACGCCCCGCCGAAGAGCACTCGCACACGCTCGATTTAAAAATAAACAAGCCAAAGTGTTTTCGACGGAAAAAAAACTTTTAAACAACGCAAAAGATAAACAAATACAACCGTACCGATGTGCCCCAGAATGGGGCATTATGGGGCATAATGGGGCACAAAGGAATAATGGTTTTCGCCAGCCAGAAACGTGTTTGTACAAGAATAAACGCAACCTATGAATGGTTGAACCGCTCGGCACCCTCGGCTCACACTCCCGGGCAGTCCCGGGGTCCCCAGCACTACGAGAAGCCCTACCCAGTACACACTAACATCTTGAAAAACATCTATGAAATACTAAAAACAATATCAACTAAATGAACTTATCTAAGTTTAAAAGTTTGTGACAGTAAATAACACTTTTTTCCAAATTCATATTTGTGGAAATTTTAGATATTTGATAGTCAGTGGTATACAAACTCAAAAATAATAAAAGACCAACCGAGATTTATAAATTTGCATATTACAATTTGAAACAATTACTATTAAAAATGTTATCTTGAACCACATACTGAACCCATGTCGCTGAACCGGATCACCGCTGGCAGGTTTTTTTAATTTGGCCACCCCTCCCAAATCCCGCCGGGCTCAAAATTAAAGTGTAATGGTGCAATGTTTAATAACTTTTCTGCGGGTCCAAATGTGTTTTGGCTTTTGTTAATATAATTTTTAAAGTTAATTCTTTATGGGGGGGACCAAAATCGATGCATAGATTATTTTAACAACGCGCTTAGCCTTTTTAAGTTCTGTGTTGTTATTTTAACTCAATTGTTGCGTTGACTTTTGCTATGGGTGTGTATTTTTCATTCTTTTCACATTCTATTTTCTTCTTTCCTTCTATTTTCTTTTTCATTCTTTTCACATTGTACAGCTCTACAACTCTCTATGGATATAATATGTTTTTATTTTACTGTGCTCACAAGTAGAAAATTATCATTCTTAGAGATTATTTTACTAAATCATAAAGCGACTAAGCATAAAATGGTGAATTATTATTGTAATATAAAATTATGTTTGCTACAAACACGTCTTATCAACTCACTAAACGCCGTCCCTGTTCCACGCTATTGTCACATCTGAAGCTATCCGCGCCCCGGAAAGGGTTGTAATCTTGATTAATCTGCTACAAACGATTTGGCCAGAACCAACGAACGCTCCGCAGCTACGCCTGTCACTCACAGTCTAGATACATGCGGTGGTCTGGTAGACCGAACTACATCAAACAGGTGCATATTTTTTTTCACTGATGATTTTAGTGTTATTTATATTATGAATAAAATAAGTTATTATTGATAACAGACTTTGCGCACGACGGTAATTACTCGCCGTCTATAAAATCTAGCCCTTTAGAACTCGCATATAATAATACGGCCGACAATTTTGTAGGAAATTGTCGTAATTAGTCCGTCTTTTGTCTAGACGTCCCACAGTCCCACCTAATTGCTGCGTTTGATCGCACCAGCCTATGCACGTGATTATACCCCACGTTCACCTTCATCGATCGTCTTTTCATGTGTTCCAAACAGTCACTGGGGGTTTCTGTGTTCAATAAAATTAAAAGAAATTCGACAAGTTAAATCTATAATTTTAAATAGCTTTGCGGTAGCTTTATTGCTAAAATAAACTAAGCATTTAAAGTTTAGGATCATTATTCGCTTGTTTCATAATATTATAATATTTAATTTCCGATACTTACATCATAATGTATTCAAAAGAAATGCGAATATTGATAATAACGGGCTGATGATATCGATTTACATACGTCACCGGATAAACACCGATTAAAATATTCATAAACAAACGTACAGACTTCGTCTAGGGCCCGGCAGCGTAGGTACTGGCGACCCCAGTAGGTAAAAACACCCTCCGCGTCAGCTGCTCCTGACTGGTCGTAGCACACCCCCACGAGCTCCTACACCCTTATTTACCCTTAAAACAAACAGACCCCTGACCCCATTGTCGGCGTACGTAGCTGGGTGTCTACTCGAGCCGGTCGGAGCACGGACTGTCCAAAATAATTAGACCCCCAGCGAGCGCGGTCACCCACGGGGCTACGAGCGCCGAGCGCGCTGCGGGGTCTCAGGCTACACTGGTCGTCGTGCGCCTGTCAAATACATAATAAGTAGGTTTTTTTCATTGCTTTTCATGCTCGTTATAATTGAGATAATATTGAGACTGATAAACAACTTTGCACGACGTCAAACTTGTGTAGTTTATTTAAAAGTTGTTTGTTCCTACTCCACTGCCGAATAGTTAATTCGTTCTGATAAAGTTTAGTCACTTTATTTTACACGTGTCGGGTGGATTATTAGGTATAATTATACCCACCGTGTACATTTTACAGGCATAAAAAGTGCTAAAACGTACAATTAAAAGGCTCGAAATTTATCGCGGTACAGCTTATGTAGTCATTCCGAAATGTCTATAATTAGAAAAATGGTAATTTTACTCGTAAATAGCAGTAAGCACCTAATCTAAATTAAGTGTAGACGTTTTAACACATCATATATTTTCCTGTACAAATAAACAATTTTCACGTTTTGTATCCCATTGCTTATTTCTTTCATTTTCATATTTTATAACTTAAAGCTCTGTCACACCTTCAACTGATGTATAAAGCCTGTAACTGAGCCATCTCTTGTATCGTCGTGGACAACACGTGTAGTGTAGTTTTTAAGTATTTATATGTATCTTAGACTGTAAGGTATTATTTATGGGCGGCCTGAAATAAATGATTTTTTATTTAATTTTAATTTTGAATACCAATATTAATACATACTCGTATATGGTATCCAACTTGCAACAGACATTTGACATCGTCGGTGATACAGAGGACGCACTACCAGGCAGACCTTGCCTGTAAACAGGTCCGAAAATCCCACGATAAATTGTAGGAATATCTGAGCGTCATCAGCGGCCTGCAGCAAAACAGATTCACCGGTAACGGGACCTGGACGTGTCGCGCGGAATGCCGCCTGCCGTCATTACGTATACAGAGTGCTCGACGATGGTCAGAAGACTGGATCTATTTCACCAACGCATGTTAGTGTTAACGGATTGTTAAAATACCATCCCTTCTCGTTCATTGATAGGAATTTCGAGAGGAACAACTTGATATTTAACGAAGGATTAACATTAATATCGCTTGGTGAAACACGCCCTAAATCTGACATTAATTACAGGCTGCCACACAAAGGCTAGGTAGAAAACTACGAGACATCAAAACTGACGTTACATACGTTGATAATAGTAAACCTGGGTGTACATGTGACTTCGGCTTACAAAACCTTCCATTATATATTATAATTATTCTAAGATCATTTCGCTTTGTTATAGGTAAATGTTTTTGTGGACCTTTATATGACGGAACACATCGTCTATTTGAATGAACTCGTTTATGCACATGTAAAATACCATTTGTTTAAAGTCTAATGGCTTCTTGGACATAATAATATGTAGGTTAATAAATTCCACTTTCTATATAAAGGTTTGATAAATATTTTAAAGGATCTAGAAGGACATCAATCAGAGCACCCTGTGTCCCCGCTAGGTGTATTTATGTCATTATTAGCCGGTGCGAATTAATACTCATTTGGCGTCCCTTTTTATCGCCAGTTTTCTGACGCGCCGCAAAAACCGCCATACCGCTGTCCGGCTCGAAGCCGACTTTTTTGGCTACAAACATCCCGCCAAAAATGGTCGAGAGTATGACATATTACGATATTTAAATGCCGTTTATTAATTTAAAATATCTGTTAACATTAAATCAGATGCCGCGCCGGTCGAGTGGGGTAACAATTTTTGAAGAAAATTCTATCTGTTTATACTTTATACTTACATTACTAAGTTTCAGAGCTATGTTAAGTATTGTTAGTCGCATTTAAATCGTTACTAATGAATAGACTATTTTAAAATAGGAATTTAGAACGAGCTATGTCTTAGAAGATTGGAAGCCAAAAAAACCTCACGGCCCAATCGAGCATTGGAGAATTTGGAATCACACATTCTGCCGCACCGCGCCCTAAGCGTTAGTAAAATTTTGAAATTGTGTTACCTAAATTGTGACCTCGTCTATTCGAGTTTAATTAATATCGGTGTAAACGGTCTAAGTGGCACGACGAGTGATGAAAGAGCGTAATGTTCAGTCCATCGGCATATTAATGCCGTTTGGACAAAAAGTCGCGCCAGCAGCGTGTCAGCCGCTAATTGAGTGGCGCACGCTATCGCGGAGCGGGTCCCAACTCCGTCAGCGAATTCTCCATCGCCAGTCGATGACCCCTTAGAACATTCAACAGAGTTAATTTGTGTGTAAATCACTCAACCACCTACGACGATACGATCCATAAAATCCGTGAGTCTCTCCAAACTGCCCGCTCCGCGTGAGTCATTTTTATTAAATAAACATATCTCGATTTTATTGGTTTACTTATGTGACAATCGTTAACGACTCCCGATATAAATATTGTTTATTTTATCGGCGCTATACGAGTTGACTTTGCAAATATCTCGGTTTATGCATCACTCCAGCATTTACACGCTCCGTTTTATCGGAGTATGAATTATCTCTACGAAACAAGTCACGGGGATCGGAGGAATTGTGTTTTTCCTATCGAATACAAGTAATTGAGTCAAGTGTCGGTGTCGGCCCGGGGAGACAAAGTCCACTCGAGGATACAGACTCGACGGTCCATTATAAACGCAGAACACTCCGGTGACAAAAACTATCGCATCTCGACTCCGACCTCGCCCGCGCCGGCAGGGCTGACTACATTTCATTTTTAAAACGCTCGAAGGACCGGCCGGATGGAATGCTACACGATTATGTAATTGAGATTAACTCACGTTACAATGTAGTTAAATAAAAGAGTATCTTAAAAAACTATTACGTATTATAAATACATTTTTGACAAATATTTAAGTAGCGAAATTATCCAATACTTCACTTCTTTTAATTAATCAACATTATATAGTATTTTAAATACTTTATTAGTTTGACTGTGGTCTGTGACTGGTGGCAGCCCTGCGTCACACCCTGCGCCGGCGCAGCTGCGCGCGGATCGTCCGCCATTACGTATTCTGTATCCGCGCCAAAACGCCCAATTGGATCATGGTGACAAAGAGCTTAAATTGCGCGTCCAAATCCCTTAACAATATACAATCACGACAAAACGGGACGAGACAGATGTAAACAAACAGACAACGCAGTATCCTCGTGAGCACGAAAAGGACAACGTAGCAAAAAATATATTATATAACATTGTTATATCTTATCAAAAACCTAAACTAAATCTTGCATTATTCCAGTGACATCAATAAGGCACAAACGAATAAAAAAATATGCCAAAATAACTGGAGCCTAAAACTTTTTATAGTCCTTTTCCAGTGGATCGTTTTCAAAGTCAAACAAAGTTGCAGGTTAGTTTTTATAATTTCCTCTACTTGTAAGGTTTCGTCCGCGACTGGCCAGGACTTAGTTTAATTTAACACGACCGTCGATGGAGATTTATAATATACCTACAGTATAAACATAATTATCAAAATACAAACTTTCACTTTGAATATAAATTATTTTCCTCTGAAACTGGTATTTTTGTAAGCATTTCGAAGACAATTAAATTTGAATATGTGATAATGATATAAGATATTACGATAAGACATTTTGAATCTATTGGCAAACTTGATTCTACTTTAAATGAAGAAAGAACGTGATAAGAATTAATTTATGATAGTAAAACGAAAATTTGAATGCGAAATATTTCTAATTTATTATTTTAATGATCGAGTTCAGAAAGGTCGGGAACATTATCTTAGATAAAGTAGATTTATTACACAAAACAATAAAATAATATAGATACAAAAAAATGTAAGCGGTCAAAATAAAAAAATTAACAAACTTTAAAATTTAAAGATAAGCTAAGCTTACAAAAAATATTTTTATAACATAAATATTGTAATAGACAAATCAAGTAATCGTTGCATTCCATACAGGTGCACGCTTCAGTTCAGACGGGCAAGGTGTGAACTCTGAGCAACGGTGCACGGACATAATTATAATTCTAAATTATAATTAACTGAATAACTAGCCAGCTAGGTAATCGCTTATAGCATGAGCCCATGAGGGTTTACTTTACATACAAGATTGTTGATAACGACGTCTAATTATGGAACTATACTTAATTAGTCATTTTCTATTTGCACATTTAATGTTTGAACTTTTGACATGAATTTTTGAGTAATCATCATCTCTAACGTGTTTACTGTGAGTCTGTGAGACACAAACTTTTATATGTAAGAAGATTTGGAAACGCTTTCGGTAAATTTAACATTCATATTAATTTCTTTATCAATGAACCATACTTAGTTAACATTAATAACATGTGGAACATATTAATTAAGGCGAAGAGGCTCGTAAACAAAAAATCGAAGTGGCAAAACGTATAAAGGAACTGGCTGATGTTTATGGCGCCATTCCACAATCAGAAGATGGACCGGTTGTGACGAATTAGATAACACATACCGTTTAATTAATGCAAACAACTTTAACGCCAGACTGCAGAGATAAAACCGGGCCAAAAGTCAGGACTCCAGCTAAAAGCTTTTGAGAATACGTAACTAAAAGATATAAAAACTTCAGAAGATAGAAAAAACTTTTATAAAAATAACTATTGTAAATAAATATGCAAAAGGTTGCGAACATGAACAAAACATGATAAAAATTATAAAATAATAAATGAGCAGATTTAAATTTTGGAACAACGGTTTACAGCGAAATAAATAATTGATAGATTGGGTAAGATAGATGCGAAGAAAATTGAAATGTATCTTTGTACGTCTCGTTAGGAATTTATATTAGTTTTTAACGTCTACGATTATGAATGGCGGGACGCACGCATCACCGACGAACGACAATTAAAATTCCACGCAATTATTTCTCATTTTACACGGTATTCCATTAAATATGGTACCGCCAATCGAATCAATAATAAGACGGTAGCAGGTTTACATAAATGGTCTCTACCTCCGATTACCACGGTCCGACGTCGTCTATGAATAATAAACGTTAAAATATTTTATAAAGATTAAATTGTTCGATAAAATAATAAAACGTCGACGCGTTACGGCAACGCGGTAGAACAGGAACCGGCCGATGGCAATAAAAAGATCCTACGGTACTGCTCGTCGGCGACCGCCGCGGACGGCTCTCGACAGACGGCGCAGGAGCCTCCCCGTCCACCGTCCGCGTCGAGCGTATATCAATCACTCCACAATCGTACCGCACGCCACTTAAATAAATTTATAACATATTAAGTACTTTGAAAATAAACACTTTACCGTTTATGATTTATTTCGTGCGCCGATGAATTATGGACGTCGCTTATTAAAGCGCAAGAGCGGGAGGTCCGGAGTTTTTATCTCTTTTCGTGGCGATTTGACGCGCCACCGCCGCCGATAAACGTTTTATTGGAGTAATTAAAACCCAAACGATTAGCGTTGGTCCGACGTGCGCGGGCGCTCGGTGGACGTACAGAGCTATCGGCGGCCGGTCACCCGACACCGATCTCGTAACGTACGTAATAACAAGAGCGAAACCGTTCCCGTGCACTATCTGCCGGCCGGCGCGGCGGCGGTGCATCGGGCGACGTAAACAAACGCCGAGAAACGCCACTCAGTTCTATGACACTGACACGTTTATCGGCGCGGCTATCGCGGAGTCGCGAGGTCGCGGCTGTTTACATTATTGTCGTTATAAATACAATTTAATTTCAATCATTATTGCTCATTAAAGTCTTCGGCCGATAGCTCGATAACCGATCACCTCTAAAAAGTGAAACTCGATAGCACCGTACGCACTCGCTTCCGGCGAAATTGATATTTGACGTTTCGATGTCGGCGAAGACAGTTATATTTTACGTCGACGACGACGTGTCAACACTCGGTCGGCCTATTGTGTGAAAAACAAAAATGAAGCTATTGCGGTATAATACGTTTATAAGAAAATGACAGAGCCGGGGATCGGCGGGCGTATGCCAGATTACCCGCACAATGTGGGATTGCCACAAAACGACTCCGTTTAACTTATTTTTTGCCGTCCAAATTATAGGTGCCACTGTTTGTATGGTGATTTGTATTGTTAAGTTATTACTGTGACCGCATAATGAAATATTGGATAAGTATATCATTAGTTTCATTACTACTCAAGTGGAATTATAGTAGGTATCAATGAAACGTTTTGCACAACTTTAGTTTATTTTTCACGGATATATTTCAACAGCATGCTCCCGAGGGTCTTCTGTATGCTGGTTTTGTCTAACTATAATAATTACATTTTATGATTTATAATACACAAGAACCTCAACTGCTACCGCTGACTGCTACTGATTTTATAATATTTTAGTATAACACGAAGATTAAACATCAGTTGTGAGTGCTATGACGTAGATCAGCTGTAAGGTTGATTTTCTCAGTAGATCTCTGTACCTACTGCTAATTGCTATTCTTTAAGAAATTTGACACTCACCGCGGATTCAGCTGTCGAGATACGCAAAACATTCTTAGAGAATAGCACTGCTGTGCTGATTTTTCAAAACGTTATAGTTAAACAAGCGGCAATTAAATAGAATGGTAAATCGCGAATGTTTTTTTATTTCCTACGTAGTTCAATGCTCGTAACTTCAGTCCGTTCGTTTGGCGTAAACAATAAGGAGCACATACTAACCGATAACTGATTTTCCGTCGCTAATTATGTTTTATGGTTATTAAAGCCCGAAGAAATTGCCGCGGTTGATTTACGGAACGCCATTTTGTGCGACATTTTAATATCCGAATGCGTTCGCGCGCTTTTTTTTAATCCCGACGGGTAATGGAGGCAGGTGCGCCGCCAAGTAATTCTGATATTTTCGTGGCTAAATGGGACTTTTGTATACGAATGTTGTAAAATAACAATAAAATATGTATTTTGTTTGAAATATATGACAACATTCATCTGATTCAAGTTATTTAGTTCATTTTTTTAAAGCAATATTTACCTGTTTACTAAACACTGCGATATCTTCGTTAAAGGATTCTGAGGAGCAGACATCTCCGCCCGCTACTCCTGGGTCTCTGGGGGTACATGTCGCCAGCTCACACTTCTCGAAGATCAGCGCCAGGAGGGGGAATAGAGGATGCCTGGGAACACACAACACCAATGTTAAACTACACTCTCAAACGAAAAATAATAATCGGTATAAAATACACTATGACACTTTAACAGCACTATCGTCCAGATCATAGTAAAAATATGTAATGTGTTAAATAATTATATAAAAAAACTCATAAACAGAATTGTACAAATCTAAAATGAAACAAAACTTAAATCATCTGTAGCAGATGAAGAGAGTGATGATGATGACCATAAGACAGTAAGAGATTGATTGTAGATGCCAAATCATAAAGTCCAGTAGTAGATGCAGTAAAGATTGTGGAAGACGTGACGCGGATTGTATCATGCGTGGCGCCACTGCGAGCGGGGAGTGTTCACAGATCATAAAGATGATAGATATTTACTTGATTTGTTATAAAACCTCCTTTATTTACTACTCCCTGATGGCTCAGAACTGATTTATAAAAAAAGAATGATAATGATTAATAATAATATTATAATCGAAGACAAAAAAATACTCAGAAAATTGAGTTCAAACGTTTTAGGATCTCTAGTAACGTATTAGGTAAATTGATTCTAAAGACGGATCTTTAGATTATACTGTTATAGATATATACTGTAATTAATACGTTACAATGTGAAATAAAATGTTTAAGTGACAGTTTAAACTAAATTTTCTCAAAATCATGATTTTGCTTCATATCACCTGCATCCACTTCTTCAATTATTAGCTTACATGATCTTTTGGGTATTAAATTGTTAAAAGCAATTATAAATTTAATTACAATTGTATTTGCTACATCTATTGTAATATTAAAGATAAAAGAAAACTTGGATTTTCAAGATGGTATCCGATTTAATTGCACAAGATCATAATTAAGAGTAACACTATCAATAACGAGGCATGCGATAACAACACGCAATACAATGTATACTGTATCATAATTCATAACGCATGCATGCAAAACATTACAGTCATGTAGTTCTACAATATTCTATTGCCACATAAAATTTCTGTTCAACTTATTGTTAACAAAATATGTAAATTATATTTTAAGTATTTGATGTATAATGCCTTTATATTTGTGATATGATCTTTATATCGTTGACTTATGTATTTTTTCTACTACATAGTACGATTAGTTTTTGGAGACGTCCTTAATCTATTAACTGTATTTTTTCTACTACATAGTACGATTAGTTTTTGGAGACGTCCTTAATATATAAACTTTTTGTTTGAACCCCTGACATTACTCTACCTCTTCGCTAACCAGGTAGTTAGCGTTTAGTACCAGGGCCACAGAATTACAGAGCGATTAACCTTTCCACGTGTGGTCCCATTACCCGCCGTATACTTGTCAGCCCATTTACATTAATATTATAGTTTTTATATATTTGCATTAGCAGATGCAAGCTGTCACATAATGTTATAATAATCGCAATATTTGCCTTTATAATTTTACTTTTTGCCATTCTAAGCTGCAAGTCAGTTGTAAGTATAGATATTTTATTTATTATCATTTACAATGTTTCATTTATATTGCGAATAACAGTCGTAAAAACTATTTAATGCTTATTAAATCGTGTACTTACTAGGCATTAAGACGGCTATGAAGATAACGATCTATATGAAAAGTTTTGTAATTACGCCCTTCCCCCGCTACTCGCTCGCGCGCCCGCCCCCGCTCACAAAGGCGACGAACTTCACAAGAACTCTACAAGTTCGAATCTGATATCTGCCTCACACCTTGTCTAAGACCACAGTTTAAGAATCAAGATCATGTGTCATTCACATGATCAAGGTGTTCCATTCGCTTGTTTTTGTGTACTAATTTTTAAATTCAAAAAGTTGTACCAGGTTTTACTTATTGCTTGGAGCATCGGTCTTAAAAAACTCTGAAATTAATATCAGTCAAAAAAAGTCTCTATTCAAAATATTATTAGATTAAGCACTATATACTTTTGGTAGAGTTTCTTGGTTCGCATTTTATGTGTTGCAATCGTTATCAAAATGTATACTTCTATACTAATATCATAAAAGGGCAATAGTATGGTTTGTTTATTTGTTTACATTGACCAGGCTACGAAGCTGATGAACCGATTTTGATTAAATTTTGCACAGATATAGACCACGGGAAGAGCACATTTTAAGCTATTTACCAAGGAATATTACCTATCTAGTGCAGTGCACTATAAAATAGATATTAGACAATCGGATACGGATTATGAAGTGGCGAGAAATCGCGTTACAATTATAACCGAATTAACTTCAGTTATCGGAGATAACGAACTCGGCTACCGTGCACCGATATGCGATAAAAATCAATAAAATAACGATTATACACATCGATATAAATATGTTGCTAGAAAAACCTTTAAATATTTTATAGTGTTGATATTATACTGTTCAAGTTTATATGTTTGAGTATTATTTTACATCATACTATTACAGCGATTACTAGTTGGTCGTTATCGGTTGATTTCACACCATATTATAGTAGATTCGCTTTTGAAAGTAAGTAAAATCATTCGTTAATTAACTTACTGTAAAAAAGATTTGCTCATTGGTCAATTCAACACGTTTTTGACATTTCACTAACTTCTTAATGGACTTTTAAATTGTACAATATTTTCCATTATTTGGATCGTAAATAGACAGTGGACAGTTGCGCTTGAACGATTGCACCGTTTACTGTCGGTCACATTTCTGTACATGTTTCTGACACATAACTACGAATGCCATAATACCAATCAGAGCGCAGTCGTGTCGGTTAGAGACTAGTCTGGTGAGTCGTAGGGCTGCCATCCGTCCGGGTTTCCCCGGATTTGTCCTAGTTTGGAGGCCGTCCGGGGATCGTCCGGGCGGGGTTTAAGTTGTTGTCCGGGTAAAACCCGGACGGACGAGCAGTCCCGTGCCCCCAGATTTTAAACAAGATGTAAGTTAATAAAAAAAGTATTGAAATGTCCGAGGTGAAAGCTCCAAAATCCAGGGAAATTACGCTTCGGGTACTGGGTGGCAGGTTTTAGATATGGCAGCCCTCGGTGAGTGCGGCGAGTGGACGTAACGCGAGTTCCGCCTCGCTGGAGTCCGCGGCCCGCGCCTCACTGGAATTCTCTATCAATCAGCCGGCTATGAATAGAAAAATATAAACGCCGTAAAAACTGCGCCGCGCAAGAAAGTGTTGAGCTAATTATTTCTTTGAAATCTCGAGCATTGTCGGATTCCGGAGCGAACTGTTCGCTTGTAGAGTTGATTGATTGCTTTTGTAAAATATCTCACTTGTCGTAATGAGATGTCCTCTATTGATGCTTCAGCGATAAGCTTATTATGCAGGTATTTTAATTAGCAACCAAATTATACCTGGTCAGTGCTGCCAATATGATTTCCGAAAAAAGTACGACTGGCTGAAAAGGTACGGATTTTAACTCAAAAGTACGGTTTTGCCAAAATATTAAAATTCTATAGTCTGCCTAGAGTAACCCTAATAGTATGTATTAAAACATGAATTACTAGTATAATTTATAAGGTACGGTGCACACTGAGGTACAGTTGTGGTATGGTGGCGTGACAAAATGTACGGAAAACTGTACTTTTTAGTACGTTCTGGCAACACTGCCTGGGATAGCACCACTCACCAGACACAATTTGGTTGCTTGAATGTTTTATCTAGATTTAATTTGATGTGAGCGCCGCCGAATGTGGAGATAGCGTAATAGATTAGACTGTAGTTGTGTCGCTTATGACGATCGCAGATAACATTTGTTGTGACTTTATTATTTCTGATAGCTCACTATTTGACATTATTATGAAAAATGATCGTCCACGAAAATGTAGCAGAGTACAAAAATACATTTGCATATTAAATGTTCACTTTTATTGCTCGGTCATTTATCAATAGAAAAAATAAACGTTCGTGTAAAAAGCGTCTGTAGGTCTCCAAGGTAACCTTGAACCTGCAGACTTCCATACGCATTTATTATTATTAACACTGGCTGTGCCCGCGACTTCGTTCGCGTGGTTTTTGAGTGACCGTTTATGCAGCGCACGCAACGAAAGCCCCCAAATGTGAATTTCCCCGTTTTTGCAACATTTCTCACTGATGCTTCGTTTCTATTGGTCACAGCGTAATGTTATATAGCCTAAAGCCTTACTCTATAAAATGTCTATGCAACAAAAAAAGAATTTTTCAAATCGGACCAGTAGTTCCTGAGATTAGCGCGTTTACGCAAACAAACAAAGTCTTCCGCTTTATAATATTAGTATGGATTATGGCAAGTTAATATCGAAGTAGGCCATGTATTACCATCAACCATGTGCCGTATATTATACAATTTACACTATTTCCCTCTACTGAAAATATTTACACAACTAAGCTATTCCATGCTTCTGTTTTAGAGAGAGAAAGACGAGGGCACCGAAAAACTAATCAATGGCTTAAATATTTTAGAGAGTAGTTATCTCTTTCCTATCTCTAGGCGTCTACAAATAAAGCTCATCACTAGGGTCCGGCAAGTCAATTGATGAGCACTAATACTCTTACGTCACCGGTGACAACTGCTATAGTGCATTCCGTGAAAAAGTACCCTAGGCAGGAGGAACGTTCAATGAACCTATCCTAATAAGATCCATAAAGCTTCACTATATATCTACATATAAGTTCCACTAATTGCCAACACTTCTTTCACGAAATGGACTACTATCTTCCACTGGCTCCACATCTACGCATGCATCATCCAGAGCATAAAATGTCACACTTTACCCCCAGACTCACCCATAGATCGCGTCCTTGTCGCGCTTGTGCACCAGCGGCTCGCCGGGCAGCGCGTGCGCCGGCGCCGCGGGCGGGGGGTAGTGCACGGGCGGCAGGTGGGGGTGCGACAGTCGGTGCTCGTGGTACATGGCGCCGCCCTCCATGTAGCCCCCGCCGTGGAGGCTCTCGTCGTACTGTAAATGGAAACCAAGATGTAAGAAAAGGATAATACAAAAAAAAAACAAAAATACTCGATCGCTTCATCCATCATGCAAAAATTCCCGCTCACTTCACTCGTTCTTGCAAAAAATCTTGCTCACTTCACTTGTTCTTGCAAAAAATGTCCGCTCACTTCACTCGTTCTTGCATAAATTCTCGCTCACTTCACTCGTTCTTGCAAAAATTTCCGCTCGCTCGCACACCGTTCAAACTCACTCAATCAGGCACACTCGACTATAACATTCGTTCGTCTTACTTGCTCTTTGAATGAAAATATAGTCGATCTCCTATCAAAGTAAAAGAATACGTAACAACATTCTGTCCTGTCTTTTTCTGATGACGTAGTAAGTAGTAACCGTCAAACCTTAACTCGTCTGTAATTTTTTCTGCATATTGCAGTGCACGCAAACATACATAATATACACACTAACAAACTTTAGCCTTTAAGTTATTAGTATGATATAAAACTTTACTTCTCTATATTAAGATGTTCTTATCCATGAAGGAAAGTTAATAATCCGATGTCCTAACTAAAAATAATCGACATGAAGTTGTCAGAGTAACGTAAATTTAACATAAATTGTTGAAGAAAACACAAAGTAAACCTCTACACTGCGGCATATCGCGTCGAAAGCTACGTCCGAGTTACGCCGAGGTATATAAAATAACTAATTTCGTTATCGTGCCAGCGATCTAACCAATCTTCGTAGCTATTTTTTAACTCGACCACGTAACAAAAAGCAGTTAACTCGTGCATAATTAAATCCAGCCGAATGTATCGAGCAGAAACGCCGAGTTTACTTTATACTAAATTGTACTATTGCTGCTTTATCTAGCGTGAAAACGTGAGGTCAACGCATAATCGACTTATAAAAACCATAAATAAGCAACTGAGCCGTCGATGTATTATCGAAGACTCACAAACGATGTTTCTGTACACCTCTAATAATAAGTTAAGTGAGTAACATTTTTCGCAAATTTAGCACCTTATACCTAAAAATTTACCCACGGGAGACAGTTTTTGACTAGACATACCCCATGTTCATTGTACACACTAACACTACAAAATGATATTTTATCAGTCACAATATAAATGTAGTGCTAGGATCTAAGTCCATAAGTTGTAATTTGGGTCTCGTCTTTGGCAAATCAGAGTTGACATAAATGTGACAGTCAATAAATATTGAAATCTTATCAGTTGATTTGTCCGAATACATGACCGATTATATTTGACACAGTAATCGCATTTTAACAATCCCTATCGTTATGTTTGACTTCATATAAATTGAACATTATTCGACAAGTTCAGTCAACTTTGTGAAAATGACATTTGTCCGGTAAGTAAGTATTTACATAGGTAAATACAGTATGCCAAACGCTCTACTTTCCCACAGGATAGTAACATAATATTCTTAATCCAGAGTCTAAACTACCATCATACCATGAAAATCCGTTCAGTAGCTTTGCGTGAATGATTCTCGAACGTACTCATAAACTTTTCAATGTATTGGAACTTTATAAATAATATTTCAATGTAGTGGAACTTTATAAATAATATTTCAATGTAGTGGAACTTTATAAATAATCTTTCAATGTAGGGGAACTTCAAAGAAAAATGTTTTACTAAGCAGCAATTTTTTAAGTCATTAACTTCGCCTTCCATTACAAGTTATGAAGTATCACGGTGTAAGTGAACGATAATATCCGAACAAAAAGGCTGCATCAGACGATCTTAAGTATTTAATGCACAATTAAAAGCCTATGTGTTAGGCTAAAACTGATGACGTCATCGCCGATCTTTATCCGACACTTGTGACCGGCAATTATGGTCAGCATTAGGCTTCGAGATGTTCGACAGGTGAGTAGGTGATTCTAGTTTTTATTGTATAAGTAATTAAGATTTTTGTCTACAACAGCAATATTAAAAAAAAAGCTGTATGGCTAAAAAAAAGTTTAAAGTAGAATAAAAATACGAAAGTATTGATTGATTTTAGTACACAATTGTTTATATATATTTTTGAAACTTTATTGTATATTTAATAACATTTGGTTTGGTTTGTAAGATGAAAACTTTTTATTTTGTTATCATCATATTTATTATCATCCACATTTTCACATTCATATTCATTGTCGCAAACGCATGTTGTACTTTACCTATAATTTTGTCTATAATCCCTTTTATGTTTTTATTTTTTTTTAATGTGCCAAATGTAAGTTCTGTTGATGATTCAGTCAATAAATAAATAAACATCAAATTCATTAATATACAAGTTTCCGACTAAGTCATCATCATCAGGTATATTTTCTGCAAATAATGTGTATTATATATACTGTGTATTGTTTAAATGTTATTGATTTTGATTTTGTTAAAACCAGCTAGCATTAAAAAACCACTTTGTGTAAATTCCAATCCAGTATTGTTACCTGGTATATCAACCGCAATGTGATGATGATTATGAGAATCATGCAATAAAACTATTCAGTTGAACACAAACTTCAGCACAATATTTTATTTTATTTTATTTATTGCTGCGTGAAGGTGAAAGAACATAATATTTTATTTCTAATAATATTTAAAATTATACACTCCGCACATTTAGAATAATTGCCGTTAGAATATAATTTACTATACCTAGTGCCCACACATACCTCAAGAACTTATTAAGTTAGATTACACTTATCTACATTTAATATTGTACAAATAATGAATCTTAATAAAATATGCTGTAATAACAAGAGCTAATTTGAAATAGTAACGGTTACTTTTGTGTTCCATTGTTAAAACTTTTTATAAGTTTAATGTTCTGTAAGTTTATGAGTTTTAAGGAGCAAAAAATGGTATAATATAAATAATTTTATTTTATTTTGAGATAGCTCCAAAATATTATAGGAACAAAAACCGGCCAAGTGCGAGTTGGACTAGTACAAGGATTCCGTTCCATTATCTATACAACTATGATATATCGACCATTAGTAATCGAGCAAAACACGGCAAATAATATAATTTATATTTAAATAAAATAATTTATGTATATTAAATTACTAAGTATTCGTTGAATATTTCAAGCGTCTACCTGTTGCCGTTACAAAGAGCTAAAAATGGCAAATTGTATGGGAGCCATCTAAATGTTTATTTTATTATGTGTTTAGTATTAATAATTGTATAGCCAAATCAGAAATCTGTGTATCTCACGTTCATGAGGTATCTAAGGCCGTTTTACCTTTGGAACTCTAAAAACTATGCAGTATACAATAAAATATAATTTATTAAATCCGTATCATACATGTTTTAGGAGGCTCTCATACAACAAACGTGGATTTAAGGAGTTTTGTAGAGCACCCTTTGGCCAGTATTTTTGTCTATAAAAATACTACTTAAATGCTTTTACTAAACATAAAAAGAGACAAAAAATTAACGTCTCTTCCCCTATCGTAAACGAAATCATAATGCATAAATATTCATATTATTTTAAACAAACATTAATAGTAGTATAATTATAAGCCAGCTGGGCGCATCTTGTAACTTAATTACTCACAATACAACGTTCTATTAAAATGTATTCCTTTTGAAATTACCCGTTCTTATGATATGCATTGAGTTTTATAATTGCAATGTATAATGAAGCTATTTAAACTATAATATAATTGCTATTCGCTAACGTTAAGCAAATAAAAGTGAATAGTAACCTTAGTTGTCGTTTGTCACACGACAAATCAACGACAAATCGACCATTGTGATACAGTGGCTAGTTCTATGTTTCGGGATGTACGTTAAATGTATTGTAAACAATAGTTAATATAGGTATATATATTTAAATCTCAAATATGTGTATAGTATACAAGTAATAAAAATATATTCGTTGTACATGTTTTTCGGCTACTCAGCCTTACTCTCCAATCTAATTCGATTTTGATTCTGATACGATCGTGCGCGTACTTCCCAATAAATTGACGTTTGTTTTGATTTTCAGTCGATTGATATGATCGAGAGTACAAAAAGTAACAATCTAACGATTTTCTTTATCCTGGTTAGTCCACAAAGCAATCCACCAAATAAAAAACCAAAAGCCGTTGAGATCGAACTGATTCGATTCTCGATTGTATTGGACGTGTCATGTTCCACTTATTATTTAATTCTTGCTGGTTTTTCTGCAGTTGCGGTCTTTAATAATATTATACTAAAATAGTAAACTAAAAACTTGACAATTTAACACTACTTCTTTAAAGTTTGTCTATTGTACAATATATCAGTATGTCTATGCTTGTGTAGACAAAGCGCATTTCTACGCGTGCAGCGACAATAATTGAACAAGACAAGCCCACGTCGTAGGCCAATATTTTAAGATCAGGCAGTCATAAATTATCATCATAATCATGTATGTGACGCTTTAATCAATATTATTTGTCGATATATCAGTGTATTAACATGAAATATAAATTATTTACTAATTATTATTGCTCCATATCTGTGCGTTTCTTCATAATGTATTTCGAATATATTTTGATAATGAACATCTATTTGACGTTTATTACTTATTAATATTTATATGTTTTTAATTATTGTCGTGTTAAGATTACTGGTGGAGCGGTTTTGAGAGGTTTTCGAGTGCAGAGTCAAACTCAAAATACAATTTTGATTACTTCATTTATATGTTAAGTGACACCCACATTGTTATATATAACAATGTTTATACACCACACCACTTTTAAGGCCATATTTATACTGCAAACAGAAACATGCCACATCTAAGAAATTGGCCTTCAGATATTCTAAACTCTATTTTCATACATTTTATGTAGATTTATTTACCTATTGATTAATCCGTCTACTAAACTACTAGGGAATACCTAGTCCGATTCAAAGTGATGTTAATGTTAATAAAGCTCAAAATAGCCAGCTGTAACGCTTCGGAAGTCAAATGTCACCGCGGAGTAAAGAATTAAACAGGCCAAGTGCGAGTCAGACAAGAGCAAGGACCATACCAAAGTAGCAAAAAATCACAATTGTTGTATGGGAGCAACCCCCCTTGAATATATATTTTTTGTTGGTATTTGTTGTTATAGCGGCTATAGAAATACATCATCTGTGAACATTTAAACGGTCAAGCCATCACCGTTCTTGAGATATAGCCTCTGACAGAAGTACGGACAGACGGACAACGAAGTCTCAGCAATGGTCCCGTTTTTACCCTATGGGTAGGCACTAGGCACGGAACCCTGACAACATTGTACATAACTTTTTTTAATTTAAATTATATTTAATTGTAATGGAGTAAACTTTAACTGACAACTATAAAAATAATGTCATGCACGGTGCTCGCCAATAAACATACATTTAATAATGGTGCGAGCGAGAGGCACCGCTGTGACATATCGCCTCTTTCT
This sequence comes from Celastrina argiolus, assembly GCA_905187575.2. Lineage (NCBI taxonomy): Eukaryota > Metazoa > Arthropoda > Insecta > Lepidoptera > Lycaenidae > Celastrina > Celastrina argiolus. The sequence continues at coordinate 23,080,764 of LR994580.1, read as the reverse complement.
TGGCCGCGGCTCTATATAAATCTTAAACTTGAAGATTTTGGCTTCCCTAACGATATAAGACGTTGTGCCATCCATTACATTTATAATCTTTTTCACAGTTAATATAAAATCTTGTTAAAGGAGGCTTTCCTCAGATTTTGTTAAGAATAAGTATAAAGTACTAGCTGATCCGTGCCCACTTCGTTAAGCAACAAACCGTTTAAACCTTCCCTGGACTGTTACGAATATTTCAAAGGCTAAAATTAGCCGAATCGGTTCAGCCGTTCTCGAGTTTTAGCGAGACTAACGAACAGCGCTTCATTTTTATATATAAGAAGAAGAAGAAGAAGAAAAGAGAGAAGTTGAACGTTGCGAATATCGGTATCAGACCCGTATTCCATTGAAACCAGTAAGTATTTTAAACATACTGTTTTAATGGAATACGAAAGAACAAACACATACATAGACTCCTAAACCTTTTTAATTCTTAGAGCGTTTAACCAAGCAATGTTAAAGTTAATCCTACGTTAAATATCATGTTCTTCCTCTCGTAATTCCTATCAATGAATGAGAAGGCATGGTATTTTAAGCCGTTAACACTAAGATGCGTTGGTGAAATCGGGACTTAGTCGGGTAAAAACCCGTGCCCCCGGACCTAGTACCATCATCACTATCATCAACCCGTGCCCCCGGACCTAGTACCATCATCACTATCATCAACCCGTGCCCCCGGACCTAGTACCATCATCACTATCATTCTCAAACCGAGACCTAGCACATGGGTTATTAAAACACACAATGGTACTGCTGTATCACCGCTAATGTCCCCCCGCCCCCACCGCGCGGGGGGGTCGCCATCAAACACCATGACTGGCCGTTCCGGGCGATCGATACCAGCACACCTGTTATACTTTAATGGCGAATACTTGACAGCTTTGTGCTCATAATTTTGTATTCACTGTGAAGATAGTGCTGGAGTAGGCTAAGGTATTAAAAGTAACATGGTGAGGCCATGGAACTAAAGGTAGACATCAGGTGGTGGCCTTATTAAAAATACATAGGCCATTGTAACGACAGTTAAGTAAACTAATTATACATATTATACTGTCCTAGTGTGTGCTAAAAATGAGCACTGTCGTAACCCGGGAACGATTGACCGATACGACTGATGGGAGATCAGGCACAGATCAACTTGTTTAATTGCTTCTCAGACAATAAGGTGATCAGTCTACAATCTACATTGACCAGACATGAAAGGAACATTTTTTTGTTGTTCGCATGCGGGAATCGAACCCACTACAGAGGCGTATAATAATTCTTACATAGTAACTCGTATCTCGACATGTAACTTCATGCAAACAGAACTCTACATTTTTCCGTGATTTAATATTGTACACAATCTCTACAATGTTACTATTTTATTAATCTACCCTTTTATGAAGTAATAAGGTACAAATATATGTTAACCTGTAACAGGCGCGCGACGGTAAGTGTCGTATTAGCGAGTTATGGGCGATATAAATGTAACAATAGTTTAATGCGCCTTATCGCGGTTTACTACTAGCGGGTCACCAGATCTCAGTGTCCCGTGTAACCTGATTCCTGTTACATTTCCTGGACGATATTCATCATCGTCAGTTTAATTCTATGTACCTATGCGTTGTCTTTTATTGGTAGCAGATAGTGTGAATTGTGTTTGTGCGCCGTCGTGAGATCGCAAACTTACAAGGGGGCCACGGAAGACCAGGCGCCATGGCTCGCCGTCGAAGCCTGAGTGGCTTCCCTTTAAACGCATGGCGTGGGCATTGCATAGCCTTGTATGTGTTGTACAACTTTAACTTTCTGTTTGTTTCTTTTTTTTTAATATGTATTGTCATATGTTTGAGTTAGTGTTTTATTTAACCTTTGGCTGTGTTATGTCCCTTTATGAGTTTCATAAAGATATTTTTATTTATTTATTTGCGCTTTAAATGTTAGGTAATCCTCGAAATCTTGATACTCTTTGGAATATCCTAACTATAATATCTCCAGGGATTCTTCAGACAACTATTCGTCTAATATTGCGTTTATTTTGTATGACACTAGATACACCTTTCCACAAAGAAGGTATTCTAGCTACAAACTCAATTTTAATTTGTGACTTTATCAGGCTTCTGCTTTGCTCTTCAACTTTTTTATTTATTTATCTATGTAGTAAACTATCATTAGAGGCATATTAATCGCATTTATTGATAATATTATTTATATTGCAGTAAAAATAACATTTAAAAACCGTTATGTGAGACTGGTTACATAGCCGACGGCAATGTTACAATTACACAATATCCGGGACTAGAGTGTAATTACTATAATGGTCGTTACACACATTATTTACTATTGAAGGGTTAACTCAGTTTTGTTCGAAATTATCGTATAAACTTAATTAGACAGTTTTCACTCATGTAGAGCTATAGTAGTAAAATAGAGACAATAATATGATAAGTTGTGGATTGATAAGCAATATTTTGTTATTATAGGCGCAAATCTGTAAATAAAGTACACCACTTTTTACAAATACGACGTAAGAAGTCATTATTATCTTCAACATTACCTGGCACACTGCAAAATGCAATTTCACATCTTTAAATCAGACTTGAATGTTTTAATACCACAAATAAATGCGCGCGTTATCTACAATATTCCGAGTGGAATATTTCTGTACAATTCCGTGGGTTCGAGTAATTAAAAACTGTAAATTGAATTATTTTCAATTAGGCGGTGGTCGGTGTTCGTCACGTCATTAATTTGTAGGTATTCGACATCGCGCCGCGGCCATTTTGAGAGCCAAACGTCGACTCTATGTCTTGCCGCGTAGCAGGGTGTTGTCGCCGCGTAAAAATAATTTCCCATAAATTTTCAGGTCAATGCCGGCGCACATGCCGGCGCGAATAAGGGTTATTAAAATTCTAATAAACAACTACTCAGATTTAACAACTGCGCTGCGAATATTTGTTTGAAAAAAGAATAATTAGCATTGCTCGGATGCGGCCGTCCATAGACAAGCGCGATCCGTCAGATCGCATAGACCGGAGGAGGCGTTAAGCTGTCCTGTCCCATAAATACGAAGCCCGTCATTAAATATTTTGGAAATGTGTAATGACTACCTCTTGACGTCCGAGCCGGTTTCGAAATTAAATAATACGTTTTAAAAATGGAATCGCTTCGACCCGCCTTTTTTACTCCGAGATAACTTCAGGCCGTTCGGCTCGCCGTAACGAAAAAATAAAAACGGTACGTAATAATTTTTTTAAATGACATTCCTGCGGTTTTTTCTCGCTGGGAATCTTCGCCGGGTAATAAGTCGGCTCGGATCGGTTTTTGCGATCCGTATGGCGTTCGGATTTGTTTCTTTCGGATAGGTACACACAGCACGATTAAAATTTGAGGGTCGATTAGCCGGTGTCGCCTGCGCGTACGTCACGCCGGCCGGCCGGGGCCCGCTGCGATAATTAAAGCCGAGGATTAATAGCTTGAGTTATTTAAATTAGGAACCTTTGGTTGTTTTTTTGCGGCTTCGAGATTAGCGAAGGTTTCTTGGAAGTAAACAATATTTTGTGGTGATGATTAAATACGACTGGTCGTGTGTTGCGGTTAACCTTCGGAGCTGAATAGGAGCAGTTCTGTCGTGACGAGGCCCAGTGCTATGTAAAAAGCGGGGCGAGGCGTCAGGCGCAGACGGCCGGCCGGGAAGACGGAGCCGTCGCTCGCCGGCGCGGGGTGGGACGTGACGAGCGCCACCCTTGGCCGTCCGTCTCCCTCTAGCGCACTAGTCCCGGGTATCGCCGTTCCTCTCCGTGTCATCTGGCGGAGCGCTCGAACGTCTGGGGCGACCAGAAGCGATTCGTAACAGTGAATAATGTATTTCAATAGTTTACAATACTTGTAATGATGTGGACCGGTATATTTACGACGGGGGCTGCCCTAGACCGTGGCACGAAAACGCGAGGAATCGGAGGTGTTTTTATGAATTGTTTAGATGAATAGCGGTAAACCGGGCGTCGTTGGACCGTTCGTCCGTATCGGGTTTTACAGCGCCACTCGACCCGGGAGTAGTCCGATCGTAAAACTTAGAGAAACCTCTCCTATAGTAGGTACCCACTACGGGCGCGCACGCAGGCGACGGGCGCGCGGTGACGCCGCGGCGCGCTCATAAATCCCGCTCCATTCATGACGCTGGCAGCGACAGTGCGTTTGTTTCTCGGCCATAAATACTAATAAAACGACCTCGTTACGGGGACACATCGAAAATCAGGCACACGACTTCTTAACGACACCTATTAGGGATCTTCTGTCTGGTCGGCCTAATTGAAAAATTGTATCCAGAGCGTTGCGAGAGTCGGATCCGAGTCCCGCGGCGGATGCGGGCCCAGACGTCCATTATCCCATTTGCCCATCCGCATGGGGCAGCCACACCACGGCGCGACACGTGTCGATGGACTGTCGCGTCCCGCGGCATTAATTGCTGCACTCTCGTTCTAAATCCGAATCCGGAGGGCTCGGCGAGGCCGGCCGCGATGCGCGGAACGCTCCGATATTCATTCCGTAAGCTAGAGTGTTTTTCTTTAAATATAAATAGGCGGCGGCTCGCGGCGAGCGTTTTAAGGCCGCGGTTGAGAGTTTTAGCCACGAATTACAATGGAGCTATCGAAAATAAACATCGCGCGATCAGCTGATAGCCGCGAGCGACCCGGTGTCACGGAAATTAGCGTCGAATTGATTTTTAGAGACGTTAACCCCGCGCGATAGCGGGTTCATCATCACCGGCGGGTCAACAGCTGCCCCGCGATAGTCGCTATCGGCGTCTCGGCCGCGGTCAGGTCTACGTAAATATACGCTCGTTAAGATAACGATTTCCTCTCGACGCCGGCGACGTCTCGCTTTTGTTTAACATAAAATGATACTTTACTCGACACCCAATAGACTTATCTCCTAGATTAGTCGCGTTCGGATGCGCGTGATATATTTTTGTGCCCGCGCGAGGACCTCGTCATAACTCTCGCCCACGCCGCGGCTCGTTACCGCTATTGTGCCTGGGATCGCGGGATTGGCCACACCGCCGTGATTGAGTATTTGTGTATAGCTTGACCCGCGCCTTTCTAAACGTAGCTCTGATAAGGTCAATTCGGTTGTCCAGAACCCAACACGCCTTTGTCCGAGAAATTCCGAATAGAGCGAGTGTTTTTTGTCATTAGGACGTATCTGGTAATTATTGTGAACGCTGTGCAGATGTTTGGGTTTATCGTGTCGCCCGGTGCGGCGCGGCGGCGGGACTCGTTCTTGCCAATAATTTGGTCATCGCCCCGGCCCCAAGAGCGCGGCGACCAAATGTATGATTCAGGAGATCCCACATAATATTATCCCTATATAAACCGACGTAGTTCAAGCGACTACAGCGGTTTACTTCTTCTTTGAGCACTGAATAATTTAATAGAGTCCGCTCTACGTTTTAAAGAATATACGATAAAGCTAAGAACTTCTATTACCTAGTACCTACGAGCACCTATATTGGCTATAAGTGTTACCTAATCTATGTTTACTACAGCGAAAAACAAACTCAATATTTTCTTTATTTGTCTATCACCAGCGCCGTAGCGAATGCAGCTAAACGGCGTTCAGATTAAAATTTCAAACCTCGTTACCGAAAACGTGACGTTTGTAAATGTCGGACTGTGCCGCGCGGACCGCGGTCAGCGGAGCGGCAGTCCTGCGCCCTACAGCCTCCAGCCTCCGTTTCCGCTGAGTCACGCCGCCTACATTAATATTCTTTAACGCGCACTGACGGCGCATTACGGGATTATAATATTTCGAGCATCGGGGATTTGTCGATCGACGATAGCGGCAACACTGTCAGTACCGCTACGTACGGCGCTACAGCTCCAAGACCACGGCAATTACACGGCCGCGCAGGAAGCCGACGGCGGCGCCGGAATACCAATGGCGCGGGCCCATCAGGTATTCATAGGTAACCCCCGAAATAGTTGCGAAGCGCCGCTCGCACAGTGAACCCTCAAATTAGTGGCCGCGCGAATTAGCGCTGAATCCAAAGTGCGCAATTACAGCGACTACAGAGCCGATCCGAAAATGAACAGCGATATTCAAATTGAAAAGGTACGCGGCGAGAATAAAACAATAAGTTCCGCCGTCGCACGGAACTCTGCCCCCTACGGACTCGAGACAGAGGCGAGATCCGCCCGAGACGATTTTTATATGTTGGCCGCACATATCTGCCGCGGATCCTGCCCTCGGCGGCGACGCATCTAGAGCGACGCCGGCCGGCGAGAAACCAAATTCGAAAACGGAATGGAACATCGCAATTTAAATAACAAATTAGCGGGCGCGTCCGCGGCGCGTCCGCGGCGCGTCGGTCGTCGGACTGATTCGAATCGATTTTATTTCAGGATTATGCTAAACCCCGCCCTGGCAACACTTGATCTGGAATGTATTAAACGTAGGAAACATCACCGCACCATTTACATATTATCTTCCTGCGCCGTTCTTTTAGAATATCGAAGTATAAAACGCATATAATTCACACGTGAGATTTCGCTCGCAGATGCTTTTACGGCTATGAATTTAGAATAATGTTGAGACGCCATTACGATTTCCTGTGTGATTTTTATTTGCGAATCTTAGGTGCAACTCGCCAAACACTATTAGCTTTGTAACAATTTACTTATTGGGTTTCTTCCACAAAGTATTATCTATAATTGAGTTTTGTGTCAGTAAAGTGAAGCTCATCCGAAATACGAGCTTGAGAAATATATACTATTAATCACGTTATCACATTAAAAAGCGACGCGGACCGGTCCGACCGTCGGCCGTCCGCCGGGCGATGCCCGTCGCTTCTTTATTATTTAAATCTATTTCTCCGTACTGTTATATAATACATCAAATGTTAATTTATATGGTCGCAGCCGATGACCGCCGCGTTGTTTATCTCCGACGAAATGGGCTTTTTAAAATAGAAGTGATACAGCGGCCATTACCTTCAAAAAAACATTAGGTGTGTTTAACGATTACATTTTATGTTCGAATGCAACGAAGTGCTGTGTCCCTAATAATTAATTGTAATTTAAAATAATGGCCCAAATTATAAGAGAACAATTGGTACCTCTTCGATCTTAGAACGTTGTTACTTGTTACCAATACCAACATACCTATCTACATTCTGTACAGTGCGTAGGTATCTAAAATGAAAAACTCTTACATTTATTTCCTGGTAGGCTGTATCAGTTTTATAGCATTATTATTACTCTACTCTATTCTTTTGTAACACTATATTATTTTGACAAACGGTTAACTTTAACAAGCAGTCACCTGAAAATGTAGCGTAAATATTATTTTTATGTCCCGATAATTAGGCAAAGTTTTACGAGTGGCAACACCGACGGCCGTATTGGCGACGTTAGAGCCGTAATGGCGTACAATCAGATGATCGTAACAAATTTTATTTGCGCACCGAACACTTTTACGAGCATCTTTGATTTTTTTATGAGGTAATTCAAGTATTTATGTAATAAATACACTGTCACGCCGCAGGCTGTTAGATTGTTTGCACATCATTCCCGTTAACAATTTTAAAATTCGAACTCTAACTTTTTTGCACCAAAACCTACGCAGCAGAGGGCAATAGGCATACATCTTTCATTTTTCGCTACTATATCGTAGATTTCCTTCATCCACAGTTATACTGGACTTTGTAAGTGTCTACTTACATATTTTTCAGGAACATACTGGGTCAATTACTAGTATGTATATTAACGGCTTATCGTGAGCACGGGATAATGACCGAATATTTTCATTGTGTTTGTAATTACTGTTTTATCGACGCACTACTCTACGGCACTCTAATTGCGATGATACGACGATAAAAAAATCGTGTTATCGCCGTGACCACACTTCAGGGATTCGGCGGACAGATAACGTTTATGACCACACGGCCGCGAGTCCCGGTCAAATACAATTTACTAGCAATTTCGGTTTACGGCACACTAAAACACCGATATTAATTCCCGTGACCATAATTTGTGATATATTTGTCGTTTATAAAAATACTTTATCTTGATCGTAATCAGGTTAACATTGGACTACATTTAATATATCTTTCTACCTATCTTTCACACGAATTCAAAGTGTCGGAATACATTTTGCGTTCTCAAATATCATACTATAACAAAATGTCGTATCTAATAATTAGGTTAATAATGCATATTTTCTACAAGTACCGAACTAATAATAGATTCTGCTTATTATTAAATTATCAAAGATCATTTACCCGTAAATAGCACTCGTACAACGGTAATCTGAATTGAATAACAACTCGATTTAATCAATACTCATTAAATATAAATATATATTTGTATTGTAGATAATATGGGTCAACAACAACAACAAAATATTTCCCAAAACACTCACGACGTCGCGTAGTAACGCATATATACATATATTATCAAATGTTATAATTTATTATCAAAAGATATAGGTAATTGCCGGAAGGAAAGGTGTTGGTTTTAGTTTATTTATAAGTTACAACTAAATGCAAACGACGTTTCGCTGCACTTTGTATGTAACATTATAAACATTAAATATTAATCACCTAATATGAGTTTTATAACAGTCAGATAAAAAAAAATAATATGTTTATAATTTTAGCCTTTTCAACAGAACATATTTTTGTTGAAAAGGTGTAAATTTTTTTCTAATTTTCTGATGGTCTCCGCGACATTCCAGTTTTGTAGATAGTAAAAAATAAAAACTGATTTCTATCACTATAATTGTCATTTTTATCTAGCTCTGTAGATTTAAAGTTTTCTATTTCAAACCTTTTGCGGGTCAATGACTCCTAAAAAACTGTTTTAGATAGGTATTAGGTACCTAAGTATAATGCGGTATAACAAGTAACTTACATTAATATTACATAAATTACTATATTTGTGTATAGCTAATAGCTATATAGGTATATTATTACGCTGTTGCATAAAAACATTGTTGTAATGTAACATCTAGGCTCTTTTGCTGTAGTGTATCGTAGGCTATATTATTGTGACATAGGCCATTCCAAGTTGACGAACGTTACAACTCACAGGCAGGTGGAACTTACTGTACCTAATGCAATGGACAATAAATTTGAAGTAATATTTTGTGCCTGATGTCTTTTCTCATGGGCTTGATAATGATAAAATATGCCATTTGTATGCGTATTTCCTCGAATTCATTTGAATAATAGATATAATTGTATAAAATAAATATTAATTAGAGAATTTCCATATTTTTATTATCTTTATACTAAGCATTGTTAAAATACTTTTTAACAATAAATATATTTTATTTAATATTTACTAGTGACAAGAAAAACTTTGAAAATTTACATTCTGCTTTCTAAAACTAAACAAGAAACGACAAAGCTCTAGTTTTTGCCATTCGACTCGCCCTTGGCTGCTAATGTTTGAGGATATAGGCACTGTCTTATGTCTGCGGTTTATTTTGCCATGTTTATATTATTTGTTTCAGTCGTTTTTTCATTTCATTTCATTTATTTATTTATTGCAATTGTAGTTATACGAAATGGTGTTACATTGTCATAATATTGGTTTCTTAATCTACAATTAGCCTCAGAGGCGTGCAATATACATTCATGCAGTCATATTAACATCCTTATTATTATTATTATTAGTATATTTTATTTTTTGATCGTTAACACTGCAAAGTGTAAAAGCAGGTGACGCTCTTTAAAAAAATTATTATGCATCAAAAAACTTAGTAAACAGATTACAAAAATTGGCACGGTCTTTTTAATCGTGAGAAAGTTGCTTGGGTAAATGCGCGTTTAGGTTAAGTAGGTTTTAGTATATTGTGTAGCTGTATTTTATGATCACCATGGTTTGATGGGCAGGGGTTAATAGTCCGTACCGCACGTCCGTTACACTGTTTTAGTATTTGAATAACCACTGAATCTACCTTATGCAATTATTTAATACTTATCGCAGAAGAGGTCAGTTTTGGTCCACGTTTTTGATATTAAATTGTACCTACTAGTAACATTGTTTATTTGTATATTGACATAATCGTGCTACAGGATTTAATTATCAAAATATAGCTATCGAAAGAAAGTTAAAATTTGCAACTAAAATTTCTAAGTTGACTTGTACCCTTTAGTTAAGCACTTGTTAGTATTTTAAATTTTTATATATTAAGAAGTAAAAACTTTCACTAGACTCGCACTTGGCTGGTTTAATGTTTTGCACTGATGTAAATAATTTGATGTTTACCTATCTAATTCATTAATTACAATAAGTACTAGAGATAGCTTTAGTGATTTTTATAGGTAGCTTAGTTTATTTTTTATTTTAAATAACAAGATTTTTAGGTCCCAGTTAAAATAAGCCGAACTCTTGGCTCTATAATTATGCATTCTGTTTTTATTTTAAATATTGTTCCTAGCTGTAAGTTTTCCATGTATTTTAAAATAAAATAAAATGAATTATTGTGTATCGTATAGCCTATAGCCTATAGGTGAATAAGATGATTACATGAACAAAATGATGAAACATGAACGTTTGAGACAATTTCAATAACGTAACAGTAGAACTAGGTATACCTATATTTTTATCGATTTAGGTAAATATGATGTCAGAGAGACGAAAGAGACTTATACCTACAAATCAAATTTTATATTTTAAAGACTTTATAACGTGGCGATAACAAGAATATTAATAGCGAAATGATAGAGTTTACTTTTTGCACGAACTTATAGGTAAGTATGGATATTATAAACTAGATTTTAATATTATGGGTGTAAAAAGTATACATAGGGTTGTTTCGCCAGTTCGCGTCCATTTAGTGCAGTTGGCAGGTTTGACGGCGATTATAAAAAAGCTCCAGCACTAATTTCTATGAAAAATTAGTGTAATGTATTCGATAAATAGTCTATTTTAAGATAAACTTTCAATTTTGTTCGAAACATCTTGTGTTTTCTTTTAAAATAGATAAATTTCGGAATTAGGCGTTTTACCCAGTTTGCGTCCACAAAATCCAATTTGCGTCCACCCGTGGACCAGTTTGCGTCCAGCAGCTTAAAAAAGGATATTACCCCTTTAATTTTTAAAAAAGGATGATATCTTTAAGAATTTGTAAAGAACGATTGTATTTTAACAATTTCTATATATAAGAATATTTTAATATTAAAAAATCAAAATTATTATAAGTAATTAAATAAATTACTTACTATAAAAAAATTATTCTTCTTAATATTGGTTTAGCTTTAAAATTAAGTAATTATAGGCAAGTAGGTATTGATTGCAACTTTAAAGATGAACAGTAATCAGTTCTGTATACAAACTTTACACTAAAATTACAAGGTAATGATTATAATTATTGCAAAATATGTGTCTAATTATATAACTAAAAGAATTATTGAATACATAAATTATCATATTATAAACATAGCAAGGTATCTAATACCTTGCTATGTTTATAATATATCATATTATAAACATAGCATAAACATAGTATTAAGCATATATGTTTATAATATATATATTATAGCCTTACACCCGGTTTCTGAAAGGCTGATCAAATTGATCAATTGATCAAATCAGCTAATCTGAACGCTCATTGGTGAAAACAGTGACTGCGAAGTGATGTTCACCAATCAGCGTTCAGATTAGCTGATTTGATCAATTGATCAATTTGATCAGCCTTTCAGAAACCGGGCGTTAGAATTTCAATTAATAACTTTGGCCAAAACAAATTGCGTGCATTTTAGTTGACACTATCTAATAGGTCAGAGCCTATGTTTTCTCATCATCGTCTTCTACATCTGAATTTAATATGTCGTCACATTTAATAGTACATTTCACTCGTCATAGAGTTAAAAACCCGTCGTCTTAGTAAAAAAAAATGTATAATTAGGTATTATAATAAACATATTGTTTATTTTGAAATTATTTTTACAAGCAATTGTTTAAAAAATAGTGGACGCAATATGGTTTATTTATATCCAATATCGGTATAGTTTGCGTCCAATGCGGACGCAAAGTGGAAGTTTTGTAAAATTCGATGTAGTAATTCGCGTCCACCTTATTTTATTACTTAAATATAAAAAACATAAGCAAATTCATAAGTAATATTATTCCTTGTTTCACTATAAACGTGTAGAAACTGTTATGTATCCAAAAATTCACATAAAACATAAAAAAACTTACTATCAAACGCGCCTCTGCACACTATTTTTTATCTAAAAATCCGCGCAAATGCGCTTCCTAATTGAACGTCCGAGATTGACATATTTTTTTAAATTAATTGGTTTGACGCACATAACTTTTATATATGCGTGCGTGTCACTTATACATTTAGGTATAATCGGTAATGATTTTTCGTTTGATAAGTGTGTTAGTTGACTTATTTTAGAGGATTTTTATAGGGCGCTCAGCAAAATGGACGCGAATAGGGCGATGGACGCGAACAGGCGAACTTACCCTATATGAAACTAATTTCACCAATTTTATTAAGATACCTTTTATGGTGCTTTAGTTTTTTAGATTGGCCTTTTATTCTGTTTTTAAAGTTTTATCAGATCAACTATTTAATAGCCACTGTTTAACTTCAAAAAATATTCAAAAACCGTAGCTTCGTATATTGTATTACAATTTTTGTACATATAAAAGGTAATAAAAATAAATGAACGCCATAAACTAGCTTCATACTCTACTTTTACGATCATTCACTAACTTTTGTTGTAACCAAACCATTACTTTTGTTTAATGTATTCAGCTTATACAAAGCTTCAGCTAGATCTTTCAAGGTGTAGCGTATTTTGAGAAAGCTAACTTAGGTGTAATATTTTATAACCTAATTTTACTATTTCAATGTTATCCTTACATGACATTCTTACAACGATTGTTCAGCTTGTAAAAGATTAGTATGAAAGTACGTAAAACGTGCATTTAATTATTTATTAAAATAATAATAATTAGAATTATAGTTTTTACTTTCTTAGTATTTTTAAAGTGCTTTTATATTATATGCCTTATTAAAATTGTGTTTTGCTTTCATTGAAAGTCTCTACATTTGTTCAACTGTAATATCTAACTCACAAATAGCTTAATTAATGTATTTTTATGAGGTTAGTTATAATAATACGCACCTACACATGTCGGTTAGTAAAAAAACACTTTAAACTTAATGGCGCGGTTACCGTCGCTCCGGAGATGGCTCACACGTGTGCGCAGATAAACATTTTACTTAACTTGTTATTTATTTTAAATTCAACACTATATAATTTAATTTAACATTTTGAGATGAATGAAAATAATATTGCTCACATTATTTCCATTTAATGAATTTTTAGTGTTTATCGTTTTCGCCAAAATCTATCAATTACCAAATAAATGTAGAGTCTGGGCTGTACATATTGTTATTTGTAATTATGTTTTGTTATTGTTTCAAATCGTGATTCAGGAGAATATAATATAATATCTATCTTCTATGTCTATAGTTATCAAGTTAAATAGTATAAAGCATACCTATGTATAAATTGTCATTTCTTTTTTTTTCAGTGTTCATGATGTTTAATAACCTACATGTTATTTAAAAACTATCAGTTTGTAATGTATCCTATGGGTTGAATCTAAAGTATAAAATATAAACTTTTTGCTCAAGTCAAACTTTTCTATCGACGGACAAAAACAATGTAACCCTACTGAGAAGTCCCCTCGTGTGCCGTTATGCGTTATTGTGGTGCGAACGAAAAATCTGTTTTTTTTTCTTTTCATTGTCAATTGAATTTTATTGTTGGTTTCCGAGATAGGCCCTTTTGTGCCCAACCGTGCGTTTAAAGCCGCTTGTTGCTGAACCTAAAGATTTCCCTGTCCCCATTATAGGAGCATCGTGTACAATGGGCCCCCCGCTGGAGGCCACTTTTATCTTATTTATTGTTACATCTCAACTTTTATTCTATCAGGTGTCCCTGTGAATGCACCATGGACGAGTTAGGTTTCCGTGTGGCCTACTATCATCGGCTTCCTGCGCACGGAGGCCTTATCTTTAAGACTCTACATCCTATGTTGCGCCTTCTCTACCTATCTGAACCTATACCGTTTGACAGGTGAATGTTGTTGTCTCAGTTCATCCGAGTTGTTGGCACTTGATCATCCGGACGATCAGTCCACCTACCCCTACATATTCTCTGCTATCATGCATCCGTGCACTCACTCGTAAAGGTGTACATACCCTAGGCTGAGCCATGAAAGGTCGGCCCGAGCCGAGCAAAGCTCCGCTGGCCACCACGAAGTTTTTAAGCCCAAGCTAAAACACAACACAGGCACGTGAACACATACACAACAATTATTGGACACCGTCACAGCGGCCCGCTAGCTCACTAGTGTCATAATGCACTCGCGACGGTCGGTGTGTGGAGTACGAGGAGCGCGTCGGTCCGAGCGAGGCGCGGGGTGCGGGAGGCCCGGCGCGCTCGGCAGTCTGGCGGACACTGGCCCGGCGCCGCACGCGGGGACCGCGCAGGGGCGTGGCCGCGCCCTCCCGCCCCGGCCGCGCCGGCCAATGGCGGTCCGCGTCCCGCCGCGCCGCCGCCCGCCGCCCGCGCGCCGCCCGCCCGCCGCCCGCGCCCTCCGCGCCGCGCCGCACTCCGGCCCGCGTCTCTACGTTGCACGGACGCGGTGCATTCCGAGCGTTCATTTTCACTGTAATCAACAAAAGCCGTTACGGTTATGTAACGCGAGAACAACACGAGTATTTTTAGATAAAATTTAATTAACGCTCGAAATCGTATGCGGCGAGTATGAATATACCAGTAAATAAGTTATCTCCTAGATAACGAAGTGCCGGTAACGCGAGCCGCTAACGCATCGCAGAGATACGGCCGACGAAACAGAGTTATTATGCCCAATTATCGTGTAAATGTCTAGGTTCCTTAAATTCGTAATTTGTTTGTGGACGAACGGGCTCTAGAGATGGTAAGTGCTCGCGTCCGGCCCGAGTAACTCGTTGGACTACAATGTAGAGTCGGGATGTCAAAACAAAATATTTTCGACCTTTAAGGAATATCAAAAATCTTGTTCTACTTTAAATAGTAAGCTACTTAGATATGTTAAAAACTGTAACTCTGCACACACAGACTAAGCAAAACCAAATCAAATAGATCAGTCAATTGTAGAGTCATTAATGGTAAAAGCTATTCTCAAAAGTGATAAGGTGGTTACTTAGGTATACCCGTACTATTCGTACCTAATGCCTATTCATAATCATCATCAATATAATCTTACACCTTGTCTTTTGACAATTAAAGTCATACCTACTTACTAATTTACCTAATTAAATAAAAATGAATATTTAACACAGGGATATTTATGCGTCATAGTTCTGAAGGATTTGAATATAAAGTTAAAAATAAAGTAAATATATATAATATATATAGGTAGGTATTCTTTTCTCTTAAATTAGTTAAAACTTTAATGTTATGAAGTGCTACATTTTGATATCGAATGAAAAAGGCTTCATTTACAAATTTTATTTGGCTACATAAGAAGTAAAAGACTGGCTACATTTTATTAGGAAAAATGGAGCCTATGGTATCGTGTAGGTATTGTGTTATGCGAAAGGAAGCAAGCAAAACAAAATACAAATTAGTTACAATTTTACAAATAATAAATAGATAAACACAATATATTTTAAAACGCTCGTACATGTTTGTTATGGATGTTTGTTAGTCTTTCACGCAATAACTCAAAGATCGTTTTAATGTAACTGGTAGTGTAGTTTAATCTAATAAAACAAAGGCTACTTTTATCTCCAAAAACAAGCTTTACATCACGACCAAACATACTAGTTCCTCTTAATCCTCATAAATGTTAACTTAGGTGTGCATAAAATTGCGTCCATTTTTATTGTAACTCATTGATAAAATCAAAATCCCAATATCTGTAAAAATGATTGTAAGGTCTATAGACCTAACTGAGACTACAAAATAATGTTTTGGTGCAGTTTTTTTTTATTAAACAAGAGTGATGATAAAAAGTTTTTTAAAATACATATACGTTTATAAAAATATTAAGAACATAATATTATGTAACTGCTATATATATTTTTACATATTTAACTATATGTATACAAAATTCGGATATTTATTACCAAAAACATGTAGATATTTAAATAATACTTGGAATAACTATTTCAACTTTACTCCTTAAGTAGGGAGTAGAAAATAATAAATTTCTCTTATATTTACTAGTAATTTACTCCTACAACAAAAAAACAGAGTAAAATTTAGATAAGTATTTTAAATTCATATCAAAAAATCAAGCATTAATTCCTTGTAGTAATAAAAACTTTGACGTTTCTTTTAAGACTCTACCAAGCAATTTTTATCTTAAGCATTAATTCCTTGTAGTCATAAAAACTGTGACGTTTCTTTTAAGACTCTACCAAGCAATTTTTGTCTTGTTTTGATTCGTTCAAGACTTTTCCAGCCAAATTTTTGTCCCAATTTTTATCTAGAACTTTTCGCTTTTATTATTTTAAGACTGTATACCTTTAAAGTTTTGGCCTCATTTATTTATAAATTTTAAAATAAATATTAATTTTTCATTTCAAAAATTTTATTCTAAGCTTAATTTTTTTATTTGTAATTAAATTAATTTTAATAGATTGCGGCCTCATAATTTACAGTATTGGTTTTTATTAACAGTATGGTCGAGAGAGCGGGTGTTAAGTATCACATAAAGTAACATTAGTCGTGGTGGTATAGAAAAAATAATAAAAGTTAATACATACTTTTATTGAAAATGAAAATGAAATGAAAAATCTTTTATTTCCAAATCGGTTAGTAACTAACACTTTTAGAATTGTCCTACATGATGACCTACCACCGGTTCGGGGACTAACCCGGCGAGAAGAACCGGCGTAAGAAACTCGCTCGGGGCCACCTTTTAGCAAAAAGATGGGAAAATTGTTCTTTTTAAAAAATATATATAACAATGTTATAACTTCACATAAATTACAATTTACAAAAGTATACTTTATAAAATAGAAGTAGCCTCGAAAATGGCCACCTTATTCCCAGGGAGTGCTATCGTTAACAAAATCATTAATCTTATAATAAGCACACAAACGTTATTTAACTACTTTTTTAAACTTATTGATGGAAAGATTTTTAACGTTTTCTGGGATCTTATTGTATAGGTGTATACATTGACCTTTAAAAGATTTGCTTACTTTGCTAAGCCTGATCATAGGTATATCTAACTTGTGTTTATTTCTTGTATTTCTACAGTGATTGTCGCTTTTTGTTTTAAAATTATTTAAGTTCTTTCTGACATACAGTATATTATCCAAAATGTATTGAGAGGCGACGGTCAAAATTCCTATTTCCTTAAACTTTTCTCTCAGAGATTCAAAGGACGACATCTTGTAAATGGAACGTATAGCTCGTGTTATTATTTTTACTACATAAAATAATAATAATATTAAGCCAAATATTTCAGTTTTTAATATTACTCTAATACCCACTTCAAAATAGTTTCATAGGCCAAAAATCTATACAGCTGTCGGTCCCTCCAGCTAAGTAACAGCACTTGCAGCAAGATAGAGATATAGCGAAGAAGGCATTATTCTATAGGTACATGCTAATATATACAATTACGCAAAAGTATATATTAAACATACTTTTTGTGTAATTTAAAACATTAATTTCTTATTTAATTACGACGTTATCAACAACAAGAATAATGAATTAATACAAACTCAACGTTGACTTCGTTATATTTCATTTTATTTTAATAATTTGTTCTTTCTAAAAATCATATTAACATGGGATTTTGTTTTCGACTTAGGTATCTTTATTCTCAAAATTGTATTAATATTTAAATTTATTTTAAATTTTTGTGCTAGTTAATATGTAATTTTATTTTTAAATTTGTTCGTTTTAATTTTGAATTTGTTAATGTAGAGTCTGGCCGAAAATATATTTAAATTTTTTCTCGTGTGTTTGGACAAGGCATTTATTGTGTTGCCTACATTTTATTGTTTAATAAAACAAAAGTCAACAGGTAGATAAGAATGGTGTGTTGTGAAATGAATTGTATTATTAAATTCAACTTAAGTCGTCTTTTGTTTAACTTCTAAGTACACGCTCAGTTTAGGGGTAAGAGCCTTTATGTTAAGTCCGGGTTCGAATTTGTAGAAAAAATGTACTGTTATCTTTAAAGTGTCACTGGTCACCTTATTTTATTTTGTAATAAACCTCTAAAGACAAATATAATTATTTATTATACGCAGAAGAGTATCTAAAAAGACATTTTACAGAAGTACCTAACTACTATTAAATAATTTAGATTTAGAAACAATAAATGTTTTAATGAGTATTTCACACTAAGATAATAAAAGTTGTTTACAACAACAATAACAGAATGGTACCCAACAGATGGGAAAAGAAATAAAGGGTGACAAACAAAACGCTGATGACCTAAAGAGAACTGCTGGACTTGAATGGATGAAAATTGCGAGGGAGAGGGAAAAGTGGAAATCTTTGGAGGAGGCCTATGTCGAAGGACAAGCTGGAGAGAAAAGTACCGATCCATATTAAAACATATACTTAAGAATAAAATTGTAAATTCGGCAATAATGGCTTATTTTATTTATTTCTATTTCAAGTATTTGTTTCAAGTAAACAAATCTCGCTTGTCAATTACTCGTACGATGAAAATTATTTAAAGTTAAAAAGAACGCACATTTCATTTACCTATATTAGTACATAAAAGCCTACGCGACTTCATAAAACATTAATTATTCAGGCAACGTGGCCATTTTCCTTCAGCCGGGCAGTTTTTTTGCCGGAATCGAAGGCGGGACCGCGCGCCCGCTCCGGCCCCGCCTGCACTTTATGCTAATTATATTGTGTTCACAAGTAACTACTAACTTAGGTAATGTGAATAACACAAAAACTATTTGCCTGTACATGACTTTTAAAAAGGCATTTCCGTCAGTATAAAAAAAGTTAATTATTTCTGCTGAGCTGAGTTAGGTTTAAATGAGGTTTTATATGACCTACACTGATATTAAAAGTGGGTAATAAGTAATAGCAGACACGTCTAGCATGTTATACAACTAGATCTCAGCTCAGCTAGACTGGCTGTAGGTAATAAAACTAATAAAATACGATAAGTAACATTTATTTTATTAAGTTATTCTATTAAATTTATAAAGAGTATATAATATATATTATTGTAATTCTTTCGACTCATTATAATATATAAGAATTTAATAAAATGCACTATTGACAGTAATGTTAGATTACATAAATAATTAACAACTATTTAAATTATAATAAGTAAAAGCTTAAAATATATTTATTTACCAACAGTACAACATTGGGTAAATTAATAAGAAATAAAAACAAAAAGGGCTTAAAAACTTAATGAGCCCTAATGATAAGTGAGGTACAGCATGCGTTTGCAATGAATATGGGATATGTGAAATATATATTATTATACAATTTATTGGAAAATGTACACCAATATATACAAATGGAGATGATTATTTAGATATATAATGTTACTGTCAATCTGTATAATTCAGTATTCTCTACAATACCTAGGTAATGTATTAAAGGCCTAACATGTCAGGTAATGTATGAAATATTATTTATTATATATTTTGTCTAGGTATTCTATACTATACCGAATGGGCATCCGGTTAAGTAATTAGATGAAAGAACAAGGGAGGAGAGAAACATTTTTGACTTAAGCCCTTATTATACTAATAATAATATCTGTGGACGCTTTACACCACTTCAATCTTTCCCGTGCTAAGTATCCGAAGAACTTGTGTTACAGGTAGGTAGTAACCTGACAACGGAAATACATTTGATAATTTTATATCTACTATACTCATAATTAAGATTTTTATTATATTATACCCAAATTTAAGACACATCTTATACACAAATTTAAGACCCGGAGGAACGTTGAAAACTTTTTGCTTCCTCGGCGGGATTTGAACCCGCGACCTCTCGCTCGAGCACCAAAGCGCTCAACCAATGCGCTACGGAGGTCGTCAATTATTTTTTTATCAGGCAGCAAACTTAATTATTATTTTTACAGATCGAATAGTTTGTTTCCTAATTACTTTTAAAATAGAAATAGTTAAACTGCGTTTTTAATGTATGTATTTCGAAAATTGTCATCGTCTGTTTCACGTCGAAGATCAAAATATTTTATTTCCAAATGAAACTTTACAAAGCTATTTTCGGAAAGTCAAAAAAATGCTACCACCCTAAAAATGAGAAGAACCGGTGTAAGAAACTCAGACGGGTCTTTTTTATGCAAAAATATGGAATGTTAATCTTTTTAAAAAATTAACACATAATATTTTCTTTTCAATGTAATAGCTTAATCTATACATTGTAACAAAAGTGTGGGTGCATAAAGAACATTGAGGTAGCCTTGCATGTGGCCATCTCCCAAGGTGTGTAATCGTCAATAAAATCATTGACCTTATAATAAGCTTTAGCACACAAACGTTCTTTAACTACTTTTTTAAAATTATTGATAGGAAGGCTCTGAACGTTATTTGGGATTATATTGTAAAGACGTATAATTGACCTTTAAATGATTAACTAACTTTACTCAGTCTGATCACCGGTATATCTAGCTTGTGCTTAATTCTAGTGTTCCTACTGTGATTGTCGCTTTTCGTTTTAAAATTACTTAAATTATTTTTAGCATACAACACATTGTCTAAAATGTATTGAGAAGCAAAAGTAAAAAAACGCAGATTATCGAAAGTCAGCAAGAATTTAATTAGTTAGTGTTCTAATCTGTTCGGGCATTGTTTACATAAAATATTAGGTAATCATTTTAATAACCTTCGTTTTGTTATCGAAGTGACTGACGATCAATGAAAACCGAAAAGGCGAATGAAGAAGATTTTTTAAAATATCAAACAATAAGTACTATTTAATGAGCATCCTTATTATAAAATTAATTATTTCGATATTGTATTATATATTTCTACCTTAATTTTACACATTGCCAGTAACGTTATATACATTAATTTAATCTAATAATAAGTGATAACCAATAAAGAAATAAAAGTTTTGATTATGTTTCTTCATTTAATATCCGATCAGATTCAAAGTTTATAATATTTATAAAAAGTTTTACAAATGCCAATGACAAATTTTATAACGGGAAAATGTTGTTGGAGCTCAACAACCACACGCTAACCTGGTCCCGGGGTCACAATGACTAACGGAAATATGAACATTCAAAAGTTGCCTCAAATCGCCCCGACACGACATACAGTATTTCAATAAAGAAATTAAAATCTAGTTTTTGTACTGGCAAATATTTGTAATACTAGTGAGAGGACTAGATTTACAATATCGAAACCGGTTTGGTGACAATTCTTTTGACTAATTTGTATTTATAGCATTATCGAAAACAATTAATTCTTATCAAGATCTGTAGAAAAATATAGAAATTAGGAAAATCTCAATGTTTACTTGAGTTTCTATGAAACTGCGAACCTTTCTTTTGTTCGTATTTAGGTAAATACCAAAGTAACTTTAATCTTCTCGGTAACAGAAAATTCACAGATACCTACGAATATTAGATATGCAGATGCAACCTATCATAATTACAATTTACAACCTTTCTTCCTATGAGGAGGACTAAGTTAAGTAAATAAATAAAAGTCGTGAAATATGATAATAAGTAGTATAATTTTATTTTTTTCATTTAGGTTTTAATTTTATTCTATTAAAAAATCTACTCACTAACAATCGGGAATTATCCAAAGTATTCCCAAATTTCACTAACTACATTTTACAAATGAATATCAATAAGTAAAAAATAAGCCGTAAGCACATGTATCAATATTATACTAAAACGATACTATCTTATAAAAACTTACATCTCCGTATCGCCCGTACAGCGCCATCTCTCGTTGAGTAGCGGAACTCGTCGTTGAGCATTCAGTACATTGAATACAAATGAAAGTTGATACTTTCTGTACATTCCGTCAACACTTCGTACCGTAATAATTTATAGCCTCAAATATTGGACATTAACGGCGGATTCGATTACAAAATATTTATTAAACACTTAGCATTTAACGATGAAACTTAACGCTAGAGGCGTCAGTTATGACTTTTAATTTACCATTCGGAGGCGGCCGGAAGCCCGAGTGAGATTTGTAATTTGAGCCTTCAATATTGTTTCATTTTGATTTATTGTAAAATGTATCTCGGATATCATTTCTTCATATACGAAGTGAGGCTTCTACAGGCTAAGCTGAAACAGTACCTAAAGGTAAGGAAGAATTAGAATTTAAAAACGTTATACATACTTGATATGTTATTTTTTTTATGATATTGGAAATACATAAGGTTCTGAATTAATTGAAATTTAAGAGTTACAACTACCTTTTTTTCTTTTCGCAGGAGAATGCGCTTATGCATTCAACGCCGCGGTGGGGAGACCTAAAACGACGGATATGTAGGACTCGCCGTGGCCGAAAGATGGAAGGTGGCCACGACCCTACCCACTAAACTCCTGCGGTGCGCCCAATGCACTGCCATGGCCGGGACGCGGGAACAATAAGACTACCGCGACAAGAGTTACAACTACCTAGTATAACTAACTTTTTGGAGTGTTGAATAAATATTGTATGTACGTTTATATAAATAAATAATAAAAAACCAATAAAGGATTTCACAAAATATTTGTCTAGCTTAGAATTTTAATAATAAAAATAAATCTTTACAACCTTGATTCCTAAAAACGGCCCATAATTTCCAAGACTCTAGCGTTTTGTTATGCAAATATAGAATTCGGCTAAGTGTGAGTCGGGCTCGCGTACGAAGTTACGTACAAGACGGCAAAAACACGTTC
This sequence comes from Celastrina argiolus, assembly GCA_905187575.2. Taxonomy (NCBI): domain Eukaryota; kingdom Metazoa; phylum Arthropoda; class Insecta; order Lepidoptera; family Lycaenidae; genus Celastrina; species Celastrina argiolus. The sequence continues at coordinate 23,057,839 of LR994580.1, read as the reverse complement.
ACTGTACGGGACCCCTTGTTTTTAGTGTTTGATGTTACAACTTACAGCAGCAACTGAAATACATCGTAATATTTCATCAAATTTTCGTTTGTCTCGTCATCATGTTTCATGAGATAGAACTTGGACTGACAGACGTACTTATACGCAGTACACCCATACAAACGTGTATTTATAATTTATATTTTTTTGTCCTTTTTATCGTATGTAAAGTACGTGAATTTTTACAGATATATACGGATTACTTTTTTAACCTTTATACGGATATTTAATTTTTAAATAAATACCTCCACTTATTTAACTTGGACGACATCATGGTCTAACGATAAAGTCCTTATTTTAAGAGGAAACACTATGATTTTTTTTCTATACAGAAATAGGGGTCTACGCGCTAGTGCTGGCTAGCTAAGGCACTGTGAGACAGCAATAGATTTTATAAATACCTATTTTGTATTTCTCTCAACCGTGCTGTTTCCTCTTAAGAATAAAAAATAATATCTTAACGAACGCCTCTACGACGTCTGTAGTACACCTCTACAATATTTTCCAAACTCCCGGTCTCCTGTCCCATGTTGTATTTCTTTAAATATGTTGTTCCAACTTATCCTTAGTCGTTCTCTTCCTTAACTTCCTTCATGATGTCCATTCTATTAATCTTTTAATGCGATATCGTGTTTAAAATGTCTTCCTACTTTTACTTTTGAACACGAAAATAGTCGCAAATAAACATGATATTTACATTATAATATATTATCCGGCGGTAATTTATTAGCGAATTATTTGCCATCCATCTGGCCGCCCACGCAGCCCGTCACCTGCCGCCGAGTCCTCCATGACGAGCATTGTATTATATTACAGCTGTGGCCTAGTGGCTCAGAGGATACAGGTTCGATTCCTGAGATGTTTCTTCATATCTCCAGAAGGTATAAATCTGTGGCCTAGTGGGACAGACCGTTTCGCACTCGAGTTGCAGGTTATATTCCCAGGTGGTGTACAAAAGAGACTTCTTCAGATCTATAGTACATTATACATGCTGTAATGATACCTTAGGGTGTGTATGGGTGGGTATCTCCTATAGTTTATTGTGAAAGTACCAGCGAAACAATTACTTTTTTATTATTGTATGGGCAAATATAGGACATTTCTCATACAAACATGAAAGTCAAAAGTACGCCTTTCCGCACTGGTACTTTCCGGTATACTCTACATAGGAGGCACATACACACTCTAAAGTAGTATCACTCATTTATTTTACACCTAGTATATGCTGCAAGCAAAACATCGCAAGGAAACCCGCACAGGCCTGGCCCCAGACTTACAGACCAGTCGTTGCCCTATACCAGGCCGACGACGTCGAATGTCCTATGTGCTGCGCTACTATACGACATTTAAATCCGCCTCAAGTAGGCATTACAGTATTAAAAGAGTGGTGAGGAATGCTCCGAGAACACTTTGACGACCTCCGTAGCGCAGTGGTTGAGCCCGTTGGTGCTCGACCGAGAGGTCGCGGGTTTGAATCCGCCGAGGGAACAAAAAGTTTTCAATGTTCGTGGGTCATTGATGTGTATTCAATTTGTGTATAATATAATAAAAATCTATAATATTATGTATAGTATACCGTACCTGTAACATACGTTCTTAGGATACTTAGCACAAGGCAAGATTGACGTGGTGTGAAGCGTCTATAGATATTATATTATTATTATTAAAGATAGACAGCATTTTACAAAATAGTGTTATACCTACCTGTATTTGACTCAGATATTTTGCTTAGTACTCCTTTGGACATTATTTTAAAAGAATTCAACCTAATATTTACAAAACGCCAAATAACGATAGGTAAACTCGTCTTCAATGACTGGGCTACCAAAGGGCTAAGGAAAAGTAGGGACACACTTTATGAACTTTACAATAAAAAATCTTACAGTGAAGATGAATCTTTTGTTAATTACGTCAGACGATACTCTAAAATCTTTAAAAAATGCTCGATTCAAGCTAAGTCTAATAAAATCCGTAGTAATATTTTAAATTCAAAAGACAAAATCAGAGCAACTTGGAAAATAATAAATACAGAAACTGGTAAAAATAAATATAATTAATAATGATAGAATAACGTTAAAAATCAATGACGCTCTGGTTTCTGAGAAATTCGAAGTTGCTCAGTACTTGGAAAACTACTTTGCCAGTATACCACAAGATATTACCAAAGGACTCACACCATCTACTGATAAAGCTTTAAATTATCTAAAAAATAATGTACATATTCCGATAGTTAAAGACTTTAAATTTAAATTTATTAATAACAATGACATAAAAAAGGCGTTTAAAATGATCCAAGTTAAGAACACAGAGGACAATTGGGGCATATCAGTAAAAATATTAGCATCTATTATGGATACCATTGCGCCAATATTAGTTACTATATTTAATTGTAGTGTGGAAAATGGAACGTTTCCAGATTTAATGAAAATCAGTAAAATAACACCTTTGTTTAAGTCAGGATGTAAATCAAACCCTAATAATTATAGACCAATTTCAATTCTTCCATCTTTAAGTAAGGTTTTTGAGAAAATACTGCTTATTCAATTACTGGTACATTTTAATAAGTTTAAAATATTTCATGATCGACAGTATGGATTTACCAAAGGAAGATCGACAACTTCCGCAGGGGCTTAATTGATATCAGTAATACTTGATGCTTGGGAAAGGTCACAATATGTTATAGGAATATTTTGTGATCTTTCCAAAGCATTTGACTGTGTTGATCACGACATCCTTATATCAAAGCTTAAATTTTATGGAATTTGTGGTAATGCATTAGATCTCATTAAGTCGTATTTGTCGGAGGTGTAATGTCGTCTGGATCATTAGTCAAAATCGGAGTACCACAAGGTTCAATACTAGGCCCTTTCTTATTTCTTATATATATTAATGACCTACCGTATATGATGGATAAATATGCTGAAGCAGTCCTATTCGCGGATGATACCTCACTATTATTCAAAGTTAGCCGTAGGGATAGTGAACTAGTACAGGTTAATACCACTTTAAGTAAGGTACATGAGTGGTTCAATACAAATAATCTAGTTTTAAACGCGAATAAAACTAAATGTATAAGATTCTCATCGCTTAGTACAAGATACAGGATTATATTGATGACAAAGATGTATGGGCTTAATCTGACTCTCCACTATGTTTCTGCACACTGGTTGTAATGAATATTATATTAAATTATATATATAAGTTAAAATATTATGTTAATTGGAATAATGCTATGTTGATAATAATTAAAAGATATGTTATACCTAATATACAAATGTATTGCAGTATTTAGAAATTGACAAATAATAAAATTGTACCTTGTGACGTCAAAAAGCGTTGTAAAACCTATTTTGAATAAATGAATTGAAAACATTGAAAACTTTATTATTATAACTCATCCAGAATCCAGATACGTGACGTTATAGAAGGACAATAGAATGTCATCATTTTCATACAATTATCTTTTGATAACGAACTTGTAGCTGTCAATAGCTCCTGCTTACCCCACTGTAATAAATACTAAGATGCTATCAATATCCATCAGTTAGTTCTTGAGAAAGCTAGTAAATAATAATACTAATATTAATACCTCTCAAATCTATTTGGTTGACGGTGACAGGTTTCATTGAAACCAGGCCAGCTGCGCAGGAGTTATTTTATAGTGCTAAAGTGTGTGCGCAATACACAGAAGCACTCCTTCATTCTCGTAGCTCAGTGGGACGAACAACTGACACGACCATCCGACGCATCCGATCATTTGATCTTTCTTGTCAGGCAATCAGGCGATCAGCCTGCATGATCCTAGCCAAACTTGAAAACAGCATTTTTGTTGTTCCAACGCGGGAATCGAACCCACCTCCGAGTCGAGAGCTAGGCTCTAAACGACTATGCCACGAAGGCTAATAGTACTATTATATATAAGGTGTAAAATAAATGAGTGATAATGCTTTAGGGCGTGTATAGGTCCCGTATCTAGAGTTTACTCTGAAAGTACCAGCGCTGAAAGAGGTAAATTTTATTATATTGGCAATTAGGGCATTTCTCATACAAATATGAAAGTCAAAAGTAAGCCTTTCAGCGCTTGGGACTTTCACAGTATACTCTACCTAGGAGGCACATACACACCCTAAAGTATTATCACTCGTTTTTTTTACACCTTGTGTATGTATATGTATAGTGTGTATAATATGTGACGTCGGCCAGACAATGTGTGGCGACGGCCGCCGCGGCACCTGCCTCACGATCAATAATAATTTATATTCATAAAACCATTAACAATAATATTATCAATAACTTTTTGCGAGCGACTAATAGCAATGGCAATTTAAAAGTTATTATTTAAATAAAATCCATGTGGTGGCCAGTGACAGCTAACGTATGATAAAAATCCTTTAACACAGTTAGCTGGTCGCAGGTTGGTGAACTCGGGACTAAGGCCGTGTTTCACCAACCAATGTTAAAGTTAACGCCATGTTAAAATACCATGCCATCTCATTCATTGACAGGAAATACGAGAGAGATAAGATGATATTTAACATGGCGTTAACTTTAACATTGCTTGGTGAAACACGCCCTTAGTCCCGATTTCACCAACGCATGTTAGTGTTAACGGCGTGTTAAATTACCATGCCTTCTCATTCACTGATAGGAATTACGAGAGGAACAACATGATAATTGATAACTATTTAACGTTTATAAAAACTTTTAATTCCATTGCAATCGGAATGATACAAATTGGTAACAGTGGTTTACAGAGAATGGTTTTTTTTCTTTTATATAATTAGGAAAACTTACAGCTAGATCATACAGGACAGTCTTAACATAATATCACAAGAAGGCCAATTACAAGTTGTCACAAACAATTCTAGAGTAGAAAGAAAGGAGAAACAGACGTAAGACAGCAAAACAACAAATATTATAAGAATATTTACAAAGAATATACTTAATTATACTAATAAAACACAACACACAAGTACACTACGAATATTAAGTACATAAATAATATAATAATAACAAATTAAAAAATTTAATTGTTAACTCTCTTTAGAGACTATTTAAAAAAGATGCGACTAAGGTCATTTTAAAAGTGGTTTACACAGAAACGAGATTAATAGACCTTTCTATGCAAAACCGAATGCAACACCAGCGTGAAACAAAGGTCGACACGGCGCGGCGTGAGTGCGGCGACACATCTGCAGAACAGACCTTCTCGGAACCGGGCAGAACCCCGGGTGAAAGTTACACACATACAACTTCTATTATATGCATGTAACAAAATAATATACTCTACATTCCTATTGTAGACACTTCATGTTGTTTGATGAGCAGCAGAGCAGTTTACAGGAACAATTATTGACAATACTGAAATACAGGCTGGGTGTGTATGAATCCTGTATATAGAGTTTACTGTGAAAGTACCAGCGCCACAACACCATGCAGGTTGTTTTTTTTGCAACCTGCATGGTGGTGTGGGGCTTTGCACGATCGTGTTAACATTATTGCTTGTGTGGTGGTGGTGTTTTCATGTTTTTGCTTGCGAGTGTACGCATAAGCAGTGTGGGAGGAGGGATAGTACCTACACTCACTCATCTGCTTGCAGGTTGTACTTATAATTTTTTCGCGGGATAATATAATATTATTATTTTTTTGTAAAATTTATTCTGAATAAAAAATTTTGACTTTGACTTACTACTGGTCCGATTAGAAAAAATATTTTTTGTTGGATAGTCCATTTATAGAGGAAGGCTTTAGGCTATATAACATTACGCTTCGACGAATAGGAGCGAAGCGTCAGTGAGAAATGTTGCATAAACGGAGAAAATTATTCACATTTGGGGACTTTTATTGCGTGCGCTGCATTAAGTATAGTTACTTAAGTCCCTCAAAAACCACGCGAACGAAGTCTTAACGAAGAATATGGGATTACGTGACGTCAAATTGTAGAAATTTTTTGCTACAAGTTCATCGCGCGCTCAAACGAATTGGCCAATATCTCTATCCGCCGTCAAACAAACAGTAAATCTGTTGCCCCGGGACGTTCGCAGCCCGTAACTCACCCCGCTCACAACACTCGCTAGCTCGCTACACAAACATACGGAAACTAAAAATGCGCCTGCGCATCCCAAACTTTGGGGGACATTTTCAACAGTATTTTTCTTTTATTTTATTTATTTAGGAAACCTCACAGGTAGATTGTATAGGACAGTTTTAACATAATATCATATGAAGGCCAATTACAAGTATTTACTTGTTTCTATGAGAAATGCCTCAACATCATAAATTTGCCCATACAATATTAAGTAAAAAAAGTTACTCTTTCAGCGCTGTTAAACTATATACGGGATACACCCTAAAGTGTTATCACTCATTAGTATTTCTGCCTATATACTACAAAACTTTCTGCATACGCTTCTTCACAAAAACCTTAACTAGGGCAAATTAATTTCTCGTCCATTCGCATAATTCATCTGACATTATAATCGATGGTTCCTCTTATCCTTACATTCTTGCTACGCTCGAAATGTTAATAAGTATAAGGCTTTTAGCCAAAGAATTCGCAATAGGCTTTATTTTGAATATTTTTGTGAATATCCAATAAATATAACGCGCTAAGTAAAATATAAATCAGTGTTGCGGGGCTTATCTGCGACATATTACATTATAAACAGGTTGGACCATTTAAAAACATATAAAACCTGACGCGACGTCAAGAATAGCTTTCTAAAACTACTTCGTTCGTCGCACGGCGCACCTGACACGTTCTAACATTAAGTAGATCGGCATACAGTAACATACTATGTTTACGAAATGTTTATTGTATTGTTTAATATATTTGTTTGTGTTATTTGAAACAATATTTAAAAAAAACAATAAAAATTCAAATTTTAAATTAAGTGTTTCACCTTATTTAAATTAAATATCTTTATTAAACACATAATCGACAAAAAAAGCCAAAAGAAAAGTATTTATTATACAAGAAAAAATAATAAAACTTAAAACTAGGTAAAACCGAATGCTAAAATACTTCTTACTGACACGGGGCTAAATATGCAAATAAATATTATAATTGTTGTGATTCCATAGAATCTGAAAGAAATATTCACAATATTGTACCAAACCTACTGTTAATATTATAAAAATACATGAGAGAGACAGCAGCAGAGACAGCTCTTTCGCACTACCATATTATAACAACATTGCACTAGTGTGAATTGTTGCTGTATTCGTTTATATTCTTCTTTCTTCTTATATATAAAAATGAATTGCTGTTCGTTAGTCTCGCTAAAACTCGAGAAAGGCTGAGCCGAATCTTCAGCCTTTCTCGAGTTATCGATTTCGATAACGACGACCCCCGAATTTAGTGACTATTCCTAGTATGTATTATTAGTTATCACACGTGCTTCAGTACAGTTGACCAGTGGAGTTATAATATAACACATATTATTATGTGTATATAGAAAGGCTAAGGTCTCTCTTTACGTACGTCTAGCATTTGTAGACATTCCCACAAAAGTCTTAGAATAAAGTTAATATATGCCCACTTCGTTGAGCATACAAACCGTTTAAACCTTCCCTGGACTTCCACGAATATTACAAGACTAAAAATAGCCGAATCGCTTCAGCCGTTCTCGAGTTTATCGAGACTAACGAACAAGGATTCATTTTTATATATAAGTAAGAAAAATATATTTCACAGGTATGTTGCGCAAACGGCGTGCGCAATTATAGCACAGTAGTGTATGTTAATAACTCTATAAATCTATAGATTCCGATCAGCGGATAAATCGTAAATGAAATTAACAAGTTATAAAAATAAAAACTCACTAATTAGGATATTTGGCCAATTATTTCCGGCGACGAACGGCTAAATTATTAATATTATAGTGATACTGTTATCACTATATTATTAATAACTTAGCCGTTCGTGTAGTGATTTAGAGCCTAGCTCTCGACTCGGAGGTCGTGGGGTCGATTCCCGCGTTGGGAACAACTAAAAATGCTGTTTTCATGTTTGGTTAGGACAATGCAGGCTGATCACCCGATTGTCTGACAAGAAAGATGATCCATGCGTCGGATGGGCATGTAAAGTCGGTCCTACGCCTGGTATCATCGGTTATCCGTCCCACTGGTCGACGAAATTGAAGAAAAAGAGAGTACTTATAGTGCGGCATTATAGTGATAACGCCCCCACCACACACCACAGAATTGGTTCCAACTTGACTCTCACCTCGAGTCGCGGGTTCGATTCCCGCGTTGAACAACTAAGAATGTTGTTTTCACGTTTAGTAGGACAACGCAGGATATCTACCCTGCGCCAGGTCTCCCAGTCGGTCATCCGTCCTACTGGTAAAGAAGAGATAGCTGGCCTGGTATCAACCGACACCGAAAACTTCATAAGTATATAGCGCAGGAACCATACATTTTGCCGCATATGTTTATTGTTCCCTCTCGAACTCACTTTACTGAATTAAGTTATATTAATTTATATCTGTACCAGTTTCAGGGGTTAAATAGACTTACCCTTTATTAATATTAGTATAGAATATGGTTTTGTTCTGTTCGGTACACGAATATTATTAGTGGACAAGTATGTCAGGGCCAGGTCAGCAATTAGTGCATAGCTATGCTAATTAAATTAATAAATTCATTTATTTAATTTTATGTTCAAAATTAAAACGTATTTTTGTACAGTTTCCTAATAAGTATTAGCAGAAGGCGATCGACAAAGGCGAAAAACTGGTTCATTAATTATCAATACATCATTAAATATTACTTAATTATGAAAAGAATCTAACGTTTCATTATCAACGAAATATTTTTACAATATATTATTTTCAAAACTACTAAATTGATTCTTACGGCTTGTTTTATCGATCTATCTATTAAGAAAGGATAGAAAATTACAGCGGAAAGCTGTCATATTGTATGGCGATCTATCTTTTGTTGTATATAAATCGATTATTGAATCATGCCATTAAGAGGAAACATCACGCCTGTTGCCTAGAGTAACAATTTTTTTCCTGAATATCTATATATATTATTTGTACGTCCCTATTTTTTCCTTTTTTAAATATATTAATAATTAGAGGAGATATGGACGTGCAAAAATCTAAAAAAAATACCAGACTTTTCGCTGTGTTTAAGCATCCAGGAAACAAATTGTGCTGCATTATACAATAAAATCAAAACTTAGGAACCTAGTTAAAGCCTTTTTTTTTAGTTTATGAAAAAATATCCAAATCGGTTAAGTTTTGGAGGAGGATACAGGAATCCCCCAAACGCCGATTTCTTGTACTTTTAACAGGTAATTTCAGTTCGTGCTGCAGTTGTCTCGATTGCGCTAGTGCTGACTAGCTAAGGGACTGCGAAAAAGCAATAGATTTTATATATACCTACATATTTTGTATTTCCTTCAACCGTGAGGATTCCTATTAAGGCTCCGTATAAAGCCAATGACCTCGAACGAATATTTGTATGGCAAGAGAGGGATATCGCGCTGATCGGAGCGCGTTGAAATCGTATACGAAATCGGTGAAATTTTATTTGTCTCTTAAATAGTCTACTGATTATTGCCTCACTTAAAATACTGAACTAACTATCTCACTTGCGTCACTAATATACAAGGTATAAAATTAATGAGTGATAATACTTTAGAGTGTGTATGTGCTATCCTCTGTAGAGTTTATATAATATCTCCTATGTAGAGTTTACTGTGAAAGTACCAGCGATGAAAGACTTGCTTTTGACTTTAATGTTTCTACGAGAAATGGCCCAACATCATACAATTTCCCATACAATAATATAAAAAAGTAACTGTTTCAGCCCAGCAGGGCAATCGCGCTAAAAAACTTTAACTGAAACGCAACCGAAACGTGAACGTTACTCGACTTTATGACGTATTCGGTATCGCGCTATCCTTTTGACAGCTAGTTGAGACGAAGCTGGAACGTAGTTGTAACTCAAACGCTGTCAAACAAAAAGTTCATACGGAGCTAGTTTAACTCGCACGCAGCTCGAACGTTTGGAACAAAGTGATCGTATATAAGTTAAGTTTTTGAATCTAAATTGTGTAAAGGACTAAAAATGTTCAGCTGGATTGGAAACGAAACGCAGCTGAAACACAGACGAAACTAAGTTGAACCTCAAATGAAACGTTGTACAATAGCGCGATTGGTCTGCTGGTACTTTCTCAGTAAACTCTATATACGGGACCCATACACACCCTAAAGTATTATCACTAATTAATATTACAACCTGTATAAAGAGAAAAAAGTTCAATTTATAAAACAATAATCCTTTGTTAAATATAATGGAAATTCTTATATTCTTATATATTCTTATATATTTTTGTGGGATTATTATTACCAGTATTGAGAAAAATTACAAAGTACTCCAATTTTCAGCTTATCGCGCGCACGCAGCTTAAAACTACTAATACGAAATGTATTTATTATTATTTTCAAAACTACCAAATCGAAGTGTATGTAAACCAGGGATGAAAATGGATATGAAATATCGGATACGGATACGGTGATGGATATTACATTATTTCGGATTATCCGTTTCTTTCGGATAATTTCGGTTACGGATATCAAATTTTGGTTTCCTTTTTGCAACTTTCATTTCGGATTCGGTTACAGTTATGGAGCTCCCTAACATCCCTGATGTAAACTATAACGAATTTCGTCCTCTAGTTTGAGTACCACAGGTCCTATTTTGGCTTCAGTGTTCAAGAGCATCACTCGACCTCAGCCCTCGAGGGCCCGCCGCCCACCCGCGCCGCACGAAAACAATGATCAGCTTTGTAGGGCGGCAGGGCATGTGTCCTTCAAAATATCAGTCATATGTTGGTTACAGTGTAAGTCGGAACTATCTGAAGTGCAGAATACCTTACTCTACCGGTCAGATGAAATGTAAGTCTATTGGTATAAGTATGTAAGTATAATAGTCATTGTAAGTCGAGCTGATAACTTAGAGTTATATTAAGTGGAATATACTCAGTTCCGAATCACTTTGATCTAAATAATAATCCTAATTATATGTTTATAGTGTAAAAAGTATTAAATATGTTTCTGTTGTCTATCACGGAGCCCGGTTAACGGGGTGTGATGGCTTCATAATAATATTAAAATACCTATGGACGCTTCACATATCTAAGTCACAGAATGACCTGAATACAGAATTTTTTTTGTTCTTTCAGCGGGATTCGAACCCGCGACCTCCAGCTTGAGAACCGACGCACTCAGCCACTGCGCTACGAAGGTCGCCACAATCCATGGTCGTCGTAGACATAGACAAAGGACAAAGGTCAGTATCGGCGGCTACATTATGCTTCTAACTTAAGAGGAAACACCACGAAATTTTTTCCATACGAAAATAGGGGTCTACGGGATTTCTGTTTCCTCCCTGGATAATGAAATATACTTCAAATATACTTTATTGTGTACAAAATCTTTACAGAGTAACATATAAATATACAAAAAAAAATCATAAAATCAGACAAGCACACAAGGGCGGCCTTATTACTTTAAAGCAATTTCTTCCAGGCAACCCTTTGGTAATGTTGCTATAGTAACAATTATTTTCCTGGATATTCATGGATATTGTTTGTGCGTCCCTATTTTTTACTTTTTTTAATAAATTAATTATTTAAAGAGATATGGACGTTCAAAAACCTAAAAAAAATGGCCAGACTCTCCGCTATGTTTAAACATCTACAGATTTGACTACAATAAACAACAAAATCAAAAAATAGTAACCTAGCTCATTTCTTTTATTAGCTAATAAAGAAAAAATATTTAAATCAATCGGTTAGGTTTTGGAGGAGGAAATAGGAATCCCCTAAATTTCTGGTACTTTTAATAGGTAATTTCAGTCCAAGTTGCAGTTGTCTCTATCGCGCTGGTGCTGGCTAGCTAAGGCACTGCGAGACAGCAATAGATTTTATAAATACCTATTTTGTTTTTCTCTCAACCGTGTTGTTTCCTCTTAAATGTATTTCATTTCCCGCACATAGGAATATAACAATTCCTTTTTAAAATTTCATATTTGTTTACATTTATATCACATTGAATAGACGTACTTGTTTTTAATCCCTGACGCAAAAACGACGGGGTGTTAATAATAATAATATAATAATATCTATGGACGCTTCACACCACGTCAATCTGGCCCTGTGCTAAGTATCCGAAGAAATTGTGTTACAGGTACCAGACAACGGAAATATATTTAATACTTTTATTCTATACACATATTTAAGATTTTTATTATATTATACACAAATTTAATACACATCCATGACCCAGGAACATTGAAAACTTTTTGTTCCCTCGGCAGGATTCGAACCCGCGACCTTTCGTTCGAGCGCCAACACGCTCAACCAACTGCGCTACGGAGGTCGTCATATATGTTATAAGTTTGACGTGTCTGTGTAAATGTGTATGTGTATGTTTGTGGCATCGTAGCTCCCAGATGATCCGATTTTAATGCGGTTTTTTTGTTTGAAGAGTCTATCAGTCGAGAGTGTTCTTAGCTATGTTTGGTGGATATCGGTTCAGGTCTTCAAGGTCATCAGGTCGTATGTTAGATGTGATAGGAATGTTTCACGGTAAGTCGGGGTTTTTTTTTTAATGTTTATATTTAACTAGCCCTTTGTAATAACAAAATGTATGTTGGCTCTGACAGATAAGAACATTTCGCGGACTTGACACGAACTATCGACAACAACTTATTAGCATTAAAAAAATAAACTTCCAAAAATGAAGATTGTAAAAAACAATATTAAAATCTGTTCATAAACGACGAAGTTGTCCGCGAGCAAATATTAAAAAAAACATAATATATACGGTCGATTTGAGAAACCTTCTCCTTTTTTATAAATCGGTTAAAAAGGCCTTAATTATTTAAAATTATAATACGGCCGAATAGCATAGCTATTTAAGTCGGCTTAATAATACTTAATAACCGTAACATCGTAGCTGCTCTACCAAGCGGATTTATCTTGTACTTTGACTTAGAGACACTAAAACGTAAAAAAACTATGTTTAAAAAACCGACTTCAACTTCTAAAAGCATAAAAAAGTACTTTCGTAATGTAGTTACAATTAATGTTATTTTTTGGTTTCTTAAAAACGTATTAAACGTAGTTTCTGTTCTATATTTATTCTCTTTAAAATATTTAACGACGTATAATAATTTAACGTGCGTGTAGTGTTGTCAAATAGTGCCTAAGGGAGTGAAGTGTGAACTCTAGCGTAACTAGGAACTACATTCCTCTAGCAGCACTAACACAACTTATCGCACATATTATTATATTACTATAGTGTGAAGTTTGATTAAATTTAACAAAAACTACATTATAAAAGTTTTATGCTTTGTAGTTGTTGAAGTCGGCTTCTTTATATGTAGTTTCCTTTTATATATTATATTAAGTGTAAGGAAACTAAAGATAAGGAAAGGAAACGTTAAAAAAACCGACTTCAACAACTGAAAAGCTTAGGGCGTGTTTCACCAAGCAATGTTAAAGTTAATCCTTCGTTAAATATCATGCTGTTCCTCTCGTAATTCCTATCAATGAATGAGAAGGCATGGTATTTTAACAAACCGTTAACACTAACATGCGTTAGTGGAATCGGAACTTATACTTTTATAATGTAGGTTTTGTTAAATTTAATTAATGTTCTGTTTTAAGTCTGTGTCAGCAAAAATGAGATTGAAGTCAGCAACTTTAGGATGTTGTTATTTTAGCTGACTCCAAAAAGAACATTAATAGTAACTATATCGTAAAAAAAATATTTTATGCTTTTTAGTTGTTGATGTTTTATTAAACGTCGTTTTTATTTGTTACTTTTTAGTGTCTCTATGTCAAAGTAAAAGATAAATCCGTTTGGTTGTTACGACGCTACATACAGACTGGCAGACACCATATTAATAATTTCCACCTCCTTTTTGTGTCGAACTCCTAAATTAGCTGTACCGAAACTACAAATACATAAATCATCTACTCGATTTAAAAAAATGTATCACCTCTGGAAAGGAGAAAGCCCACTCTCCATAGTGTCTCAGGCCCAATGTGGACATCAAAAAATCGCATTAAAAATGAGTGTTCTAAAATGTTAATAGTATTAGATATCTGAGAAAAAAACTTAAAATGCCGCCATTATTGTAGAAATATTTTTTTTTACTTTTTGTCTATTTTATTTTCAAGGCCTTTTCCGACTTTTCAATAATTTATAATAGTAAGATATAATATGATAGCCCTTGTTGTAGTGCAAGACTTTCAGTTATTGCTACCCAGCAATTGTGGCAAACAAGATTATCGCCTGACACCTAAAACATATTAACATTAATGATAAATATTTTCAACCGTAAAAGATTTAACGATTAAACCATAATTAAAGAAATAATAGAAACATTTTATTATAATATTATGATTACCTGCTGCCGTGCAATCCACTGTTGTATGACACTTAATTCTTCGGGCTCTAAAATACGGTTCTCGGTAACATTATTACCACAACATAATATGTACAATATTCTTCAGACATTTTGGTATGCACAATCAAATAGCGTAATCCTTTAATCCAGGGCCAAGTAATCGTAGAAGGAGAGAACAAAACTAGTAAAACAATGCCAAAGTCGTACGTGAAAAGCCGAAACAAGTTCAGGCGAGAAAGCCAGATTGCGGTGAAAAAAATCGAAAACAAAACAAAACGCATCTTTGAGCAACAAACGAACGGTCGAAATCATTCGTTTGAAAAATGACATTTCAGTCATCAGTGTTGCCGCTTGTCGCAAAAAAATGAAATCGATAAATCGATTACGTAAAAAATAATCGATATAATATGACTTTTTATTAATCTTTATCGTTTATAGTAACAAACGTAAACATTGGTTTTAAGATAAATGTTTTCTTTTTATTAATTCTTTACAGAATTACCAACAGTGACCCGTTATTTGTATTTTACATGAGTTTATTTTATTTGTTTATAAATCGATATTCGGATTGATTGATTAGAGTTTTATCATCGGGTAACATTTCACCTCAACGTTATATTTAGGTTCCAAATAATCCAATAAAATTCCTTTTTTTATTGGAACATTACTGATTATAGTGGCGGTTATTTGAATGTTATCATAAATCATGTCTCTTTATTATACATTTCTGGAGAAATTAAGTCTTCTTAAGACGGCTGTCCGCTCTGGGCCTGAAATGGGCTTTCTCCTTTGTGAAATATGTTCATAAAATAAAAAGTACAAGGCTATGTAAATTTTTATGGTACCAAATGGCAGCTATTCTGCATCTACTAAAAAAGAGTGATTATTTTTATGTTAAATCGGACCATTAACCTCAGAGTGATCGGTGTAGGTACATACATAAAAAACCGGCTGAATTGAGAACCTCCTCCTTTTTTGGAAGTCAGTTAAAACTGATTCCTATACCGCGTCTGTCTGTTCGCTTATTAAAGACTACTTGCACCGATATTAATGGTATTTTCAAAATTTCAATCTCCGCGGAAACATTCGCTAACCCGCCAAGTGTGTGGAATATAGGCTACTGAAACCCCACTGACACAACACACAAACAAAAAGCTTACAAAGTTCGATAACAAAATGTATGGGATTTGATATAAGCTACGCTAAATGATCGCGATTTGGTATGTCATTTAGCGTACCTTATGTCAAATCCCATACATTTTGTCATCGAACTTTGTAAGCGATAATTAGCGATGGCATCTTGAGTAGAGTCCCCCCCCCCTGAGCTGAAATAGTATGGGAGAGGGAGAGGCTTACGTCCAATAGTGGACATCATGCCTTAAATGATTGTTTAATCGCGATAATCTCAGAAACTACCGGTCCGAAATGAATATCTATTTCTTATTGGATAGTCCATTTATAGAGGAAGGCTTTAGGCTATATAACATTACGCTGCGACCAATAGGATTGCTCCTATTGGTCGCAGCGTCAGTAAGAAGTGTTGCAAAAACAGAGAAAATTATTCACATTTTCGTTGCGTGCGCTGCACGGCTTAAGTCACAACCACGCGAACGAAGTCGCGGGCACAGCTAGTATCTTATATGGTTTATAACAAATGCTAAAATACATATGAAAAAACTAGATATGAGAACAGTGAAAGAAGAAATAAAACATGCCGTATAACCTATAAAGATCAGCTTCAAAACCACCCCAATGATTTATTATTAAAACTATCTTACAGAAAGAGTTATAACGTCTTATGCGTTTTGATACCTATTTTACTAATAAATAATCTATACAGTAGGTAAGATTATCAACTCATTTAATAATGATTACTTATTCTAATAAATCGTTTTGTATTAAGTATGAAAACTCTAACTAGACCTAGTAGTTCTAGAGCCTACTGTTAACTACTTACTACATGTTTTCTGTGACATTTCACGGTGACCGTACATTTTGCAGACAAAAGTTGTCCATTTTATTCCCAGTTCTTTACTAAATTTCATTAAAATCGGTTCTGTAGTTCCGTAGCCTATTCAATGCAAACAAACGCTTAAATATGTCCTCTTTATTAGTAGGGATAGAAGTACAGATGTATAATACACCTTACGTGACCTAAAATATGCAACTAGTAGCTACCAATTTAAGGTTCCACGAAATTAAGTTAAACCTATTTGCTAACATTAGGCACTAAAGCACTAATGACGTCATCATTCCGCCCACAGATTAGCATATCGCGTGCCGGTCGATAGCGCAGACATTAACAGGCTAGCTAGTAGCTGGGAGCTACTGCCGTGTTTCAAATTCATTTTAGAAAATACTAGCTGACCGGCAGGCTGATTATGTAACTCGCAACAGCAATTCGACAGGCGTAAATTGTACAATTGTGTACAATATCGTGGTCAAGTGTATACGTTTGATAGCGATATTGTATACAATTGTACAATTTACGCCTGTCGAATTGCTGTTTCGAGATACATAATCAGTCCGTCGTGCCTACCACGTTGAGCATAGACACAGTTTGTGATGAACCGTTTAAACCTTCCCGAGACTCCAAGAATATGTCAAGACTAAAAATAGCCGAATCGGCTCGAGTTTTAGCGAGACTAACGAACAGCAATTCATTTTTATATATAAGATATTTTTAGAGGTAGACTTTGTTGATTTTACAAAAAAAGGCTTGTTAAGTTTAATTTGGCAATATTTTTAATTGGAACTCATTTTAGTACACAAATTCGATGAAGGCGAAAAACTTTAGTGTACGTTTAAACTGATTATTTTAAAAACTATATGCCACAGGGATGACAACGACACAAAACATCCGAATAAGCTACCCTAATAATAATAATACACACACACTAATAATAATAACAGGTATAAATTACAAAAAAATAACAATCAATTACAGATGTCAGTTGAGAATAATCTTGAATCCCAAACTGTTTTTGGAGTTTGGCTCAATCGGCTCGCGATTGACGTCAATAATTTGACGTTCACGATAATACCATTTTGGTGTAATAACATATCAACTTTGCGTCGAAACTGCATTTTTGTAATACCAACCAACGTGGAGAACAAATCTCGTACATTTAATCTGGTTTTTCTCAACATCCATCACCGCGCACCGATAACATCTACCTCAATAAATTCAATAAAATGCTTTAATTATTTACATTATAATGTCGTGTTCGTTTACAAATTGAAACACGGGTCCTACATATATTATATTAATTTATTCTAATTTTATAATGTAAAAGTAATTAATATTGCGATTAATTATTCATTAGAAAATCGATTACTTTCGGCCTTAGTGACGAGACCACCGCCGGAGCCCGCCGGCGGGAAGCGATACCTCCTGC
The DNA here is from genome assembly GCA_905187575.2 of Celastrina argiolus. Classification (NCBI taxonomy): domain Eukaryota; kingdom Metazoa; phylum Arthropoda; class Insecta; order Lepidoptera; family Lycaenidae; genus Celastrina; species Celastrina argiolus. Next base: position 23,039,966 of record LR994580.1, on the reverse strand, counting down.
CTCACTGAATTTGCTTTTTTGCGCAAATTAGATTAGGGATGTGCAGTTTCTAATGGCCGCTAATATCACCATATTATGGCCTTCGTATGGCTTCATTAGAAACACGGAAGACTTTTTTAGTTGTTAGTTGTGTGTGTCATGTAAGTTATAATATTACTGCCAGCAAAGTGTATATGTCGCCGTATTTTTTTTTGTCTGCGATTTGGTTGAATGACTAGCGCGTTAATTGAATGCCAACATTCAATTGAATGGCTAGGCCTAATGTTGAACAAGGGTCACTCAATGTCCAACTAGTTAGCGGATTGATTGTAACATAGCTCTTTGAACAGAGCAGACGTAAATCAGTCAGGTAATTGAAATTTAGTTCATATTTTATCTTAAACTTCATTGTCAAACGTCATGTTGACATTACATTGTTTTAAAACTATTACTTATCGTTAAACTATTATGTAGTTATGTACTTACGAATATGCACGAAATATCTATTATGATAAAGAAAATCTTACGACCTCTACATGCGTGTACCACAAACTCTACTAAGAAACCTTATTAAGTTGTGCCCTAAAAGTGCAGCTAATGTAAGGGCGTGTTTCTGTTTCATCCAATTCATAAGTAGATCTACTACTATGCGATAAATTGTGAGGAAAGAAGATTGATAAATGGACTGTGACTCTTTCGTGCAAAAGTACTTAACTTATACATAACCGAAAAAATGCAGTGTTCCAGTGAAGATACACGCGATCTGAAACTAGTGTAAAACCAAAACTCACACAGGCGCGTGAAACTTATATTATATACCCCTCTATTTTCGTCGGGAGTCAAAAAGTAGGATAAGTAGGTTTTCCTAAGGGCAGAAAAAGAGTTAGGCAAGTTCTACGAGCAAAAAGCACGTCAAAAGTCATGCCATATGACAGGTGGCATATAAGCCCATAAAGCACGTCAAAAGTCATGTCATATGACAGGTGGCATATATAAGCCCATAAACCCTAACATCGGATATTAAACTATTTTATTCGTTTGTAAATTTACGTTACAACTTTCGGGTGAAATTTTAATGTCCCTTTTAAAATGTAGTGCACAAAATCATTTTATGCCTTTTTTATTTGTAATAAAAATAAGTGATCTTTTAAATCGACCGTAAAAAAGATATAAAATGTATTCTTTGTAGAATAGGGACACTCTTGATTGGAATTTAGAATACAAAAAGATCGAAACATCCTGTTCCGCGGACACAATAGATGTAGTTGAGTAGCGCATAACTAATAAACTTCATATTTGCTGTAAATTATGTTTTGTCATAAAAGTTAAGCTGCGTGGTAGGCCGTAGGACAACGAATGCTTCCTACACAGGGTGTAATATTAAATATATTATATACTATAGCTGACCCGTGCCCGCTTCGTTAAGCATACAGAACGTTGAAACCTTCCCTGGCCTTCCACGAATATTTCAAGACTAAAAATAGCCGAATCGGTTCAGCCGTTCTCGAGTTTTAGCGAGACTACTTAACGAACAGGAATTCATTTTTATATATAAGATAAATAAATAAAATATAATACTTAAGGGTGAGTATGGGTCCCATAAACAGAGTTTACTAAGAAAATACCAGCGCTGAAAGTGGTACTTTTTAAAAATTAAATGTGAAAATGTATGCTGTTGGGCTGTTGGGGCATTTTTCATACAAACATGAAAGTCATAAGTAAGTCTTTCAGCGCTGGTACTCTCACAGTATTACTCTACATAGGAGGCGCATACACACCCTAAATTATCACTTATTTATTTTAGACCTTGTATAGTAACAAGACTAAAATTCCAAATAGAAGTTTAGAAATAAGAGGAATATACTTGTCAGCTATACTTAACCTTTTGGCCCGCGGTTTTGGCCCCCCCTCCCCCCTAGAGGTTGAAAATTCAAAAATCCCTAGTTACATAGAAGCTAAATGTAGATTTAAAAAAGTACATAGAGGTTTTTGTAGTATATTGATAAAAGTAAAACCGTACTTTTCTATGGCATACCTTATTATTATAATGTCTTAATTGCTTTCATTGACTCTCAAAATTACAATACATTATATCTGTACTTGAAAATGATCTTAGAAATTTACTTTATCCTACTCTACGGGATTGGTGTAGGGAAGTACACTATAATTTTAAAAATCAATATCACTAATACCTCAAAGGCTCCGTATTGTCTATGCCGAGCTGACGGATTCATTATTGACACGTCACGCGGCCATAGACAAGTTTTTTAAAGCACTCATGTCCCTTTGTTGTCCGGTCAAATAATGCATGGAGAATTAATATAATCATTTCGGATATTTTAGATGGTGATTGATTATGATGACGCCGCATTTCGATCGACAAGTGATGGAATGATAGCCACATACCAGCCCGGCACACCAGCTACAACTGACGACACCTATTGTCTCAAGTGAGGAATATTTTGAAAGAAAGAAAGAAAATTTATTCGGTAAACATATAAAAGCAAAACAAAAAGTAAAAACATTAAAGAAAAAAAAATTACCAAATTGGTGTTCACTCAGCATAATGTTGCGAACATAACAATTCGCAACGCTGATTTTCAGTGAACACCGTAGACAAGTAAAAATTATGATACACTAAATATAAGATATAAAATAGTGTTATAAATACATTAATTTAAATTACAATAATTGTTTGACTTAAACATCAATCTAAAACTATTTTAAACAATAATAGGTGCATGGTTAAAATTTAACAAAAAAACAATTTTGACCTTATTGTACAGATTATCTAATTTATTTGAATGATTGGCCTAAAAGATAACTGGGAATATAGACGCTTTACTTTCACAACCTCGTATCCATAAAATTACAATTTTCAAAGTGGAATCAAAAAAGAAATAATTTTAGAGCGTCATTGTGCGAACTTTACAACATAACACCATAAAAGTTTAATGCTGTGCATTATTTAAATTTTACACGAGACACAGCGCACATGTTTACAAAGTATTAAAGTTATAAATATATTTCAAATAAAATTAAAGTTTAAAAAAACTATAACCCCACTTCGAAAAAAAGGGGTCTAAAAAGGCTGAAACAAGAAAATAATTCAATTTGAAATCCAGATATGCATAGGTAAAGAAATGGTCAAGGTAGAGCCGTGGTCGTACCCGCTATTGGGATGGTATATTTCAACAGCAGACGAATATTATAGATTTGTTTAGCGGGTACGACCACGGCTCTACCTGGACCATATCTGTACCTATGCATATCTGGATTTCAAATTGAATTATTTTCTTGTTTCTGCCTTTTTATAATTATATACATATTTGTAATGTGCTTGTCAAGACCTATTTTTGATACCAAACACGATACAATTATCTTAATAAAATTGATAGTTTTTGAGGTATAATTTTCAAAATCTAAAATTTTTCGAAAAATTATATAGCCTATGTTACTCGCGGCATCATTACCAATCGATTGATACCTCATTTATTAAAATCGGACCAGTAGTTTAGCCGCTACGAGGGAACATACATACATACATACATACATACATACATACATACATACATACATACATACATACATACATACATGCATACATACATACATACATACATACATACATACATACATACATACATACATACATACATACATATATACATACATACATACATAGACTGCCAAAATCATTACCCTTCCTTTTGGCTTCGCCGAAGTCGGGTAAAAATTAGGAAGCATAGTTTTGTACCGAAAATCGTCTCTTTACCTTCACAACCTCGTGTCTATAAAACTACCACTTTTCAGTAGAGTTGTTTTAAATGAGGTTCAGTTGTGTACAGTGTACATCCAAAATCCATGTCATAATAAAATCTAAAATGATGAAGTTTTTTGACTCTACTGAAAAGTTGTAGTTTTTAGATACGAGGTTGAGATGGTAAAGCGATTTGACACACACGATTTGACACACTCTATCAACGTCGTTTATGTGGTCTTTCACAAATAGCTCCTTAAGTAAGCATTAACTAACTCTGAGTGTCGCTGTTAGACCGCTGTTAATATTATTAAGACCTTCTTAAGACCAGCCTACAAAATGGCATTTGGCATTAGCTTGGGAAAAAGCAATCGTTTTAAATAAGCCTCCTAAATTAGGGATAAGTTGATTCCCAACGCCATATCTTCAAAACTTGCCAGGATCTAATGCGGCTGAACCACCCCCCTAATTATAGTAGTCAACAATAGTAACTGTGCTAAAATATCCAAACATAAAGTTCAACTTGATGACTCAAAGTCATCCATCATCTCGGACAGGGAGCGTCTCCAGTTTGCGCGTTTAAACAAACAAACATATTGCAAGTCCGCCGGTCGGCTGCGGCGACGAGCGTTTAACAGATATTGCAGTAATCGGCTTCAAATCCAATTCCGAATAATAATTTTTGACAGGCCTCAGCTAAGCCGCCCGGCCCATGTGCTCGCCTCATTTAAATGAAAAAAATATCTGCACATGACGCCCGATTCGAATTCCGAAACTCCCAAGTGATCTCACGCTGGGCACAGAAAAAACGCTCATTCTTCGCCTGCGCCTTTTCCAAATATTCTTTTTTCCGAAATCGTCAAAAGACATCCGAGACCCGGGATTCTTTATAACGAGATTTCGTATATCCCATTGTAGCTAACACTTTCTATGTTCGAAATATAATTTTTTCATCATAAAGTTTGGACATTTCGCTTGAATTATCGCCGGCCAGTTTCGTTAAAAGGTTTAAACTCCGGGGCGATCGGTTTTTTTCGTAAACGTCACCGAATGGGATCTCTTGACGTGGGTGAGCGCGTGTATAATTGCCGGCAGGTAGTCCGGGCGCGGAGTCCGTAATATATGGATAATTAAAGCGCGGCTTATGGTGGAATTTTTGTCAAAGTTTATCGTCTTTTTGATTGAGGTTACGACTTTGGAGTCTGTCGAGTTCGATACGGTGCCGGAGTCGCGGGGCGGTAGCTTCACGAGCAGCGCGGTCGGCCAGCTCCGGCGGGGTCGTGGTAAAAACCTCCTCCTAATGCGTTACGAGCCATAAAACAGAATAGATTCCTCCGCCGATGTTCATTAAACGATGAAAAGCGGTTTTATTAGTCATTTTAATTCCACGTCCAATAATCTCGAATGGAAGTCTTTTATTAAACAACATGATAAAAACATACATAATTCGAATTAGATCTCGCTCGTATCATTTTACGACGCCCGATTAAATTCTTTGACTCGAGGAGTATAAAATGGGTTATTAAATTTTTTAAATTACAAATTGACACGATTTTATTTCGATCGGGGAGATAATGTGTCAGCACAGATAATAAAAATATTAGTTGTTTTTGTGGGAAGGTTTTATGGAATGAGTGCAGGAAAGTTGGCGGATGGGAGGTTTGTGCGTTCTCGGGAGGCCCCCCTCTGCGAGTGAGTTACCAACATTACCTACCAGAGATATAAAACGGTAAAACTGGAACGGCATTATGTATTTGGTGGTAACGACGAGCGGGCACGTCGAACCAGTCGGTAACGACTGCGCTGGGGCCTTACTCTCCAAACTGATACGATTTTGATTCGGATCCGATCGTGCCGCGTACTACAAAATAAATTGACGTTTGTTTATTTTGATTCTCATCCGATTGAAATGGTCGGGAGTACAATAAGTTATTCTCGATCGTGTCGGGAGTAAGCCTGCTGTACAGCGGGCCCGTTAGTGTGCCGCTGTACATCCTGCTGCGAGACATGGTCCAAGCGTAACGTGTGAAACTGGTTCTAACAATATTAATAGGAAAATGAGACGCTTGTATTGTCAGTAGCAGCAGGTATAATTTGATTTGTATGTAAAGCTGTCCGTATTAGAGTGGAGGCAATCTCTACTGTCGAGGTATTCCGACTAAGTTATTATTATATAAGTGATGGAGCCTATTTAAATATCACATTTTACGAATTAAATCCTATAATGGTTGAATGGAGATACATAAATCTGAAACAAAAAATTATTTTGGTCGACGCAATTAAAAATTAAATAAATAAATATAAAAGCCTTTTATTTCTTGCTTTTACAGTTAAGATTTACAATTAATGCATTTATACTAGTTTACAAACTTTTTATTTTAATGAATTTGTCAATTTAAATTTTTTATTAAGTACTTAATTATTTGCAATAAGTTAACATTCATACTATTTTATAATAATCATTTTAGACATGTCAATAATAATAGTTGAAAATAAATTGTAAATAGAATTTTAATTAATTGTAATTAAAAATTATAAGCTAATAATAAATATTGTCCACCATCGGAAAACTGCGCTTGCCAACCCGCCTAACAAGCGTGGCGGGAGGAATACCTTTTAGGTGGAGGTGGTTTATACTCACTAGTGGACGGCATTGTCGAAAAATTATAATGATAAATCATTAAATTAAATTAAATACCATTTATTTCGGGCTACATAAACCCTTAAAGGCACTTACATATTTAAAATACTTAATAACGAACTACTCTATAGGTATGGTGGTATGAGATTCCGAACGCTATGTAAATTGTACGTATTTTTTTTTTTACATTTACACAGATGTGTATGAACATATTTTCATCTAGATCCTAGGATGTCCTGGAACCCATTTTTGTGAAAATAAAAAAACAAATTCCTATTTATGCTGTCTAACATTAAATACTCATCATTTTTTTTTGCTAAATCCTCTACAAAAGTTGCATACCGATAGAAAACTGAGTATGACGACCAACTTTGTATTCGTTTATAGGTTATAGCCAGTGGGGTACCTGTATTTTCATTATAACCTATTTAAACGACTATGATTTGCTATGTCTATTCATTCATTCATTCGCAACTGCAACTTTTTTGCACTTATAATATTTGTGATGCACCGTCACAGCTCATCTCCGCCGCGCACCGTGTATAAATCTTCGGCCATTTTTATGGCACTTAAAAGACGCTCCAATTGTTTTTGACTCTAAACCAATAATTTATTGGCCAATAAAACGGGGAATCTATAAAACTATCTCACTAATCATTTTATGTTTCCTTGTTCTTGCACTTTAAAAATATATATAATGTAATCATAAAAATGTGTTCCACATTTAAATTTTTGAATGGCGGCTAGCTTATCGTAATTAGTTTTTTGTGAATTTATGGAGTAATTAAAAGTGTAATCTCGAACTCATCGAAATTTGATTGTCTTGGGAACTCGTTTTAGTAATAGGTACCTACTCTTAAAAAGATGGTAAAGATCCTTTTTTTGTCATCTTTTGGTCTTTCGGATGTGACTGCGAGTTTCTTACGCCTGTTTTTCTCGCCGGGTCAGTCCCCGAACCGGTGGTAGATCATGTAGAACAATTATTCTTAAAGTTTAAGCTACTTACTATTTGGCAATAAAAGATTACACTGTTATGTTTTTGTCATAAGTGCTATTTGAAACACTCTTTTTCTTGATAATTGAATGTCAATAAAAATTAAAACATAATTAGTATATTGCCATCGTTTAGGATTTGATATAAACATCATTTTATTATTCCCGTGGTGCTTCCCCTTTTTCAATTGTGACTTGTGTCATTACAATTTTGCTGTCTCCCGCATTGCTTGGGGAGGGAAACTGGAACAATTCCTACTCCTCCTTCATTCTTGTGATTAATTTCGTTGCTGGTCCCAAGACAGATCTAGCATCCCTCTGGCACCCCCGGGATCATATCAAAAGGTTTTTGAAGTTGGTTACCACTGTCGATCTTGGCTACACAGGAGTTGCAGTGGTGGGAACGTGGCCATTTCCCCGTTTCAAATGATATTAAAAGATTCTTTTTAATTTTGTTTTTTAGCTCAAGAGTCTCAAGATACTACAAAAAGCCTTATTAACCGATGCCTATGTAGCCATGTTACACAGGTTATTAAATAACGTATCTATTGACACCTCTTTCATTAAAACAGATCAGTAGTTTGGACAAGTCACCCCCCCCACGGCTGACTGCGTGTATGTATGGCAAATCAATTACCAATCAAACAAAATCATTACCTCTTCTATTGACTTCACCGAAGTAAAAGCCACATCCAGCATGTTCTACGTCTCCGGTACAGACTGCAGGCCCACGCGCACGCAGTCACCCCCCCCCCCCCTCCCAGCCCCCCACGGCTGACTTATTGTCACCATTACCGCGACCGTACCCATCACATAAATATGTGCTCATAATTGCATTCCGCTCAATCTCCTCAGGATTTAAATATTTTTTTATTAAAAGTAATTGCAGCCGATGAACATCAAAAGTCGGATCCTACTTACGTAATACCTAAAAGATGATATTCTGCATTTTAGGGTTTCCAAATTATAATTTATATAAATACGGGTTTACTGACTCAGCTATCCGTCCGCCTGTCTATCATAGACAGTAACTCATGAACCGTTATAGTAAGACATTTGAAGTTTGTTTTGTGACTGTAACCGCTAGAACAACACATACTAAAACCGTTAAACCGTAAAGGTACTATCTAGCTTTTTTCCCTGCTTCCTTTTTCACCAGAAGTTATATGTCAAAGGTCCCATGAAACCTGTAATTCCACTACATTAAAACCTATCTAAGCTTATTAGCTCCGCGTTTGCAGAAGCCGATATCCATGACAGCGTCAACTCATTATACAATGTCATTTATAGCATTTAAGTGCCTACTTATGTAATACTGAGCGGAGCGCCTACAAACTGCTAGATCAGTTTGGCGTAATACATGAATGTGTATGATGAGGAACTTCAATGAATAAATCATTAAAAATAAATAAAAATATGTGTAATGTGTATAGTATAAAAGTATATATTATATGTTTCCGTTGTCTGGTAACGTAACACAAATTCTTCAGATACTTAGCACGGGGCCAGACTAACGTGGTGTGAAGCGTCCATATTATTTTGTTATTATATTTATAAACAGCCTTCACCCAACCACGTAAATTATATAGCCTGGGGTATTAATTACAAATTTATTGACAGCTCTTTAATTAATATTAGATTAGTAGCTTAAGCGTTACCGTGGATACATTCATTCATAGACTGCCAAAATTATTACCCCACTGCTATGGTTTCGACTCCAGTAAAAATAATCCGAATAGTTTCTTTTTTTTTTCTTTTTCACGAACAGAATTGCCAAAGTCATATCATTTCGTCGCTTTACTTTCAAACCTCGTATCTATACTTTTCAGTAATTTATTATATTAAATTTAATAAAGATATTCAATTTTATTGTGACATGGATTTTGGATGTATACTGTACTGGTACATAACTGAACCTCATTTAAAACAAAATCCATTTGACACTAAAATCCAAAATTAATAAGTTTTTTGACTCTACTGAAAAAATATAGTTTTTATGACACGAGGTTGTGAAAGTAAAGCGACGATTTTCGGTACAAAACTATAGCTTCCTAATTCTTTTAAATATATTTATAACTTTAATACATTGTAAACATGTGCGCGATGTCTCGTGTAAAATTTAAATAATGCACGTTATTAAACTTTTATGGTGTTATGTTGTAAAGTTCGCACAACGACGCGCAGGCAGGTGGTATGCCATTCCATACACAACACCATACATACAAACAAACTTAGCAGGTGGTATGCCATACAACACCATACACTTAACCAAATAATTCCAACGACTTACAAAACTAAATATTTTTTTAAATATATAAAACAAAAGATGGAGCATAGCTTTACCTGAGTAGGTATTGTAATATTGTTTACAATTTAAACTCATTGTCAATTTGACGAATGAAAAGGAAAAGAGATTGAGTGTTTTGGATTGTCAAAATGGCAGTAACACAAACCAAAATACTACATTATATCGTATAATTTTTATTTTCCATTATTCATTTAATTAAGATAGATACATGCAGAGATAGCAAATACATAGTTAATTATATTTTATACTCGTTGACTATTTGTTGAAACACTGTAAAGCCACCTCCTGCAAATATGCGACATATACCGTTGTAATTTAGCTATAAGTACGCTTACAGTTTACATATAAACTAACATTTATTCGTGATGTTTAATTGTTCTATAGTAAAATTTCATGTCCTTGTCATATTTTTACGGCTTCATGTTCCTGTATATTGTTTCTATGACCTCGATGCGTTTATGACCGGCTGCGACCGGTCAATTGGCCTTTCGGCTACATCGCTAACCTCAATGAGCGAAGCTATTCGGGCCAGAATCCTGAAGACAATTTGCCTGTGATTTATTCCCAATCAAACGAACTTCATTAGCCGTTTGACACGTGTCAGTGCGACGGCTGACGTGAGATGGCGCTAAATCAACTCTCTAATGACTCGCTGTCCACTCGTCAAATGAGTTTACTATCTACGATCTCCAGCTTTTATATACTAGTTTGATTAATGGCCGCGATTGTCATTTGTTTTTGTACTTTTAAATATGCAAATGTGAAGAGGTTGCGACACGGCGAGATGTACAATCGATAGTCAAAGGTTTAGCTACGTTATATTATTATATAATATACTATGTAGGTTTAAAGGTGTCTGTCACTTAGTAACCCAGGAACTCTACGAATATCTTAATTCATGTACTAAGCTCAGCTCTCGCTTTAAATGTTTAATCTTTATCAACCGAACTTATATTTTGTCTAAAAACTAAATTGTATTTTTGCAACTGGGCTGCATTGGCTAGGCTCTAGCTAATATTTAAGTCCGTGGGTGTTCAAATCCAATCAGACAAGAATTCTCTGGACCCATAACAATAAAATAAAAATAATAAACGTCACATTTAAACATGGAACGTTCGTTCGGAAACATCTTCATATTCTGCAAGTACCGACCAAAACAATGCGCAATTAGTTTTGTTATTGCTAATTGTTCGTCCCTGGCTAAAGTGAGATATTATTTTAATTTATGGAAAGTGAAACATTCAGCCGTTCTGGTTTATGGAAAATCATTAAAATATTGAGTGATTCACTTAAATACTGACTGTAGGAAAGCAAACTTTGCAAAGCCATTTTGATACTTAGGTATTCTTTGCGAATTGTCTCGTCTCTCGAGTAATTCTTATGTATTTCAACCTTCAAACTCTATTACATTAAAACCATTTAAAGAAAAATAAAATTACGTGTTAGCGTGTATATTATCAAATAGTATCAACTAATGTCAGTGACGTAAGAAAACCGTCGTAGTTAAATAAAGTTTAGCGACATGACTCTACAATCTTTATTTCTGGGTGTTTTCATCTCGTTTATAGACATACAAAAGTAAACCCTACACCAGCGACATTCCACAGTGTCTAACTTAATATGATTGATATTAAGATTGATTTAAAACCGTTTGTTTTGTTTGTATTACAAGGCGGAACGTCGCTCACGCTGACGCCGCGCCGCTGCCGCGCATTCCTTTGCCTCCCGACGACTCCTCACGCTCCTGCTATCTCCCATCTCCTGAACCTGTCTCTCAGTTGTTTTACATCTTTATCGGGTCGTTTTAGTCGCTCCGAGCCCCGTTGTTTGTCCCCTAATCCCGCCGTCCTCCGTTTGTTGGCTCACGCCTAACGGTAGCACAGAGTACGACATACGGCTCTATCTTATCTATGTCCACTCGGCGGCATATGGCACCGACGCGGCTAATGCACTACTTCTGTTATTTCAACACTCGGCTCTCGAGTCTAATTCACTCGCGCATTAGCGCACCCGCGCCGACCGAACAGCGTGTGCAAAATTTTGCGACATACGTTCGCCAATATCGGCATCTATCTATTGTTTTATTTTATTGCTACTTTCGATTCCGTCGGCGTCGAGGGGTCGGCGGTCGATCCTCCGAGGCTCGCTAATTCGCGTTCTTTCAACCGTCAATCAGGTGTCTGCGCGTAAACGCCCGCGCGAAACTGGAATCGGCGAATTCGCAAAACGTGCGTATGGAAATTGTAGAGCGTCCGCGGCGCCGCAACAAGAAATAAAAGCTACGATTTAACTCGCACTTAATGCTCGATTGGAAATAACTGAATTACCTGCGAAAACAATTTGCGCGGTAATGAAAGTTTCCTCGCGGCCATGCGTCAGGCGGCCGGACGCGCGCGGCCGGCGCGGCGCGGCGTTCCGAGCGACGCATTTTAATAAATTTCCGAGGAGATTAATCGCATGAATGAAACAGTTGCGCGAGTAATTTGGCTCGGCGTCAAACGGCGGGAAACGAAATATTAATTGTGTATAATGAACACGGCGAAGACAACAGCGCGAGAGCTAATGTCCGCCGACCTCGTTGGCCGCAACTAGTTTTTCCTATTGAACGTGTCGTTCGATAGAGTATTATTATCTACGATACTGTTTTTAAATAGTTTTCCGCTAACGGGAAAATCTTATGATGCAATTATCAGATAATCAGGAAGCCAAATCATATTCTAATTGCTACGAGAATCTTAAACGTCTAGGAATTTATTATCTTTCAATAACTAAAGTTGTCTTATTAGAATTTTGGACATGTCGTTCCTATATTATATAACTTATTATTTCGATGTAAACAATCAAAAGACCTTTCTCAAACAAAGAAAAGTAGATTCTAGGTGCGCAGGCACGAATATGTTCTATTTTAAAAAAATGTAGAGATCGTGACCTAGTCCTATTGCCTATGGGCCTGCCATTTATAATTAAAATTAATAGTTTTCTACAAACACGAACGTTACAATAATATTTTATAATTAAAGTAAACAAAACATTTATTACAATTTATTAAAAACGAAATACGTTCGGTTATAATTAAAACCTAGAAATGTTGCGTGTGCACAACATGGCGACGTTCTAGATTTAAAAATAATTTACGTTCTATTTCACGCATAGGCTTCTTAGGTGCTGAAGTTGTGTTAAGCTTTATTTTATTTTTTAATTATTATAATAAAACAGGCGTGGGCACTATTGTAAGGGGACTCTACCTACGTCGAGCTGTAAATTACAATAAGGCGGGCACAATATAAACCTGCCCACTCGTCAAATTAAGTTTAACGTCGCTTATGTTTAATAAACCTAAGCTTAAAGTACTACAATTTCTTGACTATTTTAAATTATTTTTGTAAAATTATTAAAATCGTTGTTGCTACAGGTCCAAAGATTGTCATTTTATGTTATATACAATTGTAATCAAGTTATCGTCTTCAAACTAAAGGCTATATTGATGATATAACGTCCTAGCAAATAAGCTACGTGGGTAATTTTCCATTTAAATTGCTATCTTCTTTGGCTCATTAAGTGCTGTTACTTCATAGTGTTTTAGAAACAACGGTAAAGTCACGATGTAACAAGACTTTCATGATATTGTGTTGACTGTCGACTAGATAGTCCCTAATTTCCTACTTTTTAAACACAAATGTAATTTTTTATATCAGAATTTTATTTAATAAACCTTTTTACGTTTTCAGTTCGTTAGGGTATATTCTGTCGGTCTGTGCACTAGTGTAGGTACACTTTTTATAACAAGTGAGGAAGGTGAATGAGGAAAATATGGTTAAAATTCTATTAATAATGTCCGTAATCGATTGAACTAGGCAACCTATTGCATATTTGTAATGTGTCACTGGGATCGTTATCTATTATAATATTTCTTATTACTAATAAATAATAGATGTTATACCAACGCTTTACGCTTATTACTAAGAAAATGTGAGGAAATTATATACTATAACGAAAATGTTAAATATAATAAAGACTTATAATCTAAGCATTAAAAAGCAAAATTGTAATGTGACGTCAAAAAGAGTTGTAAAACCTTCCTTGAGAGTTTTATAAGCTGTGAATTTTGTAGCTAAAGTTATGATCTCTTACACAGTAGGCGTAAGATAATATAAAGTGTTATGTCCTATACCACAAATAAAAAAAAACACATGTGACATTATGAGGCCAGGTAATTCTTGTATCTATACATTTGTTTTAGAAAACAGTAAACATATTTAAAGCATAACCTTACAACTATAATTATAAATCTGAATGTAAAACTACTTAACCGATCATCACGAAACTTTGTACATGTTATTCTTGGAGCCATTAGAAGTAACATAACATACTTACTATATTTTATTTCGAAATGGCGAAGCGGACAAAAGCTAGTAATAGACAATTTTACAAATGGAATCACTCTGTATACAACAGGTGTAGATACTAGTTAGGGTGTGGGCTGCGGTATCACCGACCTGTCAGTCAGGCTCTACATATTCAGGTTAATAGATTGTTCCTAAAACATTGATAATGTAATATTATGATTTTATTAGCAAATTGTTTTAAATGCTCACATGTGGGTAGATGATAGCAGATACCCCAGTACCTACTTAGTAAACGTAAAAATTCTAATATTATATTATTTCAATAATTTGGTACAACATGCGATATTTTGAACTTTTAAACTCAATCTTTTCAAACACTGCCTTCATACAACATTGTTTGGAGTAAGATTTGCAATTTCTTTTTAAATAAGATACCTAAGTAAGGACTCAATACTCTACAGTTTCATGTAGACTGTAAAAAGATTTGTTTGAGTTAATTTATTTAAAAAAATACCTAGCTTAGCTTTTTAACATATAGGTATTGAGTATATTAACTCTACATTAGCCTTGGAGGCAGGACCCTGCCGACATCTGCAATTTTTGTTTTAAGTTAAAAGCTCAAAAAACTGGCCACATTATGTGCATCATTAATGTCACAAGCGGGTCAACATGACGCCTAACCTGTCGCAACAAAAACTGCAGGCCCGCCCATCCCCGCAGAATTAATAACCCGACAGCATAAATCTATCACGTCATCACGTGCTCATCTCACGTCGTAAATCTCTATAGATTTACGTTAGCTACTCATAACGCCAAGTCGTAATCCGACAAAATCAAAAGATGCCTTCCGTGGAACACGCCGCGTAGGATGCAGACGCACTCCTAATTAGTATCGTAGCCCAATCGCCTAACCATAAACGGGCGCTGAAAAAACATTTACTTTCAAAAATAGAATTCGAATTCCCCGCTTAATTGTGCGTCTGCCAATGAGCGGCCGGGGTGTGGGAGCGAGAGGGCCGCGCGCGGGACAAGGACGAGCGGCAGGAGTCGTGTTCCCGCCCCGTTAACAACATGGCGGCTATGTTGATTGGCGCGCATTCGGCGGGCCCTCCCAGCGCGTGACGTGTGAAAAACGGAACGTGAAAATGCCATAGCGGTAGGCGTACAAGAAATAGTGTGAACGATTTCGTTGGCAACTCCTTCAAACTATTAAGGCTTCGGTAAAAAAGGATCTCAGGCGGATTTTACAAATAGTATTGACGATTATAGTAGTTAAATTGATGATTAATTTTTCTAGGAAAATTATGTCATCTTACGTCCTTCAATTATATGTTATAAGCGAAAGAGACTCTAGAGTCACGTGCCTTACACGCGCCTTAAATTTATTTAAATTTTTCAACACTGTCGTCGCTTCCTAATGAGTTAGTCCAAAGACACTTCCTAAATGCTATTTCATTTGACGAAATTTAGTTATCTTAGCATTTAGGACGTCTGAGATGGAATAGGGACCTAGATAAGTGTTCAATTATTTTTAATTCCAATGAGGTCTTAGGTCCACTGTATTTTATTTTAATTGTATTTAAAATACGGCTTAGACTAAGTTATTTAGTAAGACTAAGATCTAAGGTAGAGTTGCACGCCAATGGCTGTCAGGCTAAGGTAGAATAATTTTTTAGTAGGGCTACCTTCCTTCCTAAGTGCTTACAATTATTATGTACAGGTACCTATAGGTATCTAATAGTAATATATTATCTCTCAAATGTAGTGTAGTGTCCGTATTGTTGAGTAAACGATTATTTATTTAAATGATCTTAGTATGTTAAAATAAAAAGTAGGTACATGCGAAAAAAAGATTCTAGCGGTCTCGCACCAACGAGACCTACGGGACTAAAACCTATATATTGCATTAATACTATAATAGGCTATAATATTGCATTTTAGTAGGTATATAATTATGCGCCGGCAATTAATAGAGCAGTAAGTCAGAAAAGGCGGTTTCGAGAAAATGGCACTCGAAGAAAAGTCTTTGGCAAGATTTTCAAGAGTGAAACGCGCTTCGAGTTTTGCAACCTGCATGGTGGTGGGGCTTTGCACGATCGTGTCAACATTATTGCTTGTGACCACAGTGGTGTTTTCACGTATTTGCTTGCGAGTGTACGCATAAGCAGTGTGGGAAGGAGTGAGGTGCATCAAACGCATGCCTATGCGTACACTCACTTATCTGCTAGCAGGTTGTGGTTATAATTATTTCACGGGATATAATATAGGTATTTAAATTTTATGCTATAGATTTCCGAAAAGTAACGCCTGATTCCATTAACTAGGATATTGAAATGGTCAGGGAAGTGAAGCCAGTAGGAACGGAGTAATAAGGATCCCAAGCCAATGACAGTTGTGGTATACAAGGTGTAAAGTAAATGAGTAATAATACTATAAGGTGTGTATGGGCCTCCTATGTAGAGTTTACTGTGAAAGAAACACTTCAAAGACTTCTTACTTTCATGTTTGTATGAGAAATGCCCCAACATCATAAATTTTCCCATACAATAATTTAAAACAAGTACTTCTTTCAGCGCTGGTACTTTCACAGTAATCTCTATACACCCTAAAGTATTGTCACTCATTAATATTTAATACTGTAGCCTGTATATTCATTATTCAGTAAAGAACTTCCTTGCCGCGAACTCTATCCAGCGAGGGCGAAACTGTGCTCAAAAGATAGCTTAAATCCTTCATTTTTTATGTCTGTATAGGTACTTAAATGATACCCATTGCATACAGTACGTATCTACGTAGACTCAGTGGAAACCTACGTAGTAACCAGTATTTTGAATAAGGTATACATTTAAGCACCGAACGTGTGAATCCAGGGATTTTCCGATATAATAAAACAATGGTTACCTCTTAGCACTTACTACATTTTTGTTACTCTCTGGGGTATCAGTTGCTAATAAAATTTACTCCTTCGTCAAATTAATTAATTTCTTAAAATTTTAATATCTTGTCGATTATTTAAATTTCATACTTTTGACTTATATTATAGGTATAGGTACATACTTTACTACCAAATCTTATACTTTTGAATTTATTCGACTTGCAACTGTGCTGCTGAGTGCTGATGATGAGGCTGTTGCGGTCCTCTCCGTCAGACATAATTTAAAGAAGCGGGTCGTTCTTGGGTGAACGAATGAATTTTTATTTCTGAAATCTTAGCCTATATCAGGGACCAATTATACATGTATGTAATTGGTATATGCCTATAAATACAAAAGATTCTATTGCGTTTATAAATTAGATTTAAGGTTATCATTTTCATAAAACTAAAACCAATAGAGATAAACCTTTTAAAAGAAGTAAGATACTGATATGTTTATATCACACTCGCACACCGAGTGTATAAATATTACAGGGACGAGCGCAGGTTTTTCAGTCGGCCGCTTCACTGTAAGAGCGCTGCGTGTATGTTCCCATAAGGCATTTAATTATTGCCCAAGCGGGACAAAAATTTAAATCTGGCCCATCCTATTGCTAAACATTCTATTGTTGTCGACTCTACATTTGTATATACATATTTGAGCATTTATATTAGGTATATCAAAAATTACCTTTAAAAAAAGCATTAAATATAAGTTATGTTGTTCGTTTTAAAAGTGAAACGAAACACTGCTTTATTTGACAATTTTTAAATTTGACAAGTGCAGAGCCGTGTTTTGAGGAAACTGTGTTACCGATTTTCAAAAAACATTTGCACCCCCACAGTAAAATTTTGTAGAAACTTTAAGATATTTTCTTCAGGATACGTCGGACTACGCGACCAGAAAACTGGGGTCGCGTGGCCTTGGATAATGCCGCTAGAGAAACATTTTTTCCTGAATATCTATGTATTAGTACATCCCATTTTTTTCTTTTTTCATAAATTAATTATTGAAAGAGATATGGATGCTAGTCTAGCTATAATAGTTCGTGCCTGATAATTAAATAATTTAGATTACTAAACATAAACAAACCAAAAACACCGAAATTTTCACATATTAACTTATTGTGCACACTTATCAACACTTTCACAGGTATATCAAAGGATTACACTTCATTATCCAATACATTTTATAGCAATTAATCAATAATTAATATGTTTAAACATCAAATGAAAATCTTTCACAGAAAAAATACGATACCATTTTGACACTGCCGATTGTAGAATATAAGCTAGTCTATGGATTCATAGCAAACTAAAATCATTGTATTATTAATATTGGCCAATTGGCATCACTTAGGTACTAGTCTTTGGTTGTTTCATAGACGGGTTTGTTTACGTATAGGTTAAATTTATCTCGGATTATCTCTTAAGGCGCAGAGACACATACCCACTGGTAGGTCACAGTTCTCAAAAGCATTTTCTCGGAAAGAAAAGTCAAGCAAATTACTCACGTGGTAAAGTACAGAAAGCATACTAATATATTACTAGCTGACCCGTGCCTACTTTTTTGAGCATAATATAAACAGTTATATTTGTGATCAAATCCAATTATACCTACATTACAACCTCCAACCCGCAACCCCCAACCCGCAACCCGCGGAACGTGGATGTATGTATGTTGTATGTATTTTTTAATGCAACATTATTAAAACATATCCAAAAATAAAAATAAAATGTTGGAGTGGACAACCCATTTACTTATAGTATAGTAGATAGAATTGATTCTCAGACCTACTGAATTTGCATATAAAATTTCATTAAAATCGATCTAGATTTCGAAGTAGAGAGCAAAAAACTTACACCCCTGTTTCACCCGTTTGTGAGGGTTGCTTGTAAATAAAAAACTTGACTTAATAAAATTTATTACATAAAGAGCTTCTTACGTGAGTTGATCGCATTAAAAATAAAATATTTACTATACAAAGTTACACCCTCCGTTATTATATAAGGGGGTAACCTTATAAATATTGTTTATAATTAGTAATAATAATAAAAACATGTAATAAAAAAAGGATGTTTTAAAGTTATAAAGGATATGTTTCGCAAAAAAGGATGTTGGCAATAACCATTAATAACTTATTACCAAATACAAAGTTTCCTTGAAATCTTAAAAATCATAGAATTTCATTCAAACTTCTAATCCTCATTTCACTCCGTAAGGGAGGATAGAAACTCCCATAGAAATTTAATACTAAACTTCATTAGAATAATTTCAAAAACGGCGAAGTTTCAAACTAACTTTAAAGCCCTCGTTTTCTCTTCGGGGGTAGTTTTACTGATCTATTTCCTTTCTCTCTACTACCCTTCGCTATACAAAGAAACCACTGTGCACAATCCTTTATACCTAGTTTAGGCCCTGCGTTGACAGTTGATACGTCAGGCTGTCAGTCGGTCAGTCAGCTTTCGCTTATATAGATTTACTAGCTGACCCGTGCCCACTTCGTTGAGCATGGAAACCGTTTAAACCTTCCCTAGACTTCCACGAATATTTCAAGACCAAAAATAGCCGAATCGGTTCAGCTGTTCTCGAATTTTAGCGAGACTAACGAACAGCAATTCATTTTTATATATTACTCCGCCCGACCCCCGGCCGGCCGCGGGTCGCAACCGCCGCGGCGCATACTTCATCTTCGGTAATATTCGCTTAAATTACATGCTGTAAAAAGCATATTGATCTATAATAAATGTACAATTTATTTAAGGTACTTAATTGGATAAGGATTAATGTTGTATTGTTTAAAATCACTTCGTAAATAACCATTTCTTAGTAAAGGATAAAAATGGTTATGGTGGGTTATCCCTAAGAGATAGACATGTACCATCGCGGACTTTTTTGTTGAACTTTTTAAGATGAACAATACTGTAGTACATTATTTTGGTCTATTTCGTAGGGTTCAGCCAGCAAAAAAACGTGCTTATTTACGACATCACATTAGAAACTTTTAAATTTATCAGTGTTTCTCTACTATGTTATGCATTTATTATACATACAAACCTCCCTTAAGAATCACTCTATCTATTAAAAAAAACTGCATCATAATCCGTTGCGTAGTTTTAAAGATCTAAGCATACATACGGACAGACATACAGCGAAAGCGACTTTGTTTTATACTATGTATTGATATTACCGAACTCACTTACTTGATTACTGACCAGAAATCAAAACTATTTCGTTCTGTAGCATGTGAATTGCGATCGGTTGCTATTTTATTATACCAGGCATTCAGATTTATGTTAATTATAAATCGGGGCCAGTACAAACGATACGTTTTTAATTTCACGCACTGTTGACGCAAGACACATGTTATATGCCATCTTTTAAATACGAAATTCGTAAATGGAATTTTACAAAATCTTTTTACTAGGTTACCAACTGCTTTACCATATTTTTTTTTGTTTGTCATCGCACTCTTAACGTCTTACTACTTTACAGTACAGTACGACCATTTTTTTTTAGGAAAAATGGTTCAAGACTGGCATACCGCAAAGGAATAATGCCTCCGTGGTCTAGTGGTTCAGAGTTTCGCTCTAGACCCGGAGGTCGTGGGTTCGATTCCCGCGTTGTCAAGTTAGGTTTTCTAAGGGTGTTTTTCACCAAGCAATGTTAAAGTTAATACTTCGTTAAATAGCATGTTGTTCATCTCGTAATTCCTATCAATGAATGAGAAGGCATGGTGTTTTAACAAGACTTATCACTCACTAACATGCTGTTGTGCATGCATGTTCGAAATCGGGACTTAACATACAATTAGCAGTATAGTAGGTACTATGCAGTTCTATTAGATGCTCTAATAGGTAGGTTGAACAGAACCAGAATACGAGGTTATTACTGAGGTGTATTACAATTGGACATAAGCCATCTCCGAAGTATTTGATGGTGGGTGCCTACTCTCCACGCGGGGCAGGCGGGTTGGCAAGCGCCAACGCTGCCCATTTCCGGATATTATATATTCCTACTGTCGCTTTTTTCAACACCCACGAGGAAGATGGTTTATGGGGAGGTGCTATTTTTACTGAAATCTCGCGGAAATGTAGGAGAAAAATGATGAAATCGAAAAATGAGAGGTCGATTTTGATATAAAAAAAAGTTTTAAAAACTGTAACCGACTTCGCAAAAAGGGGTCTAAAGAGGCAAGAAAGTAATTCAGATAGAAATCCACACACATTGCAACAGTTTGCAAGGAGCGCTTTCGGCCTTAGTTAATACATAAAAAAAGTTTTAAAACTGTAACTCGACTACGCTAACATGTGAAAAAAATTGCGACCGTACAATAATGGTCAATCTACCTTGACCATTTATTGTACCTATGCATTTCCGGATTTCTATCTGAATTACTTTCTTGCCTCTTTAGACCCCTTTTTGCGAAGTCGGTTACAGTTTTTAAAACTTTTTTTTTTATCAAAATCGACCTCTCATTTTTCGATTTCACCATTTTCTCCTACATTGCCGCGAGATTTCAGTAAAAATATCACCTCCCCATAAACCATCTTCCTCGTGGGTGTTGAAAAAAGCGACAGTAGGAATATATAATATTCGGAAATGGGCAGCGTTGGCGCTTGCCAACCCGCCTGCCCCGCGTGGAGAGTATAGGCACCCACCATCAAATACTTCGGAGATGGCTTATGTCCAATTGTGAACGTTATAGCCGAAATGTCGATGATGATTGAAGACTCTATATAGTATTTCTATATTTGAACGCCTCTGTGGTCTAGTGGTTCCGAGCTTGTCTCACAACCCGGAGGTCGTTGCTTCGATTCCCTGCGTTGGAACAACAAAAAATGTAGTTTTCAAATTTGGTTAGGACAATGCAGGCTGATTGTTTGACAAGAAAGATGATCCGATCCATGCATTGGATGGGCATGGAAAAAGTTGGTCCTGCACCTGATCCACCTGAAGGTAGAGAGAGTGCTTCTGTGTATTGGGCACACACTTGGGCACTATAAAATAACTCCTGCGAGCTGGCCTGGTTTCAATGAAACCGGTCACCATCACCGAAATCGGTGTGGGCATTTTTAGGCATTTCATTACTTACCTATCTGAGAAGTAAAGGGTCAAAACTTTCCAATATTATATTTTTAATTTTTACAAATAAAGTTTTTGCGAGTATAATATTAAAACTGAATGTCCCCAAGCCGCGTTTATATATGTGGGTCATTTATTATTTAATAATCCAATTAATTAATATGATGACTAATAAATACAATATTAAATTGCCTACTTAATAATTATTAATTTTACATAAATTTTAAAATTCATTGGGGATTAATTTGAGGCGTATAATTTTCCAAAAACAATAATTACACATTTTGTAGTTGAATAATCAATAGAAGTTTTAAACTATTACAATTCTGAAAGGTATGGTGGTACATAAAAGGTATTGGCTACATAAAAGGTATTGGTATAATTTGCATAAAAGGTAAGATGTAAAATTAATAAACAAGTTGAAAATTAAGAAACATAGGAACACTTCATATTCGCATGGCCCTATTCACTCTATTGTTTTAAGTCCGTTACTCGACTGCCTTTACATTATTATCTAATAGTTCCTAGGTATATTGATTTAAATGTAACATGAACTTTCTATTAAAAAAAACAAAACACCATATAGAGATAAAAAAAAAACCCTGTTACGACGAGATGACATCTCCGTACTACTATCACTGAACTAAAAGTAATGCAGGTAATGTTATCATCCATTGCGCGTTCTAACAGTGTTTGTAAATGTTAATGCACTTCAAAACCAGCAATATGTAACGCACAGTGCGTTGTATTCGCGATAGTTGGTCATGTTCGTGTGTCGTGGTAGAGGGAACCTATCACTGAATCGAAAGGCAAGTGGTACATTTCACCCAGTATAAAACGGTCGAAGTGCCCAGCCGCTGCACCAGTCATTTCTAACAAGTCTAAGTGTACCAACATGATTGCATTCGTAAGTTACTTTTTTATATATATATAGGGCAAAAGAGCATAGGGCACCTGATGGATGGCGATTATCGCATCCCACACAAGCACCATTCAAAGTTTACTAAGCGGATAATCCAATTTTGAATACACTTTCAAAAATGTTATAGGATTGGCTAAAAGTATTTTTTTGTTATCCAATGTTGGGAATCCTAAGTTAATACCTAACCCCCAAGCAATATAAGGCTTCTAACCCTTTAGCCAAGTTCTTTACCTAAAGCTGACAATGATGAAGGTAGAAATCAAAAATTCGCTTAGCGAACGTTACGTCAGTCTGGTTTTTCGATTTCGATGTTTGTCATTGTAATTAAGGATGGGATATTGTATATTGCCCTTTGCTTTTTAAAAGTCTCGTACCATATAGTTGGTAGGAAATATCTGGCCTAAATAACTTTAATACTAATTTAATACAATATTCTTGGATATTTTAGTATACTAATTAGTAAGTAATGTGATATAAAGTCCATATATCATATCATAAAATATTTTATGGCGACTTTGAATTTATAATCACAATCGTCTGCCAAGGACGAGGTTCAGTACTTTGGTATTACACTCGTCTTTGTTGTCATAAAAATATTAATGAAGTTACATTATTTATTAATACAAGTTTTAATTAAATAAGTACTGATAACATAACTTGTAACGTTTGCGATAACTGGATGCTATCGTTTCACCTGTCTGTGGGCTTGGCACGAACAATTGACTACATCGCATTCGTAATTATCGAATGATATTCATATTTCATACATTCGATAACGTTATGACAAAAATAAAACCCAATATCGTGTAAATTCCTGCGATTGCTAGTCGGTAATAGAATTATTATCGAATGATAAAACGACGATTCCAGGGCTTTGACATAAGCTCCGCTAAGTGGCATACTAATTCTCTTGTCATTTCGCAAACCTTATGTCAAATCCCATATATTTTGAATTTCGAACTTCGTAAGTAAAACAAATAATAGTGATGGCATCTTGAATTAGGGCCCTTTAATTATATTTATTTACAATAAAATTGGTTTTACCAACATCATCGTCCCTTAAACCTCTAAGAAGTTGTTCTACGTTTTATCTGTAAATAAAGAGTAAATCTTGCACAAAAACGCTATGTTTTTTTACAATATTCACTGAATTGTTAAGAAGTGTTTTATAAGCCCAAACAATCTTCGACGCCAAGCAAGCGATCCTGACTGTTTCGTCTATAGTAGGAAAGATTTCGGAATCGCCAAAGTGCTTCGACCAATTTATAATGATCTCACAACAATCGCGCATATAGAGTAGCTGTCAATCATTTCCTAGATCACATTACGCAATAGTACTTTCCGAGTGAAAGGACCGCGCTTGCATTTCCGCATAGGAAGCCTGACTACAGCTTCCTATGTGGACTACCACTCGTGCAGCGCGGCCTATCCGTCCGTAGTCGCCACAGACATAACTATAGTACGTCGGAGATAAATTTAACCTAAGGGTAAAACAAACTGAAAACATCGAAATCTTCACATATTCACTTATTGTGCACACAGTAAAAATACGCTTTTTTGATACTGCCGACTGTAGAATGTAGTCTATAGTCTATGGTTTCATGTAGCAAACAATAGTCATTGGCCAATTGGCATCACTGACTAATCTATGGTAGTGTCATAGACGGATTTGATTACGTTTAGGTTTTAATTATTTCGGACGTACTATACCAATATACAGTCCTGACTGATGTGGATTCTGACATGGAACTACTAACTAACAATGCTGAATGCAATTCGGAAGGCCGGAGAATATTTAAAGCACAATATAGGTTTACATGTTTAATATAGAGCTGAATGCGAACGCATGAGTGTCAATTCGTTTAATTTGAAAAATTTTGATGATGAGGGCTAAAAGAGTAGTTAAAATATTTAAACGCAAATCCAACCGTTAACGAGATTAGTATATGTAAGTCTTGAGTGTTATTTATGCACAACTTAATGCAATCATATTCTAACGTCATGGTCAGTTAACAACGTCTACCAATCACTAGCATAAAGCCTAGCAGGCACTAGACAGTTGAACAGCCAAAAAATATTTGTGGCTGCTTAGAATGGGCTTCTATAAAACATCATATTAGGCTACAATTCTCTCATTGCAATAGATCGAGCTTCCTTTGACTCAACAGTTGAATTTTCTTCCAGAAAACAGCCGCCATACTGCTCTTAGCGGCGTGCGTCACCGCGCGACCGTCCGAGGAATGGGAGCCGGAGGGCCACTCCCACACGGAGCACACCAAGCCCTACCACGTGACGGTGGTGAAGAAGATCGGAGTGCCGGTGCCGCACCCCGTGGCGGTGTCCGTGCCGCAGTACGTGAAGATCCCCATCCCGCAGCCCTACCCCGTGCACGTGACGGTCGAGCAGCCGATCCATGTACCGGTGTACAAGGTAAGGTTCACAAAACTGGTAAAGAAGGCTTAGCAGCCAGAGATTTCGTATACAAGATCTTGTTATAAATATTTAAAAAATACGAGTGGCTTCCTAACATTAGGCTTAAATTTCTGATAATGATTGGTTTGTCGACACTAAAATTTTATACCTATAGGAAATGTTGGATCCATATGTGAGGTTACTTTTCATGGCTTATGCCCATCCTATTTGTGGTCTAGACCAATTTTAGTGAAATTTAACTCAGATATAGAATAGACCACGGGCAGACAGAAGCTTCTTTTATTACGGCCAAATGTATTCGCGGGCAACATCTAGTTGCTTATTAGAAAAAGCCTTAGCAAAAACTCTAAGTAGAGCAAAGTGTCTATTAGATACAAGAATCGGCGTGACGCAGCAGAACACCGACAGCACTGTATAAAATTTTAATAGCACAGATTATATCACCCATTGTTGTTGTATCTGCAAATGTCACGGCGACAGTTATGTAAGGCGGCAGCCGCGGCCCGCGAGTCGCGACGAAAGTAAAAGCGATAAGTGGAGCGTGCATTCTTTTTTCAAACGTGTTCGCGCGCCTTGTGACAGATCTGATTTACCATCGGATAAAGCTATATAATTCTCGATGTTTACATTAGCAATGACAAATCGTCATATAACTTCATAAATTGTGTAAATAATGATCAGTTGTTAGTATGTTACACAAAGCCCGACCAGGAATACAGAAAACTTTGCCATAATTACTGAAAATTCAAGTAACTAAACTAAAATTTTAGTAATGTCAATCTTCGAAATTTAACTAATCATATCCCACATTTTCGTAGTGTTGCTGCAAAAAAGATCAAAACGCGTAGATGGTTTTTTAATTGTGTCAGCCATTGTGAAGGCACATTATTAGACCTACATAATTTACAAGATCGCAATAAACGCATTGATGGATATGCCCCTATTTTAAAATTAAAATCTATGTTACAGGTCGTTCCCCAAATAGTAGAGAAACCAGTGCCTTACACAGTGGAGAAGCCCGTACCTTATGAGGTGGAGAAACCCTACCCCGTTGAAGTGGAGAAGAAGGTAGAGGTGCCCATCCCCAAACCCTACCCCGTCCACGTGCCGGTATACAAACACATCTACCACCATAAGGGAGGCAAACATTAAGTACATAGCTTACTATGTAGGCTCGTACTTGTCAACCGCATAGTTCGCATTTCCTAGTAGCGAGTAATTAAAATCGAATACTGAAACTATAGTTATATTAAGTGGCGCTTAAGTCACATGCTTTCCTTGTCTACCTGCCTAGCTGACAGTAACTGCTCGTGAATAGGTACTTCTATATATTTCGGTATTAGGCTGTTACACTCTTGCAAATTACTCGTTACTAGACTAAAATACTAATGCGAACTAGGCATTGGAGAGAACTAGTTTTCGCTAGGAAGGTCCAGTTCTCACCGGTTCAAAGCGGTTGATTGTAAATACTAGTGCCGTGGATTTTACCACATTGTTGTGATATTTATTGTGTGCAAATTCGTTTATAACATGTTGTTTGTTTGCATCGTTGTTGTGTTGTTGTTGTTGATTATTTTTAATTAAAATATTACCTTTTTAACATATTTTTTTTTATTTCAACCGTTACCCCTTTTGGGCCTTTACCTTACACCATACATTTTTAAGCCGAATAAGCCTTAAAAAACAAAAAGATAAACAGAATTGGCGCGGTTTAGACGTGTATATTTGACTTTCACCACGGTCAAGGCGAGGTCGTTGACTCCGTGAGCGAAATGGATCCTGTATCTGTTGATTCAAACGATGACTGATGGAGTGAATGAATCAGATTAAATAACTAAACCCTCATTCGAAGGAGTTTGAATAATAAGCGGGGTCCAAAGCTGGACGGAACTCTTGTAATTATTTATGTTCAATTCGCAGTATGGTCAATATCAGCGCCACGGTGTTGCACTCACACCAACCAAGCATGCACGAGAGGGATAACATGCTTTGATACTGGAACCCAACTGCGAATTGAATAGAGATAATTACCTGAAATCCCAGGTAGTGCCTAACTGCCTAATCTATAATACCTATTGATCAAGCTCAGCAAAGTAAGCAAATACTTTAAAGGTCAATGTATAGATACGCGTATACAATAATTACGATCCCTGATGCAAATATTTAAAATCTACATCTACACTATCTACACTAATATTATAAAGAGGAAAGATTTGTATTTTTGTATGTAATGAATAAACTCAAAAAGTAATGGACCGATTATAATAATTCTTTTTTCATTAGAAAGCTAGATTATCACTGAGTAACATAGACTATATAAAAATCAATTGCTGTTCGTTAGTCTCGCTAAAACTCGAAATCAGCTAAACTGATTCGGGTATTTTTGGTCTTGAAATATTCGTGGAAGTCCCGAGAAGGTTTAAACGGTTTCCATGCTCAACGAAGTGGGGACGGGTCAGCTAATAAATTATTAAAGTAGTGAAAAAACGATTGTGTGCTAAAGCTTATTATAAGATAAATGATTTTGCTAATGATAGCACACCCTGGGAATAAGGTTCGAGGTTACTTCAATATACATACATTGTCACCGTTGTCTGGTACCTGTAACACAAGTTCTTCGGATACTTAGCACAGGGCTAGATTGACGTGGTGTGAAGCGTCCATAGATATTATTATTATATTATTATTTATTGAATTTAGTATTTTACTTTACGGACCATTCAAATGGTCCTGCTTGAGCTACAGATTCGGATTGAACTTTGAAGTTTTCAGACTCTAATGCCTGGGTTACCGTCCTCTTTCATGCAGTTTTACTCTGATACAAACTCTAATCGCATATTAAGAGTTGAGTTAGAACTATATGAAGTCAGCTTGTACACCCTTTAACAATATTCATTTAATAGTAAAGCGACATGTCACAAGGTGCGTTCGTAAAAAACTATTATACAACCATTATGTTCTTGGAACAGTTCAATTCTTACAACGTAATATATTGTACACTTTTATCTGTATACTTATTACTTACGGCATATTTTTAAAACGCACATAATTTTAACGATATCGTTTTATGACAAAGTAATATTAGCTCTACAAACGAATTACACGGTTTATAGGTAGTAAAATCAGCTGTATGTTCAGTGAATAAGATAATATATTTATATTTTACATTCGTATTAAAGTCCAGAAACATTATAATATTATGTTGTAGTTAGAGATTATTTTTGGTATGAGTCTCTATTGCGTGGTTCAGTTTTACAAGTAGTTACGAGACTTCTGTGGTACAGCAGGTAAATATTAAATAATTTTTCGTTGAGCAACCCATTAACGAATTATATGATTGTACTTCGGGCAGCCATGTATTATCGTAATAAAATTTTAATTGGCCCGTATTTCTTAAACGCACGCGACAGAAACAAAATATTAAGATTATTCGAACCAATAGATATTTCAATACAATACCTAATCTCCGAATGGCAAACGCGATGGGAAAACTCCACAAAAGGGTGCCACCTGTACAACTTTTTCCCATGTGTACGCGAACGACTCTCCATGCACTGGCTAAATATTGATCACTGCGTTTCACAATTCCTGACCGGTCATGGTAATTTTAAAGCGAAACTATACGGATTCAAATTGGTGGAATCACCTCTATGCGAGTGTTCGACCGCAGGCGACATTTTCGAACAAACGGCGCATCACATTCTATGGGAGTGTGATCTCTGGCGAGATGAAAGAACTACAATTCTCAACAGCCTAATTTGTAAATCTGGAGTCGCATAATACGGTGACCTCGTGGACAGCGCTAGGAATTTCCGTGCTTTCAAGCGTTTCTGCCATAATTATTATTGAAAACATTCATCAACATCATAATAAATCCCCAAAAATGACAAACTCATAAATATATTACAATGACATAATAATATATATTCCCGTGGTGCTTTCCCTTAATTTTTTGGCCTTTTGTGTCAATACAATTTTGTACCGTCTCCCACTTTGCTTGGAGAGGGAAACTGGAATACTTCCTACTCCTCCTTTTTTTTCTTCCGATTAATTTCGTTGTGGGTCCCAAGACAGATTTAGCTTGTCCCTCGGGCTCCCCTGAGATCATATCAAAGGGTTTGTCGTGGATGGTTACCGCTGTTGATCCTGGCTTACAGGAGTTGCAGTGGTGGGAATGTGAGGTGGATTGGAGAAGATACTGGGTCTAATTAGTACACTGAAACTTTCCTCGAGAACCAGTCTGTCCTTTGGTGAAAACTAAATATTAAAAAAACCCCCGACCTGATGACCTTAAAGACCTGAACCTTTTGAAGAAAGATTTCCACCAAACACTCTCGACTGATATACCTTTCAAACAAAACCGCATTAAAATCGGATCACCCGTTTGGGAGCTACGATGCCACAGACATGACACACACATTTACACACAGGCACGTGAAACTAATAACATCCCGAGGTTTTTGAGTTTGCGGAGTTAAAAACCGCATACAGCTTTGAGTTTGTCGCGAACAGACAGACAC
Organism: Celastrina argiolus; assembly: GCA_905187575.2. Taxonomy (NCBI): domain Eukaryota; kingdom Metazoa; phylum Arthropoda; class Insecta; order Lepidoptera; family Lycaenidae; genus Celastrina; species Celastrina argiolus. The sequence continues at coordinate 23,010,064 of LR994580.1, read as the reverse complement.
GCGGCGGAGGACTTTGTCCTACATCCAAGGATAAGGACATCGTAAGTAAAATTATATGACTTCAAATTAATATAAACCTGTATCCTAACCTCAAGAGTTATGCATGAGAAACATCTTAAAAAATAATCTGGCATAATCTCCGGTACCACATGTCAAACTCAATCAGTAAATCTTTTTGTTGGCAACACCGCACCTGCCAACCCCCCGCGGTCCAGGATTAATGCCCGCGGACCCGCATAAAAACTACACTCGGAGTTATTTTACCCCGGAGTTTCTATGAGAGTGATCCTTATGTCGTCTCCATAGAGGTCCCGCTGCATGTAAATAACCTCAGCACGGACCGTAACCCGTAGATCACGAAAAAAACACTCTAACAGGTCGTTATTTTTTATGCCCACCAAAACAGCCTACTAATGTCAAAAATACGGTATTTAAATCATATTGTATAATTAAATTGTTATGTTTGATTTACAGTCCCAGTTTTCATTGCTTTATCTGGTTTAGAACCTGCAATCGAAATGGAAATTACTTTTTTAATTTACGTAATTTTAATATCGTAATTCGTAACTCGTAAGTATGCACTTTAGAAAACTTTAATACAACTCAAATAATGTTACATATAAAATAAAATAAAAAACGTTTTGTTTTCAAGTGAAACTTAACAATCTATTTTCGGAAAGTCAACAAGAATAACAAGCTACGACCGGTTCAACCCTAACCCGCCGAGAAGAACCGGGCGTAAAAAACTAGCATAATACTCGTAATGCTTACAAGTTACAACCGAATGCCGAAACGCTAATTAAAATTAAAAGCTGTCTTAATCACATGCTGTCTCTATATTTCTTGGAGAAATCGCAAGGACAGCATGTCAGCACCACTTTGGCTGTCATTCCTCGGTTTCCATCCAATCCAAAAAATACCAATATTTTCATTCTGTGCTCACAAAATCGCGGGAAATATTTTTACATAGAGCGTTTTCACATCACGTGATACGATATCATTAAACGCGTCCGATAAGTTTAAATATGAAGTGTCATTATCGTCACGATATCGTAGGTAGGCCAAAGGAGCATGGAGAGAAGCATGCTGAATATTAAAAAAATCCAAAAAATACGCCATTCCGATATAAGAGAGATATCCAGAGTAACAGACGCGCTGACTTACTCTAAGAAATTAAAGTGGCGATGGGCGGGCCACGTAGCGAGGATGAACGACGACAGATGGACCATACGATTGACGTCTTGGCCTGGGCCAAATGGAACTAGAAAAAGAGGAAGGCCTACTGCGAGGTGGGCAGACGACTTATTACAGCTCGCTGGCAATTCGTGGATAGATAAAGCTAAAGAAAGGGATGGATGGACATCTCTCGAGGAGGCCTTCGCCCTGATGTAAGAGGGGTTCACAAAAACATAGCTGTAATAATTTATAATATTAATAAAAAATAAAAAAATGTTTGCTATCAAAACTTAATAATTAGTTCAATTTATGTCTTATAATTTTTAAATGTATTTTATAGTATTGTTATAATTGCAAAATTAAGTAATAGGTATTAATTTATAAATGTATAAATAAAATTAATTATACTAGCATGACCATTAAAATATCATTTTGATTGTAATAATATACTAACTTGTGTTGTAAAATTGCAAACATAGTGAAATAAAAGGCTTTTTTATTTTTTATTTTTATTTTATTTTATTTATTTTATCGTAGGTACATCGGATTGGGTGGAAAAACGGGCTTACGCTGAAGACAAAAGGTTTCCGGTCCGATAAGCGATATCGTATCGCGTAATGTGAAAACTCTTTAAGGTCTTTGCACATTACACCAACTCAACAATGAATACGGTTAAACTTAACGTACATTTCGATGTCGTACGTAGTTGAATTAGAGTAGAGTAATGTTGAGATGATGTACCTAATGCAAAAACCTTTCAGGGCAGGTCCTGTAAAATTATGTATTCGCGCGCGATTCTTTGCTCGGACACTAATTCAAATGCAATTTTTTTTTCAACTTTTCATCACTTTGTATACTGAGACAATGAAATCGGCTACCGACACCGAAATCGGTGAGAGGAGCTTTTATTCACACAATATTTAAAATATAGGGAGGTGATACACACACTACAGTGTATCTCCGCACACACACATGGACACTTAAACACTGTGTAGCCGGAAGCTCGTTCAGCATACCAGAATTGCCAGAGAAAAAACTTCTTCCATGTTTACCTTGGCGAATATCTGACCTAATTATATTCGCGTATTTCAGGCGTGTTTGTTGGGAGAGCGCGAGGTTTACCAGATCGTGTTGTTTATGCGGCGATCGCCGAATATATCACGCGGCGGGTTTGTTATCGTAATGTTCATAATCAACCTATTCAATATATTCGAGTGCGTATTGCTATTGGCTTTCGACGCCGTGGTCCAATGGTTCAGAATCCGGAGGTCGAAGGTTCGGTCCCTGCGTTGGAACAACAAAAATATTGGTTTGATGTCTAGTTAGACAATGAAGGCTGATCAACTGCTTGTCTTATAAGAAAGATGAACCATTCTTCGGATGGCCAAGATCTCTCGCCAGTCGTGTCGGTAATCCGTCCGACTGCTTTACGAGAGTAAAGGAAGAGAGAGTTGCTATTGTGTATTGGGTACACACTTGGGTATTTTTTTATTGAGGTAAGAAACAGTCATTTACAAATATTGTTTTTATTTTATAACAATAACTAGTCCTAAAGTACCAATAACTTACAATATATTGTATTAACATGCAGTACAAAAATTTCTAAATCTACAGAAAATCAACCTTAATTTTCACTTTAGGTACTTTCACAAAGTAAAAAACAAAATGATCAAATTCGGTATACAAAAATGTTTTTCCAGACACTTTTAACCACCAAAAACTACAGCACTCAGTGCCATCTTGTCTTTATGAAATTATTAGAAAATGTATCAATATTTTTTAGATAACTATTGTAGTACAAGATTATCAAGTAACTCCTGAGTAGGTGATCTGGTTCACCGTCAGCGAAATCGGTGTGTGGCATTTCAAAGGACTATGTGAAACTAGATAACCTAGAAACTAGGTTTTTAGGTTTACCTTTCAGATTCAGAAACTGGTTGTGGTAGTAGTAGTCAGTAGATCATCTTTAAGAAGTTCTGAAAATAAAAATCAAATTGTAACCTTTAATTAATAATTAACTGAAGCTTAGAAACGTCTTATAGGAATTATAATATAGTTGTGACTTGTGGTGTCCTTAAAGAATAACTTTCAGTATTTATTTTAAATCAAAAAAAAGAATTAGCTGCAAAACAATAATTAGCAAATTGCTTGTCTACACTACCTATACTAAAATGCTGTAATTATGTTCGCCCAGACAGGTAGAGCGATTACTGAGGGAGTTTCATGTGCATCTTTACTAAACCGAAATACAAAACAGTAAAGTACTACAATAAATAAAATAACAGTGGTGCATAAGTAGTAACTAAAAGATCAATATTGGTACCTACCTATTACTATGGAAAACCAACGCTACGGGCCAAAGTCATAGGCGAAATTATACGATCACACAATGAAGACTGTAACAAAACAATGTGCCGTTTAATTTTAACCCAAACCTAAACAAACCTGTCTATGACACAACCATAGATTAGTTACACTGATGCGAATACTCCATAGACTATAGAAGTATAGACTATACAGTCGGCAGTGTGAAAATAGCGTATCTTTACTGTTAAAGGTTTTGTTTGCTGTTTAAATATATTAATTATTGTTTAATTGTTATAAATTGTATTGAAAAATAAAGTAATAATATGATACTTTAATATTCCGATGAAAGTGTTGATAAGTGTGCACAATAAGTGAATTTCCACGTAAAATTACGGTGTTTTGCTTTGTTTACGTTTAGGTTAAATTTAAAAGGGACGCTCTATATAGTCTCACGCACACACATGTAACCAAACTACGCCTTACCTTATTAGACGAGCTGCGCGATGTGTGGTTTTTTTGTAGGTTATATTTTGTGTAACCACAGCACCACATACATAAACATTGACCTCTGTATTTATTTGAGAAAGCTCTACCTTTACTTTTTACCCGACTTCGGCGAAGCCAAAAGGAAGGGTAATGATTTTGGCAGTCTATGTATGTATGTATGTATGTATGTTTGTATGTATGTATGTATGTTCCCTCGTAGTGGTTAAACTACTGGTCCGATTTTAATAAATAAGGTGTCAATCGATTCGTAGTGGTCCCGCGAGTAACATAGGCTATATAATTTTTCAAAAAATTATGGATTTTGAAAATTATAGCTCATAAACTATCTCCAAAAAAAATTAAATTAAGATAATTGTATCGTGTTTGGTATCCAAAGATAGGTCTTGGCAAGCAGATTACAAATATGTATTTAAAATTTTAATTAGTTATTATATTTTGTTGTTAAATTTAAAATAAGGGTTGAAAATGCGGTCGTACAAATTGTATCTAGGAGTTGTTTAGTTACTTTCCATGTGTTAATTTAACGTTAGTTGTGAGTGAGTGAACATATAATGTTATAATTCATGTGGAAACAGAAAAATGTAAAATAAAATAAAAGTTTAAAAAAACTATAACCCGACTTCGCAAGAATGGGGTCTAAAAAGGCTGAAACAAGAAAATAATTCAATTTGAAATCCAGATATGCATAATTACAGATATGGTCAAGGTAGAGCCGTGGTCGTACCCGCTAAACAAATCTATAATATGCGTCTGCTGTTGTAATATACAATCCCAATAGCGGGTACGACCACGGCTCTACCTTGACCATATCTGTAATTATGCATATCTGGATTTCAAATTGAATTATTTTCTTGTTTCAGCCTTTTTAGACCCCATTCTTGCGAAGTCGGGTTATAGTTTTTTTAAACTTTTATTTTATTATTTGGTATAGTTATTAGGGTATAGTACGAGATAACTATGACACAACCATAGATTAGTCAGTGATGCCAATTGGCTAATATGTATTTATTCTACAGTGGGCAGTGACAAAATAGCGTATTTTTACGGTGAAGATTTTTCATTTGATATTATTACTTAATTGTTATAAAATGTATTCGATAATGAAATATGATCCTTTAATATACCTTTGGAAGTGTTGATAAGTGTGCACAATAAGTGAATAAGTGAAAATTTCGATGTTTTCGGTTTGTTTACCTTTACGTTAAATTTATCAGGGCCAAACTATAATTCCTTATCATACCTAACGCATTCTATGATTGGTGTATTCCTCGCACTTAGTACGTTTCTGGCCTTAGTAAATTAATAAACATAATGGTGCAATACTCACTCGCATAAAATTATTGCATTGCTCGGGCGTTTTTCTTTAACCGATTCGATATCGATGTTCGACGCTAATAGTCACGATAAATTCCTATTTTACTTGTACCTATAGTACGTACCAGATAAATTTAACCCAAACGTAAACAAAGCCGTCTAAGATGACACAACCATAGACTAGTCAGTGATGCCAATTGGCCAATATTAATACAATGATGTTTGCTAATATGAAACCATAGACTTTATTCTACAGTCGCCGGTGTCAAAATGGCGTATTTTTAGAGTGAAAGTTTTTCATTTGATGATTAAATATATTATCATAGTTTAATTGTTATAAAATGTATTGGACAGTGAAGTACGATCCTTTAATAATAAGTGAAAGTTTTGATAAGTGTGCACAGTAAATAAATATGTGCAAATATCGGTGTTTTTGGTTTGTTTACATTTGCGTTAAGTTTATCTGGGACGTACTATACCAATAGATACCTGTATGGACATATACATACCGATATCGGATCGGATGCTGGGAAAACGCTTTTCCGCTTATCGTCTAATAACTTTATGGTACACAATAACATTACCCGAAATTGTACAGAATATCCCAAGTGCTGAGATTATTATTTACTGATATAAACGTCCCGTGAATTACGTATTCGTAACGTCGCTGAAAGAGAATTTTATGTATATCGTGACAGTGATGTGATCTCCATAGACGTGTCATTCGATAACGAGCTTTAATATAACCTTGCGTTATTCCTACAAATACTTAGTTAAATTATTGATCTAGGTAAGATTTAGTTGTCCACTAATTGCCGCGAAACTTCTTTAATACAAAGGGCTCTAAGCTACTTACTGACATAGTGGTATCGACTGAACTCTATGACGTCATCATCGTTTCAGCTTGGACCTCCCCCCAAGTTTTGCAGTAAGACTGGTCTTTCGCGCCCTGCATCTACCGACTCTCTGCTACCTTGTTCAGGTCGTCTGAACTCTACATTAACATAGGTTAGTGGTTCAATGATAAAAACATTCTCATACAGGCTGTAATATTAATGAGTAATAGGTACGTACTTTTTTTTAATTATGTAAGTATGAGAAAATTTATAATGTTGGGGCATTTCTCATACAAACATGAAAGTCAAAAGTACGTCTTTCAGCACTGGTACTTTCACGCTAATCTCTACATAGGGGCCACATACACACCCTAAAGTCGGAATTTAAAACTTCCCTAGAGACAGGTCAGTCGAATGAACAATACATTACAAATAAAATAAAGATTTTCAGATATTGCAGTAGGTATTGGAATAATATTCGCTTGCTTGAGTTATTTACTGCAGAAACAAACGACAGTAATTGAACTCAGCTACTGGCATTACAAGATAAATACACAATAAACAAATATTCACGATAACTACACAAAGTTTAAACGTTCTAATTGACATTTCAAAATGGCACCTTTTTAAATGTCATAACGGCAATCCGTAATTCCACGTTTGAATTCTTTATTCGCCGATAGGATCGCGTGTTCAAACGCGAATTGCATTCGATCTATCCGCCCACAGCCTTAATTAGCCTGCCCTAGCCTGCCTTAGCCTGCCTACCGTTATGAGCGGTGTTACCATAGCAATTAATAACCTTTAATACGTTACTTTGTCGTTAATGCCTAAGGTTTTGTGTTTAATGGACTTTTCTACGTTTTCCTAGATCGTAGATAGGTCTACTGCAATTATATGAAAAAACCATTAGTAATTACTTTCTTTTTGACTAATTTACAACTACAACACGACCCACTGCTAGTGTGTATTAGATTAAGTGCCAATTTCACCAAAAAATCCTTCTTTAAATATCATATTGTCCCTCTCGTAATTCCAACCATTGATAGAGAAGTGACTATGATATTTTAACAAACCGTTAACACTAACATGCGTTAGTGAAATTGATACTTTTATGACGTAATCTTTTTGCTAAGCAATTTTCTATATTATATTCTGTGACATCTTTTAACTCTACTACACAACTGCCCGTATGACTGCAGATATGCAATATGCAAACACCTGTCCCGATTTCCCCAACGCATGGTAGTGTTAACGGCATGTTAAAATACCATGCCTTCTCGTTCATTGATAGGAATTACGAGAGGAACAACATAATATTTAACAAAGGATTAACTTTAACATTGCTTGGTGAAACCCTTGGTGAATTCCCTCTTCAGAATACACATTTCTGAATTTGATTTCCATAAAGCGCTTAAATGTCTTGATCCTAGTAAGAGTGCTGGACCTGACGGGATACCATTTTGTTTACCTGTTTTCATTAAAAAAAAGATATAAATACTTACTTAACCTCAGCTATAAAAATAATATTTAATCAAATTAATCAAATAATAAAAAACATCTTATTTTCCTGACGCTTGGAAGCTGCAAATATATGTATTTGAAATATATAAAAAAGGGTTCATCAATGCTCATAACTTTTTAAGGTACTCAAAAGTTTGATTTTTCCCGCATTAACTCACCACTCTAAATTTTATTAACGATGATGATGATGATTTTATTTTATCATCACAAACTGTTTGTGTGTTCAGCGAAGTGGGCACGGGTCAACTAGTATAAAGTATAATATACTAAGTATACTTTTTTATTACAGTATAATATATAATGTTCAACTCAGAAAAATATTTAACACTTCTCGAATGTGACCACTAATCACTACACAGTTTTTATCTATAGCCATAACATTAAAATATCCAAAGCCGCATTCATTAATATACCATGTTGACATTTCAATTCTGGCGCCAAAACAGTCCATAGACAAGCATTTGTCAAAATGTCAAACTGGCACGGAACTGTCAATGAGTTATCCATAACTGCAGCATGTCAATCGCCGGTAGTAGATAAAAAACAAGGACAACGGCCCCGCTGATATATTGTGAAGGTGGATTTTGATTAAGTATCCATAGAAAGAGTAGAACAACAGTGGAGATATTGTAACTGCTAGATACACAATCAAATTACGCATATTTAAATTTAAAAGAACACTGAAAACATGAACATTATTTTCGATATCTTAGGTATGTAAACTATTAAAAATTAAACAATATGTATATCTAAAATATTACACAGCAAGGCTTTCGAATGAATGAGTACATAGGCAATGTATGCATTCATTCGAAAGTCTTGCTCAAATATTCCAAAAAAAAGATTGAGCATATTATTGTATCCTTAAAGCTTTATCTATAACGCCTACATCGGTGGCGCGATAGAGTTGGTGGTTTCTCAAAATCGCGGCATTAGCAACATCAGCCGTTCATCACCAGCGTAAAAATCGTCCAAAACAGGCAGACAACAATGGCGGCATTTGAATTCAATCCGGATGCTTTATTCCTTTTGCCTCGCCACATCCATCCTCTGCATCATTTGGACAGAGAATAATACCTTCATTTACTTAGTGCCCACTGTCCGATGCCGCAAGTTTTTATAGTACTACTTAATTAAAAACCATTGTTTTGTTAACAGAGTTATGTTAATTTGCTGGATAATTAAAGATGTCGTGAGTTGAGCATTTATCTCAATTTGCTATTTGTAAGGTCTCTCTGTGTTCCGGAGATGCACTGAGGCCTGAGACTAAAAGGAATCTGAAGCTAGAGGGAATCTAAATGTACCAGACTGGCTAGTCTGGTACATTTATATTTCTGAATATAGATATTCTTTTAACCTGAGAAATACATTAAACAAACTAACTTTGTGTAATGATTTTCTCCGCTTTAATTGTGACAAGACCACGCCAAAAAATGTTTTTTGATTAGTAAACCATACCACCAGTATTTAAAGTAATATCGTAGGCTTATTGTATCCTTGATGTTACGAATATGTGAATACGCACTGGATCTACAGTTACAGCTTGGCAGTAGACACCTGCGTTTGCGCCACTATCGCTCAACCAATAATTGTGTATGTAGGTGCAGTCAGGTATTGACACCCTGACGGCTGACCTTATACTAGTCCTCATGAATCATGATCAATATATTATACAGAACCTACATTTAAAGCTGTCGCGGAATTAGAAATGCCAAATAAGTTGAGTTTAACTGTAATTAGAAATGTCCTAAGGTCCATATTTTGTTTTACATTAAAAATCGTGTTTGTAGACAATTCTTTAAAAATATTTAGATGCCAAAATAATCTATTAAATAAAGAAATATGGTAGGGTTTTCTATGCTCTTCACTCTTCAGTAATCTGGTGACTCATGGCACCGCCATATTTAGTTTGAACTTCGAAGGGAGTAATTTGTCGGGGGCGTGTGCGACGTGCGTACTGCGTACGTAATTGGCGGTCAACAAATGATAAAAAGCACTTGCCTGTCCCCGTCCCCGCCCCAGACATTTGTCCGACTAGAGACTATAGAGCAAAATGCAACTTTTTGATTTTTATCTCGTAAACTAAGGGTAAAACTGTATCATAGGTATAGGTCACCTCGTAGGTTGTCTTCGGCTAGCATAATTTAATTAAGACTTAACTTAGTAGGTAATGAATATCATCATTATTAAATATTATCTGTATTATTATTTATTTCTACTTAAGCAATAATTAGGAACCTAATTATCTTGTAATTTATGAGGAGTCCATTTTTTACATACTGGGATATAGTAAAAGTTGCAAATTTATAGATAGGAACAGAAATAAATCTTACACAGGCATAAAGGTGACCATTTCATTGCCTTCGCACACTAAGGTTACAAATAATTAAGTTCTAAATTCAAAAATTCAAACAACCGTCATCAAATGTCATTTCAAATCGTAAAAGATAACCTCATTAGCACCTTAATTAGTTAATTTCGAAAAATAAGTAATTAAAAGCACATCAACAAGATCAAAACATAAATTACATTAATCATTATTTAATATAATTAGGCGTACACAAATTAATGGTGTGATAATTTTCCTATAAACAGGTAAATTATTTTCGCGGCTGCGGAGGTCCGCGGCACTAGCGCAATAAACTGCGGGGTTGCCGGGGCTGAGTGGATTTTTGGAATATTTTCTATAGTGCAAAAAGCAGGTGCTGCGAGGTTAATTTACATAATATGTAATTTTTATATAACTGCCAGCTGTACGACTTCAAAACATCTGCGTGTAATGCAATAAATGATAATATTGATGTCCTCACTTTATACTTCACGTAATGTATTGCTTTGTATTTTGTATACCTACTTATAACTGACCTCTTTTTGCTACGTGATAAACTAAGTAGTGAGTAGAATGTATACTCCGTTCCGAATAAATGTGATAATAATGTAAACAAACCTCGATATAAAATTGTTTTGTTTTTTTATCAGAAGTTAGGGACATATTGAGATGTACCGTACTGTACGATATGCATCTGCGTCCTATACTACTCAAGTTTACAAAGGCTTGCTCAAAATGTTCCTACAAGGTTTTTAATCATACTGTAAACTTCATTAAAGTGTAAACATATTATTTAGCTATCTACATAATATGTTTGCAACAAATCTGAGAATTAAATCTAACTTAAGCTCTTTTACTTTACTGTCTTCAGTGATCGGGCTCGTTCAATCGAGTCGGATAGGATCGTGAATGACGCTGGGAGACGCTGGGGAGAGGAGGATACATTTAGTGCACTTTTAGGCTATCTTCGGACGACATCTCAGTCCGAACCCCGGCTTGTGGTAAATTACGGAATGAACCGAGGCCGCCATTGTATGCAGATCATGATTTGCATCTTTCAAACAAACTGTCCCACCTAATTATAATAAACACATATGCTAACATGGGTTAGGCATGCTCGATGAAACATAGCTCTAACTTCTACAAGGGCACAAAATAATTATTTTAATTTTCGAAAGATCTAAGATTGTAAATGGTCGTAATATATTATTAGGTACTACTTGATGTCGGATAACCTAGTGACGAGACACAAGAAAAAATCGGAATAATAATATAATCAAAGTATACCTACGAAATACTATAATAGGGGATATCAAGACGGTGAGATGAGTTTAATGAGATGGAAACACTTACGGACATATAATTTTTCATGACGTTTCATAAATCATAAAATTAAGCTCGTCACTTTCCACAAAATAAACAATATTCGCGTAAATAAAAGAAAACATTATAAAGACAAATCGGTTTGAGAATAGAGTTGGAACAAGTAGTCTTACGATTCAGTTACATATATTTTAGTGTATTTTAGATGCACATTTAAGATATTCATAACGAAGTGACCCAGAGTCTATAAATCTGCCAGATGCCGCAGACTGCAGAGCGGCCACAGCTTAATCATAAATAAGTTGAGCTTGTGGGGAAATAGGACTTCCTCTATAGCTCCGTCTGTTTTGATTTCAGTATGGAGTGTCTTGGTTTATTTGGTTCGAATTATATGCAAAATTTCGTGGCAACTGACAATATTATCATACACATACAAGAGAAATGCTTATTTTTTAAGTGCAGATTCAAACCATTTACTAAGTCCATCTACGGCACCTAGGAAGGCTCGTGCTAATGTTTTAGTCACGGGATAACATCTGCTATCATTTTCAATAGCAGAAACAATGGTCCCTCGCCCGACCATTGTTCGGCCACAATGGCACGGCTCATTACTCAACCGCTCGTTAACGTCCAACCGCCGCGCGCCGCGGAGCACTAACTTTATCAGTCCTGCCCCGTCAAATATCTGCCATCTCGAGACTATATCTCCCCGGACACAATCGACAATAAAAGGAGCGCGTTCCCCAGAAGCTCCGTCCAGATTCTCCAGATGCGTATCGGCGCGCCTAAAAGCGAACGATATGACGTCCCCGCGTTCCTTTTTCGCCTGCGAATTGTCAACCGGAGACGACGGGCGATTTAAATACTATTTGAATATAAAGATCGGCGCTCGCGTGTCGCCGCCGTACATCAAGTCCGAGGGCTTTAAGTCTTCCGCGCGCTTTTCGGACACAAATAAGCGTCTGCCGCTCGACAGGAGCGCATAATACGGCCAGATCAAACCTGGGAAGATATGCTGCACTATTTATGCGAGTCATTTCGTTTATTTTGAGACTATTCGCGCGTGCGAATGTAACAACGCACGCGGGCCAGTTGACGCTTACGTAAATTCGAGGGGTGCCCTGAGATAATCGTTTAAAAAATTTAAAGCGTGTAAAAGTCGATATTACGACGACACCCACGACATCGTATCGCCGCCCGCCATAACTCATTTGCCCACAATTACAACCATTAAACGGACCGCGACTCTTTGATATTCTCCATCTTATTTATTGTAGCGAACTTATTAGGATGCTGTGGCATTAATGATGACAGATGCGATACCGTATCGCGGCTTAATGCGTTTTGTATCGGACTCGCGGGAGTTTAGTCGTTGAAAAAAAAACTCGGATGAAATACGTCTATGCCCGTGACAAATTTTACATCCACTACGACTCTTCTATTATCTATTAATTCCTTTTTTAAATTATGATTATCTTTTTGTCTTCTATATAGTCGCTTTAATTAATAATTACCAAAATATGAAGTAGAGTCGGTAACTTTTTAATTTTTGTGCTATAATTTGATTCAATAACGCCTGGTTTCTGAAAGGCTGATCAAATTGACCAATTGATCAAATCATCTAAACCGGACGTAAATGAATTAATTAAAAGCTCCTATCAATCAAAAAATTTCCTGTCATCTTTATCATGTGAACCGATTCCTAGAGCTGCAGTATATTATGTAAGTAAGACCTGTAATGTAAGTAACCATGCAAGACGTACAGTTGAAAAAGATTCAAGTTTCAAAGTAAATAACTGCTGCTACTAGCGGTATAATAATAATAATTGTGGCTCTGGGCTCCGGCCATCAAGCGCTATCAGTAGAGGCGAATGAGGTCCTTTATCATTCGTAACGCGATGGTTACGCTTATCTTATTTAATTATTTACCTCGCTCGAGAACCACGGGGTCGCCTTAATTATTACTCAGATAATTAAAAGAAAGATTACCGTAGCGACTCTTAATTTGCATCTTACAAATAACCCGCGTTAAATTGAATTATTCTAAACAACAAAAACGAATACAATATTCGGAAACGCAACGTGATCACCCGCCTCGAGATAAGAGTAACTTTTTGTATAAAATGGAGTCATAGACAACTCGGTCTAGATCGAATCTAATTCAAATTTGAACGCAGCGCGCGGGAACATGTTGTTTTACCGCGTTTAATTTAATTTTAAATTCAGAATGTCGTTCGGCGCAGCGCCCTGTGGCGTTATAAATGGTGATCATATATTTCACATCAGTCCGATGATATCTCTTTCAATTTTTGAAAGGATTCCGACGCAATGCGGTCAGCAAATTAATAATAATAGTGGAACCGGCCAAGGTGAACTATGGGAAGGAGTTAATGTGATTCCATAATGAGATGTATTATTATGAAAATTACATTCTGGGATTAGTGTTAGAATTATCTGAACTTATAATTTGGGTCGCAGCGCTTAGGCACATAATAAACCTGTCCACTTAAGTAGACGCAACATAAAATTAAACATGAGTTTTTTTTTTATTTATATTCACTATTCTGGCTCCGACCCAGATATGGTCCGTAAAGCCGCCTATACATAGGTATTGGCCGAGCGTTGCCGAGCAGTGTTGCCAGTATGATTTCCCAAAAAAGTACGACTGGCTCTCTGAAAAGGCACGGATTTTAACTAAAAAGTACGGTTTTGCCAAAACATTAAAATGCTATAGTTTACCTTTAACTTCCCTTTTATAGTATGTATTAAAACATGAATTGCTAGTATAATTTATAATGTACCTACGGTGCACACTGAGGTACTGTAGCGTACCTCTACGTTGTGTGACAAAAAGTACGGAAACCCGTACTTTTTGGTACGTTCTGACAACACTGTAGCCGAGTGGCGGCAAACGCCAATGTGTATACAGTAAATTTACCTTGCCTTGTCTCACCGAGGCCGAGTGAAGGCGAGCGCCAACGTGTGGACGGCTCATTTTGCGACACTTGTCTACGCTCGCTATCACATTTTTTTTTAATATTGTTATCAGTTATTTTCCTAAATAGGTTAAATTCGAATGAATTAACTTCTATTACACGACGCTTAGATAACACTGGGCCTACATAGGTAAGTACAGTTACACAGGTGTGTAACCTGTGTTTGACGCCTCCTTGTTCCAGAGTTCGAGACTATGGTGACCTCGAACTTGAAACATAGTAAATAGTACTTTAATATTAATGAATCCCCACGTTTGTCGAATTTCACTAGGGATGTGAAAAAATATTTTGATAATTAATTAAAATCGATGTCGTGAGACAAGTAAGAACAAAGGTGTTAAGACGTGTACAGCCTCATGGATAATTATTATTGATAGTTCGGGAGTTCACTTGTCAGAACGTCTTTTACCATACCTAATGTATGAAGTACCTACCTACATTAGATTTGATATCTAATGTAGGTACCACAACCTACCTCATGGCGATAGGTATTGTTATCATTTACCTTTAACTTGCGAAAGAATAAAAATATACCGGGTTCTTGAAATCTTTGTAATTTTTTAAGAAGAGCCTATAAAATAGCACCGAGCAAAGTTCGTGAGCGTTAAGAGTGATATATTTTTGGAAATATTAACAATTCTACCCGGCCGACTAGACAAACAATATACCTATTACAGGTACATAACATTCCTTTTCGAGTATTTACTTTTGACCAGACGAAATTATTTTATAAATAACTAAAACTTTGTTAACTATTAAATTAATATTGCACACGAGGAATGACCTCACCTACGTAAGGCTTTTTGCGTCAAGTTTCAGAATATACTTAAGTATTTCGTTGTTTGTTTTTTCAAAAGTAGGTATATAAGCGTCTGTTAATATTTGTCATAGTGTATTTATTAGAACAGACAGAGACAATGCAAGTAAAATATTATTTTGATCTGGAAGCTTTGGCCCATATTATTACATATTATTAAAGCAATGACTTCAAGTTGATTTTTCAAAACTTTGGTATGTATTGTTTCTGTGGCATTATTATTCCTATAATTAAATAAGTATCTATTAATATAAGGAAACCTAAAAAAAAATATATAATATTTTTGTATTTGAGGCAAATAAAGAAGTAATGATGTTTAACAGTACACTAGGTACCTACTTTTTTCTGCAAAAAAATATTACTGCCAATGTCACTTAGTTGTCACCTGTCAAAACATTGAAAATAATTTTACTGGACGTCTGTCTTGCAAGGCTCGGCTAGAATTTTAATTTACCAAATCCCCACCACAAAGTACCGCTTTCTCCAGCACCATGGTAGCGTTATTTAATGAATCTGTAGTGCGATGTCCTACGAACTGGTCCAACGTATTCACTAACTGTATATTCAACAGGCAGCTACGATGTTCGCGCGGGTTACATTTTACCCCACACTTTTATATAATGTGATGATGGAGAAGATGACCAGCAGACGATGGTACGACAGAATAGATGACAATGTAATTCTTGGGGCTCTCCCATTCCAAGGAATGACTAAACAGGTATGTAGGTTATGACAGTTTTAAGTTAAGAAAAAAGTTTTTAAATCTCACTATCCTCACTTTCGACAAGAACTATAACCCGGATTAAAGATGAGGAGTAATAAACCGTTTTGCCTATTAATGACAAGATTATAATATGACTTATACCAAACTCAAAAAAGCATATTAAACATATTCATTAATTTAGTAAATATTATTTTCTGAACTTATTCAGATGATATTAAAATTATTTCTTAAAATCATTGCAAGTTTTAAGTCCCAGTTTCTATAAAAGTATGCCAATAATGTCTAGCCTATCAAAATAATATTAACATAGTACCTAGCCAAATCCATACACCATAAAGCTGTAAATGGAAATATAAAATATTATACTGTTACTATTTTTATTAAATCTATACTAATATTATAAAGCGATAGAGTTTGTTTGTTTGTTTGTTTAAACGCACTAATCTCAGGAACTACTGGTCCGATTTGAAAAAATTTTTTTTGTTAGATTGAAATTTTATAGAGGAAGGATTTAGGCTATATAACATTACGCTGTGACCAATAGGGGCAAAGCGGCAATGGGAAATGTTGCAAAAACGGGGAGACTTTCGTTGTGTGTGCTGCATAAATGGTTTATTTATTAAGGCTCAAAAACCATGCGAATGAAGTTGTGGGGACACTAGTTTATAATATAATATTAAAATAAAAGTTATTTACAGTTAATAGAAGAGGAGAACATCAAAGGTGTTGTGTCAATGAACGAAACATATGAACTGAAGATATTCTCAAATGATGGTGAGGTAATGTAATAATCACATTTTTAATAATGCACATACAAACATATTTTTTAATTTTTTATAATAAGTAACTAAAAAGTTACTTACTACCTCAATCTTTGTATCTATCCATTAACTACTGTTAACAGTAAGTAAAAGATAGGTGATTGATTACCTGTCGTATACAGGACTGGCTCTGTGTCCCACTGTATTATAAATAAATGTAACATTTGTATTATAAACAAAATGTAACATCAAGTAATTTATAACAATTCAAAAGCATGTAAATTTTAAAAAGGTATAATTAAAATTTAAAAGAAGAAGTAAGCTGCTGTATAGTAAATTAGCACATAAATGTTGGTCCAAGACTCTGTGTTTTTTTATAAGATGTAGTTATTCATTCAAACAAGAGTATTCTATAGTTAATCTTCAAAATGTTCTCTCTTAAGGAATAGTCAGTGATGAGTGTGACAGATTTAAATGACTTTGTTGGATGAGGATAATAACCTTGCGAAAATTTTGGTATTTTGTGAGAGTACAAGGAAAATTAGGAATTAAAGTGGATTTATATTTAATATGGACAAAGGCAAGTTGAAGTTATTTATGAACAGATTCACAAATTACTTCAACAAACCATATCATACCGACCTTTAGACTGTTTGTACAGTGTAAACACAAACTGGGACTGAGCATAATTATATTTGAACATACCACTATACAGACTTAAAGAACCTTTACTTCTATATATCTTCTATTATAATATTATAAATTTTAAAATTGTTGTCTGAAAGAAACAGTTTTTAGCTGTAGAGCCACCAATTTGAACAGTTTTTTATTTTTCTACTTTCTTTAATAGCTTAATACCTCAAATTTTTAGTTATACATGTAGGTATTATGTAAAAATAATAATTCTTTATTGGAACATAACATTAGGTACATACAGTACCTCTCTAGTCTCACAATAGTGTTCCCTCTCAGTTGTGAAGTATGTGCTTGGTTACAAAAGTGAATTTCCCTCATAATATAAAATATTTTTCCATTGTTCCATTAATAATTTGTAATTATTTTATAGTGCCCAAGTGTGTGCGCAATACACAAAGACACTCTCTCTTCCTTTTACTCTCATAACACAGAAGGAAAGTAAACCGACACGACTGGCGAGAGAACAGGCGCAGGACCGACTTTTTACATGCCCATCCGACGCATTTATCATCTTTCTTGACAGACAATCAGGTGATCGGCCTGCATTGTCCTAACCAAACTTGAAAACAACCTCCGGGTCGAGATCGAAGCTCAGAACCACTAGACCACGGTACGCTACTCGATTATCGACACCATCGGCGTCACTGTTTAATATTTATGTCGGTCGCGTCCCGGAAATGATAGCACAATGTAGATCTCATCTAGACACATATTGTTATGTAAATTATAAAGAAATATAAGTACGATCATCTCACATATTTTTATCCTATAAGAATTAAAGGTAAGTTAGATTTAAACTTAATGTTTAGTATTGAGTACTAAATGTAAAAGATTTAGGGCGTGCCTCTCCTTTCAAATGGAAAATAGATTTCCTAAAAGTACTAACAGGAAATTTATCCGTTACCAGGTTGTTTGTATAACAACGCGTTAAGTAATATCACAATATTCCACTTTGGCAATTAGCCCGACGTACGGGACCACAGGTTGGTAAAACCTAACGTACTTGTAATAAAATCGACACAATATTATAATACCTTAATGACCATTAATTAAGGTATATTGTGTTGATTAATACACAATTATTGTTTTGAATGTTATACAGCTAGTATTAGACATTAAGTGCTTGTTAAGCCGGGTAACCGTTGCATGCACTGTAACCAAAAAACATAGTGTGTACGTGGTTCGCGCCAATCGCGCAACCAGCGACGAGCGCCACACGAGCGACTCGCAGCGAGCCGACAATTGTCGGTTTTTGCCGCGAATCAAAGGGCGCTCACAGTGCGCTCGTGGACGTCAAGAGGATAGATTGTTGCTAGCCGCTACGAACCATCTGTACCTACTTTTTATATGAGCAGTAGATCACTTCTTTCTCGATACATTCTATGAATCCACCATCTTCGTGGCCCTTTATGATCATCGAGAAAGGCATCTATAAGTATGTATGCTGCACAGGCGAGAGACACTTCGTCCGAAATTGTGGAGTTACAAACTGAGGGCAGGGCAGGCCTCCACGTTCGTTACACTCCCCGTACACACTAGAACTTCGTTACTGTATCTGTTTGGTTACAGTCACAACTCGCAAAATGAGTACGCTCGGTGAAAGGTTCGGGCGACAACACAAGCCTAAGCTGTAACACGCGTACACATTAGAACCTTGTTACTGTATCACGCAGGATACAGTTACAGCTCGCTAATAAGTACCCGGCTTTAGGCCACTATGGATCTATCTTAGGGCCAGTTTCTAAAAGGCTAATCAAATCTAAGATCAACGAACATGGCATTCAAGTTAACGACCATCAAGTTGCCATCATCATTTTACTTCGTCAAGGACACAAACAAAAACAATTAAAAAAATTACGGTAATTGCTGGAACCTAATAAAAGAAATGGTTTTTCTTTTCAGAAATGGCGCCAACACGGTGTGGACTTTCTTCAGCTAGCGACGACAGATATATTCGAGGCCCCGGACCAGGACAAACTGTACGAGGGAGTGCGCTTCATAAATAGGTATCTATATTATATTAATATTATAAAGCGGAAGAGTTTGTTTGTTTGTTTAAACTCGCTAATCTCAGGAACTAGTGGTCCGATTTGAAAAAATACTTTTTTGTTGGATAGTCCATTTATTGAAGAGGCTTTAGTCTATAACATTACGCTGCGACCAATAGGAGCAAAGCGTCAGTGAGAAATGTTGCAAAAATGGGGAAAATTATTCACATTTGGGCACTTTCGTTGAGTGCGCTGCATAAACGGTCACTCAAAAACCACGCGAACGAAGTCGCGGGCACAGCTAGTAAATGATAAATAATAATATCTACCACAACTCTGTAGGAGATATTATTTATGTGAAATTTTAATCAGCGTTCAATATGGGTCGTTAAATGAAAACCATGTTCGTTAATATTAGATTTGATTAGCCTTTTAGAAACTGGCCCTAACATAGATTAATAGTGTAAAAGCACTTAATGTCTAATACTAGCTGTATCACAACAAATTACCTGTTTCAAAACAATAATTAATTATGTTTTAAAACAAACAAACGATCAAATACATGATACGCGTCTACCATCGCCTATGTGCCGAGAACACCAACAGAAGAGGCCAATGGTTTGTTGACCTTTTTATTTCTATCAGCTGATTGGCAAAGTGCTATGATTTGTGAACGCTACAATCAGGGCTGCCAATCGTATATTTTGTGCCGTCTCTGTGTGTTCTGTACTTCTGTCAATATTATCATTTATCGATGAATAGAATTAAATAATAAGTAAAAGTAAATGTGTACAGTTTCTATTTTTGAAACGCCTTTATTTCTCACATTTTTTTAAAGTCATATAGACACGTCATGTTTTTTATTTGGTTCATACAATTTTTTAAAGTAGAATTGGCAACCCTAGCTACAATTGATCTAATAATTCTCAACCGAGTGTGATACTCGATATCAATGGGCACATTCTAGAATCATAGGACTACATATTGTGCCTAAAACCATTAGCGTTATAACGAAGTTATGCTAATGTTATAAAAGCATAATTGTTGCAAACGTGATGAAAACATTGATGCGACCTTCTATTTTATTATAAAAGTGCATGCAATCAATGGAACACATTACTATAATTAATGTAATAAATATACCAGGTACTTTATAAGCAACACTCTTTTAGTAGCACAGGCAGGAATAATGACAACTGCGTGTAACGTT
This sequence comes from Celastrina argiolus, assembly GCA_905187575.2. Classification (NCBI taxonomy): domain Eukaryota; kingdom Metazoa; phylum Arthropoda; class Insecta; order Lepidoptera; family Lycaenidae; genus Celastrina; species Celastrina argiolus. Next base: position 22,989,556 of record LR994580.1, on the reverse strand, counting down.
ATCGAATGTCAATTGTATCGGACCGTATCATAATTTTCGTATAATTCTGATTCGCTTTCGCATACAATTTTTAGCTGTGATCATGCGATGGTATGTCAAATCGACCTTTAGTTCTACAACTCCTTGTAGTAAACACTTCATCATCATCAGGTTCCTGCCCGGCGGCGACAAGCTGCGGTCGGTGCCGCTGGACGAGGGTCAGGTCGGCCGGGGGACGGTGTACGTGCACTGCAAGGCGGGGCGCACGCGCAGCGCAACTCTCGTCGGCTGCTACCTCATGATGGTGAGTTATAATAATAGTTATTTATTTTCTCTCACAATCATATAGTTCATACATTAAATACAACACGAGGTAAGTAAGCTTATAAACATGAGAGACTGGGGTCGATACTAGGTGGGTACCTGTGTTACAAATCCACGGGGTCTCTGCCTCTCATTACAGTCCCTACAAGATACGATGTGTCTGTATATGTAAATAGAGAGAATTATGATTAATGCATGTGCGGCGTGCGTGCATGTGAGTGTAAGTGCGTGCGCGTGCGTGAGTGCGTGCGTGCGTGCGTGTGTGTGTGTGTGTGTGTGTGAGTGTGTGGGTGTGTGTCAGTCCAACGGCCATAATAGACCTCTACGGCGGGTTGCGAGGCATGCGGCAACTGTAGAATGGGAGGGCCGCGTAGGCTCGGCTTGTGATCGCCCGCGGCCTTCTGTACTCACACTACCTTTAAAGTATTCTACAACGTGTAACAGACGTGTGTGATAATTATTTACTGGCGATATCTATTTCTTTTTTATCTCGGACGTACTATGTATATAATAGTGCGCACACACAACACATGAGCTCGGCTGATTAGGTTAGAGGTAGATGTATGTAGTTTAGGCCGGCCTCAAATTATCTTAGCACGAAAATAGGTTCTTGATGACTTGGTTCCTTTTTTTTAGAAAAATGGCTGGAGTCCGAACGAGGCGGTGGAGTATATGCGGTCGAAGCGGCCCCACATCCTGCTGCACACGAAGCAGTGGCAGGCGCTGGACATCTTCCACAGCAGACACGTGCAAGCGTGATGACGTCAGCGCCGTGACGTCATCGGGCCCGCCCGGCGTACGGTCTCGGCGGTGTACCATTTTGAACCTTATTGCACAGTAATAAAGTCGAATATAGTGCACCGGGGTTGTCGACGATTATACGTAGGGCTATGAAACTCTACCTCAAAGGTTTTTGTATTGGTTTCTTAGTTGAATGTATGAACTATACGAATAATACGAATTTAATGTATTAAAAAGTTATATTATGTCGATGACGCAAATAGTCTTAATGAATATCTATTTTGACTGAAATCTGATATAATTGGGAATGTATAAAAAGTTTAATTTATATTAAAATAATTATGGGGCTTGTGAAAATATTTAATAATTATAATAGGTTCGTAAAAGAGTTATAAATTAAAAGAAATTACTGAAAGTATCGTAATTTGTATGTGCATTAATAATTATAAAGGTCAACCCAGACAACGCGCGAAAATAATTATAAATGACTGTAATATTTTATAATAAAGTTCTCAGCATGCAAGCATTATTTATCTGTGCAGTACAGATAAATAATACTAAAATATGCATTTTCTGCCTTGTCAAGATTGACTTATTTATAATGTATAAACAATTGACTTATGTATAATATAATACATGTATAAATATAATATGACGTGTCTGTCCGTAGCGTCGTAGCTCCGAAATGTCTTATCTAGTTTTATTTAAAAACTGAGTGTTATTAGCTATTATCTATACTTCATAATCAGCTTACTCCACAATTACTGGTGCTACTGGACGGGGCTACATGAGTTTCTTTTGTAAAAAAGTTTAAAAATTGAGATGGTAGCAAGTAGCAACTGTTTTTAAACTTTCTAGGCCCCACAAGAAGTCTCAAACCCAACCTCACTTGAGAACCTATTTGACATATAAAAAATACGTTTCACTTTTAAAAGTGAACAACTTTATTAATGTTAAATTCTTTTCTTTTTATACCGTAATATTTACATTATAGATTGCAGAAAAATATTAAAATAAGTATAATCTATATTTTTACGTTTTATACAAGAAAAAATGAAAGTCAGTATGTAACATAAGTAATTTTCTACATTTTTAAAAGTGAAACGAAACTTTTTATCTGTCAAATACTATACTGTACTGTACAAATAGGTTCTCGAGTGAGGTTGGGTTTGACACTTCTTTATTAATGCGGGCTTAGAAGTGATAGCAATGAACATGGTAACTCAATCATCATTCCATGAGCCTGCCTCAAAGTATTTCATATTACCCACCAAGAAACACTTTTTTCAGTTGCCACACAATACTGTGACACAATGGTGTGTTCAAGTTACAACTTGCTAAATATTTATGATTTGTTTTACTGTTGTTTTTTATTTCAGACTGCATTTTTGTCACTATGACTTGCGGTGGAGTGTGAAGTAATTGAAGCTAATCTAATAATAATACTTAATTATTGTACCATTAGTACCTGTTGTGTTTCATTATAGGAATCATTATTTTTTATGTCTCACTTAGCGAACACTCATTTGAATAATTAATATTATCTTCAATTATTCAAATTTGTGTAGCACGGACGGGACCAGATTGACGTCGTACTGTGATGTACAAGCGTCAATTGTTTTAGGGCCAAATTTTTTTAATCCTGAATACTTAAACTTAGTCAGCTTTCTATGTATACAGGGAGGGTGATGAAAAAATGTATAAACATATTTAATAATGCGATTCTGTGTATTTATTATCTTTTATATTATGTAGATAATAGACATTAATCACATTCCACCGCGCCGAATATAATAGCATACGGCAAGTGTAATTATCACCCCATTATTTAGTTACACGTAGTTAAGTTATTTTATTAATGTTATCATAATTCAAAAGGAGACTGCTCAAGCTCCATCCGAGTTAAAGTCGCATAATAAGATGTTGAGTCGGCCGGCCAACAAAAAAATATAATATAGTTCTGTAGAATAAGTGAAAATGTTTTTTTTTTTTATATGACAATAAATATCTAGAAGGATTGGTTGAAAATGTACAAATTATATAGATTAAAAGATTGTCTACAGACTTGTAAGGCGAAGCCTAAAACTACGAGTCTCTGCGAAAAGTACTCGAGTGAGTCCCAAGGTTGGTTTTTATGAATAAGAATTAACACTGCATAATTTTATACATTTCTGGTAATTTTTTGTTGATGTACTAAAACTAAACTTGTTAATGTTTGGAAAAACTTACGTAAAATCCGCAAAATATTGTAATATTTTCGTTGGCAGGCTACTTGACATTGTGGCTAAAATGAGTCGTGTCCCTATATTATGCAATAAAATTATATTTAGTTACTGAATTTTTGTATTATTTTTAACACAATCTTTAGTATTCTCAATAAAATATAGGAACAGTGGAAGCCCCAAAGGGAAGGGAGGGATGGAAGATGATCGAGCCAGGTGCTATACTCCCTAGAAGCAGTTTCCAGATGAATAGCGCAGAACTTACAAAACTTCAATGGCGCGATGCAGGATAGTGGCGCTAGTTGTACTGCCACAAAAATAGGAGAATGGTGAAAATTAAAAATAATAAAATAATATTCAATAATATGTATTCGATCCAAAAACGTATCACGATAATAATAAATAAATTAAACACAAACAATTTAAAATTGAATTTGCTCTGCATTAAGTACGTCAATAATAAAATGTCAATCTCAAATAATTGCATCACAATTAAAGCAAAATTAATACAAATAAAATGGTCATCACATAAAATTTATATGGCAAAAATTAATACTCTGATGAATTATTTATTGTATTTCTATCGAGTCACTAACCATAATATCAAGTTTTCAAGTTGAGATTATAACAAGTATTGTACTTTAGTGATGATGAATATGAGCATTCATTTTCTACCAAATTGCCTATACAAAGAACTATATCGTTTGTCAGTTGTAGAATTAAAACAGGTAAAACACTATGTCCAGATTAATTAATATCTATTTCATATTTGTAGCGGAAATGTAATTTCGTTTGCTCGCAAGACATTACCTAACTACACTAAACTCATGTTACACATTATTTAACGATAACAGTGCGTGCATATGCGCCCGAATATGCCTGAAACTTGATTTGTTTCTTGATAAAATATGTACATCAAACGTACGTACTGTCCGGTGACATTAACGTTGTGTGGCTATTATAAATCCCAACCAGAAATAAACAGCAGACTTCTTACGAAGTGAACACTTCACTATACGAGTAATTCGCTGTATTTTTTACGAAAGTCATGAATCTATTTCTCTGGTCAGATTTTACAATTTTGTAAGTACGCAATAGATTACTATCCTCCAGTTTCTGATAGGCAAAACAACGCTTAAATCAACTAATCAGTGTTAAAATCACTTGGCCATTGACAAAATCAGTACTGAAATAAAACTTAATATATTTGAAAACTTAGTTGATCTGCCTTTCAGAAACTATAGTATGTTCAAAACCGCAGTTTCAGGCACAAAGGCGTCATACTGGTCTTAGGAATAATTTGTCTTAAGCCGTCTGTTCAGATTTGATAGCCCAGAACTGTTTGACGGTGTTGGCGATGCCGATGTCGTGCGTGATGATGTAGAACAGCCCCCCGAGGGTGGCAATGGAGACGAGGTACACTAGCGCGAGGGCGATTTTGGGGATGATCGGACCGAATATGCTGGCGCGCACGTAGTCAACAGCGATGGCTTCCAGGCCCCTGGAAAAACACATTTTTCCTTTAATTAAAATCCCCTAGACACAATAATATTGTAATTAACATAGTGTCATTTCTTACATTTATGATAATGTCATGGACTACCATCCCATACGATCGTTTAATACAAAAAAATTGCAATATATGTCACTACTATTTATAATTTACAAACGTTAACTACAAATTAAGTACAAATATTGACATTAAAATAAAGATAAGAATATTTTTTAAGCATAACATCACATTAAGCTAAATTCAACTCTCCTTAATTAACAAGTAGATACGAAACGAAATTAGTATTTTTCAATAGTGGCGCTAGATGGCGGTTTCCGGAATGTGCCTGGATTTCACCCTTTATGTATTGGAAATAAAAATAGCCAGTCGAATTTCCAGTATTAGGGTGATACCATTTTCTAGCAATAGGTCGTGTCTCTGATATATATCTACTTTGTGATAATGTTGATACTTATTGCAAAAAATATAATATATTAGACTGAGGAATATACTAGTGCTATGCTTAAGAACAAGCTGACAACAAAACATCTAAAGTGTGCATAAATCATTTTATTTTAGAAGTTTAATTGCATTCATATAGTAACTTGCTATAGATTTATAATTATAAATAAACCTTTTTCCTAAACGTGGGTTATAGTCAGGGTTCCCCCATACATGGTTTTCACTTGATTAGTATCAAGTTAATTTTTCGTGAGTACTTTCATTTTGATGAGTCGCCCAAGAATTTTTTGGACGGAACTCTTGTTTGTGGTTGCTAACAGAGTTAGCAAGGATAAAAAAAAATCTCATTTTTCGAGCGTAGGACCGGGATAACGTACCACGCAATTTGTAGGACAATTATGTCTGTTGAATTACATTAATATTAACTAAGTAATAAAAAGAAAATCGGCTGGTTACTAATAATTTAAGATGACCTCGTTATCGATACAAGTTGGCAAGAGGGAACTCATTGATGAAACCATAGATTTTGTAGGACAAATATTTTTTCGGATAATTTAGATCATTATCTTGAGATTTATCAAAAAAATATATAAATATTTTGGAATCACCAAATCCACAAACTTTATTCTTGCTCTTTCTGTTAGCTACCACAAACAAGGAGATCCGCCCAAGAAATTCTTGGGCGACTCATCAAAATGGAGGTACTCACGAAAAATTAGCTTGATACTAATCAAGTGAAAACCATGTGTGGGGGAACCCTGACTATTATATCTACAGTACAAAAACAAAACAAATCAAACATACATTGTCCTTGGGCTTTGCCATGTTCTGCCAAATGTGTAAAAAGGCACGACACATTCCAATGTCATTATATATGAGATACATTAGTCCTCCGAGGAGCGTGGCGGACAGCATGTATACAATCGAAATTGCTATCTTGGGTATAATGCGACCAAACAGAATTACTCTCACATACTCAACCATGACGGCTTCCATACCCCTGTGTAAAGGATAAGGCAAAAGGATAGGTTAGTAGGACACAGGAAATCTGGATAGGACACAAATCCTTACTGGAATAGACAGCAAAATTAAGTACGAATTGGTATACAGGAAAATTAAATTGTAAATCTATTTGAGTCACCACCCGCCACAAGACCACAAGTCAACAAAAAAGTTATAGCTAATGTGACCATTTATTCTTTGACTCCAATGACTCCAAGTGGCACATTGGTTTATTTAGGTCAAATAACAATAGTCAATGAAAAACCGGCCAAGTGCAAATCGCACGCGCGCATGAAGGGTTCCACAAGAAACGGCAAAAAGCTTTCTTGTATGGAAGACACTAAATAATTATTTTATTTTTGAATTCAACATACAACTTAGTATTTTGGCTACTTAAGATCTGTCTCCTCAAATTTTTGAGCGATTTTTAAAAACTAATAAATTTTGTAAATTTGTTTGTTTTTAGTTCAGTCCCACTGTTAATTTTGGGCTACCGGGACTCATCATTATAAAAAAAAATACAGACGAATTGAGATCCTCCTCCTTTTTTTGGAAGTTGGTTAAAAAGGGCAGTCTCGTTCAAAAAGGGTTTTCTGGTCACATTATTTTACCAATTATTGGTGACTGAAAAGAATTATGCAAAAATTTTATTACAAAACTTACCAAAAACTGTGGGCAACAATCAAAAGGGCAACAGCAGAGTCAAACAACTTGTTGGGCATCAATAGCGACAGCGGAATGAGTGGTACAAGCGCAGCAGCCGTCGCCTTCTCAACTACCCATAACTTGGCATGGTCATGTGATTTCTCCTCCGACAGCCTGACCGATGATGTTTGGAAGGGACGCACCTGTAATAGCAATGTTGGTCCTTAGTTTTTTATAATACATTTTTTTAACCATAATCATTTTGATGGGTCCAACGTTACATGACCAATACAGCTTCTATTGGATATACAATATATTACTTATGAGCCATTGATTTATTTGCTAGAAAGTAATTTACAAAAGTTCTTATACTTAGGTCTTAGATAGTGGCAAACATTCTGCTTAATGAAGCTTACAAATATGTAATACATTACAGGATGTCCACTTTAAATAATTTAATAATTATTGTTTTAAAAATTAGACATAAATGTTAACCCATAGTTTTAAACCATTTGTTTCATATTTCATTTTCAAATTTTGAAATCATTTAAATTACAAAATATCAAGAGTTTGACACCACAAATAAATACCTTATTAATAATATTATAATAATTATAATTTTGTTTTTGCAGTGCAATACCAAAGTTTATGCTAGATTGTATCAGTCAATTCTTATTGATTAATTTCATATTTCTCTCTTTTAAAATTCAAAATGAAAGAGTTGTCCTCAGACAAAATAAAAAAGGAAGGGCAAGAGCTGTGTCATTAAAATACTAAGGCTGGTTTTGTTGGTTTGGGGTGCATTTGTTTTGTTTAGGAGTTATACGATATATATTAGTAGCTGACCTGGCAAACTTCATATCACGGACAGCGCAACCTACTAAGATAAATAAATACGTAAAATTCCTTGTGAGCTACATTGGAGAACACAGCATGAAGTTTGGTGCAGTACTCTTTAAGTTTATTGTGACATATTGTGACCCTAATAACCACCCCTTATAAATAAGGTGGCACTCCTTTTACATCAAAGAGTTGTAATATAGACCAGCCTAACTCTGTGGTCAAGTCAGTCAAAAAAAAAGTCAAGACAGAGTCTTTGGAAGACTCTGTCTTGACTTTTTTCATTTAATCTGAAGTCATATTTTTTAGTTGACAAAACTGTATTTACAGTGTGCACTTACAGCATTGAGAATAGGGTTTGTTTCAGGGACCAAGGAAACTTTTTTCATCTGCATTGCACTGGCGGATGACCTCAACACAGCAGTGCTTAGCACAGACTGTGTCGTCAATTGTCTCAGCTGCTGATTTAGTAGCCGGCTTGTGCATGCTGAAATCACAATTTTCTTTATTCTTTAAGCGGCAAAAAAAATCGGTACATCAAATTAAATTAAAACTAATTTCATTTTAGCGCGTCATATGTTTTCATTGTATGCATATACGTTTTATGCGCTATCTTAATGTTTCAATAATTTGCATTTGCACTTATTATTACAAGAATTGGGGTTATGTAACTTCAAAATTGGAAGTTTCCGATATTACCTGGTGCACGAAGAAATATAGACAATGCCATTTTCTAGGGAAAGAAAATCTATGGGCAATTACAGTAATATATTATTTATCGCCTTGGTCTATTTTACACTGAAAATGAGACCAAACAAACCCAAAAACCAAAATTCGAAATACAAATTACAATTTACATGTAAAACAAGTCAACGTCAATCTACTGTCAGACGCTATGTCAGCCGTGACATATTTTTTTTTATGTTCGCTCATGATAAAGCCAGCGTCGTAGACCACGTGACATAAATGCCATAATTTTTTGAGAACATTTTTTAAGTGTATACGGGTACGATTCAAAGTCGAGAACTAAAAATAAATTTGGAGTATGGCGTAGTTTTTTAACTAGATTCCATCTCATGAAAGAAGTCTCCAGATGCGGTGCTGTAATGTCTCGGCAGATTGTTAAATCAACCTACCCTCGATCCCGAAAGAAAAAAAAAGCTACTAGTATCAACTACGATCGTGAATTTTTATTTACTGGCCCTGTGTTCCAGGAGACGCTCTGAACGTTCAGATCATTCATAACGCTGACATTGACAGCTGACAGTTCCTGTGAAAACAGGTCAAAACGATCCTAAACAGTCTTATAAAAAGAATCCTATAGATTTGACACAGTGCCACAGCCGACAGGGACAAACGAAAAGTACATACAATATCTGTGTTGCCAACCCCATTTAAATATACCCAATTTATTCAGGAATCTTACTACTCGGGAGTAACAAAGATTAGTACAGAACAGTAAAATACAAATTTATTAAAGAGAGAAAGTTTGTTCATCTAAATATTTGTTTCCATTAAATTATGAAATTTGGAACGGATAAAGCAGGAAATAATATGTTACGTTTATGACGTGTAAATGTACCAACGGTTCCCATTTGCGCATAAAAAGTAGCATTGGCTGCTACTTTATATGCCCAAAACATATCATACAACAAAACCCAAGGTTTTAAAAAAACATCTTTACATCATAAATCATAATTATTTTCATCACAGACGCGGACGTAATAATAATTTATGTATGTCGGTACTCTATTTATGTTATCGAATGTACTATAATTTCTTGGCGGACATTCTTTTTATGTAGTAATAAAACACAAACTATGTACTTGCACTTTTTTTTAATTTATTATAATATATACCTACACCGACGATGACTTCATCGAAATCGGTCGTGTATTTTAACAAATATAAAAATATGTAAATTAATGTAAAATCACTAATAAAGAATATATATTATGTAAAAAAGTATATAAAATAAAAAATAAGGTGTTTAAAGGTAATCTGTGCATATAGTCATTATTTAAATGATTTTATTATTTGCATTTTTATTTAATTATTGGTATATTACAACATTTATGGGTCGTTATTCAAAATGATTATTTCCGTAACTGTATTCATACCGTTTGCTATTGGAAGTAGATGCACGAATTTCTTCCTTCTCGTTTAAGCATTTAGTATTTTCCTTTTCATGCCTGTATATAGTGTGGATCCCTTACCAGCATTTCCGGGGACATTTAAATTTTTAATTTATTTCTTATACCAACTACAATTTATAAATATAATCTCATTCGACTATTCACCGCAGTTCAAGAGTTCATGAATGGAAATTTTTGGAGTGACTTTTACGACTTATATTCACTATACGTCTTCCAATAAATATTTCTTCGGCTTTCCTAAAACAAAGCAATAATATATAAAATAGGAGTAGTAGAGGCGTTTGTTAAATGTAGTCAAGATTTCCATTTCCATCGTTATTTTACAGTAAAAAAATAGTACTTTTAGTGAACTTATGTAAGTAAATTTCAGTAGGCTCTACACAAGACTCTGAATATAATATGTTTATATAACATTATAATAATCACTTTTATAGTACGTAAATAAATACCATAAAAGTAACTAACCTGCTCGATGACATGACGCGTAGGAATAGATAACGGGTTTAAATATGTCATATTTGCTGTTTTTCTAAAACAACTTTGTTCAAAATGTCTAGAGCATACTCGAGTATATTTGGTTGGTTGCTAGTTTTGTCGGCCTGTGGCACGAATCCATAATTGGCGGGTTGAAGAGTCCTTTGGAAATCTGTAACAACAGTTTCACTATTGCACAGCTTAAGATTTAATAATAAAATTAAAAATATAATATATATACGGTCGAATCGAGAAACCTCCTCTATTTTTGAAATTAGTTTAAAAAAGACCCCACTTTTAGGGTAAATTATGAGTACCTTAGCTGGTATCCCCATAAAATCTTTAACATTACTAAGTCAAAAAGTAGTTTAAAATGGCGGACTGCCTGACATTTGTTTCGAGGATGACAATTTAACCTTGTCACATACATTGGTTGGATAATACATTTATTATTGTAATTTTGAATAACATTTTAATTCATTATTTCTATTCACAATAACCTATTAATAGCTTATTAGTGTGCTACGGAACACAACCTGTCGATATTTTATCAAAGCAAGGTGTATTTGTTACTAAAAATTGTACTTACGCATGAAAGGAAATATTTCGTGTTTTTTGCTCAGTACTGCTTTTACAGCCGATTATTTAACATATATCCATGTAAAGCAGGGTTAGTATTATGTATCACTTAAATTTCTTTTTATTTTCACCACTTAGATCACTATTATTCACTAAAAATCCTGGAAGATACGAGCTGTGACCGAACTGTCAACTGATTTGTTGGGCACATAGCAGTTGTGCCCAACAAACAAAAACAGGAACTCTGACAAAGACAGGCTATATTGTCGCCTTCCTTTTCCTTCCTTAAAGTTTTTGTATGTTGTGATCTCGTTCACACACTTTATTGACGTATTGTAGCAAATCTATGTATTCTTCATCTATGTAAACAGTGCTAAAGAAAATAGTAAACGAAAATAACGTTTTTTTCGTTCAGATTTGCGTTTCTTTAGCACTGTTTAGGATCGTTTTGAACTGTTTTCACAGGCACTGTCAACTGTCAATGTCAGCGTTATGAATGATCTGAACGTTCAGAGCATAGATGAAGAATACATAGATTTGCTACAATACGTCAATAAAGTGTGTGAACGAGATCACAACATACAAAAACTTTAAGGAAGGAAAAGGAAGGCGACAATATAGCCTGTCTTTGTCAGAGTTCCTGTTTTTGTTTGTTGGGCACAACTGCTATGTGCCCAACAAATCAGTTGACAGTTCGGTCACAGCTCGTATCTTCCAGGATTTTTAGTGAATAATAGTGATCTAAGTGGTGAAAATAAAAAGAAATTTAAGTTATACATAATACTAACCCTGCTTTACATGGATATATGTTAAATAATCGGCTGTAAAAGCCGTACTGAGCAAAAAACACGAAATATTTCCTTTCGTGCGTAAGTACAATTTTTAGTAACAAATACACCTTGCTTTGATAAAATATCGACAGGTTGTGTTCCGTAGCACACTAATAAGCTATTAATAGGTTATTGTGAATAGAAATAATGAATTAAAATGTTATTTAAAATTACAATAATAAATGTATTATCCAACCAATGTATGTGACAAGGTTAAATTGTCATCCTCGAAACAAATGTCAGGCAGTCCGCCATTTTAAACTACTTTTTGACTTAGTAATGTTAAAGATTTTATGGGGATACCAGCTAAGGTACTCATAATTTACCCTAAAAGTGGGGTCTTTTTTAACCTAATTTCTAAAATAGAGGAGGTTTCTCGATTCGACCGTATATATATTATATTTTTAATTTTATTATTAAATCTTAAGCTGTGCAATAGTGAAACTGTTGTTACAGATTTCCAAAGGACTCTTCAACCCGCCAATTATGGATTCGTGCCACAGGCCGACAAAACTAGCAACCAACCAAATATACTCGAGTATGCTCTAGACAGTTTGAACAAAGTTGTTTTAGAAAAACAGCAAATATGACATATTTAAACCCGTTATCTATTCCTACGCGTCATGTCATCGAGCAGGTTAGTTACTTTTATGGTATTTATTTACGTACTATGAAAGTGATTATTATAATCTATATATATAAAAGAAAGTCGTGTTTGTTACAACACTTATAACTCGAGAACGGCTGAACCAATTTTCATGGTTTTTGATTCGTTGGATTTGTCTCCTCCCCGAATAGCAGAATACATATTAAAAATAGTGAAAACTTGATGTGTATTGAATAATTAATCATATAAATAAATGCTCATATTTTGTTCATCAAATGTCAAACATTTGTTGTCAAATGATGTAACAACTATGCGTTCAGAAATCTATTAATGTATGCGTATTGAAGTGTCAGTGTCAGTAACTTTCAATTAGCCACGTTTTTCAAAAATGCATATGACATTTTAAACGATATTTACTTCTTTTTTTTGGCATTGGCAACGATATCTAGGTACTGAAAACGAAAATGCAATTTAAAAAAATGTCTGTCTGTCAGCGTGTCTCTTTGCTCCGGCTAATCTCTGGAACGGCTGGACCGATTTTAACGAGACTTTCACTGGTAGATAGCTAAAGTTACAAGGATTAATTTAGGCTACTTTTCATCATCATCATCATCGTCATCTAACTAATGATCACCGAATCGGCTGGACCGACTGTGACGGGAGCATTCACCGGGCGTTAGCTTATGTTAGTAGAAGTAATCTATACATCTATATGTATATAAGTAAGTCGTGTTAGTTAAATTATTGATAACTCAAGAACGGCTTTATCGATATGGCTGAAAATTGGCGAGGAAGTAGCTTAGAGCAAGTAGACGGACATAGGATACTATTTATTCCACTTGACAGCGTTTCCGTGAACGTTGCGGGTTCTGCGTTAGGGTTTCGCGTTGTGGGTTCCGCGTTGCGGGTTCCGTGTCGCGGGTTTCGGGTTCCCATGCTGCTGGTTCCGCGTTGCGGGTTCCGGGTTCCCGCGTTGCGGGTTCCGCGTTCCCGCGTTGCGGGTTCCGCGTTGCGGGTTCCGGGTTCCCGCGTTGCGGGTTCCGGGTTCCCGCGTTGCGGGTTCCGGGTTTCCGCGTTGCGGGTTCGGCGTTCCCTGTTGCGGGTTCCGCGTTGCGGGTTCCGGGTTCCCGCGTTGCGGGTTCTGGGTTCCCGCGTTGCGGGTTCCGGGTTCCCGCGTTGCGGGTTCCGGGTTCCCGCGTTGCGGGTTTCGGGTTCCCACGTTGTTTTTTTTTAGTTGAATTTTATCATAAACTCTTTTTATGCTCAACGAAGTGGGCAAGGGTCAGCTAGTGTTATATAAACATATTATATTCAGAGTCTTGTGTAGAGCCTACTGAAATTTACTTACATAATTTCACTAAAAGTACTATTTTTTTACTGTAAAATAACGATGGAAATGGAAATCTTGACTACATTTAACGAACGCCTCTACTACTTCTATTTATACATACTACATATATAATTAATACTACATATATTATTGCTTTGTTTTAGGAAAGCCGAAGAAATATTTATTGGAAGACGTATAGTGAATATAAGTCGTAAAAGTCACTCCAAAAATTTCCATTCATTAACTCTTGAACTGCGGTGAATAGTCGAATGAGATTATATTTATAAATTGTAGTTGGTATAAGAAATAAATTAAAAATTTAAATGTCCCCGGAAATGCTGGTAAGGGATCCACATTCCACACTATATACAGGAATGAAAAGGAAAATACCAAATGCTTAAACGAGGAGGAAGAAATTCGTGCATCTACTTCCAATAGCAAACGGTATGAATACAGTTACGGAAATAATCATTTTGAATAACGACCCATAAATGTTGTAATATACCAATAATTTAAAAAAAATGCAAATAATAAAATCATTTAAATAATGACTATATGCACAGATTACCTTTAAACACCTTATTTTTTATTTTATATACTTTTTTACATAATATATATACTTTATTAGTGATTTTACATTAATTTACATATTTTTATATTTGTTAAAATACACGACCGGTTTCGATGAAGTCATCGTCGGTGTAGGTATATATTATAATAAAGTGAAAAAAAGTGCAAGTACATAGTTTGTGTTTTATTACTACATAAAAAGAATGTCCGCCAAGAAATTATAGTACATTCGATAACATAAATAGAGTACCGACATACATAAATTATTATTACGTCCGCGTCTGTGATGAAAATAATTATGATTTATGATGTAAAGATGTTTTTTTAAAACCTTGGGTTTTGTTGTATGATATGTTTTGGGCATATAAAGTAGCAGCCAATGCTACTTTTTATGCGCAAATGGGAACCGTTGGTACATTTACACGTCATAAACGTAACATATTATTTCCTGCTTTATCCGTTCCAAATTTCATAATTTAATGGAAACAAATATTTAGATGAACAAACTTTCTCTCTTTAATAAATTTGTATTTTACTGTTCTGTACTAATCTTTGTTACTCCCGAGTAGTAAGATTCCTGAATAAATTGGGTATATTTAAATGGGGTTGGCAACACAGATATTGTATATACTTTTCACGAGCAAAGGACTTAGTTTCCAGCTCTTAATAAATTAAAAAAAAAAAAAAAATATACTTTTCGTTTGTCCTTGTCGGCTGTGGCAATGTGTCAAATCTATAGGATTCTATAAAGCGGTTCAGAGCGTCACCTGGAACAGGCCCTATGAATAGTTATAAGTTTGATAGTCTGTGATATTGTCTTTGAATTTTGACATTGATGATTGGAGGAGGAAAATTGACAAAATAGTAAAAATTACACAAATCGAAAATTTACAATGAACAGCTGTCCCTATTTGGAAATAAAATGTCACCGTTGATTTTATAACCGTGGATTTGTGTTGGTCCTTGAAGTGTCAGTGATAGAAATATCCTTAATTACACAAGGATCGTGATAAAAGAAGCACAAGTTAAAATGTCGATACCACCTCTGGTTTGTAGCAGTCCACCACCACCCGAGCAATGCGAAGACGACAAAGAGCCCGAAGACTACGATTTTCAATATAATAATTGTGAGTTTACCAAATAATGTAGGCCGTGAGACTGATACATGTTTTGAGTACACTATACAGTGTGTAACATAATATCTGTTAACGCCATGTAAATCGTCGACAATAAAATCTGGACATCCACGCAGAACTAACTTTAATGTCCTTGTGTTGTTTTTTGTATTTGTTACTGTCATTTTATTAAAAGAAGGTCCACCTTACTCATTATCTTACTTACTATCTCCAGATAGTTATACTAATTTTGTTTTGGATGTTGTAATGATTACAAATATTCAGATTTTGATACATTACCCATTAGTACCAGAAGTAATTTAACATAATCTAGGCTTTTTCCTCCCATTATGTCTTAAACTATCCTTATTTCATAGTTTATAATCTAATGTTAATTTTCTTTTATTATTCTTGGCACTATATTTAATCTTAACTATTTCAGCTCAACCTGATGATGATGAAGACAGTGTTAGTTATAATTACGACAATTTCTCTTCCAACACACCATATAAGACCCAAACAGAAAGTATACAAGACTTAAAATTAGGTGAAAACCTAAATGTTGAAATAGAAAACATTTCTCCATCATTTTCATCAAGCGAACCCAAAACAAATAGCCCTGCACCTCCTCTAAGTGATGATTCGGAGAGAAACTCTGATCTTCAAGAAGATTGTATACTTGAAGATTTGAATTTAGAACTAACAACAGAGAGCATACAAATAAATACAGATGAAAAAAATATTGTGACACCTAATTTAAATGAAAATGACTCCAGCATGTTAAATATACAAGATGCTGGTGGAACAGAGGAGGATACTGATAATATTCAAACTAAGAGCATGTCACAGGAGTCAAGCGAAAATGACTATTTAAATAATCTAGATAACTTGTCTGCAGATATTTCATTTAATGATAATGATGATAAAAAGTTAGATGAGGTGTTACCAATAGATGTAAAAGATGAAATAGAAAAATTAAATGAAGAAATCAAAGCAACAGCTAGTCAATATGTTGGTAATGAGCTAAGCACAGTTGAAGATGATGACTTTGGTGATTTTGATAGTTTTCAATTTACCAATCCGGACACAAAAACACTATCAGAACCTATTATTAATGTAGAGAATCCGTGGAACAGTAACACAGGATCACAGGGATTTGGCGACTTTACTGCCAACTTTGACAACAGTGAACCTATAGCTGCAATCGATGTGATTGAAAATGAAATTGGAAAAGAAAGTGAAACTAAAAACATTGCAGGAAACATTACAGACATCTGTGATGATGATGATGATGATGGCTTTGGGGATTTTGATGATTTTAAGTCATCAGAGAAGACAGATGAGACTGCTAGTGCAACTGAAGATGTTTTGCCCCATTCAAGTGTATTAGACTTTCCTACTTCGGATAATGAAGTACAAATCATGGATAATATTAATAAAGTGCTAGCAACAATATTCACTGAAGATATATCAGAGCCCAGTGACACATCAGAAGCGAATATAGACAAGAGTCTAGGGGAGATCTGGGGCCACCTTGTAGACACAGACGTCCGGCAACCGTACATGGTCAACTGGAATAACACTCTGGGGCAGAAAAGCCTCTTGAAAGCTCTGTGTATTGACTCTAGAAATATTGTAAGTATTACTCATATTGTCAATGCTTAACCAATAGTTCAAAATCACCATGATGTACATATTGTTTTTTTATTATTCATAAAAAAGTAATCTGCTTGCTCCTTTGCCTCTATAAGACCACAACAAGTTAGGAGGGAAAATTATAACCATTTGATGTGTTTTGTTTAAAATTAGCTTTGAAAACTTATCTGAATAAAAATTTTCAGTTAAGTTTTCAAACCTCATTTATTTAAAAACTGTAAATAATATTGTCCACACTGGAAATGGACAATAAGATTTAAATTAAATTGTTGTGGTTTTCAGCTATTTGGTACAAGGTGGAGCTACAACATGCCAAAGTTTGCGGCCAACTTAAGTGCATCACCTCTCCAACCTCAGAAGCCGGTGCAATCCAACCCGGAGAACCCGGAGCAGCCCACAGACAAGGAAGGCACCTGGGTGGATCCTTTCACCCCGCACGGGCAGGAATGTAAGTCATAATCTGATGTGGCTCAACTTTCTAAAATACAATGCATATTGCATAACACTTTTTTCTATACTAATTACTATGTAAAGTGAAACAATTAATACTTATGAGATTTTAATTATTGTATATAAAATTGCTTTATTAAAACTTAACTGCAGTAATTAACTTTGATGACTCCACTATGAGTAATCACTATTTGGTAAATTTATTATCGAGTTTATGACACAATTTTTGTATTTGTGTGTTAATGGCTAACAATGCTAACAACTATGTATGATTTATAATTTTTGTCAGTAAAATGTGAGTCAAAATAGCATTCTGCCTCTTTCCTATTCCAACAGAGAGAGAAATCATAGAAATTAGTTACTGACATAGATTATAAATTAGGGGGCCAATTTCGAAACAAATACTAGCAATTTACAGTTTGTCTTCAGCAATAATATCGCACACATACACATGTTTTTATGCTTGTGTGAATGTGACTGTTGAATGTCCATGATGGAGCTTTACTGTAAATTGTCAGGTTATGAGAATTGGACTCTAGGGTATAAGTAATACGGCTTGTATCATGTTTTCTGACTCACAATATTTTTTTGCATGTCTTGCACATGGACAATACACATTTGCATATCGCTTCCCTATCATAGACACTTACGCAGAAGCTCTACTACTAGACTTAGAACACCTTATGGCCACTCTAGACCAAATGGCTCACAAACATTCCACACTTAAAATATCCGATTTACTGTCACATGGTAAGTACTGTACTATTATTTGTAGCTGCTAACTAACGGGCTAAAATAAAATTTGGTGTACCAATCAAGTATTATTAATATTACAAGGTTCACTATATACAATGTAAATAAATAGTATTATATGAGGATAGCTAATATTAAGCTTACTGTACATATCATAAAGTCGTGGTGTTTTTATATTAGTCGCTTTGAGTAACACATCAGCAATAGCACAAGAAATTGTTTGAAGGCATAATTTTAAAAAGGCCTACAAAAAATACCATCAAAACTAACTGACAAATAAATACCTATATTTCAATATAATGTATTTCATAGATTTGAATAGGAATTAGGTTTGAAACTGTACAAAGTAACCAAAAGCATTGATCGAAAGGCCTCAATGGTTTAGAGGTTGCAGGTTCGAATCTGAGGTAGTGTAAAGTTTGTCAATGTTCACGGATGTGTGATTAAATTTGCGTGTAATATAATAAAAGTGTGTTTCACCAAACAATGTTACAGTTAATCCTTCGTTAAATATAATTTTTCCTCTCGTAATTCCTATCAATGAATGAGAAGGCATGGTATTTTAACAAGCCGTTATCACTAACATGCGTTGGTGAAATCGGGACTGTCTTTTTCAGGAATTATGAGAGGAACAACATAGTATTTAACGAAGGATTAACTTTAACTTCGCTTGGTGGATCACGCCCTAAAGATCTTAAATATATGTGTAGTACGGTCTATAAAATTATTAAATATAAATAGGACGGACAAGTTAGACGTGATGTGCAAACGTCCATAGATATTTATTACCTATCATGTTCTGTAGCTAATAAGTTATTTTGATCTTTCAGCGTGCAGTCCCGAAAATGAGGCCCCTCCCACGGATGCTAAGTCTAACGCTTTAGACGGATTCACCGGTGAGCTCCCGGCCGGTAGTAGCAAAGTCTACTCGAGCACGCTGAGCGTTCAGCCCATACGGCAGATCAACCTGCCCGACACACATATCTTCACTCCCACCGACTCCGAGACGCCCAGATCTAAAACCATCCACTACAACACCAGAACGCTAGGAGCCGGGTTTGACGCAGAAATTGTGAGTCCAAAGCCGGAAACTCGCTCACCGGCCCCACAGAAAGACGAATACTGGGACTTTCAACACTTTAAAGGGGCGCCGAGTGACAGTGAACCGAAGAACACTCCTGAAGCCACCAAGGACACGAGTGAGAAAACATTCGGAACCCAACTACTGCAGCCCATCAAAATGGAGCCAATCATGCCGACGCTAAATTGGCCAGACCCCGGACAAGTTAAAGAAACCTTTATGGACTTCTCCGATTTCATGTCCAGCACAGGCGTTAGCAATGATACTCAAGTTCGCCAAAGTACTGACACTAGTATAGTGCCCGTGCAGACTGACCATAGTAAAGTTCAAAGGGACGAGGCGAGTGTTGAAAACGACGACGACTTTGAAACTTTCCAATCGGCGCCGCCCTCGAATCATTCCGCTGGCTTCGAAAGCATTCCACAAAGTTCTAGCAGTCGAATAAGTAATTTAGAAACTTTACCCACTGAATTAGAAAGTAGAATATCAGATGTAAGTAGCTCTAAACCGAGTGAGATTCCTTCGAATACGGATACCTTTAAATCGGACACGTCGAGTCGGACAGGTTTTTCATCACAAATTCACCACGCGCCGTTTCCGTCACAAGTCAGCTCTTTGCCGGTGCTGCAACCATCTCCGCAACCAGTCAGTTCTTTGCCGGTGCTGCAACCATCTCCGGTAAACAGGAGTCAGCAGAGCTCGGGGCAAATACTACAACCTCTTTCTCTGGAGGGTTTCTCCCAGATCAACTGGCCGAACCCCGGCATAGACTGGCACGACCTGTCCAAATTCAATCCCATAGAGAGTGTGCACTCTCTGAAGAGCGACTCCAGCACGAGCAGTCAGAGCAAAGTGTCCACGCCGGTTCACAGTTCCACCAAAACTGAGCCCGACGACGATTGGGGAGACTTCGTGTCCAGTGCACCCAAAGCGGCCACGCCGAAGAAAACGGCAACTTTCAGCGACGAGGACGAGTGGACGGACTTCGTCTCGAGCACCAGCGTCAAGCCCAACGGCCTGAACACCATCAGTTTTAACGTGCAAACCAATCTGAATCTACAGAAATCCAATCCAATCAAGTATCCGAATAAGAACAATCAAATAAACTTGGACATTCCTACGTTGAACTACATTACACCCAAGACCTCCAGTCGGGGGGTGTACGCGGAGAAACACTTCCAGAACTTATAACACAGCTGCAGCTGTGTCGCCCGTACTTAACTAGTGTAATGTAAATATGGTGGTGGGTAATATAACGAATATAGGCCCCGGTAGCCCCGGTCACTTAAGTAGCTGTGAATTTGAACACTCTTTTTTGAGAGGTGAACATTTGTGTAAATAAAAATACTTTTACGGATTTTATCACTGATTATTTTTGTTACGTTCGTTATTTTTATTTGAAATAATTGACGTAAAAGTGATTTTAGTTGCAATAAGTTATATTCGGATAAACACAAAAAAAAGATTTATATTTATTGAAATATTGATTAATAAAGATATTGTTTTGCTGGCAAACAATAATGTTAATCATATCTGGACACTTACGATGAAGACCGTAGAAATGAGTTATATCTACACAAGAGTAGAAATATTGTCAGTTTTCCCTTATCATCCTACATTTATTAGACATTCTTTGTATATAAGAAATCTTGAAAAATCATTTCTATTGTGGCATACTGGTATTACGAAAGAGGGTTAATTATAAAGCTACTCGCGCGGCCTGGCCGTCCGGGGCGGTCTAGTTGTTTGTACTATACCTACTGATAGTTTAGTTTGCATATACTTGAGTTGTTCTGTATATTTGAATAAGTTGAATCGCCCGTCCCGTATGTATTATTAATTTTAATTATTTATTCGTGTGTACATATTTCAATACTGCATTTGTATTGGTTTAGCTTAAATTGTTTGAAAGCAATATTTATTGTTTAAATATTATCTAATTTTTAATTGAATGATATGTAAAATAGTGTACATTTGTGTACAAAATATATTGTTTCGCAGCGAATGTTTTTCTTTAATTTTTTTAATGTATAGTATGTCCCAGATAAATTTAACCCAAACGTGAAGAAACCCGTCTATGACACAACCATAGACTAGTCAGTAATGCAAATTGGCCAATAATAATACAATGATTATTGTTTGCTACTATGAATCCATAGACTATAGACTTTATTCTACAAATAAATAAATAAAGTTTTAACTGTTACAACAATGCAGTCAGACTGTCTGACAAGAAAGACGACCCATGCGTCGGATGGGCATGTAAAGAGTCGGTTCTGAAACTGTTACCTCGCCAGTCGTGTCGGACAATCGTTCCGTCGGATTATATTGGTAAAAGAGAGTGTCCTTATGTATTGCGCACACACTTGGACACAATAAATATGACTCACTCCTATGCGTGGTCTCTCTTTCTCTCTCACTCACTCTGGCCACCGACACTGAAACGGTGTGAGGGCTATTCATAAGAAATGGGAGGTTGTTCTATTTTATAAAAAAATAAAATCCTCTATATAGCTTCGGGTATTTATTTACATTTATCATATTACATATTGATCAGTTGGAGCTTAGAACTGATCATGTATAGGCATGGTTTGGCAGGAGAATTATGGGTGAATTAAAAAAAACATACGGTCGAATTGAGAAACCTTTTTTGGAAGTCGGTTAAAAAGGGTATGTAGACCAAAATGGCTATAGGTTACTGACCAGTGCCCACTTCGTTGAACATATAAACAGTTTGTGATGAACCGTTTAAACCTTCTCGGGACTTCCACGAATGTTTCAAGACTACAAATAGCCGTTCTCTAGTTTGAGCGGACTAACGAACAGCAATTCATTTTTATATACAAGATAGAAGATACTATAGCAAAAAATGCTGAAAGGGAGTTTTTTGGATTTTTAATAAATTAATTTCCCTAGAAGTTTAAAATCCGTTGTACTCCCAGCTAGTGAAATTGGTATGCAGTAATGCAGTTTTAGTTTTCATTCAAAATCGACTGTACAACTAGTTACAATATTTTTCGCTACCTAACTGTTAGTTTAGGATTTCGCCCTTTTTAAAAATTCACCCTGTATAATGATGATCTGCCTTTTTTTATTAATTCAGCGGCGTACCGATTGCGTACCATGTCACTATAGTGCGTCCCCGATAAATTTAACCTAAAGGTAAACAAACCGAAAACATCGATATTTTCACTTATTCACTTATTGTGCACACTTATCAATAATGATCTAATGAATAATGATCCTTTAATATACCTGTGAAAGTCACAGGTATATTAAAGGATCATTATTCATTATCCAATACATTTTAAAACAATTAAACAATAATTAACATATTTAAACATTGAATGAAAAACCTTCAGAGTAAAAATACACTATTTTGACACTGCCGACTGTAGAATATAGTCTATGGATTCATGATGCCAACAATAATCATTGCATTAAGTTTTTACATTGTTAACATACTATGTATACACTTTTTAAAAAAGAACAATTTTCCATCTTTTTGCTAAAAGATGGCCCCGGCCGAGTTTCTTACGCCGGTTCTTCTCGGCGGGCTAGGGTTGAACCGGTGGTAGTATTTTTGTTGACTTTCCGAAAATAGCTTGTTAAGTTTAACTTAAAAATAAATTTTTTTGAATTTGAATTTGAATTGGCCAATTGGCATCACTGACTAGTCTATGGTTGTGTCATAGACGAGTTTGTTTACGTTTGGGTTAAATTTATCTCGGACGTACTATACAATTAATCTGCACTAATATTATGAAGAGGAAAGATTTGTATTTTTGTATGTAACAACTTAACTCAAAAAGTACTGGGGCCGTATTATGATCTTTTACAATACCAGCCAGGTTCCAGGGAATTCAATAATACGGCCTTAAACTGCCTTGTTCTTTTTCATATTACAACGACATGTTACTCTGAATGAATCCACCCTAGTTTGGTTGTCTGAGAGTGACATTCGGAAGCAAGTCAAGTGTTGCGTGTCCGCTAACTGGCTGTGATCATGCAGTTATTATGTGATCGTAATACGAAAATTCCAGGCAGCCATGTTGTATGGAGTAAACTGGCTGGAATTAAGAGCTTGTAATAGGTTCCCTGGACCGATTTTAATAATTCTTTTTTCATTAGAAAGCTACATTATCACTGACTAACATAGGCTAAATAAAAATCAATTGCTGTTCGTTAGTCTCGCTAAAACCCGAGATCAGCTGAACTGATTCGGCTATTTTTGGTCTTGAAATATTCGTGGAAGTCCCGGGAAGGTTTACACGGTTTGCCATGCTCAACGAAGTGGGCACGGGGCTAGTAAACAACAAATAAACACGGCGTACTGACGCTGCTGTCATCATATGCCGTCGTCCATGTCGGCGTCGTCCAGGTCGTCCGCGTGCGCGGCGCGGCCGTCGTCCAGCTGCGCGGCGAACTTGGGCAGGTTGTTCTCCATCGCCGAGCGGAACCCGCACTGCTCGAACTCCGGCCACGACACGAACCTGCGCGCACGAACCAAGGAATGTTAAAGTTAAATGTTTAAGTTCGTTAAATATCATGTTTTCAACAAGCCGTTAACACTAACATGCGTTGGTGAAATCGGGACTAAATACCTAATAATATTAACAATTTTAATTTGTTTGTTAAATCTTATGTACTTACAAACCCACCGGCTGATTACGCAAAAATAGCGATTAGCAAAAATTGCGCGATGCTGTATTCTTGTTATATATACTAGCGCCAAAAAAAAATTAGTGGCAATCATAGAAACTATTAATTTAAGGTTATGTCAAACATGACGGGAAATTAATTCTCCTGGATTTTAAAACTTTTACCTATATATTAAAAAATAATACATACATTTAAATTACCTATATTAATTATTAAAAAACCTTTTACCTTTTAACCGTCGATAAAGTTCAAGAGTAAAAAAAAATACCATTGCTTTTGCAAGATATACGTAAAAGCCATACTCAACTTTATTTTTATAGGGGCCGCAAACATGTGTCAGCCATGGTGTCGGGCCGCAAAGTAAAATCATTTACTAGGTATTGATCGATGTGTCGGTCACTCCAAGATGTGTAGATACTTTTAACGATGAACACTTTAAAAACAATTTTGTAGCCCTCAGGCTACAATCTTATTTGGTAAAAATTTCAATGGTTTTCACATTTTACTTCAAATGGGCCAATTTAATAAGGCAGGTGGGCCGCAGGTTGTGTATAGCTGTTATAGATGAAACGACGAGCTGTAAAAAAGTTTACCGTTTGAACACCGTGAGTTTCTGCTGCAGCGTGAGGTCGCTGAACTGCGTGAAGATGTTCATGTGCGGGAGCGGGGCGTCGCGCGGGGCGGGCGCGGCGCCGGGCTCCTGCCCCGTGATCAGCCGCACGCCGCAGCCCGGGATCCACTGTCTGAAAAGTACAAAACTTGATCAGGAAATCGAACCTATGCCGAGATTTATTTTTTACTTGCAACTCTATAAAATCGAAAAATATTCTGTGTGACAGACTGCACTCCTGTCAAGCGGAGGCTACGGCGCCCGCCTGCTCGCCGCCGTGCTCGGTAGCGGCCGTAAGGATCTTTGCTGTAAGATATACCTGATATCCTTCTACGTATAGAATACAACTTTATATATTCACTAGCTGACCCTTGCCCACTTCGTTGAGCATAAAAACAGTTTATGATGAAATTCAACTAAAAAAAACAACCCCTAACGCGGGAACCCGGAACCCGCAGCATGGGAACCCAAAACCCGCAACGCTTCCCGCGTTGCGGGAAACCCGGAGCCGGAACGCGAAATCGGTCAAGCCGTTGTCGAAGCGCACTAGTGTTGACCAAATGCAAGAACAAGACGAGACTTAGCCAGTCTTGGTCTTGGTCTTGCGCCAATACACCTGGTCTTGGTCTTGGTCTTGGTCTTGCGCTCCCAGTCTTGGTCTTGGTCTTGGTCTTGTAGCAAGAGTCTTGCAAGTCTTGCAATTACCTATTAGTCTATTGCTATTTATTAAAGTTTACTTTAAATCTTAGAAAAACGTATTAGAATTGGAACATTGTGAGCTTGAATTAACATAGCCATAGTAAAGATCAATCAGATTAATAAACTGAACTGAAACTGAAGATTTGATAAGAAATTCGAAAAATCAACTGACCTATATGTCGTTTTCCATGGAAGTAACTGTTTCTTAATAAACATTTATGATTTATAAGCTTACATTTGCTAAAACATGTAAAAAAACAAATTAATTACAATAACTTGACTGTATTTTAAAGAACAATATCTGTCTAGAAAGAGATTGAACCCTCAACTTATATGAAATTTAATAAAAGAGTTTTACGATTTATCATTTTATGTAAAAACTTAAGAAATATAATGACTAAATGTACAATAATAGTACCTAAGTAATTAGTTTAAAACCATATTACCAATATTATAATATATACTTACTAGACTAAATTATTATGACATCTACCTACTACCTATCTTTACCATTTTATCCTAATCATAATACTACTTGCGTGATCAGTATAATGTATTCATTTTCATTCTAAGCACTCTGAAACTTATTTATTCTTCGGAACACCTGTAGGTACTCTTAAAATTCGAAATTATTTTGCATGAGTATACCTACGCCCTGTGGCGGCAATCAAATAGTGTCAAATGTTGTGATTTCGGCGCGGCGGCAACGATTGTTGTATATGATTTCAAAAGAAGCCGCCGGCGCGTCTATCATAACCATGTACTTCCGAAAAGCGGCAAATTTCTTTGAGAAGTAAGTACAAAACCTTTGATGCCGCATTATCAAAGTGCCGATGGTTAAAAGTGTTAAAACATATCTATGCATGCACTCAGTTTGATTTTAATGGATATTTTTTTATTCGATAAGTAGGTATGTTTATAGTATTAGTCGTAATGCGCATAGGTCCAGTTTTTCATATTCTTTGATACAGTTTTTTGCGTCTCATAGAATTCCTAAGCGTACCTATACACCGAACTGTTACACCTAACTACTCCGTGAAATAGCGCTAAGTCCTAGCTGCAAGACGCAAGAGTCTTGCAGGCTTAGTCTTGTTCTTGCTCAAGTCTTGCACGGTCAGTCTTGGTCTTGGTCTTGCTAAAAATACGCGGTCTTGTTCTTGGTCTTGGTCTTGCAAAAACGCAAGAACAAGACCAAGACTGCAAGACCAAGACTGAATTTGGGCAACACTAGCGCACACGATGTAAGAAATTTTGATGGTTATTTTTTTACACTTTGGGCTACATTTTTGGGGTTTTAGTAAGGAACCCTTTTTTTGTTGAAAATATAATATAGCCTATGTTCAGCGCTAGGAATGTAGCTTTCTAACAGCGAAAGTATTTTTCATATTGGTTCAGTGGTTTCAGAGCCTATTCCATTCAAACAAACAAACAAACAATCAAACGTTACCTCTTTATAATATTAGTATAGAAGTATAGATTACGCTGCTGGTAAATTACTTATAAGCTAGATGACTTTTTTTTCTCCATTTTTTATCCTTGCTAACCCTGTTAGCTACCACAGTCGAGAGTTCCGTCCAAGAAATTATTGGACGCGCGTCTGACTGAAGAAAAATTTGCTTGATACTAATCGAGTGAAAACAATGTATGGGGGAACCCTGACTATAACGGCGACATACTCACTCGAGTTTGGGAATGACCCTCGTGGAGTTGGAGAAGGTGTGCGGCTTGAAGAAGTACCACAGCAGCGGCAGGAAGCTCGCCGGGCACGGCGGGGTGTCCTTCAGCTTGATGTTCACCAGGTACAAGCAGTTATCCTCGATCTGCAAATGAAGGAGGAGCAATAATGATGCCTTCCACACCGATTTTGGTGACGACAATTTTATTGAAACCGGGCCAGCTGCGCAGGAGTTATTTTATAGTGCCCAAGTGTGTGCGCAATACACAGAAGCACTCTCTCTTCCTTCATTCTCTCGTAGCCCAGTAGGACGGATAACCGACACGACTGCCGGGAGATCAGGCGCAGGACCGACTTTTTACATGCCCATCCGACACATCCGATCAGCCTCCATATGTGTGCACACTAAAGAATATTTCATTCATTCATTCAATTTTAATGATGTTGTGTGATGAAAGCTCCCCTTGGGGCTTCTACTTGTACTCCACAAGTAGAAGCCCCAAGGGGAGATCTCCGACCGAGCGAGATGGTAAGTTCGGTTAGGCCGAAGCCTATTGTACTAGTTTTCAGATGTTGTATATATTTCCAGACTTAGAAAACTTCTATAGCGCAATGCAAGATTGTGCTGCGCTATATATAGATGGCCCCGTAATGTTTTCGGATATCCGATATAAAAAAATATCCGTAACCGAATCCGAAATGAAAGTTTTGTTACTGTAAAAAGGAAATTAAAATGTAATATCCGTAAAAGAAATTATCCGAAACAAACGGATAATCCAAAATAATTTAATATCCATTTCATCCCTGATTAATAGTATCGCCACAATGTCTTTAAATAAATAAATTTTATTATGTGTCTGTATGTATGGCAATATACTACATACCACATTAGATCTCTTGGTAGCAGTGCTGTGGGTCCACGGCAGGAAATGCACTTTCGGTACTTTGTCCAGGACTTTGAAGTCGAACATCAGTTGAAACAGAGCCGGCACCGATTTGTGTTTACTCAGCTGTATTGACGCGTCTTTTAGAAACTGAAACATTGCAAAACAATTTTTATATTAGAGTATAAATATACTCAACACTACTTCTGCTAGTATACGACGTAAGGAGTATAGGCATGGTGTTTTTAACAGTAATATGGCTAATAAAATAGCAGCATACAGCGATAGTGCAGCAGATTGTAAGTATCTAAAAAAGGTTTAATTCAAAGTAAAAAAAATCTTATTTAAAAATTAAACAGGAGAGCAGTTTAAAGTTTTACATTGGGCCTGTTCCAGGAGACGCTCTGGACGTTCAGATCATTCATAACGCTGACATTGACAGCTGACAGTGCCTGTGAAAACAGTTCAAAACGATCCTAAACAGTGCTAAAGAAACGCAAATCTGAACGAAAAAAACGTTATTTTCGTTTACTATTTTCTTTAGCACTGTTTAGGATCGTTTTGAACTGTTTTCACAGGCACTGTCAGCTGTCAAAGTCAGCGTTATGAATGATCTGAACGTTCAGAGCGTCTCCTGGAACACAGGGATTGAGAAAAATTTAATTGGTGTCGATGTTTGTTTGACGAAACATTATAATTTAATAATTCCTATGAATGCCACTTAATTGTTTTTGGCGCTAGTGTCATAGTCAAAATCAGGGATGTTAGGGTATCCGATACGTACGGATATCCATTACCTTAACCGAATCCGATATTAAAGTTTAGCTACTGTAAAAATGTAATATCCGTAACCGAAATTATCCGAAACAATTTAATATCCGTATCCGAATTAACTCACGCATAACCGAAGTTAGGCAGTACATAACTTACTCCAAATTAGCACAATAAATTACTAACGAACCCCAGTCTAAAACTTAATATATTATGATAGAGTTCAAATTTAATTACCTCGTAGTGATGTCCCGGCATGACAATAAACAGGTCAGGCTTGCCGAGCTGACTCGTGGTGTTGTGGAACACTATTGTGTTAATTAAATGCTTCACAAAAGACAGACTTGGCATCGCACCCACGATAGTTAGCTTTCTATCTGAAAAAAAATCTTAGTTACACAAAGTACAACAATTCAGTTAATATTTAAAATTTACAAAGATATAATAATAACCTCTTTTTACCCGACTTCGGCGAAGCCAAAAGGAAGGGTAATGATTTTGGCAGTCTATGTATGTATGTTTGTATGTATGTATGTATGTATGTTCCCTCGTAGCGGTTAAACTACTGGTCCGATTTTAATAAATAGGTGTCTATCGATTCGTAGTGATCCCGCGAGTAACATAGGCTATATAATTTTTAGAAAAATTTTATATTTTGAAAATTATACCTCAAAAACTAATTCCAAAAAAAAATTATTTAGATAATTGTATCGTGTTTGGTATCAAAAGATAGGTCTTGGCAAGCACATTACAAATATGTATTTAAATATTTTATTAATTATTATATTTTATTGTTAAATTCAAAATAAACGTTTAAAATGCGGTCGTACAAGTAGTATCTAGGAGTTGTTTAGTTACGAGTACTTACTATGTACTCGTAATGGTTAGTTTAACGAAAATATATTTGATGAGAAAACAGAAAAATATAAAATAAAAAAAAGTTAAAAACTATAACCCGACTTCACAAAAAAGAGGTCTAAAAAGGCTGAAACAAGAAAATAATTCAATTTGAAATCCATAATATAATAATATGCATAGGTACAGTCTACAGATATGGTCAAGGTAGAGCCTTGGTCGTACCCGCTATTGGGATTGTATATTTCAACAGCAGACGAATATTATAGATTTGTTTAGCGAGCACGACCACGGCTCTACCTTGACCATTTCTGTACCTATGCATAATATATGGATTTCAAATTGAATTATTTTCTTGTTTCAGCCTTTTTAGACCTCTTTTTTTTGAAGTTGGGTTATAGTTTTTAACTTTTTTTTTTATTTTATATTTTTCTGTTTTCTCATCAAATATATTTTCGTTAAACTAACCATTACGAGTACATTTTTTTTTTCAGATCAGATAGTTTCCTTTCCTATCACTTCTGTTTATATGTATATTATACTAGCTGTAGCTGACCCTTGCCCACTTCGTTGAGCATAAAGTTGAGTTTATGATAAAATTCAACTAAAAAAAAAACAACGTGGGAATCCGAAACCCGAAACGCGGGAACCCGGAACCCGCAACGCGGGAAATCGGAACCCGCAACGCGGGAACCCGGAACCCGCAGCATGGGAACCCGGAACCCGCAACGCGGGAACCCGGAACCCGCAACGCGGGAACCCGGAACCCGCAACGCGGGAACCCGGAACCCGCAACGCGGGAACCCGGAACCCGCAACGCGGAAACCCGCAACAGGGAACCCGAAACCCGCAACCCGGAACCCGCAACGCGGGAACCCGGAACCCGCAACGCGGGAACCCGGAACCTGCAACGCGGGAACCCGGAACCCGCAACGCGGGAACCCGGAACCTGCAACGCGGGAACCCGGAACCCGCAACGCGGGAACCCGGAACCCGCAACGCGGGAACCCGGAACCCGCAACGCGGGAACCAGGAACCCGCAACGCGGGAACCCGGAACCCGCAACGCGGGAACCCGCAACATGACAAGGACATGTGTTTGTAATTTTTTTGACAACAAATGTTTGACATTTGATGAACAAAATATGAGCATTTATTTACATGATTTATTATTCATTACACATCAAGTTTTCACTATTTTTAATATGTATTCTGCTATTCGGGGAGGAGACAAATCCAACGAATCAAAAACCATGAAAATTGGTTCAGCCGTTCTCGAGTTATAAGTGTTGTAACAAACACGACTTTCTTTTATATATATAGAAGAAGAAGATAGAAGATGAAGATAGCACCGACATTGAACAGTATAGAATGTCTCTGATTTCCTCTAACTCTTTCTATTGCTGTTGATCTCATATAGTGATCCTCCACAAAACATATAAATAATATTAAACATACTTAAGCTTTTTCCTCTATTATTTGATTTTGTTTTCATTTCAACATTTATTTTGATTTATGAGCAAATTACGGAACCCTGACATATGGAAGTAGCTGACTCCGCAACTCTCCAAGTTTCCCATCAGCGGTGGCCAGCGAGTTCCCGGAATCTTTAACAATAGTTTATTCTTTTAGGTCCCCATTGTTTTTAATTCCTGGTTTATAATTTTTAAAGTAATATTGGCACTTCATAATCCCACTTCGATTAGGACAGTCGCTTTTAGAATAATTAAATGTAATTAAAATAAGTTTAAGTTTAATAAATAATTAAACATTTTTTGGTTTTTTTTAAGTCCTCCGACTGTCGCAAACGTATTTGGCGCAGTCTTGGAGGGTAGGATACTCGCGGGCCGGTTCGCTTGAGTAATTATCGTAATTATCATCACGCCGCGTGCCGCCCGGGTGGCTATTAAGCACCAGTACGAGTACACCCAGAACCTACGTGTGGCAGTCAGAGGAGAAGAATCCAGCAATCGATTTGACCAGAGACCAGAAAATGCAGTATATGTGAGTACACTAGAATAGTTCTCGTGTTGCTCCTTTCTAGCCCTAAGTCTATTTTAAATTTCCACAATTTATCATCCTAGAGCTTCTAGTTCCCGAGAGCCTGAATCTTGGCAGGCGCGTCGGACGAAATTAGCAGATAGGTTTAGAAATACAGATAATATAGATTTAGATTTTAATATTTGTGATTTATTTAATTCAAGTAATAAAATGGCACACGATCCAGATTCGATATTCAAGGCCCTTCGCCTAGTGCCGGAATTTAATGGTAATCCTAATATTCTTACACGATTTATTCAAATTTGCGATCAATTAGTAATTAAGTATGTTAGTAATGATCCTGGTAGTGAGTTTTCTAATCTTTGCTTATTAAATGGCATTTTAAATAAAATAACTGGTTCCGCAGCAAATACTATTAATTCTAACGGAATACCAGAAAGTTGGATAGGAATAAAAAATTTATTAATTAATAACTTTTCCGACCAAAGAGACGAAACAGCTCTTTATAGTGATCTCTCTTTAGCCGTTCAGGGGAACAAGTCACCCCAAGAATTTTATGATCATTGCCAAAATTTATTCAGCACGTTAATGACATATGTTTCATTACACGAACGACTTGCTACAACCGTAGAAGCTAAGCGCGACTTATATAAAAAGGTTACAATGCAGGCATATGTACGTGGCCTTAAGGAACCACTAGGGTCCCGCATACGCTGCATGCGACCACCTACTATTGAAAAAGCCCTCGAATATGTACAGGAGGAGCTTAACACTATGTATATGCATAACCGAATTGATACAAAATCGTTTAAAATTTTATCTACACCGCATACATCTACACAACGTACAAATTTTGTCAATCAAAATTATTCTACACCTAGTAATAATAATAATTTTCCATTACAAGTAGGACAGAAGCCTACAACACACATTCCACAGCCTTTTAAATTTAATGATCATCATCAGCACAGGCAACCCTCACATACACAAAGAATGTTCAGTGCACCACCACCGAATTATAACCCTCGTAGTCACATGTTTAGGATACAGCCTAAAAATAATTTTGCACAAAGACCATTTTATAATTCTAACTCACAGCCTAAACCAATGAGTGGTGTTAGCCACTTTGTGACACGACAGTTACCACCTACACAGCATACATTGACAGGACATAATTGGCAAAGGCAGGGAAACCCTCCCCCGACTAATTATTTTAAAAGCAGGGAAATGAATTTTAATGACTGTATGACTGACGACTATTCGACTGAAGACTATTCTGACTTTGATCCTAGTTATTATAATAGTGAATATATAGTAGAATATCCATGTGAACCTGAATATGAAAATCATGTTCAACCTTCCACTACGTCACCCTTACAAAATAATACTGAAAATACACGAGATCAGGATTTTCAGAAAATTTCGAAATCCGACACCTTAAAATAGAAATTAATTTGCACACACAACGCCAACTTCCTTATATACAGATTTTATCACCACCGTTAAAATTGTTAATTGACACCGGAGCTAACCAATCCTTTTTAAGCCCTTCAGCAGTAGAACATTATTTTGAAAATTACCCTTTGAACTATGATCCCTTTGAAGTAGTTAATGTACATGCTAAATCTAGATGCAACTATTCTATAACCATACCTAGTTTTAAAGAATTTAATAATCCAAATTCTGTAACATTTTATGTATATAAATTTCATGACTTTTTTGATGGACTCATAGGTACAGATCTATTAGATAAATGGGATGCGATTATAGATTATAAAAATAAAACCCTTATTACTAAAACAGCTTCCAACCCTATTCACGTTTACGATTCTCGTAATGCAAATTTATTTGAAGATATTATTCCAGCCGGTATGTCAAAATTATTAAAAATTCCTATAAATTTTCATGATGGCGAAGCATTTATTGAAGAACAAAAACTTTCAGGTTGTATAATTAGGGAATGCCTTACTACTGTAAAAAATGGTAGAGGTATAGTTGAAATAGTTAATCCTAGTAAAAACGATATAATATTTTCAATGGATAGAGCAGCTTCAGCAGAATTAAATAATTTTGAAACTAATTTATCCAATCAGCCAAAAAGAGTTAAAGAAGTTTTATCACGTTTACGTACAGAGCACCTTAATTGCGAAGAAATAAAAAATTTAGAGTTACTTTGTTCACAATATTATGCTGACGTATTTTACTTAGAAGGAGAAAATCTTACTTTTACAAATAAACTTAAACATTCAATTAATACTACTGACGAAATTCCTATTCATACTAAGACCTATAGATACCCATATGTGCATAGAGAGGAAGTACAAGGACAGATAAATAAAATGTTAGAGCAGGGAATAATAAGACCTTCGAATTCGGCATGGAGCTCACCTATTTGGGTTGTTCCAAAAAAGGTAGACGCTTCAGGTAAGAAAAAATGGCGAATAGTAGTAGATTTCCGTAAGCTTAATGAAAAAACAATAGACGACAAATATCCGATCCCTAACATAAATGATGTACTAGATAAATTAGGCAAGTGTCAGTATTTTACAACTTTAGATTTAGCCAGTGGCTTTTACCAAGTAGAAATGAACCCTAAGGACACTCATAAGACAGCTTTCAATGTAGAACATGGACATTACGAATTTCTTCGAATGCCCATGGGATTAAAAAATTCCCCAGCAACTTTTCAGCGCGTAATGGACGACGTACTGAGAGGTCTACAAAACTCTATTTGCTTAGTTTATATAGATGACATTATTGTTTTTAGTACTTCACTCCAAGAACATATCATTAATTTACAAAAAGTGTTTCAAGGACTCCATACTTTTCAAGACAAAATTATAATGCAGCAGCCACTGAAAATAGAACATGGACAGAATACAGCAATATACCACACCACCATACCAGTATATTTGCTGTTATTAAGTACAGGTGTACTTATTATATTATATTATTACAAGACGAACAGAAAACAGAAATCAGTAAAACCGCATACAGAAGATAATGTTATAGAAGAAGACAATAGCAAAAGCATCCCGGCAACTTTCTCACTCAGCGTTCTCAAATAGTTGCCTCTCTAGGGGTGGAGGAATTACGGAACCCTAACATATGGAAGTAGCTGACTCCGCAACTCTCCAAGTTTCCCATCAGCGGTGGCCAGCGAGTTCCCGGAATCTTTAACAATAGTTTATTCTTTTAGGTCCCCATTGTTTTTAATTCCTGGTTTATAATTTTTAAAGTAATATTGGCACTTCATAATCCCACTTCGATTAGGACAGTCGCTTTTAGAATAATTAAATGTAATTAAAATAAGTTTAAGTTTAATAAATAATTAAACATTTTTTGGTTTTTTTTAAGTCCTCCGACTGTCGCAAACGTATTTAGCAGAATGACATAATATTGTGTTATCCAGAATATAAACAACATTAATAATAATTGGCAGTAGAAGATTTACAAGTTGATAGTATGGTCTACATCCTCACATAAAAACACTTAAATTAAACATTGGGAGGAAAAATAAATTGATATATTATCCTCATCCTAACAAATAAAAAATAAATAAATGCAAAAGTAACTTTGTGTGTCTATCTTGCTTTCATGCTTAAATTACTAAAACGATTTTAATTATATTTGGTACACAGATAGTCTAAAGCCTGAGGATTTAAGGAAGTACAAAGGCTATTCCACACAGATGGAGTTGCAGGCAAAAGCTAGTACTTAATATACCTATCATCATCTATACTTGTATTCCAAAGAGATGCAGATATTTTATCTTGTAACAAATAAACACTAAAACTATTGGGTCAATTCCTAAAACTCCTTGACCAGTAGAATGCTACATTCACTGACTCTGTAATATAGGCTTTATTAAATTAATTAAACATAAACATTACAGAAAAACAGTTTTAATGTGGTTAAAGCTTGTTATTAGTAGGGTGAGTGTACCAGTCGCAAACCAATTAAGAGACATTTTGAAAGTAATTTTGATATTGTGACTCAATTATTACAACAATCATTGCAAAAAAATAATTATGTACTCCTTGTCTACCATAGAAACACGTAGCTTATTCTATTTTTCTTTGGAGCTCTTAGTTTGTTTTTTAATTAAAAATGAATGTGGAAAGTCGGAATGTGCCTAAGGTTGACCAGATTGTACCAGCTATAGACCAGACGTTGTACCAATAGTGAACCAGTAAAAAAAACGTTTTTTTTTATGAAGAATAATTTTACTATAAATACTACAATATATTGAACTTAAAAATCATCACAACTGTTCATCAGATAAGAATCACTGGATATTTGAACTTTATTTTCTTTATGACTGTAGTGTGGGGTATGTTGTATTTTCGGCACGTTTCTCAAATTTTTGCACCTTTACTTATTTCATCAATCGCTGTTAAAACATCTTCCTCCTTATAATTAAAAAAAAAACTTTTCGGCGGCATTGTGTCTATAAAAAAAATTTAGGTGGTCAATTACTGGAACAATCTTGTAGTATAGATATTACCAGTAACAAACCAGTGGTCTACAACAGGAACATTATAGGTATTTCAATAGATTCATATAATATTTTATTCCAGTATATTAAGGAAACTTATGGCTGCCAAACGTGGACCTACGACAATAAGGCTAGACATAAAATCCAGACCACTCAGAGAGCCATGGAAAGGAGTTGCTTAAATATAAAGTTGAGAGATAGAGTAAGAAACACAGAAATTCGTAAAATTACCAATGTAAACGATGCTCTACATTTTGCTAAAAGTCAAAAATGGAGATGGGCTGGTCACGTTGCAAGATATGGGGACAGTCGTTGGACAATCAACACGACAAATTGGAAAGGACCACATGGCGCGAGAGGTAGAGGTCGTCCGAGCGCCCGGTGGCAGGATGAGATTGTGGCCACCGCAGGAAATGACTGGATGACCACCGCCAAGGACAGGAAAAAATGGAATTCTTTGGAGGAGGCTTTTACCCTTAGGGGGTCCACATTACCCAAATAAAATAATGAAAAAAAAAATAATAATAATTTACTATTATGTCAAATGCATGTTTGTATAATTATTAACAATTTTTATTATAATACTAGTGAATATAAAATGGAATAATGTAGGTAAATTATTTATTTGATATGTATAATGTATATTAATTGTGGATTGAATAAAGCTATATTATTATTATTATTATTATTATTATTATTATATTAAGGAAATATAAATATAATAGAAAAAATATACAAATTATGAAAAAGCAAAATCACCAGTTGTAGACCAATTGGAATATTACTGGAAAATCATTAAATTTGTGTTCCATTAGTTTACCAATGGCAACTTTTTATTTAAATTAGCATTTTCTGATGAAATAAGACATAATATTATTGCTATACACAATATATTACCCAGTTAAATGCAAAATATGTAACAGCAATTGATATAAAAAAAGATTTAAAAAGTTAAAAAAAAATACCGTCAACTTGCTGCTTACTAATATGGCCGCCTGAAACGAAGTGAATGAATTTCGTTTCGAATTATGCGTTTTTTATTGATGAAGATGGCGAGTTTATCGCTTTTATTTATGGTTATATGATTCGTAGATGTACAGCACTTCTACCAATCGTAAAAAAAGTAGCAGGAAATTCGATAGAAGGTTAATATATTATTATAAATCTAGAAATGGTGTACTACTGGTTCCTGGTGTGGCACTGGTACACCCACCCTACTATATTATGATGACAAATATTTTGCATACCCGTATCATCTGTAGCCAGGTCGCCCAGGAGATCATTGATTCTGTGTCCATCATCCATTTTATCCTGGAATGCTAATTTCCACATTCCAAAAAAGTCCTCCAACTTAAACGACACTCTTTCTGGGTGTTTTGATTGAATCTCCTGTAATTTCATGAAATTATCATAATATAATAATAAGTATTAGTTTTAAAAAAGTAAATATTTTTTATTAAATGAATTAAATATTTAAATTTGATTCATTTAATAAAAAATAATTTAATTTAAAAAAAAAAAAAAAAAAATTATTGAGTTTAGTTTAATGATTAAAATAATGCAACCACAATCTTAAAATTAAAATACTTACTTCCAATTCCTTAGTAAAGTGATTTGAAACTTCATATAAAAATAAGTTATTGTTGTGTGCTGTCAACATTTCTTTGGTCAAGAAGCCAAACCCTGGGTTTACTTCAACAACAGGACATTTTTGCTCTATTTTGTTTTTTATAATGCTAACTATTTGTGTTGCAGTTTTTTTGTTAATTAAATACATGGTTTCAGGGGTTTTGTATTTCTTTAACAGGTGCTTTGGTATTTTGTCCAAAATCTCCTTATAATCTTCAGAACCTTTCAAATAGTTTGTGACATCTTGTGATATAGGGCTTGCTGGTTTTTCTTCTATTGGTTTCTTCAATTTATGATGAAATCTGAGTAGAAGCCTCAGCAGTGGCCGATTTGTTTTGAATAAAGTAGACGTTACTAACATTTTGCTTTAGTAAAACATGGAAATAAATTATATTTTACACTGAATTTACATATGTGTAAATATCTTATTTCTTTAGGTCACAGATTAAGTATTAGTTACTACGTAACTTTAGGTTTTCCGACCAATGTTGTTGCAAAACAAAAATTTTTAGCATAAATTTTTAGGTTGTTTCAAATCTTGACAATTTTGACAGTGACAGTCGTCAGCTTTTTTTTTATTTTAATCGTATTGAATAAGTTACGCCATCATGGACGTACTAAATAAAGGGACGCGAAATACCTACAAAAAAAACGTGCCAATTCTGTCACTAAACATGGCTGCCTTTGATTAGGGTTGTCACTTATAAAATTTGTAAATAACACTAAAATATACATGAATAATATGTTTTTTACAAAAATAACAATAAATATATATACCTCAAACACAAATTGATCGTTGTGATAAGTTTTACGTTAGCATATAAAGAATTTTATGAGTTATTCTTGAAAACGTAATACAAACCTGTGATTTTGTTTTTCCGCGAACCACACTGCAAAATGCAACAGACAGGCATCTTGTAATGTAAATACTTCACACTCCTACGTAATTTGAGAATTTAATTTCTTGTTTTAACTTGGTAAATTGCAATTTTCAAAAACGTAAACAACCTTTTGACAGCTGAACTACCATGAAACTCAGCGCTAAAGATGGCGGATTGTTGCACGAACCACAAATTGTCGAATCGCAGTGACATTTGATGCCAAAATTGAAATATGTTTATCTCTTTCGTTCTTTTTCGTCAAGTGCAAATGCTTACAAGAAAAAAAGAGATCGATATAGTTTTTCGGCTCTGTCGCTGAAATGCATCATATTTGTATAATTAAAAATTGTTTATGTCGACTGCGGCTACTCCATATTAACTATATATCTCTATGTACGCCATAGATATGAGTAATACCTTAATTAATACAGGTTACGCGATGTGTGTGGTCAGGTAGATCATTGCAAAGTATAGTATTCAGGCAAAGATGATCACAGATTAAGTATTAGTTACTACGTAAAAGATGATGTACTATCGCTGCATTGTCGGTAAAGTGGCGCTCATCAAAGAGATTTATCGTGACACAATACTTCACCAAATGGAGCCAAGAACATCGCGTTAGCCCGTACACGATGTTTTTGACTCGCCAACGCGACATGAATCTGCCCCCGCTGATGTCGCCCCGGCATGGGACCCATAAACGTCTACTCTACTGGAACGCTTGCCTTTATTTATTACTAGCTGACCCGTGCCCACTTCGTTGAGCATGGAAACCGTTTAAGCCTTCCCGGGACTTCCACGAATATTTCAAGACCAAAAATAGCCGAATCAGTTCAGCTGATCTCGAGTTTTAGCGAGACTAAACAACAGCAATTGATAGCCTCTTTAGGTAGGTATAATAGGTAGCCTCTTTTTTATATATATTATGTACTTACTCAGTTACTATTTTTATATATACTCAGTGATAATGTAGCTTTCTAATGAAAAAATAATTATTAAAATCGGTCCAGTACCTACTTTTTGAGTTTATTCGTTACATACAAAAAAAAAACAAATATTTCCTCTTTATAATATTAGTGTAGATATATTAGATACTAGCTGCAACGGGGAACTCGTAACGCGGAGCCCGCAACCCCGGAACCCGCTACTCAGAACTTTCAACACGGAACTCGCGTGTGCGTTACGTCTGCTCCGCCACGGTAGAAATATGATGAAAATGTTCGCCCAAAATTTAGGCGAAATTTGACAAAATCGATGGGTCCAAACCAAAAATTTGTCGAAGTAGAAACAAAGAAGTTATAAGGGTTTTAAGTTGGCCGCGCCAACGTAACGTCCACGATGGCGCGGCCATGGAAATCTCAGGAACTACGTGGGTTAGAGTCTCTATCTAGAGATATACGAGAGGTCTAATTCTTTTTCTAGTATGAAGATTGAATTTGGCGAAAATTGTCGAAAAAGAAATTATAAACTAGAAATCGATATTTTAAGAGATATTTACCTCAGAAGCCGTGGCGGCGCAGACGTGCACTTCGTGTTTCTTTAATGTTGATTATTTCTTTATATCATAAGATTTAGTACAAAAAACTGATACAGAAAGTAAGGGCTTAATTTGTCGAAACTAATGAAAGCAATAAATACAACGAAATGTTATTTAAACAGACAAATCGGACCGAAACAAAAAATTACATGGTCGCGCCAACGTAACGCTTCTTTGTACGCTGATATCTCATTATCTGTAATTGCTAGGATTTCAGTTTTCATATCCATTTATTCGGCACATTAACCTGATTAGAATGGGATATCGTTTTACCCTCAGAATAGTTTTTAACGCGTGTAATCTCCAAAAATGTGCTCTCTCATACAATCTTTGAGTAGGGTAACCATAATTTCGATTTTATTTGAGAATACTTTTTACTCTACTGAGACGAAAATGTGTCTATTTCCTAAATAATGCCAACAAATGCAATTATTACTATTAAATATTTCACACTTAAACGAAAGTATGTAGTTAGTACCTATGCCCGTAAGCGGTCAGCTGTAGATATGATAATAATATTATGTTAGGTAAGTATACGTGTATGTACCTAGGCAGGCTACTTAATATTATGGGTTTCTTGCCCTTGACATGAAGTACATACTTATCTACGACAAGTATCCTCTTTCCCTATATTATGTCATAATGCTAAATTCAAAATAAAAGTTTAAAATGCGATAGTAGTGTATGAGCTAATGATAATGTATTATATTTTAAAAACAATCTCTATTCTATCGGCTTTCAAACAAAATACACTTGACCAAAACCGATTAATGTTGGTAATAAAGGTTCACACTTGGCAAACGAATAGATCGATTTCGATCTAGCTACGATTTGGACCGACAAAGACAT
This sequence comes from Celastrina argiolus, assembly GCA_905187575.2. Taxonomy (NCBI): domain Eukaryota; kingdom Metazoa; phylum Arthropoda; class Insecta; order Lepidoptera; family Lycaenidae; genus Celastrina; species Celastrina argiolus. Next base: position 22,948,698 of record LR994580.1, on the reverse strand, counting down.
ACAGACATACGTGTTAAACTTATATCATCGCTGTTTTCGTCGAGGGCTAAAAATATTATAAATAGGTAATTAGAACTTTAATAACTTATTCGTTCAATAGATGGCGCTATCCGTATCTTACATTTTTCAGTCACGCAATGTTTGTGTAGGACGTGTATTAGACAAAATTACTGTTATAAATATTTTGTTTTTAATAATTGACGTTGTGTAGGAATAGTTTAGTCTAGTTTGTATGTAATTGTTAATTTTATAAAAAAATAATATGTTTGTAAATACGGGTAGTTATATTTTATTATTTTAATTAAATAAACATCATGAAAACAGAAATATATGAAATAAAATAGGTCTGAAAAGGCTGAAACAAGAAAGTAAGTAAATATTCAGACAGAACTAGAAATGCGTACCTAAGTACAAAAATAGTCAAGTTCAGACTCGCTAATAATATCTAAGTGTCAGTTCACACAGAAATACGGTAAAAAAATTACCTTCTTGAAAAAGCATTTTATTCGTCTGCCGTTGCAATAATATTAATTCCAATAGCGGGTCCAACCACGGCCATGGGTCTCTATGAAAACAGGCGTAACACTTGCTTTGCCGAGGGAATGAGGATACGTGGCGTAAAGGAGATAAGTAGGTACTTAATTTCATGGGCAAGAAACGCATAATATTAAGTAGCCTGCCTAGGTACAGTATAATATTTACCTAACATCATATTATTATCATATCTCTGACCGCTTACGGGCATAGGTACTACATACTTACGTTTAAGTGTGAAATATTTAATAGTAACAATTCCATTTGTTGGCATTATTTAGGAAAAAGACACATTTTCGTATAGTAGAGTAAAAGATATTCTCAAATAAAATCGAAATTATGGTTACCCTACTCAAACATTGTATGAGAGAGCACATTTTTGGAGATTACACGCGTTAAAAACTATTCTGAGGGTAAAACGATATGCCATTCTAATCAGGTTAATGTGCCGAATAAATGGATATAAAAACTGAAATCCTAGCAATTGCAGATAATGAGATATCAACGAACAAAGAAGCGTTACGTTGGCGCGGCCATGTAATTTTTTGTTTCGGTCCGATTTGTCTGTTTAAATAACATTTTGTTGTATTGATTGCTTTCATTAGCTTCGACAAATTGAGCCCTTACTTCCTGTATCAGTTTTTTGTACTAAGTCTTATGTTATAAAGAAATAATCAACATTAAAGAAACACGAAGTGCACGTGTGCGCCGCCACGGCTTCTGAGGTAAATATCTCTTAAAATATCGATTTCTAGTTTATAATTTCTTTTTCGACAATTTTCGCCAAATTCAATCTTCATACTAGAAAAAGAATTAGATCTCTAACCCACGTAGTTCCTGAGATTTTCATGGCCGCGCCATCGTGGACGTTACGTTGGCGCGGCCAACTTAAAACACTTATAACTTCTTTGTTTCTACTTCAACAAATTTTTGGTTTGGACCCTTCGATTTTATCAAATTTCGCCTAAATTTTGGGCGAACATTTTCATCATATTTCCACCGTGGCGGAGCAATCGTGATGGTCACGGAACTCGCAACGTGGAACGCAGAACCTATAATTTGTATTGCCTAATATATTTTTATCAGCGTCATATCACTTATAAGATATGTGCCTAAATAGCCAATAGTTCTGGCTGTTTTAAATATATATCTTCACTTAATTAATGTACTTATGTATTGTCTAAAATGTCAAATACTTATAGATACTTTGAATACTGAACAAAGAGAATGTATGTAGATCTTCGATTAGGTTCGTCGTATAGCTCCCATTTGTAATTGCTATAATTTCAACTCTTAGGTAGACCAATTTCAGTAACAAGAGGCCGCCCGGTTTCGCTAAAACCAGAGTGTGTGCACAATACACAAGCTTACATTAACTCTCGCACGTAACTCTGTGAGACGCATAAATGTCTGACACGATTATCGTATGATCATGCGCGCAGGGGCCATACTCTCCAAACTGATACGATTTTGATTCAGAATAGATCGTGACGCGTGCTCCCGAATAAATTGACGCTTGTTTATTTTGATTCTCAGTCGATTGATTGATATGGTTGGGAGTACAAAAAGTTACGATCTATGGATTTTCTTTACCCTGGTTTCAAAGGAATTCACCAAATAAAATACCAAAAGCCGTTGAGATGGAACTGATTCGATTCTCGATCGTGTCGGGAGTAAGCCTGCAGGTATATAAAGTTGGCCATCCGACTCATGGATCAGCTTTCTAACGTTAAAACAACATTTTTGTTCAACCAGCGCGGGGTCGAACTCGCGATCACCGCAGTAGCGAGCCGAGCTCTAAAGCACTGCACTATGGACTTAGCAAGGAGTGATCATACAGGTGTAACTTATGAAAAAACAAACCATTTAAAATAAACTTATTTATTTGTAAATTATAATATTTATATTTTATCATCATTAATAACCGCTAAGTACTTATTATTACTTACATCACAATATATCAAAAGTTATAAGTTTGTAGTAGGTAAGATCACAATCATTTTATAAAAAATAGGTGCATCATAGTCAAAGGACAATTAATTATTATTACAATATTATTATTTGATGTTCCTTAACAACACCGTCTAACAAAACCTTTACAGAGATCAAGTCTTTTAATAATATATTTACTAACCGACGTTATAGCTTTAGTAATTTGGTAAATTATATTATATAAGTACCTACTGATACCTACCTAAAAAGGTAGGAACTTATAGTGTCGAAAAATGACAAGGTATTGATAGGTAGATACTGAACTGTTTTCAAACTCCGGTGTGGACATGTTGTGTAATTCGTAGCTGCATACTAATTATTATAATCTCTTATAAGTATTACCTATAAAGTTATATAAAAACAGCCTATAATTATTGGCATGTTGGTACCTTCACGTCGAGAATAAATATTAAATTTTTTTTTTATTTTTCAATATCTGTGATTTTAATGGCATGCACTCAGTACGGACGTAACTAGCCAATGATTGGCCAATGACGTACTGTGCACTTGTGGTCTTAGACAATAATTTAACTTGTTTATTTTTTTATTTTAGCCTCCACTTCGAAGCATGAGATTGAAATATCGTCGTCACCCTTCAACGCCCAATGCACGGTGGTGGTCAGGTCGGGGTAGAAGGGGAGAACTGGGAAGGAATCCTTGTAGACGTACTTGGTGCCAGTGGAGAGCGGGCAGGACGCCTTCTCGCCGGACTCCGTTTCCAATTTGTCGCAAATGGAATTGCCGTCAACCCCTACGAAGGGCAGATTGACACCAAAAACTAGAGCTGTCACGTGATTCTTCAGTGTATTCGTATCTTTTTCTGAAAAGCAAATAATACCTAATTAATAATTGTGTATTAATGAAACGAATTTCCCGCTGAGGCTATTGACCACACGCTAGCAGCTGATTCACCTCACGGATATCGACTTTCCAATGGTTTTCAACGACTTAACATAATATTAAGCTGCTGCTGTTCCATACCTTCTAAATAGTTTACCAGAATTGGAACAGATTGGAACCAAATGTATGCAAATCTAAAAGTCAACTTAAAAAGTATCTGTTGGATTCGCTTTAAAATAATACGTATGTTACTGTTCACTAATATATTATAATAATGTTGTAAATAATATAACATAAAGAGACTATATCCTGCAGTCAAACTACGAAAGCAGTTTTGTGGGGCATGTTTAATGTAAGCTTAACATAATATGTCTATTAAAATAATAAAAAAAAACCGTGTGCTCCAACCAAAGGTGATGGTCATAAACTGACCCCGATTTGACAGCAACGAACCTAAGAGACCAATGGCAAACATTTCATTGCTTCCGATTACCCGCCCCATACTGGGTTTTTTACTGTGGATTTATTAGTTTGAGTTTACCAACAGCTAACAAAAGTAATAAATCTGCCAGTTCTGACTAAAGAAGAGCTTAGGGCCTGATTCTATAAGTGCCGTTTATTTGCTCGACCATGTTCGTCTATCGTCTTCTGTCCGTATCCTTTGTATATTTACATAATATACCAACTACCAAGGAATACATTATAGTGTTTTACTTCACAAAAGTACAAACCTGGTGTAAAGGTCATAGAGATGTGCATGTCGGTTCCCTTCTTCAGGCCGCAGGGGATCTTCTTGCACGGCGTGAGCTGCACCGCACTGGACAGTTCAGGGATATTCATTCCTGAAATTGAATAAGCACTATAAGAAAAAAACCTTTAATAAATCTACGTAAATTAAATAGCCGATTAACATAAGTTAATCCGAGGTAAAACCCGGCCTTTCGATGTCTATTGACATTTGACAACTCTTTAATCAAAATCGATCAGTAGTTTAGGCGCCGCGGTAGAAATACCTATATATTAGCTACATACATACAATACACTCAGTGCCGGATTAAGCAAGCGCGGGGCCCGTAGCAAATTGTCTGACCTGCATATTACACGGCAGACATTTTGTAGAGCTGATTATCAGGCCGACTGAAATTCTAGGCGTTTATTACAAGCAACGTTTTCTTGAGCATGTGCCTTTACGGTACGAAAATATTTACGCAAAGGAAATAGTCGGGTACCGAGTGTCTAACGTGGATTGTCTTGAAATAAAAAGTAGTAACGTTTCAGGTTTTTGTGACATATATTTATAATACGTAAAAGAATACGCTCAGGCAAAGATGTGCGTTAAATATGCGGGGCCCCTTTCGCGCGGGCCCCGTAGCAATGGCTACTCTTGCTACGTGGCTAATCCGGCACTGAATACACTTCCAAAGCAATTACCCTTCCATTTAGCTTCGCTACTACGTCTAGTCAGTATCAAAAGTCAAGTTCAAGAGATAAAATGTGGAATGTAAGCAAACTTTTAGGGGTTCGCGACCTTTATTTGTATCAAGTTAAACCACGTAGGTATGTTACTTTGAGTTATTTAAATGTTTTTATTTTTTAATACTGATCATTGTTTACGTAAATTATTGTCTTTTGATTTTTACTATGAGGTTCGGATGGGAGCCCCCTATTCCATATGAGGCTGTAGGCCATCATCATCTCTTAGGTATACATTTTCTATCATTGTTGTTACTACATTCTTTGTGATGAAATAAATGATAAATGATAAATGATGATTTCTCCAAAATGATAGCCTTCAACCATCTTTCCCATGGCAGAAACAAGCTTCGCTAAGTGACGCACGAATTCGTATGTTACTTTTGTCAAATCCCATACATTTTGTTATCGAACTTCGTAAGTGATAATATCGATGGCATCTTGAATAAGGCCCTGAGGGCTGATTCAAGATGCCATCGCTAATTATCGCTTACAAAGTTCGATAACAAAATGTCCCATACATTTCCTTATGTACCTACCTTATGTCAAATCCCATACATTTTGTTATCGAACTTCGTAAGTGATAATATCGATGGCATCGATGGCATCTTGAATCAGGCCCCTGGACTTTCATCGGCAATTTATTATCTACTTTGTGTCAGCAATAATAACATTAAAACTTCAAAAACTTTACTTACAATTGCTAGTCACTTAACTTAAAACTAGGTAGACGAATGAATTATAATCTACAAATTATATTATTTTTCGTTTAAGTTGCATCAAGTGACCTTTACTAAGGTAATTCGTCTTAACTCGAGTACATTTTATGAGTGCACAAAAACAGTCCTAACCTTGTAATCAAAAATATCTATTCTCAGAGCTATGTTTTGCACTTTTGTGATTTTGATCATCATTTTAATATTACCAAAGTTAAGTATATTAAAGATAACTTTGCCTAATAGCTAACCGCAAGCTCGACCTTGACCGCGGCTTTTAGCAAATGTCGCTGTGGAATAATATTGTTATTTAAAATAATGAATGATTCATCTAGCTGCCTTCCTTAATAATTCATTAAAGCCGTCAACGGCCACGACACGGTCAAGGAAAGAAAAAAATTTCATCTGTGGATACACATGTTTTGGATACTAATGTCCCGAAGGCCGTTTTATTTCTCTCGTAGGACTCAGGTACCCCCGGTTTCAGAAAAGTAAATAAATGTTTAAATGACAAGAGATTTGAACACTGATTAGTTAATTTAAGCGTTGATTAGCCTTTAGAAACCGGGCATATGACTCGGGACTACCTAAAACTGCGAAAATAGCCGACTACCTCCAGTAATGCCGCCCTTGTCATAAACAACGCAATCGTCAAAAAATCGGCTAAAAATGAGTAAATGGTATATTCGGAATCACCGCAACGAGATCTATAATCTATTAGGATCAATTAGATACTCAATTTTAATAGCTGTTATAATTTTCGTTATTTTGTTAATCATAAACAAAATACTTATGTGGATCCGTTCCAAAGTATAATCTAGTCATAACCATCGTAAAAATATCATAAATTAACTAAATATGTAAATATAATCGCATATGCAAAGTCCACATTGAAAGGCACTAAACGAAACAAAAATATTTTGAATATTCCTATTAGTTTCATAGATACAACAAAATAAAAATAAAACTTTGATCGGGATTTACTCGAAACTAACCTCTAAGCAAGTGCGTTCTTTATGATAAGGACGGCTGAGTAATCGTCATAGCTAAAACGAGGATTCAACACAAATCAATCGATTAATTCTCTTTGTAAACTCACTGCTCATTATATCATAATTCATAAGCTATTGTACCTACGTGATTGTTACATGCGAAGTGAGCAAAAATCGTACTAATCGTATCGTAATCGTACTTGTATTCTGAACTATTGTAGTTACGTGACCTACACAACCACTTATTCTATTGTTTTTAGGTATTATCTGTTAAAGTAATTCTACGTGAGGCTGTATAATAATTATTATTATGTGGATATTCTTTTTTCTACGTATGTACATCTATCTCTAGGTAGGTAAGTATGTTTATCGGATCGACGCTCCTGGCGGTAGTACGTGCTATGTTAGAGAGCGAAGCAAAATGGCGGGCGGTGGAGCACTTCGCAGAGGAAGTGATCTCAGCCAAGGAAGAGGCCGAGCGCACAAGAGAAAGGGTGTCGCTCGACCCAAGGAGAAGGCGAAGACGAGCGGTCAACCATGACGACCGCATTGTCGCACCTTAACAGGGCAGCTCAGGGTGGCGGCATGGGGACACCGTCATCCATCGCACCGAGTACCCGAGTTGTTCGCAATGCGCAATGTACTCCTGCGTATTGCGACACCACAGAAGAGCCCATACAAGCCCTGATGGGGCCTCTGTGTGGTCTGGTTAGGGGGCAAATACACCCTCACCTGGAAGAGCCTGCACTATAGCAGGCACCCGCCGGCGGAGTCGCGGTGTGTGCTAACGCGATATACATATAAATAACGACGCAAATAATATATAAGGTAGGGACCGTATTCAGTCACGTACAAAAAACCAAATATGTAAATCTTTGTATCAAGTAGGTTTTATATAAATTAATGAGTTTCATTCTTAGTAACAAAAAAATACTTCAATATATAAAAAAAACGAAATACAGTTTTGTTACCGGCTCCCAAAAGAAAAAAAAACATTCTGAAACCTTCTTCATTGGTACCCCTCTTCTATTGGTCTGAGCGTGATGTTACATAGCCTATATAAAAAGCCTTCCTCGATAAATAGGCTTTCAAATCATTGAAATAATTCTCCCAAATAGGCCCAGTGGTTTTTGAGATTAGCGCGTTCATGTAAACAAACAAACTCTTCAGCTTTGTAATATTAGTATAATAATTGAGAAACAATTTTTTCAAAGGTTCTGTTAAATATTTTATATCTTATGATTTATTTCATATCTTTAAAAAAACCTAATAAATATAATGAGTAGATAGATAATGGGAAAATACCTATTATTCCGTAATGGGAAACATTATACATTATAACAAGTACTCGTTTATAAGTAACTAATTTATAAGTAGATATGATATTATAAAATATTCATCTACAATTTAAAAAATACTATAAAATATTACTTATTTAGTTTTACTTGTGGTTTAACTTATAATAATATCAAAGTTTGCTATCTAGTAATGAGGCCGCCTTTGTGTGCATGTCTGATTTTTGTAATTTATATTTTTTGTCTCTTTTGTAACTTGTGTGAACAATAAAGTATATTTGTATTATTTTGTATTGTATTGTTTACCTTTAGTCCCGATTTCACCAGTTAGTGTTAACGGCTTGTTAAAATACCATGCCTTCTCATTCATTGACAGGAATCACGAGAGGAACAACATGCTATTTAACGAAGGATTAACAATAACATTGCTTGGTGAAACACGCCCTAAGGGTGCTTTTCCACCAGTAGGTATGGCGTTGCGAGAATGCGTGGCGAGGAATCAAGAACCGATATACCTAATCGCTTTGCGGAGCGGGACTTGGTAATTGAAGCGATTATATTGCTTCTTGAATTTAAGCACGATTTCGCTTATCTTTTAAAATTTAAGCAAGATGCTTAAACTTTGAGAATTGGTCTCTGATTCTCGTACATGGTTTCTGATATCTGTAATAGACAGCTATTCCTTTCAAACGCTCGTCAAATAATGCGTGCACGAGCGGGATTAACTGACGTCCAAAACGAAGTTTCATAAGAATCGAAAAAAAACCCTGGCAACTGCAAGAAGTCTTGCGACATGTTCTCTCGTACGTGAAAATATCTCTGGCGTGTGATGAAGACGTCCACGTTTATCCAACCAATGTGTGGCGAAGGCTAGTTTTTAATCAGAGGGAAGCCCTAGCCTGTAGTCTGTATAACAGTATAAGAATGAGCTTACAATGTTAGTGGTAAGTGAAGCCGATAGGAGTGGAGTTAGAAGAACCTCTCGATACTGCAAGCTATAGCTCCTGAATGGGGCCTTCGTTGTTTCGGGCCAGTAGTAAACAATGAATGATTGTACACCCGGGGATTCCCAGCCACAAAACAATAGCAAATCATATCTAAATATAGACAAAGATACAATGGTCAACGTAAGAGCCTGTCGTCGTACTTACGTAGATAATATCGCCACGGGCAAATGCTGTACCAAGAATCTAGTTGTCATTAGATGTTATTAATTGTAATACAACTGGCGTAACCGAGAGTATAATAATGCCTATTAAAAGCTGTTACGTGCTAAAGGTCAGATAGATAAGTGCAAAATAATGACACTTGGCTTAACTCGCATTGGTGGAGACTCCAAGAGTCAAGTTATCACCTACAGAATAAAATTGTATCTATTGTTATAGTTAACTAACTGTGCGCGCGTCTGTATCCGTTTGTAGGATAGGCCATTTATAGAGGAAGGCTTTAGGCTACATAACATTACGCTGCGACCAATAGGAGCGAAGCGTCAGTGAGAAATGTTGCAAAAACGGGGAAAATTATTCACATTTGGGGACTTTTGTTGCGTGCGCTGCATAAACGGTTTAAGTCACTCAAAAACCACGCGAACGAAGTCGCGGGCACAGCTAGTATTGTATATCCTCTCTCTCCTTTTACGACACCCATTGGAAACATGGTTGATGGGGAGATGCCATCTTTTTCCAGCACCCGCGGATATTATTAACATAATTGCTTGAGTGGTTGTGGTGTTTTCACATTTTTGCTATTGAGTGTCCGCATAATTGTGTGGGAAGGAGGGAGGTGCATCAAACGCCTATGCGTACACTCACTCATTTGCTTGCAGGTTGTGGTTATAATATTTTCGCGGGATATTGCTAGATATCAATTTTATGCTATGGATTTCCGCAAAGTAACGCCTGATTCCATTATCTATTTGATAATTCTAATAATGAGTGAATACTTATTGCCACACATTTAAGTTACACGTATCAGTGATCGTGTTGAACGAGTTATTAATCCTCGCCTTGTCTTTGAACTTGACTTTGCGGTCTTCGGGGCTTGGGCATTCAATCATAATTAATTATTATTGACTGTCTTAATATAGTCAAAAGTTTCGTGTTAACACAGCCGTAAGCATGCATCGAGCACATATACCATAGAGTAGTATATTCGTTTGATATATTTTCGATGTTTTCACATTTTGTCATGCGCGTTTTAGTAAGAAAGAATATATTTGTGGCCAGTGTGACAGCGGAAAGTTATCAAATTGCATGTAATATGATCTATCTTTTTTTATAGGTAGATAGGTTATCGAAACGCGCCATGTAATAGTATATTTTACAAAAACCTATTTTGCATTTCTCTAGCCCGTGATGATTCCTCTTAACCGATTCGTTGCGGATGACACGCCACGCGTGCCATTGATTTCTTTTGTCTGTGGCGGAGGGCACGCTAGTCGTGCCATTTATAAAATTGCTGTAACTTGCTCAAATTACTTTTGAGGATGATTTGTCCAGGACAAAATATACATTATTTTACACGTTGTACATGCCCACAGACTTCGTTTCTAGATATTTTATGAATTTGAAATTTTCAGGTGTGGCAAACCTTTTTTGACAAGCAATTTTGACAAAGTAATATTAAATGCGGATATGCTTCTTTTATCGTTAAATTTAATGGACATACGTAGTACAGCTTAATGTTGAACACTATTTAAAATATTTCATAGGATGTCCGCCATTAAAATGTAATAGGTAGAACCAAGAACCTGCTGTGTGAAATGAATTTTAAATAATTTTGTGGAAAAATAATGTGTAGCATAACTTGCATAAGTACCATTCATCAAAGACGCTTACGAACCTAATCTGTAAACATGTTTCTGGATTGCTTCTTGATAAAAAGAACGTAAAACCTTTGAATAAGTCAAAGTTTAATTTTGGTTAAATTGTTGTCGTATTATTAGCTCTAACTATAGTTAGAAAACTCTGACAGAAAATATCGTAGGTTCATAAACCATAAGACAAAAATATAAACGTATATAGGTAAGTAGGTTATATTTATTTAACCCTACCTACCTACTTTTTCTATAGAACAGTTAAATTGTGTTGTGATGTCTTACCGATAACTTCGTTACTTAAAAACACAATACTAACCACCAACCTACACAATATTAATGTACCACACATTAATATTCGAAAAAACAATAATAATATGACAAAAGGTTTGTAACATCTGTATAAAAAAGTCACTTACCCGCCATATCAAGGAAATCGCGTAGAAAAACTCGTATTTAGCCACTTTCAACCACTTACAAGACCGTTTACTATCAACTTGCGATGACACCTAAACCTAATCAGGTCTACACATGCCTAAAAAGCATAAAAAGTATATTTTTATTACACATGGCTGATGGCACACTAGGTGTGTCATTTTCTTCTATGGCGGCTGACACGACAGGCGTGCCATGAAATATTGGTACGCCGCCACGGCTAAAAGTTTGCGGAATCGAGTGCCGCAATGAATCGGTTAAGTCATGTCATAAGGAAACGTTTACACAACGTAAATCTTTTCCTGTTCTAAGTAATCGAAGAACTTGTGTTACAGGTGGACAGACAATGGAAATATTTAATACTTGAATACCTTCAGTCAACAACTACTTGTACATAGTTGCGATCATATTATATTATAGATACTTTAGATACACAATATATTGGACACACATCTATGACCCATAAACACGGAAAACTTTTTTTTGGCGAGTTTCGAACCTACGACCTCCAGTCGACGCACTAATCACTGCGCCACCGACATCGTCGTAACTGACACTGAAGATCTTATCAACTATCATGCCATTGTCGCGGGTACAAGTCGTAACCCTTTGGCCTTCTGGTATCTATCAGCTGTTCCCGGTCGTCGACCCGTGGCCTGAGGAACATAACTCTCCGCGGTTATTGCAATAGTCAGCTAGTTATTTAACGCAACCTGGCTGGCCTCGCCCCCAATGCAGCGCTTACAAACTTATACGTCACAATCTGTGTAAATAAACATCATGTAATATTTTATTTTTTAATGGTCGCCCACCTTTTTTTTGGCCATTGGTAACCGATTTTATGTAGGTAAAAAAATTAAGACACTGATTGCATTAGTGCAACGCATATATTGTCATACACAACTTTGGTCTCAAAATTGGCCATATTTGTAAGGTGGATCTGCGGCACAATCGGTAGAATAATCGGCCTACCCTAAATTAGTATTAGAGTTTTTATTGAAGTGTGTTAAACATTGACACTGGTATCACTGGGGTTCTGTTTACAATACGAGCTAAAGGTTTGTTTGAATTTATGTTGTTGTCATGTTGTATTGACATTATTTATTATGATCATGAATCCGTACCTAATCATTCGACAAACATGTGTAATCGATTTTCGGCTCTATTGTACCCCAGAGTTATTTTTTAGTGCTAGCAGGAAGCTAGACCAGGAGGTCTTTCTAATTAGAATTCATTTGTATAACAACCCAAACGTGTATCTACTATTAAAATTTTATTCATAATATATGTTGTATTTATTTTTCATTCATTCAAAATATAACGATGAATCTATTATTAATTTTGCATATTTTGTTGATAAACTCATCACGAATTGCAAACAATATTCAGTGTTAAAACATCCGCATAGCAATAAAAATACAATAAAAAACTAAATTTAAGCTATTTAGATTTTTGGCTGAAAACCGAAATTGCACTTCCTCTTGTAGTCTCTTACATTCATCTAATTAATTTCGTTGCCGGTTCCAAGACAGACCTAGCATGTCCCGTGGGCACCCCTGAGATCATATCAAAGGGTTACCAGTTACCACTGTAGATGTATGTCCTCATTCAGGATACCATCGCTATTATCACATACGAACTTCGAAAACAGAATGGATAACACTAAAGATTCGCTAAATGAAAAGCGAATTCGTATGTCAAATCCCTAAAAAATAGATTTTGTTTTCGAACATAAAAAACTCGACACTCGTGTGTTCGATTTTCAAATTCAATTTAAAAAAATGGGTGGTATGATTATTGCCGACATTATTTTTTGTGAATGCAATCTAAGGGGGTAAATGAGGGTTGCAATAGCGAAATACCACTCACTGGTTTATCACAGAAACTAAAACACTTACATATCTAGTACTTGAAATTTGGCTGATAAGTTTCTAATACGATATAGACATCCGCTAAGAAAGAAAAGATTTACGAAACTACTCCCCTAAGAGGTAAAATGGGAGTTTGTGTAAAAGTCGTCTGTTTTTGAATTTTATTTAATTTCCTAACCGATTCAGTGCGGATGGCGCCTCTAGGGCGCCATAATATATTATTAAGGTATTATCTTTAAATGAAATACCTACCGTATTTCATAATGTATCAAAGACGAGCTAACTACTCGTATCGTGTTTAACCTATTGAGTGATTTTGTGATTTACACGACTAGCACGGAAATATTTCGATATTTTATAAGCACAAATCATGGATTCAGCCAAACATGTACCAAAGGTTTAAACACCTGATTAATCAAGTCACTAACCTTCCATTTCGGTTAAAAACACGTATGTAATAACATGTAAACACTTAAAACGAACTTATATAATCGCTCGCGTTCGATGTTGGGTTGCGACTACAACAATAACAAGTGGAATCCGGAGAAAAAGCGAGCCACGAAAAATTAGTTCGCCGCCAGGCGCTATAGTTTGAAAAATCTACAGCCGCCCTGAATCGGTTAATTTGTTTAATTTCCAATATTTTTACGAAAAAATTGCCGAGTTGTATAGAATTATGAATAGTGAGAAGGACTATCATAAATTCTGATGTAAATTTTGAATATAGATAAATTTGTGTGCATTACTGGGCCTAAAACTGGCATTCCTCTTTGTATGCTGCCCTCAAAAGTATTTTCGACTACCAAATAACTACATATAACTAAAAATAACACAATAGTCGCTCGAAATGTAAAAAAAGAAAAAATAACCCTTTTTTGTCAGACAGGTAAAAATGTAAAAAGACTAGGTAGGTAGTAGGCGTAGCGAATTAGCGATGCGTGTGGCCTCGCGTCAAAAGAGTATCTATTTAATGTAAACGAGTAATCTTTAAATTGTTAGACGTCTCTCTTTTGATTTATTTTTAGATTAAGTAGGTATATCTATTTTTCAATTTTTGCACGTTGGAAAATACTGGCAATAATATTTATATTTATACCTATCTATATTTATAATATGGATTTTGTTCAGTGCTGTATCGTAGGTCGGTTATGTTTTGTGTGCCTAGGTTGTTTGTAATATTATTTTATCAAAATTTGAACTAGCTTCAAAGTTATCTTATCTGTATTTTTCTAAATTATTGTTAAAAGACAAATTACCTAAAGTAAATTAGAATAGATCGATGTCACCTAATCATTAATTTATGTATCGAATGCCGTGCTCCCTCGAGATCGGTAAACATATTCCACTTCCTGTGTGCACCATTTAAGGTCACTAAATTGCATACATTTCCGATTTGTTATAGGTATATGTTATGGACCAAGTATATTAATTGAGTAAGTATTATACATAATGTCCGGTTATTATGAAACATTGTCAATATGAAATGCTGCTTAATAATATTATACTAAGACTTAATTTTTATAGACATTATAGGTACATAATATTGTCCGCATTAGTCACGTCCTGGTCCATAACATATTATACGCCTTTACACAATACACTTCTACACAAATCTAAGTATACCAGCGATTCTAAGTAGGAACCGTTTCACATTGGTGAAAATGAACAGAAGTGGGTCAACGCTGCGAGCAGTTGCCCACATTAGTTACAGATACACGTGCTCGAAACTAGCACAAAAGCTTGCTATGAGCAACTATTACTAAGTACTTATAAGCTAATTTCGAGCTAACCGTTGATTTTATTCACCTTATAAAAAAAGAACTAATGCGATTTTATTACGAGCGAAGTGTTAACAGGTTTGCTTATTGAGCATGTTAATTGCTGGTGTCATTCAGTTGTTCACACTTTTTTGTTTTTATTTCTTGACGGCAACAGTTTTAGACACGTAACTAATAATAGGCTCAGAATTACATAAAATCAACTTTTCGTACGGACGATCGTCTCTATCTTCTCGATCTAGATGAAATATCTAGATCGAGAGCAAAATTGAGACGAATACAGGGAAGGAAAGTGGAAAGCTGTTCTAGTATATATGTAGCAGGGTCAGGTAGACCAACCTTTGCACTGCTCCACGTCGGTCGCCGCCGCGGCCGCCGCACAACACGCTAGCACTGCGAACACAAACATCGCGAGACCTGAGATAAGCACTGACACAGGAGGCCCGGGTGGTGGCTGGTCGACGACTGACGCTACTGGGTGACTGGCGGCGGTGCATGCGGCCTCCGCTTTTATCGGTTACGGCTTGATGGTCGTGACGTCACACGAACAGATCCGCGACACCTGTAAGTCGGAGACACAGAGGCGGGAGTCGCGTGGCAGCCCAGACTCTTGCAGGTAATCAAATTGAGTGATTCTGCATCTACTACGATCGAGCTCGCTGGTTAAGGGCAGGTATTCCTGAAGAAGTAGGCATTTAGCGCAATCACGGCAGCGCGTGCGCTGCCCCGCGCGGACGCAGCGTTTGTGAACTCACATGACCCCCGCCAACGACATAGTATACAAATATGCAGTAGGATAACTATAGACATAAATATTACGAGTGAATAGAATATTTTACGCCTTTCACAAAAAAAATATAAATTTAAGTTTTCAGTATGAAATTTGATAGCAAAATAGTTTCGACATGTTTGAGTAAACAAAAACAGTACTAAAACCTAAGTGGCCAACTATATTTAAAAAGTGGGTATTTAATACAGTTTACAAAATTGATAAATGGAATACATCGTTTTACTAAATACTATTACGAACTTATTACTATTGAAATGCAAAAAGCAAACGTCCGCACTTATTTATATGCCACATATCCAAATAAATGGATCGGTCGTTTGGGGTCTCATTTGTGGCCTACTTGATCCCCAGATTCCATCTTGATTTTTTTTACTGGGGCTGACTAAAGGAAGAGGTGTACTCAAAAACAATTTCAAATTTGGATGAATGAAGGCACTCAAGGATTATCCAATATACAGGGTGTAAAGTAAATGAGTGATAATACTTTAGAGTGTGTATGTGCCTCCTATATAGAGTTTACTGCGAAAGTATCAGCGTTGATAGACTCACTTTTGAGTTTTATGTTTCTACGAGAAATGCCCCACCATCATAAATTTGCCCATACAATAATAAAAAAAAGTATCTCGTTCAGTGCTGGTACTTTCACAGTAAACTCTACATACGGGACCCATACACACCCTAAATTATTATCTCTCATTTATTTTACACCTTGTATACGGGACAACCTCTTTATTATAATAAAAATATAAATTTTGTTTGACACAGTACTAAACAGGGTGTAAAAAGAACAGTCACTATAACTTTGAGATACGATTATACTGCCTTTCCTCAATTTGGAAATGTATTTTTTTACACAGTATATAACGGGTGTAAAAAGACCAGTCACTATAACTTTGGGATATGATTGATACCTTTTGTCATACTAGGAATGTACGTCTTTTTTCATTTTTTTTTACAAAATTAAAAATTATTTTTTGCTTTATTGTTATTTTTGTGACAAAAAAATAAGAAATGGTGAAAAGTAAAAATTTTCTTTTTAGTTTTTGATAAAAAAATAAATAAAAAAAATACATTTCCAAAATGAGGAAAGGTAGTATAATCGTATCTCAAAGTTATAGTGACTGCTCTTTTTACAGCCTGTATATTTATTATATGGAAAAAGTTTTGAAGGGTATATTTTGAGTTAGGGGATGATTTTCGAAAATCGCACGGTGCCAAAATGTAGAGCTCCTTTGTCCGATTCTAGGGAACCCTCACACAGGAGTGTAGATGCTCTTACGGCTGAGATTTGGCCCGAGGGGAAAATTACCTGAGGAGGAGGGGAAGTTGGTTTCGTGGGAGTGAGTTTGGGATGGGTTTTTTCTCCCGGTTCTAAGGAACCCTCACTCGGGAATGTAGGTGCTGTAATGGCTGAGATATATGGGTGACTATGGAGGGGTCATATATACTATACAGGGTGTAAAAAGAGCAGTCACTATAACTTTGAGATACGATTATACTACCTTTCCTCATTTTGGAAATGTATTTTTTTTTATTTTTCTTTTGTCAAAAACTAAAAAAACTTTTTTTTACTTTTGACCATTTCTTATTTTTTTGTCGCAATAATAACAATAAAGCAAAAAAAAATTTTTTTTTGAAAATTTTGTAAAAAAAAATTAAAAAAAAAAAAACATTTTTAGAATTAGACAAGGTAGTATAATCATATCCCAAAGTTATAGTGACTGCGCTTTTTACACCCTGTATATATTAGACTCATCCATAGTCACCCCCACGAAACTCCCCCCCCCATTAACCCGCTATCAGGTATTAGTATTTACTTGCCAATACAAACAAAATATGAATTACCATAGCGAAATTCAGTAGTAGTACTACTGATAGTCTTATACTATGGCACTTTTGCTTGCGTTATTTATTGCCCACGACGATCTTGAAATTGTCGCGGAAGACATTGTCACGGAATAAACTGACGCAGGTCCGTCGTCCGTGAACGCCCGCGGGCGACTAACGAGCTGGGATTGCCACCGCTCTGGCGCATTTCGTAGTTAATAAAACTTTGAAATTAAAACAAACATTTTATCAGAATTAACTCTACGAATTTTACTAAAAATATTTAGCAGCTTTATTAAGTACAAAAATCGAATTTAAAATATAAGTAATTTAGTCATGATATTGTAAACCCGTCACGAAAAGAGCTAACTTTACGATTTTTTTCTATCGAGTGAAGTTTATTAAATCTTGTAACTGAATACGGATTTTAATATATTATATCCTTAAATAATACATATATTTAACGGAGGTGCGGTATTTTGTGGGCGTGTTGATTGTTTTGTATCGTCAGGAAATAATAGGCCGCACATACAGTACTGGTATATTGTTTGTACAATAACATAGTTTCACTTTAAAATATTAACTCAGGTCGTGGATGCAAATGGATAACGATCAGAAACGCGGAGAGTTCTGCGCTCGCGTCCGTTCCGTCCGACACCCCACCGTTATGTGTGTCAACCGAGCATAGACCACTCCCAAGCCATGACAGCTGTCATAGCTTGACGTTTCGTAGACAGATGACAGCTACAGGTGACATGTTGCACGACTGAAGCGCCATCCCGCCGACACGGCCATCCTGCCGCATCACACGTCCTCGTGTGTGCCTGAAAGAGACACATACTACCAGTAGCCTTTGCCATCCCTCGGTCATCTCTGACCAATAAAACGTATTCACTTAACACCAAATTTATTACAACTCTTTTAACTTAGCACATTGATCACAAACTATGTTTACTGATATCAAACTATGTCCACTAATTACATAGTGCTTTTGTAAATCAACATCGAAGGATATCTGAAGTTCAAACTTTAAATCAAATCATTATTACGCAATGAACACATGTCACGATTCCATACAGTCTACACCACACATAACCCCTCTCTCGACCATTATGCCATCCATTGCCTCCAAATGCCTCATTATGCTATCCAGTGCCTCCAAATGCCTCATTATTCTATCCAGTGCCTCCAAATGCCTCCATCAACCATTGAGACCATGTGCCTCCATCAAGCACATAAGCAAAGTACAATGCCTCCATCGAGCATTGGACTATGTGCCTCCATCGAACTCATAAGAGAACAATGCCTCCATCGGGCACTGTCCCCGCCTCCAGCGTAGCCGAACTTAATCACGCGATGTGCCAGAAACTGACACAGTTACATGATCATCTCTTTGATCAACTAACTCTTCTACAACCAACTGACCTTCAGAGCATCCTTCTCAGTCTATCATGAGCAAACTTGTATGTCCTCTTAGAATCTAACGCCTTTAGCAAGTATCGATCCCCATCTAGCGACTCAATGTTTATTCATCATCGAAATGAATATTTCGTGAATAGGCTTCAAACAAGACTGTACCAAATTTTCACACTACAGTCAATAGATAAACAATTACGCTCACCAGATAAATTTTGTTTCGAATCTGATACTTCAACGAAGTACAGACTACAGAGCGGAAAGTCCTAGCCGTCGCGCCACCGCGCCGCACAGCACCACCCGCCGCGCTCCGTCGCGTCGTCGCGTTGCGTTGCGTCGCGTCGCTAGCATTGCTCGAACACCCAACCTCCATCTGTACCCAAAATTAAACAGCACAAAAAATGTCCAGACTATGTAAAATTAAGTTCTTTTTGGGTTTCCTTATCGGTAAGGAGTCAGAGAAAGAATAGCAGCTTTCATCCATCCAGCAACCATTTTTTCCTTGCCGTTAAAGCGACAGAGGGAATACAACAAAATTGGAAATTGCGCCCGCGGACCCGCCTGCCAAGTGTAGCGAGTATAGGCAACTACTTCCCATAGAACACTATGAGGGATGCAAATGTCCAGAAGAGGACATCAAAAGCTATGGAGGTTTAAATATCGGGAATAACAATAAGATCAAAATCTAAAATCACTATGCAGTAAATTAATTTCATTTCCATTCCTTCTTATTCCATAACTGATTTGATGAAGAAAAGCTATTACAGTATGAGTCACACAATAACAACTGTCAGATTGCACTGTCCTCACTAACCTTGACAAAAATAAACATTTTTAGTTGTACTATCGCGGGAATCGAACTCACAAAGTCGAGTGCTAGGTTCTAAACCACTGGACCCCAAAGTCGTTCATAATAATAATAATAGCTCCTCTCACTGATTTCGGCGTCAGTAGCCAATTTCATTGAAACCAGGCCAGCTACGCAGAAGTTATTCTATAGTGCCCAAGTGTGTGCGCAATACACAGAAGCACTCTCTCTTCCTTTTACTTTCATAACCCAGCGGAACGGTAAGTCGACACGTCTGGCAAGAGAACAGGCACAGGACCGACCGACCGACCCTTTACATGCCCATCCGTCGCATGGATCATCTTTCCTGTCAGACAATCAGGTGATCAGTCTGCATTGTAGTAGTATTGCAGTAACCTAACCAATCTTAAAAACAACCTTTTTTTGTTGTTTCAACGTGGGAATCGAACCCACGAATCCGGGTCAAGAGCTAAGCTCTGAACCACCAGACCACGGAGGCAATTCATTCGTCATTCATAATACCTGAAGACACGCTAGCGCGTTTACAACCTTTTACCAAATCACCAAGTTTGCCGAAGCTAACTGAAGTCACTCAATGAACTGGCTAATCTTCCACCGCATCAGTGGACTGCTACGGCCTCTGAGACTGTTGGACCGTTGAGTGTGTGATGCCTTGTTCACCATTAGTACCAGCTTACATACAGTAACTTCTGAAACATGAAATTAAAATGTGTTAATTCCATAAAACTCATATCACAAACAATATTATCATGTTAGACGAATTTTTAACTATTCCATATCGCATATTGTTCTAAAAAGTAATAGTCTGATAAATCTGTAGGTATTATGTATTCCAAATTTACTTTAACAGTCTTATTTTTATAGCCAGCTTAGGAATAAATAACAATGTACAAGACATTATTTGAAGTTACTTTTTTTTTTTTGTTTTAAGCTCACCAATAAAAATTACATTTAAGTATGTAGTTTCAAACTACCTACTTACTATCATGTAAACAATATTTACAAAGAACATGTCAATTGTTATTGTATAAGCCTGTATGTTTACAACTTGCGCTCACCTGCAGAGATTATCATTAAAATCAAACTTTGATTTCTTCTTTATTAACTGTGTTGATTTCACTCAATTAATAAGAATATAGCTAGTATAATAACAAGTTTAAAACTCACATAATTTAATTATCAAAATACTGTAAGATCTTTTACTCTGAATCTCTTTTCTGTTAATAATACTGTGATTATAAAACCAGACTAATTCTGAACTTTACAATGAAATAAGTAATGATACTCATACAACCAGTTCACATCTTTGCGAAGCAAGTAGAGAAGTCCATAAGATACACAATGCTCATCTGTGTTGGTTGGTTACCAAGCAAAGCTCGTTCTATGCATCGGGCTAGCATGCAAGCTATGCAAGGCTATGCATCGTCCAGTCAAGCACTATCCCAGTGTATTGTCCATCTACAAATAAAACAAAACAGCAATACAAACGAACACTAAACTTTTCAAGTTTATTTAGATTTTTGGGCAAGCAATTTCATGGAAACTTTGAAATTGTATTTACTTTGAAGGCTTCCAAATTATTACGAGGAATAAAAAGATTGCTACCACCTGTTACCAAAGCCACCAAGCTAACCAAGACCTGTCGTTGACTAGCCACGTCAATCTTGTCATAATATCGTGGTTCCATTGTAAAACGTCACGTTCCCATTGTCAGCACGTTACCATCGTCAGCAGCGCTGTAATCCCATCATTCGTCTTTCTGCTATGCATATACCATGCTGCCTTTGGTAGTGGAGGCTCCGTAATATACTCTGTTCCGTCTCAACGTGATCTGAATGTCCGCAAGGCCTTATCAATTCCATCAATTTTATAATCTATCTTGATTTTCAGGGTTACATCTCGCTTCTGATAACGGAGTTGCGGTATTTTGTGGGCGTGTTGATTGTTTTGTATCGTCAGGAAATAATAGGCCGCACATACAGTACTGGTATATTGTTTGTACAATAACATAGTTTCACTTTAAAATATTAACTCAGGTCGTGGATGCAAATGGATAACGATCAGAAACGCGGAGAGTTCTGCGCTCGCGTCCGTTCCGTCCGACACCCCACCGTTATGTGTGTCAACCGAGCATAGACCACTCCCAAGCCATGACAGCTGTCATAGCTTGACGTTTCGTAGACAGATGACAGCTACAGGTGACATGTTGCACGACTGAAGCGCCATCCCGCCGACATATTTATTTCAGAACTCAAAACACTTTTGCATGTGTATCAGGTTGTTTTAAAAAACTTAAAAGCGCGGACTTTGATGGACTACCTGCCCTTAAAAACCTAAAAAAACAAATTGAGTTGTAAATTTTAGGACTCAAAAAAACTAGACAAGCCGGACGCGCCGCCCGCGCTGTCGCGACGGTTCCGAATATGCGGTTTTGGGCAAAATCGACAGAAGTCTATTCTTTTCATAGAATGGGACCTTCGACCTGGGGCCTTACTATCGAAACTGATTCGATTTTGTTTCAGATTCGATCGTGCCGCGTACTTCCCAATAAATTGACGTTTATTTATTTTGATTCTCAGTCCATTGATATTGTCGAGAGTACATAAAGTTACGATCTAACTATTTTATTTATCCTGATTCGTTTCAAAGCTATCCACCAAATAAAATACCAAAAGGCGTTGAGATCGAACTGATTCGATTCTAGGTTGTGTCGGGAGTAAGCCTGCTGTCTACGTTCGTTTTTAAATTGATACCTCGAAATAAAGAACGTCGACAGACGGTTGGGCAGTTTTTTGTCCTTGGTTGGACAATGTTATCTTATAATGGGTCTGTTTTTGGTTATCTACCCAAAGGGCATAAACGGAGCCCTGTTACTAGCGGTGGCCGACCGTTAAGAATTATTTCGAAGGGCTTTTTACTAGGACACTAGATATACATGCGATAATTAATATATACATCTACAGAGCTATTTAGTCTATATTATCATACTGCCAATTCGCTTCAGTTGAATACAGATAATAATATCATAATAAGAAAATATCAGCACTGGGCCTCTATAACCTGGAACCAATTATATCGTCCCTGTGTTTTGTATGCTACCTGCGTGACAGGCTATTGCCTAGTGCAGGAGCATAATATGTAAACATCCCTGTATATTGAACTTTTGGTAAATATATTTGGTTATATTATAGTAATCCCAAAAACACTATCATAACAATAATTTGCTCTGTCAAAAAGTTATCAGATCTGGGCCTAAGCTTGTGAATACGTACACCTTAACTCTTCTTGACAACAATAAGGGCCACGCATTTTGGAGATGGTGAAAAACGGGTGCTAAGTTGCAATTTTGTCACTATCACAATCTAAGTTGTACCTTAAGGCCGTGTTTCACCAAGCAATGTTAAAGTAAACGCCATGTTAAAATACCATGCCATCTCATACATTTACATTGACAGGAAATACGAAACGGATAACATGATATTTAACATGCAGTTAACTTTAACATCGCCGGTGAAACACGCCCTAAGAGTACCATTTGTTAAAAGTGAATGAAGATGGAGTAGACTTTTGAATTGGCCATTTGATAATGATTACAAAATCTATAAGTATGTTAATGTATTTTAAAATAGAGTTAAATTCATATTATTATGTAGGTAAATGGGACTTACGATTAGTCCACTTACCTATTCTGTTCGAACTGTGGTAGACATGCGTCTTCGTTTCAGCTGTGACATAAGCCTCTCCCAAAGTATTTCTCGATCGAAGTACTTGCCTCTCTTGGCGGTCCACACAGTCTGCGGCCATGCTGCTGCACATTTCCGTATATATATTTCCTCTGTCGACTTCTACGAAACCCACGTTAAAGATGGTTGATGGGGATGTGCTAATCTTACTTATTATATTCTTAGCCAAGGGAAATCACAAGTACCTACATAAAATGGGCGTAGATTTCATTTCCGCGCTAAGTAATCCGACTTTTTGATTTTGATGACCTTTTTAGGTTCACAATATCTATGGACGAAGCACACCACGTCAATCTAGCCCCGTGCTAAATATCCAAACTTGTGTTACGGTGACCAGGCAGCGTAAACATATAAAAATAAAAATACTTTTATAGCTCAACCACTGCGCTACGAGATTTACAGAAGATTTCCGAGAACTTAGCACGGGACCTGAGTGACGTAGTGTAAATTGTCTATAGATATTATTATAAGGTGCATGCAACCAGACGCCGCTAACTGGGCCGCGGCCGTGCAGGGCGGCAGTCCAGCTTATACAGTTTTGTGACTTTTCCTATCGCTGGGGTTTTGTGGTACATCGCGGCGTGGAAATATTCATCGTCTGCAGGCGCTGCGGCGCAAAATCAATACAAATCTAAGTGCAGCGAGGCCACGACATCTTCGGCCCCTACGTAAGCGTCCCGTTCGCGTGATAGAAGTAATGCACTTCCTACTGGAATTATCAGCATTTTCATAGAGAAAAAAATGCCACAAAGCGTTTGGCTCGCCGCCGCCGCCGAGTTGGTCGAGGGGGCGGCGCCGTTCGAAATCGCCCCTGTCTAATACGGGCTCTATGGGCTTGTACACAAAACTGCGATGCGACGTCGCATCGCAAAAATCTGCGAGCTACCTCTACGCATCGCAAGAACTTGCGAATTGATTCGCATCGCACATTCCTGCGATGTTACGTCACACTTGTTGACCCCATTTTTAGTTCGCTTAGGGACAGCGTGTGGGCAAGACGTGTACCTACTTTAAAAATGACAGAATACGACGTTGATTTTTTAATATCGCTGATTGAGGAGCGCCCTGTTCTTTGGGACACTAGTAATAAACATTATAAAAACGGTCGGTTTTCAAAGCTTTATATTTTAGAAGAAAATAGTTTCCATCGGGATTCATAATAGTAATAAATGGATGAACCCAAAATCTTATTTGTTTCTTTTTCCTGTATCTCCTAAGCAATAATAAAAGTGCACACTTCTTTTTACGATCCATGTCACGACCTAGTTTTCAATTCAAAATACGTTTACTACGGTTAACGGTCGTCGAAGGAATGGTCACCCTGGGAGACGCCTTGCCGCACGAAATCGCATCGCAGCAATTCGTGTCGTAATTTTCTGCGTTGCGAATTCGCATCGCGACGCATCGCAGTTTTGTGTACAAGCCCTTAATCATAATAGGTATAGGTATACAGACATAATATTCTTTGATGGAATAGTATCACAGATTACTTAATATTATTGAACTTGATGATAACTATGTAGATACATCGTACATTCATTGCACGTATTTGCACTGCATTGTATATTCATGTTAAATATTTAATTCCCCTAGGTGAACTTATTTCTGTATATGCTCACCTCTAAGATCTGAAGTAGGGTATCGAGAACCGGTATATTTTTAGGAACCGGGATTTTCGGTACCGGCACTAGTCAGAACCGGGAATTCCCGGGGTTTCCCGGGATTTTCGGTATTTTCGACATTTTTTTCTTACTTGACTAAAAACAATTAGAATGGCTTCGAAAACTACTTTTTATATATATATAAATCACACATTTTGGCATGTCAAGTTAAAGTATGATACATTCATTTCTATACAATGATTAAAATATCGTTATAAATTAACCTTTGATAAAGTTTTACATAGATATATAATATATATTTTTTTTGTTTAACGTCTCTAATATTAGGGTTTTTACCCGCGGCTTCGGGCGCGTAGAATAGTATTCGTAACAAAAAGTTCTTTATCAAATAACTCTATGGCTACAGTAGGATTAAGATAATGTTATACCAATAATCATAATATGACCATCCACTATCCAGATTCTGGCCAGATCATACGCACTACAATATTTTTTTCCGAAGCGTATATTATGTATAACGATTTGCCAGTTCTATAAGGCACACTTAGCAGATTCCCTCCCGCTCTTGCAAAGTTATTACTTTTGAATAGGTAAATAAAACATTGCATGTTAGATCTATCATGAGCCAAAAAACTATTTTACAGGTAGTATTTTACAATATTATGAGTTTTAATATCTATTAAAACTCATAATATTGTAAAATACTGTGTAGTACAAAAAACCCATCCAAAACTGAGGAGTTTTATAAGTTTAAGTATAAGTAGTTATATATTGTTAGTAGGAATCAACGTCATGTTATACGCGTGACGTTGAATCCTACTTTGCTCGGTAGTTTTGCCTCGGCGTTGATAAGTCCTATTTATTATAAACTTATCGCCGTACCAAAATTAAACCAAATCGGTAAAACGGTTCATGAGTCTTAAAGTAACAGACATAGTTAGTTTCACGTTTGAAATAATATTAAGTATGGATAAAACATTTTAAAATTAAATTTCTGCTCAGCCAATCGCACGAAATGCGGTATAATGTTTGGACAGAAATTAAAATTTTAAACGCAGATATTGTGTAATGTATTATCGAAGTGAGTTTTACTGGCTAAAAAGATGGATCTTCCAAAAATATTAACAACTTTATCCAACCGATAAATTGATTCAACAAAAAATCACTTTTGCGATTTTTATTTATAAGCAAAAAGATTATATTATTTATTTTAATTGTTATATTTTAAAAGAAATCAGAATACAGATAAATACGATGATACAAAAAATCATAATTTATTTTGGTTTTATAAGCAAGTTCAAAAATATAGCTTTTATAATTATGATCCCTTAGGACCCTTTTGTTTCCCAACAAAAAAAATCATATGATAAATTTCATGGTCCAATCTACCTTTGTGCCGAGTTTCATTTAAATACGTCGAGTGGTTTCACCGAAATACCATCAAATAAGTAGCTACTGTTTTTTGAAAATCCAACGGGCACCCTTTCGTTTTTGGGATAATAATATCCTACATTACCCTTTGGGCTCGAAGCTATCGGCCTGCTAAATGTCCTTTAATTCCATTCAGTACGGACTCACATACGGACCGACAGACAGACAGTACTTTTTTTCATAATAATTATTTTTAGGTTCTATGGACCTTTCTAGACCCCAAATCTTGATTTCACTTAAATATATATTTAATGAGCAAACATTTCCCCTAGATTTATTTTAATATGTTGAGATAGTAAAATCAGTTAAGAATATCTTGAATAACCTCGTAACTTAAGTTACAATTTGAAAGCGTTTTTCGCCGTCACGTCGGAAAGTTACACCATCAACGGTGAACACAGGCTTTATTATATTTTCAAACAAAAAGGGGTCCTTACTAAAACTCCAATAATACATTATTGGAGTTTTAGTAAGGATCCCTTTTGTAAAAAGTATACAATTTATTAAGTTTTTATATTGTGCATTGGTTAAAATATAATGATACTCATAATATGTTTATTACTATAACATTATCTAAAACCACATTGCAGCTGTAGTGTTATTTGGTAAAGAACTTTTTGCTACGAATACAATAATTCCAGACGCCCGAAGCCGCGGGCCAAAGCTAGTAATATAATATTACTCACGTTTATAAAAATTGTTTATATCTATGTAAAACTTTAATGGGAGTGAATGTATAACGATATTTTAATCTTTGTATAGCAATAAATATATTATCCTTTAACTTGACATGCTGTGGCATGTGTAATTTAAATACAAAAGTACATTTCTAAGCCCGTTGCGTTTATTTTTTGTTAAGGTAAAAAAAATCCCGAAAATACCGAAAATCCCGGTTCTTTTGCGTTGAGAACCGGTTCTATAACAGTAGTCAAAGAACCGGGAAATCCCGGGATTTTCGGTACCGGGATTTCCCGGTTTTGAACCCTAATCTGAAGAGAGAAATAATAGTAATCGGACTTTCGCTGTTAAAATATATTTATTCAAAAATGTTTATAACTAACAACAAAGATAGATATAAAGCTAAGAAAAAATGCCTAATGCGTGTCAATAGTGACTATTTCTCAGCACATTTGAATGACCTATGTGCACTTCAGAGAGTTCACAAGTAAACCTTCTCGTGTTATGTGTTAACTAGCTGTGCCCGCGACTTCGTTCGCGTGGATTGACTTAAACCGTTTATGCAGCGCATGCAACGAAAGTCCCCAAATGTGAATAGTTTGTTTGTTTAAACGCGCTAATCTCAGGAACTGGTCGATTTGAAAAAATTTTTTTGTTGGATAATCCATTCATAGAGGAAGGCTTTGGGCTATATAACATTACGCTGCGACCAAAACGAGTCGGGCGACGCCGAGACGCCGAGACGCCGACGCCCGACACTGCGACGCCGACTCCCGACGTCGCGACGCCGACGCCTGACGCCGCGACGCCCGACACCGCGACGCCCGACGCCCCGACGCCCGACGCCTGACGCCGTGACGCCGACGCCTGTCGCCGCGACGCCGACGCCGACGTAGACGCCCGACGCCGCGACGCCGACGTAGACGCCCGACGCCGACGTCGCGACGCCGACGCCTGACGCCGTGACGACGACGCCTGACGCCACGACGTGACGTTGCGACGTAGACCTCCGACGCTGCGACGCCCGACGCCGTCGCCTGTCGCCGCGACGCCGACGTAGACGCCCGACGCCGACGCCTGACGGGTCGATGCCGACGTCACGACGCCGACGCCCGACGCCGCGACGCCGACGCCGCGACGCCGACGCCGCGACGCCGACGCCCGACGCCGCGACGCCGACGCCCGACGCCGCGACGTCCGACTCCGACGCCTGACGCCTGACGCCGCGACTCCGAAGCCTGACAC
Source organism: Celastrina argiolus (assembly GCA_905187575.2). Lineage (NCBI taxonomy): Eukaryota > Metazoa > Arthropoda > Insecta > Lepidoptera > Lycaenidae > Celastrina > Celastrina argiolus. The sequence goes on along the minus strand of LR994580.1, from coordinate 22,920,376 downwards.
CTGACGCCGCGACACTGACGCCGACGTAGACGCCCGACGCCGCAACGCCCGACGCCGTCGCCTGTCGCCGCGACGCCGACGTAGACGCCCGACGCCGATGCCTGACGGCTCGATGCCGACGTCACGACGCCGTCTCCCGACGCCGCGACGTCGACGCCGCGACGCCTGACTCCGACGCCTGACGCCTGACGCCGCGACACTGACGCCGACGTAGACGCCCGACGCCGCGACGCCCGACGCCGTCGCCTGTCGCTGCGACGCCGACGTAGACGCCCGACGCCGATGCCTGACGGCTCGATGCCGACGTCACGACGCCGTCTCCCGACGCCGCGATGCCGACGCCCGACGCCGCGACGTCGACGCCGTGACGCCCGACTTCGACGCCTGACGCCTGACGCCGCGACTCCGACGCCTGACGCCTGACGCCGCGACACTGACGCCGACGTTGCGTCGCCTGACGCTGCGAAGCCGACGTCGCGACGCCGACGCCCGACGCCGCGAAGCCGACGCCACGACGCCGACGCTCGACGCGACGACGCCGACGTCCGACGCCTTTTCATTCGCCATTCGGCTACTTTTGGTCTTGAAAAGTGGAAGTCCATGGAAGGTTTAAACGGTTTCTATGCTCAACGAAGTGCGCACGGATCAGCTAGTATCAATATAAACTTTATGGAGTAAACAGCAATTACTACGTGTATGAAATGCTTCAAAGTAACTAACGTATTTCATTTGATACGGATTATTATTGTATTTGTCTAATAATTAGTAAATAAATAATAAAATAAAAAACGTTTTATTTCCAAATGAAACTTACAAAGTTATTTTCGGAAAGTCAACAAGAAAAACAAGCTACCACCGGTTCAACCCTAACCCGCCGAGAAGAACCGGCGTAAGAAACTCGGACGGGGCAGAAACTCGGACGGGGCAGTATCTCAAAATACCACATTATTTGTCACCATTTGATGACGCTGTACTTTTAATAATTATTTCTGGGGCCACAGTTTGCGGCTGTGCGTGTTATTACCGCTACTGTCTGTTAGCAAATTTTAATAGTATTTTTACCCAATCTATGTATTCGATAACTCGGCTTTCACGGGATTTTAATGTCACTCATTGGTTGAAAATTATCACGTGATTCGAAGAAATCTATAAATGCACTGCATTTCATTGTTTTGTTCATGCGTAATGTTTTGTGTGCGTAATTGTAATTTCAGTACTAATTATTTGTAGTTATTTATTTAATGAAAAATAATACTTAGTTTCTTGTCATATGCGTGGGGTTCCTACTTCCTACCTATTCGCGGTCCCGGCTCAGACGCGAGTCACGTCAAAATGAATAATTCTTTCATACAAATTTTTGAGTAACTTTAACCGTTTATGCAGTGCACGCAACAAAAGTCCTCAAATATGAATATTTTTTCCCGTTTTTGCAACATTTCTCACTGACGCTTCGCTCCTATTGGTCGCAGCGTAATGTTATATAGCCTAAAGCCTTCGTCTATAAATGGACTATCTAACAAAAAAATTTTTTTTCAATTCGGACCAGTAGTTCCTGAGTTTAGCGCGCTTAAACAAACAAACTCTTCCGCTTTATAATATTAGTATAGATTAGTATAGATAGGCTGGATCTACCACGGCGTTGAATCTGAAGCAGACGATGTGCTGATTGCTATCGTCCAGGAGCTCGGCCATCACGTCGGCTACCTGGCCGAAGGATTGGTTATACAAGAAGATGGAGCCCTGGACGTAGTACTTGTACCCAGGATAAAGAGGACAAGCGGCCCTCGTGCCGTCCGCGTTGTAAAGTAGATTGCATACGTTTCGTCCCGCGTCTAGGGTCACTTGCATCCCCAAAACCTGTGCAGTTACGCGAACCATGATTGTTGTCGTGGACCGCTCTGCGAATTAAACATACTGTTATTACTTATTGAGACCTAATTAAGACCTATTTTATTTTATTTTCAAGGAATACTTACAGCTAGCACAGGCTTAACAACATTGAAACAAAATATTGCCAATTACAAGTTTTCACAAATAAGAACAGAATTTATAAAGTTGTAACAAATATTGTACTGTTGATATCACCCTAGTCATTGGCTCACTAACTCTCGTGTCTAGTTAACGCCTCTGTAGACTGTAGTCCAATGGTTTAGAGTTTAGAGTAGACTATAGGGGATCGAAAGTGGTCGGAACTGTTTCGAAAAAATAATGGAACGAATGAAATGAAAAAATAATGACGACCTCCGTAGCGCAGTGGTTGAGCGGGTTGGTGCTCGAACGAAAGGTCGCGGGTTCGAATCCCGCCGAGGGAACAAAAAGTTTTTCAAAATGTTCCTGGGTCATGGATGTGTAATAAATTTGTGTATAATATAATAAAAATCTTAAATATGTGTATAATATAAAAGTATTAAATATATTTCCGTTGTCTGGTACCTGTAACACAAGCTCTTCGGATACTTAGCACAGGGCCAGATTGACGTGGTGTGAAGCGTCCATAGATATTATTATTATTTATTATTTATAAAAAAAAAACGGCCGTGCTCAACGTGGCGAGCGTACGCGGTACGGCACAAAAATTACTACCTTATCCATTTTCGATTTTTTCTATTTCATGTGTCTCTAATGCCCGTATTAATATAGGAATCTCAAACTAGGTCTCAAGACAGGTCTCGGTTGATACGACCTAAAACTGCGATTAGCTTTTCAAGATACACCATCTTGTTTAATAGTCTGCTTGTAAAGGCGTATCTGCTGAACCAGGTTTAGAAGCGCAGTCTCGACTAAGAACGTCTTCTCACATTTGGAAACTGAATTGTAAATAATTCAGCTATTCAGATTAAAATCTATGACCAGTTGAACTTTTCGTTTTATAATTATATATATATAATAAAAAAATAAATAAATAAATAATATCTATGGACGCTTCACACCACGTCAATCTGGCCCTGTGCTAAGTATCCGAAGAACTTGTGTTACAGGTACCAGACAACGGAAATATATTTAATACTTTTATATTATACACATATTTACGATTTTTATTATATTATACACAAATTTAAGACACATCCATGACTCAGGAACATTAAAAACTTTTTGTTCCTTCACCGGGATTCGAACCCGCGACCTCTCGTTCGAGCACCAACGCGCTCAACCACTGCGCTACGGCTCTACCACTGTATGGCCAATCCGACGTAGGTATTCACTATTTAGTCCTGCGACTTGCGACATAAGTACTTGGCAAACGGGCACATTGCACTCATATTATGTCCTAGTTATGTCCTACCCAAATATTTCAGATAAAAAGTTACAATACCGGGTGTGAAGGTGACCCCAAAGGTAGGCGTTGTCCACTGCTTCAGATGGCCGTACACGGCAGATATGCCATATTTCCCTGGATCCACCTCTGTCCTAAATTAATTTAATAAAATTATTAGTTCACTATCCCGACTTATCACTAGCCTTAGATTATCCCTTACTAGGATCCTTACACTACAATATTAAAAGAATAAATATAAGATTTTGAAACAAATGAAAAATTAATACGTAACATCAATCAAGTAGACTTAGTTCTTACGTTCTTTAATTGGTCCATTGGTTCTATTTACAAGATGAATTTGAGACTTATTTGAATATGAGAGATCATTTTAAATAAATATGTATTCTGTTGCCTCTTAATACTTTTTGGACAATATAATATTATATTATGTAAGAAAAAAACTTAATAATTTTAAAACAGAAAGCGATAATCATTGTAGAAACACTAGAAATAAGCAAAGCTAGTTATACATAATATGATCAGACTTATTAAAAAAATCTTTTAAAAGAAATTTCAAGCAAAATCCCAGAAAACGTTCAACATTTCTCCATCAATAAATTTAAGAAAGTAGTTAGAAGAACGATTGTGTGCTAAAGCTTATTATAAGATAAATGATTTTGTTCCGCCTTACACAAATGCTCACCGGACACGGATGCTTCGGTGCGTATTTGTGTAAGGTCACCAGGAGGGAGCCTACGCCAGTCTGCCATGAATGCGGCGCTGCGGCGGACACGGCCCAGCACACCCTTGAGGTGTGCGATCGTTGGGCCGTGCAGCGCCATGATGGTAGTGATTGGGCGGGACCTCTCGCTCCCAAGCAAGGTTCGCTGCATGCTCGAGAGCGACGAGGCCTGGCAGGCGGTGGTCTCCTTCTGCGAAAAGGTCATCTCGCAGAAGGAGGCCTCGGAGCGGGACAGAGAGATAGATCCTTGTCGCTATGCGGCCCTCCCATCTCACGTCTAGTACGGGGCTCCGGGTAGAGGGATGGTAACCTCCCCGGCTTTATCAGTCTCGGCGCCGAGGGGAGCGCTTCAGTTTGCCGAAGTGCTCTCTTTAATCTGATGGAAGTCCGGTCCCTTATGAGGTAGACCGGCCGGTCGGGAGGGCGTGGCCTGTGCTTTGAAAGATCCAGGGCACGTCTTCCACTAAGCGGATGATGGCAATCCGCAAGTGGTTTTAGTGGGTAAACCGGCCATAGCGAGCCGGGAGTCCCACATACCCTTCGGGGACCCTCCCGTAATGCATTTCCCTTGCGACATCAAAAAAAAAATGATTTTGTTGCACACCCTGGGAATAGGGTGGCCAAACTTAAAGGCTGCTTATATTTATTACTGTATCATGTACGTATCATGACTTCAATAATTTTAATGTAGAATAAGTTACATTGTAAAAAATAATAGTTTCCATCTTTTTGCTAAAAGATAGCCCCGTGCGAGTTTCTTACGCCGGTTCTTCTCGGCGGGCTAGGGTTGAACCGGTTGTAGCAATTTTTTGTTGACTTTCCGAAAAAAGCTTCATTTGGAATAAAAATATTATTTATTTTATTTTAGTCTCGAAATACAAGGGGATAACATGATATTTAAGTAATGAAGTATTAACTTTAACATGACGTGTTGGTGAAATTGGCACTTACCCGCGTAGCATAGCGAGAGGTCGGTTGCCGCGTACTCCGCCAGGGAACACGCTAGTACTGCGAACACGAACAGGAACTTCATGGCGAGACCTGGGATACTGACCGAAGTGATGCAATGGAGCTTACTGCTGATGGGGACAAGGGACTGCACTTATATTGCAAAACTTATCATTTTTCATGAACAGGGAAAATCGTAAACATTCGGGTTATCCTTAAGGAATATAATTGTTATTTTGACTTGACATTGAATTTTGACGACCTCCGTAGCGTAGTGGTTGAGCGCCTTCGTGTTCGAGCGGGAGGTCGCGGGTTCGAATCCCGCCGAAGGAACAAAAAGTTTTCAATGTTCCTGGGTGATGGATGTGTATTAAATTTGTGTATAATATAATAAAAATCTTAAATACGTGTATAGTATAAAACTATTCAATATATTTCCGTTGTCTGGTACCTGTAACACAAGTTCTTCGGATACTTAGCACAGGGCCAGATTGACGTGGTGTAGAGCGTCCATAGATACTAAAATATATTATTATGTTATTATATATTATTACAGCAAGAGAGCCACGAAATAGCCTTGGGTTTGCCCCATACCATATCTCCCTCCTTTTCCTAACCTATCCACTTGTTATTCAGTATTAATTTATTTAACAACGCTTACCTTCCTTACCCATGTAATTGCATAACTGTTAATCAATATAGGAATTATATTTGAATTTTAACCTAGTTTATATTAATAACATCTTACTATATTTATACCATATAATTTTAATCATATTCTTCCTCTTTTACGTCGTCTTCTGGCTGCTGGTAAATTTCAAACTGGTCTTCATTATCGTCTTCAACGATATTTGTCTCAGGTCCTTCCATGATTTCGGGGTCAAAGGTTCCAGCTTTATAAACCAGTTCCGGTTTATAAACCTTTAATAAACCTGTGCCGCTTTCAAATATTCATATTTGATAAATGATTAAAAAAACGATTTCGGGGTCAAAGGTTCCAGCTTCATTAATGTCGCTCTGATATCTGAGTCTTACAGCGCCATCTATGCTTAGAACTGTTAAACATCTAAACACAAACATTTAACAGTCGTTACTGGGCGGCGATTCTCGCTATTAGAACATTTTCCGCGTGACATTTGTTCATGATTTTTTCCATTCTACCGAAACGTTCGAGCGGTTTATAAAACACGGCGATTCTCAGGCCTCGAACTTAGTTTTTACTATCGGTCTGTCCCGCTCATGCAAATGAGATTTACCGCGCGTGCGAGCGGGATATACTAATATTCGAGCTTTTTTCCACTGCCCGAGAATCGTGCTCCAGGGCGGCGATTCTCGCTATTAGAACATTTTCCGCATGACATTTGTTCATGATTTTTTCCATTCTACCGAAACGTTCGAGCGGTTTATAAAACACGTACTGCGCATGGTTCTCAGGCAGTTGAAAAAAGTTCATATTCGAATAAAACATCAAAATTCGGAAATTTTAAGAACGATAAACACATGTGTATTCTCAGATCTTCACAGTCGAAGTAAATCGTGTAAAAGTCCCCGATATCCAACGAGTGGTAAGGACCGGTAGATGTCCGAATCCACATGTACAAATAAATAATTTGGCAGTCTATCTATGTACGTATCTATGTGTGTATAATGTATGTATGTATGTATGTATATATGTATGTTTGTATGTATGTATATATGTATGTATGTATGTTTGTATGTATGTTTGTATGTATGTATATATATATATATATATATATACATCCAGGAAGCGTTTTGGCGTCACGGTGGTCGTGCGTTATTACGACGTCCCCTACTTCTGCTTATATTTTTTTAATTATTTCTATGAATGTTTCTTAACTAAATCATTTCCAGCACTGTGACGTATTTTGTTTTCCGCTAACTTTATTTTCTACGATATTCTTCTTGCAGTCATGCCCAAACACTTTTGAACCCCGAACCACCTGGGTGACTTTCTGAAGTCCTGGATATACTTGTGATTTTTGACTAAAGAGCCGATGTTTTTGCGTCCGGCGACTTATGCCAAAGAAATGCGACGTTGCCAATTTTCAGTTTTATTATCTATCTCTTTCTTAGGGTTGCGTCTTTGTATTGACCAGCGCCAGACCAGAGTATCAATTGTTCCGCACTAAATATTTTAACCCGATTCGAATGCCATATAATAAGACTCTAGAAAACACAGAACAGAAATTATGTAAAATTATAATTGGTTGTATCTTATCATAGAAATAGTTCTACGATCGCACCGGGTTAGAAATGATGTAGTCCGTAACCGATGTTAAGGGAGTAAGTCATTAGGCATCTAGGTGAGGAAATTAATGAAGTTAAACCTAAAAATAAATGAATATAATATACGGACGTCAGAAACCAATATACGGATGTCAGAAAGCAATATACGGACGTTAAATAGCGATAAACGGACGCCGTAAGAAAATATACGGTAGCCGTAAAGCAAAATACCGACGCCATAAAATAAAAAAGGATTTCTGATAGTAATGAAAGAAGTTAAATTCAATAGAGGTTGCGTCACGTAAAAATAACGCTGGTTGTATGAGCCTCCATACAAACCAGCGTTCTTTTTATGTAACTTATACCTACCTACTTACAAGAAAATGAAATAAAAGTTATGATATACGGACGTCTGAAAGCAATATACGGACGTCCAAAAGCAATATACGGACGTCCGAAAGCAATATATGGACGCCACAAAAAAAAACAGGATTTCTGTTATAGTCTGACTACTACCGCTGTACTGTGGCAGCCGAACTAACGCACGGCACAGAGGTAGTGGTCAGACTATAGTAAAATTGACAGAATCTTTTTATTTCTGCCTGGTAATAAGAGTTATGTAACTGTAACTTCAACCCTCTTACTAATAAATGCGATGTAGGTAATCTCAACTTTATTTCTGTCTCTTCCAGAATAGAAATGATGTAGTCCGTAACCGATGTTAAGGGAGTAAGTCATTAGGCATCTAGGTGAGGAAATGAATGAAGTTAAACCTAAAAATAAATGAATATAATATACGGACGTCTGAAAGCAATATACGGACGTCCAAAAGCAATATACGGACGTCCGAAAGCAATATATGGACGCCACAAAAAAAACAGGATTTCTGTTATAGTCTGACTACTACTGCTGTATAGTGGCAGCCGACCTAACGCGCGGCACAGAGGTAGTGGTCAGACTATAGTAAAATTGTCAGAATCTTTTTATTTCTGCCTGGTAATAAGAGTTTATGTAACTGTAACTTCAACCCCCTTACTAATAAATGCGATGTAGGTAAGTTCAACTTTATTTCTGTATCTTCCAGGATAGAAATGATGTAGTCCGTAACCGATATTAAGGGAGTAAGTCATTAGGCATCTAGGTGAGGAAATGAATGAAGTTAAACCTAAAAATAAATGAATATAATATACGGACGTCAGAAACCAATATACGGACGTCAGAAAGCAATATACGGACGTTAAACAGTGATAAACGGACGCCGTAAGACAATATACGGACGCCGTGAAGCAAGATAACGACGCCATAAAATAAAAAAGGATTTCTGATAGTAATCAAGGAAGTTAAATTTAATAGAGGTTGCGTCACGTAAAAATAACGCTGGTTGTATGAGCCTCCATACCTCCAAACCAGCGTTCTTTTTACGTGACTTATACCTACCTACTTACAAGAAAATGAAATAAAAGTTATGATATACGGACGTCTAAAAGCAATATACGGACGCCCAAAAGCAATATACGGACGTCCGAAAGCAATATATGGACGCCACAAAAATAACAGGATTTCTGATAATATAGTCTAACTACTACCGCTGTACCGTGGTAGCCGACCTAACGCGCGGTACAGAGGTAGTGGTCAGACTATAGTAAAATTAACAGAATCTTTTTATGTCTGCCCGGTAATAAAAGTTTATGTAACTGTAACTTCAACCCCCTTACTAATAAATGCGATGTAGGTAAGTTCAACTTTACTCGTATTTCTGTATCTGCCAGAATACACAGATCCGACGGAGACAAAAATAAAGTTGAACCTAGGTTGAACTTACAGCGCGTTTATTAGTAAGAGGACCGAAACTGACAGGAATGAGCGCGGATGTCGATGTGAAGGAGGAAATGAATGAAAGGGCATCATCAAGCAGCTACAGTACAGTATAGCTTCATCAAGTCATTTCTAAATATTTCTTCCACAAGACGACATCCTTCAAGTTAACATAAAAATACTTATAACAGGCACCGGTCGCAAGGACGCAAAAAGATCACCAGCACGGGTGGTGCGGCGGACGTGCGTATTCCTTTAAAGTAAACATTTGTGATTTGAGTGAGAATTAAACAAAGTAGCGGCGCGTACGACTTGGCAACGTCGCATAGACGGACGCCAAATACGCGGGTACTCGGTGAAGTGGTGAAGATGTATACGGCTGTGCAATATACGCCTGGCAGTGGCGCTACGCGAGCGTTGCGGAATCTCTTGAAACTTTTGCAAATACTTTTTCAGTCGAACTATCAACTTTTTGACTTCCATCGATTTTTGTTCTGGTGGCAGCTGGGACCGAAAGGACGTAACTGCCGCTACCTAACAAAGTGGCGTCCGGTATGCGGACGTCAAATGCCGGTGGACGCCACTTTAAATGCAATTTCTCCTTCAGGGGACGCCCAATTGTTTGGGGGGTAAATATATATATACATATATATGTATACATGTATATATGTATGTATGTATATATGTATGTATGTATGTATGTATGTTTGTATGTATGTTTGTATGTATGTATGTATGAATTTATGTATGTATATATGTATGTATGTATGTATGTATGTATGTATGTATGTATGTATGTAGTGTTAGTAGATATGTCTCATATTTTCCGTTTCTATTGCGCGTATCAGTAAAACTTTTTCGTCAATACACAGTGATTTTCTTTTACGAAATTGAAAGAATCCGTTTGAAAGTTTGTGACCAACTAAGAATATGTTAACGTTAGATAATCCATGACTCCTACTTATTAGTAATGGTCAAAAACAGTCAACACGTGCAAGCAATCCCAATTTGTAAACAAAAGAACGAATTTCTTAGAATGTTCACTATGCATGATGCCGACAGTCAAGTTTATTGCGGGCTAGGATCATAAAGCGACAAAAGAACATACCTACACAGCTGACAGTTTTTACTAATTTTAGCAACTTATTATGTAGTTTTTATTACTCAATTGTTGTCATTATTGAGAGTGGGTGTAATATTTAAAAAACGATTTTAGATTTTCAAAATTAAACTTAAAAAATTATATTCTAAAAATTAAATTAAGATAATGAAATTCATATAGTCTCGGACCTTGCTAAAGATGGCCCCGCGCGAGTTTCTTACGCCGGCGCCGGTTCTTCTCGCCGGGCTAGTTTCCGAACCGGTGGTAGGCATCATGTAGGACAATTCTATAAGTGTTATTTAATAATCTTTATGGAAATAAAAAGTTTTAAATTTAGAATTTTTTGGATTTTGACCAGTAGTTTAGCTGCTGCGAGGGATGCATACCTACATACATAGACTGACAAAATCATGTACCCTTCCTTTTGACTTCTCCCAAGTCGGGTAAAAATTATTTTAACTATCTATGATTGACGAAATACGTAATTGATACGTTTATAATACCTACATAATATTATACTTACCCATATAAAATATTAATATTTCGGACAATATTTACAAGAAAATCACTTTATGTCTTTTAAGTTTACCATAGCGTTTTTTTAACGCTAAGTTTTTTTAAAGTTAAGTAAGAAAAGTGCACCACCAATTTGATAACCTACCAGCCGCCATATGTATGAAGTTGTCCGTTCTACTACCGAAAAGTTCGAACGATTCTTGAAACACGTATTCTGGGGTACCAATAGAACAATTACCAATCGAACTGTCGAAGTGAACCTTACATCAAAGAGAATAGAATCACTACGTTTCCTTACATCTTCTATAATATAAAAATGGATCGCAAAATATGTTGGTAAGCGCATAACACAAGAACGACTGAACCGATTCGGCGAAACGGTTTGTATGCTCAACGAAGTGGGCACGGGTCAGCTAGTATTTATATAATTTATTAATGTGTATATAATAGTTAATATATTATTTACGTCTACAATAAAAATGATTAATTATTATTATAATAATCAATAATTATTGACGCTTTGAAAGTCAACGATATTGTACCTAAACGCACCACCAAAACAATTAAAATACGAAACATTTCGTCAAGTAAAATTATAAAAACACGTTACTTCATCGACCTGCAAAACGCAACTAACAAGTTCTAACAAGTACAAAATAAGCCGTTTAAAATATAACAACTTATAAAAGTAATATGCAATAGTAAAGAATTTTTACTCTTATTACCCTCTAACAAGAACGATTTTTCTTAGCAGCGAAGTATGCCGACAGTCAAGTTTATTGCGGGCTATTATCATAAAGCGACAAAAGAACAGCTGACAGTTTTTACTAATTTTAGCAACTTATTATGTAGTTTTTATTACTCAATTGTTGTCATTATTGAGAGTGGGTGTAATATTTAAAAAACGATTTTAGATTTTCAAAATTAAACTTAAAAAATTATATTCTAAAAATTAAATTAAGATAATGAAATTCATATAGTCTCGGACCTTGCTAAAGATGGCCCCGCGCGAGTTTCTTACGCCGGCGCCGGTTCTTCTCGCCGGGCTAGTTTCCGAACCGGTGGTAGGCATCATGTAGGACAATTCTATATGTGTTATTTAATAATCTTTATGGAAATAAAAAGTTTTAAATTTAGAATTTTTTGGATTTTGACCAGTAGTTTAGCTGCTGCGAGGGATGCATACCTACATACATACATAGACTGCCAAAATCATGTACCCTTCCTTTTGACTTCGCCGAAGTCGGGTAAAAATAATTTTAACTATCTATGATTGACGAAATACGTAATTGATACGTTTATAATACCTACATAATATTATACTTACCCATATAAAATATTAATATTTCGGACAATATTTACAAGAAAATCACTTTATGTCTTTGAAGTTTCCCATAGCGTTTTTTTTAACGCTAAGTTTTTTTAAAGTTAAGTAAGAAAAGTGCACCACCAATTTGATAACTTACCAGCCGCCATAATAGGTATGTATGAAGTTGTCCGTTCTACTACCGAAAAGTTCGAACGATTCATGAAACACGTATTCTGTACCCCAGAATAGAATAGAACAATTACCAATCGAACTGTCGAAGTGAAGCTTACATCAAAGAGAATATAATCACTACGTTTCCTTACATCTTCTATAATATAAAAATGGATCGCAAAATATGTTGGTAAGCGCATAACACAAGAACGACTGAACCGATTCGGCGAAACGGTTTGTATGCTCAACGAAGTGGGCACGGGTCAGCTAGTATTTATATAATTTATTAATGTGTATATAATAGTTAATATATTTACGTCTACAATAAAAATAATTAATTATTATTATTATAATCAATAATTATTGACGCTTTAAAAGTCAACGATATTGTACCTAAACGCACCACCAAAACAATTAAAATACGAAACATTTAGTCAAGTAAAATAATAAAAACACGTTACTTCATCGACCTGCAAAACGCAACTAACAAGTTCTAACAAGTACAAAATAAGCCGTTTAAAATATAACAACTTATAAAAGTAATATGCAATAGTAAAGAATTTTTACTCTTATTACCCTCTAACAAGAACGATTTTTCTTAGCAGCGAAATATGCGTAAGCATATTGTACAAAATGAACTCTTATCACTTAAAAATGTACAAAGAATTTTCACACTTATGCCGGCAGCCTAAGAACGATTATTCTTTGCTCATTCCACACTTATGATTAAATAAGTAATAAACGGATTTTTTTCAGTGTGTTCTGAGAATACACCAAGTGTGCATCGTTCTTAAAATTTCCGAATGTCGACGTTTTATTCGAGTATGAACGTTTTTCCACTGCCCGAGAATCGCCGCCCTGGAGCACGATTCTCGGGCAGTGGAAAAAAGCTCGAATATTAGTATATCCCGCTCGCACGCGCGGTAAATCTCATTTGCATGAGCGGGACAGACCGATAGTAAAAACTGAGTTCGAGCCCTGAGAATTAGGGCCCAGGGCGGCGATTCTCGCTATTAGAACATTTTCCGCATGACATTTTTTCATGATTTTTTCCATTCTACCGAAACGTTCGAGCGGTTTACAAAACACGTAATGCGCATGGTTCTCAGGCAGTGGAAAAAAGTTCACATTCGAATAAAACATCGAAATTCGGAAATTTTAAGAACGAAAAACACTTGTGTATTCTCAGATCTTCACAGTCGAAGTAAATCGTGAAAAAGTCCCCGATATCCAACGAGTGGTAAGGACCGGTAGATGTCCGAATCCACATGTACAAATAAATAATTTGGCAGTCTATGTATGTATGTAATATATGTATTGATGTATTTATGTATGTATGTATGTTTGTATGTATGTATGTTTGTATGTATGTATGTAAGTATGTATGCATGTATGTAGTCTATGTATGTATGTATGTCTGTATGTATGTATGTATGTATGTATGTATGTATTGATGTATTTATGTATGTATGTATGTATGCATGTTTGTATGTATGTATGTATTGATGTATTTATGTATGTATGTATGTATGCATGTTTGTATGTATGTATGTACATATGTATGTATGTATGTATGTATGTATGTATGTATGTATGTATGTATGTATGTATGTATGTATGTATGTATGTATGTATGTATGTATGTATTGATGTATTTATGTATGTATGTATGTATGCATGTTTGTATGTATGTATGTATGTATGTATGTATGTATGTATGTACATATGTATGTATGTATGTATGTATGTATGTATGTATGTATGTATGTATGTATGTATGTATGTATGTATGTATGTATGTATGTATGTATGTATGTATGTATGCATGCATGCATGCATGTTTGTATGTATGTATGTATGTATGTATGTATGTATGTATGTATGTATGTATGTATGTATGTATGTATGTATGTATGTATGTATGTATGTATGTATGTATGTATGTGTGTATGTATGTATGTTTGTATGTATGTATGTAGGTATGTATGCATGTATGTATGTATGTATGTATGTATGTATGTATGTATGTGAAAAAAAAAGTTTATTTCAGATTAGTGATAGTAGATATGTCCCATATGTTCCGTTTCTATTGCGCGTATCAGTCATACTTTTTCGTCAATACACAGTGATTTTCTTTTACTAGCCATGCTTACAGTTTGAAAGTTTGTGAGCAACTAAGAATATGTTAACGTATAGATAATCCATGACTCTTACTTATTAGTAATGGTCAAAAACAGTCAACACGTGCAAGCAATCCCAATTTGTAAACAAAAGAACGAATTTCTTAGAAAGTTCACTATGCATGATGCCGACAGTCAAGTTTATTGCGGGCTAATATCATAAAGCGAGACCATACACAGCTGTGCAGTTTGTACTTATTTTAGCAACTTAAAAAGTAGTTTTTATTACTAAATTGTTGTCGTTATTGAGAGTGGGTGTAATGTTTAAAAAACGATTTTAGATTTTCAAAATTAAACTTAAAAAACTAGGTATATTCAAAAAAATTCAATTAAGATAATGAAATTTATATAGTCTATGTTACTCGCGGCAACAATACGAATTGATTGACACCTCATTCATTAAAATCGGACCTTGCTAAAAGATGGCCCCGCGCGAGTTTTTTACGCCGGTTCTTCTCGCCGGACTAGTTTCCGAACCGGTGGTAGGCATCATATTGTAGGATAATTCTATAAGACGTGTTATTTAATAACCTTTATGGAAATAAAAAGTTTTGAATTCAGAATTTTTTGGATTTTGACCAGTAGTTTAGCTGCTGCGAGCTACATACATACATAAACTGCCAAAATCATGTACCCTTCCTTTTGACTTCGCCGAAGTCGGGTAAAAATTATTTTAACTATCTATGATTGACGAAATACGTAATTGATACGTTTATAATACATAATATTATACTTAGGTAATTAAAATATTAATATTTCAATAAACAACAACAATATTTACAAGAAAATCACTTTATGTCTTT
Source organism: Celastrina argiolus (assembly GCA_905187575.2). Classification (NCBI taxonomy): domain Eukaryota; kingdom Metazoa; phylum Arthropoda; class Insecta; order Lepidoptera; family Lycaenidae; genus Celastrina; species Celastrina argiolus. Next base: position 22,905,287 of record LR994580.1, on the reverse strand, counting down.
GAAGTTTCCCATAGCGTTTTTTTAACGCTAAGTTTTTTTAAAGCTAAGTAAGAAAAGTGCACCACCAATTTGATAACCTACCAGCCGCCACCGTATGTATGAAGTTGTCCGTTCTACTACCGAAAAGTTCGAACGATTCATGAAACACGTATTCTGGGGTACCAATAGAACAATTACCAATCGAACTGTCGAAGTAAACCTTACATCTTCTATAATATAAAAATTGATCGCAAAATATGTTGGTTAGCATAACCCAAGAATGACTGAACCGATTCGGCGAAACGGTTTGTATGCTCAACAAAGTGGGCACGGGTCAGCTAGTATTTATATAATTTATTAATGTGAACTAAAAAATTAAACAAACATAGTTAATATATTTACGTCTACAACAAAAATGATTAATTACGAGTATTATTGACGCTTTAAAAGTCAACGATATTGTATAACCTAAACGCACCACCAAAACAAACAAACAATACGAAACATTTCGTCGAGTAAAATAATGAAAACACGTTACTTCATCGACCTGCAAAACGCAACTAACAAGTTCTAACAAGTACAAAATAAGCCGTTTAAAATATAACTACTTATAAAAGTAATATGCAATAGTAAAGAATTTTTACTCTTATTACCCTCTAACAAGAACGATTTTTCTTAGCAGCGAAATATGCGTAAGCATATTGTACAAAATGAACTCTTATCACTTAAAAATGTACAAAGAATTTTCACACTTATGCCGGCAGCCTAAGAACGATTATTCTTTGCTCATTCCACTTATTACACTTATGATTAAATAAGTAATAAACGGATTTTTTTCAGTGTGTTCTGAGAATACACCAAGTGTGCATCGTTCTTAAAATTTCCGAATGTCGACGTTTTATTCGAGTATGAACGTTTTTCCACTGCCCGAGAATCGCCGCCCAGGCGGAAATTTTAAGAACGATGCACACTTGGTGTATTCTCAGAACACACTGAAAAAAATCCGTTTATTACTTATTTAATCATAAGTGTGGAATGAGCAAAGAATACTCGTTCTTAGGCTGCCGGCATAAGTGTGAAAATTCTTTGTACATTTTTAAGTGATAAGAGTTCATTTTGTACAATATGCGTACGCATATTTCGCTGCTAAGAAAAATCGTTCTTGTTAGAGGGTAATAAGAGTAAAAATAATTTTTTATTGCATATTACTTTTATAAGTTGTTATATTTTAAACGGCTTATTTTGTACTTGTTAGAACTTGTTAGTTGCGTTTTGCAGGTCGATGAAGTAACGTGTTTTTATTATTTTACTTGACTAAATGTTTCGTATTTTAATTGTTTTGGTGGTGCGTTTAGGTACAATATCGTTGACTTTTAAAGCGTCAATAATTATTGATTATTAAAATAATAATTAATTATTTTTATTGTAGACGTAAATATATTAACTATTATATACACATTAATAAATTATATAAATACTAGCTGACCCGTGCCCACTTCGTTGAGCATACAAACCGTTTCGCCGAATCGGTTTAGTCGTTCTTGTGTTATGCGCTTACCAACATATTTTGCGATCCATTTTTATATTATAGAAGATGTAAGGAAACGTAGTGATTATATTCTCTTTGATGTAAGCTTCACTTCGACAGTTCGATTGGTAATTGTTCTATTGGTACCCCAGAATACGTGTTTCATGAATCGTTAGAACTTTTCGGTAGTAGAACGGACAACTTCATACATATCTATTATGGCGGCTGGTAGGTTATCAAATTGGTGATGCACTTTTCTTACTTAACTTTAAAAAAACTTAGCGTTAAAAAAACGCTATGGGAAACTTCAAAGACATAAAGTGATTTTCTTGTAAATATTGTCCGAAATATTAATATTTTATATGGGTAAGTATAATATTATGTAGGTATTATAAACGTATCAATTACGTATTTCGTCAATCATAGATAGTTAAAATAATTTTTACCCGACTTCGGCGAAGTCAAAAGGAAGGGTACATGATTTTGGCAGTCTATGTATGTATGTAGGTATGCATCCCTCGCAGCAGCTAAACTACTGGTCAAAATCCAAAAAAATCTAAATTTAAAACTTTTTATTTCCATAAAGATTATTAAATAACACTTATAGAATTGTCTTACATGATGCCTACCACCGGTTCGGAAACTAGCCCGGCGAGAAGAACCGGCGCCGGCGTAAGAAACTCGCGCTGGGCCATCTTTAGCAAGGTCCGAGACTATATGAATTTCATTATCTTAATTTAATTTTTAGAATATAATTTTTTAAGTTTAATTTTGAAAATCGTTTTTTAAATATTACACCCACTCTCAATAATGACAACATTTGAGTAATAAAAACTACATAATAAGTTGCTAAAATTAGTAAAAACTGTCAGCTGTTCTTTTGTCGCTTTATGATAATAGCCCGCAATAAA